>CM057832.1:32213733-33518733 GCA_030068075.1 Paguma larvata | reverse complement strand
CGTTTCCCTGATGATGAGTGATGTGGAGCGCCTTTTCATATGTCTGTTGGCCATCTAGATATCTTCTTTGGAGAAATGTCTGATAAGCACTGGGCGATGTATAGAACTGAAGAAAAGGAAAGTAGCCTTAGATAACCTGTAAACAGATGTGCCTGGCTGTGTTCCAATAAAACTTTATTTTCAGACACTGAATTTTAAATTTCATAGAATTTTCGTGGTTGCAAAATATCCTTTCTTTCTTTCTTTTTCTTTCTTTTTTTTTTTTTTTTAACCATTTAAATGTAAAAGCATGCTTGCCTATGGGCTATACAAAAACAGGCAATGGGCTGGATTCGGCCTGTCAGCTGTAGTTCACCAACACTTAGTCTAGATTCCTGGCATAGGGACACAGAGTGGACTGAAAGACCTCTTACCTCCTGCACCGTACATTCCAGCAACAGGGAGGCAGAAAATAGACGTGATCATCAACTTAGTACATGAGAAGGTGAAATGGGGAAAGGAGGCTCAGGAGCACTGTGGAAGTAGTAAATAAAAGTGCCCTTTACTCTGAGAGGATGTGATGGGAATAAATCCCTGGAGAGCTGTACGGTAGCGTGGCTTTCCTGTGTCCTGTGTTCCTTAGGAAAAGCCAGCAGTGCCATGGGGATACCAGTGGTTCTCCTGGAAGGAAATCCCTATTTGCATCCAGACCAAAGTTCTAGTGTCTAATATGGTTCTTTCTACTCACCCTCCCGCCTCCAGTTGTTACTGCCTGACTCATCTTGTCCTTTTGTATAGGATTCGAGCCAATGGAATTTCATATTTCAGTGGAATAAACATAGTGAGCGTATTTTCCTTCTCATCAATGAATCTAGAAATCTTGCCTCAGAGGCAAATTACCCTGTATTTGCACAAAAAACATGGAAAAATTATAAACATGAGTCTTTCAGAGGATGTTTATTATTTGGGTAATTCTGTTTATCATCAGTCATAGTCTCTGCCTACAGTCACTGACTGGTTATTGAGCACCTACCGTTAGCCTTAGACTAGATTTTCATGCCACTCAAAATCCAGTGCTCTCCATTCTGAATGATAAGCCCGAAGGGACCCAGTCCCTCTCCATCTTTAGAACCTCCTCTTCTGCCACTCTTCCTTCACCTGCTACACCTCCAAATTTGCAGGTGTTTTTCTGATTCTCACATGTGGCGAACTTGTGCTCATCTCATCCCTGTCCCCATGCCCGAGGCCTGGAATGCTGTTCCCCCGTCATTGCACACTTGGGTATTTTTGTCACAAGAAATGACCATCCCAGTGAGAGTTTGTCTACATTTCAGTTTAAGTCACCACCAATGACTTTCATTCCTTTAATTCTATTTTAATTGCCTGCATGCCATTTATTACTACCTGATAGTATGTGCGTGTGTGTGTGTTGTTGGTTTCTCTGTCTTCCACCATGGGAGATGTGAGCAGGGACTTTTGTCTGACTTCTCAGTTACCTAACCTATTCTAAGATATCTGGCATATATTAGGCACTCAGTTATTTTTTGAACAAATTAATGAAAGAATGCATGTCTATGCTTATGCCAGGTGCCCAGCACTCTGGGAAACATCACTGATGGAGGTGTCTTTGAACTTGATCCGCTCTGCTTGTCCCCTTCCCTTCTCCTAGACCCAACCTGGTATCTTGAAAAAGTAATTGATGTTCTGTTCTTCAGTTCTTTCTACTTACCATAAACCCATCACAATCTGCCTTGTATCTCTACCCCTCAAATAAACTGCTCACAATGGTTTCCCGTTGCCAGCAACTTCCCGATTGCTAATCCAGTGGATTTCAGAGTCTTTATCTTATTTAACCCACCAGGAGCTTTGACAACTTCTTCCTCAAAAAATTATGTGTTCCGCCTTCACATCCATGACACAGCTCTTGGTTTGATTTCTTTCTCTTAAACCACATATATACTCACGGTCGCAATTTTCTGTCACATCAGGTAACACAAAGATGGAAAAGTAATTTCCGCCTAATAATTTCATGTCTTCTTGGCGCTCTATACCTGAACAAATGGATGAGCCACTGCAGTGAGTGAGTGGTACATGCTTGTGTGCATACCTGTCACAACTGCGCTTGACAACTTTTAGCTTGTCTTAATTCATGAGCCACATTTTTTTATTGGAGAATATTAGACCTTTGTTAGTCATCATATCCCAATTGGCGATAGCTGAGGTTGTAAATTCCATCGTGTGGAGCATTTGTAGTCATTTTCAGCAGAAAAGATCTTAGGCAACTGTTATCCTCCAGTTTTCCATTTCAGGAGACAGAAACTGAAAGTGAAGTTGAAAAAGATTTTTATAACCTATAGATTATTTTCCCATGTCAAGAACATAAAACCTCCACAAGCCACCTGTTTGCCACATGAAACAATGATAATGAAATTAGCTGGCCGACTAGCACTGTTTGCTATAGCATCTCAGGTTCATGAGTTCGAGCCCACGTTGGGCATAGAGCTCACTTTAAAACATACATAAGAAATAAACTTATCCAGGTTTATTTTCATTCTCACCTCTTTCTTCCAATCTCCAAAAAAAAATGGAGGGGGAGGGCAGTTAGGTTTTTCTCCTTCTGTTTAAAGCCGCTGCCGCCTCAAGGGTTCGCTCTGTCGTCTTCCTTCTCTTCTGTTTTCAACTCCTCCGGTCTCTACTAGCTTCCTCACATGTTCAGATCTCTTTCTCATTCTAATAGCAAACTCTACTAAGTTCCCTTCCTAGATGTTGCTCGACCCTATTGTTATTCATGGTTCTCAAAATGTTGTATACCTGCCATCTCCCTTTTTTCCCACTTCTGTTCAATTTTTTAAAATATTTCTTATTGTTCAATGTAACAGACATACTGAAAAATACTTAAAGTATATACAGTTTAGGGGCGCCTGGGTGGCTCAGTCGGTTAAGCGGCCGACTTCAGCTCAGGTCATGTTCTCACGCTCTGTGAGTTCGAGCCCCGCGTCGGGCTCTGTACTGACAGCTCAGAGCCTGGAGCCTGCTTCAGATTCTGTGTCTCCCTCTTTCTCTGCCCTTCCCCTGCTCATACTCTGTCTCTATGTCTCTCAAAAATAAATAAACGTTAAAAGAGATTTAAAAAAAACATATACAGTTTAGTACATTAGTTACATCACACACACTCAAGTTATATAACACCACTGTGTTCAAGGAATAGAAAATTGCAGCTACCCCAAAACTTCCTGTGGGTTGTTTTCTCCCCACTGGAAGTAACTACCATCCTGGCTTCTGGGAGGAATCGTTTTCTTGTTCTTTATGGTTTTATCACCTTTATATTCATCTCTTCACTCTTCAACCTGTTGCCTTCTACTCTTTATTACCTTTCCACTAATTCCAAAATTCTCACACTAAGGTTATCCATGAACAATTGCCAAATCTAAAGGATGCTGCTCAGTTCTAATCTCAGTAAGCCTCCGCTATATTTTCCTTTGCAGATCAGTTCACCATTGAAACTACTCTCTAAGGTCTATGACTATATTCTCCTGTGGTTCTGCATCCTTCGGCCTCTCCTTCTCTGTCCATTTCCCAGGCTTCTCTCTCTGCCGTTTAAATGTCCTTATGCCCGGGTTCCATCCTGAGCTCACCATTGTTCATACTGGGTACAGCGACGCTGTCCACTTGGGTGATTTTAGCCTCCACTGTTCTACACTAGATTTCATTCAGGGCTAATCTTCAGCTCACACTTGTTCCCTGAGCTTTAATCTTACATAGACAACTGCCTAATGCACGTCTCCACCTAAATACACAGCATCCTACTTAGACTTCATCATCTTTCCCTCTAATTTGGCTCCTCTTTTCTTTCCTACTGTTTCCGAAGCAGTTGTTGGCACTACCAAATTGTTGGCACCCACCTTAGAAACCTGAAGAGCATCGTAATTTCTCCTTTTCTTCATTCCTTGTATCTTTTCAGTGTTCAAGATGACCAGTTTTACCACTTCACGTATTCGCCAAATCTATTCCCTTTTTCTTATCCTTGTTACTCTTAGTGTAGACTCTCGTCACCTCACTGGCTTTCCTAACAGCCACCTTTTCACTGCATCTAACCTTCTGTTCATATTCACGCCTTCTACAACTGCAAGCCAACATGGTTTTTCCAAAATACAATTCTGACTACTCTGCTCCTATATTTAAAACAACACTTAAGATGGAAAAGCCCTGATAAACTCTAAGCTCTCTAAGATAACTTTAAGGCCCTTCCTTCTTTTGCCCTGCTTTCTCCAACCTCATTTTTCAGTGTATCTGGCTATGCATGTTATACTTTGTCAGCACGTATGCCCCTGTTTTAAGTGTCTTCTAAATTTTTACATTTTATTTTTTTAACATTTACTCATTTTTAAGAGACAGAGAGAGACCGAGTGTGAGCAGGGGAAGGGCAGAGAGAGAGGGAGACAGAGAATCCAAAGCAGGCTCCAGCTTCGCGCTGTCAGCACAGAGCCCAGAGCCACGAACCGTGAGATCATGACCTGAGGTGGAGTTGGATGCTTAACTGACTGAACCTCCCAGGCACCACGATGTATGCTCTTTCTTAGTTTCATGCCTTGTTCATGCTATCCCCTTTTCCTAGGATTTTCCATTTGACTTATACCTAATTGTCTAAAAGTAAATTTAAGTTTTATAAGCATTCCCTGACTCCTTCCGCCCCATCCAGTGACGGGTCCCCCTTTCCACTCCATTAATACCTTGTACATGTTCCTTACTTTGCTTACATCTTCTGTCATTGTCTGTTTAGATATCTGTCATGTTCTACCACCTACTGTGCTTCTGTCTCTGAGATACCTAATACCTAACACAGTACTGGGCACAATTCCTAATGGAATGAGGAGCGAAGAAGAGGAAAGCTGATAGGAAGTGGAAAAGAATTGTCCTGGTATACACTTTAGCATAGAGAATCATCTGAGTATGAGGTCCTAAACTGTAGGAGGCAGGATTTCTTAGGGATCTCTTACCTAAAAAGAGCTCTTTGGGAAACAACCAGGTTGTAATTTTCTTCTAACATTTAATAAACCCTCACAAATATTCATGTTGCAGACCAAACCCGGACCACCCAAAAAGCCGAAGACCCCTTCTGGACAATCAGCCTTAGTGTATTGCTACAACTGTGGGCAAGAAGGCCATTACGGACACGTAAGTTTGAGTGGCATTTGGGCATAACGCCTTCCGTTGTTCTGGGAGTGGTTGCTGAAAGATGAACTCAAAAAAAAAAAAAAAATGCAGTTCTGAATGCTTACCGTTTTTATAAACTAACCTCCTAAAGTAAGACGATGTATTTTCAACTGATTTTCTCCTCCCATCTCCGCCAGGGCAAGAGATATGTCAGAGCACGTTCTTCTCATTGTTTTAAATATACATGAACAAGTTAGGCTAAAACAAATACAAAGCTCATAAAATCAATCAGAGGAATAAAAGTAGTCAACAAAATGGTTACACTTCTCATGAGCCCTTCCGTGCTATTGCTTTGGCAAGGCCGATATCACGATAGTAGATTTTCTATGTAGTTCTCCAGTATCTCCAGCTTTCCCTGATGCCGTGCGCACGTAAATCTTCATCACTCACGTCTAAACCCTGACACTGGTGGAAAGACTAAGACTGTATCATTGAGTAGCCTGTCGGCCCCACCGACGTCCAGATTCCGTATCCAAGCTGCATATTCCCAGCCCCAGCGAAAAAGGCTAACCATCGTGTGTTTTAGGCGCAGGAGTGTCAAAGCAGAAGAAGTTTGTTGCTGTGAGATGGGAGGGAATCTCCTAGCCAGTTGTCTCACTAAGTAAGAAACAGCAGCAGCTCATCCCAGAGACAGGAGACAGTAAAAATAGACTCCCCGAGCTCTCCTGCATTCTGGGAATCCTGGGGCAGAGGACGAAAGGCAGTGGCACAAAAAGTAGAAAATCCGTATGGAGAAATATATTCCTAGTCTCCTGATAGGCTTCTAACAGCTTAGAAACCAAAGTAAACTAAAATCAAATCAAATCTGATGGCCAGAGGTGGAAAGCATTCAAGGGGTAGAGAGTCCTCAAAATGGGTGGGGCTGTGAGCAGTAGGACGGGGTTGGGGGAGGGGGGTGCAGGAGGTGGGGAGCGTGCTGCACTTTGTGACTCATGGGAGTCACACCTTAAATCCTGACCATGGCGCCTCAGTCATGTAGACCTTAGGACTGGACCTCTACAGCATAGGGAGAGACACAGTTCACCAACAGGTGACGTTTTTCTTCCACGTTGGGGCAGCAGGACCGAGGAGTGAAGGATTCCAGTATGAAAGCTAGGATGAGATTCTGACCCTCACTTCTGGTTTCTGCTCTGCTACTGACTCCACCATGTGACTTGAACAACCCACTCTGGTCTTCAGTTTCTTTATCTGCAAAGCAAAGAAGTGTTGTACAGGGAGACTTCTCAGTACTGACATTTGGATGCTGTTTCCAAAGTGAACAAACCCCTAGTATGGTGGTGTGGATGGAGAGATCCATACTTCATTTTCACAGAACGCACACCGAAAACTTTGTTAAAGAATACTTTTTCTTACAAAATTACCAGCTCTAGATCTTTTCCTGCTTCGTGCATTCCACCTCGTTGCCGAAATCTAGACGTTGCCAACGCTGTTTAGGCAACATATTCACCTAAGTATTCCACTGCCACACAAATCACACAGATGTACAATTTATGCTTGCTGACCTCTCTAAAGCAAAAGGGTGTGATTTTTGCATTTATGTTTGTTCAATTAAAGAAAAACAATTATAGTTGGACACATACTGCTTGCTAGTCAGTCCTGTTAATGTAGATAGAAAATATATTAAAAACATTTGGAATTTATCCCGGAAATCTAGATTTAGATAGTTTTTAATTTACAATAAAGCAAATTTGGCAGCCTCGCCGCTGCCATAGATGAAGAATTCTAGATTATCCACACTAATGAAGAAGATCAGTGGTGTGGCTAATCCAGAATAGTAGATAAATTGTATAGCCAACTATCAATTGTCTGTGCTAATGGAGGGGACCAGCGATGTGGATAATCAAAATATAATTTACATTTAGCTTTGGAAAATATTTACGGTACTGTATGGGTCTGTATAGACCGCACAGGATCCACAGAGAAGACTGTGCAGATGCTTAAAGATGCCTGAGGACCCCTCCCCCTCAGCTTCAGAAATACAGCTCTGTAGATGTTGCCGACCAGCCTCTTCCTGTAAACGGTATTCCAAGGTGGATGTGGCACCACACTTCCCTACCCTCACTCGCTGTCTAGCCGGCGAGGCAGGGACAGTCCTCAGCAGCTCCACATCAGGCAAACTACAAACTACCCTAGGAAACAGTAGTCATGGTACAGAGACTACTCCAAGAGCGTGTGAAAGTATGAGTGGGTGCTGGGAGGGTCTCACGATCTCTAGTACTTTTTTGTAATTGTAATTTGCTCTTAATATTTTACGGTTAGAATCTCTCTTAGTTCATTTAGGCTGCTGTAAACAAGCTACCATAGACCGAGTGGTTTATAAACAATAGAAATTTATTTCTTAGGTTCTAGAGGCTGGGAAGCCCAAGGTCATGGCGCCAGTAGAACTGATGTCTGATGAGGAAGTGCTTTTTTTTTTTAATTTTCTTTTTAATGTTTATTTTTGAGAGAGAGAGAGAGTGCGAGCAGGGGAGGGGCAGAGAGAGACACACACAGAATCTGAAATAGGCTCCAAGCTCCAAGCTGTCAGCACAGAGCCTGATGCAGGGCTCAAAGTCACGGACGGTGAGATCACGAACTGAGCTGAAGTTGGATGCTTAACCAACCGACTGAGCCACCCAGGCACTCCGAGGGGCTGCTTTTAATAGAGGACACTTTCTTGCTATGTCCTCACATGGTAGAAGAGGCTAGGGAGCGCTGTGGGGATCTGTTTTATAAGAACATTAATCCTGTTCATCAGAGCTCCATTCTTACGACCTAATCACTGCCCAAAGGCTCCACCTCCTACTGCCATGATCTTGGGGATGAATTCTGGTTGGGGGGTGGGAGGGATGGCACAAACATTCGAACTATAGCAGAATCTTAGGTCCAAATCTTTCATGCATGCCGTTTCTTCTGGAAACTTAGAGCCACCATGGATAGTGATTTATAAAAGTAATTCTTGGGCACCCGAATGGTTCAGTCGGTTAAATGTCCAACTCTTGATCTCAGCTCAGGTCTCGATCTTCAGGGTCATTTGTTCAAGCCCCACGTTGGGCTCCATGCTGGGCATGAAGCCTAAACAAATAAATATACATGTATGTATGTATGTAATTCTTGGGGTTATCATATAGGTTTGCCTTATAACTTCAGGATCCAAAAAATTCCACAAAGATTCAGAAAGTCAACAACACAGTATATCTAAAGATAGTTGGAAGAAGGAAGTTACTAATAAAGATAAGGACCAAAATTATTGAAATAAAAAAAATTAACAACATAAACAAAACCAAAAGCTGGTTCTTTGAGAACATTTTCTTTTCATAAGAAAAGACTTCTGAAAAAACTACTCAAAGAAAAGGTACAAATAAATAGTGAATAAAAAGTGTAAATAAAATACAGTATTTTTTAATTATAAGAGAATACAAACTGTAAATAAACTTTGTACTTAAAGAAGTTCAAAATTAAGTCTGAAAATATAGATAAAATAAATAATTCTCTAGAAAAAATATCAACCAAAATGAAGAACAAGCCTACATGAATCAATACCACTAAAAAAGTTAAATTAGTAATCAGAATTCTCCCCTGAAATATATCAGACCCAGATGGTTTTATAGTCAAGTTTTACCAAACCTTTATTCAGAAATCGATCATCCAAGAGAACACTACCCGATTTATTTTGTGAAGCTATTATAACCTAAAGCCACTTCAAAATATTTATAGAATGATACCATTTTTATGAAGTCTGAATGCTTCAAATTTAACACAATTATTTATTAGAATAGTCATTAGTAGTGAGAGTATAAAATATATGAGAATGTCAGGAACCAACTTTAAGACAGTGGCAACTTCTGGAAAGGGAAGGAGACAAATGAGGAATGGGAAAGAGGATTACTTGGAGGATTTCAATTGTATTATTAATCCTTCAGTTCTTGGGGCAAAAACTGAAGTAAATTTAGGTAAAGTGTTGTGATTCGATAAAGTCTAATAGTAGGTACAGATTTCTGTTACTTTTTTTCTATACTTAAATGTATATTTAGAACGATTCATAATTTTTTAAACTGCAAATTAGGCTCTTACTAAGTGTGTGGCTGCTGGCTCAGCCAGGTATATTAGAATTACAAGTCAAATATATTATGCCCATGTTAGTATAAGTGAGCTAAATTTTATGTGGCTATTTCACACACTTTCTTCCTAAGAGGCACTCTAATTTTCTTCAACACCTAGCTATGAAGAATTGAACATTTATAGAATACATTTTAGGCAAGATGGCAGAGGACAGAAATGGGGAAGTTCTAAAGGAAAACCTCTTTCAGAGAAAAGAAAATTTGGTCTCGGACATGCCGAATGGATCATGATGTCAACAGATCATGATAAATAAAGCCTGTGATATTGAACGTGGCTCAAGCCAAGGATGTGGGTGTGGGAAATAGCAGAGGTAGGAAAGCCAGAGTCATGCAAGTGGGGAGCCGACCTAGAGAAATGAGTGAGGGGAGTGACCTCCTCTTGAGCAGGGTGGGGGGGGGGAGAGAAGAGAGGACTCCTTTGGGGTGTTTCAGGAGCATTGAGCCCTAGGAGCTTTTCAGACTAGACCTAACCTACCGCTGTCATCCTGCTCCCCACAGAGATCACTGCCCTTGTTAGCAGTGCCGGGTTAAAATAAGCTCGCAGACCATTTGGGTGAGGGGAAGAGTGCAAAGGGCTAAGAAGTTCCACCCACATTCACATTTCATCTAGGGTGAAGATGGAAAGGAAGCACTTGATGGGAGGCTGTTGGAAGAGACAGACAAGCAAAGGTCTAATACAACATAAGGCCAAACAAAATAAAGCCTTTAACAAGAGGAACAGAGCAAGTTCAGTGGAGACCCAGCCCCACATTGCTCTCAACTCAGACTGGGGGAGGGGAGACTGGCAGGGGAGACTGAGAAAAGACAAGAAGGGTTCCATGGGTAAAGAAGTGAAGGAAATAAAATCCAAGCCCGAGAGAAGCCCGTAAGCACAGTTGGGTGTGATTGGATGTCGGTTTGGTCGAGCCTCGCAGCAAGACCGCATCCTGAGCCTCAGCGTGGGGTATCCGTGGTGGGGGACTGCTAATTTGAAACAATTTCAAACAACTTGCAGGAATGTACAGAAAGACGAATGTTTAACCAGACCTTTCCAACATCTCCATTCATCTACTGCTATGATGACAAATACGAAATTCGGGAGAGAGAACAGAGAATAAAACGAAAAGTGAAAGGTACGTTATTGACTTCTTGTGAGATTACCTTTGCATTGGTTCCTAAATATCTTCTTTTGCACAGCCTTTGCCTGCTTTGGGTGTCATTGGTTAGCACAGGAAATGTTTTTAAATAATTACCATAGAAACCAGAATTTTCTCAATCTCCAGTAATCAAAACACCCACTTCAGAAACCCTGCATTACGATCCGTTCACACTAAACATTTTTTTCACATCATGAGCATTTTAAAAAATGTCCTGAAAATACTTCTGTCCTTACAGGGATGCAGAGTTTCTAAAAACTCTTTGAGATTTTTCTGTTTGACAGTAATTATTTTTTCCATTTGTATGTCTCTGGTGTTTTCATGGAAAGAAAGGCTTTCCCTGCTAAGTGATTCCTGGCGATTCCTGGGGCTTCCCCAAGGACGTCCGTTCTTATCAGCCATGGTTACACCAGAGCTCCAGGTCCACAGCCACCTTCTGTGGTTTCTTTATTTACTATTGCTACCGTGAAGTTTGTTTATTTTATAATTTAGGCCTACTTTTTTCTCTTTTGTGCTCTGGCTTACCAAATTTAACAGTGGTTTACTAAGTTACTTTTCTTGCTTTCAGGATGAAATAGTGTACTTTTCAAGTTGGTATGAACATCGTAACTCTTTCAGCCTTTTTATTATTCTTTCTCCACCCCCACCCATACCCACCACCCCAATCCCCACTCGTCCCACCCCTGCCGCTCTCTCCGACTCTCTCTGACTTAAGGAATTATTTTCAGCTCTTGCGTATGTCACATATTACATTTCATATTAACTCTATCCCAACACTAGAGAGAGCGATTATAGTACATGAAGATATTGATTAGGCAGTTAAATTTTAAAAAAGGAAATGTACCAAAGTGTCACCTCTGAATTAAAAGATTATGGCTGCTCTTTTTTTTTTGTATACTTTTCTGTATTTCACGGGTTTTCTGTAATGAGTGTTTATATCTTTTATAATGCTAAGAAAAATCATTTGTTTTCTCTTTAAACTAGTAATATTGGCAACTCTGTGGCTACTTTGAGGTTCTCTATGATCCCTTAGAATTTTCGGGCACCCGGGTGTCTCAGTCGGTTGAGCATCCAACTTCAGCACAGATCGTGATCTCACAGTTCGTGAGTTTGAGCCCCACATCGGGCTCGCTGTTGTCAGCAGAGCCCACTTTGGATCCTGTCCTCCTCTCTCTGCCCCTCCCCTGCTTGCACTCTCTCTCTTTCTTTCTCTCTCAAAATTAAATATTTAAAAAAAAAAATATTTCATGCCAAAGTCTGTAAGTAATTACCTTTGCTCTGTATCCTAGAATTCACTTTTTTGTCCCCTAAATATATTACTTTGCCTTTCATCCTTTTTTTCTTTTAATGTTTATTTTTGGGGGAGCGGTGAGGTGCAGGGAGGGGGACAGAGGATCCAAAGCAGGCTCTGCCCAACACGGGGCTGAAATCATGACCTGAGCCGAAGTCAGTCTCTCAACTATCTGAGCCATCCAGGCGCCCCCATCCTATTTTTTTATTGGCCACTCCTTTAACCTCTCAAGGTTTTGTTGACTTGTGGGTTTTCATCCCTCAAACCTCATCTGCCACTTACCCCATCAGAGTCATGACCGTCAAACACTTGCAGTAAAAGAGTGCCAAGTCCTGGTAAAATGTAACACCAGATCTGGCACCAAAACGTCTGAGGTACGCACGGGTGTGTGCTCTCCGAGCCAGCGATGTCTGCTCTGGAGGAATAATCTCCTGTCCAGTTTGGCATCCACCTATAAGTACCGTGGCCAGACTTCATCTTCAGAGGGTGATTGAAATGTCATGAGACTGTCAAAGGCCATTTGATACATCTTGTTTCACTTTATCGTCAAAGGCAAAGAGTCCCACCAGGACTCGAATTGGTCAGATATGACTTTTTTTCACAGAGCTGAGATGATTCCTGCTCTCACTAGTCTTTACCTCTATCATTCAGCCTAGTGCGACTGTATTGAATAGAAGAAATATCATTGGTTTTCTGGATATTTTCCATTTTTAGCAGTCAGAAGTACAGAACTATAACTATACAACTTTTAGCGAGTGATGTTTACCTTAGCAGGGGCTCTTTAGAATGTCATGTCATTGACCCATTTCATTGTCCCGTTTCCCTGTCTGCTGAGTGATTTACAGACCGACGTAAGCTGCGCGTGGACTGGCTGGCTGCTGAATATGCAGAAATACTTTTATGTTTTCCAGAACTCCAGAAGAATGGGGATTTCCCAAGGCAGTTCAAGAGACCTCACATGGAAGCAGCAGAGAAGAGGCCCCACCATGGCAAGAGGAAGAGCCATGCCTCGTGGAGAACCAGTAGGTGGCCTCAAGAAAAGAACGAAACCCAAAAAGAAACGAGCAGGAGCCATAAAGGGCGTGAGAAACACAGGAAGGCTGACAGGGCTCACGAGGAGGAGGAGGACTTCCCCAGGGGCCCCAAACTCCACTCTTCCCCTGGCACCTTCAAGACCCAGAAGGCTCCCAAGTCCTTCCACCACTCGTCACATTACCACAAGCCTAGAGAAGACAAGCTGCCCAGAGAGGGCAAGCGGGGCAAGCAGAAGAAAAAGGAGAGCCGCTGGGAGGGCGATGGCAGTGATAATTTATTTCTCATTAAGCAGAGGAAAAAGAAGTCTAAGCTGGGAGGCACCTTCTGATTCGGCTTTCCAGTGTGTGTCTGGTCTTCATGCCTGTGACATCATGGCAATCTGTGTATTATCTATGATTAAATAAAGTGAATTTTTTTCATTTCGTTAGTAATCTCAGCCGTACCTGAAGCTGCTGAACAGAGACCATGGAGGTCTCCGTTTTCTGTGTCTAACGGGTTATTAGGTAGAGAAGAAACAAAAAACAGATGCATTCGGACTTGCCCAGTTCCCATACGTCCTTTTTACTCAGAATCCTAGGGATAAGAAGTAATCTTTTCAAGAAAAAGTTTTAAAAATGCTCCGAAAAAGTAAAACTCATCAAATATCATTCATCCGCCGTGGGAGTATGAAAATTCAGCCCTTGAAGGAAGAGAAATTAACGCTGATAGGAAAAATTCATCTTTTTTTCAGCATTACTTTTTTTTTTTTTTTTAACATTGGAAAGGGGTAACAGCTATAAATCTAAATCCTTGCTTTTGAAGCGGGTGCCATAATCTTCCGATGGTCACAGCGTCAGAGGCAGAAAGATAAAGGTGTCATCCCTGCAGCCCCAGAGAGGCAGAGATATTGGTCTATAGCAAAATACAAGTAAGGAATCCATCCAGCCTAAATGTCGTGAGAGAGATTTCCTGGAGCAAGTGAAAAAGAATCATTAAAAATGTTAACGTAGTCACAGTGCAATCGTTTTCACGGCCACACTTCCAGAAGACTGTCACTTGGATTTATAGAGACAGATACTGCCCAAATTAAAAAATCGTTCTGTTTTCACGGGTTTTTTAACTACCACAAGACTGTATACAGAAATTTTTGTACCTGTGAATTTTTGTACTTACCAAAGCCTAATGTTAGAATAAGAAAAATAAAATGTCTTAAAAAGAGTAAGTAAGGTTGTCAATTATGTAAAAAGGCCAGGAGTCTGGGGGACAAAGGGCGTGCTTGGGTTGGACAAGTCACTAGAGTCATAAAATCTCCATAAACTGGGCTCAAAATACCCTTGTTGTCCAAGCACTAGCTGTACACCAGGATAAAATGAGACGAAGTCCATTAACTTGGGCCATTTTATATTAGATTCTTACATTTGTGTTTTACTTTGTGAAGTACATGAGCCACTGTGTATCTGGTAGGATCAGCCTCCTTACCATGTGGGGGAAGGGGAGAGACGCCTCGCACTGAAATAGCTTCGGCGTAAATCATGGCCGCCCAGTCTTTAGTCCACCGCCCCCTCTCTGGCCGCCCTGCTCTCAGCAAAGTGTAAGCGTTCTTTGTGTGTTGGTTCGTAGCTTCCTAACATCAGCTGGGATTGTTTTGACTCACAGGTAAGTGGCCTGGGTCTTTGAATGCCCTGCTAAAAGCGACAGCCATGAAAAATGGCTTCAGTGAGTGGTAAGTCTCAAAATAATTGGTATTATTCCTCAAGACCTAGGACAAGCATGGCTTGTTATTGGTGCGGTGGGACTAGGACACAAGGGCATCTTCCAGGCAGAGAGGGGACTGTCGTTCTTTAGGGTCTTTCATATGTAGCAGGTTGTTTTTCCATTCATTTCTGCACATTATCCTATCTTCTCCCAATTTTTTTTTATTAGACAAGCATATAAGGACATAACTTACGCTTCAGGTCCATGCATTTACATGCAGGTAGGCAAGGCGGCTGAGCCACTTTACCTTTGGGCTTTCCGGTGGCAAGGAAAGAGCGGAAACACCAAGGGCCTGCTCCATTTCCTCTTCGTCGCCTGGGCACCTGACTCTTAAATCAAGTGTTCAGTTAGAGTCAGTCAGGGACTCACACGCTAACTTCCCATACAGAAATAGGGAGTCTAAAATATATTGGAGATTCCACAATTAAGCAAAAAATACTTTAAATGGAAAGATATAGTTGAGAAGAAAAGCAAATGTCCCAAACAAGAAGAATCTGTTTAGTTGCTAAGTTTGAGAAGCCTGAACACCTTTTGCCCCTGGCCCTGCTTGGATTACAGCAACCTCCAGGGCTGCTTTTCTGGGTAGAGGTTGGTTCATTTTGGCATTCTTAGAATAGAGAGAGACTGTCTCCTATTCTCTCAGTGCCAAGTCCTGCTTTCACAGACCACACTATTTGCAGCACCTACTCGGTCTTTATTTTTGCTGTACAAGGATTACATATTCATTTTAAGGGGCAAAAAAAAAATTGTTTTAAATCATACCTGATTCTTACACCCAAAGATAGAGGTAAAATTCTTAATGCCTGTCCTGCCATACTTTTTTCTATATGTATATACATTGTTCTGTAACCTGTTTTTTCACTTAACACGTTGTGAAAATCCGGTTCTCTAATCACATATGTGCCTATGCCATTAGTTTTAATGGCTACATGACTTCCTGTTACATGGCTATACCATAATTTATTTAATCAACTTCCTGTTGAATATTTTGGTTTCTAATTTTAATTATTTTTGAAAATCCTATGCACATCGGATCTTCTCTGATTATTCTATTGTGATAAAATAAAATTTGCAGGTCTAAAATAATACACATATATTTCATCCACATTTTAATGTATTTTGCCAAATTACATTCCCAAGAAGTCATATACTGCCTGGTCACTTACACATTCCTGGTAGCGTGTGAGAGTGTCCATCTCCCCACTCCCACAATGATGGGATACTGTCATCCCTTTTTTTCTTCCCTCTCTGATGAGCAATGAAACAGTATTTGTTAGCACTGCAGTGAAAAGATTGCCATATGCCATGTTTGTGTAGAGGCAGGATTAACTATATATCAATAACCTGTTGATAAAAGATATGGAGAGAAGCTTCTCATAGGAAAAAAACGAAAATTCTTCTGCCAACAAAAGATAACATACAACAACAACAACAAAAAGAGCCTTTCCATTCATTCCTTCATAGCTGTCTTGATCCTCTGATACTTCGATTTTTGGTCTTCACAATTTAGAAGGTACTACTGGCATCTTGTGACTAGAGGCCAAGGGTGTTGCTAAACACCCTCCAAAACACAGGACAGCTCCCCACAACAAAGAGTTATCCAGCCCAAAATGTCTCATCTCTTAAAAGTAATTCTGCCGACAAGAAGGGGAATTCAGGCTGCATGCCATATCTGAGAGCAAGAGCCCGGTGTATCCTTCTCTTCCAAAGCTTCAACTTTCATGAGTCTGGGCCAGTATTTGAGAGTTTGGTGAGACATGTCCCATTCATCTAAAATAAGGACTGCTAGCTCCATGGCATGAAGGTCTACACACCTTTGGGACCACATTACGGAAGAACAGGGCCACTGGAGACTCAGTCAACTGAAGAGAACCTCTTACTATTATAACTGGGAAACATAAAAGCAGGGCACCAGGAGGGTGTAAGCTCTGTCACAATAAATACTCCTGGTGTGAGAACTAAGAGAGACAGCTGGTAGGGAAGGAAAGAATTGGAGAGTGTCTAGTGGAACATTAGATTGGTGAAGAATGTCAGGTTGTAGGAACCATCACCAGGACCCTGGCCCAGCATAGGTCCTTAGGTTTTACTTGGGGTTAACTTGATGTTAACATTCAGAGAAGTACCATCCACTGGAAGACACCATCTATCATACGTGCCATGCAAGGAATCACTTCATGTGATGAAGCTGTTTCAGTGTGGCTCTATGCAGAGAGAACAACTTAAGTTGCTGGTACATTTGTACAATGGACATTGTACGTACATACTCACCCTAACAGTGGTGAAATACATCACTTCTTAAACTCATTTACTAGGAGAGGTTTCCAGTTAAACCCAGTAAGGGAATGGGGACATGAGGTTGGGGGGGTGGGGAGTGGGGAGGAATCAAAGCCAGATGCCTTAAGTCCTGTTCAGATCCAAAGGGGGCACTAGAGATAGTGTAGGCCACACCTCAAGTTGCCCTGATCAAGGCCAAAGGCGCTAAAGTGTGTGTGTGACCTTTTTGTTTTTAATCAGTCATTGTTTAAAAGCTGCCCTTGGGAGCCTTTCTCAGTCAACTGGTTCTCTACATACCCAGGCAACGTGGGTTTTGCAGGTAGCAGGCTGCCCCGCGACAGAGACACAGGGATAGGAGCAAAATCCCAATGTCATCTGCTACAACCATAGTCTCAGAACAGTCCTCCCCACAAAAGGATTCTTAGCAGTCTTAACACCAAAATAATTTCTTAAATTACTTTTGAATGCGGAAAAATACAACTCTATTATATGTACCCATTTTCTCAATAACAGTTTATCAGCTTGAGGTGGTAAGACCATGCAGCATGACAGTCCAGAAGGTGAAATTTATTGCAGCATTTGTCACAGTCCTCAAAAGCAGTTTCAGGAATTTCTACTTCCAGCCAAGTTTAGGGTAACAGGGACCCGCTTCACCCTCTATTCTGGAACCATGTAAAAAACCTATGAAGCAGTTTGCAAGACACTGGGGGTCAGTCCAGGAAGGACAATGAACTTTGAGAGATGGCAGACCAGAGAGGGGTACCATGTGGTTGCCCCAGCTGACTGCTAAGAGGTTTCCAGGTTCTGGAGCGGAGACGGAAAGCCCAGGAATAGCCTGGGGGTCTCTCTGCATTAAGGAAACGGAGCTGGGAGTCTGGAGAAGCCAAAGTGGTTTGAATTTGCAGGTCGGATTACTGGAGAGGAAAGAGCTGCACAGAGAGAACCCGGAGATCTGCAGAGGGACCCCCTCCAGCCTTGGGCTGAGCCCTGGTCAGTGCACATGGGTGAGAAAAACAACTGAAAGGATTAGAGGAAGCCTTCTGGAGCTCACACGGGGCCAAGAACTGCTTCTGCGCAGTTCCACCAATCGCTTCCACCAATCAGAGTGGAAAACTTCACAGTTGATGCAGCACAGACTACAGAGTCTTTGCCTTGGTCATGGGGAAAGTTAGCCCTGGTCTAAACTCTTCTCTGGTTCTGCCTAACTTAAAAGCAAGACCTGAAAGAATCAACCTGTTTCCAATAAAACCAATTCCAAGAACAAAGCTCAAGAGTATTTATAGGAATACAAGAATATACAGTACCCACTTATGTAAAATTCACGATGGAATACTATGAGAAATGCAAATTAATCTATAGTGACAGCAGATCCATGGTTGCCTGGGGGGTGGGGATGCTTGGAAAGGGTGGGAAGGGGCACAAAGAAACTTGGGGGTGGCGTGTTCATTATCGTGATTGTGGTGACAGTTTCACAACTGTATACATCTGTCAAAAAAAAAAAAACTGGTTTCATTTATAACGCACTGGAATCCAAGACGATATTTTAATGTTTTTTCCCTGAATTGGAAATACTTTGAAAAAAAATGAGCAATACCAAGGATCAGTAGTCCACAGACTATCTTGTTTTGTTTCTTGCTTTGCTTCTGCAAGGCTAAGAAGACTTATTACGAGTCAAGTGTCCAACTAGAGAGGCATGGGGGAAGGTAGGAGTTGCACCAGCACTAGGCACCATGGCTCACAGGCTCAAGTCTAACTGCTGGTCGAACATTCAAAGCCTTCCCAGCCTTACCTTCTGTAGTCCTGACTGCCTTTCTTTCTCCTTCATTCTCTTCACCCTTCTGGTCCCATTGGCTGGATGATCAGGACCTGGACAGGTCGTGCTTTACCTATTCTGTTGATTCTGTACAGAATATCGCATTCCATTTTTGTGACCACCTCAGACAAGATTAATCCTCCTCCCTTTGGTATTCCTGTTGCCTCCTGAATTATTTACTCAACAAATGTTTGCTGTTGGCCTTTTTTGTTCCTGGTAGTATTCTTGCTTGAGGTGGACTTGATAAAGAGAAACCCCAAGCCTCAGGGACCGACAAGCAATTAAAAACACAAACACAAAAACAAAGAATTTGTCATACAGGTGAGTACAGGGGTGGATATGGAATGGCCTTTTGGGGAAGAGTCCGGGGAGTCCAGGCTGATCTCTTCTGCCCAGGACCTCCAGTGACTTTTCATAGCAGAATAAAAGTGTCCTGGTTAACAAAAGGGGGAAGAGCCCTTCAAAGGGAAGGAACCATGTCGGTACAGGCATGGAGGTGCAAGACAGCAAGGGCGCACCCCATAATAGTTTCCTGGGGGTACGGTAACAAATAATCACAAACCAGATGATCTTAAACAACAAACAGAGATTTGTTCCCCCACACTTCTGGAGACCAGAAATCCAAAATCAAGACACCAGCCATGTTGTTTCCTTGATGCTTTAGGGGAGATTCCATTCCATACCTCTCTTCCTAGATCCTGGTGGCAGTTGACCGTCTTTGGTGTTCCTTGGCTTGTAGACACATGACTCTAATCTCTGCCTCCACCTTCTCTGTCTCTGTGTGTGTCAGCTTTAGGGCACGCCCCAAATCCAAGACGATATTATCCCAAGATCCTTAATTATGTCTGCAAAGACTTCATCTCCAAATAAGTTTACATCCATAGGTATTGGAGTAAAGACTTGGATATATCTTTTGAGGGAACACTATCCAATCTACTACGTGTACTAAGAATTATAAGAAAAATTGCTTCTACCAAATCATACTTTGTTTTTTACTCCCTGAGTGTTTATTGGGGGGATACAGTATTTCATCGATTATTTTTCTGTCTGACTTTCCATTCCGAATTATACTTTCCCTAAGACTATTTTAATCATAATTTCTCATCTTGCATCTATCCTTATACCTCAATCCCTTTGTGAAATAGGGGCAAATAAACATACGAACTGAAAAGCATCTATCGGATTTGGGGGCATGCAGCTCCTTGAAATGAGCGGAAGGAGCATCCAGGAAGAAGAGAGAATGTATGTCTCTTTCTAAACCCTTGGCTATGAAAGGTCAACAGGACAGAGGATAATGGCTGGAGTCAGGTTGCCATTGACATGAAGGTACTGAAAGAGAGGAAGATGTTGGAGAACTGAAGAAAACTCAGTTGATGACACTCAAGGAGAGAAGAAGATGCATCCAGAGGACTGAGCAAAAGGAGTTGGAAGCAGGTATGCAGACTGGAACAAGGTGAGGAAATGATGTCTATCCTCAGTGTCTCCCTTTTGGTGGAGAAACTTTTTCCAAGAATAAGGGGATAGAGGTGAAGGCAGCGGGGGTGTACAGAAGGACCACCAAAGGGAAGGGGAATTGGAGAGGTCTTTGGGTGGTGGGGTGGCCACTGGAATGGTGCTGGGGACCCAGAGCAGTGGGAGACCAGGAGTGTCATATCTCCTATATCTCATATCTCTGGAAATGCCCTGTGGCTGCCCAAGTGAAGGGAGGAGACA
Source organism: Paguma larvata (assembly GCA_030068075.1). Taxonomy (NCBI): domain Eukaryota; kingdom Metazoa; phylum Chordata; class Mammalia; order Carnivora; family Viverridae; genus Paguma; species Paguma larvata. The sequence goes on along the minus strand of CM057832.1, from coordinate 33,498,444 downwards.
GGTACCCACACAACTTCCTGTGGAAAAACCAGGCCATCACTTCCTTCTTTCCAAGTCAATCTGTCAAAGAGTTCAGTCTTGTATATACTGGTGAATAGTCCTTTCCTGTGATAACGTGTGACCTCTCTGGCCTCAGTTCCTTCGTTACAGAATTGGAAGCAGTGGGATCAGCCTGGATGAGTTCTCAGTACTCCCTGCGCTGGTATCCTGTGGTCTAATGGTCACTGCTAGTCCTTGGCTTCCCCAAATCAGAATCATGATGACCAGCGGCAGCCCTTGGCCTAAGAGCGACACAAGTCCCCGGGCGGCCCAACTCTGCTGGTTGTCACCAGATTAGCAACTGGCGGCCCTTGCAGTCAGCATCACCCTGGCTGTCTTCCATGACCCAGCCTCTGAGGGCCTTCTTGCTCTGTGCGTCCCCTTCTTTGTCCATCGTTCTAGCTGCTCCTGCCCCAGCCCCTCTCCCAGGAGTCTTCCAACGGACTCCTTGTGGCCCCACAGGCTGCTGTCATTATTGGCTCACCAGCCAGTCACTAAGGTGCGGCTGGTGCCAAGCCTAGGGACTTTATGTAAGTGTACTGTGGTAGTTGGTAAAAGGTCACACTCGTGGTCATTTTTAGGAAAAGTTTAGTACCATAATCCCTCCGTTAGGTAGTTTCCATGGGAAGCTCAGTTTCAGCATGGATTATACCCCTCACAGCACATTTTTGAGTACATAACTGACTTCAAGGGCTTAGGATTGGCTATTCTATAACAGTTCCTAGAGGCAATGCTCTGTTTTTAGCTTATGTACGATTAATAGTTCAGTCCCCAGAGTCACAAGTAAGGAAAAGAGGCCACATAAGAAAACAGGAGCCATAGTTCCCACAGCAGAGGCAGATGCGAACCCATAAAGAACCCAGAATTTACACCCCAACCCATGCCCTGGTCAGGTGTGGCCCACCAGATCGCCACTGAAGGAGGACCATCCAACTCAGTAAACGCCTGAGCATCTCACCTGAGCCAGGTCCTGTGCGGCCATCGAGGGCTCCCTCTCCTTGTGGAGCTGTCTCTCTCGTGGGTGAGACAGATGCACACCCCATTGAGTTCTACGACAAAGATTTACGGGAGAGCTGTCGGGCCAGAAAGTGGCTTCAAGGCTGGAGAGGGCGAACATGAGCTCACAGTGTAGGCTTTGGTGTTACAGAGCTTGCTCGCGTTGCTCCATCAAGCCTCAGAAAAAAACAAGACCAAGCTTTCTAAATTATCAGCGTGAGGTCTGTCATTCAAATGGAAGATAAGAGCAAAGAAAATAGAAGTCCACTAGCAAAATGCTGGGGCAGAAATAACCTTGATCTTTCAGAAAACAGCCACATGGGTACTTCCTTAGAGAAGTCTGGTCCAGGAGCATTAATTTTTTTCTAATCAAAATTCAGTGCTCTAGACCAGGGCACCTGAGTGATACAGTCGGTTGAGCATCCACCTCTTGATTTCAGCTCAGGTCACAATCTCACAGTTTGTGAGTTCGAGCCCATGTTGACGTCTTCACTGACAGTGTGGAGCCTGCTTAAGATTCTCTGTTTTCCTCTCTCTCTCTCCACCCCTCCCCCATCATGCTTGCTAGCTCTCTTTCTCTCTCAAAAATAAATAAACTTATAGGCACCTGGGTGACTCAGTTAAGCATCCAATTTCAGCTCAGGTCATGATCTCGTGGTTCGTGGGTCCAAGCCCTGAGTGGGGCTTTGTGCTGATAGCTCAGAGCCTGGAGACTGCTTCAGATTCTGTGTCTCCTTCTCTCTCTGCCCCTCCCCACTCATGCTCTCTCTCCCTCTCTCAAAAATAAACAAACATGACAAAAATTAAAAAATAAAGAAACTTTAAAAAACTTTAAAATTAAAAAATTTCACTGCTTTAGAAGGAATACTAAGGTACTGTCATCTGTTATAATCCATTACACCTGTTTCTGCCCTCAGAGAGCTTCCATTTTAAGTGAGAAGAGAGAGAAGCCCTAAAATGGATGGCAGTAACTCAGGTAAGAGGCCCAGACATGGAACTGTGCAGGAAGAAGTCACTGCCAGTGTTAGTGATGGTGGGACACAGGAGAACTTCACGGAGGATTAGAAAATGCCCTCAGAACATAGCGAAGACTTTGAGATACAGGATAAGAGGAAACGCACTTCAGAAGAAAGCCAGGTATGGGCAACAGACTGACCGTAGGATAATCTAGGGCAGACTTAAGTAAGAAGGCCTAGTCCATTTGCCTTGACTACGGATGATATGAAGGGTAGGGGTGTGGGGGAGATAAATTGGAGCAGATGACTGGAGGCTCAGAATTTCAGGCCCAGGAGTGTGGTCCTCTGTGTTTCATTTTCCTTATCATAAAGTGGAGACCATACCCTCTCTCCTACAAGAACTGAAGTACCAAATACATACAGGAACTATGTATACCACTTGCATACTGTCTGGCACATAGAAATGACTCATAAAGGAGTAACTGATACCGTGGCAGTGGTGGCCATAGGGAACCATCTTGGATGTTGAGTAGGGAGATGGATGACACTCTTGGGGATGGGTTTTAGATTAACACAGCACCGCCTCGATTAGCACTGCTGTAATGTTAGTCCTCTTGTACGTTGCTTTTCTCCTAAGGATTGAGTGTCCTTGATCTGCCTTTGCAGAGAGAGGTGGTAGGCAGTTGTTGCAGTCGGAGCTCTCCAAAGAAACAAAACCAATAGGATATGTAACATAGAGATTTATGCAAGCTCACACAATTGTGGGGGCTAACAAGTCCAAAATCCATAAGGCAGATCAGCAGTCCATATTTCTATCTTAGAGTTTCTGTTTTGTTTGATTTTTTAATGTTTATTTATTTTGAGAGAGAGAGGATGCACGAGCAGGTGAGGGACAGAGAGAGAGGGAGAGAGAGAATCCCAAGCAGGCTCTGCACTGTCGGCACAGAGCCCAACACAGAGCCTGATCCCATGAGCCCTGAGATCGTGACCTGAGCCAGCATCAAGACTCGGATGCTTAAGTGACTGAGCCACAGACGTGCTCCTCTGTCTTAGAGTTTTGAAGCAGAATTCCTTCTTCAGGAAACCTCAGTGACTGCTCTTAAAGCCTTCAACTAATTGGTTGAGGCCCACCCACATTTTGGAGGATAATCTCCTTTACTTAAAGTCAATTTGTGGCAGATGTTAATGACATTCTGCAAAATACCTTCCCAGCAGCATCTAGACCAGTGCTTGATTAAACAACTAGGCACTGTAGCCTAGCCAAGTTGATACATAAACAACCATCACAGAGGTCTTTATCTCAGATACGGAAACTGAGGCAGAGAATGGCAGACCGAGGCAGAAATTTGACAAAAGCCTGATCCCTAATGGTATTACCATAAATTACCAGGCCTGCCAGGTAATTTATGAACCTTGGTAATAATTTGATTTTATTCCTGCTTCCTACATAAAATTCCCCCACAGACCCAAGCCAAACATCTCTGGGGCGTATTGCAGCAAACACCGATGCAGCTGGAGATGCAGACTTTGCCTTGGCGTCAAGAAGCCCTTCCTGGCTGAAGTTTCCAACGGCAGGGGCCGGCCACCTGGGATGCGATGGGTTCATGGTCCCTGGAGGTGAGCGACCACAGCTTGGAGGAAATTCAGGCGTCTGTGGAGAGTGGGGGCAGGGACTGGGAGTCAGCTGTCCAGAGGGTCTCTGCATCCTGATAACCCTACATGCCAGACATGTTGCTGACAATTTTGTTTGACAATTAGCAGCTCCCTCAGAACAGTCTCTGCTTCTTCCTCCTCTCCACGCCCCTCCACCACCCCCAGGCGGGGCATCGGAGGTCGGGGCAGAACGCAAACCCCTGAAATGGAAACCAGCTGCCTGCCTTTCTCACCCTTCCTCCCCCAGCCCCTGTGCGTGGCCAGCCTTGCCTCGTTGACCTTTCTGGGAGGGGAGCCTGCCAGACTCGCTTCTGCCTCGGCCTCCTTTCACACTCCACCTCATCCTCCACACCCACCCCCGCCCGAGCCTCGGGGCCCCAGGGGACCCACCATCAGCCTGGACAAGTCATGGGTCACCAGCCACCTCTTTTCTGTGCCTCCACCCGCTAATCATCTCTTCCTGGTGATTTGCATGGTAACCCTCCTGCACTTGGCTGCTCAGGGGAGTTTTCTGGTTTCATTGCCTCAATTAATCTCAGTCTCCTGGGCCACTCTGGATTCCCCTGCCACAGACCTGGCCTGGAAGCCTGCCTGCCTGTGGTCCAGGGGGTCCTTGTCTCTTCACGAGCCGCCCCTCCCACCTTTCTATCAGCGAGCCAAGTTTATGCACACAGCACCATCCTGCAAAGGATGGGGAGACTGGCTGCTGAAGGAACTGACATTCTCAGGGGTGTCAGGGCTGCAGAGGGCCTACAGTATTGTCTAGTACATTCTGGCCCACGCTACTTCACCCCCTTTTCACACTGAGCCCAGAGCGAGGAATAGGCCTGCCCGTGGTCCTAGCTCAGGTAAGAGGGAGAGCCAGGCCCAAACCTTGGGGCCCTCTCCCTTGGTCCCCTCTGTCTCCCCCTGCCACACTTTGTCAACAAAAAACAGCTTCTCTGAAAACTTCAAGTTAGGAGTGAGTAGAAAATGTGTTCAGTGTCCAAAAATTGAGTCTGGACAGCCTTGTGCCCTCCAGGCACCCTCTGCCCAGACGGCAGCTGTTTATAAGAAGCTCTGGGCACAGCCGTGAGCTGGGCTGTGGCATGGGAGCCAGAAGGCCAGAGGGAGAAGAGACATCCCTCCCGGCCAGAAGCTCTTTTGGCACTGGGTGAACTTGGTGCCTCCGAAGAAACGCCTCCCTAGCAGGGTCACCGTGAGGAACCACGGAGGGCATGAACGCAGAGCTACAGGAACCAGACCTGAGGTTGGGGAGAACATTGGGAAGGGGGAAAAGTGGGGAGCAGTAGCAGATCCAGGAAATGGGAGGAGACTCCTGAAAGACCTCAAGTTCTCGGACCATCGAGGGGCAACACAAGTCCCAACGCCTGCTATAACGTTTTCTCAGGGTTCCCGCAACAACTGGTAAGATCAGAGAGTCACCTTTCTACAACTTAGAGGACCTTCACAAATTATCAACTCAAAGCCCTCTCCGGTATCTATGGGCAAACTGGCACCCGCACAGGGTCTCATATCCCATAGCGAGTTAGGGGCATGGCCAGGACTGGCACCCAGGCCCCTGCCCTCCAGTGTGGGACCCTCCACGCACGAGCAGAGAATGGGGCACGGCGACAGGGTTTGGAGGAAGCCTGAAGCAGGGGATTCCAGTGGCCGGTTGTTGAGATTTTTGGAACCCTAGAGGCTGGCAAGGCCCAGACACCACAGAGAAAAGCTGGGGTGTCTGACAACAGACAGTGGAGAGACTGGTGTGGTTGTGATGGGGGAAAGGAGGGCTGTGAAAGTGAAATCTGCCGTTCGTGAGGGGAAACTGAAATGTGGTCTCCATTCCATGCAAATGACCTGTGGCCTTCAATCCTGCACCTGCACAGCTCACAACACACACAACACAGTAATCAGATGGGGCTTGAGTTCCCACGGTCTGTGCTCCAGAGAACGAAGCAGGGAGAACCTCCCCGAGTCTGGGAGGGACGTGCCGGGATGCCCGAGCTCCATCTGTAGGGTGCGTGCTGAGCTGAGAGCAGGCCTCCTCGGCACCTGGCTGGGGTGACCCTGCCAGAGACCGCCCCCCCTCCGAGAATCAGCCCTCTGGGTCCTTCCTGGTCAGCTCCAGATTTATTGTCCCCGCTCGTCTCCTGCCACACTCCCCCTCTTGTTCTGCCACCGCCCTGAGGCACCCCCATGCTTTTCACTCCCGTGAGAGTTTGCTCCTCCTGTGTCTCCTGCCGGAAACGCCCTCCTTCCTTTGTTTCCACAGTGCCATCAGTCTGGTCAGAAGTTTCCACAAAGGAACCTTCCCTTCTGCTCCGGGCACCATCAGTGTTTCAGCTGTGCCTCCCAACCTATGTGTACTTGTTCATCCTGGCTCGTGTCTGTTGGTTTTCGTTTGTCTTATACTCTCACCCTCCCGCAGTAGGCTGGGTACTGTGTTGGGTTCATCTTTGTATCCCAAAAGCCAAGCCCTTTGCTTGGCCCCATTGAGGCCAGGGATCGCAAACATCTGGCACACATGCTGCCACCATCCCAGTCAGAGCCCTGGGCAGACATTGCTAATCAATCACGATTACCTGCTCCCTGGAGTCTCAGAAGGCTTCACTCCTCAACACGGGCACTGCCTGGCAACCAAGCTGGGCTCTCTTGAGGAGACTAGTGATCGTCCCTGGGACAGGGCAATACGTGTGTGGCTCAGGTCTCAGCTAGGGGCCACTGGCCCCTCAGAGATTTGGCTCCAACCCCGTGGTCAGTGGTTTCTGTTATTGCTGAGAGATGTCAAGGCCGACTTTCTCATGCTGCCTCAGCCTCCCTCCTGAAACAGTACAGGCAGGGACTGCAGAACCTTCCGTAGTCCACACACACACACACCTGCACACACATGTTCATATTCACCCACAAACACACGTGCTCACACACTTGCACACTTGCATCACACATGCTCGCGTACTCGTGTACGTACACACCCACACATGCTCACACGTGTTATACGTATTTACATACCCACTTACCCAAGCACACGGTAACACACACAAATACACTCCCATTAAACATTTTGTGAGTTTCTGGAACCTCAGTGAAGATTTGAGGGCTACAGGAAGACGTTATATGACACAGAACATAGCTTCTGGCTCTACCCACTCTGTCTCCTCTCCATCTCTTCCTCCGTTCCTCTAGGGCAGCGTCACAGTTTTGTCCCTCTGTCTTGTACAGCCATCCTGCCACCCGCTCTGGAGCTGGGTGCAGTCTGTACCTGTGCCTGCAGATCCCAACTCACCAGATAGAGTCTTTCCCAAAGAGCCGTTTAAATGGCACGTTTCTCCATCTTGTTTCAAATATTGTTACAAATAAATGGACGGCTGTAACAAAGGACATTTGTCTACAGCTCGCCATTTCCCATGCTAACCTGGCACAATTCAACGACGAACACCCCTTGTAGGTCCCTACTCAGTGGCCAGCACCGTTCCAGGCACTGCACAGACAGAGACAGCACTGCCCCACCTCATGGCAAAAACAGACATCTAAAGCGAGGCCCGAAGGATGTGATTAATGCTTTCCCTGGAGACGAAGGAACAACTTCCCTGCCATGGTATGAAGGATGACCAAATTCCAGGTGAACAAGACAGGAAGGGCATCTCAGTAGGAGGCACAGACTGCATGGGCGTGCGTGCATGAGGGAAAGAGCACGGGCGCGCTGCTGCTGGGTGTAGGGCTGTGGGTAGAGAAGCAAGATGGGGGGCAGGGGTGGGGAGAGCAAGCAGAGGCCAAGCTGTGCCAAGGCCGGGGGGCTGGGGCTGTGACTCCATCCCACTGACAATGGGCCCCCAAGCCGCTTACGAAAGTCACAATTTCAAAGGGAGCCTTCTCACAGACCCCTCCCCAGCACCGGCTGGGTACCCCTCTCCATTTATTCAGGGTCTGACTCTCCCACAAACACACTCAGAGACAACTGGGTTCTGATTGTGGCCCCTGTCGATTAGTTTCACCGCTAGTAGAACTTCATCTCATTGGAACCGTCAAGTAGGAACTCTTTCAATCTCGGGCTTCTTTAGCTCGGCCTGTCTGTGTGAGAGTCACCCAGGGGTAGAATCTCGTAAAGCTTTGTTTCAAACATTGAGAGTTGGGGCACGAAACTCGGAGGAGCCCAAACTTAACCGTTTCCTAATCACCCCACCACAGAAGCAGGGCTCTCATGAAAATTAGCTTTTATCCTCTTCCTTCAAAAGCTTACACAGAACATAAGCCTCAAGGACCACAATGTATAGCGGGCTCCCCACCCACCTCGAGCAGCCAGGGTCTTGCTCCAGTCCCCGACTTAAGAGACTCTATTAAACCAAGGTGGATTTTCTATGCCCAGTGGTTTTCCATTTCGTCTTTTAATTTCTACTTTAAGGACTTAATTTTAACAAAGGAGCCAAATTACCACCACGCTTTAAAATGAACTCGTTTAGGGGAGTTAAAAACCGGCTTTAGAGTACGGAGCTTTAATTAACTTCGGAAGATGGTAGTGAAGCAGCCTCCGTGCCCCGTGTCATGCTTTGCAGAGGCAAGAAAGGAAGGCCTCGGAGGACCCCTGGAGCCACGTGAAGAGTTTTAATGTTCCCCGTGCCCGGGCTGCCACCCTAGACCCACGGCGCCAGAATCCGGTGGGCTGGGAACCAGACTCCAGGATCGTTTTTTTAAGCTCTCAGTTGATTCCAGTTGGAGGTGCTGGGAGGTCGAGACTCCCTACTTCAGATTGATTGGCAGCTGTCGACAGTGATGCGGTGAGACACTGGAAGAAAGGGAAAAGTTCGGCCTTGGAAGGAACCAAGAGGACTCGCAACCCAGCCGGGTGACACCAGGGGAGGTTTCCAACCTCCAAGGAAGAGTTCTGTTGTGGGCCGAACTGTTCTCCCAAAATCATATGGTGAAGTCGTGAAGTCTTAACCCCCCAGTAGCTCAGAAGAAGACTATTTGGGGCATAGACTCTTTAAAGAGATAATTATAGAAAAATGAGGCCACTGGGATGGGCTTAGTCCAATCTAACTGGTGTCCTTATAAAGAAAAAGAAAAAGAAACGGGGACAAAGAAACACCAGAGGGCACATGCATAGAGGGACAGTCGTGTGAAGAGGCTGCCGGAGGACGACCTTCTGCAAGCCAAGGAAGGAGGCCTCAGAGGAATCAATCCTGCCAGCACCGAAGTCTTGCACTTCCAGCCTTCAGAACCGTGAGGAAACAAATTTCTGTTGCTTAAGCTCCCGAGTCTGTGGCCTTTTGTTATAGCAGCGCCAGCACACGGATACGAGTTCCGTTCCAGCTCTTTGGCCGTATGTGTAAAGAGTCTTACAAGGTTCACTCCTCTGGCCCAGTATCTCCACTCCCAGGACTCTACCCTAAAAAAACAACCAGAAATGCCCTTAAAGAATCATCTACTAAGATGTCCATAGAATATTCTTTATAATTGTGGGTATTGGAAATGTTCAACACTGGAATGAATACTAGAGAGGTAAATGATAGCAATCAATTCAACTGAGCATGAAGATGCCATTAAGTTACCAAGATTGTTAGAGCTGCACATTCAGCGGGACCTTGCACCTATGCAAAAAGGCACTGATCTTGACCAAGAACCTCTTCCTGAGAACTCCTCACCACACCCCAGGGTGAGGCATGTGTCTACTTGCTCTGATTTCCAAATCCTAAGTTACCCCCAGGTAACCACTCCCTCCCCAGTACACACAGACCCAGAAAGAGTCTTCTAGCTTTCCAGTTTGTGCCTCAACCTCCCATCTGTATCCCAAACTCATACACAGGTGTATAAATATGGGAACGTATGTTGAGTCATAACTGTACTTTACCGTATATAAGTTACGTATCAGTTCTTAAAGATTTTTAAATGTGGTGTAAAAAGGCTGGAAGTTAGTATGATACACACACAGGCAATTGGTACATGGTCTGTGGACCGGGGAAGGGCTGGGACAGGAGGCTTGGTTCTGACTTGAATTGGAAGTGTGGAATCAGGGAAGGGTTCCTCTCAGAGGTGGCTCTTGAACTGAGGCTCAAAGGTGAAGGCAGAATGAATGGTGAAGAAAGAACATCTCAGACATGTTGATTCAAAGGGTCTGAGGAAGGCCAGTGCCTCAGTATCCAGGTGGAGAAAGTGGGGGGCACTGGCCAGGGCTGGGGTGTGGAGGGTGATGGAAGAGGACATGGGACAGGCGGGCCACTAGGGTGCAGACCGAGTTGTACTGATTTCATTAAATCCTAGCACAGCAGGTGAAAGGCAGTGTCATCTCAGAGAGAGGTCAGGTGGCCCTGCCAGCTGTGGAGTGCAAGCGGGAGCAGGCGGAGTGGAGGTGAATCTCAAGTTCACATGAGGTAGGAGGTCCCAAGTCACTGTACTTTGGGATACAGATGGATAGGCCAGGCACAGGCTGGAGTACTACACTGTGTGTGTGTGTGTGTGTGTGTGTGTGTGTAGGGAAGGTGAGTACTAATAGGCGGCTTAAACTTTGGGAACTAAGGAAGGTAGACACCATGCCCTGGGGAGGGGAGAGGGGATTTCAGGATAAGGTCCTGGTTCGTGGGCTTGAACCCAGGCCAGCCCAGGGGGTTCTTAAGCTCATCTGTTTTCCCTTTGTTTTTATAAGATCAGGCTGGGAAGGCTTCTTAGAGATTCTCCTCCTCCTTTGGCTTTATTTTGTTTTATATGACCTTGCGTTGTCCACCCCACCCTCACCCCAATTTACAGAGGGCAACACTGAGGCCCAGAGAAGGGAGAGAGCTGAGGAGGAAGGGAAATGGAGGAGGATTAAGTGATGTGAACCAAGCACATAAGGGGTCTGGTGGGGGTCCAAAGCCTGGCCCGGGGCCACGCAGGCCCACGTCAGAGCAGCCTGGACCAGGAGGGCCTCAGAAGGGGCCCTGCCCCCTGCCGCCCTGAGAGGCCCCGGAGCCAGCCATTGCAGCCGTGTGGCCAGGGTAAAACCCGTACATGTGCCTGGTGTATTTACAGTGTTCAGCAGCAGTTCCTGCTGAATTTCTGTGGGGTATTTTGGTTGGTTTTTTTTTTTTTTAATTATCCAGATTAGTGTTCAGTGGATTCCCATGTTTAGAGAGCTACCATGCTGTCAAAGTCGAAAGGGGTGCATGTAGGGTTTGCCCACCAGCTGAGTGCTTAATGGACAGAAGACAAGGGGGCCCCCCAAACTCCACCTTCTACCTTCTCATGAACTAATTCCTCCTTACCATGCAAACAAGAGGGGCTTTGTCAACGCAACCCTCTCCTTAATGTGTAAGTGCAACATCTGCTTTCGTGACGACCTGGGACCCCAGTAACCAGCCCACTTCTCCCAGCAGAGCCACACCCTAGTTCCTGGTGCTGGAGGGTCTGGACAGGCAAGTTGGAGGCCACTGGAGTGAGGTTGGGGGCTTCGGAAGGAAGGAAGACAGGGACACAAGATGTGCCGCGAATCAAGACATGAGTCAGTGCAGCCGTTGGCAGTCCTTTGGTCCGGGTTCCCAACCTGAGGGACGCAGCCCGGAGCGGATGTCCTCATCTCCCACCTCCACGGCCTTGACCTCTGCCACTCCCTCCCCCGGCGTATCCCTCTCTCCCACCTCTCTGTCTGGCAAAACCCTGCCACATTCAGCAGCCGGCTCAGTCACACCATGGCCAGGCGAGTGGGCAGCACAGAGCTCTCAGGACTGCTACAAAAATTCCACACTCGCCGCCACCATCAGGGCCATCTCATTCTGGCACCCGTCACCCATCCTCTGTGGCCCCCCCCCGGCGCGTGGCACATTTGTGTGCTTTGCCTCAGAACGAAAAGTGTTAAAGTCACAGAACTAAATGCATTCTAAGATCCACTTTTTAAATAATGGAGATAAAACTCTCTAGATCTGCATGTGGATATTTGGGAAGGTAGGCATAGACACAAGGGAATATGTCATTGTAGACTCGCGCAAAAAAATTTGAAGGACACCTGTCAAAACATTCCTCTTGCTTATCCCTGGGAAGTGCGATTGCTTTCATACGAAGTCTTGTTTGAATTTATTGTGAGCAAGTGTTATGTTTTTAAGCTTTTAACCGATGTTTCTGAAAAAGAGAAGTTTCCTGGGTTTGCATCTGTCTTCTTCCTGACTGCACCCGCCTCTGCCCCCCAGGGCCAGGCACAACGCAAAGTAGGCAGACATTTTGGGCGAATCATGCAGAGTGAAAGGGTGAGCCCTGGCCATCCTTCCCTGAGGCAAGGACCGTGTTGTTGCTCGCTGTTGCAACCCAGGGCCTGGAAGGGCTCTAGGGAGCTCTCACTAAATGTTTTTGAATGAATGAATGAATGTCCACTGTGAATGATCACAGATTCTGGACGTGTGGTCCGAATTAATGTTTTTTAATGTATTAATATTAGGAATCTAATGAGACCCTGAATTAGAAAATACCAACTGAATGGGACTTAGAAATTTATTACCACTAGGCTTAAATTTTTTCATTATAAAGCAGCAGAACTATATTTTAGAAGTTTGAAATGGGACACCGGAGTGGCTCAGTCAGTTAAGCATCTGACTCTTGATCTCAGCTCAGGTCATGATCTCACAGTTCATGAGTTCCAGCCGTGGGTCTGGCTCTGCATTGACAGTGCAGAGCCTGCTTGGAGTTCTCTCTCTCTCTCTACCACCCCCCCCCGCCCCCACTCATGCCCTCTTCCTTAAAATAAATAAATAAACTTAAAAAGAAATAATAAGGGGCACCTGGGTGGCTCAGTTGGTTAAGCGTCAGACTTCAGCTCAGGTCATGATCTCACTGTCTATGAGCTCAAGCCCCGCGTCGGGTTCTTTGCTGACAGCTCAGAATCTGAAGGCTGCTTTGGATTCTGCATCTCCCTCTCTCTCTGCCCCTCTCCTGCTGTGCTCTTTCTCTCTCTCTCAAAAAATAATAAATAAACATAAAATTTTTTTAAATAAATAAATAAAAGAAGGAAAAGGTATAATCATGCCACCCTAACACAGCCATTAGTTGTATTTTCATGCAGTTCCTTCAGATATGGAAATGTGCGCCCATCTATCTTAGTTTTGTATCATGTTTTTTTTGATAACTTACTGTTATACTCTATGCCCTTTTTTTTTTAAGTTCATTTATTCTGAGAAAGAGCGCACACACGTTAGCGATAACGTAAGCATACGAGCAGGGGCGGGGCAGAGAGAGAGGGAAAGAGAGAATCCCAAGCAGACTCCACGCTGTCTGTCAGTGCAGAGCCTGACATGGGGCTCGATCCCACCAACCGTGAGATCATGACCCGAGCTGAAATCAAGAGTTGGACGCTCAAATGACTGAGCCACCCAGGCGCCCCTACTCTACGCCTTTTTAAAATCCTAGTATAAAGTCCCCAAACTATTATTTTATAAGTGCAATCAAGTCTGTTAAGAGGACATATATAATTTATTTAGCCAATCATCTGTTATTATATTGAGCTAGTGTCCCTTGTTTTATTAAGCACTGTATTTTTTCAATTGCTAGCTTTTGCCCGCAGTACTCATACTTTTACTCTGGGACACCACTCAGAGATGCGTGGGCACCACTAGTCTGTGTCCCCAGAAGCAGAGGAGAAATGAACAGTCTCGAAGTGGCGGGGCCATACTCTTCGCTACCAGCCTGCACAAGGTAAGCAGCTTGCACTAGAGAGTAAAGCAGCCCACTGCTCTCTAACCTCAGAAAGTCTTGCTAGGAAAAGAAGCAGAAGTTGTTTATGGTGGACAAGTTTACATGTTGGCGGATCCACGGGGTTGGGTTTCAGAAGAGAGCGATAGTCCATTCCATGAGCCTGGTGCTGTGCCTTCCCTTGCAACAGCCTACAAAGGATGCCCGATCTCACAGCTGCGCTCCTGCTGCTCCTGTGCTCATGAAGGTCTGCTTTGTGTCCTTCCAGGGAGCTCTGGTGTATGTAGGTTGTAGACCGCCCCCATGCAATGCCATCTACAAGCATGAACAGCCAAGGCTGCCGCTAGAAGGGAGGAGAACCAGAGCAACTCAGTGATCAGAGGCCACGATAGCAGTTGTACTGTGGACATATTTCATAGGACCCTTAGGACATTGTTCAAGACAGAACTTCTAGAAGTGAATTTTGATTATTCTCAAAAAAAAAAAAAATAGAGGAATAAGTCCATCAAACAAAAGAAAGCTTTTAGGGATGCTAAGCTGAAAAGTTAACACAGTCGGTTTGGCATGTTAGAAGGAGCAAACCGTTCTGTGGAGACTAGAAGAGAGGGGATGAGACCAGAGTTGAGGAGTCTAGTGGGAAGGTTAAGGCTAGAGAAGTCATCTCTGTCCTCCCGTGTGCACACCTCCTCATGGGAGGAGTGTGTACTGTCCCATTCCTGGACTTTGGACTTGGTCTTGTGACTGACTTTGGGGCAGATAGTGACTAGATACCAGTTCTGAGCCTTGACCTTCAGAGGCCTCACCTGCTCCATTTGCCCTCTGGTGCATCTGCCATCTCCAGGAGGACGTGATCAGGTGGCCCGCCGATCCTGGAGGACGACAGCCATGTGGAACGGAGCCACCCCCACCGCTGCAGGCTCCCGAGTGAGCCCAGCGGAGGTCAGTCTGGCTGCAGAGCCGTGTAAAGGAAGTGCCTGTTGTCGTAGGCGCTGAGATGTTGTGATCGCTGGCGAGGCAGCGTGGCTGCTTTCATGGGTGCATTGCTGATACATGGAGATGAAGTGAGCAAACCAAGAAGTATTAGGAAAGCAGGTGGAGTTGGTGGTCAACCGGGTGCGTGGGGTAACTGGCGGAGAATCTCATACGACTCGGGGTTTCTGGCCTGGGCACTCAGGCAGTTCAAGGTGCCGGGGCTGGGATGGAGGGCACAGGACGAGAAGGATGGGAAGTGACCTACATTCGACTTACATCAGTGGCTCTCTCTCCTTTCCTCTTACTTCCTCTTTCCCCGAGTTTCCAGAGACCAGGGCCTGTGTTTGCCAGGATAAACCCCTCGGGGGCTGAACCCCGAGGCGGATTGCAGGCACCCCTGCCGTACTCGGTGCACCCATGGCCTCTGGCTCTGTCAGAACGTCTCCTCCATCCCAGACCCGTTAGGACAACCCGTGATTTGGACAAGCGGTCGAACCACACTCCCAGCCAGGGGGGCCACTCAAGAAAGACCCTGCTGCTTTCCCAGGGCTTCCTGCAGAGACAGAAATCTATTCTCATTACTTTCATTTACTTAAAATACTTGCTTTGCAGCAGTGAAACTGCCCAAAATATTCACTTCTTTATTTCCAACGAGACAAATTGAACTCCATTTGCATTGGATAATTATTTTCAATTAAGTGATAACAATCCCGTTTCATGCAAAAATAACCTCGTCCACAGGCCAAACAGTTGATCCCATCCAAGAAATGAGGAGGCAGGGGCAAGAGGAGGCCTATTAGCGTGCTCCCCATGTGGGTGGAGGGAGGCCCCAGCCAAGTCCCCCATGGGTCGCCTCTGACCTGTGGGCCAAGCGAGACACTGCTCTGTTCTCTGACCCCTCCGTCCTGCACCTGCTCTCTTCCACTTTGAACTAACAAGGGGGCACCTCCTAACAGCCTCGGTTGAAGAGACCTGAGTCCTGGACTAGCTGTGTGTCCCTGAGCAGGTCACCCCTGCTCTGGGCCTCAGGATCCCTCTCTGTACAAGGAGGAGGGGGGTGGGATGTATAGGGTTTCTGTAGGGGAATGAGCTTGGCAGCCAGCCCCGCGTCTGGCTCTCCTGCGTGCTGCCGAGGTGGAGGTTCGCCCCCATCAGGTGAAAGAAGCAGGGGCTGAGTTCCGAGGCCTCCTCTGGGAGCAGCTCGTGCAAGCCTGCTCGTGTGTTCAGACAGCTCCCAGCCCGGGGCTTTCCGGAGCTGGAGCCCCAACTCTTCAAAGACCACAGAGATGAGAAACATCCCGAGGTGTCGTCACTGGGCAAAAATGCTCCCACACCTGCAGCAACGGAGGGCTCACTTCCTCCCGCAAAGCCGCTTTGCCACGTCACCCCCTGTGGGACGCTCCCTGCCTCCCCAAGACAGATACGCCTCAGGTCCTCTTGAGCGGTGTCTCCTGCTGACCTCAGTCACTGGCCTGTCAGGCTTTCACATCAAGGTTAAAGTTAGCCATCATGCCGTTCACTGGCTGGACAGGCAGCACAGCCTCCGCCCCCCGCACCTCCTGATACCCGATATTTCAAACACATTTGGGTAAACCCTTCACTCACATATGGGGCTTCTGGAGACACCTCCCACCAATGTCTTTTCCTTCTCCTTGATGCTCCATTTTCACTACAAGTCTCAAGGCATGTGCATTTATAGCCATGGGTTGAGAAGGCTTCGTGAAGCCACCCCTTTAAATTCATCCAGTCCTAATCGTACTTGAACTTGATTAGCTGGATCAAAAACCACCGCCAAACACACAGCCCCGAAACCTCTTCCCCAAGCCCAGGTGGATCAGCTGCGGCCACCACAGAGCTCCAGCTGCAGACCTCTTGGGTTCCTACCGGTTTCCTGTCCCGCAGTGTCCTCCCTGGGAGACATCTGGGAGACCTGGGGAACAGCTTGGGAAAAGGACAAAGAAGCCACGTCATCCTGTGGGGGGCTGACTGCTTTTACACAACACTCAGCCCAAAAGAAGATCAGTGTTTGCACGGGCTGGGGAGAAAGGGGTGGATAATGTTTTTGATAGATTAACTGATGTCAATGGTTTATTCTGATGTCGCTAAGCGAAAGTTAAAATTACGATGCATATAATCCCATTCTTGGGGCAAAAAAAGAAAATCTACCTTCCTGCCCATCTTACATTTAAATGTTTGCTTACATTTAAAAAACATGAGGATTGAGGTGGTCCAAACGAAAAACCAATGTGAATTTTTGTTTCCGGTACTTCAAATATTTTGATGCCTCAGGAGCAGGTGATACAAGAAACTTCAAACCAAACCAAAACAGAGAAACCAACAACATTGGTTTTTTGTGGATTCAAAACCCAAAGCTCTGGATGTGTGAAATTCACCCCCCACCCAAATGTCTGAAACTCTGAAGGCCTCTGGGCATCAGCTGTTTGCCCTCAGCATTAGGTCTGAAGGCTCTAAAAGAAAGAGCCAGCGTTTTTCCACGTTCCCCTGGCTCCTAAGACCAGTAAAGATCCCCTAGGCTGGAGAAGGAAGGGGAACACAGTGGAGGCAAGAGGCCTGCGGGGCTTCTGAGAAGGGGCCTTGCCGCTGGCCCCTCAGCCCGGGGCTTGGCATGGAAGTGGGGAGGGTAACAGCCCCGTGAGCTGGGAGACAATTTGGGTTGGGGCAGAAGCAGTGAGTTGAGATGGCTGCATGGACTGTTCGAGCAAATACCCTCCTCCCCTGCCCCAGGACAGCCTTAGAGGCTGAGCAGGAAAGCCAAAGGCCCCAAATGTGTCCAGGAGGGTGCCCGGCTGTCCCCCTGCCTTTCCAGCCACGGCCGATGCTCCTCAGAGCTCAGTCAGGCCTGCCGTGGGATGGCCCAGGACATGGAAGGGCGGAAAGCCTCCGTGCTGGGTGCTCTTGCGTGTTCACTGGTGTGTGGCTGTCCTGCAACCCTGGGAACTAAGTGCTGTCATCGCTTACAGATGAGGAAACCCCGGCTCAGAGTCATACTGAGTGGAATTCAGGCTGTGGTGTGAATTCCGTCAGTTTCAACTGACTTCAGCGCTCACATTCTATTTTCTACTTGGTGGAGACAAAAAAAGCTGAGTTGGCAGTGCCATACCATGTGCCCTTGGCCACACCCAGGGCCGCAGAGCCAGGCAGGAGGAGGGAAGGAAGAAACCACCAGAGCGACCGTATCTTTTAAGTACAGTTTTCTGTATTCAAATTAGATGGCACAACCTCCATGAATAAAATTA
Source organism: Paguma larvata (assembly GCA_030068075.1). NCBI lineage: Eukaryota > Metazoa > Chordata > Mammalia > Carnivora > Viverridae > Paguma > Paguma larvata. The sequence continues at coordinate 33,480,941 of CM057832.1, read as the reverse complement.
CAGTTCCCAGAGGGATCACGCCCAATTTAAATGTATAAGAGGCCATTAACAGGCCAGGCTGGCTATTAGAATTTAGCTCCTGTCGTTTGTGCTGTGGTTCTGCTATTATGCAAGGGGCCTGGGGATAATGGAAGCGGGAGGCACGCTATGCCAGGCTGCCTTGAAGACCCCCAGGCTCCAAAGCCTGGGTGGTCAGGCTGGCTGGGGGCCGAGGACCAGGGCATCCAAGAAGCTCTGATGTGCCGTCTTGAGAGTTGGAAAGCTTCCTTCTGTCTGGCTCTGAGCGGGCCCCAGCCCCCCATCATCCAGCCGAGTGACCTTGACAAACACCACAGGTGGGGCTCTTGAAGCAGACCTTGACTGGAGTTCAGCGAGCAGGAGGTCCCCAGGATCAACTTCCGAGGAAGGGAAGGAAGGAAGCAGGCACGGGCAGAGGGAAAGTCTAGCTGCCAGCCGGGCTTAACTTGGGGGACCCCTGAGGCTAGAATGGACTGTCAAAGTGTCCCCGGTTGCATGGAGCTCAGCCGGCCAGGCCTTTGTCACCTCACATAGGTAGTCACCAGATGTGGGCTGCCCTGGGAAGGGACATTGCCTTGGGCTGCGTGAGTCTCTGCAGCTGAAGCCATCCTGAGGGGCGGAGCGCATGCCCGACACGGAAGGGGATAGGGCAGGCAGCAGTGACCGGATCCCCATCAGCCCAATGGGGATAATACTGACCCTGCCTCATGGCCCCAGGGGAGAATGAGAAAATGTGTACCTAAAGCCTAAGCTCAGAGCCTGCACACGACAAGGGCTCAAAATATATCAGGCCTGGTGTTATTTCCACCCTGGGACCCGAAGCACAGGGTGACTTCTCCGCTCCTCCCCCACAGCCCTGCACTTGCACCCCAGCATCCAGGAAGTGCCCGACCTCTCTCGCACATCTCCGCCAATGGACAGACCGCTACTTCCCAAGTCAGCACAAGTCACGATGGACCAACGTTTTTGTTTTTACCGTGGTGAGTATACACAACATAAACCATACCACATTAGCCATCGTAAGCACACGGTCGAGCGGCCTTAACCAATTCACACTTGTGCAACGATTGCCACCACCCACCTCTAGAGCATTTTTATCCTCCCGAACTGACCCTCTGTTCCCGTTTCCCCCTCCCCCAGCTCCTGGCAACCACCATTTACTGTCTCCGTGAATTTGACTAGTCTTGGTACTTCACATACACAGAAGCATACCATATGTGTCCTTTTGTGATTGACTTGTTTTACTTTGTGCAACGTCTACAAGGTTCAGTCATGATAGAGCATATGTCGGAATTTCCTTCCTCTTGAAGGCTGGATAATGTTCCGTTGTATGTGCATACCACGTTTGGTTCATCCCTTCGTTTGTTGGTAGCCAGTTGGCTTGCATCCCCCTTTTAGCTGTCGTGAATAATGTTGCTATGAACGTGGGGGCACGGTATCTCCTGGAGTTCCTGCTTTCAGTTCTTTGAGGTATATACCCAGATGTGGGCTTGCTGGATCATCTGGGAATTCCATGTTTAAGTTTTTGAGAAGGCCCCACACTGTTTCCCACGGAAGCTGCCCCATTTTTTTGTTGTTGTTGCACGGCTCTGACCGGGAGAAAATTCTTTCATGTTGCGCTGGACTTGGCATCCCCGTGACTTCCGCCACTGGCTCTGGCTTTGCCCCTGAGGTCACAAGTCCTTCATCTGCCCACTGTGCCCTGATTGGCCCTGCTGGGCTCTCTCTGCTCTGGGCGGGTTTCCCCCAGTTCCCACCCACCCCCCCAAATTTGGCTCTCTCCCTGCAGACTTGTTCCCCGAGCCCCCCTCTCAAGAGCTTTCTCTTGAGAAGCACCCTCAGTTGGAAGCCTCCAGGCCACCCCCTTATAGAGAAAGCAGTCTCAGAACTGGGAATGAGCCGGCCATGGCACTTGGAATGAAATTCAGGCCAAGCTTAGCCCATTCCACCTTCTACCTGCTTCTCTCTAGATCACCTACCTACTTCTCTCCCTTAACTCTCCTCTAGCCACACAAGCCCTTGTCTGCCCTCCTCCCAGCTCAGAGCCCACCTCATTCCCACCATTCAGGTCTCCACTCAAATGTCACCTACTCAGGGAGACCTTCGCCAACCACCTGGAATGATGTCCCCTCCCCCTGCACCCTGTCTCCTCACCCTGCTTGACTTCCTTCCTCCAGTTCACCACCATCTTTAAGCACATAAATCTACCAGGCCAGGCCTTGGCTTGTTCATGGCCATATCGTGGGGCCTGGAATGGTGACTGGCACAGGGGAGACACTCAATGGCAGCTGTGGAATGAATGGATAATGCTAGGAACCAGTGTCCCCACCCCTTACCCCCCCCCACACCCCACACCCACATGGGCCCTGCTCTCTGTCCCTGGCCTGGGAGTCTGAGACCTTGGTGTGGTCCTGGACAAGACTCCTCCCCTTTGGGGCTCACTCTCCTCTGCTCTAAGGGGCATGACCTTGGCCAAATCATCCCCGACCCCTCTCCTTGCTTTTTTTTTTTTTATGTTTATTTAGTTTTGAGAGTGAGAGAGAGCATGAGCAGGAGAGGGGCAGAGAGAGGGGGAGATACAGAATCTGAAGCAGGCTCCAGGCTCTGAGTTGTCAGCACAGAGCCCGACGTGGGGCTCAAACTCACGAACTGCGAGATCATGACCTGAGCCGAAGTTGGTGCTTAACCGACTGAGCCACCCAGGCGCCCCTCTCCTTGCTTTTGTGAGTCTCCTAAGTGCATCACTCCTGCTAACAAAGAAAGTAATCTGTGAACAGAAGTATGAATATATCCCCCTAGAAAATTCTGAAGGCATTTTGTCCATTTGAAGAGCTAACATAGATTTAAAATTTAAATTTTACTCTGCTCTGTCGGTTAACTGGATGAGACTGAAAGTTCCACTAATTCTCAAAAGTCTTTAAAACCTCGAACCTCAGGTTTTGAAGGGACTAAGACTCTCTGTTCATTACTCAGCAAGGTTTCTGATTTCACTGTCCTGACACATTTTCATCTTATCAAGGCCAGCCCAGGGGGACAGTGCGTGTGTAGGAGGAGGAGTTATAGCATCATCGAGAACAACAATCAAAAGTCAAAGAGAATAAAACAAAAGTGTACTTTAGTGGTGAATAGTCGGTGACCACAGCTCCTCCAAATGCCCCTCTGTAAAGGCAGCTGCCCTAAATGTCAAACCCAAGTGTGTTCTCACCTGGTGTGCTTTCAGCGCCCATGGGGAGGGTGCCATGATGGTCTTTGTGCTGCAAAATACTGAAGCCGGTCCAGACCCAGGACTGTGGACTGAAAGGGCAACACGGCGGTTGCAGAACATCCATGCAGGGGCTCAGCCCACAGCAGGCTAGCACTGCAGGACAAGTGGCGAACTCACTCTCCTAGCCGCGGGAGTGCAGGTTTTGCCCTGGGAGGGAGCGCCTCCTTCGTCTCTGCATCCTGCACACGCCCAACCCTGGTCCGCAACCTTCCTGGGGGCTGAGCGCCCAGTATGAGGAATACTGGACACGACTCAATAGATATGAGTTCAAGTTCTGTCTTTGCCACGTGTGGACGAGGCACGCCTTGACTCTCGTCCTCACTTTCCCCATTTATAAACCAAGAACGTTAGAACCGATGGTTTCCAAATTTCTCTTTGTATGATTTTTAGGTGGGGGAACCTAAAACCAACAGGGTCGTGTGCTGGCCCTGTCCTCGCTGACCTCAGAGTTTGGACGAAGAGAGGAAATGTGGGCGTGAATGCCGCAAGGTGGGAAGGAGACTAGTGTGATCCAAGGAAGTGTTCTGGAAGCTCAGAATGGAGATTCTTCTCCAGCTGAGAAGACCAGAGTTGCTTCCTGCAGGAGGTGGGACCAGAGCTGAGACTACTATTTGGGGGAAGGGCATACGCTGAGACGGAAGGAGAATTACTGCAGAGGAAGATGGGGTGGTGACTCGCATCCCTCGGCCAGGCCAGCAAAGGGTTCAGCAGGAAGTACAAAAGAGAAAACAAACGAAGTTGACTGGTGCCTTAGTACCGTGAAGCAGGAATACAGTCATTTGGGCTTTGCTCATTTGTGAAGTCAAAGTGTGAAGAAAGGATTTTTTTGCCTTGTGTCAAGAGCTGGTCTTTGGCTACAGCTTGTTCCGATGGTGGCACGAATCATTGGGGTGAATCCTCCAAAAGAGAAGCTGATGGACCCATGGCTACCTCCAACATGAGCGCCATGAGTGGGACCAGTCTGCACTTGATTTTATGAAAGGGCATTTTTATAAAGCTAACATAAAACCAGAAAAGAGAAAGGAGGAAAAAAAGAAATCACCCCCACACATCCCTTAACACCACCCCTGAGATACTGGGTGTTTCCATTTAGAATTTCCCATGGGTGTGGGTGGGCGGGGGCTCCTGCTGTGTATGTCGTCTCCATATCGCCTGGTAGATATCATATTTCATGCACATTTTTATCCTGCTTTTCCCACCTGCTTCCCTGTCCCCTCTCAATAACACCTCTCTATCTATCAGCTATTACTGAATAAAGATCCAACTCAAAATTCATATTTAAAATAAGATTTATTATTTCTCTTAAGTCTAGGGTCAGATGGGCAGTTCTACTGGTCTGAAGAGGCTTAGTTAGTCTTGACTGAGATTGTTTATGCATCTGTGGCCAGCTGGTGGGTCAGCTCATGTCTGACGGCTGGCCAGCTATTGCCTGGGCAGCGAGGGTGGCCACACCATGGATCTTATCTTCCATCACCTTCTGTTGGTCAAAGCGAATCTTGTGAGAGTCCAGAGTGAGAGTGAGAGGGACTACAAATTTCAGGTCAAGGACATGGATATAAGGAAGCCAGTAATGGCAGCATCAATTACTGCCATCCATCTACCATGATCCTAATTTTCATAGTTTCATAGTTGCCGTTTTTTATAGCAGTCGAGTTTTTCATGGATGTACCATTAAATGGGGATGTACCATATTTAACTTGTTTAACATTTTCTATAATCACACCTAAGTGATCAGTTGTTACAGCCTTCATCTTTGAAGTCAAGAAAAACAGTGTTCCCCCTTAATCAAAAACCCAAGGAAAACAAAACAAAACAAAAACCTAAGGTTATGAGGCACCTGGCTGGCTCAGTTGGAAGAGCATGGGACGCTTCATCTCGGGCTTATGATTTCAAGCGCCATATTAGGTGCAGAGGTTATGGCGGCGGGGGTGGGGGGGCAGTTAAAAAAAACAAAACCTCAAGGTTAAATGAGAAAATTGAGCCCTGCAGTTCCCCAGACCCCTTAACAAGAAACACCACCTACAGACCTTCAGTTCTTACAGTTCTCCAAGTGACCCAGTTTAAATGTGTCTATTCTCAGAGCGAGTACTGGCTGTTGAAACTGCTTGCAAGAGTCCTTTTCCATCTCTGGGCCCTGGATTCCCATCTATAAGACTAGAGGGTTGGGCTAGAACGGTGTTTGGCAAATGATGTCACTCGGGTCTAAAAACCGAAAAGGTATCGGTGACATCCTTCTTACATGAACTTGTAGATATACGTGAAATACACAAAGCACACCTGTACCACTCTTCCTGCCCTGCAGTGACCCACCTTTAAGAGACGGTGTGTACTGAGCAGAGGGGGCAGCAGGAGAGGTGCCGGCTGGCAGGCGCCAGGGTGATGTTAGGTGTGCGTATCCAGGCCGGGCGGCCATCACAGGGCTGCTGCCGCTCGCTGCTCTCTGCTCAGTGTCTTGTCTTGTAATCTCAACATGTATTTCTGACCTTGCTCCATGTTCATTGTCTGTAAAATGCTCTATCAAAATTTAATTCCTGTGGTTCGTGGCTGAGCGGAGGAGCTTTTAAAAGAAAGGTCTGTGCGCTCTAGCTCATGAGCTCTTGTTGTCATTTTTAAACACGTTATTTTCTTAGAGAAGTTTTAGATTCAACTTAGCAAAATTGAGAGGAAGGTACAGAGAGCTCCTATATACTTCCTTTCCCACAAATGTACAGCCTCCCTCAGTATCAGCACCCTGGTCAGAATGATACATTGTCAACCAAGGATGAGCCCACACTGACGCATCACTATTATCCAAAGTCCACAGCTTACATCACGGTTCGCTCTTGGTGTTGTACATTCTATGCCTTTGGACAAGTGTATCACGACATGTATCTACCACTGGAGTATCACACAGAGCATCTTCATGGCCTTAAAAATCCTCTGGGCTCTGCCTATTCGTCCCTCCCTAGCCGCCCCCGCCCCCACAACCACTCCTCTTCCTACTGCCTCCAGAGTTCTGCCTTGACCAGAAGGTCCTGTTTTTGGAATTGTACACTATGTAGCTTTCTCGGATTGGCTTCTTTCACCTAGTGATTTGCATTAAAGTTTCCTCCGTGTCTTTTCGTGGCTTCATAGCTAATTTCTTTTTAGTGCCGAACACTCTACCGGTGTCTGGATGCACCACAGTTTCCTTATCCATTCGCCCACTCAAGGACATCTGTCTGGGTTGCTTTCCGGTTTGGGCAATTCTGAGTAAGGCTGCTGTAGACATCCATGGGCAGCTCTCTGTGCGGACAGGAGGTGTCAGCTCCTTCGGGTGAATACCAAGGAGCTCCAATGCAGGATTGTATGCTAGAATGTGTTCAGAGCTGTCAGAAACCGCCAAACTGCCTTCCAAAGGGGCCGCCCAGTTTTCCATTCCCGCCAGCAGTGTGTGAGGCTTCCCGTTGCCCCGCACCCTCACCAGCAGTGGTCGTTGTCAGGGTCCCAGCTTTTGGCCATTTCAATAGGTGTGTGGTGGTATGTCGTTGTTGTTTTAATTTGCATTTCCCTGATGACACAGGGGGAATGACATCTTTCCATATGCTTCTTTGCCATCTGTCTATCTTCTTTGGTGAGGTGTCTGTTCAGGTCTTTGGGCCATTTTTTAATTGGATTGTTGTGGGTTTTTTTATTGTGAGGTTTAAAGATTTTAAAGAGTTCTTTGTGTATTTTTAGATCCAGGTCCTTTATCAGCTGTGTCTTTTGCAAATTGTTTCTCCCAGTCAGTGGCTGGTCTTGTCATTTTCAAGGGCTCCGTGGATCAAATAAGGAGACTCCAAGCATCCTTTGAGCTCTAATGGCCTAGGAAGAGGCGGGGAAGGCAGGGCCTACTTTCCCTTCCCCAGTTGTGTTCAGGGGTCAAGACTCCTTGCAAACTGGAATGGGCAGGTTTGGAATGGAATGATACTTCAAAAGCCACTGCTGGTGATGGCCTCATACATTGCAGAGGCTTCAGGGATAGCACGGGCAATGTCCTAGTTACAGACTTTTCCTGTCTAGTCTTCTGGAAGTGGTCTTTCTGACTCTTTGTAGTGGACGTGTGATTTCATTTGCAAGTTTCCTTGGGAGAACCACTCCTCCCCACCTCCATGAGGCTGTCAGTCATGATGGCTCCATTCTCCAACCCTGGCCCTCTGAGGTGGATGATCTCATGATCACTCTGCTGTGACTCAGTCCAGTGATCAGTTCAGGAGTGGGCATGTGACCTCAAGTAACCAATTAGAATCCTTTCCTGGGATTGTTATATAGTCCCTGGGACAAAGCAAGGGGGGGGGGTTCCTCCAAGAGATTGGGACAGAGAGACAAGGCCCTGCACCACTGTCTGAACCCCCACATCAAGTCTCACCTGGTTGCACACAGCCTTCTACTTTCGGGAGCCAGTGAATTGCTTGATAGGCTTGAGTGAGTCGGACCTCTCTCACTTTCAGTCAAGAGTCCTTTAAAACCCACTCGGGTTCGTACTGTGTAACTGAGGAACTGCATTCTTCAGCTGAGTGTAGTAATGGTGCTCAGTCATCGCCTCCTCCGAAGCCCTCTTTGATTTCCCCAAGCAGAGTCAATCACTCCCTCTTTGATACTTCCCGAGTACCTTGTAAAAAAAGACACACTGTGGAGCTAATCCCTCTATATTGCAATTGTACATACTGTCTTCAGGGTAGGGGCTAGATCTACCTCTGTTCCCTCAGTGACCCAACCCAGAAAGTGCTTGGATGTTTATTAGGTGAATTATATCCAAATCTCACCACAACAAACAACTGGGCTATCCCATCTAGTTAAGAGAAAATTCCCCTTGTAACTCCCACAGGAAAGTACTCTAGATTAGGAGTTGACAGACTTTCCTCTAAAGAGCCAGATAGTGAATATTTTAGGCTTTGCAGGCCACACAGTCTGTCACAACTACTCAACTCTGCTGGCACAGAAGTGCCACAGACAATGTGCAAATGAATGAACTTGACTCTGTTCCCATAAAACTTCATTTAGAGACACTGTCATTTGATATAATATTTGCGTGTCCCAAAATAGTATTCCCCTTTTGATTTTTTCCGATCATTGCAAAATGTAAGAAATCATTCTTAGTCCACAAGCCATACAAAAATAGGTACCCGGCGGGGTTTGGCCCGAGGTCTCAGTTTGCCAATTCCTGGTGTAGACAGTGTTCCTGGGCCTGTCTGTCTGCAGGGAACACTGGGAGAGAGTTGGCGTCTCCCCCTGACTGTGAGGTCCTGGAGCTGGAACGGCGATCACCTCCCCTCACCACATGGATTGGAGACTTGGGGCAACCTCTGTGTGATTGCCAGGCTGGCAGCATGCCAGAGCAGGAGGGGCCTTGGGTGACCATACGGCACCACCTCCTTACTATAACCCCAGGGAATGGAGGCCACTGAAGCCTGCCAACTGGCCCAAAGACAAACACCCGTGTGGGTCTGGGTCCCAGGGGGCTAGGTTTGCCATCCTCTGGGAGACTCTGGGAGGCTGCCCCAATCCCCAACCACCCAGAAGGGGTGAGAAGAGGTTTATTTCTTGAAGCCATAATCCTCCCTGTACGGGTTTCATAGTCACTCCCCATCACATGTGTGACTCTCAGCTGCACCCACCTCCCCTCATCCCAAAGTCGGCCACGCTGTGACAGTGTGACAGCAGCCCTCCCCACTCACCAGTGAGGCCCCAGTCTCTGCTACATTCTGTGAGCCTCACATTCCAGGTCCTTCCTACAAGCCTTGCCCTCGGAGCCAAGAATGCACCTTTCTCCAGGGTCTGTTTCAGAGGCCCAGATGGTTCCAAATGTGTCTTCTACATCTTCAGAAGATAACAGACTTCCTTAAAAAAAAAAAAGAGGAATAAATACATATTTAATGATTTAGTTTAAGTAGCTGGGCAAATATTCATTTTCTTAAAATGTTAATACATAATTAACTGATAATAAAATTAACTGGGTAAAATATTCTAAAAATAATGCAGTACTTATTACATGAGGGAATATAACTGTGTCGAAAGAGGTTTCATTGTTCCAGAGACTGACAAGTCTGCAAAAGCAGAAGAAGGAAGGGGCTTTGTCCAGCCACTGGAGGAGGGTCTGGGGGCGAGGCTCCCTGCCCCCCACTGCCGCAGGGGCTGAAAGTGAAGACTGCCTCCTTTAAGTTGGTGACCTGACAGAGGATCCCGAGAGCACCCCCAGTGTCCACCCCAGCCTGGCCAGCATCCCTTTGCCACCACCGATTCTAAAACAAGAAAGAAAGAAAAGAAAAACTCCACCATGTACATCCTCTTGTTAGATTATAGAAGAGAAAACTTGCGGAGACCTCGTGAACCCACCCCTGCCGCCGGTAAGCGCCAGACCCTGGACTGGCGAGGGAGGGGAGTCTGCCTGGCTGTTTCTCCTCTAGGAGGTCTGGGGTGTTTAGGGGAAGAAGATCTGGACACAACATTCCCCTAAACAGCTGCAAGAAGAAGTGAGCTCGTGGGGTGGGTGGGAGAGGGAGGGCTAGCAGCAGAGGGAGGCGGGGATCTTGGACTGGCTGGGCCGGGTGGGCTTTCAGAGTGGGAGGAACAGGCCAAGTCTGCGGGGAGACAGCTAGGGTTTGGTCTGGCTGAAGCAGGCCCCCGGAAGGGCGTGGTGACAAGGGAGGCTGGGGGACAGGTTGGAAGAGGGGGTGTCAGGTGCAGAAGAAAGCAGCCTGGCTCTGGCTACCAAGCCCGGACAGCCTGCCTCGGCTCTGGATCCCACTGCAGGCCCTGCATTTTATTATTCATCTCTCTTGTGAATTCAGGTGGGGAAAGGGCTGCTGAGAGTCATGCCAGAATTCACAGGAGAAAGATTCTGTAATTTCTTTTAGCTCTGTGACTCCGGACAAAGTATTCAGTATTAATGCAGTTGACCATGACGTCTTCTGTGTGCGCGACTGACAGACCAAATTACCTTTCCTTATCTCCTGGGGAGAAAAAAAGGACCATTTATTTGACATATTTCATAATCATTTCACCTGCTTGCCCCCTACAGAGAGCGCCGGTGACCCGGCTGCCTCCCTCCCGCACGACGCAGGAGGCATGTCGGCTAATAAAGCCCAGTTTCTAAAGAATGTTTTTAATCTTGAAAGAGCGCGATTTTCAATTGTCTTTTTAATTCTCTATCTACGTTTTTCAAGCCCACGTTCTCTCTAATTCTCATCTTGGTTCATCAGAGCCGGGAAGAAGCTCGGACATCACAGGCTCCTATCTTCTTGGGATTTGCGTGGAGAAGGTGGTGGGGAGGAGGCTCAGGATTCAGACGCAAGGGCTCTGCGCCCTTGGTGCCCGCTGGACACAATTCTCTAGGTGGTGGCTTGGAAATCCCCAGCTTGAGCAACTAGAAGGCCCCAAAAACATTTTTTTTTAATTGTGGTGAAATACACATAACAGAAAATTTACCATCTTAGCTATTTTTGGGTGTGTATTTCAGTGGCGTTAAGTACTTTCATAGTGTGGTACAACCATCGCCACCATCCGTCTCCAGAACTCTTTCCATCTGGCGAAATTGAAACTCTGTCCCCATTAAATAATAATTCCCTAATAGCCCCCTGGCAACTGCCGTTCTGTTTTCTGTATTTGTGAATTTAACTACTCTAGGGACTTCGTATAACTGGAATCATATAGTATTTGTCTTTTTGTGTCTGGTTTGTGTCACTTAGCATGTTCTCAAGGTCCATCCATGTTGTAGTATGTGTCAGAATTTCCTTCCTTTTCAAGGCTGAACAATATTCCGTTGTGTACACCACACTAATTTATCCATTCATCCATTGGGGAACGCGTAGGTTAAGTTCATATTTTCGCTATTGTGAATAAAGTTGCTATGAGTAGAAATATCTCTTGAAGTCCTTGCTTTTAACTCTGGGGGCATACACTCAAGAAGTGGGATTGCTGGATCATACGGTAATTCTGTTTTTAATTTCTTGAGCGGAAGCAATTTTTACTCACCACCTCTCTGATCTTCTTCCACTATTTAGGCTGGAGGTCAAACCAGGCACCCCAGGAAAGTTTGAGAAACCAGCCCTCACTCAGTTTCCTGAGCCCGCCAGGCACCTTAGGGCTTGTCCAGTAGAAGGGAAAACCAACCGTGGGGTGGTTTGCACCCACCTGCCAGGTTGTGTACATGGCCTCTCATGGCTTCCTTTGTGGATTTTAAGTCAGTATTTCCTGGGGCTACTGAGACCCTGGCTCTGGACCCTGCCCTCGGGAGCTGGCAAAGGCTACATTCACAAATCACATACAGTAATGAGCACCAGGGATCTTTCATGCAGGATGCCATTTAATACTCACCTTAACCTTGGGGTGTAGCTATGATCGTTAGACCTTTTTACAGATGAGAGCACTGATACTCAGGTTAAATAAGGGCCTAAGGTCCCCAGCTAGAAAGTGGCAAGCTCACACTCAAGCCCAGCTCTGGCCATGTTCTTTCCCCTCCTTCCAGCTGCCTCTAGTGGTGTCGAGGTGCATTAGTGAGAAGTACAAATTTTGTGCTGTAGAAAGGGCAGGGGTGGAGGAGACCGAGTCTGTCCAAGGAACTTGGAGGCCACATTTTAGCAGGAACTTGAAGAAGAGGTTGTTGCGGGAAGGTGGAGAAGGTGCAGGGAACTGTGTGGAGAATTCCTCAGATGGACACAAAGAAAGGTGATAGATCTTAAGTATGGTGGGATTTAATTTTAATACTAAGTGAATAGATTTAAGATTACATCAATAGATTTGAAAGGTGTACAAAATGGATAATTTTCTATGAAAATAAATACTTTCAAGATTGACTCAAAAAGAGGTAGAAAGCATAAAGATGCCATTGAAGAAACTGGAAAACTTTCCCTTTCTGCATTGAATGTTTCTATAATATTTGAACTATATAATGAACACATGTTCACCACTGCTGGTGAGGGTGCGCGGCAACGGGAAGCCTCACACACTGCTGGCGGGAATGGAAAATGGGGCGGCCCCTTTGGAAGGCAGTTTGGCGGTTTCTGACAGCTCTGAACACACTCTAACATACAATCCTGCATTGGAGCTCCTTGGTATTCACCTGAAGGAGCTGACATCTCATGTCCGCACAGAGAGCTGCCCATGGATGTCTACAGCAGCCTTACTCAGAATTGCCCAAACGGAAAGCAACCCAGATAGATGTCCTTGAGTGGGCGAATGGATAAGGAAACTGTGGTGCATCCAGACACTGGCAGAGTGTTCGACACTAAAGAGAAATTAGCTATGAAGCCACGAAAAGACACGGAGGAAACTTTAATGCAAGTCACTAGGTGAAAGAAGCCAATCCGAGAAAGCTACATAGTGTACGATTCCAACAACAGGACCTTCTGGTCACGGCAGAACTCTGGAGGCAGCAGGAAGAGGAGTGGTTGTGGGGGGGGGAGGGCGGCTAGGGAGGGATGAATAGGCAGAGCCCAGAGGATTTTTAAGGCAATGAAGATGCTCTGTGTGATACTCCAGCGGTAGATACATGTCGTTATACACTTGTCCAAAGGCATAGAATGTGCGACACCAAGAGCGAACCGTGATGTAAGCTGTGGACTTTGGATAATAGTGATGCGTCAGTGTGGGCTCATCCTTGGTTGAAAGTGTACCATACTGGTGAGTCATGTAGATAACGGGACATTTGTATGTGCGGGGGCAAGAGGCATATGGGAGCTCCCTACCCTCCTGTAAATTTTGTTGCAAACCTAAAACTGTTCAAAAAATAATAACAAAGTCTTGGGGCGCCTGAGTGGCTCAGTTGGTTAAGCGTCTGACTCTTGATTTTGGCTCAGGTCATGATCTCACCATTCATGAGATCGCGCCCTGCATTGGGCTCTTCACTGACAGTGTGGAGCCTGCTTGAGATTCTCTCTCTCTCTCTCTCTCTCTCTCTCTCTGTCTCTCTCTCTCTCTCACTCTCTGCCCCTCCTCCACTTGCACGTGTGTACTCTCTCTCCCTCTCAAAATAAATAAACTTAAAATAAAGAAAAGAGATTCTAGGGGGACCTGGGTGTTTCAGTTAAGTGTCCGACTTCAGGTCAGGTCATGATCTCACAGTTAGTGAGTTCGAGCTCTGTGTCGGGCTCTGCACTGTTTTGTTATTTCCGGTATTTTCTCTAAATACTGTTTGTTTGCTACTTCTTGATTTTTCGGGTTTTGGCATTATGTAATGATTTCTCATCATGGAAAGGGAGGATTTGGTCTCTCTCCAACCCCCTGACCTTACACACACGCCCCACAAAACATGCACACACCTCTTTCAGCGTCCATCATCAGCCTCCCAAAACAGTGATCTGTAACTCGGATCAGATCAATATTAGTTATTTGCCTTAGTATGACTGTGAATCTATTGTTGTTTAATGAGCTGTATAGGATACTACGTTTTCCCCACTGGAGTTAATAATTAACTTGTTCTTGTCATTGACTTAGTTTGCTAATGTTTGTCACAAATTTAACTACAAACTCTTTCTCTCAAAATGTTGAACATATTACTATTCCATCGTGTTCTGACTTCCACTGGTGCTGTTTGAAAAATCCAATGCTATCTTGAGCGGTAATCCTTTGCCTAAAATCTACCTGTTCTCTGCAAACGTGTAGGATCTTTCCTCTTCCCCCTCCCCCACCCCCTATGAACCCCAGTTCCCAGCTCAGAGACAACTGGCATGCCTGGTTCCCGGGCCTCTTCCTGGTCTGTGCTATAAACCAGCTTCTTCTTCAAGTTTGGGATTTGGTTTCTTGGGCGTGGTAAATGCATCTACTTTCCAACTTCCGAAGCGCTGTGGCTGATGATTCTTCTATTGTTCTCCTCTCCATGGGCTTTTTCCTTTTTAAATCAATCTACTATAGTTTGGGGAAGAAAGGAGAATTACACCAAGGGTAGGCCTTTGGAGTCCTCCTGCATGTGGAGGGTTCCCCCCCTGCCCCACAGTTCCCTCAAAACCAGCTGTGGTTCAGCCAAGTTCAGCCAGAGGCAAATACCCTCAGAGCAAATTAATGACCTAAGTGTCCAATCTAAGAAGTTTTTCCCAAAATCAATATAAGCAAGGAGATGCTAAAAAAAAAAATGGAATCGACAAAATAAAAAACAAAAACGCAATGGAGACCAACAAAGGCAAGAGTTGATCCTCTGCATAGAGCAAACAGACACATCTTGAGAAAGACCGGTCAAGGAAAAGAAACAATAAGTAAGATCATAAACAAAAAGAATAACATGACTACAGTTAGGAGGTTTAAAACATAAGATAAAGACAGTCAAATATCTGAAGATTTTGTCTTTTCATGTAGCTATCTTCTCAAATAAGATTATAATTAAAATTCAAAAAAGGTAAAAGAATGCTATCAACCACTTCATGCCAACGCATTTGAAATCTTAGTAGAAATAGATAAATTGCTACCAAGACTGGAAAAAAATATTCTTAATAGTCCTAAAACTCTGAAAGAAATTGAAGCGTTAGTTGAAAACTTCCCCACAAAGAAAACTCAAGGCCCACATGGTTTTATAGGTGAATTCTACCACTTCAAGGAATAGATAATGCCAATCATATATGAATTCTTTCAGAGAATAGAAAAATAAGGAATACTCCAAAATTCATTTTTTGAGGCCAGTATAATCTTAATACCAAAATTCGACAACTAAAGCATGAGAAAGGAAAATTACAGGCCAACTTAACTCATGAATGTAGATATAATAATCCTAAATAACTTATTATTAAAATAATCCAACTATGTATAAAAAAGATAACATACCATAATCAAGTTGAGTTTATTCCAGGGATACAAAAATAGGTTAATATTAGAACATCTATAAAGGTGATTTATCAAATTAATAGCTTAAAGAAGAAAAACCGTATGATCATCTAAGTAGATGCAGAAAGGCATTTGACAAAAGTATGTACAGGTATACTTGGGAGGCATTGTGGGTTCAGTTCCTGACTACCGCAATAAAGCAAATATTGCAATAAAATTAGTCTAATTCTTTGGTGTCTCGGTGCATATAAAAGTTGTGTTTACATTACACTGTAGCTATTAAGTGTTGATAGCATTATGTGTAAAGAAACAATGTATATAGCTTAATTTAAAAAAAAGTTTATTGCTGGGGTGCCTGGGTGGCTCAGTCACCTAAGTGTTCTACCTCAACTCAGGTCATGATCTTGCAGTCTGTGGGTTCAAGCCCTGCGTTGGGCTTTGCGCTGATGGCTCAGAGCTTGGAGCCTGGAGCCTGCTTCAGATTCTGTCTCTGTCGCTATCTGCCCCTCCTCCACTTGCACACTGTCTCTCTCTCTCTCTCTCTCTTTCTCTCTCTCTCTGTCTCAAATACAAATAAACCTTAAAAAAATTTAGTAAGTAAAATAAAAATACTTTATTGCTAAAAATGCTAACCATCATGTGAACTTTCAGTAAGTCATAATCACTGATCACAGATCACTGTAATAAATAAAACAGTAATGAAAAAGGTTGAAATATTGCAAGAATTACCAAAATGTGACACAAAGACACAGAGTGAGCAAATGATGTTGGAAAATGGTGCCCGTAGACTTGCTTGACACAGGGTTGGGACAAATCTTTAATTTCTAAGAAACACAGTGTCTGTGAACTACAATATAGCTGTGAATTGCAATAGAGCAATGAAATAATGTATGCCCATACTGACGGATGATAAACCTTTAGCAGGTTGAAAATAGAAGAAAATTTCCTCAACCTAAAAGAAAAAATGTAAAGGGAATATTATTTGAAACGTAAACAATAGAAGCATTTCCTTTTTTTAATATTTTATTTCTAAGTAATCTCTACACCCGATGTGGGGCTCGAACCCACAACCCTGGGATCAAGAGTCACGTGCTCTACTGACCGAGCCAGCCAGACGCCCTGAAACACTGCCTTTAAAATCAGGAAAAGATAAGGATGCTCACTGTTACCTTTTTTATTCAGCCTTGTACTTTTAAATTTATTTTTCTCAAATAAATTAATACACTGAACTGCAGAAGTTTTTAAATAAATTAATAAATTTTTAAAAATAAATCGATGGTACATATTTGAAAAGAAAGAGAGAAACTCTCATTCTTTGTAAATGATAGGATTGCCTATCTAGAAAACCCAAAGGAATCTACTGACCAATTACTAGCTAGCAACATCCCTAGATATAAAATCAAGAGGCAAAAATCAGTGAAATTCCTCATCATGAAAGGGAAACACAAACGGTAAGTAAACTTATGAAAATATGTTCAGCCTTCGCAGCCACCTGGGAAATTCAGATTCAAACAAAAACACAGCATATTATACTTACCAGATTAGAACATTTTTTTAAAAATCTGACACCACCAAATAGTGGAGAAGAGGTGGTGTACCCAGCACCCACACATTGCTGGTGAGAGTCACTGCTATGACCACCATGGGGAGCCAATGGTACCATCTAGCTAAGTTAAGTCAAAAATGCCTGCATCCAGAGATTCTATACAAGGTATCTGTATTCTATGCCGGGTACGTGCTCCGGAAAATCTTCCGAGTGCACACAAAGAGACATTTTCAAGAATGCTTATGCCAATAATGTTTATAATGACAGAAAAGGAAATCTTAAAAGTTTACTAACATGAGAATAAATAAAGGTGGTGCATTCATAAAAATGAAAAATATAATACTGAGCAAATAAGATATAGAAGGATAATCGATTCTTCTTAAAATGGCAACATTCCACCTCTCTGATTTTGTTCTTCTCCTTTGCACCTCTTATTCTAACATAGAGAATTTGTCTGTAATCATAAATTTTGCTTACTGTTTGTTGCACCCCCACGGGAATGTACACACCATGAGAAAAGTGATCTTGTCTGTTTTGTTCATTGATATTCCCAGGGCTTCGAATGGTACCTAACATACAGCAGGTGCTCAATAAATATTTGTTGAGTGAACTTGTCGAATGAATACTAGATGGTAGGAAACCACATATTGAAAGTGTAAAAGCATGCAAAACAAATAGGCCTTCACATTTGTGGATAAACACTCAGTTCTGGTTTGGTTTATCTCTGTGACAGTGGTGGGGTACTGGATCAGGGAGAAGGGGTGCGAAGAACCTTCAAGTGTCCCAGTGAGGTTTTATCTTCTAAGTTGGACACTGAAGATGGGAGTGTTTGTTATATGATGAACAACGATTTTTGCATGATGGAAAATTTCACATTACAACTATTTTTTTTTTTAGTAATAGGAACAACAGACACCTGCAGCGGGTATTAGAGTTTCGAAGGGTTTTCCCACATGATCTCATGGGTCAAGTATGTAGAAGGGGCTTCCTATAAGCCAGCTCAGAGCAGGACGGGGCCTGGGACTGGGGGTCTTCCAGATCTGCTGAGGGGGAAACCCCAGCCTGAGAGAGAGGAAGGGGCTGCCCAGTGCCACCTCCCCTGCACGAGATGGCGAGGGTAGGTGAGAACGGGGTGTTGTCTTGCACCATCCTCACTTGAGAGTTGGGGACTGCCTCAGCAAAGGGGGCTTTGCTTCCTCACCCCCGAGGCTGAAGGCTTGCTGCGGGGTGTCCCTGACAGGGACACCCCTCTGTGGCATCCCTGGCTTCTGCATTAGGAGACCCAGCTCAGACTCTGAGCCCCGCGGTTTCTCCCTGCTCGGTGTCACTTCCTCCCCTGGATAATGGGAGAAGAAATAACGGCCCCGTTTTGCCTCCCGCAGGGCTGTTGTAAAGATCAAAAATCGAGCAAAGAAAACTTCCCGGACAGTTACAGACCAGAATCCATGCAGTTTCCCATTTTTCTCCTTCGATATGAAACCTTTGAACATAAACATCATCCTGTTGTTATGTCATCTTCAAAGTGACCATCTTTACTGGCCGAAGGATCATGAAGGACTCAAGTGTCTTTACTAAAGCATCCCCCGCTGTTCCAAATTGAGCGCGTTTACCTTTTCCTGAACTATAAACAACCCTGTGAGTAGCATCCTTATGTGTTTCGAAATTCCTTTGTTTTTTAAAAATTATTTCATTAGGGGCGCCTGGGTGGCTCAGTCGGTTAAGCGACCGACTTCAGCTCAGGTCATGATCTCACGGTCTGCGAGTTCGAGCCCCGCATCAGGCTCTGTGCTGATGTCTCAGAGCCTGGAGCCTGCTTCAGATTCTGTATCTCCCTCTCTCTCTGTCCTTCCCCTGTTCATGCTCTGTCTCTATGTCTCTCAAAAATAAATAAACGTTAAAAAAAATTTAAAAAAAATTATTTCATTAGGATAAATAACTAGTCAAAGTCTGTGAATCGTCCTTATGGTTCTTGGTGTGTTTTGTCAAAGGACTATTTCCCAAACAGTTGGCCCTGGTGGCAGGCTGGTGTGTATAGAATCGCTACATCCTATGCCAAGAAGGGTCTACTCCTGCCACCGCGTCATTCAAAATGCAGCAGATTTGAACGAGGCAGCAGAGCGGTTTGGTGGCTGCTGCCTTGCGGCAGACCCCGAGATGCAGATCGTTGCGGAGACCCTGACAGGCAAGACCGTCACCCTCAAGGTTGAGTCGAGGGACACCGTTGAGAATGTGAAAGCCAAAATTCAAGACAAGAGGGGCATCCAGCCTGGCCAGCAGCGTCTACTTTTGCGGGCAAACAACTGGAAGGTGGCCACACTCTATCAGACTGCCATACCCGGAAAGAGTCCACCCTGCACTTGATGAGCCTATGGGGTGGCATCATCTCCATTGTCACCAGTCTTTCTGTCTTCACCAGCACCTCCATCGTCACCATCATCTCCATCTTCACCAGAATCTCCTTCATCACCATCATCTCCGTCTTCACCATCATCTTCATTGTGACCATCATCTCCATCTTCACCATTATCTCCGTCTTCACCATCATCTCCATCTTCACCATCATCTCCATTGTCACCATCATCTCCGTCTTCACTAGCATCTCCATCATCACCATCATCTCCATCTTCACCATCATCACCATCATCACCATCATCACCATCATCACCATCATCAAACCTTTACCAGCATCTTGAACTTAACTATCATCTCTGTCTTCACTATCATCTCCATTGTCACCATCATCTCCATCTTCACCATCATCAAACCTTCACCATCATCTCCATCGTCACCATCGTCACCATCATCTCCGCCAGCTGGTCCAGAAATACAACTGCTACAAGATGATCTGCCACAGGTGTTATGCTCACCTGTACTCCCGCGCCATCTACTGTGTCAAGTGCAGCCACACCAACAACCTGCTGGCCCTCACCCCCCAGATGAAGGTCAAATAAAGGCCCTCCATCAGCTCTTCCTTTGCCAGCAAGGTGGCCTCCTGCATGAGCCCCAAAGTCCTAGGGCCTCAGTAAAGTTTCCCTTTCATTGAAAAACAACAACAACAAATGCACCAAATCCAAGGCTAATCCTGACAAAAGATGAGAGGGGGCAGTTATATTTGTTTGCCAGTTTAAAAAATGCCCCACTTGGCAATAATGTAAATCCAGTCGACAGCTCACTTAGCCGGACAGATTCAAAATTAGTTGTTTCTTGACATACATTTTGAAAGGTGGGAGAATTCAGACAATACAAGCCTTTATTTGTAGTTAACGTTTCATAAAGTATTTGCCTTGCACATTTCACATGCTTGCATGGGGCCCCTGGGCGGCTCAGTTGGTTAAGCGGCCAATTCTTGATTTCGGCTCAGGTCAGGATCTCAAGGTTTGTGAGTTCAAGCCCTGCGTCAAGCTGTGTGCTGACAGCATGGAGCCTGCTTGAGATTCTCTCTCTCTCTCTCTCTCTCTCTCTCTCTCTGCCCCCCCCATGCACTCTCTCTTTCTCTAAAATTAAATTAAGATGCTTACAAAATGCTCCCACACGGTGCTAGTTTTGCTACATCATCCCCACCATTTGGGCACTTTTATTTTTATTGTTTTTTCTTTTTAACGATTAAGTGCTGTTCTAACTACCAAATCTGCAGCTCCAGGCCAGTGACACGGGGACAGCGTAATGTATGCAGCCCTCCCGGAACCAGCTAATAGCCGTATGCTCCACTTACTAAGAATTCGCTTTCTGCCTGGCACTTTCTTGTGTTATTTCATTTAATCTTTGATCGTCTTAGATGGGTACAATTTCCCCCACTTTACAGATAGGGAAATAAAGGCGCAGTTCCTGGGGATATAGGCATTATGGATGTAGCAGGTAGACTGAGAACAAGAATAGGACTGATGTCAAGAGGCAGGAGCCCTCCTCCCAGCTCTGTCCCCACCTCTAGCTTATCACTCAGTCCTTCTGGACCTTGTCTCTGCCCACGGGGAAGCCGAGGGCCAGGGACGGGTGCCATCATTCGGGTGCTTCGCATCCCACAGTCGGGTCCCCAGGACCCCTGGGAGGACAGGCACTGCCTTTTCTTCCTCCTAATGGAACACAAGGGGAGTCGCGACCTTGGGGCTCAGGCCACCGCGATCAGCCAGCCACGGGTTGGCATTTGCTGTGCTTACAGGGTCTTCGTGGGTCACTCGGAGCTCCAAAACCCAAATTTGCCCTTTTCTTCATTCTCCAAACAGGTTTTGAACACGGACTGAACTGTGGTGGTGCTGGCCTCGGGGCTGAGGAGCCCCACTGCACTCCGCCTTGTGACACCGGCGTGGGGCTCGTGGGGCTCGGGTAAGTCACTTCTGCGGCCTCCGACCACAGTTTCCTCATCTGTAGAATGGGGGGTCATAATGACTGGCTCAGAGGGTTGTTGTGAGGCTTCACGGAGGCGAAGGGTGTGACTGAGGCCCCACAAGAGACGCTCAGGGTGTTTTCTGGCTATGACTCAAGCGCACGCTGGGGAGTTCGGCCTGACACCGACACCCAAAACAGACGGGCGGGGAGAAAGTTTCAGATGGTAGGGGAGAGGGTAAGCTCGCCCTGAGGGTCCGGCAGGCGGGGTTCTGGGAGGGTGCGGAGGAGCTAGTGTTTGCACCAAAGGAAACTCAGTTCTGTCAAGGGATCCGAGCTGCCATCTGCAGCCAGAACGGGAGACTAGGGGCAGGGTGTGGCCCAGAGGGGACACCCCCAGCACATCTTGGGGGACTCTCTCTGTCCAGGGACAGACCCACTTCATGCATTCATGTCATAAATCTGTATCTTGCGTCTGGTACGTGCAGGCATTGCTCTTGGTACTAGAGATACGGCAGCGAACGAACCAGTCCCCTGCCCTCAGAGCTTACGTGCTGGTGCAGAATAGAGGGAAACTGGGCGATAAACAAAACGTAAAGCCATATCAGATCGGGGGCGAGTGCCAAGGGGATGAATAAGGCAGGATGAGGGGCACAGGGAACGGAGAGGGGGGTGCACTCAGGGAACCTGCCAGGGGCTGATCTGAGAGTGAGGTCTGTAGGAAGCGAGGGTGCAGACTTTGGGGGGCAGGCAGAGAGTTCCAGGCAGGGGCCCCAGCACGAGCTAGAGCCCCCCCCCACGCAGAGTGTAAGACATCGAGGACCCCAGGGAAGTGGGGGAAGAGAGGGAGTGCCGGCAGAGGCAACCGTGTGGGCTGTGCGGGCCGGGGTGGGGCTCCGGCTGTGACCCCTAGGGACACCAGAGCCCTGGGCGGCTGCTCAGAGGAGTGCCACTGGGCTCTGGCTGCCCGTAAGAGGCCCCGGGCAGGGCCAGGTGGTCAGCGGGCCGCTGCAGAGATGACAGGGTTTGGACCAGGTAGACGCAGCGGAGGGGTCCTAGGTAAGCATAAAGGCAGAGCCAGAGTTGGATGAGCCCCAGTCTGTGCCCCAAGCCCCTCCCGGGGCTGCGAGTTCCCCTGCGGCCTCACCAACTACCACCCAGGAGTCTCCTCATCCCGCAGGTGATTGCAGAAATCAGATTTGAAATGCCCCATATTGGGCCCCACCCCCAATAAAACTAAATGTAATCACTGGAAGGAAAGCTCCACCCCCGGGGCGCTGCTCCCTCCGGTGGAGGCAGAGGATTAGATGAGATTTGCAGGACTGGGTCGACTTCCAGTTTAGATGCTTTCCATAAATTAATTACAGAGGCTCCCGGAGAGGGAGGCCCCAGGACAGCTCCTCCCTGCTTCCCAGACAGCAGGGCTGCCGCCTGGGGGCGGGGAGCTGCCGGAACTCCTGATTGCTGGCCAAGGGTTGCTGCTCTCAGCCCCTGCGGGTTAAGCATCTTCATCTCCAGGGAGGACACAGGAGAACTCCGGAGCTGTGGTCCTTATCCTGAGGGCAATGGGGAGCCATGGAAGGTGGCAGGCAGAGAAGGGACAGGACTAGACTTGGTTTCCAGAGGAGACCCTCTGGCAACTCCAAGAAATCTGATTGGAAGAGGGGAGGCTGGAGGCCAGGAGGTCCAGGCGGGGCCTCGGGGGAGGCAGGGTGGGAAGGACATGGGGGTCAAAGGGGTAGAAGTTGCCACTAGTACACATCCCGCCTCCTCCAGGAAGCTAGACTCAGCCCAGATCTCCTTGGATGGTGCTGACTGATGGTGTGTGGGGAATAGAAGCCCAGCTTCCTTGCCCGGGGTTTCAGCGCCCCTGAGATGTAACTTACACCCCAGAGACCGGCCTGAGCCCTCCCGGGAGTAGGCCAGAAATGGCACCATTTACCTTCCAACCCGCCCCTCTCCTGTGTCCCCTTCCTTTCCAGGCTCGTTCTGGGACATTCCCTGGTTAAATCATTTGCACCTGGTCCGATCCTCGGCTGAGAGCCTGTTTTGGGGAACTGACCGACACAGCCTCCACGCTTCTACTCCTACAGTTGCCTTTTCTCCTCCGAGTACCCCCTCCGCAGCTGCTTCCTTATGAACTAGACCCACGCTGATGCCCGCCAGGTCCCACACAACCTCTCCCCCTGCAGGGACCCTTCCCAGCGGGGGGGGGGGGGGGGGGAGGGGGGGGACAGGCCTGCCCTGAGGGCCCGAGGTGCCTGACAGCCCAGCCCGTCCAGGCTCCTGGGAGGTGGCCCCCTCTCCTTGGCTCCACCCTGCTGCTCCCACCGTCCCCCTGCACGCGGAATTACGCCACCCCCAGCCTCACAGCCTCCCCAGGCCTCTGTGGCTCATCGGTTTAGAGGGGGCCCTGGGCTCTGGTCCCGCGTGAGCACTGCTGTCATTCGAGTCCTGGAGCCCTGTCCCCCCCCCCCAAGGCCCCCCCCCAACCCCTGGGCCAGAGCTGCGCCCTGAGCCCGGCCATCAAGAAAGCTCATTTAAGAATGCACCGCCCTTCCCTGCTCACGGAACCAAATACTCCGGCTGTTCCAGCTCATTACTAAGTCCCAGCCAGGCCCCGTGAAGGATTAAGGAACCGGCTCTGGTAAAAAAAAAAAAAAAAAAAAAGAAGAAGAAGAAGAAAGAAAGAAAAATACCCCTCAGAAATGATGGCTCCCACAGCAGGGAGCCCTGGAAACCGGACTACAGGAATCTTCGGTAATCTTTTCCTGTTCTGGTCCCGCCGAAGCGCATTCCTGGTGTCTGCACACCAGCTGGTGTGGCCGGCCTCTGGGTGACAGGCCTCTGCCTGGCAGGCAGAGCAGTGGCCCAGGTGCTGGCTTCCGGATCCGCGTGCAGGACTTCGGGCGGCGCAGCGGCTGGGGAGCTTTGTCAAGCCCGGGTCATCCTGTGGTGGGGGGGGACCTGCGTCTGGACAGCAAGAGGCCTGGGCAGGTCGCTGCTCTGCCTGGAGGCCGCCGGTGACCCAGGCAGGTCAGCGTCCCCTGCTAACACTCGGTGTCCCCGATTCGAAAAATGGGAGTGGTGTCCGCCCTCGCAGGGGTCTGCGCGCGCAGAGAAGGTGCTTACTGAGTGGCCTCCCCAGCAGGGCGCTGGGCCTCACAAAGGCTGGGACCCCACCCTGTCCTTGCCCTGGTGTGGTCGCTCCTGGTGCGCGGGGAAGGTGAACAGATAAGTGGAGAGGGTCAGAGGGAAAAGTGGGGTGTGCATGGGGGGGCGCTAACCCAAAACCAGAGGCTTGCGGCCAACATCCCGGGCCTCAGGGAGGGGCTCCGGGCAGAAGCAGAAGCTCCAAGAGACGCACGGAAGCCACGGATAGACAAATCCGTAGCTGGGGAAGTGACAGAAAGAGCCACTAGGGCCGGCGGGCGGGTTGGGCCGGGGCAGTCATCATGGCGGCTGTAGTCAAATATTTTGGTGTCACTCTGTCCTGGGCTTGAGGCCCTGCTCAAACTTGGTGAACTAGGGCAAGTCCTTCTTTTCTATGAGTCTCAGGGGTTTTTGTTTTTGTTTTTGAGGAACAGTAACAGTGACCACTGTCAGGCCTGTGTGGCAGTGAAGATCCCAGAGTGTGAAGCCTGACAGAGCCGGGCTCAGTCCTGGGTGGAGGTGGCTCCCCCATGCCCGAGTCTCCCAAGCCAGGGTCCCCTGCTTTCCTCCGTGCCAGGGCTCAGGCCTGATGACGGTAGCATCCGTTTCCAGCAATCAGATGGTTCCCAGACAGGGGCCAGGATGAAAGCCTGAGCCCAGCTTGGTGTGCACCATCCGGGAAGTTCTTTTTTCCCCTCGGGGCCTCAGGTTCCCTATCTGTGTAATGGGTGAGCAAGGGATCTCTGAGCCCCTCTCACAAGTCATTAGACTTGTTGCACCCTGTGGCCAGAGAGGTGAGGCGAGCCCAGGCTAGAACCCAGGTGTCCTGCCACCCAGGCCAGGATTCTAGAACCAGGCAGGTGAACAGAGGGAGACTTTTGGGTCACGTGCCGTCAGGCCCTGAGAGAGTGAAGAGGAGCAAAGGTCTCTGGGTGTCTTGAACCCCAGCCCCTAGTTTCCTGCACGTGCTCCACCAACATGCCCCCCTCCAGTCACACACCAGGGGAAGGCACTCCCATCAGGGAGGAGATAATCGGATGATCTAAGCTCAAATCCGGTTCTGCCCCTTCCCCTTGGGTGAGTCACTTCCCTGATCTATGCCTCAGTTTCCTCATCTGTAAAATGGGGGGGGGGGGAGTCCTAAAATCTACCTCCTTGACCCTTCCAGCAATTAAATGAACTTGTGTGTGTGTGACGTGCCTCGCATGGACCGAACACTCACTAAGTGAAAGTTCCCTTTCCTTGGGGCCTCTCCCCCTCCTCCTGTGTCATCATCCGGCCTCGCCTTCCACTGCCCGTGTCAGCTGCTGCTGCTTCTCTTCCCTTTCGCCCTATGCCCATGCTGTCCAGCTTCCAGGCCTTTGCTCGTGGCGTTTGTTCTACCACGAATGCCTTTTTTCCCTCTCTCGTTTCCACCGTCCCAAATCTTCTCGCCTTCCTCGTTCAGCTCCAATGCCGTCCCCTCCAGGAAAGCTCTCCGCCTGTGCCAGCAGACTAGAACACAGATAGTACGGGCACCAGAAGGGGCAGCTGCCTGTGCACGGTGGCCTCTACCTTCGCCCGGGTCAGAGTCAAACATGCAGAGCGTTTTTCTCCCCCACCCCGCAGTACACAAAAGTGGCCACTAGGTGGTGATACAGTGACATTGTCCCAGCGGGGATGAGGCAGTGAGGGAGGCCCCTTGGTGCTGGGCGCATCATTTATTCACTTCCTCCACCAATATTTCCCGAGTACCTGGCATGAGCGAGGCTGCAGGACAACAGCAGCAAAACAAAGTAACCAGGTCCTTGCTCTCAAGAAGCTTACGTTCTAATGGCAGAAGGTAAGAGAAAAAAAAACACAAAATAAGGAACTAAAGCAAGAAACACAGGAGACAGAGGTGAAGGCTAAGGAGAACGAGTGGGCCCCACTTGCTTTTGGGCCTCTGAGCGAGCCTTCCTTCACGGAACAGCAAGATCTGTAATCAGGGTGTCACTTAGGATCTCCGAGAGTGGCCAAGCTGGAAGTTTCCCCAGCCTCTTGCTATTCAAAGTGCGTTCGGCGGACCAGCAGCCGCAGCACTGGTTGGACGCTTGTAGGAACTGCCTATCCGTAGGTCTCTCCCAAGACTCCTGAGTTAGAATCTGCATTTTAATGAGATCCCTGGGCAACCTGTGCGCATGTTACAGTGAGAAACTCTGCTCCAGTCCAGAGCTGTGGGGGTGACCCACACCCATGGGCCAAATCCGGCCACCCACCTTTCTGCAAGGGTCTTGTTAAAAAAGAAAAAAAAAAAAAATCCAAGAACGGCTGGCAGGCTCAGTCGGAAGCGTGTGCCACTCTCAATCTCGGGGTCCTGAGTTCAAGCCCCATGTCGGGTATAGAGATTACTTAACAGAAATACATTTTTTAAAAATCTAAAGAATAATACTTTATGACACATGAAAATTACATGTAATTCAAATTTCAATATTCACACATAAAGTTATTTTGCCTGTGGCCGCATTCAGGCTATCATGGCAGAGCTAGGTAGGGCACCACAGGGCCCACCAAGCCTGGGCTCTTTGCAGAAAACGCTTCCCAACCCCTGCTCCAGTGCCTCCTCCTCAAATGAGAAATCGGGGCTCAGAGAGAGGCAGCATCTTGTCAAGGCCTCACGGGAGTCCTCCTCATATTTCCACAAGCCACTCAAGGCCCTGTTTGCACAGCATCTAGTTTGGGGAGTTGAAGTGCCCTTTTCTACGTTTGGAGGGATGGCCTTGTTGAAAAGCTTCTTGTCCAAGATTTACGAGTTGCAATGAGATTTCCATTTCAAATGAAGCCGGTATGGGGTCTAGAATGAGATGTGGGTACCCACAGGAGAACCGGGTTCCTTTTACTAGAGTGTGCATGACTGATATTAGGCCTTTTCCTGAGAAAATGGGGACCCTGGGCTACTGAAACGAGGAGAGGCTTTCAGGGGTCTCAGGACAGAGAAAAGGAAGCAGGCTTTCCGGCCCCTATGCCCCCCCACCACCACAGTGGGGGACTCCTGTACCCTGTGGGGTGCTCTGAGGCTCTGAGCTGGGTCGGCAGTTGTAACCAAGTACTTACTTCCCTACTATCTCCATTATGAGTTTGGGAGTCTTGGTGCTGGTGGCGTGCAGGCCCTGAGAGGGGGCAGCAGAGAGCAGCGGTCAAGGCCTGGGCCGGCTGTGGCTGGGGATGCGGCTCAGAGCGGCTCTCCCCTGCTCAGCCCCAGCCATGGTCGCCACCGTCCTCAGGCTTGAGGGTAGTCACAATACTTAGATTTAAATATCAGCTCAGCCACTTACTCGCTCCATTCTGAGCCTCAGCTTCCTCATCTGCAGAATGGGAGCAATACCAGCACCCACGGCAGAGAGTCGCTGCGGAGATGAAAGGAGATAACACAGGTAAGGACAGCCACAGACACACCGTTGCCACACAGAGAATGTCAGCTCTAATAACACGTTGGAATAATATTACCCATCATTGGTTGAATGAACAGAGGGGCAGCACGCAATTCCTAATCAGAGATTTAACTAGCATTTATGGGCACCTGCACTGTGTGCAGTACTCTCGGGAACTTTCCTCTTTTAATGTTTATTTATTTTTGAGAGAGAAAGAGAGAGCGCACACTCGTGTGGGGAGGGGGCAGAGAGGGAGGGAGACACAGAATCCAACGCAGGCTCCAGGCTCTGAGCTGTCAGCACAGAGCCCGATGCAGGGCTCGAACTCACAAACCGTGAGATCATGACCTAAGCCAAAATCAGACACTTAACCTACTGAGCCACTCGGGCGCCCCTCGTGGACACTTTTCTATAGGCTGCCTCTTGCAGCCCTTTACCTGGTCCTAGGAGGCAGCCACACTCCTTGCCTCCCAGCACGCAGCTGCTCCCCAGCTGTTCCATCTTCAGGTGTCTGTGGTTACATGCCCAGGCCGAGTGACTCTGTGCTAGAGTGGGTGGGTGGGTGGGGGCAGGGGAAGGGGCTAGGTTGCAAGGTCAACCCTGGGGTGCTGCAGTGGGACCCCAACCCAGGGGACCAAGGCTGGACGCTAGCCAGGGCTGGGGGCAACAGAGGAGAAGAGAGTGAGGCAGGCCCCCAGGACAGCTGGTCAGGGCTCAGGAGGGTTACTGGGTTGGCTCAGGTTCAAGTTGAAGATTCCAGAAGTCAGGGTGGGGACAACTGTTAGAGATGCGGTAGAAGCCAGATGGCCAGAAAAGATCCCAAGGGCCAAGCGGACCCGTCAGCTAGGCTGACCTAATCCAGAACCCTGAGTCCCCTATACTCCCTGACCAGGGCAGGAGGGCTTCAGGGCCTGGAGCAGGGGAGGAGTTGTAGGGGGCAAGTTCCATCGCTATGGGGGGTGAAGCCGGGGAGGCAGGCTGGGCCCATTTCCTTCCCCTAAGAGGTGAGGATCGAAGTCGATCCCATTTGGTCAACATTTCCTGTGTACTTCCCAGGCTCGGGCCCTGGGCTCGGTGCATACCAACCACCATGACGTCCAATGATTGGTCCCCCATTCTGGTTTGGAAACCAAGGATCAGACAGAATTGTTTTGCCTGACACCACCTGGCTAGTTTGTGGCCAAGACATACACTCCG
This sequence comes from Paguma larvata, assembly GCA_030068075.1. Taxonomy (NCBI): domain Eukaryota; kingdom Metazoa; phylum Chordata; class Mammalia; order Carnivora; family Viverridae; genus Paguma; species Paguma larvata. Next base: position 33,452,305 of record CM057832.1, on the reverse strand, counting down.
AGCCAGCCCTGTTCTCATAAAGCCTCAGGAAGGAAGCAGGCCACGAGCACCTAACTCCCTGCCTGTAAAGGGGCCTTAGACGGCGTCCTCACCTGTATTATTAGCGTGCTGCTGCTGCGTAACAAATAGCCTTTACCTCCTCCCACGTGACTAGTCACAGAAGACTAGCTAGAGAGCTCAACAGGACAGTTTAGAAACAGACCCCCAATAGGTGCAAATTTAGTATGTGGTAGTGGGGAAAGATGGATTGCTTCATTGAAAGTGTTGAATAACTTCAGCAGCTCAGTCGATTAAGCATCTGACTTCGGCTCGGGTCGTGATCTCGCGGTTCACAGGTTCGAGCCCCGCATCGGGCTCTGTGCTGACGGCTCAGAGCCTGGAGCCTGCTTCGGGTTTTGGGTCTCTCTCTGCCCCTCCCCTGCTCATGCTCTGTCTCTCTCTCTCTTTCAAAAATAAATAAAAACATGAAAAAAAAAAAGTGTCAAACAACTTCTAGCTCTCCGAAGATAAATATGGATCAAATTTCAGTAAAAATTTAAACCATAAAGGTATCAGGCTTAGAAAGCATGAGATACAGTTAAAACAACAACTAAACCCATTATGGAAAACACTGTGACCCCCATGACCAATAGAATACGGCAGAAGTGATACAGGAATGTTTCCAGGCTCAGATCTTAAGAGGCTGAGCAAGCCTCCCCTGTTTGGTGGAATGGCCCAGACTTAGAGTCCAGGCTCCGGGCTGGGAGGAAGTCTGGGTCACATGCCGAGGTCCTGTGTAGACGTTCAGGCCAGCAGCCTCGCTGAGGGCCCAGCCGACAGCCAGCATAGATGAGCGGACATCTGAGTGACTCCAGCCCAACACGAAAGAGCCTGACATAAGAAACTCTAGCTGAGCCCAGCCAATGTCCAGAACCATAAGCGATGATAATAAAAAGATCGCACTGTTGCTTTAAGCCCCTGTTTGGAAATAATTCGTTATGCAGCAATAGATACCCGATACACTATGTGTGACAAAATGTAGAAATCAAAGGAATAAAAAAATTTCTGCATTAAAAATAATCAATAAAATCAGGGGCACCTGGGTGGCTCAGTCGGTTAAGTGTCCAGCTCTTGATCTCTGCTCAGGTCATGATCTCACGGTTTGTAAGATCAACCCCGCATCGGGCCGTGCAAAGCCTGCTTGGGATTCTTTCTCTCCCGCTCTCTTTGCCTCTCCCCTGCTCTTACTCTCTCTCAGTCTCTCTCTTTCTCAAAATAAATAAATAAACGCAGCAATAATAATAATAATAATTAACAAAATCATAAGGCTGACGCAAACTGGGAGAAAGACCATATTTGCAACTCATATTACAGACGGAGGGCTGATTCCCTTCTTGGACCTACGGTGCCCGTGAATCACCCAGGCAAAGATGCCCAGCTTACCCGCTAGGCAAAGGCTACAGATAGATACTTTATAGAAAAGGAAATGGCTTTAAATGTATTGGAAAGCGTCATTTTAAAAAATGACGCCCTGGAGAAATAAGTGCTTTCATACGTTGCTGGGAGGGGGGTCTATCGAACAACGGTGAAAAGCATTTTATTAGAATCTGCCAAAATTTATAGTGTATATATATTCTGACCCAGCAGTTTCGCTCCTAGGAATTTACCCTACGGCCATATTTGCACATGCACAAAATGACACCCGCCAAAGGTTGTGCTTGTGGCAGCGTGATGGCGAGAGGTTGGGAACCGCTTCGCTGTCCTTTAGTAGGGGACCGTTTGTGTTGACGGTTCCCTCCCTGCGGTGCAATACTCTGCATCGATAAAAGGAATGAGGCAGCTCCGCGAGGCCAAGTGCACGCGCATGCCACCATTTCTGCGAAGGCATACGCGTGTTCTCCTAGGCATTAAACACCTCTGGAAACATGTGACTGCTTCCGGGGAGAGGAGAGACAGCTCCCCCTTACACCCTTTGGGAATTTACATCTTGTGCATTTGTTATCTATTCCAAAATTAAAGAAAGCATTCATTTAAAAATAGGATTTGAGTAACTAGTTAGCCATCTGAGAAGGTGAGCCCCTCCCCAAACCCTACGACCATGTTCCAACATGTTCCAGATGGATTCAAGATTATTTTTAATGTTTATTTATCTTCGAGAGAGAAACAGAGTGCGAGCAGGGGAGGGGCAGAGAGAGAAGGAGACCCAGAATCCGAAGCAGGCTCTGAGCGGTCAGCACAGAGCCCGGACACAGGGGCTCAAACCCACGAACCGGGAGATCATGACCTGAGTTGAAGTCAGATGCTTAACCGACTGAGCCACCCAGGTGCCCCCCCAAAAGATTCAAGATTTAAATGTAAACGTGTGAAATCATACAAGCCCTACCAAAACTCGTTTTCTTACTATCATCTTGAACTCTGGTGTGCTCTAAACCTCAGTCTCCCTGCCACAACGGTGGCCCTGCCTCTCTGCTACCCGGGGGTCCCCTAGGCTACCAATTCCGTGCTGAACTAGTTCCGTGGAACTAGGGCTCCAGCCCCCATCTCTCCCTGACCTTCGGACCCCACCTCCCTCCTGGGTTCTCCCAAGGGAGCATCTCCCGAACTTAGCTGCCTCCCTCTCCCCACCGGATATCCATCAAAGTGACAGCCATCTCAAGAGTCCCCCTAAGCCAATACCTTAGATGTAGCCCCCCACTCACCCCCTTTATCTTCTGTTACGGACTGAATGTTCCCTCCCCCCCATTCATATTTTGAAGCCCTCGTGCTCAATGTGAAAGTATTAGGAGCTGAGGCCTTTGGGAGGGTGCGGCCATGAGAGTGGGGCCCTCAGGAATGGCATTAGTGCCCTGTTAAGAAAGACCCCAGGGAGCTCCGTTGCCTCTTCCACTGCGTGAGGACACAACAAGAAGACAGCCATCTGTGAGTTAAGAAGCCCTCACCAGACAGTGAGTCTGCCTGTGCCTTGCCGGCCCGGTGCTCTCCCGTGGAGGAGGGGGCCCATGCAGGTGTCATCCCCCCTCCTGCCCCTGGCGGACAGGCAGTGTCCTCGCCTGTCCTGGTGTGTAGGAGGAGCTGGGCTCAGGTGTCATCACTGATTAACCGGCTGTGCTGTCGCCCAGAGGACCTGGCCTGGGGACAGAAAAACAGCTTGTTGTGTCAATGTTTGAGGTATTTTAGAAACCGTCCCCGGGGTGGCCTGGCAGTGCAGATAATGGTCGCTGGGGTAAGACATTTATTAATGTGTTACTCAGGGAGACGGTCAGGGGGCCAGATGACTCAGGGGGCCAGCTCTGGCCTCTCCGGTGACTTGCCGCGTGACCCCAGACGGGACACGTTACCTCTCTGTGCCTGTCCCTGTCTCCTATCTGGGCCCTGAGGGGGCAGAAATGGATTCAGGTAAAACTGGCAGGGAAGAGGGCTTTTGTCGTCTGGGTGCCCTTAGGCCTGGCGCTCCCCTCCACTTGTCCTAAGTCTGATTTCTGCGTCTACATTTCTGACCAAGCAACCACCAGCCTCAGGGCACCAGGGTGCGGGTTTCCCTGGATGTGTTACTATTCGTCAGGCACCCACTACGTGTGTTACCTGCTGCGGTCACATGCCGTGGCAACGTGTGACACTGCACATACGTCATCTCTTCAACAAGCCGTGATGTAGCACGACTATTAACCCCGTTTCACAGACGAGGGAGCTGAGGCGCACAGAAGTCTAGTGGCTTGTGGCTAGTGGGTGGCAGAGCTGGGGTTTCAGCCCAGGCATGCTGGCTTCAGAGCCGGAGCTCCTCGCCCCTCCCCTCCACAGCCTCAGTGCGTGACGGACACCCAATACGGCCCAGGGACCGCGCCAATGGTGCCTGTGTAAGGGTCACAGTAACCCTCAGAGGTAAGTGCTCGTGACCCCACTTCGTGGCTGAAGAAACTGAGGCTTAGACAGATGATGTGAGCTGACGGAGAGGACTCAGCTTGCCAGTCAGCAGTCGTCCAGCACGTCCGGTGGCCCATAACCAGTTAAACTCCCTCTCCCAGCTGCGGCTTTCCTATGGGGAAATGCACCAGGTGTTAAAGAGGCCATGCCTAGATTCACGCTGCCCTGGTCCAGCCTGCTGAGTGTAGAAGACACAGGCCTGGATCAGAGATCAAGGCCTCTCCCTGGAACAGTGTGACCATAGTGGAACAGACCTAGCAGGGACAGTCAGGCTCTGGGAATTCGGATGGTCCCTGACTGCTTCTCCCCTCTCCGGACAGACACACTCCGACAGCTCTCCGCATCCTGACAGACATCCACGCACACTCACATCGGACTCTCCCCTGGATGCCCCTTTACCCACCCCAGCTCCAACTCCAGACGCACCTGCCAGTCCCTGGGCCTCTGCGGCAGTGAGTGCTCAGAGGGAGGCCCTGGGGGCCAAGGGCCAAGGCCTGCCAGAACAAGTCCCAGTTCCCTCAGGGCTTGATCACCCACACACAGCTTCACAAGGCTCACACTCAGGGGCCCCACAGTTACACCCCATAAAAAGTCACACGGTCACTGCCACTCCGCGAACACGCACAGTCCCCACCGGAAGCCCAGCGCCTCCCTTCCCCCTCCCCGCTCGCCCTGCCATCTCCCCCACCTCACCCCTCTTGCGTCCTCTCCTCCACTCTCCCCACCTCTCTGTACCTCCCTCCTCCGCCCGCCCAGTCCCAGCCCCCGCCCCGCCCCCTCCGAGGCCCCGCCCCGCCCCCTCCGAGGCTCCGCCCCGCCCTCTCCGAGGCCCCGCCCCGCCCCCTCCGAGGCCCCGCCCCGCCCCCTCCGAGGCCCCGCCCCGCCCCCTCCGAGGCCCCGCCCCGCCCCCTCCGAGGCCCCGCCCCGCCCTCTCCGAGGCCCCGCCCCGTCTCACGTAGCGTCCTGCTTCCGTCCCGCGGTCCGGGTCAGCGTCCCGCGGCTGCAAGGTGAATGAAGCCGACGAGACTCATGAAGGTGTTCGTCACCCGGAGGATCCCCCCCGAGGGCTGGGCCGCGCTCGCCCGCGCCGCAGAGTAAGAACCCCGCGCCCCTGCGGCACGCCGCCGAGTCCCGGGCCGGGCGGGTTGGGGGTGGTGTCGGGGAAGGGGCTGCGGAGCCCGGGACCCCCCTGTATGTCCAGCACCCTGCACCCAGGGTGACCAGCGCCTCCAGGCGCGCCCGGACGAGCTTGGGGCGGCCTCCTGACACCCCGCTTATTTTTGGTGGGGAGGACCGGACGGGGCCGGGGGCCAGAGGGAGCTGGGTCCTGCGCTTGCGTCTTGGCCGGACTTCCCAGCCTGTACCGGACCTGGCCGGTCGTGGAGTTTGGGGAGTCTTCAAGAAAGTTCCCTGTTGCAGTGGCGCTGGGCCCCCGCAGCTCCCATGGCACGTGCAGTGCGGGTGAAGGGAAAGGCCTGGGGAGAGGGGAGGCCGCCCATGACGCAAGACCCAGGCTGTTAAACCTTTACCCTACCAGGGTCAGGGACCTTAGCAGTCACTGGCCTGGTCCGTTTGGACACTTGGCAGGGGCCTTTCCTGATCCTTAAATTGAGGATTGCATGCCAGTTTTTCAGGTGTTTCGTGTGCATGAACTCTTAATCCTTGCAACACTGTGGAGTTGGTACTGTAATTCCCGTTTTACAGATAAGAAAACTGGGAGAGGTTAAGTGCCTCACCCAGAGTCACAGGGGGAACTGGGATTTGAACTCAGCTCTGTCTGACCGCAGTGTGAACACGGCATCATACAGGTCTGCATTACCAATGTCAGGCAGGGAGAAGGTGGGACCCAGTGCCATGCGAAAATGAGATTTATTTCTTTCAGTGCAAGAAAACCTTTGCTGGGGACCTGTCGGGGACCCAGCACTGAGCAGGAAGGGGGAAGGCAGAAGCAACAACGGTAGTAGTGGCCGTAGCCTGCACAGCGTAGCCCTGGGTGCCGTGCCTGTGGAGAGGAGGGTGAAAGGTGGCCTGTGCCAGGGGCTCGGCCGGCCAGGTGCTGCGGCAGGGTGTTCTGGGAGTTGCCAGCAGCCATCCTGTGTCTTGCCATACTTGATGGCTGCCCCGAATTAAATGGCAAGGACTGGGAGGCTGGGCAGCACCGCTGGGAACACATCTGCCGCCCACGAGTTGCTGAGGGAGTGTGCCCTAAAACTCCTCCACGCTGTCGCTTTGCTCTTGTCCTTCCTGGCAGAGTACAAGAAGGAGACTTTTCCATGGCATGGATTCCCAGGACAGGGCATTCAAGCCTCATGTGTGCAGGGACGGCCCACCCCACCCCCGTGTCCCCCCACTGGCCAGGAGGCCTCCTGTGAGGGCGATAAAGCTCTTCCCTGCTTTGAGCTGAGAGCTGTCCCTGTGACTTTCTCCTTTCAGTCGCGGCTCTCGTCAGCCCTTGGTGACCTCTACTCTATGACAGCCCTTTACCCTTAGCCCCCCTCTGAATTCTGAGGCCACCACGCGCCTGACCTTGACTCTCCTCAGCCAGTCCCAGGCAGACTGAGGCCACAGCGAGCAGAAGGCAGTGTTTTCTGCTTTGAAAGGGAGCCGCAGCCCTGGGGGGCCTTTGGGAGCCCGGGGGCCTCAGTGGACTCCCCTGCTTCTGAGCGGCCTTTCTTCTGTCTCCAGCTGTGAGGTGGAGCACTGGGACTCGGACGAGCCAATCCCCGACAAGGAGCTGGAGCGAGGCGTGGCCGGGGCCCACGGCCTGCTCTGCCTCCTCAGTGACCGCGTGGACAAGAGGCTCCTGGAGGCCGCAGGTGTGTGTCCTCTGGGGAGGATTCCAAGGCTGTGTCGGCCCTGCAGGGCACCCCGATCTGCCGCGGCTGGCTTCCCACACAGGTCTGCAGTGACCTCTCCGAGTTCCGAAGGCGTTCGGGGCTGTACTAGGCCCCAGGGAGCCATTGTGCACGGCTCCCTCCGGCACAGGCGTGGCTGTCTCCTGGCCGGGACTCAGGGCCCTCCTCCAGCCCAGCCACAGCCTTGCTTTGTGCCCTCGAGGAAGGCCCTGTCCCTACTGGGCTCCTTTGTATCCTGTGGGAGGGCCCATCTCCGGGCCAGGCTCCAGCAGGTGCCCAGGATATGTCAACCCCAGCCACGGCTTCAGCCCTAGGCCAGGGTAAATGTCACCCTATCTAGTTGTTTTGAGGGAAGGTTCAGACTCAGCAGCTGTCGGACGGGAAGAGGCCCTCACAGGTCAGTGCTGAGCCAGTCCGTGCCCCAGCCTTGGCCCTGGAGCTTTCTGGTGCCCTGCCCTGTGGAGAGGGTGTGGGAGGGTCACACCGCAGCCGCTTCTCAGTGGACACCTCAGAGGCGTCCACAGCAGGGCCCAGCCGTGGTCAGTGGAGACTGGAGGCTTCCTTGGGGGAACGGTCTAGTGGGTAAGAGTGGAGACCCTAGTGTCAGAGGCCACTAGGTGAGCCCTAGCTCTGCCGCTTGGCGGCTTGTGACTGGGGCCGGTCACTTCACATTCCTGAGCCACAGGGTCTGTACACTCAGGAGTCAAGGAGGACTGTCAATTCTGTTGAGTACGATTGTTCGGAATTTTAAGTAAGGAGCAGGGATGTCATTCTTCCCTCTTATTCTGAGAAAATGACAATAAGCAGATGGCCCCTGCTACCTCCAGTGCGGTGGCTTTGGCTCCCACGAGGAAAGATACAAACGATGCTTTTTCTGCACAACAGGAGCCAATCTCAAAGTCATCAGCACAATGTCCGTGGGCGTGGACCACTTGGCTTTGGATGAGATCAAGAAGCGGTAAACGCAGCTCATTGGAAGGGGCCCCAGGGTGAGGGCTGAGCCCCAGAGCCGGAAGGGGAGCACAGTATTGATTTGCTCACGGCCCTCCTCCCCTCGGTGGGGACGTGAGGTGGCTAACGGGAAAAGCTGTCACGAGAGCCCAGGTCAGTTCCGATAAGCCCCAGAACCGGCAGGTGACATCCGCAAGGTGGCACCCTCTCTTACTCTGCATGGCTTCTGACCCTCAGAACAACCCCTGGAAGTAGAAGAGGTGGTATTCTTATTTCCCTCTTTAGATGAGGAGGTTCAGAAAGGTCGAGTGGTTATTCAGCCCGGACTCTGGGCCCCGATCTTCCATCCTCGGGTCCTTCCCCAAGGGGGAGGTGCGCGGGAAGGAGGGCTGACCGTTCCGAGGGCTCATTTACAACTCGGAGCTTCCCGGCGGGCAGCGCAGAGAGGGCGCAGAGCAGCAGCTTGGGGATGTCCCAGAGGTGGCGAAGGTGCTTGAGGCCCGTGTTGCCACCAGATCTTTGCTTCCTAGCGGCATCCGTGTGGGCTACACCCCAGATGTCCTGACAGACGCCACGGCAGAGCTCGCCCTCTCCCTGCTGCTCACCACCTGCCGCCGCTTGCCGGAAGCCATGGAGGAAGTGAGGAAGTGAGTGAGCCCCTAACGGGGAAGTCGGCTCTGCTCAGGGGCTGGTTCCCGAGCACCCAGTGTCACCCTGGCCCCAGAGGTGGTCCCTGTCCCCAGGTGTGCCCCGTCTACTGAGGTGGGACAGACTCAGCTAACATCCTGAAGTACAGGGCAGAACGCAAGAGAATCGTGGAGGGATTCTTCGGGAGAAGGGTAGGGGAGGGACGGGTCCGTTCTGCCTGGTTGGTGAGGAGTGGGGGTGGGAGTGTGGGTCGGAGGCTTCACAGGACAAGTAGCAGGTGGGCATCATCTCGAGCACTGAGAGGGACAGGTCTACCATCCTTCCTAGTGATGCAGGAATCCCAAAAGCTCTGAGGCTGAAGGTTGTTTCCTAAGTCTTTTGATAGCAAAACCCGACTGACAATAACGGGAGGCTGTTTATGATTTTTATTTCTCTCATTCGGTATAAACATTCATACGTTTTTATTTTTATTTTTTTTAGTTTTAAGTGTATTTATTTTCAGAGAGAGAGAGAGCATGAGCAGGGGAGGGGCAGAGAGAGAGTCAGGGAGAGAGAAAATCCCAAGCAGGCTTCACACTGTCAGCGCAGAGCCCGATGTGGGGCTCGATCTCACGAACCGTGAGATCATGACCTGAGCTGAAATCCAGAGTCAGACGCTTAACCGCCTGAGCCCCCCAGGCGCCCTAGCCCCAGTGGCTTTAAAGAGTCGTTCCTGCCGCTTATCCAAAGCGCCGAGTGGCTCTGGGTGTAATTCACGCTACTGTGTGTCCCTTGACCTGGGGAGAAGGATCTTCTACCCTGGGGGTTCGGGGGTCTGTGGGTTTGTGGTGAGCCCTCATCTTTGCCCACGGCGGGGTCCTCTTACCCACCCCTCCCCTCCTCACAGTGGTGGCTGGACCTCATGGAAGCCCCTGTGGATGTGTGGCTACGGACTCACGCAGAGCACGGTTGGCATCGTCGGGCTGGGGCGCATAGGTGAGGCTCCCACCTTCCCGCGTGCCCGCTCCAGCAAGCTTGGCTTGGTTTGAGTCTTTGGCACCCCGGGCCTGGATGTTGACAGTCCTTTGGAAAGGGCGGCCATAACTGGCTGTTCCCAGGGCACTTTGCATTCAGCAGGGACATCTAATGAACAGACACAGCTTTGTGAATCACAGGCAAAAACAAAAAACAAAAGAAACAAAAACAGGACTTTGTGAAGAACTCGCTAGGTGATAGAAGCAAGCTGTAAGCATCAGGATTCCGTGTGATGACAGCTCCGTGCAGAACAGACGAAGGCGACGACGGCGGCGGGGGGCCTCTAGGAGGGTTTCCTGTGGGACAGCTCATGCTCCCCCAGGCCTGTCTGGAAGGTACTTGGCTCATAAAGCTTTAACTCCGGAACCAGAGGGTTCAGTGGGCAGAGCTTACCTGTGACTCTGCAGACGGGACAGAGCTGTTCTCTTCCAGTGGCTCCTGCTTGGAGCCCCGTGCTCAGCCAGACAGGCAGCCGTCAGTGGTTCTCTGGCATCTGCCTGGCACAGAGGCGAGGGTGGGGTGGAGCGTATGGACAGTGTGCCTGGCCGGTAGCGGTGCCTCTCACACAGAAAGTTGCTTGGCGGAACTCACCAACTTTGGGGCACTTTCTGATTCTGAAAATCCAGCAGCCCAAGCCTGGCTCAGCAGCAGCACATGTGGAAATGTCTTAAAGATTTGGGGCGAGTCGGCAGTTGGGCAATGCCACTGAAAAGTCATAAGAGGTCTTGGGCTGCATTAATAGAAGCAGGGGTCCAGAAGGAGGGAGGGGACCACTCAGACTGCTCCTGAGATGCCAGGTCCAGTTCTCAGGGAAGGTTAACAAATGGCCGTCAAGATGGCCAGGACCATGTGAGGAGGGCACAAGCCAGCCACAGCCGCGGAGGAGCTGTGGGGCGGCCTCCAGATCTCTGGCCCCCCAGGGGGCAGAGTCACTGGGGCAGGGCCAGTTCATGTGGGGAGTATGCTGATAGAAGGGCCACCCTCTCAGGTGCTCCCTGGCCCTGGAGCTGCTGGGTGCTGCCCCTGCCCTCCCAGGGGCTGGGGACAAGCCAGGACTCTCTTTGCCTCCAGGCCAGGCCATTGCTCGGCGTCTGAAGCCATTCGGCGTCCAGAGATTTCTGTACACAGGGCGCCAGCCCAGGCCTCAGGAAGCAGCGGAATTCCAGGCCGAGTTTGGTAAGTACAGCCTTGGTTTCCACAGGAGCCCCATCTGTGCCCAGCTAGCGGGGTGGGTTTCTGAAGTGGCAGCGTTTGGGGGGCAGAGTGCAGGAGCTCCAGGTGTGTCTAGGGCCCGCGGTGTCCCGCGGCTCCATCTAATCTACCTCCCTCTGGGCGCAGGCCCGGTGAGAGAGCACAGGGACCCATCCAGGCCACACAGGGAGTTCTCTTCGTGACAGAACTCCCCGCTGTCACCGCTGTCCATGTCCGGGCAGAGCAGCAGGGATGGTGACCGATGGAAGGAACTGCTGGGAACCCTCACTCACCTTTTCTTAATAAACTGGTGAGCCCTGTCCCCCCACCTTGTGTCCGGTGGATGCGGCCCCTTGGCAGGTGCATAGCGTGGTGAGCAGAGGGCAGCTGGGTTTTAGCCACACCTCACCCCCTTGGCGCATTGCCAGAGGCACCCAGGTCCCACTGTGTGACCTTGACAAGCTCCTGCCCCTCTCTGGCCTCAGTTTCCCCTCTGTGAGACCAGGAGGGCGGATGAATGCCATAATACACCAGGATCCCGTGAGTGGCTGTTGACTTTGTACAGTTATCAGAGGTGTTCAGGTAGAGACAAGGCCTTCAGGAAGCTTCTTGGGAGTTTCCAGTTTGGCAGAAGGAAGCAAGGACCAATCCTGGTCTCCCACCCTTCCGCTGTCTCCACCCTTGGAGCCAGTATCTGACGGAGCCCTGCCCTCCCCCAGTGTCCACCCCCACGCTGGCCGCCGAGTCCGATTTCATCGTCGTGGCCTGCTCCTTAACTCCGGAAACCAAGGGACTCTGCAACAAGGACTTCTTCCAGCGGATGAAAAAGACAGCCGTGTTTATCAACATCAGCAGGTACGCCGGGTGCCGGGCAGGTCAAGAGAGGGGCTGTCCCTGCCGTGTCCCTGCTGCTGCGATCCAAGGTCGTCCTCCCCGCGGGCTGTCCGTGAGACCGCGGACGGGGCTTGCCACTCCATAAACCAACCCGCCAGCCACTCCGAAGTACGGTAAAGGCCACAAGAGAGTGCAGCAGGCTGGGAGGAAGAGCCGCTGGAGCAGGCCTGGCGTGCCTGGTTCCCAGCGGTACCCCGAGCCCTGCTCAGGGCTGGCCTGACGGCGGCGAGGCACCAGGTTCCCTTGGGCAGCCCGTGTTCTTCTCTGCTACTAAGAGTTGGACGTAAGGATCTTAACAGCCCTTCCGAGGCTGACCGCCCATGACACGGAGCCTAGGGCTGTCTGAGTCAGTGACCGCTTGAACCTTCGTGCCTCTGGGAACATAGACCCAGACCCGGTTTACCGCGGTTCATCACAGTGTCCCCAGGGTGACTTCGGGCCGCTGGGCATGTTGGGGGCGCAGACCTGCCCTCTCTGCCACTCCAACCCCTTCCTAGATGGTGCCCTGTGAACCTGCTTAAGTCAATTTGGAGGCGAACAAAGGCAAAGGGAGGGATTTCATGAGGCCCCCCCGCAGAGCTCCCCCCCCCAGAAGCCCCTATAATCTTAATGTTTAGCCACAAAGGAGGTGACCTGGAGGGAGGTGAGACCTGCAGGAACACAGGGCTCACGCTGATGGCCAACAGAGTCCCAGCTTCCATTTACTGAGCACCAGTACCATGTGGGGTGCTGCGTTCGTTCTTCCTGTACAGACTTGTGCAGTGCGAAGTCTCCAGCCAACCCTTTCTTTACTTCGGTGGCTCAGTCACAGGAGGGAAGGCTGCCCGCCCGGGTGGATGTAGTCAGGAGTATCCTCGCGTCTCTGCCCGCAGTAGGCACGTGCCCGCCAGCACGCTGCGGTGGCTCTCAGCGGGTGCCCTGGGGACCAGCCCGATCAGAAACGCCTGGATGGGGCCCCACACGAACGCAGGTGCTGGGCCCTGTCCCTGCAGCAGTGGGTCAGCAAGCACACCTGGGGTGAGCGTATTGTCCCTAGCTTCTGGAGGAACATGACACGCTTGCCCAAGGTCACACAGCTGCAAAGCGGTAGGGCTGGGCCTCGCAGTATTACTATACAGACTTACGATAAAGACGTATCTCATCAGACTTACTGCTTTAACAGTAAAGCGTGCCTGACCAGTGGGAAAATTCATTCCGTGGGTGGTTCTGCCATAAAGGAGGCCTGGGTAGAGGAAGCTTCGGGCACCCACGTCGCCACTGTCATTTGCAGGGGAGACGTGGTGAACCAGGACGACCTGTACCAGGCCTTGGCCGGCGGGCAGATTGCCGCTGCTGGACTGGATGTGACGGCCCCGGAACCGCTGCCTACAAACCACCCTCTCCTGACCCTGAAGAACTGTGGTGAGAACTGCGATTTCCCGACGCAGAGTCACGTAGGACCCCAGGAGTTAGGGGTGGTCTGGAGGTGCTGGGTGCAAGGCCGCTGTGAGCAGTACCGAGCACACACCAGCGACCACGTTTATGCCGTTAGTGACACTGGCACATGGTGCCGAGGGGACGGGCCTCCTGAGCATGAGCATCTAGGTCTCTGTCCCTAAAGGAGCGAGTCTAGGTGGTGGGGGTGGGGGATGGATTTGTTAAAAAGAAGGGGGTGACTGTGTGTCTTCCAGCCGTAGCTCGAGTGGGTAAAACCGTTCCTGTAAACTGCCACGACCAGCTGAAGTGTGAGGAACTAAAAGTGTAATTGCAATTCTGGTATTTGTAACTTGTGCCAGTTAGTCTCTCGGCTCCAAACCTACCCTTGGATATTCCGCTTCCGTGATGCGGCGGCTGGGACACCGCACACGCTGCTTCTGCTGGGCCCGCCAGCTGGGAGGCGGCAGGACCTGGCTTCCTCCTGCCTCCCAGCGTGTGTGTCTGTCTCTGCGAGCAGCACGCGGTGACGCTTCCTCACCTAGCAGCAGCCGTTCCTTCTTGCGGTGGCCGGTGAACCTGGTCTGCAGTCTTGCCAGCATCGACTTAGTCACTGTGCCCCCCGAGACGCAGGCCACAGAGGCTGAGTTGCAGGGCCAGAGGGGCCCTTCCTTCAGTCTCCTAAGTTTTATACAGTCCCACCCTGTCCCTGTCGCCCAGCCCAGGGAGGTCCATGCTTCTGGCGGTCGTGGTCTTGGATACCTTAGTGCAGTGGTTCTTAAATTTCTACATTCATGTCACCTGAAGGGACTGACCAAGCACAGGGCGCTGGGCCAGGGGCGTCTGCTCCAGGAGGTCTGTCTGGGGTGGGACCTGAAAATACGCACTTCTCACGTGCTCCCTCACCAGTGCTGCTTTGAATGGAGGCTCAAACACAGGAGTTTTAAAAGTTATATTGCTTGCACATCTAAAATGTGAAAGACACACGTGTATGTTTTCATAAAAGTCCATCTTCTGGGTGTCTGGCATCTCACAACTAGTGGGTTAAGCTCTGCCCACGCAAGATTCCTTTGAATCTTTGTGATTCAGAGGTGGGGGGACAGGGCTCACCAGCCTTTGGAAACCCGACAGGAGTCAGTGCCGTGATCTCTAGAAAGATAAAAGAGAAGGTTCCAGCTGGGCTTTCTCCACGTCCATTTCCTTGATTTTTGCTGACCATAGGGCTTTCTGCGTATTCCATGATCTCTCCAGTCCTCCTGAAAAATCTGGGCCCCACTTCCATTAGCTTGAATTCAATTCTGCTTTCTAAGAACCAAAATAATCCAGTCCTGCAGACTCGTGGAGTCTTTAGAGATCTCGTGTCGCTTTGGTTCCTTAGCCTTGGTCCTTTACCCTTCACCTTGCTTGTTCTTTTCTGTGTCTCAGTAACTTGGAAAGAGTCAAATTCAATTTCAGGTGTGTATAAAAAAAAAAAAGGGGAACCACACTTTGAGAGCCGCTGCCTCAGTGTCCTTTCTAGCCTCCCCTGTTACTCTGTACCTGGCTAACGTTCCTTATAGTAAGCCCTGTCCCGGCACCTGCTGTGGTGTTTGTCTCCAGACTAATACAGAACTGTAGGGGCTGAGCCCGTGCCCATCCTCTATTTACATTCTGGAATGGGAACCCAAAGAGAAGGTGCAGAGCTGCCTTCCCCACAGGGAATGCTGTCATTGTCGCAGCCCTTGGAAACCTGCTCCAGCGCCCACGCCAGGCTGAAAGGAAGAACACTGGCTGTCATGTCTGGGCTGTTGCCCTCAGCTGAGACGGTCCTAGCCCCGCAAGGCCCGGGAGCTCAGCTCAGTGCCCTGGGTGCTGCTTTTGAAAAGCATTCTTTGGGGACAAGTGACCTCACTTCCTCTGCAGTGGCTGGGGCCGCAGGGAGCCGGTCTGTCTGCTGTTTCCTCTTGTAGTTACTTGTGTAGATCCGAAGCCGTGTGGGCTCAAATCCTCATATTTAGGATACGTATCTCTTGCTACCCTTGCATCTGGGTTTCTATAGCCTCGAGTCCCTATACCATTACTCTGACAGCCCCACGAGAGTGGGACACTTGATGACAGTAGGCCAGTCAAAGAACACTAAGGCAGGTTCTCTCTATTCTTACTGGCAACCCGTGGGAGGGAAAGCAGGGCCCACTTTAAGGCTCTTGAAACACACTTCTTACCACCCTCTCCTCCTCTCCTTTCCAGTGGTCCTACCCCACATTGGCAGTGCCACCTACGGGACCCGAAACACCATGTCCTTGCTGGCAGCTAACAACTTGCTGGCTGGCCTGAGAGGGGAGCCGATGCCCAGTGAACTCAAGCTGTAGCCGGACAGGAGTCACGGACGATCCGGAAGCCAATGGTGCCCTTGGGGTCTGTCAGTGGGTGCAGGCTTCATTTGGGCCCACAGGACGGGAGCCAAGGAAGAAAGTCTGATCTGTTTCGATCCTGCAGAAAGAAGACCGGTGCTGACACGGGCTCACCACTTTTGTAGCTGGAATCATCTGAGCCAAAAGTATGTGATGTGATCTTATTAAAGAATTGTCTGAGAGACTGTGTGGACCTGTAACTGGGAGAAGCTAACGAGAGCTCCTGCTCCCCTTTCTAAACTCAGGGCATCTAGTGACCTGTGGGTTCTGCCCCGCCCCCCGCCCCCTCACATGTGAATTATTAGAACCTGTGTCCACACCACCTTACCTCTCATCTCCTGCTCTACTCCTTCAATTGACCCTCAACTGAGGGCGGGACAGCCATAGCCCAGCGGTGACCATGGCACTTCAGTCTGATACCTAGGGCATCAAAGTCGATATACATGGCAAAGAGAACTAGGCAAGGTCACAGTACTCTCATTTTGGGGCTCGAGAATAACTGGAGGTAGGTGGGTTTCTTAATTTTTATTTTACGAGTAGCGTCAGCACCTTCATGCTTTGCGCCCTGTGTCCGTCTCCTCCGCCGTGCCCGTCCCCAGGTGGATGCCCTTTTCCAGATCACCGCCTCGCTTACTTCTGAGGCCAGGCCCCCCGCATGGCCACAGCCCTGCCCCCGCCGAAGGAATCAGGTTCCGGCTCTTCCCAGCCCCGCTGGCACACGGAGCTCTCACCGGGGGAGGCAGGTAAGGGAGCTGCCGAAAGCACAGGATTAAGCAGCTGGCCGGGAGGGGGACAGGGCGTGCTGAGAACAAAGCCTCACCCGCGTCCTCGCCTCCGAGACGCACAGAGCACAGGGAGTGCAGAGGGGCCGAACCGTGGGGAAGGACCGATGACTGTGCTGGACAGCGTGAAGAGTGTTGTGCAGGAGGTTTGGGTTTTTTATTTTAAAAGTACCGGTTAAAGCAGTGCTCGCAGAGAATGCCATACTACTACCCTGTTTTGTTTCAACGTTAATAACCTAAGTGAAGAAAAAGAACGCGTTTAGTTAAGAGGCATGAATGTGACAAATTTTTTATTTCAAAATCTCAAAGTTTGACCAGCATAGCACCACTGACAGGGGTGCCCTGACAGAACTTTTTGATCACCAGAAATAATTACGCCAGGCTCTAATTAAGGCTAACCAATCAAAATCCAGGTACTCAATACCAGTTACAATTCAGGTAGAAGCTTCGGATCACAGGAACCCTGAGACTGGTTTTGCAGGGAACCTCTGAATTATTTTTTAAGTTCTACAGCATGTATGAGGACACTGGCCCAAAAGCTTGCTTCTCACACATAGAAACCGACTAAGAGGTAGATGAGAGATTCCAGATTCCATCTAGCCGTGGAGAGACAGGGCTCCAGCCGCCGTGTCAGAGATAGGCCCTGAAGCAAAGGCCACTTAAGCCTGAGCAGAGGTGAGGGTGCGGCGCGGCCTTCTGGCTCCTCCTCCTCAGGCTGGAAGGGAAGGAAGGCTCACGCGGCTCTCCCCGTTGCTACTGGTTCCTCTCCCTGGGCCGAGGCGGGGCCTCTCCTGTGTTCCACCTTGGCCTACCTGCCTCCCTACCTTAATGTCCTCACAAGACACTGGTCCCCACGTCAAGTAGATGTCGAGATGTAGGGGTAGATGTAGAGCCTCCTCACACCAAGTCAGAACACGGCCGCTGACGACAGCCACACACACAACCGAACTTCACACGCAATCCCTATCCTCCAACGGTCTCTTTCCCACCCCTGGAAAGGAGACGAATCACAGAAGTTTCCCTTTCGGCTTTTCTCCCTGGGGCTCAGTTCACAGGTCGATGCTGAGCCTGACTCGGAACGTTAGGATTTTAGCCACAGACAAACACGTAACTGCACACACTAGATTCAGAGGAGAAAACCATGCTGACTGTTTTAGGCTCCACGTACTTGGCTTTCTAAACAAAGGATTTCTCTCGCTTATGCACAATGGTTTGGTGTCTCTAAAGAAAGCCGTATGAAACCTGAACTCCTGTTCATGCATGAATTAAACTGACTTCATGAGCTCTACAGAGACACGTCCCCGGAGAGGCACAGAAGCTAGCGCTCGACCTACCACAGGTGCCAGCAGCAGCCCTGACGGTGCAGGAGGGGCTGGGGCAGCGAGGCCCTGGGGCCCAGAAAGCCCCTGGGCAGTGGCCCAGATGTCTCCTCAAACAGCCTCTGGTGCTGCTTGGTGACTGCCATGCTCTGGGCTGCCCAACTCTCTTACGGAGTCTGGAAAATATTTATCTGGGAACACTGCTACGTTGGGATTTTAAACATTCAGTACTGGGGGGGGGGCAACAACAATAAAAGCTCAGGTCTACACTTTAAAACTACAGTATATAAAGGTAATAAAACCCACGGTGGAGGGGGTTAACAGCATTTTTGGTTAGTCTGCAACAAAAACCGTGACGTAGGCCTGGGAAAGAGGTCATGTGGGGAAAGAGTGTGAAGAAGCGAAGCAGAGAATGGGCTCGTCCCTGGGTGAGATGCGTCAGGCTGGCCCGGCCCCGAAGCCTGGATGGGGCGAAGGCTGAATGTGCCATGAAAGATCCCACAAAACAGGACTCCACACCATTAGAACAAAGACAAACACTAGCTCTTTTCTGACCTCTAAACATGGAGCTGTAACATGTGACACGAGTTGGTTTAGACCCCACTAAAACAGCACAAACAGAAACAATACCTCACTTGTCACTCCCTACAGGTACAGACTCCATTTACAGCTCTGCTTTTAAAAGCAGGAGAAACTGGTCACACGTCTGTCCAGCGGTGATGTTTTCAAAAGTACGTGCACCTAGCAGTCCGGAGCACGCTCGCCCTGGACCCCGTGTCAGCACCATCAAAGTGCAGTGTCTGTGACTGCAAAGGAGACGGAAATTTAAAATACAGTACTTTCTGAGGCCTAGGACTAGCTCAGGATACACTTTAAAGCATTCGTGGCGGGCAGGCATGTCCTCAAGGGCCTTCCTCTCAGACAGGCACGAGATCGCCACTGGTTACAGGTAAGTGCATTTTGCATCACTGTACAGGTATATAATATTCCCTTCGGAGGATATAGGAAATTTCATTAAATGCTTCACGGAGTTTTACAAAAATTGCTAAAAAACTTTTTTTTGCACTTCAATTGTTAATTTTTAAATGTGCCACTTTTAACACCATCAATTACAAACTACTTTCTGAATTACTCAACCCTAAGGAAGAACTTGGTTTCAGGGACCATGTCCCTCTCCAAAAGTGTGCATTTCGCTTGGAAATGCAGCGGCACGCGCGCTCCACAGACTCGCTCCCCACGGACGAGCCCCCGGAATCTGCACGAGCCATCGGGCGGCCTGATGCCCGCACCCCAACGGCACGAACCACCAACCAGGAGAGAGGATGGCTTCCGTCCTGCGGCTGGCGGCGGCGTGATCTCAAGAGGTCGGGGTTAGAGCAAAGTGCTGGGCAGGTTGCTGCTCTGCCAGCGCAGGCAGGTCGTCTTTGAATGTTTATACAGGTGGCTGGACTGACTGAACCTCTTGCCGCACTTGAGGCAGGCGTAGGGTTTTTCACCTGTGTGAACCCGGATGTGCTTCTTGCAATCTGTCAGGGTCAGGAAAGTCTTGCAGCAGATTTTGCAGGCGTACTTGCGAGCGCCCTCTACGACCAAGACATTGTGCTCTGATAAGGCCTTCTTGCACTTTGACAGGACGTCAGCCGATGCCCTGGTCAACTGCGGGGGGCCGGGCTGCGAAGGATGGCCGTTCTCAAACGAGGACGTGGCCGCGTTCATCATGAGCTGGGAACTGGCTGAGTTTTCTGGGATCTGGGAGCTCCTGACAGAAGTTACGACTGGCATTTTGGGAGCTATGCGTCGGTAGTATGGAAAGTTACTGGCTCCTCCCCTCGGGGAGCCCATCATTACCCTGGAGAAGGAGGAGTGGAGGCCCAAACCGGACCTGGAAAAATCCATCCCAAACTGTTCTCCTCCCTGGTAGCCCGAAGTCTGCACACACGGCAGGCCCATCACTTCCTGCATAGGCCTGACAAAGTGGGAGTCCGCAGGCTCACTGAATGGGTTCTCCACGTGAGAGCCGGGGGCCGAGGAGGGCCCGCCCGCAGGCCCAGCCTCCGGACTCAACAAATAAGGGGCCTCGCCCTCCAACCGGCAGTCACTCGTGGTGTTTGGGATGTTATCATCATTGCTCTGATTTGCACTAAAGTTGCTCCCTCTGCTCTTGTTAAGAAAATTTGAAATGCTAAAAGTCGATTTATGTTCTAGGTTATTTGTGACTTCCAAAATATGAATGTCACCTACCCTGTCAGTGCTAGACTGGGGATCTGAGAAACTCCGATCACTGCTTTCAGGGCTGAGGTCTATCTTCTCGGCACTGACCACAACCCCTTCCACCTCCACAGATTCGCTGCCTTCTGCTTGTGAGGTCACGTCACTCACTTCATCCTGAGGCTCAGGAGAGCTCAGGGGCTCAGATTTAACCACCACTCTCATGTGCTCCTTGTCACCAAGGCCAACCTCAGGATTTTCACACTGAAAACCGCTTTTCTCGGTCGAGGCTTCCTGCTCAAAACCGGTCTCCACCTGAGTTGCACGAGAGGCCATGGACAACTGGGCCATGTTGCTGGCACTGTTGTCAGACTGGCTGGGCACCTGGGCATCTTCCTGAGCACCGAAGGACTGGTCAAACATGATGGTACTGTCTTCCTGGTTGTCAGGCATGCCGTCGGCCTTAGGGTTATCCACGATTTTCAGGGAATCTGGCGAAAAGAACTCCTCCCGAGAATGAACCCCCGACGGCCCGTTCTCTGGCGTGACGTCGGCGATGGCGGACTCCTCCAGGGCGGGCCGGAGGCGCTGCCTGGCCCGCTCCTCTGCAGACTGCTTGCGCTTGTGCAGGCGCCTCATGGGGAAGGGCGTCCGCTGGTCCAGGTTGCTGCGCATCGACGAGCTCAGCGGGGCGGGCTGCTCCTCGCCGCTCTGGCTGGAACTGAGGGCCGAGCTGACGATGCTCAGCCCCAGCTGCTGCAGCATAAAGGAGCGCTGCATGCGGGCGCTCTGCTCCTGGACGCGCTCACTGGGGGGAGACATGGGCAGCGTCCTTGTCGTTAAGTAATGTTTACACGCCTTAACGACAGAGTTCAAGTGCAGGTGAGAGGCTGCCAGTAAGACATCCATGACGTTGCTCTCCCCCAGCATGAGCGTGGAGGTGTACATCATGTCAATCAGGGCGGCAAAGGCCTCCGCTGTCACCACCTCGCTATCCAGCTGGATCATGTTCATGGTCTGATCTCCCTCCGCCACGGAGAACAGGGCTCGGAAATGCGTGCTGCATGCTGCCAGCACGGAGCGGTGGGCTTTAAAATGTCTGTTCCCCACCACGATGACACAGTCACAGAGCTGACCGTGAAGTCTCTGGTAGTTCAGCTGCTGGAAGATCTGTTCGAAGTGTCCAGGAAAATCCATGATCCTACAGAAAAGAACAAAGAAAGAAAGTGTTAAGACTTAGAAAAGTGGAAATCGAAGTCAGAGCACAGAGGCTGTGAACAAGAGAGATGAGGATGGCCCAGCTTGGACCTTTTAAAGCTTTTGATATTCCTGATGATGGGCGCACAGGCTAAAAGCCTGTCCAGTGAGGAGCGAATGCCAATTCGGCTAACGGTCCTGGACACGTGTACACACGTGGGATCGGCTACCGGCTGCTTATAGGCTCCCCTTCACTTTTCATAGGACTCACCCTCAGAACACTCAGGACCCAGTGTGTAAGTGATGGACCATCTACCCAACAGGAGGTAACTTGAAGTCTGCACTCCCTACGGACAATGAATGAGCTCCCAAGAAATTCCAGTCTTCTGGGAGACTTAAGGAGGTGAAGGGGCAGATCGGTATGAGCCGGCAAGATTTCCAGTTATAGACGGTGGTGGATCGCACACGTGCGTTTACACCTGCTCACTGCTGGAAGCCCATTAAAAGGACAGTAAACTTTCTAGATTTGCTGTTTAAAAGGTATAAACCCACAAGGAAAAGAAGAATGGGAGAGAAGTATCAGGAGCATTTTGGAAGCTGGTGAGCAGGAAAATGAATGAGCGCTAACGGATTCGGCAAGCCCAGAGAGCTAAATCCTAAGCTGGCAGGGGCCAAAACAACCTGACTTCAGTATAAGCCCCCTACCTACCCAAAGGCTCGGGAACTGGCTGCGTGAGTGCCAGGGGAAGCAGACCGAAGGTGATGCCACGACAGGAAGACTGGCTGGAAGTCTATTCAATAAAAAAATAATCTACTGGAAGTTCCAGGGAGAACTTCTAGATGCTGAGCTTAGGGACCCACTTGCCTTCTACCCTTGACTGTGCCGGGGAAGCAAAGAGGAAGGATCTTTCTGTTTTTATTTCTATAGCGACAGGCTGGTTGCTGATTTATCCACCAAACATGACTATACACAAAATGGGTTGAGATCATTCAAAAACAGGAAATCAGTGTCATCAGGTAAGCAGAAAGAAAGCCAGAGCGCTCCTTAGTGATAATACATGACACATGATACACTAGGCAACGCAGTGAGCTGGTCAATGTAAGGGCAACCCAAGCCTACTTTATACTTCACGTTCTTTATAAAAACCAGTTACTTGAAGTAAAGCAATGCGTAAAACGGACTGTATTTTCCCAGATGGCTGGCCACATGAAGGTCTCCCATCCTGCATGCTTTCTTACACTGTGACATTGCCGCACCTCTCGTCAAAAGGTGGGGTCTGTGTTCACTCCCCCCGAAGCCAGGCAAGTCTATGACTATGGCAGAAATTACACCGCGTGACTTGTGAGCTGGGTCATAAAAGGCGGCATAGCTTTCGCCTGCTCTTTCTGACTTGCTCTTGGAACCCGGCCGCCATGCTGCGAAGAAGCCTAGCTAAAGTCTGGCTGGCAGTTGGCACCTCCTCCCAGTCGTGAGAATGCCTTCAAAGTGACTTCAGCCCCAGAGATGAGCCCCGTCAACCCCTAGAACTGTCAGAGAGAATAAAATGATTTTTGTTGTTTCAAGCCATTAAGTTTGCACAGTGATTTGTTACATGGCAACAAATAACTGGAACAATGTGAAACTTGGTAACATCTCCTCACAAATCAACATTCAAATCCTATCTCAAGGAACACTTTTTTTTTTTTGGGGGGGGGGTCTGCCTACTTTGGAGGCCATTCTTAGTGCGTGTGGTGCAGATAAGAATGCCCTAAACCTCTGAGTTCCAAGAGTGGACAGATAATCCAGGGAGATCTGGCCAATTTTGGTACCCACTCCCCACGACTATAGTGATTGTTTCAGAGATGGGTATGTGACCCAAGCCACGCCAATTAGAGTCTGCCCTGGCATCCTCTGAACCCGGCCTGCAAGTTATAAGGTAGATATAAGTCTAGCACTGATGGTGGCCATTTGTGCCTGTCTGAGAAGGAAGCCAACACCAAAAACAATGTCCTGATCACATCAAGATCCTGGGATCCAGCCAGGACTGTAGATGGCATCACCCTAGGGCTTCCTATTTCATGAGCCAGTGAATTCCTCTTCTATCTTAACCTAGTTTGTGTTGGATCTGTCACTTAGTCAAACATGAAGTTTAAATGATAATTTCAGAAAAACCTAAATAACATGGCTCTCTTAAAACCTTTTCGGATCTAGAAGGGCTATTTTAAAACTTCAGTTTGGGAGACATAAAAGTTGTTACCCTCAGCTCTGATGGAAGAGAATCATGAATCAAGATCATGGTTATTCAAAACTCCCAGCAACTCTAGCAAACTCAGAGGCCCTGTGTAAGTGATAAAAAGAGCTCATGCTGAGAAGGTAAGTGTTTTAGCAAAAGTTGACTGTCTAAGGCCTTGAAACCAAGGGAAAAAGCTTCAGTCTCCAAAAGATTTTAAAGTGTGACAATATGAGTCTATATAGTTGGAGGAGATACAGCAAGTAATCTACCAATTTGTAACTGACTCAGAGCGCATGTACACTACCGTATTTGTTATCTGCAGGACCAGATGTTTAGTAATTTCCAAACTAAATATAATTAAGAAAATACACTTACACCACTGCTTGTTACATTAACATGAATAATCAAGAGCTGACTGTTTCCTCAATAGATTTACTTTCCTAATAATGCTTTACTTAGACTAATAAAAAAGTTCATTTGTGTTCTAGGAGAACAAACCCATTAATAGCACATTTTAAACTATTTGACTTCTATATTGACCTACCCTCATGCTTTCCAGTAATATACGTAGTTCATAACGCAGAGAACACCCGCACTCAGATATCACCTACCAACAGCGAGCGGCCTGCCGCCTGTGCGCCAGGAGGGCCTGCACACGAGTTGCCACCTGCAGGAAGTGTCTTAACATTCTAAGGAATTCTTAATATTCGATATCCCTAATCTGGATAAAACGCTAGCAGAAAAAAATAACCAAGCAGAACTTGCCCTCCACTTTTAAAGATGAGTGAGACAAAAGTAAATATAAGAGAATAAAACTAGGCAAGGTCTTGGACAAGCGGCCGAGGACTGACAGGGCTCCGAGTCCTGGCGTCCTAGAACATTCAACTCGCTGTACTGATTTGACTAAGTGGAAGTAGCGAAAGGCTAGGGACCAGGCGGGCACACAGGTGCCCAAGGTCAACCCCAGAGCCCCAAGTGTCAGCATGACTAAGTTCATAATCTCTCTGTTTCTGCTCTATCAGGGCTGGCTCGGACCCTGGACGCGTCAGGGCTATTAGAAAGGGAATCTATCAATGACCAAAAGTGAGCCTGACTGGGGACCTCCAGCTAAAGCCAGAGCCCCGACCATCTCCTCCAACTCTCCCTGCTCCGCCACCTTGTTTTCCAGTTCAAAATTCCTGGGGATTAGCTGACCTAGAACTTCATGATTCTGTTTGAATAAGAAAAGGTATTAGTGCCCTACTTGCATTCCTACTGCAAACTCAAAATGCTCTTTCTACTAAAACAGCTTTTTGAGGGCAGGGACTGCATTTTCTCTGTCCCTCCCAAAGTGCCTGATGTACAGTTCAGTAAATTATTTTTTTGAATGAGCTCTGACTGTATATAGATAGAATATAACACCGTATAACACCAACAGTCATTTTCCTGAGAGTCCTGGCTCTAAAATCAGCCAAAACCCAGAAAGTCTCGGAATAAAGATCAAAGCCTGTGTATGAAAGGTTTCCTCAAAGGAGAGTCTCTCAAGAGCTCACATACATAGTCTTTTGTTTTAAATAGACAAATTCAAGTTTTTCTAGTTCCCTAATTGACTGAAGAGCAACAGCAATTCTAGAATGAGGGCAAGTGGCGGCTGCACACTGACAGCTGCAAAAAAAGACAGCTGACCCACTAAGGGACAAAAGAGGCCCAGCAACTTGGAGCCATGTCCCGGAGGGGCTATACAACCCAAGAGACCACAATAGCCCATGAAGACATTTGTGTATTTGGTATACAAATTCGTTCAACCAGTGTTTTGAAGTGCTTGCTTCATTCAAGGTTAAGTGCTGTGGAATAGAGATTTGTAGACACAGTCCTAACCGTCACAGGTGCTTAGCGGAAACAAGACATACAAACAACCGTATTACAAAGTGGAAAGTATTAAGTGCCACCTAAGAGATGAAGTGTGCTCGGTAGCTCAGAAAAAGGAAAGGTTATTTCCAGCTTCTTGGTGGCCCTGACAACAGAGCTAGGGACAGGTTTGCATTTGGATAAAATGAGATGTAAAATGCAGTCCAGACAGAGGTAAAAGTGGGAGAGGTTTGAGGTGGGGGGAAGCAGCGTATCTATTCTGGCTGGAGGGTAGGTAAGGCCAGCATCGCAGGCAGTGGATGGTGAATGCTCAAAACTGAGGTCAATGATCACCACACATGGTCAGAAAAGTTAAAAAAGAGGCATATAATGTTGAACTAAAGATTATCATAAATTATTATTATTATTATATTAACATACATATGTTAATATATGTATATATTTCTTTCTGAGAAAGAAAAAGCATGCTCACATGCAAGAGTGCAGGGAGGAGCAGAGGGAGAGGGAGATCATTTTTTTTCTTTTTTTTTGGAGAGAGAGAATATTAAGCAGGCTCCATGCCCAGCGGGCAGCATCTCCCGACCCTGTGATCATGACCTGAGCCAAAACCAAGAGTCGGATGCTCAACCAACTGAGCCAGCCAGGTGCCCCCAAAAATATTTTAATTGTTTTTTAAAGCTTGAGCATCGTACCAGTCAGGGTTCGTGGTTGTAGCAACAGAAACTGTTTCTAAGCATAAAAGTAAGCTGCTGAAAGAGTGGACGGGAAGGCAAGACACCTGAGCTGGGACGGGGCAGCAGGAACGATCTGGCCAGAGCGCTGTGTGTGTGCTGGACACGGTCACTACTGCAAAATGCTGACGCTACGGGGGACTGAATCTCCCCTTCCCTTCATTATCGTTAGTTTCGATTCGTGAACACACGTCTTTTTAAATATGCTGTGAGATGGAATGGAAAGTACACCTGAAGTCACGTGCTGCGTACGGCAATGCAATGTTGTCTCAAGGAAAAACGCTTGTGCGACTTCTGCGTTGTAAGCTGAACTAACTGCTTTTTCCATGAACACCATTATAACCTGGGAGAACAGTGACTGACAAACTACGGTTATTCAGACTTGAGTATCTGCCAGACATTCTCTTGAAAATGAATGAGATGGGCTTGTCATTTCAAGGAAAACAACTTAACGGTATTTATTGCCTATGATAAAATTTGAGGTTTCAGGTAAAAATTAGAATTTTGGAAAATCTGTGTTGGTCACCATGAGTTTGACAGCTTCCCAATGCTCAAACCCAATGAGATCGTTGGTGATATTAATGGAATGTGATTTTTTAATATTGTATACTAAATGCATCGACATTTGGAAGATCTGCATAACTCCGTGAAATGACCAATGTTATAAGCCGTGATGTTAAAAAATAACGTACGGGTAAAGAAATGCATTCACAGGGGCGCCTGGGTGGCTCAGTTGGTTAAGCATCCGACTTCAGCTCAGGTCATTATCTCACAGTTCACAAGTTCAAGACCCGCGTCGAGCTCTGTGCTGACAGCTCAGAGCCTGGAGCCTGTTTCGGATTCTGTGTCTCCCTCTCTCTCTGTCCCTCCCCTGCTTGTGCTCTGTGTCTCTCCCTCTCAAAAATAAATTTAAAAACATTAAAAAAAATGCATTCACAGTGCAAGACACAAACTAATGTATTTCAGTGTAACAGAATATGGAAAGTGTGTTGATACAGTTTCCAATTACATACTGCAACTAACCAACCACTTAAGAAAATACCATTTGCTGAGCTCTGTTATAGTATCAGAAAAGAATATCCAAAGTTATCTGAAAAAGCTACTAAAATACTCCTCCTTCTTCCATCTACATATCTCTGTGATGCTGGATTTTTCTTGGTATGCTTTAATCAAGATTATATCACAACATGGGCGCCTGGGTGGCTCAGTAGGTTAAGCGTCTGACTTCGGCTCAGGTCATGATCTCGCAGTTTCATGAGTTCAAGCCCGGCATCAGGCTCTGTAGGACAGCTCAGAGCTTGGGGTCTGCTTCAGATTCTGTCCCCCTCGCCCTCTGCCCCTCCCCTGCTCGTGCTTGGTCTCTCTCAAAAATAAGTGAACATTAAAAAAAATTTTTTAAAGATTATATCACAACTAATTGAATACGAAAGCGGGTATGAGAATACACCTGTCTTCTTTTAAACTAGACATTAATTTTCAAAAAGATGTATAGCAATACCACCACCGCCCTGAGCATCCTGGTGCCCAGAACTTGGTTTCAAATACCATTTTCTTACAAAAGGAACTAGTGCTCTTTGGAGAAGTGGCTGATTCTAGGACTGGGGCAGAAAATAACGCAAGATAAGCCTGCAGTCTCTTACAGTGTCAGAAAGGAAATGCTTCAAACAAGCAAACACAATAATGAGTATGTGAAAGGGACACAGGACCAACAGGAGAAAGCACTCCCAAAGGCCAAAGGTGGCACAATTTGTGCAAAAAGATAAAATAGTACAGGGTCATACCCCAAATATATACAATAAATATGCATAGGTCCATACTGATACAGATGATTGCTTACATAAATAACTGGGAGAGAAGAGTCAATTCTCCTGTGCAGAACAATTCCAAGTAATTTATGTAGATACTCGACCCTCAAAGAGATGGAGCATAAGTCCCCACTCCTTGATGTGAGCTGCGCACGGCGACCTCCTGCCAGGGCACGGGACAGTCTGCCTACTCTATTATAATGAAGTCGGTACTGCAACACAATCCCTCATCTGTTTGAGCCGCCCGAAAGATCAATCAAAGCCTGTAGCCAATATCTGTATAACTAATCAAACGAAGGGCGCCCCCACCACCGGACCCTGAGATGAAAGCCACTGCTCAGTGATGAAAATGATGAGCACAACCGGAAGGGCAGCAGCGCGCTCAGAAACAGCTGGTCCTCGAGCCCATGAGAAGTCCCCTTCATACTCAGACAAAAGGTGCAGTGTCGTGTCACGTCCCATCCCACCTGCTACACTAACAAAATCTGGTTCTGCGAGACGATGTCCATATTTGAGAAATGCTAAGTACAGCAGAAGAAAACTCTATGCTTAGATTCCTCCTGACAGAGAACTCTATTTTACAACAGATTTACATGGAAAAAAAAAAAATACCAGTTGAAAGCTAACATGGGCTCAAATATCGTAAGTTTTTCTTTCCCCTTTCTAAGGAGAAGTTGAGGCCGATTCAAGATTCTGTGTCAGCCCTCCAGCAAACCCTGTCACAACTCATTGTTCAGAAGGTATTTTTAAGTCTTACCCACAGTGAAGAACTCCGATTCAGTAGAATTCATACTCAGTACTTTCAATATTAAAACATTTGCATGCATTTTGTATCAAAGTGGTGCTTTCAAATGACTTCAGCTTCTCGTGACAGTCTTACAAAAAGTCTCTTTTGAGAGCACTGACTTCTAAATTTAGAAAACAGCTATCCTGAGCCGCTTCTCTTCCAAATCGTTATCACGTTCAGAATTTTGCTAGGGAATTTTGCTCAGTTAGCCAGAACAGAGCTTACCAGGATCCCCAGCTACGTTTTGACACAATTTTTAGGAGACAAAAAGGCGAATCAAAAAACAAGTTGACTTCAGAACTCTTATTAAAGTTCTGGTTCATGTATTCAGCCAAACACAAGGGCCCAGCCTAACTGGTCCCTCAGCAGTTAGTCTTACCTGGCAGGTCACCAAGCTGGTGGTGGTGGCCAGGCCAGTCTTTCCAAGTTTGCTAAGATTTCCAATGGGGGAATAAAGCAACAGTGGAGAGCCTTCCTTTGGTTTAGGGGCTGTTCTTTAAAATCCTTTCTTCTCTCTCCACCTGGTCTCTTTTCCCCACCTCTGCTCTTTTAGCTTGAGGCCAACCGTCACCAACTCCATGGAAATCGTTAAGACTTTAGCACATGAAAAGCAAGTTCTCCAGAAGACTACTAGGCGTCCTGCACACCTTTTTAATTATCTAAGGCACAACAGCCCATACAAGGATAACAACTCATCGATAACTAAGGCACAACATTCTCTTCAACCCTTAAAAATCCCAATGTACATAACATCTACATACTATAACTGAAAATTACATTAGCATATTTTGGAAAAAGTTTTGTTTCAATTCTCGAAGGTTAAGGGTTTCTTCTATTCATTCAAATTAACCAGAACCCGAGCCTTTTACTTAGTAATGAAGACTTTACTGTGCCTTTCCCTAAACATTTTCCTCCGAATGAGTATTTAGGATTTGTCTCCTACAAAGGACTTGGCTCCTTACAGTACCCTCCACCAGGCCAGAATGCAGGCTGACTTTTTTTTTTCTTTTGGAAGTGAAAAAACCTAACTCTCCACCCCTCCTTAATTCAGTGTCTGATGTTAACATTTACGTATAAAGCTGTCCTCCAAACAAGCAGAAGAAGGGGGAACGGCAGTTCTTAACCACTGCACCCTCCCCCCCACCCACCCCGCCCCAGCTCTTAGCACGAAGCCTGGAAGTAATGGGCATTCAGTGAATGCCCATAATCAGTTTAGTCCTCTGATAACAAGCGGGGACATTCCAAAAGACTGGCTCCACCCCTCCAGGGTCAACCGCCGGTCCCCGATTCCAGAACGCCTTGGCCTTGCTCTCGTGAAAGGAAACCTCGATGCTCACAGACCCAGGAAGGGGGCAACGAAGCCACCCGACCCTATCCCGTAGGGCGGCAGATCCTCTGCTAACCCGCCAGGCTATAGGTCCTAGGCCTTTCCCACCCCGTCCCAGCAACCAACGTCGCCTGCCCGCAGATTCCGTGGGGGCAAGAGCCCCCGCCCCACCCGGCAGGCAGACAGCCTGGCGTCGGGACCTAAGGGACGCCTGCGCAGAAGAACCCGCCTCCCACCCGCCTGGCCCCTCCGCTCCGGAGGGTAACAATACCCCTACAGAAAGACAGGCAGGGTAGGCGGGGGTCACCGGTATGCGTCTGCGCGCGCCCCGACGCCTAGGCTCGAGCCGGCTCGCGCCGCCAGCCTCGCTCTCCAGGAGCTCAACGGTCTCCACGTGAGCGCGCCCGCGAGCCCCACCACCGATGGTGCTGACAGGGTCGCCTCACCTGAGCCGGGCTCCGCCCCCCTGCTCGCTGGAGGAGGCGGTGACCCTTCTCCGATCCGACCTGACAGTGTCGGAGGAGGCGGGAACGTCCAGCCCGGCGTCTCCGCGATGGGATTTCCTCCCCCTTCCGCCCACCCCGCCTCTTGTCCCCCAGCTCCTTCAGTCCTTTCGCCGCCGCACTCAGAACACCACGGCGGCGGTGGACAGTAAACGGAAGTGACGCCCGCGAGGGAGCCTACTCCGTTCCATTCCTCCTCCCTCCGGCCGAACTCCAGCCAATCAGAATGGGAGGGGGCGGGGCCGGGGCAGAAGTGCAGCCAGCCGGCGCGCGGAATCCGAAGGAATTTACTCGGCCCCCCGGAACACCGACCAATCCACGGCTCCAGGAGCTCGCTGTGTTTACTACCGACCGAATCCGTGAGCGCTGTGACCAATCACCATTTGCCTTACAACACGTAAAACTGTTATCAAACGTCTTTTAAGGCGGGATTTATCACTAAGAGGTTCTAGGCTTGGACTGTAGAAAAGAGACTTTGTGCTGCAGCCAATCCAGAGCTGCTGTGGAGGAGGTAAGCGGGTTTTCCGCCTAATTGTGCCAATCACAGTCTCGGCTGCCTGAGGTCTGCGCGAGCTGCGGGGCGAGCCCGCCGGGGACGGTGTCCAACCATTGGCTGGACCCGAAGGATTTCCCCACTCTCGCGGCGGCCCGCCTTTCCGTGACCCCCGGCTCTATCTCCGAAGTGCGTGCCCTTCGCGGAGCGCACACAGACGCAGCGGGCCGGAGGTTGAGTTCTCATCTCGTAGACTTTGGGAAAAATAAAATAACATTCCAAGAGGCTGTGGAGGTTGAATGAAGCCAAATCCAGGCTAAAAACGCTGCATACCAAAAATGCTGTCCATCTGACAGCAATTGAGTGCGGCGCGGCCCCACGTGCCGTCCCGGCGGCGGCGTCTCCTAGCGCCGGCGCCCGAGGAGTCCGGAGGGGGCGTCGGCTTCGAATCGCCCTTCGCTCCGCACTCTGTGCTCTCGGTCGTATCAGCTCGCAGGCGCCAGAACCCGCATGGAAGGCCCGCGGGCGTAAGTAGAACGCTGTCAGAAAAGAGCAGTCTCTGGGGCGGCTCGCTCGGATGGAGAACCGAGCAGCCTCCCGGGGCCATCGGGCCCTGGACTGGAAGGAAGCCTTCCTTGTCGGGTAAGAAGAGACCAGCGAGCCTGTAAGGGACCTTCCGGCGGGAGCTGTCCGGGAGCTCTGCGTGGCTCGGGAGACCGAGACAGGCTGGGGATCGCCGCTGGGTTTTTTGGGGGGCGGGGATAGGGAGAGATTCTAAAATGGAACACGCTCTTCTTCAGAACTTAATACCCAAATATCATTACAGCCGATCCATCAATTCCGACGTTGCAGGTTGGAAACGTTGCCCTTTGGATTTATTTCTTTAAGGTCTCAATGAAGTCTGATGGTAAATTCTGTTCGTTAAGATTGCTTGACATTTTATTAGCCCTTACACGTATTTAACTGCAGATTCGGCGGTAAAATTGTATAGGTGGAATTCTGACGATAACCTAGGCAATGTGAGAGTTTCTTTCATACACATGATCCTTACAAAAATGCTGTGAGCTAGATATCTCAGATTTACAAACTGGAAAAAAGTTAAAAAGATTTTTATATTCATTACTTAGGAAGGTGTGAAAAGACCCCTTCCTATATTGTTGGTGGGAATATCACTGATGCTCTCTTTGAAGATAACTTGGTAGTATCTCCCAAAATTTTAAATAGCATTCATTCCCTTTTAGCTGGCAATTCCTTCTAGAAATGATTCTGAAATACACAAATGTGGAAATATATATAAGAGGTTTTTGATTACAACTTTGTTAGTAGAAGAAAAAAAGGAAACAATTTCAATGTGTATCTACAGAGAATTACAAAAAATTGATATGTATATATTATTGTTCGTTTATCTCTGATCCCAATACATGTAAAACGAAATTAATAAAAACCTGCATTGGAGGTACAGGAAAGTTTATAAATGTATGGCTAAGTATCAAAGGATACTATCAAACTGTTACTTCAGTAAATGGGGGAGGCAATAAGGAAATGTTTTAAGAGGGCCTTCTTGATTTTTAGTCTGTATACTTAGGTGTTAATTTAACTTTATAAGCTTTATTATTTTAATAGCATTTATGAAAACCAGGAATTTTAGTTACAGTTAAAAAAATTTTTTTTCATGTTTATTTATTTTTGAGAGACAGAGCATGAGCAGGGCAGAAAGAGAGGCAGATACAGAATCTGAAGCAGGCTCCAGGCTCTGAGCCATCAGCACAGAGCCCAACGCGGGGCTTGAACTCACAGACCTTGAGATCATGACCTGAGCTGAAGTCAGCTACTTAAGGGACTGAGCCACCCAGGCGCCCCTTAGTTACAGTTTTTAAATCATTGACAATATTCTTCCCAAATTAAGATGTAAATTTCCCAATAAAAGTATCAATAAGTTTCCTTTTGAAACTAGACATTTGCTTCTAAGACTCATAAGGGAAGATAATATTGCAAGATTAGCCAGGAAAATTCTGGAAAAAAATTACAAGGCAGCCACAGCCCTAACAATTACTAATGTATTTCATAATGCTTTATTGTAAAAAAAAAACTTGGAGAGAGGATTTGGGAAAGATGGCAGAGAAGGAAGCACGAGAATCTGTCTCCTCACCCAGACAATAATTGCACTGGCAAATTTGTCTGGTGTAACTGTTTTGGAACTCTGGCGTCTGTTGAAGGCTTGCAACCTCTAGAGGAAGGCTTGGATGGTAAATTGCAGTAAATTTTGGTCAGTTTTAGCTCTTAGCACAGTAGAAGCTACCCATCCCTCACTCCTCAGCCATGTGGCAGGCAGCTGTGCACTGGTTCCTGGAGCCCCTGGCACCAGCTTAGGGGAGCCAGGATGGGCCAAAAAGGACTC
This sequence comes from Paguma larvata, assembly GCA_030068075.1. Classification (NCBI taxonomy): domain Eukaryota; kingdom Metazoa; phylum Chordata; class Mammalia; order Carnivora; family Viverridae; genus Paguma; species Paguma larvata. Next base: position 33,419,438 of record CM057832.1, on the reverse strand, counting down.
TGTCCTCCAAATACATTTGGGATCGCCGATTGCTACTTTTGATTACATAGGTACAGATGAAGAGATAGGCACCTGTTGTTGTGCCGTAACCCCCTCCCCCATTGTTGCAAGCCTTTTCCCCTCCAGCAGAAGCAACTTCTAGGGGATTTGAAGCAAAAACTGACAGAATTGGAGGGAGAAACGATTTTACCATAATAGACGCAGGCTATAATATCCCATTCTCGATAATGATTAGAACAACCAGACAGAAGTGGAGAAACAGAGGACTTAATTAACCAACCAGATCTAATAGACATATCCAGAACACTGTACGCAACAAAAACAGCACACACATTCTTAAGTGCACTTGGGATATTTTCCAGGATAGACCATATGTTGTTAGGCTACAAGTTAAGTCTCAGTAGATTTTTAAAGATATATATTAGACAAAGTATTTTCTCTGACCACAATGGGATAATGTTAGAAATCAGTAACAAGTAAAACTGGAAAATTTTTAAAATGTGAAAATTAAACGATGTACTCTTAAGTAAAGAATGGATCAAATTAGAAATTATAAAGGAAATTAGAAAATACTTAAACATGAATGAAAATGAAAACATAATAGACCAAAACCTTCGGGACACAGCAAAACCAGTGCTAAGAGGAAAATTCATAGCTAAAAATGCTTACATTAAAAAAAAAGGGGGGGGTGCCTGGATGGATGGCTCAGTCGGTTAAGCATCCGACTTCGGCTCAGGTCATGATCTCACAGTTCATGGGTTTGAGCCCCGTGTGAGGCTCTGTGCTGACAGCTCATAGCCTGGAGCTCTGAGATTCTGTGACTTCCTCTCTGCCCCTCCCTCACTCATGCTCTGTCTCAAAAAATAAATATTAAAAAATTTAAAAAAACACAAAGATTTCAAATTAAAAAACTACTTTACAACATAAGAACTAGAAAGAATAAATTCAAAACTGCAGAAGGAAAAAACTAATAAAGGGTAGAGCCGAGATAAATGAAACAGAAAATAGAAAACAAGAGAGAAAATGAACAAAACCAAAAACTGGTTCTTTGAAAATGTCAACAAAATTGACAAACTTTCAGCTACACGGATTAATAAAAAAGGAAAGATGAAAATTACTAAAATCAGAAATGAAAATGAGGACATCACTACTAATTCTGCAGAAATAAAAAGGATTATAAGAGACTACTCTGAACAATTCTATGCCAACAAATTAGGTAACCTAGATGAAATGGACAAATTCCTGGTAATGCAAAACCTACCAACACTAAATCCCAAAGAAATAGAAAAGGCTGAAGAGACCTATAACTAGCAAGAAGATTAAATCAGTAGTCAAGGGGCACCTGGGTGGCTCAGTCGGTTAAGCGGCCGACTTCAGCTCAGGTCATGATCTCACGGTCTGTGAGTTCGAGCCCCACATCGGGCTCTGTGCTGATGGCTCAGAGCCTGGAGCCTGCTTCAGATTCTGCGTCTGCCTCTCTCTCTCTCTGCCCTTCCCCTGCTCATGCTCTGTCTCTCAAAAATAAATAAACATTAAAAAAAATTAAAAATAAATAAACTTAACTTAAAAAAAAAATAAATAAATAAATCAGTAGTCAAAAATCTCCTGACAAATAAAAGTCCTGGATCTGATGACTTCACTGGTGAATTCTACCAAGCATTTAAGCAATTAAATCTTTCTCAATCTTATCCAAAAAATTGGAGAGGAGGAAATACTTTCTAACTTCCTAACACTTCCTACACTTCATTCTTCATTCTTCTTTTTCTTCTTTATCATTATGCTGATACCAAAGATAGACAAACTATAGGAAAAGAAAACTAAAGATCCATATCCCTTATAACATTGATCCAAATATTTTTAACAAAATACTAGCAAGGGACACCTGGGTGGCTCAGTCAGTTAAGCATTCAGCTTTGTCTCAGGTCATGATCTCTGGATCGTGAGTTCAGGCCCCAAGTCGGGCTCTGTGTTGACACTGTAGAGCCTGCTTTGGGTCCTCGTCTCCCTTCTCTCTGCCCCTCCACTGTGTGCCCATGCATCCTCCCTCTCTCTCTCTCCCTCTCTCTCTCTCTCTCTCTCTCTCCCCTCTATCCCTCTCTCCCTCTCCCCCTCTCCTTGTCCTTCTCTCTCTCTCTCAAAAATAAATAACATTTAATAAGAAAAAACTTCAACCAAAATACTAACAAACTGCATTCAGCAGCATATCAAAAGGATTATACACCATGACAAGTAGGATTTATTCCTGGAAGGCAAGTATAGTTCACTATACAAAAATTAATCAATATAATACACCATTTTAAAAGGAAGAGAGAAAACCCACATGGTCATTTCAACTGATGCAGACAAAACATTTAACAAAATTAAACACCCTTTCAAAAATAACTAACTAGGAATAGAAGGAAACTATCTCAACATAATGAAAACCCACAACAAACATATTCAATAGTGAAACACCTACTCTTTCCTCATAAGATCAGGAATAAGACAAGGATACCTACTTTCACAACTTCTATTCCTTTTTTTTTTTAATGTTTATTTAATTTTTAAGAGAGACAGAACAGGTGGAAGGGCAGAGAGAAAGGGAGACACAGAATCTGAAGCAGGCTCCAGGCTCTAAGCTGTCAGCACAGAGCCCGATGCAGGGCTCGAATCCATGAACTGCAAGATCATGACCTGAACCAAAGGCAGCCACTCAACTAACTGAGCCATCCAGGCGCCACTCACAGTTTCTATTCAATCTAATAGAATTTCCAGCTAGAGCAATTAGGAAGAAAAAAGAAAAGAAAAAAGAAAGAAAGAAAAGGCATCCAAATCAGAAAGGAAGAACTAATATTATCTCCCCCTTCTCACATGATAGGGTCTTATATGTAAAAAAAAAAAATCCTAAGGATTCTACATATACAAAAAAATATGTTTTTTGTGTGAATTCATGTGAATGAATTCTGTAAAGTACCAGGGTACAAAGTCAACACACAAAAATCAGTTGCATTTTTGCACATTAACAATGAACGATCTCTAAAGGAAATTGTGAAAACAATTCCATTTACAATAACATCTAAAGATTAAATACTTTTGAATTAGCCAAGGAACAGAAAGACTTGTACAGTGAAAATGATAAAACAGTAAAGAAATTAAAGAAGGCATAAATGGAAACACATTTCATGTGCATGGACTGGAAGACAATATTGTTAAGATGTCAACACCACCCGCAGCAATGCACAGATTCGATGAAATCACTATCAGAATTCTTAATGATTTTTTTTGCAGAAATAGAAAAACCCATCCTAAAAATCATATGGAATCTCAAGGGACCCCAAACAGCCAAAACTATCTTGATTTTTCACATTTCCTGATTTTAAAACTTACTATAAAGCCACAGTAATCAAAACAGTGTGGTACTGGCATAGAGACAAATGTGTAGAACAATGGAATGGAATAGAAAGTCCAGAAATAAACTCATACATATATGGTCAAATGACTTCTGGCAAGAATCTCAAGAGCATTCAATGGGGGAAAGGACAGTCTTCAATAAATGGTACTTGGAAAACCAGATATCCATATGCCAAATAATGAAGTTGGACCCTTTAACATTGAGTTAATACAAAAATTAACTCAAAATTGATCAAAGACCTAACTATAACACCTAAAACTATAAAACTATTAATAGAAAACATAGGACTGGACAAAATCTTCATGACATTGGATTTGGCAACAATAAAAGATAAAAATAGGCAAATTGGACTTTGAGGAAATTAAGAAGTGTTCATCAAACACAATATCAAGAGAAGAAACCGGCAACCCACAGGATGGGAGAAAATATTTGCAAATCACGTATCTGATAAAGGACTAATATCCAGAATATAACAAACTAAAACTCAATAACCAGGGCTCCTAGATGGCTCAGTTGGTTAAGCATCCAACTTCAGCTCAGGTAATGATCTCACAGTTCGTGGGTTCGAGCCCCGCATCTGGCTCTGTGCTGACAGCTCGGAGCCTGGAGCCTTCTTTGGATTCTGTGCCTCCCTTTCCCTCTGCCTCCCCCAGCTCTCATGCTCTCTCTTTTTCTCTCTCTCTTAAAAAATTTAAAAAAAAAACATAAGAAAACATGGAACATGTTCTAAAACAAACCTGTTATAAAGACAGCGAGGTTAAGAATAAAAAGGATAGAAAAAGCTAAATCTGCAACCACCTCCCATAAGAAAGCTGAAGTGATTGTATTAATGTCAGCTGAGGTGGACTTCAGGACAAGATATGAAGAAGGACAGTTTGATAAAAGGGTTAACTCAACAAAAGGAAATAACAAGACTGAGTATGATCCTAGTAACGAAGCTTCATAACAAAGGCAATAAAACTGACAGAACTAAAAAGAGAAGTCCCAAAGACTTCTAACAGTATCTACCCTTGAGTTGCTTTTCTTTCCATTTTGGGGTTCCTGCTAGGAAGGTAAGTTCTAAGAGTAAGGATCACACATTTTCATTGTTCTCTCTCAAAGTGCCTTGGATAGTATTAGAAGATAGAACGAAAATTTTAAAAGATCTGAAAATTGTTTGGAGCAAAATTTGACCATATGTATTAAGGCTCTCTGGGGCACCTGGGTGGCTCAGTCGGTTAGGCGGCCGACTTCAGCTCAGGTCATGATCTCACAGTCTGTGGGTTCGAGCCCCACATAGGGCTCTGTGCTGACGGCTCATCAGAGCCTGGAGCCTGCTTCAGATTCTGTGTGTCTCTCTTTCTGCCCTTGCCCTGCTCATGCTCTGTCTCTTTGTCTCTCAAAAATAAATAACGTCAAAAAAAAAAAAAAAAAAGAATCTTTTTGTGGGGAGTCTGGGTGGCTCGGTCAGTTGAATTTCCAGCTTTGGCTCAGGTCATGATCTCACTGTTTGTGAAGAAGAGCTCCACGTTGGGCCCTGTGCTGACAGTTCAGAGCCTGGATGGAGGTTGCTTCAGATTCTGTGTTTCCCTAGCTCTCTGTCCCTACCCACTCCCACCCCCATGCTCTGTCTCTCTCTAAAAAATAAATAAACATAAAAAAAATTTTTTTTAAATTTTTTTCAATGCTCATGCTTTTGGATCTATTAATTCAAATCCTGTGACTCCATCCAAAGGAAGCTGTTCAAAAAGCAGACAATCTTATGCTTTAAAAGTTCAACACCTGAAATTAACATAACATTTTATGTTAACTATGCTTCAATTCAGAAAATTTAAAACGAAAAAAAGTTTTTTTAAATAAAAAGTTAAACCCCATGGGAATTGAAAATAATGTTTATTCTTTGTTCATTAATGCAAAGCCATAATAAAGCTGCTTTATCGTAGTAAAAAAAAATTAAAAGTTCAATGAAATGAAATGGGAATAGTGTAAATATTCAACTAGAAGTAAACTCTGTGACAACATTCAATGGATTATCATGTGAGATTTGAGAAAATACTTCCAAAATAATTTCCAAAAAATTTTAAAGGAGAATACAGAATTGAATACAATACCAATCATATATGTATACATATGCACAGAGAAAATCTAGAAAGAAATAAAGTAGAATGTTAACAATGTTTGCCTTTAAGTCAGGGAAGGGATCATGAGTTACTATAATTGCATTCTTTGTATTCCCCCCCAATATTGTACATCACATATGTATTAGTTTAATATAAAAAGTATACAATGTGTTCAGAAAATCTGAAATAACTGAACAGACTGAATCTAACATGATTAAATTTAACAAGCCTTCATACAAAGTTCTGAATTGCTGTTTTTAAAAAAATTGCAGGTTTTTGGGGTGCCTGGGTAGCTCAATCAGTTGACCATCCAACTCTTGATTTTGGCTTAGATCCTGATCCCAGGATTCTGGGATCAAGCCCCATGTCAGGCTTCGCACTGAGCGTGGAGTCTGCTTGAGATTTTCTCGTTCTTCCTCTACCCCTCTCCCCAACTCACATGTGTGCACTGCGCGCGCTCTCTCTCTCTCTCTAAAATTAAATTTTAAAAATTGCAGGTATGATGGGACTTAGCAGAAGCAAAATCAAGAATTTCGGGATTCTTGGTAACTCCATATAAGTTAACTGAACAGTATAAGATGCTTAAGTGCACATATTGGTTTCATTAGGGGAGGCATGGCATGTATCATAAGGGAAGTGATGGATCCTTTCTGTGCTACCCAGCCCAGAACTGGAGTATTGATCCATGTGGGGCCCCACAGTGTAAGAGGATTCCAGCAGTGTCCAGCAGTGGTGACTAGAAACTTTGATGTGTGACATAGCTGAGGGGCTGGAGGGAGTTGCCGAGAAGAAGAGGAGGAGATAAATGGAAAGCATGATCAGAGGATTGAAGCTTCTGGAGGGCTCAGGGCAGAAGAGTTTGTCGTGCTCTGTGTGGCCCTGGAGAGCAGAAATAGAATTATGGGGGAGCTACAGAAGGTGGATTCAGCCTCGTGTAAGGAAAAACCTGTTGGAGGTGAATTCGGCCTCGTAAGGGATGAGTTATCTACGTCTACAGAATACAAAGTCTGCATCAGGGATATAGCGGAAGAGAAAAGAAATACAGAATGGTGAACAGGAGGGTGAGACAAACAGAAAAAGAGAGAAAGGAAAGAAAAAGAGGGGCAGAGGTGGAAGAAAGGAAGAGAAAAGGTGAGGCAGAACAAACCATTTGGAGAGTCAGTTGCTTCAAGCGTACGTTCAGGTCTTCATTAGCCATATCCTGAAGCGCCAGCAGATGGAGATGTGACTCAAGGAAAAGGGGACTCTAACTCCCTCCAACCCCCCCCCCACCTGATCCTTTCTTTAATCTCTAAATATGCATTCCCTCTCTTGAAAAATGATGCAAAGAGAGAATTCCAGAAGTCTCTGAATTTCCAAACTAAGCTTTAAACCAGCAGGTTTATGGTAAACGTAGCCCATGATTCTAATTTAGAAGAGGTCTTTGTAGCTTTTTGCATTTTGGTCACTGCCTGAGTAGGGCTCGCTCCATCTTGCCTGACCCCAGTTATGTACATATGTGTTTGTACATATATGGTGCACATGTGTTTTGAATCATTATTAAATAATTAAACAACATAGGGGTATACTATAGTGCCCTTCCCAGTCACCCCTTCCATTAGCACTTTGTGTCCCAAAATAGAAGCTCTGCCACTTTGAATTCTTAACTGTGGTAATTTTGGGAGTCTTCGCTCTCAATCCATGTGTACTTTCTTCATTCTTCCACTCAGCCAGAAAGCAGTTACTTCTGAGGACTTGCACAGACTCGGTCTCACTGGTAAAGATGTACCTAAAAGGGAAACAATTTTTTACAACAGTGCTTCCCAACCTTGAAGTGCACACTAATTACCCAGGGATCTTGTTAAAGTGCAGATTCTGATTCAGAAAATTTAAATTTGATAGGGCTGGAAATTCTGCACTTCGAATGAGTTCCCAGATAACATCGATGCTGCTGGCCCAAGGACCACACTTTGAGTAGTAAGGTTATACATAGGTCCCTCTATCAGGAGGGGTCAGGACACCTCTCAAGAAATACAACTGATGATCCTGGGCGGCTCAGTCGGTGAAGTGCCCGACTTCAGCTCATATCATGATCTCACCATTTGTGGGTTCGAGCCCTGCATTGGGCTCTGTGCTGACAGCTCAGAGCCCAGAGCCTGCTGTGGATTCTGTGTCTGCCTCTCTCTCTGCCCCTGCCCAACTCATGCTCTGTCTCTCTCTCTCTCTTTCCCTCTCTCTCAAAAATAAACATTAAAAAAAAAGAAGAAAGAAATACAATTGACTCCTTGTAGCCATGCTGTCTTCTTTGTCACCCCTTAACTTTGACTTTACTGTTCATGTTTCTCATGTTTTCACTCAACCAATCAACATTTACAGAGAATCTGTGAAAACCCAATGCCAGTTCATTTTAAGCAACATTAGTAATCATCTTTGAGCTCCAGTCCCAAGGCTCCTAGGGCTAGTGATGATTCGGACTCATTCCTTGCTACGCCACTCATTCATTCAGTAGTTATTGAGGGTCTGCTGTGCCAGGGGCTGCTCCACGAGCCGGAAACACAGAAGTAAACATGCATATGTTTGTTGTTTAACCCCCAACTTGTTTATTGTTAGCCTCAAGTAAGTCTGTCTCCAGTAGTGGGAGACATTTAAGTCAGGCATTTAAACTCCTTTCTCTCCCGTTTTCTTTTCCTAAATGGAAAAGTGGGGTCAAGCAAGGTAGCTTTCCACTCAGAGGGGCAGGGGAGCTGGCGGTGAGAAGGTTATCCATGTGAAAGTGTGGTTTGGTACGGAATATCTGAGCCCTAGCAAGGCGAGAAGGGCTTCTGGGCAGGGGGGCAACCTGGTGAGGGTTGTCAGACCTAAGCAGAGAAAGGAGGGCGCCTGTGATGGTTAATTTCATATGTCAGCTTGACTGACTTCTAGGTGCCCAGATTAAACATTATTTCTGTGTGTGTTCATGAGGGTATTTCTGGATGAGAGTAACATTTTAGTTTAATTAGTGGATTCAGTAAAGTAGATTGCATTCCCCAATGTGCAGGAGCATCCTCCAATCTCTTGAGGGTCTGAATAGAACAAAAGGTGGAGGAAGGAGCTTGCCCAGTTTTTTTCTCGCCTCATCCACAAGCGGGGACATCTCATCTTCTCTGGTCATTAGACTCGGAGTTCTGCCATTGTCTTCCCTAGTTCTCAGGCCTTCAGACTTCCGTCATCAGTTTTCCTGCCAGCTTACAGATGGCAGATTGTGGAACTTCTCAGCTTTCATAATTGTGTGAGCCAATTACTCATACTAATAAGCCTCTCTCTCTCTCAGTATATAGATAGATACAGATCTTCTACTGGTTCTGTTTCTCTGGAGAACCCTAAACTAATACTGCATCCACATAGGGACTAGGGGTTGGTTTAAGGTGTTGGAGCCTGAATGGAGTAATAGGCCTCCATGTCAGGTGACGGTGGTGGTGGCAGTGATGGGAGACGTGTTACTGTCAGGAGGACTGACCAAATAAGTATATTAAGGCTAATGAGAACCATATTTGTAACTTCCTTCACTGCCAGAGAAGGAAGTTACAAATACGGGAGGAAGAAAGAATAAACCCTGAATTGGAATTAGAGGTCAGTATGATCTCATGGCTTTCAATATATATGGATTTAGAAATTCTAAATTTTAGGGGCACCTGGGTGGCTCAGTCGGTTGGGCATCCGACTTCTACTTCGGCTTGGGTCATGATCTCAAGTTTGTGAGTTCGAGCCCTGTGTCGGGCTCTGTGCTGACAGCTCAGAGCCTGGCCAGTTTCAGATTCTGTGTCTCCCTCTTTCTCTGCCCCTCTACCAGTCATGCTCTCTCTCAAAAATAACATTAAAAAAAATAAAAAAGAAAAGAAATTCTAAATTTTAGAAATAAATTACTTTTAGTTGTAAAAGTGTGTTTACTTACATTTATTCCCTAATTCAGTTCATTTGGGCCTGGGAGTAGTGATATCCCCAAAGTGGTCCATACTTACTACATAGATCTTGGTTTCTAAATACCGTTCCCTACCAATATCCAAGGAGATTGGTGATTCCAGGGCTGGGCCAGGGAAACCACAAGATAAGCTGAAATATCTTGTGCCAGAAAGTAAGGAGGTGTTTAAAAAAATGATGTGGACATGTTAATAGAACACAGAAACCAGCTTAATGGGGTTCCCAATGGCCCAATTTGATACAGTTTGAACTTGAAAATAAATGATCATAGTTAGCAGATTCTAATCTATTGAATAATATAGGAATCTACAAGCCCAGACTGATATGAATAAATGAATAAGTAAATTGGTAGTGTGATGAATAGGATTTTTACTTAGTTCCTAAGTACCTGGCCACAAAATAAGCGGCAGGTAAAAAATGAAATTATAAAAGGAAAAGAACTTTACAGCAGAGAAACCTGTAGCGGCTTAAGTGGTCAAAGTTACTATAACCAGTAATGAGACAAATCGAAATTGTGTGCCACTCAACAGGATATAGTGAGAAGAACGGCAGCATGTCTGTGATATACCTGCCAAAGATGCATAACCTGGAACTAATCACTTGGAAACATTAGACAAATCCAGACTGAGGGGCGTTCTACAAAATAACTGGCCTGTAATCTTTAAAATGGATAGCCAGAGTGAGGAACTGTTCTGGGTTGAAGGAAACTGAAGAGCTATGACAACTAAACGCAACCTGTGTTTTCCGACAGGTTCTTTCCACTGCAAAAACTTTATTGGGACGATTAGGGGCCTCGTTTGTGGAATCTTGAAAGAAAGCTATTTGGATAACAGAGATGAGACGACCTGAGTTCTTGCCCTTCAAAAATATCCTCCTTTGGGTCCACGCTTAAAGGAGCTCTGGTAATTCCTCCGGTCCCACACAGCCCTCAACGCGCAGGCGGAGCGAGGCTCCTCCGCGAGTTAGCGAGAACCAGACTGGGGCCAGGAGTGGGCCGACGCGTCGCCCTGGAGAGGCGGGGCGAAGAGTGGGCGGGAATAGCGCCTCCGCACTCGGGAAGGGCGAGTAAGGGGCGGTGCCTGGTGGGGCGGAGCCACGCCGTCTCCGCACGCGCGGGGCGGTGCCGGGGAGGCCGCGCCTCTTCCGTCCCGTTGCCCTGCTTTCCCATGTGGACTGGCGGACGCAACCTGGAGGTGTTCGTGTAAACGCCTGACCTTGGCGGCCGGACTGGCGAGATGGCGGCGGAGGTGTTGTCGAGTGCGAGGTGGCTGTACTGTGGGGAGCCCGACAAGAGCCAGAGAGCAGTACTGGGTAAAGACTGCGAAGCCAGAGCGGAGTTCCCCATAGCTCCCTCCCCTTCCGTCTGGGTGTCTCTACAGCCCTCCCGCCGCGGTCGGACCCTTTTCCCAGCTGGGCCGAGATCCCCCCTAGTCTCCTCCACTACTTGGGACTTGGCCAAGGGCTCCTCTGTCATCCCACCATCTTTCTTTCACCACTTCTGCTGGATGAGGATATTCCAGGCACCCTCCTCTCAAAACTCTACCTGTCGTCCCCTCCCCACTCACCTGCCCCGTTTCCTTCTCTCCACTGGACAGAGATTCCCGTCTCGCCAGGTGTGGCCCAGGCCTCCTCAGCCCTATTCCCCTAGTTATTCCCTTCTGCCACAGCCCTTCCCCAGCACTGCCCTCACTTCCTCATCTCTTCCCAACTGGACCAGGACCTCCCCTTTCAGTCCCCCTTTAGGTCAGGGCTTGGGCTTGCTTACCATCCCCATTCCTTCAGTCGCTCCTCCCAAGGACAGTCCAGTTCCTCCCCAGCATACACTGTGGGTCCTACTTTCATCTCATTCCCCGGCTGCAATCTTACAGTCCAGTTCTCCAATGGGAAGCTGCAGAATCCAGGCAACATGCGCTTTACCTTGTACAAGAGCAGTGACTCCACAAACCCCAGGAAGAAGGGTCAGCGGATCCTGGTAAGTGCGCAGGGGCCAATTGCCTCCACTCTGCGGGCCTCTGGAGGCCTAGAGGCGCTTGAGTGAGGGTGGATGTGGGTCGGGGTAGGAGGAGAAGGGGGGCGGTGGATAGCAAATGGGCCTTTGAAGCACTCCCGTGAGTCCCAGCAGACCAGGGTGTGGGGACAGGCTCCATTCAGTTACGTACTTTTGGTGAAGTGATGGCCTTGCATTGATTTGTTCATTCAACAAGTATTAATTGAGCACCCACCGTGGCCCTGTGCCGTAAGCCGCAAGAGAAACAGCTCTATCCGACCTGGCCCCACTCTGAGGGAGCTCCTACTCCGGAGCACGGTTTCTCAACCTCAGCACCGTTGACATTGGGGCTCAGATAATTCTTTGTGGTTGGCCCGTCGTGTGCGTTGCAGGATGTTCAGCAGCTTCCCTGGTTGCTAACCACTAGATACCGGTAGCACCTCGTGGTTGTGACAACCAGAATGTCAGCCATTCCCAGATGTCCCTGGAAGGAGGCTCTCCCCCGGGTTGAGAACCACTGATTTAGAGAGACGAGCACTGGTTTTGAGTTCAGTAACTCCTCCAAGCAGACAAGCTCAGAGCCTGGCGGAGGGAGAGTGAGCTCAGAGAAGTCCCTGCTTGCCAGAAGGCCTTCCCGAGGGAGGGTGCATTGGAGCCAGGCTCTGAAGGCTGGAGGAGGGTTCGACAGCTGAGGTTTAGTATTCCAAGTGGAGAGGATGGCCGGGACAAACAGGGAAGCAGGAGAGCTTGGCCGTGATTGAGGAGCGAATCAGCCGTTTCCATAGTCCTGTGAGCATATAAGGAGCAGTCACGGGAGAGATGGGCTAAGAAGCTCAGGGAGGGCTTGGACTTTGGGTCCAGGAGGTTGCTGGCAGGACCGTTTCGTAGCATGTCTCTAAATGCTGGGAGCCCAGGACCTCTCCCCCAAGTCCTGTGGTGCAGTTCCCTCGAGAACTTTTCAGACCACACAGAAGCCAGCACCATCTGGGGCTTCCCTTTCAAAAGTCCTCTTGCCTTTCTCCTAGGGACACCCCAGATTCACGTGGATGGCGGGGCTGGGTCATCTCCAGGCTCTCTGGTTCGAATCCACTGCGGTTTGGATTCTAAAGCTTCCGCAGTGTGGGAAAGGGAGACAAAGATGCTTGATACCTTTCAACATTGGTCGTAGTAGTGTTTTTTCCCTTTACGTTTTAGGCAGCTGAAACAGACAGACTTTCCTATGTGGGAAACAATTTTGGGACTGGAGCCCTCAAATGCAACACTCTGTGCAGGTAGGGATAGGGGAAGGGACAGCGGGAGGAGGAGGATCGTGGTGGAGAGCCTGGCACTGCTGATTTTGGTCTTAACTTTTGGGACAGTGGAGGAAATCTGGAGGGGTTTACCATGTCCCTGTGTTCCCCGAGCCAGGGGCCCTCACACCAACCAGCATGTGACGTGCCCGGAAAGGAAAAATGAGTTACATTTGTTGGATTTCCTAACAAACCTCCTTCATTTATAATTTTTTAGGGGTGCCTGGCCAGCTCAGTCGGTGGGGTGTGTGACTCTTGATCTCAGGGTTGTGAGTTTGAGCCCCACATTGGATGTAGAGATTACTTTAAAATAAAATCTTAGGGCCACCTGGGTAGCTCAGTTGGTTAAGTGTCCAACTCTTAATTTTGGCTCAGGTCATGATCTTGAGGTTCGGGGGATCAAACCTCACATCAGGCTCTGTGCTGACAGTGCAGACCCTGCTTGGGATTCTCTCTCGCCCTCTTTCTGCCCTTTCCTAGCCCTTCCCCCCCACACCCCCGCCTGACCCCACCCCCCCACCAAACTAAATAAACATTAAAAAAAAATACAATAAAATCTTAAAAATAATAATTTTTAGGGGCACCTGGGTGGCTCAGTCTGTTAAGCTGTTGATTTCAGCTCAGGTCACGATCTCACGGTTGTGAGTTCGAGCCCCACGTCAGGCTCTGCAATGACGGTGTAGAGCCTGCTTGAGAGTCTCCCTCTCTCTCCGTCCTCCCTTGCTTGTGCTCTGTGTCTCTCTCACTCTCTCTAAAATAAACAAATAAAATAAAAAAATAATAATTTTTAAAAATTGAGATATACTACCACATATTAGTTTCAGGTATAGCATAACGATTAGATATTTGTATATATTGCAAAATGGTCACCACAATAAGTATAGAGTCATCCATTACCACACATAGTTAGAACTTTTTTCTTACGATCAGAACTTTTAAGATTTATTCTCTCAGCAACTTTCAAATATACAATATAGTATTATTAACTACAGTCACCATGCCGTACGTTCCCGGGGCTTATTGATTTTGTAACTGAAAGGACCTTTTGACCACCTTCATTAATTGGACCACCTCGTTAATTTGCAATATCCTTTATAATGGTCTTGTTCCCAAAAGGCAGCCGTCTCCACTTATTCGGAACGTGTGATCAAAAGGCCAGAGCTTGCCAGAAGTTTTTCCTAACTCCAAGAAAAGGATGTGGTAGTGTCAGAGACTCCAGGTTTCTATCCAGCTCTTCTCCTGATCAACTGACTTTGGGCGCCTCTCCTTCACTGACCCCCCCCCCTCCCCCTGGGTGCGATGTAGATTGTCCACCTGAACAGACTGGAACTGTCAGGCTCTGGCATAATGCAGTGTTCCTCTGATAGTGTCCAACAGCGAACCACAAAAAAGGCCCTTTCAAAGCCCCCATGATAGAGGTCAGATTAATGTGTATGTCCTTAAGCCATTAACACCCCATCATGCCTTTACAAAGATTCTCTAATTCAGCCTGGTCTTCTCCCCGTAATCACCAAGGTTTTACTTGTCTTTGCCTCCATAAAATTTATGCGTGCGGTAAATTCTGATGTAAGTGTGGATTCTTAGATCTCCAAAGAGTTTCCCCACTACAGCAGTGGGCATGAGTGTGACTGGCTACCAGAATCAACTGGTAGCTTTTTTTGTTTCTTCCAGAACCACTTCTTGAATTCCCTCCTTCTCTCCTTTCCCTCTCATGCTAAGAACTGCTGCTCTTGGGGATTGTCGTCACTCAGCAGCAAGTGGTGTGTTCCTCAAGCGTATTGGGGCAGAAAGACCCTCGAGTGCTTTTAAGCAGGAAAAAGGAAGCTGTATAAACAATACCTTCTGAATAATCCATTCCGAGTGGTATCATTCCTTCTTTATCCAGGCACTTCGTGGGGATTCTGAACAAGACCTCCGGCCAGATGGAGGTGTATGATGCTGAATTGTTCAACCTGCAGCCCCTGTTTGCAGGTAGGTCCCAGTCGTGGAGGCTCACAAAAACACTGCATATGTTAGGTTTGCTGGACGAGTTAGGCTTGATTGGTAAAACACACTGTGTAGTTAGTTTTTAAAGGGTGCTTTTCTGCAGATATGTATTGATGACCTACTACGCTCCAGGCACAAGTTTGGGGCTGGGGACGTAGCAAAACAAACACAGATCCTCTCCCTTCAGTGTTCACAGATTTGAGATCAGAAAATAATTTTGGGGGCGCCTGGGTGGCTCAGTCGGTTAAGCAGCTGACTTCTGCTCAGGTCATGATCTCGCAATCTGTGAGTTCAAGGCCCGCATCGGGCTCTGTGCTGACAGCTCAGAGCCTGGAGCCTGCTTTGGATTCTGTGTCTCCCTCTCTCTCTGCCCCTCCCCCACTCATGCTCTGCCTCTCTCTCCCTCTCTCTCTCTCTCACTCTCTCAAAAATAAATAAAACATTAAAAAAATTTTTTTAAATGAAAATAATTTTAGTTAAAGCCAATTGAGCAATGATCGGAGCACAATATTGGAGGGCACGTGTGATTTTTTTTCATTCAAAGGCCTTTTTTTTAAACTCCTAACTGTTCTGATTGGAGTAGAGGTTTTAGGGTCTCTAGCAGGTGATGGGAGTTACTTATGGATTGTTGGACAGTAACTTTCATGATTTATTTATTTATTTATTTTGAGAGAGAGAACCAGGGAGGAGTAGAGAGAGAGGTAGAGAGAGAATCCCAAGCGGGCTCCATGACAAACTGTGAGACCACGACCTGAGCCAAAATGAAGAGTCAGAAGCTTAACCAACTGAGCCACCCAGGTGCCCCTCTACGCTTTCTAATTTAGGAGACTCATTTTTTCCCTAATCCAGAGGGAGAGTTTGTACTGGTTCTCTGCTTTGGCATCTTAGAATGCCCCGGGCTGCGGTGGGATCTTCCAGAGGGTCAGACTCCAGGGGCTCCTGTTCCCTAAATCTTACAGACTTCGAACCATGGTGAGGAGGGTAGAGATGAGGAAGGGTTGCTAGGGTCATGGCTGGTCTGCCGAATACCTTCAGAGGCAGTAGCTCCGACTTTATTCCTGCAGAGAGAGCAGCGGTGCCAGTCCTTTCGAGAATCTGAGGACCTACTTCCCAGAAACATACACAATATATAAGAATATGTATGAGATCTTGCATACAGTTGTAAAGGCTTTTGAGTCCTGAAACCCGTCTGTGAATTTCGGGGATCCATAGTCTATAGGTTAAGAATTCCTCTGGGCACCTGGGTAGTTGAGTCGGTTAAGTGTCCATCTTCGGCTCAGGTCATGATCTCACGGTCTGGTCTGTGAGTTCGATCCCCACATTGGCCTCTGTGCTGGCAACTTAGAGCTTGGAGCCTACTTCGGCTCTGTGTCTTCCTCTCTCTCTCTCTGACCCTCCCCCACTCAACACTCTCTCTCTCTCTGTCTCTCTCTCAAAAATAAATAAACATAAAAAAAAGTTCCTTGCTTTGGGGGCACCTGAGTGGCTCAGTAGGTTAAGTGTCCAACTTCGGCTCAGGTCATGATCTCACAGTTCATGAGATTGAGCCCCGTGTTGGGCTCTGTGCTGACAGTGCAGAACCTGCTTGAGATTCTCTCTCTCTCTCAAAAATAAATAAACTTAAAGAAAAAAAAAAATTCCTTGCTTTGCAAACATTTGTAACTATATTTAAATTATCCTCCAAGTGCTCTTCTGACTTCCGAAGAGGCAAAGGAAATTGTTCATTAATTTGTTGATTAAACAAATTTTTGTTTTTACATGTAAAAAAAATTTGTAAATAATGGTTTATTCTGGACAGCATATGTGTATATATATACACATATATATGTATTTTTATACATACACATATGTTTACATACACATACGTGTACACACATGCAGCATTTTATTAAGTCCTTACTGTGTGCTAGGCTCTGTTCTAAGCCCTTCAACGCACTACATCATTGATTTCACCTAACAACCCTCTGGTTGTTTTATCGATGACAAAACTGGCACAGAAGTGAAGTGAACTGACTTGGTAGGGACACGATGGCACTATCTGTGTCTATATGAAGTACCATATCGTGCTGTGTGTGTATATATATATGTTTGACCTGGGATTGAGACCCCGGCAATGTCACTGTAGAGTTTATGCTCCTGTGTCCCCTCGATTATACCGCCCCTTATATATGAATACTTTATGGGAGATTCGAGAGCTTCATGTAAGTAACACATACCTCACATTTATGCCTACCTACTTTTAGGACTTTTATAAGGAGAGCAAAACTCTTGGCCGGAAAGAACGAAGGACTTGGTTTCTAATCCCATCTTGGCCACTGCCCAGTCAGCTGACCTGGGGCAAATTATTTCATCTGGAGGCTTCATTTTTCCTTATTTGTAAAATGAAGAGTTCGGACCAGATGGCCCCTTCATTTGACTCCTTAATTTATTCTCCAAATCCTCTAACTGTTCTAAAGCCACAGACTAAATGTTCGCAGCATCCATTATATTAAACTCTGGGAAGTCCCGCAGTAAAGAAATCTGTTTTTCTGAGATTAGCTGTTAAATAAATATTAAACGTTATTATAACCTCTGGGCCTTACAGCTTTTTTTTTTCCTCTCCGTTTTTGTTCGTTTTGTGTTTTGATAGACGAATCTGTTGAGAGCGAATCAACACAAGAGAATCAGGCCAAATCTTTCAGAGAAAAGGTAAGTGTGACAGAACTCAGACGTGGGACCCGAGATGCGTTCCTTCTAGGTCTGCGTTTCCCCCTCGGTAAAATGAGCTGGCTGGACGCGGGGCTGCTCCCGGCTCGTTCGGCCGGTGGTTAGCCGGCCAGGCCACCAGCGGAGGCGTCCACGGACTCACAGAGCACCGTCCTCCCGTGTGGGGCAGCCGCACACGGCGCTGTGCCAGGGTGCGGAACTGCTGCTCCGGGCCGATGTAGGGGTAGCATAATGCTTGTTTTCGAGTTTAATCCAAGTTTCAGAAAATACCGGTTGTAGCCTGGAAACTTTCTCGTTAAAACAAAAGTAAATTCAAGATTTTCAAGGTAGGTCGTTCCTACAAAGCTCATCTCACCCCAAGATGGTAAGTTGATAGAATCTTCAGTACCGCCTGGAGCTCTGTGTTGAGAACGGGTACGAGGCTGTCTTCAGGCTCAGAGGGAAAGAGCGAGTGGTTAGCAACATCTGCTGCGGGTGTAGGGCTGGAAAGTGGTAAGCCGTATGCCACAGATTTACCAATCCTAAATCGGGGCTTTTTACTTTACAAACGGACACACTGTTGATTCGTAAATAGCCCCTGACAGTTTACAAAGCAGGTCCTTCAGATCTGTTAATGCAACAAGCCTGGGAGATAGATAGGTATGATTCGGCCCGGTTTGCCGGTGAGGTAATAATCATGACTCAGAGAGGCCGAGGGTTTCCCCATGGTCACACAGGAATAGCAGTGCTCAGCCTGTCCCTACACAAACCAGATTCGTCTCTGCACAGATGGATTCTTGCATTGAAGCCTTTGGAACCACCAAACAGAAGCGGGCTTTGAACTCGAGAAGAATGAACAGAGTGGGCAATGAATCTCTGAACTGTGCAGTCGCTAAAGCCGCGGAGAATATTATCGACGCAAAGGGTGTGACCGGTGAGCAGCTGGGACCTGGGGAGGAGCCTCTCTGGGTGTAGAGGCCGCTTTCTCTTCTCTTCTCTCGAGATCTGTTACCTGCCCTCTGCTGGAAGTAATGGGCGTTTGGGCTGCTCTCCTTCCTCTCCCTGAGCGCTTCCCTGGGAGCAGACCCTGGGAGTAGAAAGAAACATCTGCCCTCAGGGAGCTCACAGTCAAGTAGAGGAGACAGGCATGGCATTGGACGTGTGCATGCCGTGTCCTTAGTGCCAGGGCTCCAGCTGGCGGGGCGCTGAGGGAGAAGGCCTCACGTCTCTGGGAGCCTTGGGGAGGGTCTGGGGACAAAGACCTAAGGGCTGCCGGTGCTGCCGAACTGAGCCTCTGGAGACACGGCTTCACTCGGGTGCCAGCGGACCTTTTCCCGTCCCTAAATTTGTCAGCAGCTTGAGTATTTAACTGGATTGTTTAAAAATGTATTTATTGCTCGAACGCATTATAAGGATATAAGGGAGAGTTTACATAAGAGTGGTTTTTCTATTAAAGTGGGATTTTAGTAATTTTTAGAAAATCTTTCCAAACCCTATGATCATATAAATGTTTTCCTGTGTATTCTTGCAGTACTTTCACAGTTTTACTGTTTACATTTAAATCCTGAGATTTTTTTTTTCTGGCACATGGTAGAGACCTAATTTTCTATTTACTAAATGATTAACCAGCTGTCCCCAACTCCATCCTTTTCTTTGTAGAAGGTGATTTAAAAAGTCCTCCTTCTCACGTTAGCACATTCTGTGTTCTGTTCCATTGTCCTGTCTGTCCCCGTGGCAGCACGGGGCGGTCGCCTCATCATCCGGTTTCTTTTCTGATAGGACAGGTTCCTCCTATTCCTTCCTTTTATTTTTCACACACGTTAGTTAGAGCAGCATGCTTTTTTCCCCAGGCGATCTTAGGAATGATTTGGCCAATTCCCTCAAAACGCCATGGAGCGAATCCTCATCTTTACAATATTGTGTTTTCTTATCCAGGAACTTAAAAATAGGTCTCTCCATTTATTTGAAAGCATGAGTAAATTAAAAAAAAATTTTTTAATGTTCATTTAATGTTTATTTTTTTTTTTAATTAATTTATTTATTTTTGAGAAACAGAGTGCAAGTGAGGGAGGGGCAGAGAGAGAGCGGGACACAGAATCTGAAGCAGGCTCCAGGCTCTGAGCCGTCAACCCGGAGCCTGACGCGGAGCTTGAACTCAGGAACCGGGAGATCATGACCTGAGTTGAGGTCGGATGCTTAACCAACTGAGCCCCTCTGGCACCTCACATAAGTAAATTTTTTCAGTGTTCTTGTTGAGTTTACTGTCACCTATCAGAGGACATCTGGATAGAAAAATAATTCACCCATTTCTTATCATTTTACCAGACCACCTATTACAGTTTTCCTGTATTCCTCTTTGTCCACGCCTGTATACAACCTAATTCTTACATGGGTATCCTTGTAGGGTAGTTCACAGTTTTATATTCTGGGTTTTTGTTTTTACTCACAATATGTGGAGAAGTTTTCTGGAAGTTAAGCCATTAAAGGCTCTTTTGAGTCTCCCTCACTTTTAGCTCCTCCTGTAAAGATTTATCAGCCCACCTGTCTCCTATATCACAAGTCACTGGAGGGGGACCACGCTGTGTGCACCTGCTCCAGTGCCCAGTTAGGTTCATGTCGTGAGCAGGCATCGTCCTGGAGCCGCCAGCCTGCTGGGAAGGTCAGGCCACGTTGGCAGAAGCATTCAGTTAAGGGGTTTCCGGGCCAGTGAGGATCTTGAGCACATAAGTTATAGAGCGCTGGGGAACGTGCAGCCAAACAGGGCGATACCGACCCTGCATCTCCTTCATTCAACAGCTCTGGTCAGCGATGCCATCCACGATGACCTGCAGGACGACTCCCTGTACCTTCCTCCCTGCCATGCCGACGCAGCCAAGCCCGAAGACGTGTATAAATTCGAAGACCGTATCCTTGTAATAGAAACACTGCCTTATTTCCCAGGCCAGGGTGTGTACCTGAGTGGACGGACAGGCCCCCTGGGGTGTTGGTCGCCCCGCGAGGCTCACGGAAGCTGCGTCCAGATCTTTGCACCTGCCCCAGTGCTGTCGCCGGATAGTCAGCTAGGCTTCCTCACTAGCTGCGGGACTGGCCCTCAGCCCCGAGGTTCAAACCCATTCCTCAGCGGAGTGCCAAACGCCCTCAAGCTCAGCCCTGTGGGGGTCACTCTCTGTGAGTAGTCAAAGTAAGACTTTTCAGGCAACCAGTGCCTTAAGTCTAAGCTGACTGATTTGTAAAAGGCAGGGTCGGAGCACGGAAGTTCCCTGCTTGGGGGTCTAGTCAGAGGGAAAATGCCCGCCGTAGCTTTGTGATAAGCCGAGGAGGCAGAAAAGCCCAGGCAGGGAATGGGCTCGGGGCTGGGAGCCTGGGGAACCGAGACCCTGAGCTCGGCCCCAGTGTATGATGTGATCTTCCCCCATCCGGGCCTCACCCGTCCCGTCTCTAAAATGGGGCCACTCTGGGATGCGCTAGCCAGCTGGATGTTTCCATTTTGGTCAGCTTGTGTTCTTGACCTGTGACTAGTTCTCTCTCCTGCGGAGTATGAAGCTCTCCAGAGCCCGGCCGAAGCTTTCAGGAACATCTCGTCAGAGGAGATCCTGAAGATGATTGAAGAGAATAGGTACCCTGCACCCCCCTGGGCAGATGGAGTGTCTGGGGCAGTGAGGTCAGCACGACAGCAGTCAGACGCAGTGGACCTTTAGGGCTGTCGGTCAGTGAGGGCGTCTGTCTTTTCGGCATTTCAGCATGAGCCAGTGTTGTCTTGAAAATGTCTGGGCTTTCAGGCTTCTTGTCCCAAGGCTGCGGGTGGCATTCAAGGGAGAGAGAGATGACCTCTGAGTACACGGAGACTGGGGCTGGGCAGAGGGGGGTGGGGCCTCGTGGTCACGGAGCTTGGAACCGGAGCTACGCCGATAGCGCTTGTCGCCAGTGGGGCCCAGGTGCTAGCCCGCGAGCAGGTGCCAGTGGAGCGGTGGTGTGGTGAGTGAGCATGTTAACTCAAAGTTAAACCTATGTACTCAAATACTGCGTATTTTAGGGGTGCCTGGGTGGCTCAGTCTGTTAAGAGTCCAACACTTGATCTGGGCTCAGGTCGTGATCTCATGGTTTGTGAGTTTGAGCCCTGAATCAGGAGTGTGGAGCCTGCTTGGGATTCTCTTCCTCTCCCTTTCTCTCTGTCCCTCCCCCACTCATGCCACGTGTGCCCTTTCTCTCTCAAAATAAATAAACTTTAAAAAAATACTGTATATTTTAAATAATTCAGGTTATCGCCCCACCTCTCTTGGGCCTTTAAAGCAGCTTTTTTTATGATGATAGTGGAATTTTTTTGCTTGTAGAGCTTTTCCTTTTAACAATTTTATCTTGAAAAAATAAAAAATTGCCAACCCTAGGTTGGTTCCCTGATCTTTTTTGGGGGTGAGGGGCAGAGAGAGAAAGAGAGATGAGAATACCAAGCAGGCTCTACACTTTCAGTACAGAGCCTGATGCAGGACTCGAACTCATGAACCGTGAGATCATGACCTGAGCGAAATCAAGAGTCAGATTGAGCCACCCAGGTGCCCCAAGTTCCCTGAGTTTTGAAAGTGCCTTTTTTCCCCCCTCCAAAGATGCATTTCCAGCAAAGCCTATTACTGGTTCTTGGTTATCTTAATGTCATTGTGGCTCAGCGGCAGGTGCAGGAATGAGCTCCGGGCTGAGTTTGGAGAACTAAGTCCCTGAGCTCCGCCCGTGGTACTGTGTGATCTCGTGACCTTCCCTTCTCTGGGCCTCCGTTCTCCTATCTGTAAAATGAAGCCACTCTCTTGAAGAACTTTTTTATCTGTGTGAGTCCAGGATCCTCCTAGTGGTGGAATAGTACATAAAAATAATAGCTAACGTTGATGGAGCTCTTCTGTGTGCCAGGTACTGTTCTAAACACTCTACTTGCAGTGTTTCACTCAGTGCCCAGAAAACCCCTAGTTTGAGGCTACTATCATCGCCTTACATTTTTAGGCAGAGATGGTGTACAGAAATGTATAGAAGATGTACAGAAACTTGCCCAGGCCACCGAATGGCAGAGAGGGGGTTCAGCCCAGGCAGTCTAACTCAGGAGCCTGTGCTCCAGACCACGACATCGGGACGGGGCTGACTGTGGCCTGTGTGCCGAGTCTGGCCTGCCGCCTGTGAGTCAAGTTTTGGCCCACAAACCCTCAAACAGTCACCGTCTAGTCCTTTACTGCCTCAGCACTAAACCACGCTCGCTGTGTTAGAAGGAGCGTTGATAGGCTGGCCCTTCCTTGACTGTGGAGTGTGTATCAGCTGTGCAAGATGCCTGCTGTTTTCATCGCCAGCATGCTTGGTACCTGACAGAGCCGGTCTTACACATGCCTCCCTTGTCCCCGCTTCCTCCTCCGTTGTAGCCACTGCTCCTTCGTCATAGAAGCGTTGAAGTCTTTGCCGTCAGATGAGAAGAGCCGAGACCACCAGGCCCGATGCATATGGTTTCTGGACACGCTCATCAAATTTCGAGCGCAGAAAGTGATTAAGCGGAAAAGTAAGTCTATGATAGACATTTTATTCTAGTTATTTCCAGCCCGTTATTTTTAGACCAGCTCTGATGAGAGAAGAAAATGGATGTGTCTGTCTCGATCTTTATTTGTGACGGTGTGACAGCGAGGGTCCTGGAGGCACGCCTGCAGGCTGAGAGCGCCGGCCCAGCTCTCTCCTCTTGTGAAAACGGGGATAGGCTGGGGTGCACGCTTGTTCAGAACTGACATTCGCCACTTCCCATCTGCGTGGGGCAAAGGATAGTAGCCGGTCACATCATGAACATTTTAAGGGACTGTCAGGCAAACATGAGGCTTCTGGGGAGAAAATTCGGCCTTGCTCATGTGAAGGCTCGTGGCAGGTGTATGTCGTGTCAGCTTATTTCTGACCGACAAGGAAGAGAGTCCATTTCCGCTGGAACCTGGGTCACATGGCTCGGGCCATGCCCGGACGCCCCATATCCACCCAGTGCTGGAAACCCCCCCTGCGGTTTTAGGCACAAGGTGATGGCGTCTTGTTACTGTGGTTGAGCTCCCAAGAGTCTCCAGGATTTGCTTGCCGCTTATTTTCACATTTCAGTCTCTCCTCCTTTCCCTCTCCCTGGGCTTTCTCCACTATCAATTTTGCTTTGTAACATCTTAAGAATTCTGGGTCTTGAGGCCTCATTGGAGTCTGCTTTTCCTCCCTGTCGCTGCCCCCTCACAAACGTCCCTCGGGCGCGTGCGGTCTGCGGGCCCAAGCTCCCCTGCGCACGTTTTCCTGGGGGAGTGGCTCTCCTGTGTCCGGGCCCTGCTTCTCTTACCGCCTGGCGGTTCCGGTACCGCCACTGCGGCGGCCCGACTGTTGGGCTCTTCTCCCACCTCACGGAGGAGCTGTGGTGTGAGGGTGTGGAGACAGAATGCTCAGTCTCAGCTTTGTGTCGTAGGTGCCCTGGGGCCCGGAGTCCCCCACGTCATCGGCACCAAACTGCTGAAGCACTTCACCTGCCTGACCTACAACAACGGCAGGTCAGGGCATTGGCTTCTGGGGCTTCTGCCTCTAGAGGAGAAGGCGGGCGGGGAGGGCGGTGGGTGTGGGGCTGAGAGCACCGATGGGATGCCGCGTCCGCAGACACTGCCGAGGGGAGCGCTCCCCGCCCTTTGCAAGGGCCCGGGGTCAGATCAGCTGAGGGAACAGTATACATTACGTGCCCTGTCCCCGTTGGAGAAGTTCACAGGAGAGGCTCCGGGAAGTCCTGCAGCTGGAGACTTCTTTCTCTTCAGACGCTTCTCCAAGGAACCTTTCCTAATACCTCACAGAAGCAGTGTTCTGTGGAAAGGCAGGGCTGCAGAAAAGGGCAGGCCAGTGCCCTTTGAGTTTGGGGTGACGGTTTTCCCAGCAGCCCTGCTGAGCGGTGGGGACACGCCAGAGGGTCCGTGTCCTGGAGAAGCCCTGACCGTGCCTGGGGAAAGTGTAGGTGTGGCTTTCTCCGTCCCACACCGGGACTGGCCCGCCGCTCCGCTGTGCGAGAAGGCATGGGTACCTTGACCGCACCGGGAATGCCGCTCAGATATCTCTGCTTCTCCCCAAGGTGGGAAGACCTTGAGTGTGTGTGAGAATCAGGCTTGGATGTTTTTATTCCGCTTCCGGAATAATCACCTTAGAGTTTAACGCCGTCTCTCCTTCACTGCCACTGGTGTTCTAGCCTGCGGAACTTAATTTCCGATTCGATGAAGGCGAAGATCACCGCGTATGTGATCGTGCTGGCTTTGCACGTAAGCGACTTCCAGATCGACCTGACGTTGTTACAGAGGGACTTGAAGCTCAGTGAGCGAAGGTGAGCACGACAGAATACGAAACGCCCCGCAGGGCGCTCGATGTAGTTCTAGTACGGCCGGAAAGCAGGGCTCCATCCAGGGAACTGGGGACATTTGACACGGGCCAGGGGACAGTTGTCAGCGAATGAGTGATTAAATGGATGAGCAACCAGGACATTACCAGTGCCCTGTCTCTTCTAGACACGGTATTAAATCTGTCATGATCTCAGCGATTTCCCTAAAATCAACGGGAGAACCTTTAGTTCAGAGAAGCCAGTGACTTTCCCAGGGTCACACGGCCAAGACGGGGAATAGTTGGGCTTCGAGCCTGAGCCTTCCCATAGCATTCTGTCCCTGTGTAACCCCTCGGTCTCTGAATTGCTGTCACTGGGGAGGGGGGTCTCTATGGTCCTGAGGGGTGGAGCCCAGGGCCGGAACTTGTGAGAGAACCCAATTTCAGCCTAGCAGAAAGAACGTCCTCAGAGTCCAAGGGCCACCTAGGCACGGCGGGGCCACCGTTTGTCAGGGATGTCACATTGGGGCTTCTGTGACCCAGCAGCCCTGCCCAGCAGCAGGGGCAGGCTCAGAGGGTCCTGGGAGAGCTGGGAGAGGTGCGGTCTCGGGTTCTTGCCAGCCTTGCTAGGAAGGATTCAGACAAAGGAGGCAGAACTTCCCAGGATCCTGAGCTGTGGGATATGCTGGCCTCTGGGTGATTTAAGAGCGTCTGGTGTCCGGGGGCCCCGATGGTGTTCCGAGAGAACCGATGAAAATAGCCTCGTCTGGGCTCTTCTCGCAGTCCCTGGAGGGATTGTCCTGAGGCCGTCCCTAAGAGGCATTCTGACAGGCAGGGAGGTTGAAAATAAACAAGATGCTTGGAGCCTGTGAAGTTCTAGCAGGATTCTAGCAAGTGCTTAATCCTGGTTATCAGAAGTAAACAAAGTTATTACTTGTGCCTAATCACCTGGTTTCCCATCACCTATACGGATACTTTCTAACAGGAACACGTTAAATGAAACTGCCTTTGGGGCGCCTGGCTGATCAGTCAGTGGAGTGGGTGGCTCTTGATCCCGGGGTTGGAAGTTCGAGCCCCACGTTGGGTGTAGGGAGTACTTAAAAAATAAACATCTTTTGGGGCGCCTGGGTGGCTCAGTCGGTTGAGCATCCGACTTCAGCTCAGGTCATGATCTCGCGGTCTGTGAGTTCGAGCCCCGCGTCAGGCTCTGTGCTGACAGCTCAGAGCCTGGAGCTTGCTTCAGATTCTGTGTCTCCCTCTCTCTCTGCCCCTCCCCCACTCATGCTCTGTCTCTATCTGTCTCAAAAATAAATAAACATTAAAAAAAAAGTTTTTAAAAAAAAAATCTTTTAAAAATAAATAAAATAGAATAAAGCAGTCTTTTGGATGGCTCTGGGGCAGCTCTTGTCTGCTTCTCCACTCTGCTCCTGGTGGCCGTGTTGGGGATTCTGTCTCCACTGCCCGGAGAGTGTCTGCTGCTCCCCCGTGCCGGGCGCAGGCCTGCAGAGGACACTGTCTCCCATCTGTTCGTGTGTCTCTTCCTTAGGATGCTCGAGATCGCCAGAGCCATGAGGCTGAAGATCTCTAAAAGGAGGATGTCTCTGGCAGCTGGCAGGGAGGAGGACCACAAACTGGGCACCCTGTCCATCCCGCTGCCTCCAGCCCAGACCTCGGACCGCCAGTCCAAGCGGAAGAGAATCACCTAGAGGCGCGCTTTCCAGATGGAGCGTTTTGGCCACACGGAGCCACTACTTGTGTTCCTGTCCATTTTTATTTTTAAAATGAGCAGGAAAAAGAAGCCTCGCTTTGGCGTGGGTACGAAGCCAGCAGCGGCGTCTCCAGTTGTGCTTCTCTTCAGGGGAAATATAAAGTGATGGCCACGTTGGACCGACCTTGCCTCTCTCCTTTGGTGTCGCCGTGGTTATACGTGGCAGGTGGTTCCCGTGGGAGGGTGGGGCCCGGGGAAGTCCCAGCCCACAGAGCTCACGGGCTGAACCCTAGGCCAGACCTGCTGGGTCAGTGCGAATAAAGAGAACTGTGAATTGCCACGCCCAGTCCGGAAGGGCCAGTGGAGCGCGTGGGGAGGCGAATACAGCCCAGCCGGGCTGGAAGAGGAGGCCTCCGGCGTTCCCGGTAGCCGACCGTGGTCACCGGTGTCGCGGGGTTGCCGAAGGGAACCGGTTTAGTTCGGGGCTGCCGTCGCAGAGAGGAGCCGGTCGGAGGAAGAGATTGGCCACGCCAGCTGCTCTGCCTGGCTTGGGCCCACGGGGGGCTGGGGTCAGCTCTGAAAGCACGTTTTTGAGAGAGATGAGTCAGTCAGAGTGAAGTACGGAACACAGTTTGCTCTAGACCTCTTTAAAAGAGGATTCGATGCATGGAGAGAAGGCCTGCACGATCGTGCAAGGGCTGCGCGAGTGGCATCGGGAGGTTGCCGCCGGAACTGCCGAGTTCGTGAACCCTCGGCTGGGGGGCACCTGAGCGCCTCAGGCGGGTGTCCGACTCTTGATCTGGACTCGGATCAAGACGGTTTGTGGAATCGAGGCCCGCGACCGTATGGAGCCTGCTTGGGATTCTCTCTCAAAATAAATAAACGCTCAAAAAACAACACACAGGTGGGGTTGCCAGCCGAGCCTCAAGACGCCACTTCTGCCCAGACGGCTGCTTGCATTCCGGAGACTGGTGACTTGTGCCGAGTCCAGCCACCAGTGCCTTCGGGACTCGCGTTTCCACCCCTTTGCTTGTCAGCTCTTAACAGCCAGACGATCAAAAAGCCGGCCTCCATCTTGCTTCCTTCTTCTGGGAGCATTTGGCCTTTGAATAATCCAGGGCTGGGGGCACCAACCCCTCACACAGTCAAAAATCCATGCGAAACTTTATTTTTGAGAGAGTGTGTGCATGAGCAGGGGAGGGGCAGAGAGGGAAGGAGAAAGAGAGAATCCCAGGCAGGCTGCACGCTGTCAGTGCAGAGCCCAATGTGGGACTTGATCCCACAAACCATGGGATCATGACCTGCGCCGAAATCAAGAGGCGGAGGCTTAACCAGCTGAGCCACCCGAGTGCCTCCCATGTGTAATTTTTGACGCCCCTCAAACGTGACTAATAGCCTACTCTTGACTGGAAGCCTTACTGACAAACAAGACATATTTCGTATGTTATATATATTACTGTATTCTTTAAGATAGAGAAAAGAAAGTGTTAGGAAATTACAGTAGTTTATCAGAAAAAAATTCGCGTGTTAAGTGGACCCCCGAAGTTCAAACCCAAGTTGTTCAAGAGTCAACTGGAATTTCATGGTTTTCTGCCAGGCACCTGGATTACTGTTAGAATCCTCGGGGGCAGGTGAATGTTACTTCAGAAGAAGAGAGAAGCTGTTGGAGAGCATTGTTCGAGCTTCAGTGCTTCGCAAGCAAGATGGGCACAGACATCGTTTATCTTGCCAGCTCCAGACAGGTGGTGTTTTCCTAAGGAAGAGTGGTCTTCCGTCCCTTTGTAGGAGTGTATTTATAGAAGTGAAAGCTTTGGGGGAAGGAAATAGATTTTTTGTTTCCGTCTTGAACTTTTGAAATTATTCTTTCCACTCCATTTGTAATTGAGCCCAGAGAGCTGTTCTTTTCTTTTTAATGTTTTGAGAGAGAGCACAAGTAGGGGAGGGGCGGAGTGAGGGGGACAGGATCCAAAGCAGGCTCTGTGCTGACAGCAGCAAGCCCAGTGTGGGGCTCGAACTCCTGAGCGGTGAGATCATGACCTGGGCCGAAGTTTGGACACTCAACCAACTGAGCCATGTAGGTGCCCCTCATTTTTTATGAATTTTTATTGTATAGAGCTCCCAAGTGGGGAGAGGGGCAGAAGGAGAGAAAGAGAGAATCTCAAGAAGGCACCACACTCAGCTCAGAGTCTATCCTTGGGATTATGACCTGACCCGAAATCAAAAGTTCGATGCCAAGTGACTGAGCCACCCAGGGGCCCCAGCAAATACTTCAATCGTTAAACTGAATTTAGAAGTTGTCCTGATCGGGGGCGCCTTGGTGGCTCAGTCGGTTGAGCGTGTTACTTTGGCTCAGGTCCTGATGTCACAGTTCAGGAGTTTGATCCCCACGTCAGGATCTCTGCTGACAGCTCCCAGCCTGGAGCCTGCTTCTGATTCTCCCTCTCTGCCTCTCCCCCACTCGTGCTCTGTGTGTCTCTCTCTCAAAAATAAACTTAAAAAAAAAAAAAATGTCCTGGCCAGTTATCAACTCCTTCAAAGAATCGAGGCAATTTTTTGTGGCGTGTTCATTTACAGTGGTCGTACATTTGTCACAAAGGAAATAGCCTTTCTGTATTTTGCTTCACAACAGAATGAGTGAGTACTGTGAGGAAGGCGCCGTGCTGAGCACTGTGGCCAGGAGGGAAGTTTAATCTCCTCAGTCCCACACTTAAGACCTTTGATGATAGGGTTTCTACTTGCCATTCTTATCTTTTTTTTTTTTTTAACCTTTATTTACTTTTGAGAGACAGAGCGTGAGTAGGGGAAGGGCAGAGAGAGAGAGAGGCAGACGCAGAATCTGAAGCAGGCTCCAGGCTCCAAGCCATCAGCACACAGCCGGACACAAGGCTCGAACTCACAGACTGTGAGATCATGACCTGAGCCGAAGTCGGCGCTTAACCGACTGAGCCACCCAGGCGCCCCACTGACATTCTTATCCTAAATCCCTCAACCCTACTTGACGTACCCTTGGTCCCCCCACATCCCTCTTCCTGGTCTTCAGGGCAACCCCGAGTCATCTCCCTTCCTGCACTTTCTATGCCCTTCTTTCTCCTCACCCCTGCAGGTGTCACTGGCCCACCCTTCAGTAGCCTGGTCACCTGCCCCTGTATCCCCCAACTCCAGCCACAGCTCCATCATCAAACAGTACAGCCCCTCTGCTGTGCCCGGCCTAATCTCCACTTGTATTTATGTGACTCACGTCCACCCCTCGATGACATTTCTGGACTGTGGGGATGGTCCAGTTCATCCTGTGTGTCTCTCAGGGACTTGCCCTTGTGAGATACACAAGCACTCATCGAATGCAGGGGTGAAACAGGCATGGTTTCAGGCCGGAGTTCACCAGTTCGTGCAGAGCCCTGTGGGGTGCGGAGGGCACTGACAGCCCGGCTCGGCCTGACCCCTCCTGGGGCCAGTCACCGGGGCCCCTTGCTGCCTACACTCCTGTCCACTCTCAGTGCCCACACCCGCACCCTGGCCCTCTGGCGCTTGGGGTTGAAAAGCATTCTCTTACACGGCGTTCCGGGGACACACGGGAGCAGAGGGACAGCCGGAGTGGCTTCCAGCAGGTGCCCCGTGCGTGCTTGTCTCTCGGCTCCGCTGTGCAAGTCCTCCTGGCTGCCGGGAGCGCGGTACCGCGGCGTTCTGGGCCCCTGAGCCGGCTGGAGGGCTGGCGCCGCCTGGTGCGCCACCTGCGGCAGGTCGTGGGAGGCCGGGCGGGTTATCTAATCTTGCCGTGGTGTCATTTCCCCATCTGCTGAGGGGGGATAATGTGTTTGAGGGTGACCTACCTCCCCGGGAGGCTTAGCGACTTAGCTCCCGCCGTTGACTTTAACCCGAGTCAGCTGGGCCCGAGGGGGCGGGCGAGCGGAGCGGGCGCTGAGTTGGCCCTGCAGCCACGGAATGGGTGCCACGTGAGACCCGGGGCCTCGTGTTCTCTGCCGCCCTCGGCCGGGCGGCAGGCGGGTTGCCATCGAGGGCCTGTGGGGTCTCCCCTCCCGGCCGGTCCGAGGGCCTGAGGGGAGGGGGGGGATGAGAGGGCATCGGGAGGGCTTCTGGGCCTGCAGGGCTGAAGAGGGGGGGCAGACACTCAGAGGGCCTGGCCGCGGCTGCCCGGGAGCGGCAGGGGGGTGGGCGCTGGGCCGCCGGGAGGACCCTCCGACCCGGCCCACGTGGCCCGGCCAGCGGCTTTCCTTGGGCTCCTCGACGAGCTAGGGGAAGGTCATCTGAGCTTCACATTCCCGTGGCCACGATCTTGGGAAGGTGGCCTTTTCTCTTTAAAAAGAGCTCTGTGGGGGCACCTGGGTGGCTCAGTCGATCAAGTCCCACGGTTGGAGAGTTCGAGCCCTGCTCGATGGTGGATCCTCTGTCCGCCCCCCCCCCCCCGCCCCTTCCCTGACTTGTGCTCTTTCTTAAAAATAAAACAAAAAACAAACAGTGTGAGCTGCGAGGCCCAGAAGCAGTGTCCCCTTGGGACGGAGGGGAGGGCCCAGTGTGGGGAAGAGGGGCTGATGATTCCTTGGAAGACATCTCTCAGCCCTGCTTCGCTGGTGAGTTTTCTCATCCTGTAACACGTCCTGCTTTCTCTAGACGGTTCGCGGAAAGGGAGCTGGTTGTTTTAATTATAGTATTTTTGCTGTATATTTTAAAATCTATGTCCATGGTATATTCTTAAGCACTATTTGTGACACCTGTTTAATCTTCATAATTTGTCTTCGTAATTGCAATTATTATGGGCCCTTCTCCAATTGAACTGTTAATTATTCCTCATATTTTCAATTTGCAGTCTCTTTAAACATTTTATACAGAGATGGGATAATTAGGTTTGGAACTAAATTGCCAACAGGTTTTTAAAACTGCGAGACCGTGGGATGTAATATCTGACCCTGAAGATTTATCAGGTTGAGTATCTCTGTGGCTCTGATTATGCCGTGATGTCCCGAGAGGGGTACCGAGGGGTCTTGGTTACCCGGCTAACTAGGGACACACTCAGGACTTGAACCCAGGTCTCCTTCCTGACTCCCTTATCCATAACTCTTCACTGTACCCTCCAAACTTTAGTTTCTGAATTGCAAGTGAAAGGGAAACACCACGAGATGATGATGTTTCTCCCCTGCCTTAATTCTATGAAAGGTAATTAAAGATGAATTCTAGCTTTAGAAATGCCCGCGGCATTTACCACAGCTGATCCTCCTACCCTGAGCCCCTTGATTCACTTGCCCGTCTACACGGAGGATCCTTAAAGCGTGGTCTCCATCGGCATTACCTGGGGCTTGTTAGAAATGCAGAATCTGAGCCCCGCCCCAACCTACAGACACGGAAACCCGGGCGTGGGGCCCACCTGCGTTTTCACAAGCTCGGCAGGTCCTCGGTCCAGTCAGAACCACTGCCCCGCAGGACTTAATTCTCCCCCTCCCTGTGTCTGACAGCCAGTGCAGGACACGCTTGGCGCTTCTGTGGATTTTGAGCTGTCGTCACTGGAGAAGGTGATTCTCTGTTGCTGCTGCCAGTTTGTTTTTTTTTTAAATATTTATTTATTTTGAGGGGGTTGAGGGGCAGGAGAGGGAGGGAGGGAGAGAGAGAGAATTCCCAGCAGGCTCCACACTGTCAGTGCGAAGCCCAATGTGGTACTAGAACTCACAAACTGAGATGATGACCTGAGCCGAAACTAAGAGCTGGATGCCTAACCGACAGTCACCCAGGCGCCCCTACTGCCGCCAGTTTTTGATAATAATCTTTCTCCTCCACTCTGCTTCCTTCCCTCTGCACAACACACACACACGCGCGCACACACACACACACAGGCATGCTCACACACATACACACATAGGATGGAAAGATCAATGGGTAAATAATGATAGTAAATTGGGGATTTCAATAGAAATAGACAAAACGTAGACAAAATGTTC
The DNA here is from genome assembly GCA_030068075.1 of Paguma larvata. Lineage (NCBI taxonomy): Eukaryota > Metazoa > Chordata > Mammalia > Carnivora > Viverridae > Paguma > Paguma larvata. Next base: position 33,387,083 of record CM057832.1, on the reverse strand, counting down.
CAACCACTGGGACAGAGTTCCCACGTTTCCAGACTTGCTACCTCTTTAAGTGCAGTGATAAATTCAGTTGCTGCTAACCATATTGTACTGTTTTCTGCCACTTGTTACTTGATTCATTCAAAATGTTTAGTACCTTCTATTTGCATGAAATATGTTAAGCATGTGGGGAAAATGTATTTGGGTTTATAGTTTATCAGGAGGTAGAGAATATGTTCAGTTAACTAATACAAGCCAGCCAGTGATAAATACTTGAGAATCGTCTCTAGTAAAAGGTTACGGAAGCCTGAAGATGGTGGGCAGCATGTGTTCTGGAGGAGGACATCACGGAAGACTTCGTGGAGGAGGTAGCATTTGAGTGAGTCTTACAAGGAGACAGGGATTTGATGTGCGGAGTTTAGGGCTGGGTAAAGAACATTCTAGGAAGAGGTGGGGAAAAGATAAAGGCATGGCAGGCGCTCTCTGTGTATTTTGTCTGGGCCACGGGTTATTCGAAGGTGATTAGAAGGAAATGAGGCTAAACAAGTAGGGCAGGGCCAAAAGGAGAAGGATCTTCAAACACCCACTAGGAGTGTGGTCTTTATCCCGAAGGCAGTGGGGAGCCACTGAAGGGTTTTGAATGAGGGCAAGGCATGAGCAGAGCTGTGCTTTTAGTAAAATTAATCTGCCGTCAGAGCAGGAGGCAGGTTGAAGGGGAGGTGGGGAGGCTTTGTTTTTACTTCGTAACTATTTAGCAGCGGTATGTGGTATGTCCGTACATGACCAATCATCTTAATGTTTCATTGGGAGGGAATTACTTTTCTTACCGTGGTCATTGGATTTTGAAATAAGCTTCCAGGGCATAGATTATTGTCCAGGGAACACAGTTCTAATTTTATAAGGAGAAAGCTGCAAGAAAATGGAAATTGCTTAACAGAATGGCTTATAGGACACTTCCAGAACTCCTCCCTTCTTTGTTTTTCTTTTCTTTTTTTTTTTAAACATTTATTTATTTCTGAGAGACATAGAGACAGAGTGTGAGCAAGGGAAGGGCAGAGAGAGAGGGAGGAACAGTATCCGAAGCAGGCTCCAGGCTCTGATGAGCCATCAGCACAGAGCCCGACGTGGGGCTCGAACCCAACAGACTGTGAGATCTGACCTGAGCTGAAGTCGGCCACTTAACCGACTGAGCCACCCAGGTGCCCCTGTTTTTCTTTTCTAACATTGTCTTTTATTTTTTGAATATTTCTATATTATTGTTTAACTTATATAAGTAATATAACAAGTAATATATGTTATAAATTGTCACAGAGGTAATTTATGCTTTTATAGAATCACAGGTTATTCAAACTCAGACCTTTCATTCGGATGATTTTGTTGTTGTTGCTTTCTTTTTTCTTTTTTTTTTAATGTAATTTATTGTCGAATTGGTTTCCATATCACACCCAGTGCTCATCCCAACAAGTGCCCTCCTCGGTGCCCATCACCTCTACCCCTCTCCCCCACCCCCCATCCACTCTCAGTTTGTTCTCAGTATTTAAGAATCTCCTAGTTTGCCTCCCTCCCTCTCTCTTTTTCCCCCCTTTCCCCTCCCTCATGGTCTTGTGTTATGTTTCTCAAGATCCACATATGAGTGAAAACATACGGTATCTGTCTTTCTCTGACTGACTTCACTTAGCATAATACCCTCCAGTTCAATCCACGTTGCTGCAAATGGCCAGATTTCATTCTTTCTCATTGCTGCATAGTATTCCATCATATATATATGTATATACCACATCTTCTTTATCCATTCATCAATTGATGGACACTTAGTCTCTTTCCATGGTTTGGCTATTGTCGAAAGTGCTGCTATGAACATTAGGGTACATGTGCCCCTGTGCATCAGCACTGTTGTATCCCTTGGGTAAATTCCTAGCAGTGCTATTGCTGGGTCATAGGGTAGTTCCATTTTTAACTTTTTAGGAGCCTCCACACTGTTTTCCAGAGCGGCTGCACCAGTTAGCATTCCCACCAACAGTGCAAGAGGGCTCCTGTTTCTCCACATCCTCTTCAGCATCTGTAGTCTCCTGATGTGTTCATTTTAGCCACTCTGACCTACGTGAGGTGGTATCTCAGCATGGTTTTGATTTGTATTTCCCTGATGATGAGTGATGTTGAGCATTGTTCCATCTGTCTGTTGGCCATCCGGATGTCTTCTTTGGAAAAGTGTCTATTCATGTCGTCTGCCCATTTCTTCACTGGATTATTTGTTTTTCGGGTGTGGAGTTTGGTGAGTTCTTCATAGATTTTGGATCTAACTCTTTATCAGTATGTCATTTGCAAATATCTTTTCCCATTCTGTCAGTTGCCTTTTAGTTTTGTTGACTGTTTCCTTTGCAGTGCAAAAAGTTTTGATCTTGATGAAGTCCCAATAGTTCATTTTTGCTTTTAACTCCCTTGCCTTTGGAGATATGTCAAGTAAGAAATTGCTGCGACTGAGGTCAAAGAGGTTTCCTGCTTTCTCCTCTAGGGTTTTGATGGTTTACTGTCTCACATTCAGGTCCTTCATCCATTTTCAGTTTATTTTTGTGAGTGGTGTAAAAAGTGGTCTAGTTTCATTCTTCTGCCATGTTGCTGTCCAGTTCTCCCAGCACCGTTTGCTGAAGAAACTGTCTTTTATTCTATTGGATATTATTTCCTACTTTGTCAAAGGTTAGTTGGCTATATATTTGTGGGTCTAATTCTGGGTTCTCTATTCTATTCCATTGGTCTGTGTGTCTGTTTTTGTGCCAATACCATACTGTCTTGATGATTGCAGCTTTGTAGTAGAGGCTAAAGTCTGAGATTGTGATACTTCCCGTTTTGGTTTTCTTCTTCAATATTACTTTGGCTATTCGGGGTCTTTTGTGGTTCCATACAAATTTTAGGATTGTTTGTTCTAGCTTTGAGAAGAATGCTGGTGCAATTTTGATTGGGATCGCATTGAATGTGTAGATTGCTTTGGGTAAAATCAACATTTTAATGATATTTATTCTTGTAATCCATGAGCATGGAATATCTTTCCATTTCTTTGTGCCTTCTTCAATTTCCTTCATAAGGTTTGTATAGTTTACAGCAGACAGATCTTTTACATCTTTGGTTAGGTTTATTCCTAGGTATTATATGGTTCTTGTTGCCATGGTGAATGGGATCAGTTTCTTTATTTCTCTTTCTGTTGCTTATAATTGGTGTATAAAAATGCAACCGATTTCTGTACATTGATTTTGTACCCTGTGACTTTACTGAATTCATTATCAGTTCTAGCAGACTTTTGGTGGATTCTGTCGGGTTTTCCATGTAGAGTATCTTGTCGCCTGTGAAAAGTGAAAGTTTGACTTCATCTTCGCCAATCTTGATGCCTTTTATTTCATTTTGTTGTCTGATTGCTGATGCTAAGACTTCCAACACTATGTTAAACAACGGTGAGAGTGGACATCTCTATCATGTTCCTGATCTCAGGGGGAAGGCTCTCAGTTTTTCCCCATTGAGGATGATATATTAGCTGTGGGCTTTCCATAAATGGCTTTTATAATGTTTAGGTATGTTCCTTCTATCCCGACTTTCTCAAGGGCCTTTATTAAAAAAAGATGCTGTATTTTGTCAAATGCTTTTTCTGCATCTATTAACAGGATCATATAGTTCTCATCTTTTCTTTTATTAATGTGATGTATCACATTGAATGATTTACAAATATTGAAACAGTCCTGCAGTCCAGGGATGAATCCTACTTGATCGTGGCGAATAGTTCTTTTTATATGCTGTTGAATTCAATTTGCTAGTTATCTTGTTGAGAATTTTGGCATCCATATTCATCAGGGATATTGGCCTGTAGTTCTCTTTTTTTGCTGGGTCTCTGTCTGGTTTGGGAATCAAAGCAATGCTGGCTTCATAGAATGAGTCCTGAAGTTTTCCTTCCATTTCTATTTTTTGGAACAGCTCGAGAAGGATAGATATTAACTCTGCTTTAAATGTCTGGTAGAATTCCCCAGGGAAGCCATCTGGCCCAGGACTCTTATTTGTTGGGAGATTTTTGATAACTGATTCAATTTCTTCACTAGTTATGGGTCTGTTCAAATTTTCTCTTTCTTCATGTTTGAGTTTTGACGGTGTGTGGGTGTTTAGGAATTTGTCCGTTTCTTCCAGGTCCTCTAGATTGTTGGCATATAATTTTTCATAGTATTCCCTGATAATTGCTTGTATTTCTGAGGGATTGGTTGTAATCAATTCATTTTGATTTGTGATTTTATCTATTAGGGCCCTGTCTCTTTTCTTTTTGAGAAGCCTAGCTAGAGGTTTATCAATTTTGTTAATTTTTTTTAAAAAAACCAACTCTTGGTTTCATTGATCGGTTCTACTGTGTTTTTTTTTTTTTTTTTGTATTCTGTGTTGTTTATTTCTGCTCTAATCTTTATTATTTCTCTTCTTCTGCTGGGTTTGGGGTGTCTTTCCTGATCTGCTTTTAGTTCCTTTAGGTGTGCTGTTGGATTTTGTATTTGGCATTTGTCTTGTTTTTTGAGATCAGCCTAGATTGCAATGTATTTTCCTCTTAGGACTGCCTTTGCCGCATCCCAAAGGGTTTGGATTGTATTTTCATTTTCATTTGTTTCCATATATTTCTTAATTTCTTCTGTAACTGCCTGGTTGACCCATTCATTCTTTTGTAGGATATTCTTTAACCTCCATCCTTTTGGAGATTTTCAGGACTTTTTCCTGTGGTTGATTTCAAGTTTCATAGCATTGTGATCTGAAAGTGTGCATGGTATGATCTCAGTTATTTTAGATTTATTGAGGGCTGTTTTGTGACCCAGTATGTGATCTATCTTGGAGAATGTACCATGTGCACTCAAGAAGAAAGTATATTCCACTGCTTTGGGATGTAGAGTTCTAAATGTCACTGTCAAGCCTATTGGTTCCAATGTATCATTCAGGGTCATTGCTTCTTTACTGATCCTCTGTCTAGATGATCTGTCCACTGCTGTAAGTGGAGTTTTAAAGTCCCCTGCAATTACCACATTCTTATCAACAAGCTTGCTTATGTTTGTGATTAATTGTTTTATATATTTGAGTGCTTCCGAATTCAGTGCATAGACATTTATAATTGTTAGCTCTTCCTGATGGATGGGTCCTATAATTATTATATAATGCCATTCTTCATCTCTTGTTACAGCCTTTAATTTAAAGTCTAGTTTGTCTGATATAAGTATGGCTACTCCAGATTTCTTTGACTTCCAGGAGAGTGGTAGATTGTCCATCCCCTCACTTTCAATCTGAAGGTGTCTACAGGTCTAAAATGAGTCTCTTGTAGACACCAAATAGATGGGTCTTGTTTTTTTTGTCTATTCTTATACCCTATATCTTTTTATTAGAGCATTTAGTCCATTTACATTCAGTGTTATTATTGAAAAATATGGGTTTAGAGTCATTGTGTTATCTGTAGGTTTCATGCTTGTAAGGATGTCTCTGGTACTTTGTGGTCCTTGCAGTATTTCACTCAGATTCCCCCCTTAGGATCTCTTGTATGGCTCCTTCAGTTTTTGTTTATTTGGGAAAACCTTTTTCTCTTCTTCTATTATGAATGACAGGCTTGCTGGATAAAGGATTCTTGGCTGTATATTTTTCTTGTCCATCACATTGAAGATTTCCTGCCATTCCTTTCTGGCCTGCCAAGTTTCTGTAGATAGGTCTGCTACTACCCTTATGTGTCTACCTTAGTATGGTAAGGCCCATTTATCCCTAGCTACTTTCAGAATTCTCTATCCTTGTATTTTGCCAGTTTCACTATGATATGTCGTACAGAAGATCAATTCAAGTTACATCTGAGGGGAGTTCTCTGTGCCCCTTGGATTTCAATGTCTATTTCCTTCCCAAGATTGGGGACGCTCTCAGCTATGATTTGTTCAAGCACACCTTCAGCCCCTTTCTCTCTCTTCTTCTTCTGGAATTCCTATGATACGGATATTGGTCGGTTTGATTGCATCACTTAGTTCTCTAATTCTCCCTTCGTGCTCCTGGATTTTTTTTATCTCCCTTTTTCTCAGCTTCCTCTTTTTCCATAATTTTATCTTCTAATTCACCTATTCTCCCCTCTGCCTCTTCAATTTGTGCTGTGGCCACCTCCATCTTATTTGGCACCTCATTTATAGTATTTTTAAATTCATCCTATTTTTTAGGTTCTTGATCTCTGCAGCAATAGAGTCTCTGCTGTCTTCCTTGCTTCTTTCAAGCCCAGAGATTAATTTTATGATGAATATTCTAAATTCTTGTTCAGTTATGTTGCTTATATCTGTTTTGGTCAATTCTTTAGCTGTCACTTCTTCCTGGAATTTCTTTTGAGGTGAATTCTTCCGTTTCATCATTTTGGCTAGTTTTCTGTCCCTTATGAGTTTTAAAATCTTGTTATGTGTCCTGTACCAGCGAGTACTACTATATTAAGGAGGGGTCATACACTGTCTAGGGACTGGCCCTTAAGGAGGTGTTTTTTGGAAAGTGTTACTTGCTCTCTATTGTTGCGACTTTGGTTATTTTATTTCCCAACTCGTAGTGGTGTTTTGGACCCTCCACCAGGTGTGCTTTGATTTCTTCCTTGAAGTAGCCCTGGAAAGGAAAACAGACAGACAAACACGAAGAAAAACACGCAAACAACTAAACATGCAAATAACTGAAACAAACAGACAAAAACAAAAAACAATCCAAAAGCAAAAAACCAGAAACACCAGCTACAAGTATGGAACAGGGTGGAGGCGGTGCTGATGGAAGAGCCCATACAAAGAGACAAATGACAGGAGCCCGTAAAGAGAAAAAATAAACATTGACCAGGCAGAGAGACTAAAAGGCTTAATCCAGAGAGAGAGAGAAAGGAAGATAAGGAGGGGGGAGGCATGGTTCCTTGTAGGTGGGTCCCGCCTCCATGTGGGCCCCGCCTTGGTGGTGGGAGAAAAACGGCGACTCCCTAGTCTCCTCTCCAGGGACTGGTGGACTCTGTTCCAGCCGTCTTCACTGTGCGGTGGGCATAGACCCAACGATCTTTCTCGCCCCTTCGACTCCCGCCTCCTGGCCCTTGGCTGGGATTTAAACTCCACTCCGTGCGCCCCGTTACTGGGGAAGCACCTCCCGCTACGTGGTCCCGTCCTGGTTCTGTCCTGCAGCACAGCACTTCAGGGGAGGGGACCGGTTTCTCCTGCTGCGGCCTGTGCCTCTGACCTACCACCGAACCCGGGCGTGGCTACCCTCCTGGCCAGGTGTGCGAACAGGGCAGCCGGCCCCAGTCCGAAGAAAGCCCTGCAGTTAGAGATGGGATCCCTCTCCGTCCCAGCCCGAGGTTTTTCTCTTGTCCAGATACAGTCCTACACTTCCCCAGCCGCTCTTTCTCTTCCTTTTGTCTGTCCGTAGAAGGGGATCCCTCCCCCCCGAACCTCCGTGGTCCGTTTTATCTCCCCCAGTTTGCAATCACCCACCTATTGTCCATCAGGTTGTCCCGTTTTCTCCATGGTAGACTGCGTGTCTTTTCCTCCCAGACTCTTGGGGTTCAGTCCTTTGACTTCAGCCCTTCTTTGTTTGAGAGACGCGGGAAGTATGGATCCCCCTACTTCTCCACCATGTTGGCCTCTCTCTCCTCTAACATTGTCCTTTAAACAAATTGTATCTGTCTGTATTCGTTTTACTCAGGAATGACCTGGTAATGGCAGGTCACAGACAATGTAAATATCAAGGACCTGAAACGTGGAGCTTCCTTGCTGCTTCTTCCTCCTCCGCCTCCGAAGCTGTTGTCCCTCTCGGTCACGGACTTACTGTGTTGGAACACCTGAATCTAAGTCATTTTACAGGGATCTGCCTTCTCCGGTGGGGCTTTCATAGGAATGAATAGTTGTAGCAAATTGGGATGTCATGAAGTTATAGTTGTGCTGTGATGTCTAGTATTTGTAGTAGGAGATTGGCAGGAGTCAAGGCGAAAGCAGGGAGAGCAGGTGCTGTGTGGCCACATAAGAGACCACGCATGTAAAAGCCTGAACTTGGGTGAGTCTGACTTTGGTTTAGGTCACAATCTCACAGTACATGGGTTTGAGCTCCGTGTCAGGCTCTGTGCTGACAGCTCAGAGCCTGGAGCCTGTTTCGGATTCTGTGTCTCCCTCTCTCTGTCCCACCCTGACTTGTATTCTCTCTCAAAAATACACACACACACACACACACACACAGCCTGAACATGTGCGATGGCAGCAGAGACGGAAGATGGAAACACAGGAGATGTTTGGGGGTCACGGCAGCAGGGGCTGAGAGTGGTTGGCATCGGAGGGAGGGTACAGAGGCTCTAAAATGCCCGGTTTCCGGGCTTGGGAAGACGGGGGCAGGGGGGCGTTCATGGGGCTCCTGATGTCCATGCCACAGATGCATCCCAAAGGGGGCTGGTTCGTGTGTGTCCCAGGAGAGCCAACAAGACCTCCGAGCTCTCTGCCAGCTGGAGACATGGAGTCTGAGGTCGGACCTTTGAGCCCTTCTAGGAGTGGAGGGGGCAGTGGGGGTGGTGGGGGCAGAAGGGGCAGGGCTGCCGGTGGCCAGGGGCTCACTGTGGTGCCATTCCCCCGGGAGCCCGTGCTCAGTCCCTCAGAGCCCAGATTCTCAGAGATGCTCTGATCCTGACACAGGTGTCGTTGCAGGGACAGAAATAACCGGGATTTAAAAAGAAATGAATACAGTTTACTCCCTAAGCCCAGCATCCAGCAGATCAGACCTGTTGAGTCTCCTGCCTGTCGGTGCCCAGCGTCCCTTTACACTTGTGCCCAGAGCACAGATATGGCTTTATCGCCTATGGTTAACACCTTCCCTTAAATCAGCTGCTTTTCCTGGAATGTTCCATGGTTTCTTAGCATTTTTCGAGGATTCCAGAAAGAGGATGAGCTGTCACTTGCCCATTCTCTGTGCCAGTTGTTTGTTCCCGACCTCAGAGATGGCGCCTCATGGGGCGTCTGTGGCCTCCGCCTGTCCTCCTCTCCGCAGGCAAAGCTCCGGCCAGGGCGGTTTGTGTCCTTTCAGAGCGGCGCGACCCTAGCGGGCCTTCTCTGTGAGGTCAGGGACAGGAGGCAGGATGCTCCCTCAGGGCGCAATGTCTGGGTTTCTGGGCCCTGCGGTTTTCGGCGGCCTGAGCTGAGGTGGCATTCCTTGACCGTTGTCGACCCTGCTGCCCAGGGCTGCCACCCCCCAACAGCTGACCCCATTCCCTGCATGGTTTGCTGTGAGCTGGGCCATTCTTCGGGGGGAGAAGAGGTTTCCAGCACAATGCTTAATTGGGGCTTAATTAAGCCAGCCAGAGGGTCTGTTGGTTTGAGCCCTCGCGCGGGGTCCCGACCGGCAGGCGGCACCTGGTGCTCTTGGCTCCCTGACAGCCGTCAGCCGTTCCCAGGCCCCGTGCAGCCACCGGCAGGACACACGCTGCCCCGCTGGCCGGCAGGAGCTGTTTCTAGACTCCGCGGAGCATTTCAGACGTCCCTTTCCTGTGGGCCCCACGCTCTGCCTTGGACCGGCCAGGAGTTATTTATCTAGGTGTCTTACCGTCTCTCACACTGTGTGACCTGTCCCAGGGCGGGGACCGTGTCTGATTAACCTCAGCCGCCTCTACCACGGCCAGCACAAGGCCCAGCTGAAAGAGGGGCTTGATTCGAATGAAGGGCGTTGATTTGGGACCAAATCCCCTGACTTGGGATGGCTGCAGCCTCTTCAGACTGGGGTCTGGAGATCCAGGGACTAGACTTGAAAAATGCAGAGACTGGGGCCACCAGTCCCAGCCATGGCCGAGCCTGTGGGAGGACGAGGACTTTCAGGGAAGACTCAAGACCTCTGTGGCCAGGACAGGGCCTGACGTGTCCCAGGTCACTGAGCTCTGAAGTGTGTTGGGCCCAGCTCTGGAAGCCGTTCTGTGTCTGTGCTGCAGCCCGGTGGTTGCCGTTTCTCAGTGCGATGGACTTGGGGTCCTGCCTTCCTTCCCCAGCTCAGACCTGTGGAGTCCAACCCAGCTGCTTCCTTTGAGCCACTTTGGAGTCCTCGGTCTGAATTTCCCAAGCGCTGCGCGCGCTGTGGAGTTGGTGTGTGGCGCCTGTGGTCTCAGATGTGCCCAGAAGCTACTGAAAATTAGTCGGCGTGTAATGGCGTTTGGTGAATCAGTTGATAGTAAAGAAAAAAACAAGTCTCGGCTTTGAGTTTATGTTCCACGATTTTGGTGAATTGTGTCCAGATGGTTGTCAAGAGAACTTTTCTTAACAGATGAGGGCATTTGCAAAAACCAAGTCTCTGGGGAGGGAAAGAACTTCACACTAAAGACTGTGGGATCTGATGGTGTCCGGGCTGGAAAGGCCTCCGTAGCCTCGAGACCAGCCGGATCCTTCTATGGCTGCGCAGGAGCTGGGGGTCCGTCCCAGTCGCCAAGTCTGTGGTCCCTTTCAGGATGGATCTTTTGGCTGTCTTTGGCATGGATTGGTCAGAAAATCTTTTGGTAAAACATACACATATAAATTTTACCTTTGAAAAACCATTTAAGGGGTACCTGGGTGGCTGAGTTGATGAAGCGTCTGACTCTTGGTTTCGGCTCAGGTCATGATCTTATCATTCATGAGTTTGAGCCTTGCATAGGGCTCTGCACTGACAGTGCAGAGCCTGCTTGGGATTCTCTCTCTCCCTCTCTCTCCGCCCCTCCCTGCTTGCACTCTCTCGCAAAATAAATAAACTAAAAAAAAACCCTAAGAAACCAAAAAATAAAAACCACTTAAAAATGCACAAGTCAGTGGCATTACGTACCATGTTTTGCAACCCTGACCACTATCTAGTTCCTGAACTTTTTCATCACCCCTAGAGGAAGCCCTGTACCCATTAAGCAGAAACACCCTACTCCGTCCTCGCAAGTCAGCTGCAACCACTAACCTGTCTTCTGTCTCCATGGACTTACCTAGATATTTCATGTAAATGAAATCGCGTATCATGTTTTTCTGTGTTTGGCTTCTTTCACTCCGTACAAGTTTCTGAGGTTCGTGCCTGCATGTGACCGTACACCTGACCATGTATAACTTTGGACACCCCCAAAACAGTCTACTGTTGACTGGAAGCCTCACTTAGAATATAAACAGGCAATGAACATATTTTGTGTATGTATATTCTTACAATAAAGTAAGCTAGAGAAAAAAATGTTAAGAAAATTGTACGAAAGACATTTACAATAGTGTACTATATTTATTGGAAAAAACCACGCATGAGTGGACCTGTGCAGCTCAAGTCCACGTTGTTCATGGCTCAGCTGTCTGCACATAGGAGCCTCATTTGCATCTTGAACCCCAGCAGCCAGGGAGTCTGGAAATCAGTGTCTGCTCTCCAGCCTCTAGCTACCGGCAGGCACCCCAGGAGACGGGAGTGGAGGCTGACCGTCGCCCCACCTCACCTGCTGCTGGGGTGGCGGAGTCGGCGTCTGGAGGGGCGCTATGCGGAGCAGGGACGAGACTCGGGGAGACTTAGGCAAATGTCTAGTGCTCCAAGTTAGGTCTCTAAGGTGCTTTCGAGGCAGTGGGAGCAGCTGAGGTCTGTGGTCCTCAGTGCTGGGGAGCCAGGACGTCCCAGTGACAGAGGGGAGGTGAAATCCAGTTCTCTGAAAATGCGACAGGAGGAGGTTCCCACAGCAGCTGGGTCATCCACGAGGGAGGACATGGTGGAAAGGAGTCTTGGGTGATTCACTCGGGACAGGCCGTCCTTGTATTTCTTCGAGTTCTGGGATGCGGTTACCAGGCTGCTGCTGAGGGGAGGCTATGCCTGCAGTGCGTGTGTCCAGGCTCGGCTGCGGTTTGTCCCGTTTGTTTCCAGTCCTCGGTAGTAGGCGTCAGGGCAGCCTTGTCTCCCTCCAGCAGAGGTGCGAGCAGGGTATCCAAATACCTCGTCTTTCTCGAAGCTGTTGTGAAAATCAAGTATGGGACTCTGCATCGGGAAAAAGAATATCCTGATGGATCTCCGGGAAGTGAACCCCCAGTGGCTCAGAGGGCAGAATGTGGTTCCATGAATACGTTTAGATTCCAATGGGTTTGACACTGTGAAACTTAATTTCCAGGAAAGGAAGGCTCTCGGCAGCTGAACCTCTGTGCTGGGAAGGGAGCAGCCCGCTTCAGTCACTCGCACGGAAGCATGGTACTGACAGGAGAAGTCTAGGGTGACAAATAAATACTTGTCTTGGCCGGCCACAGGTGTACCTGGCTGAATGCAGGCGGCGCGTTGTCAGGGGTTGGCTGAAAAGCACATTTCTGTATATCGAGGGGTCTGTGGATCAAAGTGCTCACAAGGGGGGCCCTCGTTCCACTTGAACAAGTCTTGTGAGAGAGAACCTAGCCCTGTGCCTGGCCTATAAGCAATCGATGTCCGTTAAATGAGTCATAATATGTGAAGTGCCCCTTCTCTCCGCGGCAGGGATTTTAGGCAGTCAACACTTATGAAATAATAGAATCCTACTAGGTTATTTTTTTAGCTCTAAAAACCCATTTATTTACTAAAACATTCACGAAGGACACCTTGATCCCACAAAGGTTTTGGCCATAATGTCTCCTGATGTCCTTTTTTTTTTTCTTTCTAAATGCTTATTTATTTTGAGAGAGAGAGTGCAAGCCAGGGAGGGGCAGAGAGGGAGGCGGACAGAGGATCTGAAGCAGGCTCTGCACTGACAGCAGAGAGTCCGATATGGGGCTTGAGTTCATGAACCGTGAGATCACGATCTGAGCCGAAATCCAACCCTTAACTGACTGAGCCATCCAGGTGCCCCCTGGTGTCCTTTTTGAAGAAAGGAAGACGGTGGGCTCGATGCTGGTACCTTTACGCTGATTTGCAGTTCATGGAATAATCTCAACTTTTGGGTGTTGGCTAGTGAAATGAAGTCTTTTCCCGGGAGGGAAGTCTCTGCCTGTGGCCTGGACCCACTGGACACTGGTAACAGAGATGAGGTCAAAGAAGTTATATTTAACACACTTACAGGGACCCCCAACCAGGAAGCTAATTAGATAAAATTTCTTAAAAATGTCCTATTTAAAAAACTTTTTTCACATAATATCCTCATTAGAAAACAGTTGCAACAGTAGTACAAGGAACTCTAATATCCCTTACCCAGGTTCTCACACAGCTGGCCTATTTATTATTTGTTTCTACATTTATAGATTTCTTTTTGTGCCACGTGAGAAAATTTGAGAAATGCATCCTACCCTTTCACCTGTAAGAACTGCAGTATGTATGTCTTTTTTAAAAGTTTATTTTTATTTTTAAAAATTTTGATGTTTATTTTAGAGAGAGCAAGCATGCAGGGGGAGGGGCAGAGAGAGAGAGAGAGAGAAGACAGAGAATCTGAAACAGGCTTCAGGCTCTGAGCTGTCAGCACAGAGCCTGAGACAGGGCTCGAACTTGGGAACAGTGAGATTATGACCTAAGCTGATTATGACCTATGCTCAACCTACTGAGCCACTGAGGAGCCCCAAGTTTGTTTGTTTATTTTGAGAGAGAGAGAGAGAGAGAGAGAGAGAGAGAGTGTGAGAAACCATGAGCAGGAGAGGGGCAGAGAGAGAGAGGGAGAGAGAGCCTGCACAGAGCCTGATGTGGGGCTCGAACTCACAAACCATGAAATCAAGACCTGAGCCAGAAATCAAGGGTGGGACACGGAACCGGAACCCACGGAACCACCCAGGCGCCCCCTGCTGTGTGCACGTCTTAAAGACAAAAGCTCTCCACAGCCACCGCATATCCATCAGTAGTGGAGAGACCGAACAATTCTATACTAGCGACTGGCCCTCAGTTCATATTGCAATTTTGCCCCTCACACTTCTTTGGTCTTATTTCATCTATCCGAATCAGTTCCTCAGTCTTTGCTTGCTTGACCTCGAAGAGTAAGATCCTTTGTTGTGTGGGGTGTCCCTCAAGTTGGGTTTGTCTGGGGTTTCCTTGCATTCAGATTCCGGATATACATTTTTGGCGAGAAAATCAGACGTGGTGCTGTGTTCTAAGTGCATCGTGGTAGAGGCACGTGATGTTTGTCCTGTACTCGTGATGCTGACTTTCATTACTCGGTTAGGTTGTGTTCTCTCCCTCAGGAAGTCGCTGTGAGTTTTAGCCTCGATTGAAGATTCTTGTTGAATCAGTTACCAAGATGGTTGCAATATGGTGATTTTTCTAACGCTAGCATTCATTTCTTACACAGAGGAAGCCCTCTTTTCTCTCCTGTTGAAATGTTTTTGTTCATTTAGCTATTAGGATAGACTCTCAGCTTCTGATTTTATTCTATGAACACTGTTACTATTGTTTATTTTGATAGTCAGATTGTACCACATCTGGCCAATTCGACTTCCTTCAAACTAGCTCCTGCATCCCCATTGTTTTAGGGGTGGCTCCTTACTTTCTGGACCAAGATATTCCAGCCATCTTGTACCTCCCCTGCTCTAGCCCTGGAGTCAGCCTTTTACCCAAGGGGCCCAAACAGACATGAATGATGGGCCAAAACCAAGAAGTGAGATGCCATCCCGACAATTAGGATCTTTAGCAGCGCTCGGGCGAGAACAATGTTCCAAGCAGATGTTGACAGTTGTGAGTTGCTCTGACTGCACTAGGAGGGCCAGGCCGGGCTTGACTTCATTTAAAAAAGATGCTGATCATGGTGGAGGGGTTCTGGAGCCCCATGGTCAGAACTGCACCGTGCAAAGCTCTGCACAGGAAGGGAGAAAGCTACTGGGATGAGCATGTTCATATCGGGAGCAACTGCTTAGGGTCGGAACAAGCCCATCAGGCCCCATTGAGCCCACCACGAGGAACCATTTGGAGAGGAGACTTTCTTTGTGCTGCTGGAAGGAGAGGGAAGGGGGGCACAGGACTGCTGAGGACCGTGTAGGGGACACAATGCTGGCTCTTGTCTGGTCTGGTCGTACCAGGGCAGTGGCCTCAAAGGCATTTGGAGACCTGGTGAAGCTGTGTTGGTCTTTGTCGTGTTTGCACACTCCTACCAGGAGGCATCAATGTTTGGGGCTGCCTGGCCAGTTGGAAAGGCCAGGGAGGCCACCGTATAAGCTGTTTGGCTGGGTGGCAGCTGAGAACTGCTGTACTCTCTACCAGGGTTAAGCCTTCACCCGTGGCAAGTAACTCAGTGGAGGGGGCCCTTCGCTACTGCAGTCGGAAAGCAAGTGGCCCAGGGAAACGCAGTACCCTTAAAGAATCCTATCTTCAGATCTGTAATTGCTCTGCATAGAGCTGGGACATGCCTCCTGAGATGCAGGATAAGACTCCTACACGCGGCCTTTGGGCTCGCCCAAGACACACCCAGACCACTGGAGTGGGTCCGAGAAATGACTAGGATGGTGAGAACGGTCTGCCCAAGTGGCAAGTTGGAGAGGTGGCCAGGAGCAGGGCAGCCCGCAGAGGCATAAGGATGCTGTAAATCTCTGGAGAGTTGTCAGAGAAGAGATGCCCTTTGGGGGCTCTAGAAGGTAGAGATGCTAGGAGTGGGGCTGGGTTCATTTCTTCATCCATCTGTCCATTCACCCATACATCTACCCATGCATCCAACACTTAGTGAGTCGCGGTCTCTGCTGGGCGTAGAGGATCAATTGGGCATGACTTCACAGAACATGGGGTAGGGGATCAGACAAATCCACAGACTTTTTTGTTTTTTGTTTTTTTAAGTTCATTTATTTTGAGAGACATAGAGTGAGCAGGGGAAGGGCAGAGAGAGAGGGAGACACAGAATCTGAAGCAGGCTCCAGGCTCTGAGCTGTCAGCACAGAGCCCGACACGGGGCTCGAACTCCCAGACCGTGAGATCATGACCTGAGCTGAAGCTTAACCGACTGAGCCAACCAGGCGCCCCTCAACAGATGTTTTCAATATGGAGGATTCAGTGCCGCCATGGGAATAACCTGTGGGGGCGGGGCATGGGGAGGAGAGCAGGGGTTGTGGGAAGGACCTAAGGGAGATCTGAAGGGATCGGCGAAGGTGTTCTATCACGTGATAATGAAGTAGGATCCTGAAGTATGGGTAGGATTTAGCCAGGGAGATAAGATTTTGGCTTAATGAGGACAAATAATCAGAACGGGTTTTCTTGGGCAGGTCTGGCCAGCTGTGTGGGACAGCAAGCCCTGTCCACTCAAGCAGGGCAGCTCCCTTCCCACTCTCTTCCCCAGCCACAGGAGGGCACGGATGGGTGTCCCACCTCCAAACGGCTTGGCAGAAGAGGGGCAGTGTGTGTGTCTCTGCTGTTGCTTTTTCTGCCAAAGCTTTAGGTAACAGCCCTATCTACCCCTCTCCTGCTGACAAGCTCTTAACATTTGACAGTGAACTTTCACCTGCTGGGCCTTCACAGGCATCACCATTCAGAGTCTCAATTCCTTCTGTAAAAAATAGGGCGATGACGTCACCAAGTGGGTATTCAGCATAGTATGGATGGAACACAAGACAATGTTAGTGTATCAAAATACATGAGGTTCTGCTGGCTAGAATAAAGTGCAGCAACAATTCTCCCCAAAGGTCTGGTTTCAACAAAGGTTTATTTGCTTGTGGTGCCACGAGTATTTTCGTTTTAATAGTTTTAGATATATATTAGAAAACCCTAACCTTGGATTTATAGTATGTAGACATCACTAATGTTCAGCAAAGTTGAACGTTCTGGATAGGGTCCCGGAATGGAGAAAGAATACTGAATAACAACCACGGACCTGAGTTACTAACAGCGAGGCCGTACTGGTTACCACCCTACTGTAAGATGTTGGAAGAGGGAGACTCAGGGTGGGGAGGGGGGAACATGGGAACGCTGTACTATCTATCTGCTTATTGTGCGGTAAATCTAACACTCTTCTGGAAAATAAATTGTTAATTTAAAGAAAAATATTAAGTACTAACTTCCTCCTCAGGTGGCACGCAGATACGGCAAAAACGAAGATGCTGGGTGAAGCCGGGAAAAACGTGTTCATGATCTCAAAACCGTCTGCAGACCGTTCAGTCCTCGACACCAGGTACTGTTACTGCCGATCTCCGCACAGCCCACGGGGTGGGGAGGGCCGCAGCGTAACCCCCGACACACAGGAACTGGCCCCTGGAGCCCGGAGCCGTGGGAATGAGCTGCATGGACAAGACGGTCGGGGCCCCTGTCTCCTGCAGCAGAAGCAGGACTGCCTCAGGAAGGTGACGCAGGGAACTGCATCCAGCAGCCTGGGAACCCTAGTGTGTACCCAGACCAAGGAAAGTCCCCCGAAAGGGCTTCTTTTAAAATATAGAACTTTATTTTGGTTGCAGAGATTTTCATAAGCATTGGTTCACAGAAAAGTCATTACAAAATAATAAAGGCAGCATTTTGTACAGCGACTCACATTGGGGCCACCAGAGAAGTGCAAAGGGCAGTGGTGGGGAGGGAAGGGGCCGGTGTCTTGTGCCCAAAGTCCTCGGGGAGAAGCCAGCTACTACCATCTCTAGCTACCCCTCCACCCCACCCAGGTGAGCAGCACCGAGGGCCCAGCAGAACCAGCCTGGGAAGCGATTGGCAAGGTGCACCACAGCGCCCCCGACAGGCTGGGGAAGGCCCCGCATGAAAGGCCGAGTGGGAGGGGGTTGCCCAGGCTGAGCCAGTCAGTGCTGCATTCAGTCCCCATGTCAAGCAGGTGGGATCTGAGCCCACCTGGCGCTGGGACCTTGACACGTTCACAGTACAGTTCAGTGAAGCCCTTTGGGAGGCCCTTCCTCCCCTCCCTCAGGCTACTGACCCCACCCAACCCTGGGCTCTGAACTGGAACTGGGAACGCTCAGGGCACTCACAGGCAGAGACCTAGAAAACTCCAAAGCAAGGCAGAAAGTGCTCCGTACCTGAGAGGGGGTAGAGAAAGGGCGGCGGAGCCTCAGAGCGGGAAGGCGTCGTCACTGCAGGGAGGGGAGCTCTGCGGCGAAGGCAGTGTCTCAGCTAAACCCCGAGGACTAGGTGGGGGTGCGTGGACAAGTGCAGATGGCGAGAAGGGCACGCCAAGTGGAGGACCGAGCATGAGCCAAGGCACAGAGTGGGGAACCGTGGTAGGGTCAGTGAAGGCAGGCAGCTGTCCACGAGAGAACATGGACACAGACAAGGGGCCCTGGCCCCCTCCACCAGTCCGGCGCCCAGGAGGGGCGGCTGGTGTGAGTAGGCACGGGGCCCCGAGCCAGCGTCCTCCTGAGTTTGGGGGCTCCCTGAGGGCAGAGTGGGGTCTCGTGCATCGCTGCCCGCCTGGCCTGGCACCCGGGCCACTCCAAGGAGGCCTTCTCCACCCGGCCTTCCTCTTTTCAGCCGGTCCCTTGTCATCCCAGGGCAGCCTTGCCCGAGGGCTCCCTGTCCCCCTCACAGTTCATGTTCAAGTCGAAGGGAACCAAACTCAACTCCTCCAGCCTCTGCAGATAACCAGGTGTGGCCAGGCCCCCGCAGGGATCGAGAGAGGTCCAGGAAAGGGGAGAGTTCTGGGGCAGCTATCTCTTTTCACCTCACTGGAATCACCTCCTCCCTCGGGAGTAAATCTGCTCTTTCCTGACCAGAGTCTGGGTTTGGTATGTGTAAAACAACACTTCCCTGTCATTCAAGCAGAAAGACCTTGACCAAAGCTTTAGTATCATTTTTCCCCAACTCTTGATAACTTTCGTAAGAGCTTGAGTGACAGGAAACTCACCAATCTGCTTTTTTCCTTAGTCCTCAGGAAGCCCGGAACCCTGAGTTCTCTGGGGTGCGGTGAGTAGGACTGAGGGAGGCCCAGAGCCCCTCAGCTGCTTCCATCCCGACGCTGCCTCGACCTCCTAGCTCGGCTGAACACCCAGCAGAGCCCGAGCCTGCGCTCAGAGTATGGAGCTGCTGTTACTGGCGTCTCTGCACCGCTCTCCAGCCGCCCCGCGCTGCGGCTCCCCATCCTTACAGAATGGTGCAGAAGACGCTGCGATTGCTGTGGTAACCACCTTCCACACGGGCGGTGATCCTGGTCGCCATGGCCGTCACCTTCTGCCCACTGTGGGCTGCAGAGGGGCCTCGGAGAGAACTTTCCAGGTGAGGCCGTGCTGGTGGGTTCACCAGGCGCCACGTATCAGACCTGGAGGTGCAAAACGACATTTGTTGAATGCCCTACACCATCTCACCTTAGGCTTGAGATCGCTGGATCCAGGTGTTTAAATCTGGGTGTCGGTTCTCCCTCCAAGTCAGCGATAGCTCAAGGAGGTGGGACGCGTGGGAAACTAAGGGGCAAAAGTCCTGCATTCTGGTTCCAGCTCTGCCTTTAACTCTTCACGTAACCTTGGACAAGTAAGCCTGAGCCTCCCCATCTCTGTAAGGATCTGGAGAAGGTCAGTGACTTTTTCTCTTTCATTTCCCTCCTAGGTGTAGGACCTGTATATGCATAGGAGCTTTCGTCATAATCGCCTGAAACTAGAAACTACGTACCCTTCAGCTGACAAACGGATAAACAGCGTGGGACAGCCATACAACGGAACGTCACTTGGCAACAAAAAGAATGAATGACATGTGACACCACGGACAAATCTCAGGTGCATTAGGCTAAGTGAGAGCAGCAAGCTCTAAAGACTGCATACTGTACGATTTCCTTAAATGACATTCTGGAAACTGCAACTTTATAGAGGACAGGAGTTGGTAGGTTTCCAGTCCCTCGGGTTCTTATGGAGATTTTGAAGGGTCAGGGAGAGCTCTGGTCAGGGTTTTCCGTCATTGAGTTACACGGAACTGCCTCTTACCCCAAATCCTAAGTTGCTTAAGCCAGTAACAACATCTGTGCATTTTTATGATGATTCTGTAACGACGAGTAGGACCGTAAGATGTGGACAGCGAGGAGCTGGCTGCTGTGGGGTGAGTGAGAAGCACAGAGGTGTGTTCAAAGAACTGCCAGCACTTGAGTTTGGCAGCAGACAGCAAGCTTGGACAGGAAAATCAGGGCTCAACAGTACGTGGCAGGTAATGCCAGGCTGCCAGGTCTATGCTATCTGTATCCTGGGGGCTCCAAAGGGATAGGAGGGAGTGGTCCGCAGGGAGCCTACACCACGATCTGCTGGGATGTGGGTAGAAAAGATTAGAATTCCTATTTTTTTTATAAGCTGTGAATATAAAAAATATATATGAGGTTTCTTCAATATTTTTACTAAGAGTATATATAATTGAAAAAGGAATAGAGATCAATACTATGGAAAAAGAGAATCCATCAAAGGTTTCTGACCAGGGCTGTGACATGACCGAGCCAATTCAGACAGAGGAACGTGGCAGCGCAGCCAGCCCAGGCCAGGGGGCTGCTGCCGGAGGACAGGGCTAGCGCCAGTGCAGGGGTGAGGTGGCAACAGCAGCGGGAGGACCGGTGATTACCTGTCGGTGTAGCAAGGCACCAAGCAAGCAGAAGAGTCCCTCCATTCACTGGCGGAACAGCACCCTGGCAACACGGGCCACAGGTCAGGGTGAGGGGTGCTGAGGTGTGAGCAGGGTAATGGCAGTTGGGAAGAGGAGGAGCCGGATACAGGAATATTTTGGAAGCGGAATCAAGAGGACCTAGTAATGACTGACTGAACTCCGGGGATAGGGAGAAACAGGCACGGAGGCTTTGCTGCCAGAACAGATGGGAGGGGGAGGCCACTGAAATGGGGAGCAGGGACGGACAGGGAGATGCGGGGAAGAGGAGTGTGAGGCAGAGGATTAAAAACAAGTGACAGCAGCAGCGACGAACGGTCTTGTAATACCTCAGATCTCGTGCCGGGTCATATGAGCTTATTGTATCTTCAACTGGTCCACGAAGCAGACATTGTTAACTGGATTTTACTGGGACTCAAGGTGTTGAGCGACTTACTGGCCCAAGGAACTGGCAGAGCGGAGATCCGAAACCGCACACCCCTGACCCTTCAAGCCTGTTCTCTCCCAAGGAGGCAGGCGCAGGTCCTCGACACCGGCCTGACTCGAAGTCCAAGCACAGGTCTTTACGTGACCAGAGCCAGAAGCTGGCAGGACCGCAGGGAGCAAGGGCAGCCGGCATCACTGGACCTGGCTTCTCTAGTCACCTCACTATGGTTCCAGAAGGCTGGTTTAGGCAGCCCGCAGACACTTACTTTTTCTTGAACACCAAGGACCTGTTGTTCTGTAGGACGCATTCTCTGTTGTTTGCGATCTGCTGAAAGATCGTCTTGCCGGTCTTGCCCTGGAAGATGATGTTCTCCTGCACCAGGGCCTTGGCGCGGCCCCGCACCGCAATGCCGTATGCCCGGAACGAATGGATCCGGTTCTTTATCACCTGGGAGAGACAGCCAGAGCTTGTCACACCCCGGGGACTCCCTGACTGGTTGGGGGTCAGGTGAGTGAAATACCAGTTATAAACCTGAGGGCTAAGATATTGCAAAGGCAGGCTGGCATGGAGCCATGGGAGCTCAGGGAATGGATATTGAGATGGGGTGGGAGAACCAGGGAAGGCTTCCCGGAGGAGGTGATGGGTAAGCAGTAGGAGTCTGTCAGGTGCAGAGCAGGGGACGGCTGTGCCAGGAGGAAGGAACAATGTGCAAAGGCCTGGCAGAGAGGGGAGGCTGTACCAGAGGCAAGCACCACTGGCCACTCGACTGAGGCAGCAGCGTGTCCCTGCTCCTTTCCTCTGCTTCCACGGTGCTCAGATGCAGAGCCACGGAGATTCTTTACTCCTTGCCTGAGTCACTACTCATGAAGCTGCAGAGCCAAAAAGAGGCGTCGGGCTGGTAATTTCATAAGTGTGGGGACTGGGCGGGTTTGGCTCAACACTGAAACTCTAGCACCCAGTGCAGTGCTTTGCATAAAAAGGAAGCGCAGAGCTCCTCTCTGAGGGAGACAGAGAAGCAGACGGGAAGTGCTCTGTGAGATGGTGGTGGACAATGGGACCTCAGACACCCTGGGGGCCCAGGGAAGGCTTCCTGAAGAAAGTAACAGTCCCGCTGCGCTTGGGGACTGAGGCAGACAAGGGGGGAGGGGTACTGCAGACACGCAGGGAATAGTGTGCACACAGGCCTCCTCGGGAAGCACGCACTGCATACGAGGTCCTGTGGGAGACCGTTCTGTTCCGGGGAGGGCTGAAAGAGCCCTGAGCTGGACCCGGAGGCCACAAAGATACCCCCAGCTAGCTCCCTGCTGGTTCTCTCCTGTCTATCCTTCAGGGCTCGGTTCACGTTGCCCCCCCCACCTGTGTCTGCCAGGCTGGGTCTGCACGGGAGGAATGATGTCCCTTGCAGTGCCAGGTGCTTCAGGCTTCTCGGGAGGGAGGGTGCAAGGGCTGTCCCAGGGCTGGGCCCCGTGCTGGCACATGCATCGCACGCGCGCACACACACCTTCGTGTCGGACCTGGGCAACAGCTGCAGCCCGCTGCCCCGGTTGCCAATGATGTCGTTTTCGATGACCATGGTGCTGTCGCCTTTGGTGATGATGCCATGGCCTCTGTTGTCATAGATACCATTGCCCCGGAGCTCCACCTTGCACTGGGCCTCGACCTTGACCCCACTCTGGCGGTTGCAGGAGATGCTGTTGTTGGCCACGCGGGTGAGCTGGCTGCTCTGGGCCACGGTGATGCCTCTGTCCCCGTTGGCGTGGATCACGTTGGTGAGGACGTGCAGCGCCTCACTGCTCTGGACGTAGAGGCCTGAGGCTGCGAGTGGAAGGGTGGGGGAGCAGGGTCAGTCCTGACGACAGCCATCAGGAAAAACCTGCTGGAACTGTGCACCCCAGGAGAGAGGTGGGGAAGAAGGGGCGGCAACACTCAGAACCAGCCCTTGGGAGTCCCATCTTTCAAGATGGCTGACAAACCGAGCAGGAGGAAACCCGGGAGCATCAGGCTAACTCTGTGCCTTCTGAACCAAGTCCTCAGCGAACAGGGAAGGGTGATGCAAGGCTTCTTCGGCTCAGCTGCGCTGTGGCTCTCCCGTGCTCGCCTGCTCCTACGATATTGTCGTCTGTGACGGGGCGCTCACTCCCTGCTTAAGGCTGCCCATTCCACCTCCAGTCAGGTCTACCTGCTGGACTGCCTGTCCTGAGATGGCATCTGCCTCCCTACTATTTTGGGAAATTTTCTTCGCAAGGGAAATTCTGTAATTTTTGAATAGAAAAATTAAGTATCTAAAATGTCAGAAATTTGGGAAAGAAAATGGTGTTTGCGGTTGTATAGGCTGAGAGACACTAGGTGCTTATAGAAAAAAAAAAAAGGCACAAAATCAGCAGGCATAGCTGCATGGCAGAGGGACCTGGAGGTGAGGAGGAGGACGCCCAGTGGTGACATCCACCCACCATAAGAGCAGGAGGCATAGGGAGGACGGTAACAGGGGTCACGGGGGAGCTATGAGTCTGCAAGTTTCAACCTCTCAGGGCCACTTGCCTGTTGCTTCTCCTGGCCTAGCGGACAGGAGCAAATATAAACCAAGTATCTGTGAATTTATGCGGCTTTCCCTGTCCTCCTGGACAGCATGGCCACATGGAGAAAGCCCTGAACTCCTGGGGCAGAACTCCTCTTCTGCTGGCTCCCACCTCCCTGCCCTCTGCCCATCCCCGGACAAGAGTTCTCCAGGCCCAGGAGCCTCCTTTTAACAAGACTCCCTCCATCAGCCCTCGACCGGGGCTCTGATCATCAGCGGGTTTGGGAGCCCTGCAGTTAGATCAACTCTAAGTTTTTGTTTTTTTTCTAATTCAATAAACACTGAAAAATCTATCAGTTTTTATCAAGTTTAAGATAACCTGTGGATTTAAAACACACTCTACTTCTCTGTACAGAAAGAAAAATTGCCCATTAAACCACGATATGCCATCAATTGCAAATGCAAATGCAAATGTTAAACGGTGGAAAAGGTGTCTGAGATGAGGAACGTGTATGCCGGGTGTGGGATCTGCCAGGGCAGGGGCACCGACAAACGGGAATTCAGCTCCGTGCTCAAGTTCACAGCCTGTCACAGTTGCCAAAATGGCCACAGAAACACAGCCAGTACCAGGCCCCCAGGAAGTGCCAACGGGCTGAGAGGGTAAGAATGCAGGGTGCATTCATGGTGGCTTTGAACTTCAAGTTGTTTGGGATGTGTGGACAGGGGAAAGGAGATTTCAGGGAAGAGAAACAGCATGAGCAAAGTGAGGCTGGGGGGCAGGAAAGATGGATTTAAGTTCAGGGAAAGTGATGTCCAGAAGTCGGGGGTACCGGGTAAGTGGGCGAAGGCAGTAGCCAACCAAGTGAGAAGGGCCCTTAAGATAGGGCGAGGACAGAAGACTCTGGAGCAGGGGGACACTCACCTCCATTGTGATTAATACTGTTAGACTCGACAAGAGCTACAGTGACAGGCCGGCGCAGCGGGTCGTCGTCCTTCTCCAGCTCTGTCTCCCAAAGGATGGCGTCCCCGTCCTCGCTGAAATTCTCCTGGGCCCCATGACCTCCAGGGAACTCACCAGAACCCTCCTTCTGACTAAACACTGCCACTCCGTACAGGCCATTGTAGCTGACGTGGTTGCTGGTGACGTGGGGCAGGCTGGACGACATCATCCACACACCACAGCCCTTATTAGCTGGGACGGCGAAAGGGCCTGGTCACGGACACTGGGCGGCGGGTGAGGCAGCACCCAGCGTCTCCTCAGGAGGGGAAGCAAAGATGGCACTGGCCTGGGAGACAGAGTCCCTGGTGTGCTAATGGCCTTGGACAAGTCACTTTATGGCTGGAGGCTTTGCCTTCATACGAGAGGGTAAGGATCGGGTCAGTCTCACAACAGGATCCTTCCATAGGGTGTAAAAGTGCTCTGAGAGCTCTCAAGGCCACACTTCCAGAGCACACAAGCCTAGAGTGACAGTGCCAGAGGGTCCTCCGAGTTCCCCCAGCCCAACCCCTTCTGCAAAGAGATGGAGATGGCCTCAGTTTGAATCCCAGCCCTATCGCTTCCTAGCTGTGTGACCTTCAGCAGGTTACTGAACCTCTCTGTGCCTCAATTTCCTGATCTTTAAAATGGGATAAGTAACCATATCTATATCAGAAGGCAGTTATGAGGATTAAATGTGCTAATGCATATAAAGCATGTAGCAAAGAACTAATAATAATAATAATTATAGATATGGTCCAGAGAGTAAGATTTTGCTCAAAGTCACAGCAGGAGTGAGAACAGTTTTCCTTTTTAGGACTCTCTTATTTCTCCCATTCTATTTCCAGTTCTCTAGATCAAAAGAAAGGGGTAAGAGGAGTCAGATGCCCACGTCAGTGCCGAAATGGCTCTGTCCTGACACAACTCCTGCCTTTTGCTACTTTCGGTGGGGATGAAGCTCTCTGCTCACTGATCCCACGGGCTACAAGGTGATTTACGAGAGGCTCTTGTATTCTGAGAGGGACTGTGTGGCTGTGGCCTGACATTGACGGTGTTCTTCAGGACGTCTCTGAGGCCCAGGGGAAGACCGTGGTTTCCCAGGACCCACAAGCTTGAGGTGGAACCTGGGCTTCCTGCCTCCCTGGCTGGGTTGGACCCCAGGCCCTTCCCCAGGAACGTGCGCCTCACCGTAGATGGTGTTTCCTTCTATCAGTCCTTTGCCTTCATCTCCCACGACCACACCATCTGAGTAGCCGAAGCAGATGAGGTTGCTTCTGAGGACGGGGACTCCTCCTCGGCGGATGTCTACACCTCCCCACTGATTCTCACGGATGACATTTTCTGTGGAGAGGCAGAAGAGAGGGTCAAGCCCCAAGGACCACCCACATTGGCCGTGAGGACTTGGGACAGCTGAGGGAAAGGACCTTCTGGACCAGGACACCAGGCCTTCCCCTGTCAGCGGTCGGCAGCCCGAATCCTGCATGGTATTTGGCTTTCCAGGGACTTGAGTGCGGTCTGCTTTCCTCAAGGGCAAGGTGTATATCTATCTTGTTCTCTCTCGTATCCCTAGTACCCGCTGCACCCAGTAGCCTTAAGGACTGACGATGAAGAATAAAGTGGCTTTAGGGTCCCTGGACTAAGGCCAGGCAGGGCTGCCTGTCCTAGGGGCTGTTTCTAGGAGGGCTGAGGCAGAATCCAGCCATTCCCGCACCAGCCTGGGGAGGCACAAGCTGGTCCTTCTCAGCTTCAGCTCTGGACTGACCACAGCCTTGGTCTCCTCAATCTGCCACCTCTCTGGGAGTGGGCCGAAGAGTCACAAGTCAGGGGGGGTTGGTGCTGGCACACTGATGCCCTCAGTACTATGGGCTGGGCAGACTCTCAGTCTCCTGAGACAGGAGACCCTGTGTGACTGATCCCTTCCCGCCTCCGTGACCCTCCTTCACCATGCCCAGTCACACCAGTCATCTCCCTGCTCCCCAGGCATGCCAGCTGTGTTTCACAGGTGGCCCTGCATGGAATTCTGGTTCTTTTCTCGAACTTTGTCCTGTCACTCAGATCCGGCCTTCTTAGAAATGCCAGTCCTGACTGCACCATCCTAAATACCCACACAGTCCCTCTACCACTTTAATTAATGTCAATAAATTATATCAATTATTATAAATAACATTTTACATAGTATTCAGATATAATAAAATAAATATTTATGTAAATATTACATAAAGTTAATAATATATAATTATTTCATCTCTAGAGCACTTATCACCCACAGATATGTTTCTTCTGTGTGTGTGCGTGCTTTTGTTTTCCCCTAAAGTGTCAGTTCCTAACAGTAGGATCCCAGGGCTGCCGTTCACAGAACTGTTTTGTTCAGTGCTATACCCCGGCTCCAGCCTAACACTGTGTGTTCAACAAACATCTGATGAATGAAGGCAGGATTCAGTCGGAGGGATTCACTGGCCAATCTCTTTTTATGTCCCAGGTATGGCCATGCTGTGTGCTGAGGCTACAGCGAGGTAGCACTTAGACTTGATCCTTGTCTTAGTGGGGCGCCTGGGTGGCTCAGTCGGTTGAGCGTCCGACTTCGGCTCAGGTCATGATCTCACAGTCTGTGGGTTCGAGCCCCGTGTCGGGCTCTGTGCTGACAGCTCAGAGCCTGGAGCCTGCTTTGGATTCTGTGTCTCCCTCTCTCTCTCTGCCCTTCCCCTGCTCACACGCTATCTGTCTCTCAAAAATAAATAAGACATTAAAAAAAAAAAAAAAAAAAAGATCCTCGTCTTAAAGAACTTACTGCCTTATATTAAAGGAGACCGACCTAACGCAGACCCCTGTAAGGAAGACGTCCTACAGAGCATGCCTGCTGGGTACAGTGAGTGTTTCTGTGTATGGTGGGAGGTCAGGGCAGGCTTCCCTGAGGAAATGACATTTAGGCTGAGACCGAAGGATGAGCAGGAGCTGGCCAGGCAGAGGGGAGATGGGGATGGGTTTCCAGAGCAGGCATAAGCCCATTCAAAAGCCAAGAGGAGCGATTCAGTTTGTGTGCCATAGATATTTCTGACAGTGTTATGTGAGCCATCCAGCAAGACCCTGTAAGCAGTGGGCCTGGCAAAGAGCAGCCGCCCCCTCCCTGTTAGGCCCTCTTTGAGACTAGCATGGCCAGCATGCAGAGGAGCGACGCAGACAGAGGGCGGCCAGGCTGTCGAGGTGAAGGGCTGGGCCGGGGCAAGGATGTTGGCTCGGCTGCTGGTTGCCTGGTTGGCCACAGCTCTCGGCATTTCCCACCCCTACCTGTGATGAGGCCTTTGCCGTTCTCATTCACTGCAATGCCAGCTGCACGGCCCTTGAAAATGTGGTTCCCACTAAAATGGAAGGGGAAGAAAAAGAGAACAAGATGAGACCACTGTTCTTTGTCAAAGCCAATACCTGCTCAAGGTGACTACCTTCCTTTGTGGCCTTCCCCAGACTACACGAGTCCACAGGGGCATAAAGTATCTTCTGCAGTCCTAGAAGCCAGGCATTTATAAACCGTCAGTGATCTTGCAGACCGCTTGATCCAGAACTAAGTCAATAACTAGGCCATACAAGCACGATGATATTCGAGCTTCTGTGGCCTCTCTTGACCGTCGCTCACATGCAAACTCTGTTTGGAACGCATGTCATTGTGATGCACAGGTGACAAGTCAACTGTTGGTCTTGTCACCTAGGAGCATTACTTGGGCATGATTTGTGCCTGAAGCCTGAATCAGAGTCCCTGCCTTTAATGAGCCTACAATCTCCTGTTTGTGTCCAACAGCTATTCTTTACCTTATCTTCTGTTAACTTAATCACTTATCCCCTGAATGACAACATAAAATAATGACAGGCCTTAAAAAAAGAAAACGAGGTTTTTAAAAAGAAGGTTTTAAGACTATCAGAGAAGGTGTATGTGAAACCTCGTGGGCTGGCTGAGCCACATACGGATGATACAGGAAAACACGCTCCTGCTCAGAGGAACACACACGGCCCGCACGGCCATGGAAAGGCCTTGCGAACGCGACACCAGGCACCTGAGCATTTAAGGACAGGCACTGCTCTCCAGTCTCTGCATGTCAGTTTCCTGCCTGTTAACACAAAGCCAGTCATGCCTGGACATTAGCACAACTGGGTTATTCCTGGAGGACACACACCTGCTGTTTGTTATTTTTACTAATGGGAGCTGTGACCTCTTTTCTTCCTGGAAGGGCACCTGCTCCTCTCTTAGGAGACAGCCCTCCTAATTCCTGCCATGTGGCTGAGGGATTCAGGTCCAAATATTCATCTGGCTCTTTAGAGTCTAACAAAGGGCCTGGCATTCCACAGAACATTACTGAGTAGGAAAACTGGCTAAGTTTTCCCATCTCCTGGGGCAGGGTCCAAATGGTTTACATCCTTGGGGAAAAAGCCCAGCAAATTATGTTGATGCTGAGGAAGCCAAATGTCACCTGCGCCCACGCTATGCATTTGAGTTGAACAAGTGAAATCTTTGTTAAAGACATCCCAATTTTTGCCCTCAGATCTAAAGAGTCTGTTTTGATCTGGTTACAATTCATTCAGCAGATGGCTACTGTGGGTTTTCAGAATTCATGGTCAGACACAGTCCCTGGGCTAGGACATTCATATTTCTGAGAACTGTGCCATAGCAGCGAATGCATGGGTGGTATATTTTTAATACACATTTCACCTCCAGAAAAGACCCATGGCCACTCGGAGAAATGTGTATGTGTATATACACAGGGAGAGCAAAGCAAAGATAAAAGAGGCATCAGAAAACATTTAGGACCTTTAGGGGACAGATCGTTGTTCCAAGAACCAACGGGAGGATGTTTACAGCAGATGAGCCAGTTTGAACCCTGTGCTCCCTTAAGCCAAGGCAAAAAGAGAAACATAAAAGGTTATAAAACTCTCACTGGCAAAAAGACTGCCATGGTCTGCCTTATCCCGGCTACTTCGGGGATCTCAAGATTCATTCTGTACCCTCCTCCCCCAGATCCTTACCTTCCATCACAAAGAAACATAAAGAGAAAAAGCACAGACTATTCTCTCAAAGAGGTTCTGGTGTTTTGTTTTTAAGATTTTAAGTCATCTCTACACCCAACACGGGGCTTAAACTCACAACCCCGAGATCAAGAGTCACACGTTCCACTGACTGAGCCAGCCAGGAGCCCCTCAAAGAGATTCTGTTTTAAAAACCAAGACACTGATCTAACAGTAACAGTCTTTGCTCGAAACTCTTCAATAGTTCCCTAGCACCCACAGGGTAAAGTCCGAGCTTCCCAGATTTGTTGTGTGGCTGCTCTAACAAATTACCATGCACGTAGTGCCTTAACACAACACAAATTTATTACATTCTTGTTTAGGAGGTCACAAGTCCAAAATGGGTCCTATAGGGCTAAATCAAGGTGTCAGCAGACGTGTGTTCCTTCTGGAAGGTCTACGGGGAATCTATTTCTTGTCTTCTCCAGCTTCTCCAGGCCGTACTTCCTGGCCTGTGGCCTCGTCACTCTGGCCTCTGCTTCTGCTGTCACATTCCCTCCTGCCGACTGATCCTCTTGCTTCCCTCTAAGGATCTTTATGATTTACCTAAGGGGGCTCCGTGGATAATCCACTATGGTCTCCCCATTATAAGGTTCTTAATTTAATCACATCTGCAACAGCTCTTTTGCCACGAAAGGTAACATATTTGCCGGTTCCAAGGATTAGGAAGTGGGTGTATCTGGAGAGTCATTACCTTGCAGATCACACTCGGCATCAGAGGTTCTGATAGGCTGATCTTCCACGCAACCTTCTGGGCGTCTCGCGGCAGGCACACCGCATTTATTACCATTTTTCCAAGACACATCCCAAATTTCACTGCCCCTGAGCCCACAGTGCCATCTCCCCGGCCACAAAATCCTACCTATCCTTTACACACGACTCGTGCCCTCCCCCGACTCGCTCGGCTGCAACTGTGTCTGGCTCCTCTGTCGCTCTGTCACTTAGACGAAGACCTATGGAAGCACTTGTTTTGATGAGTCTTCCCTCACGGTTGTGTGTCCATCTCCAGCATGAAGCTGTAAAGGCCATGGGGCAGAGGCTGTTCTTACACACTTTCCATATCACTGTCCCCTTACACAGAGAGTAAACACTTACATGTGTGTTAAATGACTAGCAAGAGTACGTAGAAACACATACTCATATGCAAAAGATGGAGAAAGAACTCTGTGACCACTGGCTGTTCTCAGTAAGCTGTCTGTAAAAGTCAAGTCCAGATGCCAACAGTAATAGAACTGGTTCAGAAATTAGGGAATATCAAAACAATGGAATGTTCTGAAACTTGCCAAAACCGATAAAGGCCCCGCAACAACACGGACCAGTACATCTGGAGCGATCAAGGGGAAAAAACACTACAGAATATATTTGCTGCACGTTTGTTCCAGTTACTTCCCCAAAGTAAGACATAACTCTGAGTCTCCTGTTTAAAAACTTGTAACGACTCCCCATTATCTAGACAGAATAAACACCCCATTCCACAGCTGGGTCCACATGAGGCTTCCTCCTCCGGCTCTGAGCTTTCTTCCCATCACCCCTTCCACTCTGCTGCGCGGCAGAGACGGAGGGCCACGGGGATAGAGATCATGCTGCAGCGGCCACAGGACCCATGATTTTCTGGGACAGTCCCAATTTAAAACATTTTATGCCAACGTCACAACTCGTGCCAGACGTGTTCTCAGGCCACAGTGGACCGTTAGCCGACCCCGGATCTGCCGTGCTCTGCTGCCTTTGCTCATGCTGTTTCCTTTACTAGAAATGCCCACTCCCGTCTCCATGACAGTCCACGTTCTACCCATAGTTTAGAGTCCGACTCCAGTGCCCCTTTGTAACGAGGTCTTCCCGCCCCGCCCCCCAGTAGAATGGCTGCCTCTCTTGGGAGCACTTCAGTAGCATTTATCAGTCTGCCCCATTCGAGAGCTGCGATGGCCGCTCCACGCTCCCGGCAATGCCACTGCCCCTCCCCACCTACAGCTCGCACACTGACCCTCCACGGCCTGCTTTTGTGTGAGGCCAGATGCAGCCCTGCATCTTAACACGGTAGCTGCTTTCAACCGAACGGAGTTGTCAGGGGAGTGGAAATCTTTACGCTATCTCTACCGCAGAGTTACGTCTGGTCAGGTACGCCCTCCATGCTAGAGCGAGCTCTGGAGGAGCAGAGTGCTCCTTTGCTGGCGTTATCAGAGCTGCTCGGTAACGTCTGCTGAGTGGAGCCGGTGGGAACGCAAACTAAAGCGCTTGTGCTACCACGGTGGGATCGGGGCAGGGTGTCCGCTTGCCTGTTGTTTCAGTACACGAAAATGTTTTCAAGTGGAGGAAGCAGAGATGAGAGAGGAAAGAAGGGACCATGGCTGAGGATGGCCGGGGAAGAGCACACATACCTCACGACTGGATTTCCGTGGTACAGGATATAAATGCCAGCCTCCTTATTTGAAAAGATTTGATTGTTCCGGATGACGCCTTTCCCATTGCCAAGAACGACAATGCCAGAACGAAGGCCGTGGTGGATCTGGTTACACTGCAAGGGAACAGGAGACACCACAGAAGACAGATCAGAACTGCCAGCGAGGAGTCCAGTGCTCAGCCCACAGCAGGGCCGGGGTGGACACAGTGGAGACGGTGCCGCTAAAGCCCCTTGCCTAGCCAGTGAGTGGACCACGCTGCTGCCCTGGTGCACGCGTGCAAAGCTGTACGTGAGAATCCACAGAGAGGCGTCTTCTCCGCCCGCCTCTTGCTCTCCACCCGCAAGGCATTCCCGGGCCTCCAGAGCCCTCCAAACACACAATAGTCCAGCCAGGATACACGGCCCAGGGTCCAGGGGGCTCAGCTCTCAGGGAAGGGCAGCACCCCACTACATGACAATGTTGGCCACGTGCGGTCCCCAGCGGGCCACCTCCAGGGAAGAGTGAGAGCCATTTGGCTCCCACTCCTCACTTCCCAGTCAGGGAAGGCCTGTGGAAAGGTGCGGCTCTGGGGAGCCTGACTATTCCATGGGGCATGAGATCACAGAAGCCGTACGTGCTATAGACAAAGACCCTGAGATTTATTTCGAATATCTCTTTGTACGCACAGGGACGCGGGCCTAGGGCCATACAGTATGTGGCAGAGCCAGATCCGAAACCCAGCTCTCCTGCTTCCCAGTTAGCTGCTTTTGCACAGCGACATTTTCAGATCAAAACAAAAGATAATAAAATTGTTTCACTCTGTTAATTTACAGCCTAAATACATTCCTATACTTAAACCAGGAAGTTAGCAGTTTCTCTTCCAAATCAATTTCACAGAAGTAAAGTTCTAGTTTGCTTTAAAATGTTCCGCGCTGTAAGCAATCCTATTCTTACTCACTTTCCAGATTTTCTCCTGAAGGATTTGGCAGACTCGCCAGGGCAACCACTGCCTAACACAAGTCCCTCACATGGTTGTGAAAAGCAAAAAGTTCCGAGAGAGAGAGAGAGAGACACGTAAGCAGTGGCATTTCCGTCCCCACACCCTTTCACGAAGCCAGGACGGAAACGTGACGCCCCCTTCCCCTCCACCTGCTAAACTGGCCTGTCCCCTCTGTCCCTGGGAAAGCAAACTCCTCTCATCTCTTTGGCAACAGTGGCAGTACTTTCCTCAGGCAAGGGTGTGCATCAGACGCCAGCTGCATGGCAGGCAGAAATGCAGGGAGAGGAAGGGGCTGAAAGAGGACTCCGGCTCGGCATGTCTTTTTAAATATAGTTAGGAACCTTCCTATATCTGCATTGGCAAGGGTGGTCTTTTTTTTTTTTTAATATTTATTTATGAGAGAGAGAGAGAGAGAGAGAGAGCACATGAGATTGGGGGTGGAGGTGCAGAGAGAGAGGGGGACAGAGGATCTGAAGCAGGCTCTGCGCTGACAGCAGTGAGCCCCATGAGGGGCTTGAACTCATGAACTGTGAGGTCGTGACCCAAGTTGGAGTCAGATGCTCAACCGACTGAGCCACCCAGGCGCCCCAAGGGCAGTCTAATATAATGGGTTAAGAACATCGGCCCTGAGTCAGGATTGCCTGGATTCAAATTCCAGCTCTGTCACTAGTTGTATGATTTGGGGCAACATCTTTAGTGTCTCTTTGTGCCTCAATGTCTTCATCCAAAAAATGGGATAACAATAATTCTACCATACGGGGTTGTGTAAAGATTAAACCCCAAATAAATAAACATATACAAAGTGATAAGCACTATGCATAAGGGCAGATATTATTTTTTCAAGGCCGTAAGAAGTCTGGGCTATTCCCTAGTTCCTGGGATATGTGTCTCTCAGGGAAGGCCTCAGCAGGAAAAGGGGCTCGTCTCTTATGTCACTGGTCCTATCTTCTACCATTTCCAGTGGCTTTCCCATTGGTGTAAAATCAAATTCACATGGCTTCACAATATTCGTGAGACAAATAATCTTCAGAACTAAATATCCTAAATGCCCTTTTTATGTGAAGAATGATCTAAGGTGGGGTTTTAGTTTTGAGTCAGGTGTCTCATAGGGCAGATATCATATCTTTATTCTTATCAAACTCAAAGCCAACCAGAGCCTATCAGGGCTGAGGAAGCGCTCTGTGACATTTCCTGTCTATCCAGTCCTCTTTCTTCCTGACAAGGAGACTGCAGAGAGGTGACTTATTCAAAGCCACTCCTATTACATGAAGAAAGAAGGAGACTCAGAGTCACAAGGACACACAGAGAAAAGGACAGGAGCCACTTGCAAACAGGAAGCAATATAAATTCAAGATGGCAGCATTTATTTAAATAATCTCAGAAAAGGCTTCTGAGAAGCAAGAGCTACTCGGAAAAGAGCATGAAGACAGAGAAGAGTACCAGTATGAGTGGGTTGGACTTTTTCCGGATGTCTACGCCCGCCTCCGCGTTGTGGTAAATGTTGTTGCCAGCGATCAAGCCTCCGCCCTCCAAGCGAAGAAAGATGCCTGACGCTCTGCAGCGGTGAATGTCATTCCTGAGCATGACAATCTAGGCAGAAAAGAGAAAGCCATTTGTTTTCTTGTCACAGTTAAAAAAAAAAACCCTTTTGAAAAAGACACCTGAGTCCTTTCCTCACCATCTGCTCCCTCCCTGCTATTCCGCAGCCAGGCAAGAACGGCCTCTTCCCACCTGGCATGCTCCCAGGAGCTGAGGAGCTCTGTGCCCCTTGGCTCTGCCCTGCAGGCTCCTTACCAACCACAGTGATTCGTTAATAAAACCTGGACCGGAGCTCAGCCCCGTGCCCCATGTTCACAACTGGTGAACAGAACGACTGGCTGACAAGACGGAAAGGACCATGGGATTTAGTGGTCTTCAAACTCTGCGTGCACTGGGGTTACGTGGAGATCCCCCCAGGTGTCAGGGGCACAGCTAACGACGAATGGAACCAATGTCCGCATGTGCCTTTGCTAAAATTCACCTGCCTGAGGGGTGTCTAGGTGGCTCAGTTAAGCGTGTCTGACTCTTGATTTTGGCTCAGGTCATGATCTCATGGTTCATGAGACTGAGCCCTGTGTCTGGCTCTGTGCTGACAGCCCAGAGCCTGTTGGAATTCTCCTCTCCCTCTCTCTCTGCCCCTCCCCCACTCACACTCACTCTCTTATAAAATAAATAAAATAAAATTTCACCTGCTTGAAAAAGCACCTGAGGAAAACCTCCCCACCTTCCCTTTCACTTTGTAAGACAAACGCCTATCTATTTTTGTCCATTCTGAATCTTTCTTGGGTGTATTATCCTGGGGTGCTCCTTAGTTGGAGTTCTACGGGAAACAGAAGGATTGGTACCAGGAAGCCTTTACACAAGGTTCTACAACCCAGCACAGAGCTTATTTAAGGGGATGATTGCCATTTACATGTTTTTTTATACTTAATATTATTAAAGATCCAAAATATACTTGTATTGTTCTAAGGAACTGTGTACTAATAGTAAAAACGCATTACATCAGGATAAACTGTGTGCTACTAGTAAATAATAGATTACATTACAATAAAAGTCTAGGAGGGTAAGACTGGGCAGAATGGAAGTCCAGTTGCAAAGGGAAGCCATCTGTTTAGGATGGAGAACGCAGACCAGAGCAGTCACCGCTCTCACACTTACAAGAATGGAATCAGATAATGCACAAAACATAGCCTTTCTTGAACCCGTTGGAGAACTGAAGTTGCAGGATGACCAACAAGCCTGAAATCCCAGGAAAACAGGCACCTCCCAGGAGGTGCACCTGCTTGCAGTTGCACATGGTGCCACGTGAATCAGTAAGAATTCAACTACAGGGTACAGCGAGTTGTTGAAGGCCAAGTCTGAACCAGTGTGAGGTGCAGGAGCCCTGGGAGTAGGTATGTCCATTTCTCAGGGACCTCAGGAGGTGCTCACAGGGAAAGACTGAGGACAGGACAAGAGACTGGGGACCAACAGCCTCCTGCATGGCAGAGGCACTGGGGAAAAGGAGAGCAGCCACTGTAGGGAAAGCACTAAGCTCCTCTTTGAATTTTCTCCCCAACTTCCCTGTAGAGCAAGCCTTCAGCAGCAGGGGGAAGGGTGACAAGAGAAAACCCTATCTCGGGTCCAGATATTTAGAGCCCCCCCCCTCCCAATGCTGGAGGTGAGGCAAGACCACTGGAAAGCGCCTGCTTCCAAGACCCATAGACACAGCCCCTGCCTAAGACTAAGGACAAAGTGGGACACAAGACGAACCCTCCCACCAGCCCAGAGCCACAAGTGACCGCAATCTGCTGGGAGAGGTGAGGCCATGGAGACAGCCCCTCTCTGAGGAGCAAAGAGAAGACCCTAAAAGCAGAGGAAAAAACCAGCACAAGGTAAAGAAGAACAAGAAGAATGCTGAGAATAATCATAACAAAAGCCAAACCAGCTTAATCCTGACTAGACTGACCCCAAACCCGGCAGCTAAAGGCCTCGCATAAGAGGTATGCCCATTTCCACACATAAATGTGATTTACCTCGGTCTCTACTTTCCCAGATACTTGACCTTCGACTCAAAATGAGAACAGCAAGAAAAACATCACAGTTTTCTTTGTGGAGCCCCAAGCAATTGGGCTTCCTGCCAGCCTTACTCTCCTGGAGATGTTCTAGAAGGCAGGGAAGGGTGGCTACCCTTTGGCTACCGGATCAAGGCTTTGCTCCTGGGCATGGGACCAGCTCAGCAGGTCCTGCACTCCCGCCCACAGCTCCCTGCTTGTAGAAACGCCACTTAGTATGTAATTGTATCTGATGCTGGGAACTCGTGAGAAAACATGGATTTTTCTTTTTTCTTTTTTTTTTTAGTGGAAAATCCTGAATTATCTGTTTCTCAGGTTCTTTGCTAGAGACTCACTAGGAATTACAGGCTGCACAATTCCTGCCCAAAGCCTCTGGAAGCAACAGTTCAAAAGGGCTACAAGTTAGGCTATGTAACTTTTCATTTCTCCTTTTCCATGACTCCCAGCTACCACCTGCTCCCACCTCCGTGTGGCAGGGCGCATCTCTCTCTGAAGCTCCAGGTCCAGGTAACCAGACAGCACCTCCGCCACATGTCGGAAACGCTCCAAACCCAGTATGCCCAGGACTGAACTCGGCAGCTCTCTCTACATCCTAACCTCCCGTGTTCCTGCTGTTGTCTCAGGCACTCAGGCCAGAAATCTAGGCTTCACGGCTTTGACTACTCCCTCCTAAAGCCCTCCTTCCTACCTCTCCAGACCGCCCTCTCGCCTCCTCTCCGTCTCTGGATCACAACTCTCCACTGCCCCTCAATGATCTAGCCTCCAGCCTCGTTGCCCTCCATTCCATTCTCCAGAAAGCTGACAGTATGAACTCTCCACATCCAGATCTGGCCAGTTTTCTACTTAAAATCTTGTCAGCGAGTTCCCACTGCCTTCACGGCAAACTCCAATCTCTGTGGCAAGACCTCTGTGCCTCAGCTAGCCGACCCCCTCCCTTGTCTCCCTGCCTCCCCTCAAGTTCCGGCTGGCCGAGTTACTTGCAACTCCTGAATGTGTGGTGTCCTCTTATGTCCAGGCCTTCACACACACACCTCCACTGTCTCAGAGCCCCCCTGCCAGCTCCTACTCCTCCCGGGAAGCTCAGCCCCGGCACTGCTTCTCCAAGAGACCTATCCCTGAGGCTGAGCTCCTGTGCCACCTGTGGCACCTCCACCATAGCACCTCTCACAGCAGACTTTTAAAAAAATAAACAAAAAATGTTTTTTGAGCACTTGCTATGTGCCAGACATACTGCTAAGCACCTTATATATATGACCTTAGTTCATCCTCATCACACCTTGGAGACAGGTAGTATCATTAGTCCAAAGCACACATAGCTAATAAGGGGCAGAGCCAGAACTGGACGCAGAACCCATACTCCTAATAAGTATACAAAGTGGGGGTGGGGGGGACCCTCCTGGAGGGCTCACCAGACCCTATCATCGTGGTGCCTAACGGCAAAACTATCACCCGTCCTTTTCATCTGACCATTATCTTTTATTCTCTGTAGGCTGATACTGTGCTTTCTTGGTAACACCACCTAAAATCCTCTTTGGAAGTGGGCTGGGCAAAATGCAATGAAATGCAATTGCTGTTAACCATTCTAGAAGGCTGCAGAGATCTGCAAGACTCCCATGTGTGCACTGCCCCTCCGCTTACTAGGTGCTTTGGCAATATTAAGGTACTGGATCCCCGCCAGCCCCTATGAGGGAGGCAAGGCAGGGAAGCTTGCTTCCATTTTACGGAAGAGCACGGAAATGCTCACG
The DNA here is from genome assembly GCA_030068075.1 of Paguma larvata. NCBI lineage: Eukaryota > Metazoa > Chordata > Mammalia > Carnivora > Viverridae > Paguma > Paguma larvata. The sequence goes on along the minus strand of CM057832.1, from coordinate 33,349,021 downwards.
GTGAATCAGCAGAGAGGGAAGACTCGAGCTCGGGAGCTAGACCATGCTTTCTTCCAGAAGGCCAGGTCCCTCCTCTGAGAGGCCGCTCCTGTGCTCCTGTGGTTTGCAGGACCCACAGAGTGTCCTGCAGTGCCCTGAAAGCCTGCGGGGTGACGACCGCACCGGTGACAGGATGGACGGCTCTCAGCATAAAGTCCACATATCTCACAGGCGCTTTTCAGGCCCCGGGCATGGTGGCTTCTGCTCGCCCCCCCCCGCCTCATTTTCAACCATTCCTCCCTCCCCAGCACACCGCTGAATTCAGCTCCTCACCCAGGCCCCGGTGCAGAATGTTCTGGCTGCCTGGAATGCCCTCACTCTGCACCCCGTTTTCACCACATGCACGCTATTTTCCTTGGCTGTCCTCTACCCATCCTACAGCTTAGACACCGCTTCTGAGGAGCCTTCTCTGGTTTGGACCAAAGCTACTGATCATATGTGCCTCAATTTCCTCTCGTCCGGCTAAAGAGTCCCTGTTCCTTCTCCGAGGACTCAGGGAACATGTTTGAGAAGCAGCATGATGTAGCGAGAGGAGTTGGAAGAAGACCTGAGTTCTAGTCTCAGTTCTGCCACTAACTTGCTGTGTGACCCTGAATAAGTCACATTTCCCCTCCAGGACCTGTCTCCTCTTCTGTAAAATGGGAAGAATGGTTTCCGCTCTGTCCAAATCACATGATGGACATAAGGGTGTGTTATAAGCTTGTATAAAGATATTAAAAAAAAAATAGCCTCCCTGTGTACAGCCACAGGAGCCCTCTTATCAATCAAAATCATGTTCCTAGTGACCCAGGAAGGCCTCATGGGTCTTCAGAGTAAGCCTTATGACAGCACCTTGCTATTATGGATACACCGCACTGCATAAGTCAGGTTCCGGAAGATGTTTCCCTCCATCTTGGCTCGGCCATAGGAGCAAACGAAGACGCCTCCCTTTCCGTCCCGGAAGAGGCACTTGCGGATGAGGCAGCCCTGCACGGAGCTGGCCAGTGCCATGGCCTCCTTGTCCTTCTGCAGCTCCTGCTGCAGGGAGTTCAGCACTAGGCAACTGGGCAGCTGAATGGATGCTCCTGGAAGTGGTGGGCCTAGAAAGGAGCCCCCCAGTACAGGGCGTGGGCCCTGCACTTGGTAGGACAGTCTGTACGTGAGCTGGTCCTCGTCCTCGTCCTCACCACTGGGGCTCAGGCCCCCATCGCTGCTGTCTGGGGTCTGGGCCACCCTTTCCCCATCACTGCCCACCTCGGCCTCCTGGGAGCCAGCCTTGGAGCCTGGCTTTGGGGAGGTAGAAGCTGGACTGGTAGGGCTTTGGCTGCCTTCAATGACAATGTCACAGGTCCTTGGGCTCCAAGCCTGGTCCCTGCTCTCCAGGTCCAGGGACATTAAAGAGTCAGAGTCCTCTGTGGGGAGCACACTGGGGGAGGACTTGATAAGCCCTAGTAGATACTTGTAGGCCCAGTTCTTATCTGCAGACGGGTGGCCCTCCACAGTCACAGAGTTGTTTTCACTGCCCACAAATTCACAGTTTTCCAGGACACACAGGGGCACGTTGTGCAGGAACACATGGGTGTTTTTGAAGGTGCAAAACTTCACTTGGCAGGTGCCTGGACCATGGACCTGGATGTGCCCATTCTCGAAGTTGCAGTTGTCAAACTGGACATGACCCGACGTTGTCTGAGGAATAAAAGAGAAAGTGGATAAAACAGGTGTAAGAATTATTTTGCTACTAAGGAGGGCACTAGTTGGGATGAGCACTGGGTGTTGTATGGAAACCAATCTGACAATAAAAAGTTAAAAAAAATTATTTTGCTAGTCAGTACTCTAACTGCTCTTTAAGGAGGGGGGGAGCATGGAGAGGCCATTTGTCCTGCTGATCCTATTCTCCCCCCTCCTCCCGCAGGGCATGTGTCAGCCCCCCAGACAGGGGGACAGGGACAGGAAGCTGCATTGCATGGGGGGCGCAGATAATTTGGCCTTTCCCTCCTTCCAATCCCAAAGGGAGGGGGACGAGAGTGGAAACGGATAATGGCAGAAAAGTTCGCGCTGTGCAACAGGGCCCTTCCTAAGGACTTCAAATCTCAAGTGAATTCTCCCAATACTCGAGAGAGGCTTAGTGGGAACATAAACTTTGAGGGGAAGAGAGAAGAAGTTGAATGCCCAGAAGGATGCCGTGTGAAATGGAATCAACAGTAACCAGGAGAGCGAGCACCACTCAGGATGATGAGGAATGAAGGGAGGGCTTTGAACTTTTAGAAACACAAGAATTGGTTGGGATTTGAGCATGACTTTACTGTGACCCCTGAAGGGCGAGGGAATCCCAACTCGGTATCTCGGTTATGTGAAGGAAGTGTGAGATGACGAGGTGTCGTGCTACGTCTCACCCCTGCAGACCACTTTCCATTCACCATCCTCTCTCAGCCCTGCAGCACCCCACAGAGCATCAGCTTGGGTGTCTGAACTCAGGACAGAGTGGGGCAGAACCCTGAGCGCTGCCGGAAGACAGGCCAGGAGGGGCTGAGCCCGGCCTGGGCTGGGGCAGGCAGTAGGGGATGCCCAGCCACGGGTACTGGGAAAGAGTCCAGCCTGTCTAGCAACCGGAACACAGTGGGGAGCACAGCAAAGGACAGCAGGCTATGTCCCTAAAGAGGGGGACGAGGTATGCTGCCACAGCCGGGCAGCACTGAGCAGTGGTTAAGATGGGCTCTAGAGTCTCGCTGCATGGGGCGCTCCCATCTCTGCCTGTTTCAAGTGTGTTACCTCGGCTAGGATTTCCCCTCTCTGAGGCTCAGTTTCCTTGTCTGCAATAGGGGGCTGACCAGCTAATGAAGCACAAGGCAGAGAGCCAGGTAGAAAGTTGGCACCTAATAAAAAGTAGCTATCATTACCTGGGGTCAGGGACACAAAGAACCTCCCTCTCGGGGAGGGAAGTGCTGACCCCCTCCAGCACCACTCACCTGAGCCCCTCAGCTCCCAGGCCTGACTGAGACCTCCCACAGCCGCTCTGTGGTCCCGACAAGTAACTGTTTCTGGATTTCATGCTACATACCGCCAGATTTGAAGCATAAAATGAGGGCGTGTTCCATGGTCCCACTGAGTGATCCAGACACACCCGCCCCATGAACAGTTTCCACATTCTCTAGCAGTGACCACCCTTGAGAGCCTGGCCCGGAACTCACTTGTCTTAACCTCTGTAAGTTCTTCCTTATGGCTAACTTAATTTTTTCTAGCTGCAATTTAAGTCTATTTTCTTTTACTTGGTCCCCTCTGTAGAGAAACGACAGCTCTCTGGAGATGCACAGGCATCGCTAGGGTTGTCCTCAGAAGTCACTGAACACTGCTGTGGAATCGCTCTGGCCTTTGCATTTTTCAGGTGAGGTCATCCTAGCCCCTCATCCTGTTTCCAGTTACAAGAAAATCACAGGCCAAGCACTGAGACATGCCAAGCATTAAGCCAGATGGAGGGCCGGGTCCCCACCCCATGAGATCTGCAGCTGCACTTCTAAGAGGGAAGGAGAGGCTGAAACCAACAAGTCGTTCTGAGTAAATGGAAACATCGAGGGTCTGGAATCAAACTTTCTTCTGGACCTGCAGACCATGCAGGAACCATTCATCAGTCCACCTGAAACAGTCTAGGCCAAAAGAGCAGGCTTTTAGGTTCCAAGCAATACAGCACAATATAATTTCAAAAGTGCTTAGAATGTGAGTTCTGGATTTGAGTTTTAACTTCACTAATTATGCATTTGAGAAAGTTACTTAGCATCTCTGAGCTTTTTAGTGCCCCTCATCTGCAAAATGGGGACCCACGTGCACTGCCTACCATGAATGTTTGTTGTGGGGATCAAATGAAGCCACAGATGGAAAGTCACCTGGATATAGGCTTTGGATCCTGGCTCTGTCCTGTACTAAGTCTGAGACCTGGGTATGTCACTTCATCTTGCTGAGCTTCAGTTTGCTCATCTATAAAACCAGACGGCCCTACCCATGTTACTAATGGCTGTAAAGCACGGCCAGGCACACAGTGCACGGTAAACCACTGGTAGTATAGTGATCTAGTGATTGTTACAAACTTGAGAGACGATTTGTTGTTATTGGTAGGAATAGTGGCGACATAATTATTACTGACTAGGTACGATAGTTTCTATGCAATGTAAAGCTGTAAACTGCTCTGCCACGACCTAGCAACATGTCCATACATACTTTGCTTTGAATACAGCCTACAGCCTGTGCTCTGTGTTACTAGAAGATCTGTGTTGGCTGGTATTTCCTGAGCCTCTCTCAAGTCACCCTTGGTAAAAGCCTGACCTTTCTTGATCCTCCTCCACAGGAGGGAGCTGACGTGCTAAAGGTCATTGGTCCTGCATAGCCTCCCCTGGTTTTCCCTATCTCTGGGCATGAAGTGTTCTTTGCTTCCTGTGACCATGTGGCATTCTCCCAGACCTGGCTTTCCCACCGAGCTACTCCCCCTGTGGTTCCAGTCCGTCCAGTGGGGAAGAGAAGTACAAAGCAGTTTGGGTTCTGAGTCCTTGGCTTCTTTTTTAATACAGTTTTTCCAGGAAAAAAGCAGAATGTTGACTGTTACTGTGCCCATTTCTCAACTGGTGCAGACGAGCATGTTATAGGAATAATGACAAACTCTTAATTCCAACAAAAAGGGTTGCAAACCCACTAAGAAGAGGCCAAAGCCCAGGGTCAGGACCGGAGAGGCCACCCATCTGGATATGGACACCCACCTTAAACATGAAAGGGGAGAACCAGGCCGGCATGAAGACGAGGTTGCACAGGCGTGTGGTGGAGCAGTGCTGATCAATGCTGGCTAGGAGGGCCACTTCACCCAACTTCCCGTGGCCTACGATCTCCACGGGGACCTTCAGGATGATTTCGCCTTGCTCTTCATACACACCTGGGAATAGCACGATTCGGTCATACAGGCTAGCCATGGCCAAGGCACTGCCCAGGCTGTCAAACTCATGGCCTGGCCCAACACTCAGGGTACGGCGTTCCCTCCTCCGGCGAAATAGAGAAAAGCAGACAGAGGACTCCAAGTCCAGGGCATTCTTGGTCCATGTCTTGGAGGCAAGGTAATGCTGCTTGAAGGCCTCCCTCCAAGACTCGGGCTCCACATCGGGCTGGTTGGGCCAGTTGGGGTGGCGGCATTCAGTGCAGCCCAGACACAGCTGCCGCCAGCGGGTGCTGTCGAGGCTGAGGATCAGGTCATACCAGGCCCTGCACACCAGGCTGCAGCGGCCCAGGTCGGGCAGGTGCAGGTAGGCTAAGATCATGCGCCACAGCTCCAAGGGGAGACCACCAGCCTCCATGGTCACCTGGGAGCAAACACAAAACAAAAGAGGTTTTTGTTGACCCTGCTTTTAGTTCCTCTTCTTTGATTATGTGCATATGTGTCCTGGAGGTACTGATTCCAGATTCCTGAAGCTGCCCTGGAATCTGCAGTTCTTCCTTCGCTTCTAGGAGGTACCTCAATGGCCTTCTAATAAATTCCCTTTTTTTGCTCAAGCTAGTTTGATTTGGATTTCTATGACTTGTAACAAGTTTTTGGACTAATATAGAGGGAACACACCTTTCGCTGTTTTGGTCCTAGAGCTCTGGACCTCCTAGACTCCTGGGGAAGGGACCTCCATTTCTTCGCAGCAAGAGGAATGAGAACTGAGGCAGTGAGTGTCCGTCTGTCCGCCTGTCCTCATTACCAGATCACGTAGTTACACTGTACTCCCTCATGAGGCAGCTTCAGAAAAGGCTGCTGCTTGGTCTGGCTGTGGGGTTTGGTCCTGGCTCTGCTGCTGGTTGCTGATGCTACCCTGTGTCCTGAACACCTACCATGCTGGCTGCCCAGCCATCTGTCCCCTTGCTTTCTGCCCTGCCCACAATTTACCCCACATGTTTAGAGACGCAGAGCTTCCTGGTAGCTCTGTCTGTGGAAAAACGCTACCCCCCAGGCCCGTGGCAGCATATAGCTGGGCCTCTGGATGGCTCCAACTGGGCCACTGAAATCTCCAGCGAAACAGGAGGTGCAATTCTAGAATCAGGTTGACCTCTTTCCTGAATGGAGAAGAATGAAAGGCTTCTTTCCTGAGCTATAAACTCAGGAAGAGTTGCTAATGACCATTTTCTTTGGGGAAAGGGGCAGAAGAAGCTAGTCTACATTGAGAGAAGAATGGATTGGAGACAAAGAAATGAGCAAAGGGCAGAAGTCATCCCAAGTTCTCTACAGCACCCCAGGTCACGGCTCCAGCCGATGCTTAAAGCTCAGCTTTATCCTTGCCTTTTGAATTCCATCAGCTAGCTCTGTGCCCTTGTGATAAATTCTCCTTTTTGGTCAAGTTGGCTTCGTTGAATTTCTGTCATTTATACCTAGCTAAAGCCCTCTCATTTATGAGTGCCAGTTTCCCCACCTGAAAAACAAGGGGACTGTGTTAGATGACCTAGAGCAACTTCCAAGTCTGTAACCCTATAAAGGCTCTAGACAACTAGAAACTAAAACTGGAAACAGGGCAGACATCACAGCCGACTGTAATCAAGTTAACCTCTTCAGGGCCTTGATTTTCCTCTCAATTTTATGAAAATGATGATCAGACCTGTCAGCTATGTAGGCCCAGGAAGGCTAGAAGCACAAATGTGTGATTATGTCTGCGAGATTTCTGAGCTTCATCATGACAGGTGTGACTTTAACTCTACAGATAGTATGAGGGCCTGGGTACATAGGTTTTTCTGTTAACGATTACCCAGTGAGACTTGACTAAGTCCTCGGCAGCCCTGGAGAAAACTGGGCTCTGGACTAGTAAGCAGTACAGAGAAAGACTGGGCCCCTGATGGCTGTCACTCTCCCGAATGAACGCTGCTTTATTCATGGTGTGAATGGGTCCCTGTGACACCCATGTCCTGTTTCCTCACCTCCTTCTTTAGCCATACCTTTTAGAATTTTTAAGAGAAAATTGTTTTGCTTTTTTTAAAGTTTATTCATTTTGAGAGAGAGAGAAAGAACGAGAACGAGAGCGAGAGTGAGAAAGAGAGAACACTAGAGGGGAAGGGGCAGAGAGAGAGGGGACAGAGGATCTGAAGCAGGCTCCAAGTCGACAGCAGAGAGCCCAATGCGGGGCTCAAACTCATGAACCATGAGATCATGACCTGAGCTGAAGCCAGATGCTTTAACCTAAGACTGAGCCACCCAGACGCCCCCAGAAAATTGTTCTTCCCTCCTTCTCTAACTATTGTAAGAATGTAAGTATAGCTAGGGGATCACACCCCTTGGCTTCAACTACCAAATCTGAATCTCCAGGCCCGACAGTCTTTCTTGGGCCTTCCATACGTGGGTCCCCAACTGCCTGCTACGCTTGTACGCTCCACGGATACTGAAAATTCAGCACTGTGTCCAAAACAGAACCTCAACTTCCACTTCTAGCCGTGACAAAGTAACTGGAGCTAGATTCTCCCTCCTGCCATGAAAAACTATAAAGGTGCTCTGGGTGCGCCTGGGTGGCTCTGTCGATTAAGTACCGGACTCTTGAATTTGGCTCAGGTCGTGATCTCAGTCATGAGATCAAGCCCTGTGTCAGGCTCCATGCTGAGCGTGGAGACTGCTTAGGATTCTCTCTCCTCTCTCTCTCTCTCTCTCTCTCTTTCTCTCTCCCCCTTTGCCCCTCCCCCCAACTCTCTCTCTCTCTCGAAATAAATAAATAAACTTAAAAAAAACCCTATAAAGTTGCTTTCAACTTTAGTTGAATATATGCCTGAATATATGCTTTCAGGCACTGAACAGCAAGCTGCGCAGGGCTGTAATCTGGGAGAGAAGGGCAACAGAGGAGGGGCGCGTGTGACTGTTCCGGCTTTCACTCGGGGCACCTTCTCATAGTGGGGTAGAGAGATGGAGCCCAAGCAGAGTGGCAGTCTCACTGAGCAGGCAGATCTGAGCTCTGTGATGCTCGAGTGCCTGGAATCTGTGAGGCAGGCTGAGGTGGGCGGGCAGTTTCTTGGCTCAAGGCTGGACTGCACAGGCGCAGGGCCAGCCTTCACAGGACCTGGTAGAGATGGCCTGCTCCGGGGTAAACGTGGATACTAGAGATCACGCAGAGCTGGGAACTAACGGAAGGCCAGTCCAGAATACGGAGTCTCACAAGGAGACTCAGAAAGTATATGCCACAGAAACATATTCAAATCGGAAGACTAAAAGCAAGCCGGATGGGATCGAACAGTTCTGCCGGTACCTGAACTGTTAGATTACAACTTAACACTCAACAAACACAAAAAGACAACATAATCTAGACTCCCTCAACACATCAGCCGCAAGACAGTGTGATATGGGCATGAGGAAAATAGAGTTCAGATCAGACGAATATGTGTACTGAGCAATTAACTTTTGACAAAATAGCAGTGCAATTCAATGGATAAACAAAAGCCTTTTCACCAAATGGTGCTGGGAAAACTTGACATACATATGAAAAAATAAACTTTTGATGCATACCATATATAAAAATTTAAGACCGATTTTAGACCTTGGCACAAAAAAACTAATCTATAAAGCTTCTAGAAGAAAACCTAAGAAAATATGCAACCTTGGGAGAGGCAAAGATTTCTGAGAACACAAAAGGTGCTAATCATAAAAGACAAAAATCAATTAAAATTTATCTCAAAATTAAAATTTTCTGCTCACCAAAAAGCATTATTAAGAAAATGAAAAGACTGTGGGCACCAGAGTGGTTCAGTCGGTTGAACCACTTAGTGGACACTTAGTGTCCAACTAAGGTTGTGATCTCACGGTTCATGGGATCAAGCCCTGTGTCCGGTTCTGTACTGACAGTGCAGAGCCTGTTCAATCCTCTCTTTCCCCCCACCTCTCTCTTTGCTCCTCTCCCACTCGTCCATGAATGTGCACACACACTGTCTCAAACACACACACACACACACACACACACACACACACACACACACACACACAAAACATTAAAATACGGAAAAAAAAAAGACAAGTGAAAGAATGGGAGAGAATATTTGCAGTGCATGTTCAGGACAATGGGCTTGTATCCAGAATACATCAAGAAATCCTACAGCTCAACAACAACAATAATAAAAAAAATCCAACAAAAAACAGGCAAAGATTTGAACAGAAACTTCACAAAAGAAAAATGAATGGCCAATAAGTTCAAGAAGAGCTGTTCAACATCATTAGTATTCATTACTTGATTTATATTAAAATCATAATGACAGAGATGTGTGTGTCACACTCCGTACAATGGCTGAAACTAAAAACCCTAAAAGCCTCAAAGCACCGAGATGCGAAGCAACCAGCACTCTCATACGTTGCTGGTAGGAGCATAAAATACTACAATCACTTTAGAAAACTTGTTTGGTGGTTTCTTCTGCCATTAAACATACACCTATGCTATGACCTAGGTATTTACTGGAGACACACGAAAATGTACACCTACGAAAAGACTTATATGAGAATGTTTACAGAGGCTTTATTCGTGATAGTAAAATAACCAAACGAAAATCTGGAAACAACCCAAATGACCATCACTAGAAGAGCAGATAAACTGTGGTGTATTCATGCACTGCAACACTATTCGGCAGTTAAAGGAGATGAGTTGCTGATACATACAACGGACAGGTGAGCCACAGAAATATGTTAAGCAAAAGAAACCAGTCACGAAAGACGACATATTATAGGATTCCACATAGGTGAAGTTCAAAAACAGACAAAATAATCTATGGTGGTAAAAATCAGAACAGCCCTCGTGGCGCCTGGGTGGTTCAGTTGGTTGAGCATCCACTTTTTGAGCGCCTCAGGTCATAATCTCACGGTTCATGAGATCGAGCACTGCCTCAGGCTCTGCACCAACAGCGGGAGCCTGCTTGGAATTCCCCTTCTCCCTCTCTCTCTCTAAAAAATAAAAATAAACTTAAAAAAAAAAATCAGAACAGCACTTGAAGGGGTCACAAAGAAACTTCATGAGTGAAGGAAATATTTGCATCTTCACTGGTATGTTAGTCACATCGGTGCAGACATCTAAAAAACTCACTGGACTGTGTGCTTCTGTTCTGTGCATTTTATTGTATGCAAACGATCTCAATTTAAAAAATTGTATAGATTATCATCTCTCCACCCCTGTTCTACCACCGGTGTTCCATGTCCCAATTAATGGCACCATCATCTTCCACCGCCCCACTTGGTAACTAGGGAAACCTTGATTTCTTTTCTCTACTTCTGTCCCAAATAGTCTCTCAAGTCCTGTATTTCCACCTCCTTAAGCACTCTCAAACTAGTCCTTTCCTCTCTCCACTTTCTGTCACCATGTTGTTTCTGGCCTCGCCATCTTTAGTTTGGATTACCACAGTGGATTCTCAAGCGGTCTCCCTGGAACCAGTCCTGCCTCCTCCATCCAATCCATTACACATATAGCCACCAACGGAATCTTTCTAAAATATAAATCTGGTCATGCCACTTGTCAGCTTAGAAATCCTCAATGGCTCCCCATGGCTTCCAGGATAAAACCTAGTGCAGATTACATCTCCTGAGCTTGTCTATTTCTCGAGCCTCACCACTGACAGTTGTTCCGCCTAGGCTACTCTCCCAACACCACCTTGTTCAGAGGGCCTTTCTTCATCCTCTCCTCCTCCGGTCTCCCACAGTTACCTGAGAACTGTTCTATCACAGTCGTTTTAAAGTGTAAATCAAGGGGAGCCTGGGTGGCTCAGTTGGTTAAGTTTCTGACTCTTGGTTTCCTCTCGGGTCATGATCTCACAGTTTGTGAGTATGGTCCCTGCACTGACAGCATGAACCTGCTTGGGAATCAATCTCTCTCTCTCCTTCTCTCTCTCTCTACCCCTTACCTGCTTGTGCAAGCGTGCTCTCTTTCAAAATAAATAAACTTAAAAAATACAGTGTAAATCGAAATGGATTACACAGAGCACATGTACAGTTTAGTGAATTGTTTTATAAGGCAAACATCCTACTAACCACTACCTACATCAAAAAGCAGGATTTTTGGGAGCCTGGCTGGCTCAGTAAGTGGAGCATGCGACTCTTGCTCTCAGGGTTGTGAATTTGAGATTACTTAAAAATAGGATCTTAAAAACAAACCAGAATTTCGTCAGTCACTCTAGAGCCTCCCCATGTGCCCCATTCCGATCCTCCCCACAAAGGTACACATATTCTTGATTCTGTAGTAATCACTTCCTTAGGTCTTTGTGCTTTTACCACCTAAGTATGTGTCCTTAGATACTAGAGTTTGTTTTGTCCTCGGGGTTTTAGCTTGATGTGTGTTTGATTCTCATTCCACCCACAGGTTCCCCCCAGCACTTTTTTTTTTTATTTTTTACAAGTTGTCTGTTGAAGAACCTCAACCATCTGACCAGTTTCTCAGTCTGAGTTTTGCTGACTGCATGCTTTCTCAAGAGTTCAACTTATTACCCTATCGTCTGTATTTCCTGGATTTTGGCAGCTGGATCCAGAGGTCTGAGCAGGCTCTGGTTTGATCCCTTCAGCAAGGCTACCAGTGGCGCTGTGTCTTTTTATCATAGAGTATCCACAACCCTGGCTGTCTCTTTTTTGATGTTCGTGTTCACTGATGCCCAATGCCTAGATCCATGAATTTACGGAGGTAACAAAATGGTGATACTCTACTAACTGTATCATTTGGTTCATTTCTTTGCTGAAGTAATTGCATTAGGAGATGCTGCTCTTCATCTAACATTTGGTTATCCATTTTACTGTACACTGAGGAAGGGCCTCTTTCCTTTTATTTCCCAGGTTTCTTTTTTTTTTTTTTTTAATTTTTTTAACGTTTATTTATTTTTGAGACAGAGACGGAGCATGAGTGGTGGGAGGCGGAGGAGCAGAGAGAGGGAGACACAGAATCTGAAGCAGGCTTCAGGCTCTGAGCCATCAGCACAGAGCCCGACGCAGGGCTCAAACTCACAGACCGTGAGATCATGACCTGAGCTGAAGTCGAACGCTTAATCAACTGAGCCACCCAGGCGCCCCCATTTCCCGGGTTTCAAGACAAAGAACTGATTCCCTGTTATTCTTTGAAGGTAACCAGTGTGTGTATGTGTGTAAGTGTTTAAACCATTATTATGAACTCATGGATTTACACATATTTTACAGGGTTCAAGTCTTTGAAACTGCTATTCTTACTGAAGCTCAAATTGAGCTATCTTTGGCCTCGATTTGGTTCCTCAGTCATTTTGATACAACTTCAGTCATCTTTGACAGCTTCCTTGCTATGCAGTGTGTCAAGATGTTCCTGACTCATTTTTTACATTTCCTACCCAGACACGGTATCAGGCGTTTCTCTAAGAATTTGTGGGTTTTTTAGTATTTATCTTGAAGGAGGGAGAGCACAGCGGGGCAGGGGTAAAGAGAGGAGGAAGGAGAGAATCCCAAGCAGACTCCACTGTCAGCACAGAGCTTGACACGGAGCTCGATCCCACAAGCCATGACATCATGACCTGAGCTGAAATCAAGAGTTGGACGCTTAACCTACTGAGCCACCCAGGCTCCCCGAAGTTTTTTTATTGAAGTTTTTATTGAGATAATTGCAGATAATTGTAGATCCATATGCAGTTGTGAGAAATAATAGGAAGAAATCTCTTGCATACACTCCTAGTTTCCCTCAGTGGTAATGCTGTGCAACACTATAATCACAGCCAGCACAGTGACGCTGGTCCAATCTACCACCTTATTCAGATCTCCCGTTTCACTTGTACTCAGTTTTGTGTGTCTGTATGACGTTCTATACGATTTTATCATCTGTGTAGGTTCGTGTATCCACTCCCGCAGTCAAGACACCGAAGAAAAGTTCTGACAAAGGATCCCCCGTGTTAGTCTTTTATGATCACACCTACCACCCTCCTGACTCCTCTTCCCTGTTCTTAATCCCTGACAACCATTCATCTGTCTTCCATTTCTAAAACCATGTCACTTCAAAGATGTCATAGAAATGGAATTATACAATACCTAATCTCTTGGGATTGGCTTTTTTTCGCTCTGCATAACTCCCTGGAGACTCATTCAAGCTGTGTGTATCAGTACTCGTTCCTCTGGAAAGCGGAGGAGCGCTTCGCGGCGCGGATGTGCCACGGTGTACATCTGCAGAATCCTGACACGTGCATTCATGCGTGTAATCTCAAACTGCATCAAAAACAGAATATTCCCTCACGACTCTTCTGTCAATTCCTACCCCAAATCCCAGAGGCAACCACTGTTGTGACTTTTCTACCATAGATTAGTTTTGTCGGTTCTAGAATTTCATATAAATGGAAACACACTGTATGTATTCTTTTGTGTTAAGGCTTCTTTCACTTAGTATAACATTTTTGAGATTCACTCATTTTTTTCTATGTATCAGTAGCTTGTCCCTTTTTACTGCTAAGTAGTTATTTCATTATACATAATATATCACAGTTTAAAAAAATCAATTCTCCTACAGATGGAAACTGAACTGTTTCCAATCTGGGGCGATTATGAATAATGCTGCTGTTAAGTATTCTTATGCAAGTGCTTTGTGGACATATGTTTTAATTTCTCTTGAGTAAATACCTACAAACGGAATCGCTGGGTCTTTTTTCCAAAGAAGTTGCATCATTTCACACTCTCACCGAGAATGTACAAGAAATACTGTTGCTCCACAGCTTCACCACCATGTATCATTGATGGTCTAATTCTATCGTTCAGGGGGGTATGCGGTGGCATCTCATTTTGGTTTTAATTTTCACTTCCCTCATAACTAATGATGTTGAGCACCTTTTCATGTACTTATTGCCATTCATAAATCTCCTTTTAGGAGTGTTTTAATATCTATATTTTTTAAATTGGGTTCTTTTTATTATTTAATCATAAGACTTTTTCATATAACCTTTGCCAGACATATGTTCTGTGAATATTTTCTCCCAGTCTGTAGCTATTTTTCCATTTTCTTGATGGCATCATTTGATAAGTTTCAAATTTTGATGAAGTCTAACTCACTTTTTTTATTTTATTTATTAATCATTTGAGAAAGATGGAGAGAGAAAGAGAGAGAGAGAATGTGAGCATAAGTTGGGGAGTGGGCAGAGGGAGAGAGAGAGAGAGAGAGAGAGAGAGTCCTAAGCAGGCTCCACCCACAGTGCAGAGCCCGATGCGGGGCTCAATCCCATGACTCTGGGATCACGACCTGAGCCGAAACCAAGAGTTGGCTGCTCAACCAACTGAGCCACCCAGGCACCCCTTACCTTTTTTAAATGATTGATTCCTTTTAACTGAGAAGACTTCGCTAATTCTCATGTCATGAATATATTCCCCTATATTCTAAAATCTTTGTGGTTTTAACTTTTACATTTTGATCTATGATCCATCATGAATTAATTTTTGTTACGGTAAGAAGTAGTGGTTGAAATTAATTTTTTATGTGACTATTCCAACACCATTTGTTGAAAAGAACGTCCTCTCCCCTGTTGATTTGTTTTGGTGCCTTTGTCAAAAATCAAATGACAACAGCGTGGGTCTATTTCTGGGTGATTGTTTCATGGATTGATTTGTTAATCCTTAGGATAGCACCATACCAGCGTGACACTTCTGACACTTTTCCTTTTAAGAAGTGTGCTTCTGGTGTCAAGTCTAAGAACCTTCACCTAGCTCTGGATCCTGAAGACTTTCTTCTGTGTTTTTCCTAAAAGTTCTATAATTTTACTTTTTACATTTAGGTCTGTGATCCATTTCGATTTAATTTTTGGTTAAAGCGTAAGGCTTAATTTGAAGGGTTTTTTTGTTTTTTTCAGGCTATAGTTGTCTAAAACTGTTCTAGCACCATTTGTGGAAAAGACTATCCTTTCTCCATTGAATTGCTTTTGCACTTTGACAAAGATCAGCTGAGCTTTGGTCCTGGTATCTTTATTTTTTAATGTTTGTTTATTTTTGAGAGACAAACAGACAGAGAGAGGAGGGGCAGAGAGAGGGAGACACAGAATCTGAAGCAGGCCTTCAGGCTCCAAGCTGTCAGCATGGAGACTGACGCGGGGCTGAAACCCATGAACTGTAAGATTATGATCAGATACTTAACCAACTGAGCCATCCAGGTACCCGTGTCCTCGTATCTTTAAATTGAAGCACTATTTCAAGACCACAACCAGAGTACTAATGATGTTTATTTCCACACTGTTTCTAAGGCTTCTCAGTAGACTTCTATCTCTCTTATTAGATTGTGGGGTTCTCTGGGGATAGGGACTGGATACTCTGATCTCAGAAGCCTCGATACCTCGTGCTGACCCCCTTTTCTACTCCAACTATTCAGGGCTACAGAACAGACAAGAAAATCATTCTAAGCACCATGATACCTGGATTAGGATACTAGACAGGATATTAAACAGGGTGCTCTAATACCAGGACTATTCTTCCCAGATACAACGACAGTGAGACTCTGGTTTTTCCCAGGCTCTGGGTTCTTACAGGAAATGATGACGATAAGTAAACCAGAGGAGATAACTACATGATTTATTATTACCCATAACTGACTTGACCAGAGTCAAGGGGAAAATAAACAGGTCAGCATTACTTATGGTAAGATTAACTTAACCCTTCTATACATATTTAATTCTCACAGAACGCCTTCTTTCCTTTATGACTTCCTATCTTTGCACTCCACATCCCTTTAAACTTCTTCCTAGACCATACGTGGCTCTGCCTCTAATTACTCTTTTCCTAATTTAAATGTTGCTCTTTCTCATCAGGATGTCATTTGGATGAAGAAGGAGCACTGACGCCAGGGCCACTCTGAGTGGGTTAGGTGCAGTTCGGTCTCAATCAGGCCCTCTTTTCCAACTGTTTTTGGCTCACCTCACTCATAAGATAACAACAACAGGGGTGCCTGGGTGGCTCAGTCAGTTAAACATCCCATTTTGGCTCATGATTTCATGGTTCATGGGTTAAAGCCCCATGTCGGGCTCTGTGCTGACAGCTCAGAGCCTGGAGCCTGCTTCAGATTCTGTGTCTCCCTCTCTCTCTACCCCTCCCCCGCTCATGCTCTGTCTCTGTCTCTCAAAAATATGTGTTAAAAAAAAAATGACAACAACAACAAAAGTTATTTTGCTGTTTCTCCATTAGGTCTTGGTGACCTATACGGGGTTCTCTGAATTCAGTGACTTCGTATATCATATTGCTTCTAGCTGGTCTCAGCCCTTCGCACAGTCCCTCTCTTGTGACTAGCTCAGATACAGGCCTCCTTCTCCCGCATAATAGATGCCCCTCTGATCGTCTGTGTCCCATACGGTTTATATTTTTCTTTTTCAATTTTTTATCTCCCTATTAAAAGGAGCTCATTTATAATACTTTTTAAGCTGTCTTTGCTTCACCTGTTTTTTCCTTATTATTCTGCATTTCAATGTAAAATCACAAGAACACTATTATCCTCATTTTAACAAGTTCCTATATGAAAGCATACACATTATCAACCATCCAAGCATTTCTTCCCAAAGGGCTATCTTCTTTTTTTTAAGTTTATTTATTCTGAGGGAGTGTGAAGAGAGAGAATCCCAAGCAGGCTCTGCACTGTCAGATCAGGGTCCAATACAGGGCTCGAACTCACAAACCATGAGATCATGACCTGAGCAGAAAGCTCAGAGTTTTGTCTTGCATGCGCACATGGGAGAGGGGCATCGAAAGAAAGAGAATCCTGAGCCATCGGCGCAGAGCCCGGTGTGGGGCTCGATCTCACGAACCATGATATCATGACCTGAGCTGAAATCAAGAGTCTGACGCTCAACTGAGCCACCCAGGCGCTCCTTAAAGAATATCTTTTGATCATTATTAAGACCTTTGACTTATCTCTTAGGCTCCTTGTTCTTTGCCTCTACCTCCCACTTTCCAAGTTATCAGCTTCTCTGATTCTAACTGTATGCCGTTCTTCCTGGAAGCATCATATACTGTGTACTTTCTGACCCGCCTTACCCATGATGGTCTCTCCTTCTACCAGGGACAGTTCTGATAGCTGTTCGAGAGTGGATCAGCTAACCTTAAGGACGTAACCTGTACAGCCTTCCAGGTGAGAGACTCCCATATGGCCTTCTGTAGGTCTGCCCTTCTCTGGGACCTATTGCTAACGGTCACTATACCCAAATTACAACCACCCACCCTGATAACCGCATCTTACCTTACTGCTGATGTGAACCTTGTTCACCATGTAACAGCCAGCCTTGTGTGCCCCATGTGGCATCTCACAGCACCCAGCACTGCCTGATTTCTGTCCCAGACGAGTTTCCCAGTTACCACAGCAGTCCATCCATAAGCAATACACTGGGCCACCACAACTGAATTATAGAGAGTACAGCCAGAACCAAACATACTAATACCTGTACAAACTACATGCTTAATAATAGTGTTTTTAAGTAAACGAATAAGTAGAGGTGAATTTCCTTCATGCCCCCATCCCAATTTTTATTCATTTTTGTAAATTTACTATGTAAACCCAGTTTCAAGAACCTTCCCTCTCCATTCAAGTTTCTTGTACCCATATAGAAATTCCCATATAGAAATTTCCTGTACCCATACAGAAATATAGAAATTCCCATGTAGAAATTCTTAAATTTCCACTGTGAATAAAAAAATTAAATAATAAAAATCCCTTTTACACTTCAGTTCATTTGTTTTGTTGATATAGCCCTTAAGGAGTGTGGGAGATACTGGGATGAGAAAAAAGTGATAGAAAATGGACAGCCTGGGCTAGAAAGAACTGGGCAGTACTGCAGCTTACAGAGCTCAAGAGGAAAGAACATCTTTTATTTTTTTTGAGAGAGACATAGAGAGAGCACGAGCCAGGGAAAGGGGCAGAAGGGGAGAGAGAACCTTAAGCAGAACATTAAGAAATACTGAAAAAGAACATTTGTAAACCAGACTTGGCGAGACTTCCCGTAACAGCGGTTCTTAAAACGTGGCTCTTGACCATCTACCTCAGAATCACCGGGGCCTGCTCCAAGTTCCACTTCGCATCTCCAGAATGAGAATCTCTGGAGTGGAACCGATTACCTGCATGCTCACCAGGCTTCCTGGTGACTGCATGAAGAGGCCCCCATCCACACTTTGATGCAGCACCCTCAATGAATGGCTCCCCTCAACTTTCAACCCTCTGGGTGATACGGCCCTTCCTGTATCATCCTGAAGTCAGAAGCCCAGGACCATGTTGTATGAAACCTTGAGCGAGTCACTTAATACCCTTCGGTATTCCTCATACATAAATCGGAGTCCTTGATACTACCGCAAAGGACTGCTGTAACAACGAGTAAGATGCAATGCACCTTGTGTTGGTAATTAGTGCTTTTCACCAACCATTCCCAGTTTCCCCTTCCTAACACTTGATAAGGATTGCACTGGTCCTTCCTATGGTTGGGTGGGGCCACATGGCTAGTATTAATCAATGAGTTTTTTTGTTTTTTAGAGAGACAGACCAACAGAGAGAGAGAAAGAGAGAGAGAGAGCAAGAGCACGAGGGGGGGGGGGAAATGAGTACCAGTGGGGAAAGTGGATCAGAGAGAGGAGAGAGAATTCCAAGCAGGTTCCACGCTCAGCACAGAGCCTGACGTGGGGCTTGATCCCACAACCCTGGGATCATGACCTGAGCTGAAATCAAGAGTTGGATGCTCAATCGACTGAGCCCCCCATGTGCCCCAATCAATGAGTTTTGAGTAGAAGAGGTGTGTGCTACTTCTCCATCATCCAGAGCTGTTTTTCTCTGGCATAGCAAGTGGCAACATTTGCGATGATGGCTACTCTGGTAGGATACACAGAGTCCCCACGCTAACCCGAAATAGACACCCATCATTTATAAAACATAATCCTTAAACAGACACGCATCATTTATAAAACATAATCCTTTGTTTTGGGTTAAGGCACTAAGAATTTGGGGACTGTTACTACAGTATAACCTAGCCCTTCCTGACTGATAGAGAATGTGAAACTCTAAACGGCACTAGGGGCCCCTGGGTGGCTCAGTTGGTTGAGCGTCCGACTTCGGCTCAGGTTATGATCTTGCGGTCTGTGAGTTCGAGCCCCGCATCGGGCTCTGTGCTGACAGCTCAGAGCCTGGAGCCTGCTTCACATTCTGTGTCTCCCTCTCTCTCTGCCCCTCCCCGACTCATGCTCTGTCTCTCTCTGTCTCAAAAATAAATAAACATTAAACGGCACTAGTATGAAGCCCCTGGACACTGTGAGATTGCCCTTCCATGATCTGTCTGCAGCAACTACAGTGTATTTCCCAAAACTAAGCTAGAATCTAGCTCTTAGTTACTTCTTCAGTTGGCTGCAGTTCTGTTCCCCAGGGACCACTGGAGTTCTGGTCTCTTATACATGTTGCATGTTTGGTATAGGCCTTGGATGCCAAACTTGGAAGCTTGTACTCTGTCTAGTGTAGGTTCCTCAGGAGGGGAGTGGCCAGATCAGAGCTATATTTCAAGGAGATCCATCCAGAAGAGGTATGTCAGGTAGAACGGTGAGGGCAGAAACTCACGACTTTGCAAATATAAAATGACAGTTTCTTTCCCTCAGGATGGTGTGAGGGTCTCCAGGGGATATGGGGCAAAGGTGGCCTGGCATAGAAACTACTGGAACTTCAGTTTGCTGAGGATTCCAAGAAGCCCACCCAGCAGTGGAAAGCTAAGGGTCTCGTAGCAGGCCTGTCAAGGGAAGGAAGATATGCCAGCAGCGGGTTTTCCACCCTTCAGCACTTGCCTTCCTCCTAACCTGGCCATGTCCTCAATGCTACCCACACCCCACGGCTGCACCGAGAATGAGGCTGACAATTCTACCCTCAGAACCCCTCTGAACTCAAAGAGAATTTCCTTTTATTCAACTGTCACATTCCCTGTTGTTCCACTTGGCTTTATTTACTGTATCTTTCCACTAATCCATGGGGATCCATGCAGCAATAGGGATTTCTATAACCAGGTAACACTTAAAAAAAAAAGTATTCAAGTTTTGCCCTTCCTTTTTGCCACTGGGACCTCTGAGCTATGGAATTAAAAGTAACGAGTGTCCCCCAGGGCTCGTGCACCTGGAGTGAGCTTGTAAGGAGCTGGAGAAACAAGAGTGGGCCCTCGTTTGGGATAGAAGGGAGCAGGTCCTCCGGCAGGCCTCGAGCTGTTTCCCTTTGTTGGTGTGTTCCCAAGAGTGTGAGAACTTAGGGCTTCTGTGGGGCACCCTCCTAACCCTCCAGGCCACCCGGTGTCCCCAGGCTCAGTGGGTGGGGCAGAGGCCACCCTCTTGGGAGGTGAGTCCCTTAAGACTTGGTTCTCGACAAGCAAGCTCTACTGCTTCCCAGCCCTGTGACTTGAGGCAAATACTTGAACCTCTCTGAGCCTAGGTCCTCATCTGTAAACAGGCTAATGATGGCTGGCCTGCTACACCTCATGAGGATTTTGAGAGTTTCTAAAGAAAAATAATCATTTATTCAACAAATATTCATAGATTGTTTACTATCATGCTAGACGTTGTTCTAAGTACTAACAAGCAGTAAACAAGACAAAGTCCCTACCTTTATGGACAGACCATACATTTTAAAAATAATAATACGGGGGACCCTGGGTGGCTCTCAGCACAGAGTCTGCTTTGGATCCTCTGTCCCCCTCTCTCTCTGCCCTTCCCTGGCTTGCGCTCTCTCTCTCTGTCCCTCTCAAGATAAATAAATAAACTTAAATAATAACAATAAAATAATGCTACGAGGAGATATAAAGCAGGCGAGGGGTGTGCACGCACGTGCCATTTTAGATAGCATCAAGAAAGGTCTCTGAAGAAGTGACATTTGAACAGAGACATGAATGACATTTAAAGTCGCCAGCCTAACATCTAAAGGGCATGAAATGGAACAGGACTCAGCAAAGGAGAAATGGGGGGAATACCGGCCAGTTTGCTTTGTGTAAGGATGGGCAGGCAAGATGGGGTCAGGGCTAAAACCTCCAGTGACATCTGTGTATTTCCCTAAGGCTTCTGTGAGGGGATTTGTGGGGTGAGGGGCAGGGACACGAGGGGGTGCTGAGTTACACCACAAGGACCACCCATGTGAAAAGTCAGACGTGCAGATGTAGAGTGGCCAGGGGACATAGCGCCTGGACACCTACCATGAGGAAATCCGCTGCGATGAATCAGACACATTCTCTGCCCTCAAGGAGCTTATCTTTTTGTAAATAATATGCTTTTCTTCATTGTGTACCCTCCCTCAGCAAGTCCCATAAGGGCAGAAACTTTGTATCATTGCTTTGTATTATGCTGAAACTCTGCCTCGCCTGACACAGGTGCTTAATAAACGCTTACCAAATAAATGAATAATCACCATCATCATTATCTGGTATATTAGAATAGCTGCAACTATTAGCCACAGAATTCCTTCTGTGACATAGATCCCTGTGAAATAAAAAAATAAGTAAATAAAACCCAAGTATGTAGTCCACACTTACTATGTATAAGACTGTGTGGTGAGCACTGTGAGCAAATCAGGAACAAGACAAAGATCCTATCCTCAAGTCTGGTAGAAGACAAAGATATCTCTACCCAAAAAAACACCCCCCAGAAACACAAAACCACATTACATGTGAAAAAGTACTCAGCTGCCATAAGAGGGAAAGCCTTTGTTTAAAGCCTATAAATGTGACTTCCAGCTAGGGAAATCAGCCAATAATAATAGAAGGTAACAAAGAAAAGCAATAGCTACCATTAACTAAACACAAATATTTGAAAGACACCACATTAAGCATTTTTCATGCATTATTTCATTTTATTCTCTCGACATCCCTTCAAAGCTCTACAACTCAGAATGCTGTTCCTAGGGCCTAGGAGCTGATTAGAAATGCTGACTCTAGGGTGGCTCAGTCGGTTGAGCATCTGACTCTCAGTTTTGGCTCAGGTCATGGTCCCACAGTTTTGTGAGTTTGAGTCCCATGTCAGGCTCCGTGCTGGAATTCTCTGTCTCCCTCTCTCTCTTTCCCCTCCCCACTTGTGCTGTTTCTTTCTCTCTCAAAATAAATAAAAAAGACTTAAAAAAAAAAAGAAATGCCAAATCTTGGGCACTGTCCCATACCCACTGGATCAAAATTGGCATGTTAACAAGATCACCACGGCACTCGTGTGCACTTATGTTCGAGAAGCATTGACCTAAAGTATTACTTACTGTCTTCATTTTACAAATGAAGAAACTAAGTCTGGGAGCAACTAATGTGACAAATGACTTACCCCAAATCACTTTGCTAGAGCACAACGGAATCCCCTTGGGAACCAGGTCTGACCCCGAAGCCCAGCTTGATGGAATAGTGGGCATCTGAGTGGCACTCTGAGATACGGGTAGGGCTGGGGCATCCAGAGAAGGCAGAAAAGGGGACTGTGGGCAGAGGAAAGGGTGTCAGCAAAGCTGCAGGGTAGGAAACCTCCAGCCAGGCTGAGGACATAGAAACTCAGTCTGGCTGCAGCTCCAGGAGCCTGAAAGGGTCAGGAAGAAAGGCCAGCTGATCGGCTCACAGGGCTCTCATTAACTTGGGAGGCAGTGGGAACTGCACTGAGTTCCAGCACAAAAGGACCTACCCCCTAATGAGAGCACTCAAACAAAAGGGACTCAAAAGGCTTCTAGTTTGGGTTCCGTGTCTCCCTCACTGGGTAATCTTGAGGGCAGGGGACTTCACAACTCAGCTTTGTACATTATGCAAACTGCTCTCATGTTCTTCATTGTTTACTGAAGAAAATGCACTTACTTCCTACCTAGGGGAGGCCATATCAGTATCAAAGTGGCAAGAATTTTGCTTTTAATAAAGAAAAAATGGGAGGGGTGAATGTAAAACAGCTCAGAACTCAAAAAGATACGAAGCATATTAAACACCAGTGTAAGTAATAAACTGTACTAAGCAGTTGTAACAGGTTAATGATTTTAGATCTTTCTTTAAATCAAAGTAAATTTTTCTAGAGTTTTGTGGATTTTAGTTTGAAGGCACACAGTAAAATACTATAAACCAAGAAAGAGCCCTACATATATACCTACACACATACTATTGGAAATGAGACAAAACTTGAAACTTTGAAGATGACAAACGTCTCAGCTGGGCTTTTCATCATTTCTTCAAACCTCAGTTCTCTTCAGCAGCCTGAAAAATAACCAGCTGTTTCTTATTTTAGCTTTGAAATTTGATGGCAGGGGCCAGAACGCTGTGTTCTGAGGCGCGTTTGGTGCAGAGCGTGGCTGGCGGCCCTGAGGGCCCTGTCTCCCTCCCTCAATGCACTGCCCGTTCACTGTGGTTCACCTACAGAGTGCGCGGGGGTGGGCATCCCAAAACCTGGCTTTTAGTCCTGATTCTAATCGACCGGGTGACCTTGAGGGGGCAGGGAAAGGTGTGCTGAGGGCTTACTAGATACCAGGTGCTTTTTATATGTCATCTCAAGGAGCAACTAACACAACCGAAGAGGCAGTGGGCTCTTATCCCCAATTCCAGAAACAAAGTGCCTCTGCTCTTTATTTAGATGGTAAGCAGGACAGCTGTGGCTCCTGACCTGGACCGAGTCCAAAGCTCTGCTCTTTCCACTACAGCAGCCTGCCTCCTGGTTCCCTTCCTGAGGCTCAGGGGTCCCTCACTTATGAAATTGTGGTAGGGAACCTTCTAACCTCACGCCGCAGACACATAAACTCACAGATCATGAAATCTGAGTGAATTTAATCCTGCAGTGACTGTGCGGCAGTGTTAGAGCACGGGGCCCCCTGGCAGGCACGGTGTGTAGAGGAACACCTGACCAGCTCCTGTCTCACCACCCCCCCGCCTCCCACTCGACCACACACCCGCTCCCAGCCAGTTCTCCTTAATCAATCTCAGCCTGAGGCAATTCCACACCAAATGATGGTTACTTCGCATCCGAAATTACACATTCAATGGAGTCAGACCATCCTGTGTCTCAGCTTCCTTATCTATGAAAGTGGGGATAATAATACCTTTGGGAGTTGTTGTGAGGATGAAATGAGAGAATGAATGGAAATTACTTAACATCGTGCCAGACACACAGCAAACACACAATAAATGGTGATGAATTCCTTCTCTCCTGGGACCCTTTTCTTTCCCTAAATGCCTTTCTTTCATTGTAATGCATTTGAACCAACCCTCCGACATCTTAGAAACAAAAATTAATTATAGGCAGTAAGTCAGGGTTTTCGGTAGTGAGGTCGGGAACAAGAAGACTACAGAGGGAAGGGAGCTCCCAACAATGCCAACACTGACACGAGGCCAGTGAGTGTGTTCTTTATTGTAACTGAGCCAACAAGTTTTGTAGCTGCCGACCATCCAATGACAAGGAGAGTGAGTTTTCTTTTCAGAACGGTCATCGGCAGCAACAGAAATTCACCCACATGAATGTCTGTTCTAGTGAGTCTTCTGATTGCAGCAATGGCAAACAAGGCTGGGGGCAGGGTATCATAAGGACTTACGTGGACCATTAAGGATAAGGGATTTTATAGACGAGGACCACAGCAGGGCTGGGTCTCCCAGAGTCTGGAATGAAAGGGTTGCATGGGCAGCTAGTCCGCGGGTCTTCGCTCATCACATGGCTCAGCCGCTCCCCGAGGGCTGGCTCCATTCTCCTTTCACCTGGACTCTGCACACTTCTCTACCTCAGTGCTTCTGCTTCCTCATAACCAGCTAGCCAGGACTCCTCGAAGGCCTGACTCTACCTCATGGCTTCTCTCTACCTACCATCTCAGCTTCCATCTTTGTAGCTAAGTGCTCTTCTATAATCCCCAGTTCGAATTTCTAAGAACATGCATCTCTTCTTCCACTAAGTCATGTCATATGACAGGTCCTTGGTGAGCCTAGGAATTGGCTGTTTTTAGGTCTGACATCCAGCTCTGGCCCAGTAAGTTCTGTCTAGGGAGTAGGAATCGAGCAAGATTTTATGGTAGAAAACATGGCTATGTGGGGATGACGTGAACAGAAGTTGTGGGTGCAGAAGTTTCTTTTAGAAAGGGCCATGGGAGTAGCAGACGCGATGGCTAACCTGTTGATTACATCTCCACATATTAGACAGGCTCACGCTAGCTCTCCCTCATCTCTGCTGCTGTGGACTACCAAGCTGTCCTCAGCCAACAATGCCAAAGCACCTGGCTGGTGGGTGAAGGAACGGTGTGACCAGACTCCTCCCTCCCCGCCAGTGCGCTCAGAGGAGGTGATGTCCTCCCCGTCTTCCTTGTACAGATGAACTGAGGTAATTCCGGTCACATCCTCTTTTTTCTGCATGTCGCTCTTCCAGCCAGTGGCACAGTGGACTGTGGTGGCTGTGACTTTTGTCGGCCTAGCACACCTTCCCTTATCTGGTTCCTCCGAGGAACTCCACACACTCCCAGTTAGAGGCAGGGCTGTCATTCATAGCGCCTCCGCCCTCCACCTCATACTGGACCCAAAGTAGAATCAGAAGATCCCATTCCCTCCTGCCAGGGACGAGGACAACTCGGAAGAGCTCATCTGAGGAAAGAAACTGAATTAAGACAAGCAAGGCTGGCTGACAGAGAGGGAGAGAAGACAGTCCTAAAAAGACTTTTTTGAGCTCCTGGATCCAGCGACGCAGTTTTATAAGCAAACAGATTTTCTTTTTAGAGTTCAGGGAGTTCAGAGTCCTGACAAAATCATATTGTTTTCTCGAGTAAATTCTTTGCTCTCTCACCTTTTTCCTCCCTCATTACATTTGTTGTGTCTGTGGGTCCACATATGACTCTAATCAAAGCTGACGCACTGTGTTACAACGAGTCTACCACGAAGCAGGACGGGGATAAATAAGAGACCAAGTGGTCTACGGGCCCTATACCGTCCAGAAGAAGTGTAGGGATATTTATCACTCCATAATTTAGCAACTTTGGTTAAAGTTTCAAGGGTAACCATTAAAGAAGAGCAAGTGCATAACGTCCAAACTAGAAGGAAAAAGAGCAAGCGACTAAAAATATCCCAAAAGAAGGGAAGAGAGGGTGAAAACAAAATGGAGTACTTGCAGGACAAATACATTAAAAGCATAAAATACGAAGACAGACTTAAACCTAAATACATCTGTGGGTATATTAAACATAGACTAAATTTTTCAAAGAGACAAAAACAGGTGATAAAAAAACAAAACCCGCTGCTTATAAAACAAATCTAAAACACACAGCACAGAAAGGATGAAACAAAAGGGGTGGAAAAAGATATATCTTGCATAGACTAACTAAAAACAGATGGTGTAGCTACACTGGTATCAGATAAAATAGAGTTTAAGGCCTCCCCTCCTTCAGGCAACCAAACAAACAAAAATCCACCATTCCTTTACAAGAGATAAAAAGGCCAACCTCTTAATGATAAAAGATTAATTCACCAGGAAGATAAAACTTCATATTTGTGTACACTTGATAATAGTGCTCCAAGATAAAAAGCAAAAAATTAAAAGGTGAAATAGGCAAATTCATAATCGTAGTTGGATATT
This sequence comes from Paguma larvata, assembly GCA_030068075.1. Taxonomy (NCBI): domain Eukaryota; kingdom Metazoa; phylum Chordata; class Mammalia; order Carnivora; family Viverridae; genus Paguma; species Paguma larvata. The sequence continues at coordinate 33,322,554 of CM057832.1, read as the reverse complement.
TTAACACATTTCTCTCTGTAATAGCTAGAACAGGCAAAAATAAACCAGTAAGGATCAAGAAGACTGGAATATAATGAATAATTTTGGCCTAACGGAATACAGAATACCGAATCCAGTAACTGCAGAAGTCAGTAACTGCAGAAGTCACATTACTTTCAAGCACACATGTAACAATTTATGGAAACAGACCATAAACAGAGCCCTAACAAAAACTTCAAAGGATTAAAATTTACAGAACAAATTCACTGACCATAATCAATTAAAAAAGATAACTAGAAAATACTCACATTTGAAAATTAAGAAACACATTTCTAATATACCTATGAGTCAAATGGGAAATCACAACGGAAATTAGAAAATATTTGGAAATAAATGACTAAAATACCACATATCAAAACTTCTGAGCACCTACTAAGTACTATTTGGAGGAAAATGTGCAGCCTTAAATGGAAAGAATACAAAGGACAAAAATGAATGAACTTTTCAAGAAGTTTGGCAGAAAAAATATTTCTAAGGAAATTAGAATGAAAAAATATAAGAACAAAACTTAATGAAAGAGAAAACCAACTTATGGAGAATATAAGTGAAGACAAAGTTGGTTCTTTGAAAGGAACTTCTACTGAAACTAAATAATTAAAGGGGGGAAATGTAAAAATGAAACTGGAACGAGAAGGGGGACATCTCTACAGACATTACAGACATTAAAATAACAAGGAAATATTATGAATTTTATATAAATAAATTTGAGGCCTTAAAAGGAACCAATTCCTGGAAAAATATCGCTTGGTAAAACTAAAGAAGAAAAAATTTAAATTGTGTTAGGATCATTAAAAACATTGAATCTGGGGGCTCCTGGGTGGCGCAGTCAGTTAAGCTTCAGACTTTGGCTCAGGTCATCATTTCGCGGTTCTTGAGTTCGAGCCCTGTGTTGAGCTCTATGCTGACAGATCAGAGCCTGGAGTCGACTTCAGATTCTGTGTCTCCCTCTCTATCTGCCCTCCCCCCCATTCTGTCTGTCCCTGTCTCAAATATAAACAAACATTTAAAAGAAAAAACATAGGGGCGCCTGGGTGGCTCGGTTGGTTGAGTGTCAGATTTCGGCTCAGGTTATGAGCCCACGCCCCTGTGCTGGGCTCCATGCTGACAGTGCCAGACCCTGCTTGGGATTCTCTGTCTCCCTCTCTCTCTCTGCCCCTCCCCTGCTTGCTAGCTCTTTCTCTCAAAATAAATATTAACATTTTTGGCAAAAAAAAAAAAAAACAAAAAAACAAAACCATATAACTGACAAGGGACCACAAACCAAAATATAAAAAGAACTCCAAAAATTAATAAGAAAAAGGTAGGCAGTTCACAAAAGAGGCTACCCAATTAATCAATAAAAAAGTGCTCAACATTAGTTGTACCCAAGGAAAAGAAAATTAAAACCACATAGAATATCACTCCAGACCCATGAGATTAGTTTAAAATCTTTTTAAATTTTTTCTTTAATGTTTATTTTTGAGAGAGAGAGAGAGAGACAGAGCATGAGCAGGGCAGGGGCAGAGAGAGAGGGAGATATGGAATCTGAAGCAGGCTCCAGGCTCTGAGCTGTCAGCATAGAGCCGGATGCGGGGCTTGAACCCAGGAACAGTGAGATCATGACCTGAGCCGAAGCTGGACACTTAATCGACTGAGCCACCCAGGCGTCCCTAGTTTAAAATTTTTAAATAGACAATACTGAGGATCTGTAAGGATGTAAGGCAACTGGAACTCTGGCATGCTGCTGGTAGGAAAGTAAATTGCTACAATCACTTAGAAAACTGGCTTCATCTAGCAAAGCAATTCCACTCTGACATACAGAACCGAAAGAAGCTTCACAAACACAACAGCAAATGTCCAAGGATGCGCTTGGCCGCACTGTTCTTGGCATTCAGAAGCTATAAGCAACACAAATATCTGTAAACTATATGACATACATCATCAAACACTGTTAGCAATGAAAATAACCATGGTAACCTCATGGATGCAACCCACAAACAAGCCAAAAGAAGCAAACACAAAATGCACACCACAGTAGGACTCTCTGTATGAAATTAAAAAACTAGTAAAATTCAACTATACTGTTTAGGGATGCAGACATAGGTGACAAAACTACAAAGAAAACAAAGAAATGATTATCACGTAAGTCAAGATAGCGGTTTCTTCTGGGAAGGAGGTTATGATTTGGAAGGGGGGTGGCTATTAAGTATTGGCAATGTTCCACTTCTTGACATGGGCGGTGGTTCCCCGTATACTTCCCTTGTACACATCTAACGGGTTTCCTCGCACGCATTCCTGCTACATCTCATAGTTTTAGAGTTTAAAGTAAAGACAATGAAATAAAAATCCCGATTATTGTTTGACTCTTAGAAAAGTTGAAGGAACTTCATTTTCAAATTAAAACCTTGCCCCCAAATCCCTAACGGGGTACACGCCACTTAAATTTTGCAATAATGCCTACTTTTCTCCACCACGGGTAGAGAAACGGTCTCCTGGGAATAGATCATTTTTTGCCAAGAGTTACCAGAGGACCCACGCACGCCTCTTACATATGAAAAGTTGAGTAGGCACACAAAGTTCTAACATTCTTAAGAAACCTTGGGAGGCAGAAACCTGCAGAGGAAGTAGAACCAATTTGCCAAAAAGCCCTGGGTTAGGGTAAGGAAGGGATTGAATCTCCGAACCTTGACAAAAGGTTTGAAAAACAGGGAAATCTCCTAGGTGGTCCAGGATGACCCTGACCAAGCACAAAAGGGTCCCATGAGCCCGCACAGGAAACTCACAAGGGGACTGGGGGAACCCCGCCTGGTGACAAGCTCAACACACTGCCCAGAGTGAGGTGCTTTGGGGAGCATGGCTAAGCATGTGAGCACAAACTAAAAAAAGCTCTAACCTTGGAATCCAAGCATGGGATCAAGCTGGCGGGAACCTGGTCCGATAAGGGCGTTGAGCAGCAGTGACCGCACATCCTGGGACCGTGCAGGACAGCTCTTCAACACTGATACCATCTAGCTGTGTCAGAAATAACAATGTGGGTGGACTGCTCAGCTTCTGCAGTTCTCTCTCCTCCGGAGAGTTGGAAGACGGACTCCTTTGGATTGTCTAGGCCCCCGGGGGAGCTTGAAAGTAGGAGATACTGGAATCCTCACTAGTGAGGGCATTAAAGGACTTGGGAGATGACTTGGAAAAATAAATTTTTGACTGCATTAGAACCCAACAGGTGAAACAAGACACACAGGTTAAACATCTGAAACAAACTCTTAATCGAATCTATTATCTTCCTTTATACGTGCCATACCATGTGTATGAGTAGGAAACTAATATATCACTCACTAAGCTAACAGAAAGAGGGAAGCGAGAGAAATTAGCAGGCATTTCGAACAAAGCCCATGACAGGTGACTTAAGAGAGGGCTGATTCATTAAGACGAATGGAAAGAACAAGGGCTTCGTGTACCCTGTGTTATTACTACGTGGCTGAGGCACATAAAAGGAACTGGTTTCTTTTACATCTTCCTTGAAGAGCATCCATGTGATGCCTTCCTGGTTGCCCAGGACACTCTCTCTCACCTGAGAGCTCTCGCTGGCTCCTAATCTACACCTTTATCAGAGCCCCCCGACCTGCCTGCCCCTTGCATGTGGGATGCCCTCAGACTCTCCCCCCAAAGATCCCGAGTTCCCTAAACCAGGGTCTATCTTTGTTTTTATCTCTGCTTCTGCTTATTCCCACTCTGCTTGGGCCTGGCACCAATACATGTTTGTTAAAGGAAAGAATAAAGAAGGAAGGAATAAATAGTATGAATGCACTACGACTGGAAAAAAAAAAATTGAGGGCCAGCACCACAGAACAGACACCCACAGTGAACTGGGGCCTGTCTGACCACGTTTTACTTAACAGCTACTTGTGCTATCATAAAAACAATTCTTCTGATAACCATGGAAACCAAAACGAAGGCACTGTGGCGAGGGTGGCTCTTTTCAGAAATAATACACAATAAGAGGCCTGAAACCAGAAAGACAAAGAAATCCAAGTGCTCCAGGCCAGAAGGAAATCCCTTCCTAAAAGCCCAGACAAAGCAGCATTTTCTTCAGTTTCCAGAGGCTTCAAGAAAGGCTCAGGGGCTGCCTTGACCGACCACGAAATAATTCAGACCTATGTGCTTCTGTCCCTTGGGGCCAGCTGCTACCGCGAAAGCTCACTGGGAGATAGAAGTTATTGTTATCATAAAAATGTACTGAGAGCCAGCAGAGGGAGATAAATATATTTCACCTCTAGCTCCTAGTAGGTGTACAAGCACACAGTAGGTGCTCATTAAATACTTGTTGAATAAACGAAGAATCAGGTTAGGACTAAGAGAAAGTGCAGCGCCTAGTTAACAGCGTGTGTTCTTTCGACCACCTAGTGCCAACAACCTGTTGGGTGCTGGGACTTGAAGTCCTGTCCTCATTCTGGGTCCGGCTTCTCCATGTGCAAGAGGAGACAGCTGGATGAGACGGTTTCCCAGGCATCTTCCTACTCTAACAGGCAATCACCGCACTGTGCTTTTTTTGGTGGCAGCACATGCCTGGCACTTTTCATTCCCCTCAGAGGGAATCTGATACCCATCTGCTCCAGTACATTACTGTTCCCGTCCTGCCTGACTCATTCGGTAGGAACAACAGGTTCACATGCCAGTTGTAAGTGAGAAGGCAAAGGGGGCCCAGAAAGAGAAAAAGGGAAAGGATCCCACTTGGCCTCTTTCTTAGGAAACCAAAGCAGCACCCTTTTTAGGACTAACTATATAGAAACGGAAGTGCGATTATTCTAAACACCCCTCACGTGAAGCGCTCTCTAGCTTACTAAATTAACTGAGCAATATTTATATGAATACCACTAGCTATTGAACACTTCTGGGCCGGCCACGGTGCTAAGCCCTTTACATTGAACCTCACAGCAACCTCGTGAGCTAAGTACTATTATTATCTACTTTTAAGAGATAAGGGTTGTCTGGCTCAAGGTCAACAGCTGGTAACTGGCAGAACTAGGACTTGAACCCACGTCTAACTTACTCCGGAGTTCCGGCTCCTCACAAGGCTTTCCCACTTGTGCTCCGCCGTAGTCCCATGAGGGAGGCAGGGCAGGTGTTACCACCTTTACTTTAAAGATGGAGAAACAGACTCTCCGAGAGGCTTGCGATTTGCACAAAATCCAGTGGACACTTAATAGTAGGTGCCCGGTCCCAGACGCCTCAGCGTTGCTGGGGGAGGGCGCTTCCCATCCCAATAGTCTGCGTCTTCGTCTTGGACTTCGCTTAACACTCGCAAAACCTCAAGCCTGAAGGCAACCGCGGAGATCCCGCTTCCCGGCCGGGTCGTTTTACAGGAGAAAACGAAGCACGGCGTGGCCGAGCCTCCAGGTGCCCGCAGAGCGCGGGGCCGCAGGCGGCCCCAGGGCACCCTCTCCGGGTCCCGCCAGGACCAGGTGCTCAGCCTCTGCCAGGACCGAGCGGCGCCGCCAGGCGCCCGGGCCAGCCCCTGCTCCGGGCCCCGGGCATCCCGGGGACGCGCGCGGAATAACTTCGCCCTCAGCCTCCGCGGACCAGCCTCCTCTTACCTCGCCGAGAGCTCTCCGGGGCGCTCGCCCACAGCAGTCCGGACCGCGGGAGCCGGGCCGGAGCGGGAGCCGAGCCGCAGCCGAGCCGCGAGGACTGCGGCGCGCGGCCAGGGGCGGGCGGACGCGCCGCTAGAGCCCCGCCCGGGGGCGGACAGCTGCGGGGCTCGTGCGGGCGGGCGCCGTCACGTGACGCGCGAGGCGGGGGATGCCGGGAGCCGGGCGGGTCGGCGGCCGTGGCCGGGCTCCGGGACCACAGCGGCGGAAAAGGAGCCCCGAGTCTCTGCAGGGAGGGGGGCGGGAGGGAGACGCCGGGGGCGGGCGGGTCTTCAGATGCTGCCAAGCCGAGCTTGTGGAAGGACGATTACGGCTTGTACTGCGTGGCCCCAGAGGGGCAGAAATAGAATCCGTGGGAGGAAACTGCAGGGAGGTATGCTGGGGTCAATATGAAGATTCTTCGAATCGTCAGAGTTATCTGTCAGGGTAATGGGCTTCCAGGAGGTGGTGAACAGCTCGTAGGTGTGCACGTAGGAGTGGAGTTTCATTCATTCAACAAACTGACCACTGGCTGTGGACCAGGCCATACATTGGGAGTATGTATTAAATTCTTATATGTATAGCGTTTAACACAATGCCTAGCATATAATAAATGTTGCATGGGTGTTGTTGCTGCCTGGTATTATCATGGGCACAGAAAAGAACGAAGCCGATAGGGTTCCTGTCCTCTTTAAGTTAAATTCTTGAGTGGTAAGGTACATATTCATTACATATCACTTAAATAAACATGTATTTCAAATTATGGGAAGTTCACCGAAGGAACCCTGATTTTAAATTATGGGGCAAGGGAGGGTGGTCAGGGAAGACTTCTCATTGGAAGGTAAGGAGATAGCCAGCCAGATTGATGAGAGGCAAGGAAAGCCTGAGTGAAGGTTTTTGGGTCGGGGGTGTGGGGCAGGACAGAGGAGAGGATTGCTCTTTGGGTAAACGGAAGGTGTCCAGTTCCTCTGAAGCTTACTGTGTTGAGAACAGTGGAAGTGAACTTAGGTAGGTTGGTGCCAGATCATGCAGCATTTAATCGGCCATGATGAAGGATTTTAAAATTTTATGTAAAAGGAAGCCACTGAAGTGGAGGGTGTGGGTGGTTTGGTATCTTTTTTAAAAAGAATATTGGCTACTAGGTGGATAACAGACAAAAGTAAGAGTTGGAAGCAGGGAGCTTGGTTACGACTTGGACTGCAGTAATGGTACTGAAGACAAAGAGGAATAGATTTGAGGTGGTGTTTTTTTTTTTAGGTAGTCAAACCGGTTTGATGTGAGTCATCAAGGGGATTCCTAGTCTAGTTTAATCCACACACTGGGCCCATGGAGGTGCTATTTATTGAAATGGATAACTACTGTTATCCGTATTTAGAGGTGAGAGGAGATTAAGAAGTCAATTTTGGACTTGTTAATTTTTTTTTTTTGTTTATTTTTGAGAGAGAGAGAGAGAGATTGAGCGGGAGAGGGGCAGAGAGAGAGGGAGACAGAATCGGAAGCAGGCTCTCAGCTGTCAGCACAGAGTCCGAAGCAGGGCTGGAACCCACAAACTGTGAGATCATGACCTGAGCCGAAGTCAGTCGCTTAACTGACTGAGCCACCCAGGTGCCCCTGGACTTGTTAAATTTAAGATGCCTGTGTCACCAAAGGAAGTGTCAAAAAGGCGGTTGGATATAGACCTCAGGATTTTAAAAGAGAATGTCAGCTACAGAAATCTAACTTGAGAATGCTGTGCAAAAGAAATTACTGCCCTGGATTGAGGTTTGTTAATAGCTGACCCCTGTGTTCCCACTGACCTCTGTCAGCCCCTGGTTCTATAAAATGCATTCTATAAAAAATGTGTTCCATCTGTTACTACCACATGATGAATTTGGTATTACAATTCTGGATGGGGCCCAAGCTACCATGCAGCTGCTTTCTTTTACAAACTGAAAACAAAACAAAACAAAAAACACCCTAAGCCTAAAGCCAACAATTTCTTTGGAGCAAAGACACAAAGCTGTACACACAGTAGCCAGATATAGTAGAAAGACCACTCCGACTTAGGTCAGATAAGAATAGGGGTGGTTCACAATACAACGAGCTTGATGATTTATCTTATTGATGACTGGCAAAGCTATGCCATGTTTAATCCTTTGAAAAGTGTCCCATTGTATGAAACTGGCAGTCTAGATATGTCAATAAGCAATCAAAAGCCTGACTTTCTGGATTTGTGCCAGCCAACATTGTTTTGGAGTTTCTATAGAAGAGCTAAGCCCTTCAAAAGAGTGCAACAGTAATTCTCTACAAGAGCGTGCTGTCTGCCTTTCCCAATAATGGTGCAAGCCTCAGTGGCTCCTCGTTAAATGTGATTTTAGGTACTTAAATATAAGATTTGTAAACTGCAATTGAGTTCCCCCTTCTTTCTGCCCACATCTCTTTCACGTCTGCCTCCATCCTACCACTTGCTGTCTCCTGACTTCTCTCTCCTCCATTAGACTAGAGAGGACTTGCTCATCTTTGCGGCCTAGCAGTTGGTATTTATTGCAAAATGAATACGTAAACATACACAACCTCCTCAGCCACATGAACTTTATTTACCTCACTTTACAGAAAATGAGGCTCACCGTAATTTGTCCAGGGTCTACATAGTAGACGTGTCATCCTTTTTGGCTGCCCGGTTATCTGAACTTCCTACATTTGGGAATTCTCCATGTTTGAGCTCATTGGGAATCAGAGCCTGTCTTTCACTGTGAAAGCTGAAATCCAGATATCTTCTCTGCTTCTCCACATGGCTCCGCCACTACAAATTAGGTATTCCTGCACTATCAGTTGGAAAGCAGAGACAGCAAAGTGGAGACTTGACGTAATTATTTGTTGGCCATGGCAAACAGCAAGACGAAGTTCTTAGAACAACACCGGCTGTCATGACAGTGCAGGGGTCTGTGGCTTTGGCAAGTGGTGGCATCTAGTCCTCAGCAGAGACATCTTCACTGCACTGGGTTGGATGGAGCGACCAAGTAACAAGAAGTGATGTTCTAGTTGCCTGTCTCCAGGCCTCCTGGTGATGCTAAACTACCTAGAATTCTTCCAGTGAATTACTTTCCTCTTTAACTCTACCCAAACTGGATGCATTGTTTCAAGTAAAAAAATCAGACTCATACAGTCACATAATTAAGAGAAATAAAGCTAGAAGTGAGGACTTCGAACTAATTCTAGTGTTCCTTCCAAACTGATAGATCTCTACTTCCAACAATGCGTTTTTTTTACTACATATTGGTGTCTCTAAATCATTCTTTGTTCACCAAATTTATCCTCTTAGTGCCAGCTGATTAATGAATATTTCAAACAACAGTGCAACTTGCAGCATCAGTACAGCTGCTTGGGTAATTTTTCTTTCTTTTTTTTTTTTTTTTTTTTGCAATTTTGTCCTTATAGACACTTTATAAACACTTTATAGACATAAGTAGAAAATGAAGGCCCTATGACTAATACGGCTGAGAAACAGACGAAGATTATCAGAAATGCTTCCAGCACATCTTTAGCCTCAGTAGAATGCGTACTGGATTAAAGTCAGCTGTGTTTTATTTGTAAGGGAAACAGTGTAAGAGTGTTTCATGCAACAGTTTGTTCGATACTGTGTTTAAAAGACAAAACAAATGGTTTTGTAATGTTTTCATATTTCAGCAACAAATCTATTCAACTTTTATATGTGACTTCTACGTTTCTGGGAACTTGTATCCAAGCTGGCCAGTGGCACCACACGTGCAGATCTGTAACACAGCTTGTAAGTCGCAAGTGTTTGGTCCTGTGTGATGTCCGTGATACAGGGCAGGGCAAAGAGCTGGTGCTTTATTGGTAATTTCTTACTGTAGGCTTCAAGAGAACAGGTTACTGAGGCTTGTTCTTGTGTAATTTGGAACTGCAGTATATCCAGTAGCCAGCAGATGTCAGGATGGAATCTTTCTTCAGACTAAAGTGTGAGCGAACAATAAACAACGGGCGTTTCTCAAAGAACTGAAGGTTTTCTTGTTCTTCTGTGCTCTACACACTTCGGTCACACTGGCCTTTCTCTTCTTTAAACACATATGCTTTAACACTTTTTCAAAGGCTCCTCATTCTTTTCTCTGGCCAATTGCTATTCATCTAATCTTTATGTAAGGCTTCCTCAGGCAGCCCTCCCCAACCCAATAGGTCAGGGCTCCCCTACTTCAAGTTCTCACAGCCGTCTGCACTTCGCCCCCAGAGCAGCTTCTATAATAGAATGTGTAACTATTGATGAATCAGGTAATGTTTGCCTCTCCTGCTAGAATGTAAGCCTCTTAAGGATAGGTACCGTGACTGAATTCCCTTCTGCGTCCCTCAGCCACCGGTGCCTGCTACTCTGTAGTTACTGAATAAATACCTGTGGATGTGAACGCCCCCACCGAACAGAATGGGAATACTTTTCTGAGGCCTGGACGGCGGATGTTGTCTGGAAAGTCACTAATTTTTCCACCTTCAATTCAGCGGTCATTTATTCAGCCCCTTCTTCGTAGAGATATTATGTGAGACAGAAAAACATGTAAAAAAGCACTTGTATTCGAGGAGTCTTTCAGGAACGGAGAAAAAGACAACGAGAGAAACCTTTTTCTCAGAGTGGCCATCCCTGCTACAGGGAATCCACGTTCAGATTCTTACTCATTTCCAGTAAAGGACCCTGTCTGCGACCCAGCCCACCTTGGTCACAGTAGTTGAGTTCAAGAAGGAATCTTCTTTCTTCGCTTCCAAACCTTTATCCTCATCTGCTGGGACAGTTCTTTGACAAGCCTTAAGCTTTCAGAATAGCACTCAGACTCCCCTGGTAGGTTTTCTCAAGGCTAAATACTTCTAATTCTTTCAATCGTTTCTCTTGTAGCAGGATTTCCAGATACCTCCGGTGCGCTACCAAACTCTGGCAAGTTGGCTACTCTCCACGTATTTGTCAGATCTGGAGACCTTAACGTTGTAATTTTACAAATGCAACCTAAAATTGCTTATCTCTAGTTTTGACTCTTATTCCTCAACCAGTACAGAATTTCGGAACTGGAAAGGGCCTTAAGGTAAACTCGTTTACTGGTTACCCAAAGCAGATCCTGGACCACTTAAATCACCTGGATGCTTTTGAAAAACTAGACTCCTGACTCCATCCCTAGCAATTCTGATTCTGTAGATTTTTTGTTTAAAAGCTTCCCGTGTGATTAGGTGTGTGGCTTGTTTTAGAAAGCACATGATACCTGACGCTGCCTTATATAACATACTCATTACCAGTGTTCTTTTTCGCTGTACTTGAACCTCTCCTGTGGCAGGAGCCCACCACCAAGAGGTACCTGTGTGTGAAAATCCTTCCAACCATTGTTAGTATGCATTCTTCGATTCCCAGGTATCTGATATCCAGTGCCCATTTACTCCTAAAATTGTTAGTGAAGAGAACATCAGTTCCCCCTAAACATGAAGACATATTTACCCTTTCCACCAAGAAACAAGCACTGGGGCTCCTGGTGGCTCAGTTGGTTAAGCATCTAACTTTGGCTGAGGTCATGATCTCATAGTTGTGGGTTCACGCTCCCCGTCAGGCTCTGTACTGACAGCTCAGACCCTGGAGCCTGCTTCAGATTGTGTCTCCCTCTCTGTCCCTTCCCCGCTCGCATTCTGTCTCTCGCTCTCAAAAATAAACATTAAAAAAATATATATATATGTTAAAAATATGCTATTTTACCATCTTTTTAGACATGAATCAGGAAGAAGGAAATAAGTGATATTTCGAGTCTGTATTATCTAGAGCAAAGTTGACTAGACTGCTTAACAAAAGTGAAGGTTGGCTTAAAATGGGGAAAGTAGATGTTAAACTAAATGCCTTTCCCTTCAACCCTTTACCAGCAATCATTGTTTCACTCAGCTAGTAATGATATTTTATTAAGCATATTTTTTCTTTATCTTTTGTTTCATTTTGCTTGAGACCAATGAAAACAATGGTTATTATCAAAATTGAGTACTAATAAAAACTTTACAGTTGATGTAAAGATTCAATAGTAAGCTATTTAATTTTACTCCAAAGCACACTAAAATGAAATAAAAGCTGAGTTTTACTAAATATTAAGGTGAGCAATTCACCTGACCATTTCCATTTCCTACATTTCCTTGCTTTAATTCTTATCTATCGCATTTCTAAAAACTTTTTTGTAACATTTATTATTTTAATCATCTACATATTGCTTCTCTTCCATCGGCTCAACTACTCAGAGGCAAGGCCATCTGAATTCTGGGAAGAAGAGCAGCTTGGAAACTCCACTGCTGTACGACTCCAGCAGTAGTCTCCGCGATGCTTCCGCACTGCCTCATAAAAACTAGTCTTCAGTCTCTTCGTATCCTGAACATATTTGCAATTAGCGATTCTCTTTCCTCCTGGATGAACATAAATTGGGGGAGAGTAAGTCGTGGTAGTAGGTCAAATGTGGTCCTTGTCAGACCACACCATACATACTAGCTGTGAAACCAACAAAGTCGAACATACCATCTCTTGTGCTAACAGCACATTGGTGATATTTCTCTCTTCAGAGACAAAATGAATGGATTCTACTGGGCACAACAGGAGCCTTTATCTCCATGGGAACTGAAGGAAGGCTGTTTTGGGCATACAAAGAGGTCTTCAGGGCTATTGCTCCACTGTGCCCACTCCTACAGTTGCCCTCAGCAGGACCGACCCCTCTTCCTGTCCATCGGCCCCTCCCTGCCTTGCCCTTCCTATCCAGCTTAGATGCCTCGCGCATTATTTCCATCACTCCCGACCCTGCCATTTCACCTCAGCCACGTGACAAGCCCCAGCCCTGGATGAATCCAACTCTCCACTTTCTCCGAGCCTGCCTCTGGACAGCAGGGCAGGGCTAGTGAAAAAGCCCACATCCAGGCACTGCAAATTCATAATCCCGTATCTTAATCGGGGTACCAATTTCATCTGACAAGCTTAGACTTTTATCGTTAGCTAACTCTCACACTTCCCTTAACTAGTGAAAAAATTCTCCACTCTATTATTCAATGAATAATGACTGCCTGCGAGGTGCCAGGCAGTCTTCTAGGTACTAAGATACTACAGTGAACATAATAAATGAAATCCCTACTCTCATCAAGCACATACTTAATGGAGACAGACAATTAACAAAATACATAAGGAAAAATATCTTAAATGCCGTTAAGGAAAATAAAGAAGGGGTTATGGAGTGCTAGAGAGGTTGTAATTTAAAAAATGTTTTTGAAACATAATGTAACTACGGAAAAAATCAATAAGCGTACAACTTGCTGGATTTTCACAAGTTGAAACATCTTACAACTTATAAAAGAGGGGAAAGGGCCCACTGAAAAAAATGCCATTTAAGCAGAGACCTAAAAGACAGGGAGTGAGGCAGTTGAAAATCTAAGGGAAGAGCATTCCAGACAGGGGAAACGGCCAGTGCAAGGGCCCTGAGGTAGCAGCTTGTAGAAGCAAGGAGGTCAGTGTAACTGGAATGCAGTGAAGGAGGGGAGTCATCAAAGGTGAGATCAGAGATGTAATGAGGACCAGACTGTACAGAACCTTTTGGGCAACCAGAAGGAATGTGGATTTTACTGGGTGACACAGGAAGCCACTGGAGAATTTTAAGCAGGAGATTCAGTGCAGTATCTACACTGTCAATAAAGAGAAGAGGTCTGAGGACTGAAGCCTGAGGCACTGCAAGTTTCAGGTCAGAAATGAAGAGGGACCTACAAAAAAATCTGAAGAGTGGAGGAGTGAAAGAGAAAGAGTGGCGAGAAGGAAACAGGAAATCAGTATTACGGAAGGCCCGCGGCGGTTACCATAATGAAATAGCGTTGAGTGCTGCGGACAGGGTGGGACAGGTCAGCGTTCACCTTGCCAAGAGCAGTTTCGGAGGATCCCTGGGGGCATAAGCCCAACTGGAATGGGGTCGGGAGATCAGCAGAGAAAGGAAAGGAAAATACGCGCAAGCGAGCGCAGCAGTGTCACGGTGGAGGGGGTGGGGGAAGGATCCAGGAGGACTATGGCGGATGTTGTGGTGAACGACTTAGATCTCGGCGTTAGGAGCGAGGTACTCATCCCCCCAGCACCTGAGCGATGGCTGCTGGCGGCTCACAGCTGCACTGGTCGGCGCGCTGCCTGTGGCTGCTTTCACGCCACAACAGAAGAGGTGACAGAGCACAGAGCTCACGCAGTCTCAAGTATTCACCATGTGACCTTTAACAGAAAAAGTCTGCCAACTCCTGCTTTAGTGGCTTCTTTGATGACCGAAGCTACATATAGAATCTCTCAAGTCATCAAGTGATAGGAGAATAAAATAAAATTGTCTAGCTGATTTCTTTTCTGTACTATTTACAACATTGTCTGGTGCCTGATGTTACAGGTAAAGAGATATGCTTAGCTCGAGCAAAGGCGGGGAAAAAAAAAAGTTCAGATTCCTACACTTGTTCTTCCTTCCAAATCTAGACCCAAGTTTGCCCACCTGTAAACTACGGAACACACTGTAATTGAAACGCTAACTTACTTCACAGAAGAATTTCAAAGGGCAATGATAAAACAGTTTAAAAAAGGAAACTTACTGGTACCAGGAAGAACACTAACCTAATTTAGGAGCAAAATTCTCAGTCTGTATCCCTTCTGGAACCTGTTTGAGGATTAACATTGTCTATCAATTATCTGTATTTCTTTCTATGCTCCATTTTAAGAGTTTACAAAACTCCAATCTGCTATGGTTCTTTACTATTTCATATTACACATTCAAACCAAATATATACAGAAGCCACCTGTCTTCTGCCGTACTGTTTCTGAACTGTTTATTGTATTAGATGGCCTCCCAAATCCATGGAGTTTATGGCCTGAATTTTAAAAAGCCAGTCATAAAAAAAACTGCACTATCACTTTTCCCTTATTCTAGCCTGAACATATGCTGGAAATTAGGGTAACAATCACATAACCTCAGAAAAGCACCTAAGGACAGGATATAATCGACGAACATCGAAAGCCCCTAAACCTATTTATTAGCCATCAAATCTTGCAGAGTCCCCAACTCCTCATCTGTAAAATGGCATTGACTCTGACTGTTGAAGTTTATGTACAATTAGAATACACGCATGCTGTCTCACCGCATGTGAAAACAGGAAGGAAACCCATGAATGCATTGAATGCCAGCACAAATCACTTCTAACCACCTTCTACCAAGCACTAACCATTAACAATAAAAGCATTTGCCAAACGTCAGGCACTGTGCTAACTGCTCCCTTGCATTCTCTTACTTTACCCTTACACACCCTGATGTAGACGAATATTCCTCCCATGCTAATCTTACAGGCGAAGAAACTGAGATCTAGCAGTTCACTTGCTGAAAGTCATCCATCTCATCTCCTAAGGGTTGGAATCAGGACTCAAAATCAAGTCTGCATGTCTTTAGAGCCAGTGATTGTGACCCTGGTGCTGAACACCGCACCTCTTTAGGTCAGGAATTGACATCAATTACTAACATGAAACACAGCCTCACAGGGTAAAAATACATGCCATTCAGGTAAAGATGGCAGACTGAGCACACGTATCTACTTCCATTCCCTTCCGAAATCCCATTAAATGACAGCAAAGACTTTTGTGTTAAGCTATGAGCCTAAATGAATGGAAAAAGAGGAGAGCAGACAACAGCAAAAGAAGTTGGAAAGCGGACCGGTAGTAATTAACAAGGTAGACCCAAAAACACCGAATCCTGAGTCAGCACTAGAAAAGAAAAACAGAAACTCGATTTACATCATAGAATCCTTAGAAGGTTCAGGAACTCGGGCCTTTATAGACCTTTGGAAGTAGGAGTGAAGGGGTAGCCACTAAGCTAAGAATTGGTTGAAGGTTTAAGTATTCAGAATGCTCTTTGCAACGTACACAGTTAAGCAGCCTCTTTTCCCCAGCCCCCTCCCCAAATTAGTTTATTTTCTGAAAAGGGTAAAATAGAGGGTTCTCTGGTGGGATGCCAGGCAGCTATGGGCACAGGTACTGCACTCAATACAGAGACTCAGTGAGCACATGCATACTGGACATGAGGTAAACAAAATACGAATTACAGAAACAAGAAATCCAACATGAGAAAAGAGGAAAAGGAAGTCCCGGGATTGTGGTGAAGGGAAATCCCAGAATAGAGCCATATACCGGGCACAGGAGACGGTAGTCCAGACTGAGACACGTAGGAAAGCTCCAGGAAGACTCCCGATTTTGATTTTGAATCCTGATTCCAACCCTTAGGAGATGAGATGGATGACTTTCAGCAAGTGAACTGCTGATCTCATTTTCTTCACCTGTAAGATTAGCATGGGAGGAATATTCATCTACGTCAGGGTGTGTAAGGGTAAAGTAAGAGAATGCAAGGGAGCAGTTAGCGCAGTGCCTGACGTTTGGCAAATGCTATTTATTGTTAATGGTTAGTGCTTGGTAGAAAGTGGTATGCTGACGAAACAGCATACCTAATGAAACTGAACACTGAACAAGGTAGATATATGGCAAAGAGTCTAGTTGATTTCGTTTTTAAGTACATAGAAAACGAAGCCTAGGAAGAACAAAAAGATGTACAAGAAAAGAAAACAAACATGGGCACCTGGGTGGCTCAGTCAGTTGAGCCTCTGACTCTTGGTTTTGGTTCAGGTCATGATCTCAGGGTTAGTGGGTTTGAGCCCTCATGAAATTAATTCAAACAGAAGCACACAAGTACACCGGAAGGAAGAAGAAATGAGAAGAGTTAAGAGCAATAGAGGTAAGGAGAGGAAAGAGAAGTCAGTAGGCAACGTCTACGACACAAAAATCACAAAAGTACCAACACTAACACGCTCTTCAGAGACAAGCAGGGAAATGCCAACACAGTTACCTAAAAAGAGGTGAATGTAAGTTGCCTCCAGAAGAAAGTTAAGGACTGCCCCTTCCCCTAACAAACTTAGAGAACTATCTAACTTAAATTATAGCATTTTTTTCCTTTGGTGGAACTATATATTCCCAGCATCAAGCAGTAATGTTGCCTTTCGCAAAGACTTGCGTAACAATAAAATAATTTCACTTCATCAGCATTAGCAAATCCAAAACAAGAGGAACTAATTTAATGTAGTTTGTAATAATTACAATATTTAAAGAAGTCTCATCAGTGACTGTGGGTCTGTAGCAAAAAGTAGTTTAAGAGAAATAAAATCCAAATTTTTTCTTAGTTACTTTAATTAAAAATACAGACTAATGGTCCTGTGCTGCAATGGTGTTGTGGCTGTGTGCCGGCTTCTGTAAAATGTAACTAACCACAATACACTCAGGCAGAAGTAAAAAAGTAAATAGAAATGAGTCACGAGACAGTGCTTTTGTAGACATAATTCCCTTATAATTTATACTTGCTAAAAAATGGAGTTTGACATTACTTACAATTATATCAACATTCACACAGGCTGAACATCACAGGCATATGGGGGCGCCATCACCACGAAATGTCTTTACTTTAAAACTTGAGCAGTTTTAAATTTTAGCTATGAAGGCCAGTTACCAGAGGCCAAACTTGTTCTTAACAAGTAGAACTTTTATGTCCATTCGGAGTCTCTCACGTCTTTCTGGGCCTAGTCATTCGCAGAGAGAAGCAGAAACTGTAACCGGGTTCCTCACGCGCATTCACATGTGATGCCCATCTTCATATGCTGTCCAGTTTCTTTAGGATAAAAGGTGCTGCAAGAAAAACAAACCCAGAATTTCAGATCTATTAGCCCATAAGTCACATTATGGAATTTATAAGACGGGGGGGTCGGGGAGAATCTTACAGATTTAGAGTTACTTCAATATATTTTTTTAAGTGACTCCAAATGATGGCTTGCACAACCCAGTAAGAGAGACTCCATGTCTTTCCAGTGTCATGAAGCTCTGACTATTCTAAGTTTTTCTTACACTATATAAAATCTTTTCTCCAGGAAGTTCTCCCTCCTAGACCATAGAGAGTAAATTCAATCCTCCTTCAAAGGACACTCTTCTACTTTGGGTAATTTAACTGTCAAAGGAACAAAACGCTGGGAGAAACATTGGCATTTTCCACCTTTTAAAACATATTTGAAAAAAAGGCAGAGGGTGGGAGAAAACACTTAACTAGGGAATCAGGAGAGCCAGAAACACATTTCGTTCTCCCATTGATTAGCTAGATATCACTTATGTAATCCAGATCACACATGATCTAGTCCTACTTCAGTTCAGAGAGGGAGAATGTGTGCATTCATGGAGTAGAGCAGAGAGAGAGAATCTTAAGGAGACTCCATGCCCAGCATAGAGCCCAATGTGAGGCTCAACCTCATAACTGTGGGATCATGACCTGAGCCTAAATCAAAAGCCAGATGCTTAACCGACTGAGCCACCCAGGCGCCCCAGTCCTACTTCTGGGCTTATGAAGGTCTGGTAGGATGGTACAGATAGAAATGTCTAGGAAAGAAAATGCTGTCATCCGGATCTAAAGAAGTGATATTACTGTCTCCTGTAGTGCTGTGGCCAAAATAAGCACATGAAAAGAAGTTTAACATTACTAATCACTAGGACAATTCAAATTAAAACCACAGTGACCTACCACCTCACACCCATTAGAATGGCCATAATCAAACTGTCAAGGATGTAGAAAACTTGGAACCCTTGTGCACTGTGTGTGGGAATGTAAAATGGAACAGCTGCTGTGGATCACAGTATCGTGGGTCCTCGGAAAATTAAAAATAGAGCGATCTGTAGACTGTGTTAGAGCAGCATTATTCACAGTAGCTAAAATGTAGAAGCAACCCGAATCCAAAAACAGATGAACGGAGAAGCAAAAATGGTATACGATGGAATATTACTCAACCTTAAAAAGAGATTCTGACATCTGCTATGACATGGATGAACTTTAGGACCCTAGGTGAAGTGAAATAAGCCATTTACACAAAGACAAATACTGTATGATTCCACTTAGGAGATCCTTAAAGAGATGTCAAAATCATAGAGACAAAGTTTCAGTTTTACAAGATAAAGAATAGAGATGGATGGTGATGGTTGTACATTATAAATGTATTCAATACCACTAAACTATACACTGAAAAATGTTTAAGATGATAAATTTTACAATAAAATAAATTAGAAAAAAAAGGGGGGCCTGTGGCCAAAAAAAGCTGCCAGAAGGATCTTCTTTCTCAATACCCGTAACTCAACTAATAAAACATAGTTAGTATTAAACTGAAGATATTGAGATCTGTTGAAGGCAGACAAAGTTGGCAATATATCCCGATATTTCTACTAATATCAGACAAAACGGTAACATCCATCAGGTGAATGGATAAATGTGGCATATCCACACCAGGGAATACTATTTGGCAATAAAAAGGAAGGAAATATTAATACATGCTGCAATATGGATGAACTATGAATACATGGAAAGTGAAATAAGCTAGACACGAAAGGTCACGTATTCTACAATTCCATTTGTGTGAAATGTCCAGAATAGGCAAGTCCATAAAGACGGAAAGTAGGTTAGTGGCTGCCAAGGGAAAAGGAAGGGGGGGAATGGTGAATGACAGTTAATGGGCATGGAGTTCACTTTAGAGGTAAAGAAAATGTTCTAAAATGGATCATGGTGATGACTGCACAACTCCGACTATGCTAAGAACCATTACATTACACAGTTTATTTTTTAATTGCTTCTCTTTTCAAATTCAAGTCGAATTGACCTACGGTATCCTATTAGTTTCAGGCGTACATCACAGCCATTCACCACAATAGCTCTAGTTGTCACAAGAAGTTACTACAGTATTATGGACTATATTCTCTATGCTGGACATTGCACCCCTGTGACTTCTTTCATAACTGGAAGTTTGTACCTTTTAATCCCCTTCTCCTATTTTGTCTATTCCCCACTGGCAACCACCAGTTTGTCTATGTATGAGTCTGTTTTGTTTGTTCATTTGTTTTTTAAATGCTTATTTGTTTTTGAGAGAGTAAGCGCAAGCAGGGGAAGGGCAGAGAGAGGTGGACAGAGGATCCAAAGCAGGCTCTGTGCTGACAGCAGAGTGCCTGATTTGGGGCTTGAACCCACGAACTGCAAGATCATGACCTGAGCCGAAGTCGGATGCTTCACCGACTGCGCCACCCAGACGCCCTGTTCATTTGTTTTTAAAGATTCCACATACAAGCGGAATCGTGGCATTCATCCTTCTCTGATTTCACTCAACATAATAGCCTGTAGGTCCAACCACGGCTGTTGCAAATGGCAAGATTTCATTTTTACGGCTAAGTAATATTCCACTGCATACACACGTCTTCTTTATCCATTTACTGGTAGACACTCAGGTTGAACTGTACACTCTAAATGGGTGAACGGTACACTATGAATTACGCCTCAATTTTAAAAGTGGCAACGTGGAAGAGTATTCTGTAATTTTTTTTTGAAGAAAACCAATTCATATCAAATACAAAGGTCACTGAAAAGAAGCAAGTATTTTCCTGGCAGCTAAGTTAACAAGAAAAGGTAGGAGGAGAAAGTCAGTGGGGAGTTGCAAAAAGCTGCTGGAGGAGGAGCTGGGAGTTTCTGATCAGCAGGGCTCCCTCTCCTGGGGAAGCAGAGTAGTATCATCGCCGGTGAAGGGTTGCCAGGCTTCAGAAGCCCCGGCCTAGGCCAACGTGAGCCTTCTACAGATTGAGCTTGGTATGTAAGGCCTTCATTTGAATCATTGAGCCTCCACCCGTATCTGCCAGCAACACACAGCAAGGTGCAATGAAAAGAGTACTGAACTGAGAATTGCGGGGCGGGGGGGTGCAAATCACTTTTGAGATTCATATCAGTCCAGATCTAACATCCAGTGTGCCTTTAACACTGATATTTTTCGTTAAGACCCCCTTCGAAGGGTGAGTTCTCATTTGCAAAAGGGATATACAGAATCATAGGCCCGGCCTCCTTCAAAGCGCTACTGTCAAACAAGTTTCTGCCAAACATAAATTCATATAAACCTTCAGGTATTATTATTAACCCTACTGACTCCCATCCTTTTATTCCCATTCCTTCCAAAAAAAAAACAAAACAAAACAAAACACCGCAATTATTTACTTCACCCTGTATATAAATAAGCAAAAGAAGCAAAACTTTTTGTATTTCAGAGGTCAGTACTGAAGGGAGGAAACTTGGTATTAGGAGCTCTGGATTCTAGATCAAGATCTTTTACTGAATCGCTGAGTGACCTTGAGCCAGCCATTTCTCTGCTCTAGATCTCTGTTGCTGTCGGCCAAAGTGGGAGCTGCTCGGGAATGGGGGCTATAATCCCTTGAGGCTCTTTCAATTCAAACTCTCTTAAGGCAGGGCGAAGCTGGACGATTACCGTCGCAGTCCGGACCACCGCATGCCCTGCTGTACCCGGACCCCAACCCGCAGACCCTAAGCCGCGCATGCGCCCGCTGCTCTCGACGCGAAGTCCCACGCTCCCCACGACCGCCCCAGCTCACTCTGCTCTAGGGCTCCCAGAGGACTATAGAACCAAAGTTGGGTGGGTGGTATCCGCGAGCTCCCCGCTCGTCTCATGGCCGCAGCCTGGAGGACACTCACTGACTCGCAGCAGGGCCACGTAGATGAGAAAGTTCCGTATGGACGAGATCACATCCTCGCGCATCTTCCGTTTCATCTCCTCGGGGTCCAGCTTCGGCGCGAGGCCCTCGATCCGGAACATGTCCGCTTTCCTTCTTGGGCTCCCAGCTACCACGCTCTGCTCCTCTCAGCGGCTGCCCGGCACCCGGAACTCGGTCTTACCCCATTTCCTGTTCCCGCCCCTCGTTTTCGCGCGCGGCGACGGGAGCCTGCGAGGGACAATCCTCCTTCGGCCCGAGAGGTTCTGCAGGGGCCTGCCTGAAGGGGGCGGTCGGAGTCTTACCGAGAGTTCTTCTTGGCTATTTAGACCTCTCTCTTGAGCGGGGCGCGCCAAACCGCAAAGTGCTTTTACGCCTCGGAGGTGGCGAAGCATGTAGATGCCACCGTAAATAATAATAACTACAGTTCTAACGCCGTGAACTGGATATGAAAACTTCATTTCCAAGATGAGAAAACTGAAGCACAGAAAGCTTTAAAAACAACTTACCCCCAAATTCTTTAAAATACCTTAGCGGGGGAAAAAGGTGTTGAGGAAGAGAAATGAAATGGTGTTAGCAAAACGTTGTAAATTGCTTAAGCTTGTGATTCGCATATCGTTTTAATTATTTTAGTCTATTTTGAGTATGTTTGAAATTTTTCGTAAGTTAAAACAAAAAGATGAAGATGATGACACTTGCTTGAGATTACACAACTAGTAAATGCAGTATGTTTTTAAAATAAATGTTATCGTCATCCCCATTTTATTATAAATATTTTTTATTTATATATTTAAATATATAAATATATTTAATATAAATTTAATATAAATATAATATATTTATATATTTATCCCCATTTAATTATATATATATATATATATATATATATATATTTTTTTTTTTTATGAGGTCTGTCCCCAACCTGGGGCTTGAACTCAGTACCCTGAGCCAGCCAGGTGCTCCTGCAGTAGGGTTTTATATTTAGACTTGGGGGACCCAGGCATAAAAGTTTTCAACTCCATATCATTGCTGTATTCTCATTTCTGGTGTTAACTGGTCCTTACAAGTTATAATATTGGCCCAGTAATATAGTATATATAAAACAAGTTCAGCTGCCCTCAACAGTTTACAGATTAGGAGAGGGAGGCTGAGAAGCCAAGTGTACTGCTTAAAGTCATTCCCCTAGTGACAGGCAGAGGCAGGGTTCTGATGCACATAATTATAATGCCAAGTTGAATTCTCTTTCCCCAGCACCCCTGCACCCCACTGCTCATCTGTTAGTCTTTAACGGTTAGTGTCTGCCAAGATGGGAATCACTGGACTCAGGAGGTAGAGGTTTAGTGCAATCATATTTCCTGCCACAGATTCATCAAAACAGCACTGCCCTAAATTCTGCATGCCAACCAGCCATATATAATTTTTAGACACAAGCCAGATAACCGAATTGCTCACATAATTCAAAACCAGAATGTGCCTTCATGATGGCCCAATGGATTTTGGATAAATTAGAACAGGAATTTACTGTGATACTGATAACTAAAGCGTTGCTACTCACCTTCCTGATTGACAGAATGTAAGACGCTGGGGCAAGAAAGAGAACTCCTCTCCGTATTCAGGCTTTCGTAACCCCTTCCATCTATAATTCATACAGTAGAATAGCCAAGGCAACTTTAGAATGGGAGAAGCTGTCACCCAAGGCTATTCCTCCACCCAACACCTTGAGAGTGTTGAAAGCCCGTGCTGATGCTGGAAAGCAGCAGGGGCTGTGGAAAGAACCTGGACAGGAAGACTGGAGACATGGCCTCTGGATTTGGCACTGACACCATCAAGCCATGTGACCAAGGACAAGTCTCTATTTCAATGCAGAAGATATGATGAAATGCTCTTGAGAGTCCTTTTCAGTTCTAACAGTCTAAGTATTTTGAATTCTAATTGTGTCATCTAGGGCGTTCTGGTCTGGAGTGTATGGTTATCAAAATATTATCAAATGTGGTAAACGTCAAAACAATGAGAAGTGAGAAGACTGTAACAATAAGGTATATCTCATCCATCTGAATAGTGAGGCAAAACGAGTTGGCAAGGATGAGTTCTTCTGTGATTCCCGTAGTTTAGAGCCCTCATGCTGAGTTTAGAAAAACAGTGCTCCTGTAGAATTACCAGTTTTTCTTTACTGAGATGCTTTTGAGTCTCTTGCCTGGATTCACGGGGAACCAAAGGAGGGGAGAAATTAGCAAAAAATTGTGTATCTTGGTAAAAAGATCCGATTTTTAGCACTTGAATTTTATTCATCTAATGCTGTATAAAGCAGCACCTGTCGACCTGACAGGTGATGTGGTGGCAGAGCTGACCTGATAAAGGGCAACGTTATTCTCCTAACAATCTCTTAGAGAGGCTTGGTGCTTGCCAGCCTACCTTAGAGAGACAGGAAGGTAGTGGATAGAAATAAGGAACAGTCGGTCTTGAGGTGAGGAACTGGTTCTGGACACAATCTAGGAGGGCGAACTGCTCCTGAACTGTTTCAGAAATGTTCACCCTGGGGGCACCCGGGTGGTTCGGTTGGTTGAGTGTCTGACTCTCAATTTCAGCCCAGGCCATGATCCCGGCATTGTGGGATTGAGCCCTGAGCCGGACTTCGCACTGAGTATGGAGCCTGCTTGGGATTCTCTCTCTCCCTCTCTGTCTCTCTGTCTCTGTCTCTGTCTCTCTCTTTCTCTGCCTCTCCCCCACTCTCTCTCTGTCTCTCTCATAATAAATAAATAAACATTAAGGAAAAAAAAAAGAAATGTTTATCCTGAAGAATTTCGTCTTCCCCTTGTATGGCTCTTCTGCTTGTAATGGAGGAAACTCCTTAACAGAGGTTAGGCTCCTTTCTTTGTCTTTCTTTAGTGTCCTCCCCCCCCTTTTTTTGGCACGTAGGTGACGGTTCCTTTAGGTGAGGGAAACTGAGAGAACATACTTCAGGAAGTTAACACTGGAGTAAGCTGTGGCACAGCCTGGACCCTTCATTTTCTTCCTCATTGGAATGATGAGGGGGTTGGGTCTGATGTTTAAAATCACTTGCAGGTCAAAAATGCTGAAATTATGTGTTCATCTTTCCTGTTCTTCTCTCATAGCCTTGAATTTGATCACTAAAAGCAAAGGATTCTTGATGATTTTTGCCATGAAAAGCAAAAATAAAAACTATGCCCACATAATTGAATATTGACATTTGTGTTAGTCTGAGCATAGAGGAAACGGTAGCTGAGGTCATAGCCTGTCTTGTTTTCCATTTTGATCCCAGGAGGGATTTAGGAGCTATTTCCTTTGCCTAAACTTTGCAGACACTACAGCACCCAAACGTACAGTGTGCACAATTTATCCACGAGAAAAGTAAATGCTTTAATTTCCATCCCTGGGGAGGAATTTGTAATTACAAGGTCAGAGATTCACAGATGACTCATGATTGGGGAATAGTTCCAACATATAACCACAGGAACCTTGTGGTTTCTAATGTATAGGGAACTATAGGCCTTGGCTGTTGAACAGTTCAACACCTTCATCCGACAGATGAGAATACTGAGGCCCAGAGGGAACCTGGTTAGAGGCAGAGCTAGTTGGGACTAAGGTGGGTCTCTGGGCTCCCAATCCGGCACTTTTCCCCATTACCTTGCAGCTTCCAATACTTTGTAGATAGTCTCATTGATGATCTTCCCCTCAGAGGTAAGGGTTGGAAGAATGGGGTATTGTCCAACCTCAGCTTGGGAGGGACAGGATAAAGGGAGGCTGATGGCAGTCCTTCTCTCCATGTCTCCGCCCCTATCACCGGTAGTTCATCAGGACTGTACTATTAGCCAACTCCACACTACTCCTTCCTCGTTCCTTCAGGAGATGAATGTGGTCTGATGTCCCCAAAATAAACTCTGTTTTGAAGTCCACTTAGGACTCGACATGAACAAAACAAAGATTGGCACAGGCAAAGGATTGCTCTGTGATAGATGTTAACTAGAGTCCTCCCCCAGCAGGTGGGATAACTTCTAGAAAGTACTGCCCAGCAAGAATCATCTTCAGGAAGAGGGACCTTTTGGACTTGAACAGATAAGTAGAATTTTGATCACTTCATCTCCCTGGTGTTTGCTTTCCATAATACCCTCTCCTCTGTTCTAATTTTTGGGGCTTTGTTGTTGTCTGGATGATTCATGAGCATTTGATCTTTCAAAGTAGACTATAAGCACCTCAAGTACAGGGAACATGTGCTTTAATCCTTCAAACACCTGGGGACAGGTATTTATACATGGTAAAAACTCAGAAAGTACCCCCCAAGTGGAGGAATGAATGAACGAATAAACTTCATTATCTGCTAACCTTTCAAATTAAAAGATCAGTTGCATATTACATTAAAAGGAAATTGTCCGCCAAAGACATTTACCCAAAATTCTACACAATATTTTTATTTCGTGATTTATTTTTCACTGTTTTGGTACAACGTGATTTTGTTTGCCTAAATAAAAATCATGTAAATAACCTTCTCATAGGCAAAATTAAAGAATGAACCTTAACATTTACTTGCTTTAAATTTATTTATGGCAATATAATTATATGAAACCCATATTATACTTTTAGTAACTACTTTTTCCACAAAATTACATGTTTATTTTTATAAAATTTAAAAAATACATAATAAAGGGAAAAAGAAGAAAAAAACAAACCCCTAATAATCCCACAACCACTATTGACACATTGATGCTCTTTCTTTCAGCCTTTCGTCTATCGTGCATAAATATAGCTCTGTCTCTCTCTCTCTATGCGTGTGTGTGTCTTTCTCTCTCTCTCTATGCATGTGTGTGTACACAGCATGTAAATATGTATTTTTTTTTACAAAAATGGACCATATAGTATATGATATTTTAACTTGCATTTTTCATTTAACTTTTATTGACTATCTTCCTATATCTTTAAATATTCTTCCAAACATCATTCATGACGGCTGTATGGTATCCATTATATCGATGTACCAAAATTTATTTTACTAATCCTCCGTCTTTGGGCATTTAGTGTGCTTCCGTATTTTCTCTATAAATAAATTCCAAGGAACATCATTGTAACACATTCTTTGCGCATACATACATCACATGGTTTCCAATCATCACGATTACTACCTTAAGTTCAGATTTCTCGATTTTTCCCACTGACCCTCGTTTTTACCCAGGAAAAAGCTCTCTCTGGTTGAGAGCGTAGGGGTCAGATCTCTCAAGCTTTGAGAACTATAAACAAGGAATGGGAAATTTTGTTTGTTTTAAGAAGAGGTTTGCTTCCTTGTGCTGTAAGTTCTAATTAGTTTGCAGAAGGAAAAGTAAAGCATACACGAAGCGTAGTTTGCATAGACGGTATTTTTAAATAATTTTTTAAAGTTTATTTTTTTGCACACGAGAGAGAGAGAAGGAGAAAAAGAGAGAGAGAGAGAGAGAGAGAGAGAGAGAGAGAGAAACAGAGTGCGAGCAGGGGAGGGGCATAGAGAGAAGGAGACAGAATCAGAAGCAGGCTCCAGGCTCTGAGCTGTCAGCACTGAGCCTGACACGGGGTTGAACTCAGGAACCGTGAGATCATGACCTGAGCTGAAGTTGGAGGCTTAACCGACTGAGCCACCCAAGCACCTCTATTTAGAGCACGTGATAATTACTAGCCATTTCCCTGCAGAGATTAGAAAGTTGGTGTTGTCACCGCTCCCATCCCACCCCCATTACACAAAAACACAAGTATATGCTGTGGAACTATGTTTATACTACTCGGTATAGTTTCTTGCTTTTCAATAAAAAGTGCCTGTTTCTTGACTGTAGTATAATAGGCGCTCAATTAATATTTATAAAGTGAACGAAGGGGATTTATTGATTCAGTGATTATAGGTCCATGTTCTACACTGATAGATGAACTCTCAGCTGTGTCAGGAGTCCTCTGACAGAGCAAAAAGTGAGTTCTTTATTTCCAGCCTCCGCAAGAAACAAAGGTAAGGCTATCAGTATCCATTCTCCACACCCTGTCCCTGACGTTTTCAGGATGATGGACCTGCATGATCAAAGCCAATGTATAAACACCCATGAGCACATTTTCTCATCTTAGAAAAAAAAAAAGACGGAGAGCTTCCTAAAGGTAAGAATACCTTTGTCATAGCACATTAAAGTTGAATTGCTATGCGTTGTACACATCGTAAAGGAAGGAACGTGCCAATCTTCCCATCACGTAATATTTAGAATTCAGTTGGGGAGAATAAAGGCCAGGCCTTATGTGAAAACGTGTCCTAACCTCCTGCTCCAGGGGGTCTCTCAAAGTCATTATCTGGTGCCCCTGCCTCCAACATCCCTGCTTCTACCTGAACGTCCCCAGTGGCAGTGAGCTCACCGCTTACTGGCAGTTCCATCCACCTGCAGATAGGCGGCTCTTCTCCTTAGAGCCATATCTGCCTCTCTCTACCGTGTTCCCACTGGTTCTAGTTATGCCTTCCCCAGTGTCAAAAGCAAGTCCGGTGATTCTTCCTTATGGGTGTGTAAAGGCAGCTGGGGCTTCCATGATGCTCATTTTCTCCAGGCTAAAGATAATTTTTGCAAAATTCTCTTCAAATTTTCCAGTTTCCCCTTGTCTACAGTTTTTCCTTTTTTTGTTAGCAATGATGGAGTGATTTACTCTAAGCTATCTGGCCTCACCCTCTCCACTAATTGCTTTCCCACCCCCACCCCCGATCTCTCACAACAAAGGGATCCCTGGCGAGGACCTCTGGGATTCAAAACCAGAAACTTTTTATTCCTTACTCAGAGATTATATCTGAATAAGAAGTGTGTGCCTGGGTTATCTGTCTCTTCCCTTAGAATTCTCACAGTGGTGGACGGAATTCCTTGACCATTTTTGCTCCTGTATGAAAACCAGCTGTAGGAAGAGTTCAGTGGAAGTAGTATGGTTGCAGAAGGAAAAATATGGACTTTGGAGTACAGGTTAGGTTTAACTTCCAGCTCCTCCATGAAGGTATTTTTAAATTTTTTAAAAACTTTGAAAAATTTATTTTCATTTTTATTTTATTTTTTATTTTAATAATTTATTGTCAAGTAAGCTAACGTACAGTGTATACAGTATAGTCCTGGCTTTGGGAGTCGATTCCCATGATTCATCCCTTACATACAATACAGTGCCCTCATCCCAACAAGTGCCCTCCTCAATGCCTATCACCCATTTTCCCCTCTCCTCGACCTCCCCATCAACCCTCAGTTTGTTCTCTATATTTCTATATTTGTTCTCTATATCTCTCTTATGGTTTGCCTTGCTTATTTTTTCTTCCCTTCCCCTATGGTCTTCTGTTAAGTTTCTCAAATTCCACATGTGAGTGAAAACATATATCTGTCTTTCTTTGAATGATTTATTTCACTTAGCGTAATACCCCCTAGTTCTATCCACGTTGTTCCAAATGGCAAGTTTTCATTCTTTTTCACCACTGAGTAGTATTCCGTTGTGTGTGTGTGTGTGTGTGTGTGTGTGTGTGTGTGTGTGTGTGTGTATACACATATATACACATACAATATATTCCTTATTCATCAGTTGACGGATATATGGGCTCTTTCCATAATTTGGCTATTGTTGATAGTGCTGGTATACCTCAGGAAACAACACGTTGGCGAGGATATGGAGAAAGTTGAACCCTCTTGCACTGTTGATGGGAATGCAAACTGGTGCAGCTACTCTGGAAAACAGTGTGGAGAGTCCTCAAAAAATTAAAAATAGAATTACCCTATGACCCAGAAATAGCACTACTAGGGATTTATCCAAAGGATACAGGAGTGTTGATTCACAGGGGCACATGAAGTGGTTCTGAGACCTTGTGACAGAAACCTTCTGGACTTTTGTTTCTTCATCTGTGACAGGAAGATCTAATATCTACTTCAAAGTGTTATTTTACAAGCTAAATAAAATGATGTACTTAAAGTGTCTGGCTTATGGTAGGCATTCTATTAATGGTAGCTACTACTAATCGTAAGATACAATTTTCCACTAGAAAAATTATGGCTTTTGCAGTAGTTTTTTACTGCAAAAGTACCTACTATTATTTGTCAGTTTCATTTTAATTCCCTCTGGCCTCTAATTCACAGTAAATATTTTTAAAATTATGACCCATACTCATAGTGCTCTTTCCCTACCTCTGATTCATTCCGTAGCCCAAGGATGGATTGGGTTTTTGGCCCCACCTCTCCTCTGAAACTGCTTCAAGAGAAGTCCTTATTGACAAATCCAAAGGACACTTGTGGGCCTCTGCCCCCCTGTGTAATTTGATGCTATTGGTCACATGACCCTTTCAGGAAAGCTCTCTCTTCCTAGCTTCATGGATACCACATTTTTCCAGTTTTCCTCTAGATGCTCCCCATCCTCCTTCCACAGATCTTTCTAGGGTCAACTCCTAAATGGTTGCTTTCTTTCAGGTGCTTTCCTGGACCCTCTTCTCTTGTATACTCATGGACAATCTAGTCTGACTTCAATTGCCATCTTTAAGCTAATGATTCACCACATGTGTCTCTAATTCATAATTCTCTCCACAAACACAGACCTGTATATCCAACCAACCTACTGACTTCACTGTTTCCTCGGATGTCCCATGGGGCTTCACACATCACTGTTCAAAGTGGAACCAATCACTACCCCCTCATGATCAACCTTAACTCCTGTGCTCTGCTGCCTAACGATTCGTACCACCATCCAGTCCCTCTAGCTGCCAAAGCCAGAAATTGGGAGTCAAGCTTGAGCCTTCCTTCTCCCTTTGGCTCTGTACCTAATTAACCATCAAGTTTATCAATTCTGTCTCCTTAATGTCTCTAAAATTCATCCTAATCTCTCTACCCCTTCCACCACTACTTTTGATGAGGTCATCCACCAACTGGTCTTCTTTTTCCTGTCTTATCCCTCCTAGTGTGTTTTCCACCCTGCCTTCTAAGTAAACTTTCCAATACAGTTTTTGTAATGTTAGTCTTCCGGATAAAATACTTTAATTGTTCCTCATTGCCCTCAGGAAAAGAGTACAAATGCTTTGGTCCTGTGTAGAAGACCTTTTATCGATCTAGTTCCCATCTTCTTCACGAACCTCAACCCTTTCCACTCCTCTTCCCATGCCTGGTGCCTCTTCTCCACCCTTCCTCTATCTGCCTCTTTCCCTCACAAATTTCTCAC
Source organism: Paguma larvata (assembly GCA_030068075.1). NCBI lineage: Eukaryota > Metazoa > Chordata > Mammalia > Carnivora > Viverridae > Paguma > Paguma larvata. Next base: position 33,292,146 of record CM057832.1, on the reverse strand, counting down.
CTCCACCTCCACGTCTGCTACTAGCTATTCCCTGAACTCACCAAACTCTTAGTTCTGGGTCTTTGTACATGGTTTCCTTTCTGATTAAAATGATTTTTCCTACCTCTTCATCTGGCTAACTCCTAGTGTCATTCAGAAATCGCTTTAGATGTCACCTCCTTCAAAAAGTCTCTACTAGTTTAGTTAAAAGTAATATGCCAATGTTGGTTCCTCAGGTAAGAAATGTAGCACACTTACATAAGATGCTTATGCTATGAGAAATTGGGGTGAAGGGTATATGAGAACTCTCTGTATTATCTTTGCAACTTTTCTATAAATCTTAAATTGTTCTAAATGGAATATTACTCAACCATAAAAAAGAATGAAATCTTGCCATTTACAATGATTTGGAGTGAGCTAGAGTACATTTTGCTAAGCGAAATAAGTCAGAGAAAGACAGATACCATATGATTTCACTCATATATGGAATTTAAGAAACAGAGCAGATGAACATAGGAGAAAGAAGAAAAAAACAGGAGAGGGAAGTAAACCATAAGAACCTATTAACTACAGAGAACAAACTGAGGGTTGATGGATGGAAGGGGGTGGGGGATAGGCTAGATGGGGGGATTGTTATGAGCACTGGGTATTGTATAGAAAGTGATGAATCGGGGCACCTGGGTAGCTCAGTCGGTTGGGCGACCGACTTCAGCTCAGGTCATGATCTCATGGTCTGTGAGTTCGAGCCCCGCATCAGGCTCTGTGCTGATGGCTTGGAGCCTGGATCCTGCTTCAGATTCTGAGTCTGCCTCTCTCTCTGCCCTTCCCCTGCTCACTGTTTGTCTCTCAAAGATGAATAAACGTTAAAAAAATTTAAAAAAAGTGATGAATCACTAAATTCTACTCCTGAAACCAATATTACACTGTACGTTAACTAACTAAAATTTAAATAAAAACTTGAAATACAAAAAAAAATTCTAAAATGAAAAAATCATTTAAAAAAGTCTTCACTAACCTACCTGTGCTGGCTTAGCTGCCGCTTCTGTGTTCTATAAGATGTGTGCCTGCTGTCCTTGTGTCAAAGCACTTAGCACAGTATCTGGCCATTGTCTATGTGTCTGTCTCCTCCACTGAAAAAGGATGGGGAATCATGTTTTCCTCAGTGTTTATTCCTGATGCTAGCATAGTGCCTAGCAAATGGGAAATGTTCACTAAGTATCTCCCAAGTAAATTTCTGTTGTTAAATAAATTGCTTTGGGGGTACCCCTCCCCCCCAAAGCAATTTACTTAACAACAAGCTTTTGTTGTAGGGCCTGAAATTACAGGCCTAGGAAAAACAGACCTTAAAAGTATCAGACATTATAAATGACTCGTAGTCTCTGCTTGTGTCTCAGCATGATGAACTTGGCAGGCATGCCTCGCTGGGTACATCACAGGTGTCCCTACACACTACGTATGTTTCCAAGAGAGTCACGTGGCATTCATTCCTCTGCAGGTAAAGAGCCCTGGGCCAGGTGAGCTGGGTGAGTTCACTCTGGGTGAGCCTTACAGGCTGCTGGCCCATCCCAGAAGGGTGTGGACTGTGTATTGACTGCATGAAAGCCAACTAGGGCATAGAGCAAAGGAACCAGTTGGAAGAAGAATGACACCACAAGGAGATGAATCTCCGGCTTGGCAATTCTGGTCCCAGCTCTTTCATTAATGAGCTGTGTGACCTTGGCCAAGTGTGTTGCTCTTTGTAGGCTCCAGTGTCTGTATTTATAAAATGAGGGTGTGGACTAGCCGGTCTCCAATGTCCCTTCCAGGATTGATGCTCTGGGATTCTGTGACCAGTGTGTGGTGTGGACACGAGTAAAAGGAAGCAGGTAAGTGTGTCCTAGGAGTATAAGGCAGCTGAACCTTTGCTTCCAGGTCAGCAGCGGTCTTCAGCAAAAGGAAACCAAGCTGGAATAGAGATTTAAATCATCCTGGAAGTAGAGACCTCTGGAATGGCTCATCATTGTGTCTTGAGGATCTAACTTAAATCTGTCAGAAGGAAGCAATTCTGTGGATTGGAATGGGTGAAGGTGGTGGGCAGAGGGGTGGTAATTTTCCCTTAACGATAAAAGGACCACATTTGGGGAAAGTTTTGATATTTATTGGCCACTAGTTTTGATTATTTTTTTGCATCGAAGTTATCCAAAATGTTAATGTTGGAGGTGGTGCAAGGTGGACCACCTGGAATGGGGCTGGGGTAGGCACGGCAGCAATGCAGTGTTTTTGAATGGAACTGTTAAGTGAGTGAATTGAGATCATTTGGAATTTGAGGCTATCGAGTCTTGGAAATTCAGTGTCGCCTTAGCCACGTGAAAAAAAATCCAGTTTATTTTGGAGTTTACCTGTCTTATATGGGTGGCAGTGGTTTCGGTAATTAAAAGTTCCTTGAGAAGTGCAAGGAAAAGTATGTATTTGCCTAATTGAACAAACACATCATAACCAACCATAGTTAAGAAGATCTTGTATTTGGCAGAGAATTTAGAGTGAGTAGAGAAGAAAATAAACGTATGATTCAAAAAATTTCCTGGAAGGATTCTTTCTGCTCACTGTTCACTGTTATCAGAATTTCTGAGAGGTTGTGTGGAAACTCCTGCCTTTGTCTCTGAAAGAGTTGCAAATATGTGGGTACAGGTAATGCTCCGGCTCCTGGCTCAGGATGACTCCTTTCAAACCTGGTCCTTCCTCTCTGTTGACCAAAAGTTTCCTTTCCTTCTTAGAAAAATACTTACCCAATGATTCAGTTGGGTTCAGAGGAGGTAGATGATCACTTAACCTCTTAAAGGCCCTGGATTTGAATCCTAGTGGATAAGGTACCAGCCAAATGTTAGCATGGAGATGCATCTTTCTTGACCCTCAGCATTGGAATGGGCCAGGAGCAAAGAAATGCCCCTCCTGAGAGATAAGGGAATCAGTCAGATGCAGAGAATTAAGGGAAATGGGCCAGCTTTAGGCCTCCAGGAAGAGGAGCCAAAAATCACAAATAGCAATAGTTAAATTTATTGAGCATTTACTCGGTGCCAAGCATGGTTCTAAATCATAAGTATTACAATCAGAATTATAGTAATAATTCTCACACCAAACCTTTGAGGCAGGCTCTCTTATTTCCATTTTCTTTTCTTTTTAATTTTTTTTTAACGTTTATTTATTTTCTTTGAGAGACAGAGTGTGAGCAGGGGAAGGGCAGAGAGAGAGGCAGACACAGAATCTGAAGCAGGCTCCAGGCTCTGAGGCATCACCACAGAGCCCAACGTGGGGCTCGAACTCACAGACCATGAGATCGTGACCTGAGCTGAAGTTGGCCACTTAACCAACTGAGCCATCCAGGCGCCCCTCTTATTTCCACTTTCTAGATGAATAACTCAGGTAGAGAGAAATATTCACCCAAAGATGATCTGGTAGTGAGTTGTAGAGCCAGAACACAAACTCATGTCCTGGTGCATACGTAACCTTTCAATTGACTCTCGTTCTGTGTCTCCAGCATCCATCCCGAGGCCGTGAAGGTAATAGACTTTGTTGAGTATTCCTGAACTGAATGGAACCAAGTACGCTCAGCCTGTGCCCAAATCTTGGTACTTGGGAGTGTTGGGGAGGCCCTGTTTGGCTCAGCACAGTGCTGAGAAAAGCTGAATGCAAGCCAGTATCTAGGGTCCGGCAGCAGAAGCCCAGTCCAGCCAGCTGATGTGGGATCATGGGGAGGATTCCCCCCTACTGCACAGGAAGGGAGAGGAAAACTCTGGGCACTCAGGAACCCAGGGCTACAAGGTATGAGGAAGCAGCCTGGCCATTCCAAGCATGTCGAGAACTGACTCTGCGTAACCCCCTGTGCTGGGCAATGGCCACTGTGGACATAGAGCTGGGTTGTGCACATTCCGGGCCCTGGAGGAGCCCCATGCTGACACTGAGAAGGACTGCCTCTACCTGATAGGACCCCACAAATTGCTTTAGGATCCCTGTCCTGTTTTGTAGGGCCAGACAAAACTAATTCTAAATTCTATTGTCTCTCTTGCTGGGATTTTATATATTCAGTCAAGTGTCTACTAACTGACAGGTTAATTTTCAGACTCCTGGAAGGACTTTCTGGAACAAGGATATCGGGGCTAGGGTGGTGGCAAGGCTGGGTAGACAGAACTTGAAAAAGGACTCTGCAATTAAAATCGTTAGTGAGGGGCAGCTAGGTGGCTCTGTCGGTTAAGCATCCGACTTTGGCTCAGGTCATGATCTCACGGTTTGTGGGTTCGAGCCCCGTGTCGGGCTCCGTGCTGACAGCTCGGAGCCTGGAACTTGCTTCGATTCTGTGTCTCCCTCTTTCTCTGCCCCTCCCCTGCTCCTGCTCTGTCTCTCTCTCAAAAATAAATATACATTAAAAAAATTTTTTTAATGGTTAGTGAGATTGTTGAATAAGAGAAAGAAGAAGGAAAGAAGAAAGAAACCTACTCATATATTCATAAAACTCTAGGACCTACTTGTCCCAGTCGGGAGATGAGGGCGTTTATCCTCAGTGTTAGCTGTGGAAACTTCTTTTGGGTCAGGTCTCTTGAACAAAGGAGAGATTTTGGTAGGCTAGGGACTCATTTGGTGATCAAAGTGACATCTGGTTGCCTGGGTAGTCCCAGTTTATGCATGTTATCGTGGTGGCATTATTTATATTGCCTTGTTTCGCTTGGAAAAGTATCCTGGTTCGGATGATAAATTTTACGATAATGCTGCCCATAGACAAAAAACACCCACATTGTTCTGGTGAGCCTGAGTTCTGAATTTTAAGCCCCAAAGAGATATTGGGGTATAAACACCTCTTCCTTCATGGCTTTTTACTCCATCACCACCACACCTAAATATGGACAAAACTCTTTCCTTTTCCTCCTTAGCATGGCTGGAAAAATATAAAACCAAAATTTACTTAAAAATTAATAAGAAACAGAAAATATTTCCTTTAAAATATAAAGAAACAGACACAGGCTACAAATTCATAAAATTCTTGCCACAGATCAACTTGACTGGCTGAGGTTAGACCTTTCAGCTCTCCCGCACCTAGAGTTCTGGGACACACAGGCCAGAGACAGGCTGGGTGGGGTGCTTGTGGGAAACCCACATGTCCTGCTGGGCGAGGGGACCCCAAGGTGTTAGTCCCTGAGGTGTCGCTTCCTGACTCCTAGGGGAAAGGAAAGAGAAGAGCTATTTTCTCATGTGGAGCTACCCCTGGAGATCCACGTGAAGCCTGGTCACTGTGAATGTAGCAATTATTAGAAACTTGCAAAAGGATCGGGGAGAAGGAATGAATTGGTGTTTCATGGAGTTTAATTGAGCATTCCTCTGCTCATTAGCAGCCATCAACTCAGTTTACGTGGCCTCATTTACAGATGGAAGAAAACAAAAATTCAGGGAAAGAGCCTTTCTTTTGTGTCTTTTCCTCTGTCCTCCCTCAAAAGTGCATCTACTCTGTCTGTGATGTTGTGCTATTGCTAAATCCATGATTGTACGTGACCTTAGCCATCTCTTTGTTACAGATGCATTTTAGATGGTTGGAACCACTCCGTCACCTCTTTCCTTTGAATACAGATGGAGATTAGGGATTATTAGTAGATAATTATTGAGCATTCGCTCTGTCATAGATGTTGAAGAGAATTACAGGGTCAAGGATTTTATAGTTACAATTCAAAGAGATGTAAAAAGGAATAAGAAACCTCAGGACATTGTTTAGGTTTTGAGGCCAGAGGCTCATTGATTCAAAGATCTAGAAGTGTGTAATAAAACCACACCAGCTCTGTTTCTGCCTTCTCAACGTACAAAAGCTAAGGATCACTGAATAAATTAACACAAGATCGCAAGAGGGTGCCTCTCCAAGAAAGTTCCCCTAAGAAGCTAGTTATTTCAGGAAGACATGAGTCATAGACCTTGTGAATCAATTTTAAAAGAAGCAAGATGAACCTGTGGCCAGAGATTACATCTGTAGCTACTGAAATCTGTCATTTCTTATGTGTCCTTCCATTTAACCCTCCTGTGTCACAAGGGGCCACAGGAACAGGCTGGAAATGTCTTCCCTGCAGGGTCCTTGCTGGTATTCAATTTCTCCTGATAAACTGCTTTTTTCCTCACCTCAGACCCTCTCCGAAAACTCAAAATGAATTCTGGGTTGATGGAGGAACACATTATTTAAGAAATGTGACGTCAACCTACCTACGAAGGCTGTTGAGTGCATGCAAAAGCCTTCCAAATTTTAAACTCTGGGGGCTAGAGACCAATTCCAAAGCCACCGCCATTGCTCAAGACTCTTCTTATCCAAATCATGCCCGAGAACTGACACCAAGACAATAATCAATCTTAAAAGCAACCACACTCATAACTTTATAGTAATGATAGAAATACTGACTGAAACGTATTTAAGTTTTCATTAAAATAATAGCTAAAATATGGGGCACCTGGGTAGCTCCGTCAGTTCAATGTCTGACTTCGGCTCAGGTCGTGATCTCATAGTCTGTGAGTTCGAGCCCTGCATCGGGCTCTGTGCTGACAGCTCAGAGCCTGGAGCCTGCTTCAGATTCTGTGTCTCCCTCTCTCTCTGCCCGTCCACCGCTCATGCTTTGTCTCTCCCTCTCTCAAAAAATAAAATAAAATAAAATAAAACATTACGAAATTTTAAATAAAAAACATAGCTAAAATATATCAAGGGCATATTGTGTACCAGGTACTACTACACTGAAAGCTTTCTATGCATTGTCTTATTTCATGCTCCCTATAATAAATATTATTATGTAGGCATTACTGTCTTAGTGTTCCAGCTTTACATGTGAATATTATTACAGCCCAACCTCCAGAATTCCAGACCAGATATCCAACTGTCTACAGATATCTCTGTTTGGATGTTTGATAGACATCTCAAGTTTAAAATATCCAAAATTTGGCTCCTAGCATTACCCCTTTTATTCCCCTTCCGCCAACAACCTCGCACCCCTTCAATCTTCTTTGTCTCACGTAATGGCAACTCCAGCCTTGAAGTCGTCCAGGCCAGCACCTTGGAGCCAGCTTCGACACATCTCTTCTGCTCACACCTCTCTTCCAATCTGGTCAGGAGATCTTGCCACTGCACCTTCACGCTATACCAGAATCTGACCACTTCTCAGGCCTCCACTACAACTTCCCCGGTTCAAACTATGGTCCTATAGCCTGGATGATTGCAGTGATCTTCTTCTGCCCCTGCCCATTTCAAGAGTATTCTCATCATAGTCACTGGAGCGTTCCTGTTAAAATGAAAGTTCAAAACCCTCCGGAAGCTTTGCATCTGACTCAGAGTGGAAATCAAAGACCTTGCAATGACTCCAAAGCCATTTGGCCCCAAAGGGGGCCAGCTTCTTTTCTGATTTTACCTTGGGTTTATAGACTCTGAATTTTATGAAATCTTTTGTTCATATGTGAATCCGTGTGTTCTTCTCAGGGCAGGGGGAGCACATGAACTTACCACCAGATTCTTCAAGGATTCACAGTCTCCCAAAAGTTTAAGAATCGCTGTTTGGAGGAAGCCTTACACTTCAAAATCCAATTTAAAGAAGGGATTTATTCGAGTTGCAAAATGATTTGGAAAAGATTCTTTGTTTGATGAAAGGAGTCACTGAAAACGTCTTGTGTGTTTGCAAGACGGTGAAATTGACCAAATTAAATATATGCACTTATTTTAGTAGACTGTGACCCAAGTGTATCAGTTCTTTTCTTTCTTTCAAAAAATTTTAAAAATGTTTATTTATTTTTTATATATATAGAGAGAGAGAGCACGAATAGAGGAGGGGCAGAGAGAGAGAGAGAGGGAGACACTGAATCCAAAGCAGGCTCCAGGCTCTGAGCTGTCAGCATAGAGACTGACGTGGGGCTCGAACCCACAAACTGTGAGATCGTGACCTGAGCCAAAGTTAGATGCTTAACTGACTGATCCACCCAGGAGTCCCCAACTGTATCAGTTCTAAGAGGATTTAGAGTAAATCCCACTACCATAAAATCTATGTGTAACAAAAAAATGTTTGAGCCTCCAGCTAACGGTCTCTTATTTTAAGTACTATCAAACCCGCAGGCATAGCTTTGGGCCTGTCGTGTGTAAGGTACTGTAGTTGGAAACATATTTGACACATTTCAGTACCCAGAGGCTAATGCAGAGCTTTGGCACAGAGTAAGCCCTTGTTTTTTGTCTTCTGTATGCTCTTTACCCCCTTTATGGCTCATCCTAGACTTTGCAGCATTTTACTGATCTGGTTTTAATGAAACTGAACCCAAGGTGATTCTGTCAGCTAAGGAGAGAGACCAGTGATTCTGGTGGATCATCCTGGATATGGGTTCTTGAGCCGCTGAGACCCCAGCAATGCAATCCTCTCCTTCACTGGGCCCCAGCTTTTGTGCCAAATATGCTGAGGCCCTTGTCTTTTGCGTGATTCCCTTGACCATTTATAGGCATAGAAACTCTGACCTATATCCCGAGGGTGTTATGTGGATTAACCAGTAAACCATAATTGCAAAGTAAACATTAATTGTTATCACCATCGATTCCGGTTTGGGTTCCTGACCCACAGAGAGAACTTGCTCAGACAGTGGCTCTCTGTAGGAGTGCAGAACACCTCACAGACTTATGAGGGATGAGCCCTTCTTTGAAGTGTATTAGGAGTACTCCAAACTATTTTAAAGTACTTGAGTTCATGCTGGAGACATGCCCTGTTTGTAAGGGAACCAAATCACTGTCCCTAACATCAGAAGGGATGCAATGGTGGGGACAACATGGATTTGCCCTTCACGGGCCCGGAGGGCAGAACTAGGACCAGTGGGGAGGCAAATGTTAGCCTAAGAGTGGAAGAACTTTATTTATTTATTTTTTGTTTATTTATTTTTGAGAGAGAGAGAGAGACAGAGTGGTAGCAGGAGAGGGGCTGAGAGAGGGAAACATGGAATCTGAAGCAGGCTCCAGGCTCTGAGTTGTCAGCACAGAGCCCAACACAGGGCTCAAACCCATGACCTGAGCTGAGGTCGGATGCTTAACTGACTGAGTCAAGGAATGGGAAGAACTTCGATAGCTAGAGGAGTTCAGCTGTGGAAACAGCTGCCTGAAAAAGCTGGGAGTTCTTTCCAGTCATGGAAAAACTCGAGCAAGGTTCAAGCAAATTGATTACCTACCTTGTGCATGGCATTGTTCTAAGTGCTAGAGGAACCCAAAGTGAACTTAGCAGGTACCATTTTCTCAGAGATATTCTGGCGTAAGAGGAAGATAAATCCATCCTTCTATCCCTCCACCCATCATCCATCCTTCCATCCATCATCCATCCATCATTCATCCATCCATCCATCCATCCATCCATCATTCATCCATCCATTCATCCATCCATCCATCCATCCATCATTCATCCATCCATCCATCCATCCATCCACCCACCCACTCACCTACCCAGTCAATGAATGTATGTTGAGCATCTACAATGTGGCAAGTGTCTTAGCACTGGGGATACAGCAGTGGACAAAACAAAGATTTTCATTTCTTCACATCGTTGATGATACTGACAACAAGAACCCCTGAAGCATGAAGTTAATGTCACCCTTTGAGTATGAAATGACGAAAAGTGAACATGAAACTAAATCAGTCGGTGAATGGTGATGCAATTATACCTAAGAAATGTTAAATACAACATATGATATCGTACTTTCATGACTGGGAAGACTGTTGGTGTAAAGGGGGTGGTCTGTCTGGCGCTGGAAGACAAAGAGACTGAGGAAAAACATCAGCGAATTTGTTTCTAGCATTATCTGAAAGCAGGATAGTTGACCAGGGACTGTTGCAGCTCAGTGACATTGGCCACTGAGATCATTCAATTTATACTCTTCCAAGAACCCTCTTCCTCTTCTGGCTAATTCCCAGTTCAGGTTTTGACTTAAATGTAACTTTCCTAGAAGGGCCTAATTTGCACTCTGGCAGCACTCTGTACTTCTCCTTAATGGCACTTACCAGAGCTTTGATTTATTGTTCCTCAGTATTCATCTTCCCCACTAGACTAGAAGCTGCTTGAGGGTAGAGGCCCTGTCAGTCTTATTTACCACCATATCCCACTGCCTAACACATAGAGGCACTTAATAAATATTTGTTAAATGACTGAATAAATGAACGAAAGGATGAATGAATGCGCTTTCCCAGGAAGATTTTCCTATAAGGGAAGAATGCTCTGAGCAAAGAAATGACGTTTATTTCTGGAATTCGTGGAGACCTCACTCTTACTGCAGAATTCTAACATGATATGGAGAATGTGAGTGAGCAGGAAATGAGCTATGGGACTTCAGAGATGGAAATGCAATTATGGAAGTGGTTATGGAAGAGAGGACACTTGACTTGAGTCTTGAATGGAAGATGGGATTTGGCCTATGGAGCTGAGGGATGGAGGGGAAGAGGTTATTCTAGCCAGAGATGGACAGCATGAGCAAAGACATCAAGTTTGGAGTTCAGAGTGCATGTAGGGATGCTAATTTAGTAATCTACAGGGAAAAGTACTATTGCTGGTGATATTAAATGGTCAAGTCCTATGATAAGAACGTTCTAGTCTTGTAGGTAGGCTGCATAAGAAGTCATGTTACAATTAGGTGTCAGGGGCACCTGTGTGGCTTAGTTGATTAAGTGTCTTATTCTTGATTTTGGGTCAAGTCATGATCTCACTGTTTGTGAGATCCAGCTGTCAGTGCAGAGCCCCATGTCAGGCTCCGTGCTAACAGTGAGGAGTCTGGTTGGGATTCTCTCTCTCTCTCTCTCTCTCTCTCTCTCTCTCAACATAAACAAACATAAAAATATTGAAAAAACAATTAGGTGTCAGTTAATTAACTCACAATAAAAAATATAGTTGCCAAAAGATGCCTGAAACTAATAGTTAGTGTAATCATTTCCTGTGGGTGGATCTTCATGGGAAACCAAAATGAAATCAGAATGCTTGATAAGCTTACAGTTAGGACAAGGGGAAGTCATTGAAAGGATGTTTAGAGACATCTGACTTAGACTTCTGTAATAGGAAGATACTTGTCACCAGAATTACCTGGGTCACCTTCTTAACCAGAGCCCCTCTGCCCTGGATGGTATTAGATGGGTCATACTAGGGTTTGCTTGTCTGACCTACTTTCCTTGTTTTTTTCTTTTTTCTTTTTTTATTGTCAAGTTAGCTCACAGACAGTGTAGTCTTGGCTTCAGGAGTAGATCACTTACGTTCAACACCCAGTGCTCATCCCAACAAGTGCCCTCCTCAATGCCCATCACCCACTTTCCCCCAACCCCCAGCCCCCCACCTCCACCAACCCTCAGTTTGTTTTCTGTATTTAAGAGTCTCTTATGGTTTGCCTCTCGTGTTTTCACAGCTAGTCAATATCCCTTTTGACGGATGCTTTATGTCGCAGCTATATTAATACTTTCAATCAGATTTCATCAAGTTTTCCTGGTCTGAGAACCATTCTGTTTCTTTAAGGTGACTTAGCAAATCTCTGCTCTAATCAATTATGCGTTAATGTCCTCATTAAGCTCTCAGAGGACAATCTCATTTTTAATTCTTCAGGATCACTCAGTGTTGCCTCTAGTACCGACAACGCTTGCCAGTGTTGAGATTCTAGGGTACCCCAAGTCCCAAGTGGCTCAGAAAAATCTTATTTAATGTTGTCAGAATTTCACCAACTAGATGAAACCTCAGTGATAAGAACCCCTGCTAGTCCATTCATGTGCTTCTTTGCAATCAAGACACATTTCCCACCTGCTATTTTATTCAGTCTTTCTAAGAACTCTTGAGGTAACAAGGGCAGGGATTGGAGTTGCTCATGGTCACATAGTTAATAAGAAGCAGAGACACAGCTCATATCTCAGACCTCAGATTACTTTTGAGTATGCCCTGCTGCTTTACCAAGAAAGAGGAGAGAGTTTCCTTTTAAATTCCCCTTGCACTGAGAAGAAAAACCAAATAACACGATTGTTTAATTTATCCACTTGAAGGTCAAGCACAGAAGTCAGGTGTTGAAGCTTAGCATGAAAACTGTGATTGAGGATTTTAGCAGCAGAACTAGGACTTGATTAGCAGTTCACATGCCCAATCCCATCCCTACCTCAAGGAAGCCGAACAGTGGGGTTAGATGGACCCCTAAGGGCAGAGCTGGTAGGAGCCATAGGAACAAAGAACAAACCACAGACTGGAATGCCCATCAGCGAGTCCAGAGCTGGAAAAGAGAAGGCCGGTATCCCTGAGGGATACTGTGACCAAGCTGCAGGGAAGATAGGGTGAATGGCTCCTCTCAGCTTTTCTAGAATCAAAACATTCTTTCCTGTAAGGACTGCTGGATATACAAGGTTATGTTCTTACTCTTTGCTTCCTTGTCCCAGATTTCACAGAGACCACCTCTCTTTATGATAATGACTGTTAATGAGCACCTGCATTGTGCCAGTCTCGGGACTGGGTACATTATTTTGCTCATAACACGCTTGAAGACTGCATTGCCTCTGTCCTGCACCCAAGAAACTGTAACCCTTAGAGATTAAGTAACTTGCGCCATGTCATTCACTAAGATATGATGGAAATGGGGTTCTAAGGCAGGTCTATTTGGATGCAAAACTCAAGCTTTTCTCATTGCATCATACTGACCCTCAGTACATTCATGTCTCAGAAGAAGCTGTCACAGTTCAGGCCTCTTACGTCTTCCATTCCTACTGGTCAGAGTGAGGAGAACAAGAGATAAGAGAAAAGCAGAAAGTGGTGTGTTCAGTACACACTAGAACCGGACTCCCTGGGTTCAAATTCAGACTCTCCCACCTGCCGGCTGTGTGACCGGTAGCAGGTCTTACCCTCTCTGTGTCTGTTTCCTTGCTTGGAAAGTGATGATTATAATAGTGAAGAGAGCGTTTTTAAGTTTCTTGTCCTAAGGGACAGCCCTGCATTAGTTTGAAGCCAGTTCTTTTTTCTGCTAAACATAGAGGGGTACTGTGTTAGAGATAGTGTGCCCCAGACTTCTGCTTACTGTGAACCTTGTTAAGGGTTATGAATGCTGAGAATTCTGTTTTGATTGCTGTTTGCTGTGAACACTGTGAAACTTTTCTTGGGGTGCTGTGAGGCCTGTTTAGTTTGCTATGTATTAGACTAAGTTGCCGTATGTTAAATCTTGTTAGGTATTAGATTTAGAGACTTAGGAATGCACTAGACTCCTGGCCCGTTTGCTGTGATTGCTGTGAACCCTGTTTGCTGTGTTAGAGAATTGCCATATTGTGAAAGTATAGTGCTGTTAGGGCTAAGGCCATTCCATTTTGGTTTAAGTTCCATCTTGGAGTAGTTCTGGGCCCCGAGTTCCAGGAAAACAAGTCACCCTGGACTCTGTCCTGGGTTCCCGTAAATAGAGTAGCCAAAAGGCCAGACCCAGATTAGCAGACCCTGTCACTACCCTGGATGGGACTGGACCCTGATTAGCAGACCCTGCCTCCACTTTGAGTTCCAGAGAAACCACAGGAGGTCAGATTCCTAGAATAGCCCCTAGCAAAACCAATCAGTGTTTAGCCCAAGCGCGCTGACCATTTGAATCTTCGCGGGACACCCAAACTAAGCCAATCCATAGCTAGCCCGCGCCCGCCAAATTTGAAATACTCAATCAGAAACCAGCCCGCGAAAATGCCGATCAATCAATTCAAAGGATCCCCATTCCCGCCCAAAAAGTGTACTCGAACCCTGATAAAAAAAAGCCTGTGTAAACCTGGCTCAGGGCTCTTGCCACTGCACCGCTGCGTTGGGAGGTGCAAGAGTCCGAGCTCGAGTTTCGAATAAAGACCCTTTGCGTTTGCATCAGTCCTGGCTCCCTGGCGATCTTCTTGGGATCCAGAATTTGGGCACAGCAAATAGTACTCACTTTATAGAATCATTGTGAGCATTAAATATGTGATTATAACCACAGTGCTTAGAAAAGTGTTTGGGACATAGTAAATGCTCACTATAATTAGACTTTGTCTTTTGGTTAAATTGAGGGATTGATCTCAGTCCAATTTGACCCCTTCATTGGATTTGACAGACACTGCACCCTTATTAATTCCAAAATTCTAAGACATCTCTTGAGGTGGGTTACTTCCTAGATGGATCCTTTCAACCATTTTAATAGATCCCTACTGATGTAGATATCAGATCTCATCTAGAATTCAAGGGTCACACCATGGGTGGTCCCTACATTTGACCACTGCTGTACCCTCCTCCTCCCTTTCCTAGAAGTTCCTGCCTAAAGTGACTGTGGGTTTACTGGAGAGTTGCCTTAATGTGGGTCCAGGCAGCCCTCTGGGCTTTAGCCTTCCCCACAAGAGCCCATTCTTTGCATGCTTTGGAGCTCAGCAGGCTCCCTGAGTCTTCTCAGTCAGTGACATTCCAGATGCCAGAGCTGGCAGGAAAGGGTGAGGCAGCCCCGGCTGACTCCAGAAAGGAAACCAGGTGTGTCCACACAGACAGCTGCAGACCAATTAAAATGCTGCATGAGCTAATTAAGGACAGCGAATGAGGCATCGCTGCTCTGAGGATCCCCAAAAATGCCAGAGAAGGATGGCCTTGGGCAGGAACCTTCTATGACTTGGAACTGGATGACTTAGGTGACAAGATTAAAACAAAAAGGACAAAACACCTGCAAGACATAAATTCATATACCCAAATGGAATCTTCAATGCAGTTCAATTTCAGAAAGATTTACGAAACCTAATTAGGGCAGAGAATAGTGCTGGACACTACAGCAATGCAAACGGGCGACACTCCATCCCTGACTCAAGGTTGTCAGTTCTCTATCCTCACTACCACCTCTCTGGTAGCACCTATGGTCTCTCTCACCCGGACTATTGTAGTCACCCCTAACTGGCCTCCCTATCTCTTACCTTTCCTCAACCACAATCTCATAAAACAACTTCGGTCACACATTCGTCACTCAAAATGGCTTCCCACTGCCTATGTGTTAAATACAAATACCTAACAGTATTTAAAGTCCTCACGGATTGGTCCAATTTAGTCTTCCCGGGTTTTTCTCTACTTATATTGCTCTCTTCTACCATGTATCCTACATGCTGGCCTTATTAGTCTACCACAATTCCCTCAAACGCCCTGTCTCCATTCTTTCCCCATCTTCCTGCTTTCCCTGAATCTGTCATAAAGCATAGCATATCTTCCGATTTGTCTCTGACTAGAGAGATCTTGCTCACCTTTCAAAACTCACCTCAATACTGCTTCTTTCCTAAAGCATTCCATGATGCTGGCTTTCTCTAATGGGATGTCATCGATCCCCACGGTATCCTCCATTGCACTTGGTTTAACCTTCTCTTGTGTCACAGAATTCTTCTCCCACGTGTTCCCTGAGGGAGCAGGTCTGGGATGGGTTTTGTCATTTTCCTCCCCCACAGTATAGCTAGTACAGTGCTCATGTGCAGTGAATTATACTGAATGGAATGGAGGAAATAAACCCAGCCCAAAGTGACTGATAGAAGCCAAAATGCCACAGGGTTCTCTGACAGAGCTCCAAAGTGGAACGGAATTCAGGTTGGAATGGGGACGAAATATGGTCCCAACAGGAAAAACTGGGAAAGTTTTTTTTTTTTTTCATGTAAGTCTTCCCTCACTTCTCCTCCTCTATGGCCCCCAATTGTGGTTTTCACAACCCAGTACTGTAATTGTATGCTAGTATGTCTGATTTATTTACCAGACTATAAGATCCTTGAGGGCAGGGACCAAGCTTTAATCCTCCTTACATCCTTGTACGAAATCCAGTGCTTGGCACTTAGTAGGTGCTCAACAAGTATTTTTCAGGGGAGGAAAAAGAGGATGGAAGGGAGGGATGGGAAGGTTTATTCATGTAGAGAAGGGACAGGGTGAAGGCCACAGAGAGCTGAAACCAAAGGGGTACAGTCCTACGTGGGGGTCCTGCCATACGGTCTTGGTGGATTAGCCTGGTGTTGTGAAGGGGCTGGCTTGCTACATACAGCTTTCTGTAGGAGCTGACACTGAATCCTAAGAAAAAACCTTGTACTCCCAGCTCCTTCCCTCCCTCTTTCCCCCACATCCTGGGGTTGGTGCAGATACATTCCTCAATAGAAGACAAATTAGGAGGCGGTTGGCAGCTGGACTCCATCCCTGTTCTGTAACAGAGGGTCATTGTGATTGCTGGAGATTTCACTAGCACAAAGGCCAGTTGGCCACTTAGGGTAGCTCTTAAAAAAAAAAAAATCAAAGGCTTCTAGATGAGGATGAAATTCCTTTCCCCTCGCTTCTAGACAAATAGGCAAAATTAGGAGTGGAACACTCATTTTTATCTGCCTCTAGGTCGGTGGAAGGAGCAGGAGTTCTAGCATGACTGAGAGCCACGCATAACTAACATTTTTCACCACTAGGTGAACAACACACAGCGTAAGACACACACCCAACGTAAGACAAGCACCTTAATCGCTGAGGCACACAACGTAAGACAAGCGCCTTAATCGCTGAGGCTCATTTTCCTCATCTATAAAATGGGAATAAAGAGTATCTTTTTCAAAGGACCGTTGTGAGACTATCACCTGCCACAAATAATTTAGACTAGCGCCCCGTAGAGAAAAAGCCCTAAGTAAATGGTAGGTATTGATCATCATGATTATTTAAAAAAAACTATGTAGGGTAGGGATTCAAGGGCTTAGCAAAGTAGACAGCTGTTATATGATATTTGAGAAATCCTATTAGAAGTTCCAGTTGTCTGGTAGGATAGTTTTAAAGCACTTGGTATTCCTTTCAACTCCTGTTTTTATTTTATCCTGTCCATATGGCTGTGTTTATATGCTATATAAAGTATGTTTGTTTAGCAATAATTAAATTCCTTACTGGCCCCCGTTTATCTTCAACTTGTTTCCTACCACCTCTGGCCCTATGGACTGGGAACACAGGATAAAGTACCTCCTTTACTAAAATATCTTAAAGACTCGTGTTGGCAATAGCTTTGCCAGAACTTTGTGCCTTGAACTTTGAAGAACACAAATCCAAAGAGACAACATTCTATGCTTTGGGTTAGAAAAGTTGCTATAAAAAAGTTACTGTCCAATATTTTCCTTATTTACTGTAGCTTTTCATATTATGTTTTCTCGGTTTGCTTGTTCTCCATTTTGGTACAGAAAGTGAAAACATTTTTTCACATGGGTCTATCTACAGTGAAAGCTGGAAATTTGTGGAGAGAGAGAGAATGAATTGATTCTCCATCATAACATTTGATAGCAGGAAGGTAAAGAATAGAATAAATGAAGAAGAGAAAAGAGGTGGGTAACAGGAACATTCCCCACTAAGGAAGACAAGACCTTCAATGACTGTTGGCAGAATACATGAATCAATTGTAACAGAGGGTTAGACTACCGGTTCCCACAGAGAAATAAGACACAATCGCTACCAGCTAGATCAATTGTGGGACAGTCCACCTAAAAGACCCTGGATAAAGGATTTAGCAGAAGAATGGTTACATGACTCTTGGGGCTGTCGCTCACATCAAGGGTCAAAAGATACCATTATTGAGGCCTTTGAGGAGGATTTCTTTGGAGGGAGCAGTGAATGTACCAAGTGCCACGCTGGGCCCCAGGGAGTAAGGGGTGTAGGCACCCAGTTTATCTCATCCTTCTCTCAACAGAACAACTCAGAGCTTGGGCTGCGTCTCCCAGTTGGAGGCCCAGGTGGGTCTGAATCCCACCCTGGAAATTTATAGAAAAAAGAACAGGGCTGGCTGGCTCTTGCGTTGGCCCCAGAGTGAAGGAGGTTGCTGCTGCTTCCTGATTGGCCAACACTCCCAGAATTTGTTAGGTCAAAGAATGCTCCAAGGAGCAGATGTGCACCCCTGCTGGAAGAGCTACTGTGTGAAGCACCTTAGATCTGTTCAATAGGGATCAATAAATAGCCCCAGCTGAGAAGCTGGAGGAGCGCTGGGTGATTTCTAGAGCCTGAGGCAAAAGCTTCTGTCTGAATGGATTGTTTTTGCTTCACTAAAGGATCCTCAACTGAGGGGCAGGTCTTGGAGGAAGTCCCAGTAGTAATACCTTATGAGAGAAAGTTCTAGATGGCTGCTAGCCCTAGAGGGTATGGTGTCATGTTACCACGGTCCTAATCAAACAAGTACTTTCTGCCCCCTTCCTTCTCCTCTCTTTCTCCAGGAGGGGTCAAAACCCCATTTAGCCAGATGGGAGTATAAAGAAGGAAAGGGAAGTTTCGTCACCTGGTTTCCCACCTGCCAAAAGCTGCCTGAATGAGATTAGAAATTTCTATTACTATGTGGATGTGGCCATTTTAATTTATTGAAATGTGTTTATAATGGTGACTTCAAGTGAAGGAAGGAACGACTTTTGACTACCTGGGAGGGTCCACCAAAGTCCAGGGGCATGCTTGAGTTTCTGTCTAGAGACAAAGGAAGATCTCTCCCCGTTTCACCCCTGATAAATTTAAAAGGCAGTAGGAGATTAAAAATAGTGTTTTCATTCTATTCCATGAGTTTTGGTCGTTCAGCTTACTGGTTACAGAATGAATATGCGAACAGACGGATAAATGAATGAATGCTGTTTATATTAGGATGCACTGTGATTTCAAATTTAGGCCTTTAACAAATTGGATTCTTGTAGCATTTTATTACCTTTGGAAGGTATGTAGTTGTACGTAGCAGATTATTCTGCAGCTCTTAGCTGTATTAAGATCTGATGCTGAATTAACACCACTCTGCCTGTTTCCTGTTAACTCAAAGGCAGTCGCAAGGGGCGCCTCAGCAACGTCTTTTGTTAGGCCCCCAACCTCCTTTTACTCTTAGTACTTTTGTGACCCGCTTAAAACCTCAGCCAGCTGTTCTGCTGAGAAGGTGCTGAGGATGCGTTCATCCTCAGGTGTAAATGAGTTACAGAATTGGCTCTATAGGCTTATTTCCAGAGACGGTTTTGCTTGAACGGTCAAAGTGCCTGAGTTCAAAGAAGGGATGCTTATGTCTTCATGGTGGATTTCGGGCATCTGCAGCAGGCAAGGGACAACGGAGATTTCTTTGAGCAGGGGCATCCCAGCTCCTTAGGAACCATACTTGATACGCCCTTGAGCTCTGGGCACACGGGCAGCTACCCAGGTGTATAACATACCATGCGAACGTGAGCCAGTGTCATTACCATTGTTCTTTAATAGCTGGGACTCCTGACAACACGCCTGTAAGTGCTTTCAAAAGGTTAGTTACCCACACAGATGCCTCTGCTACCCTTATCAAATTATCTCCTTCTAACTGGAATTTTCTCGTATCCCAAAGGGCTAGAAGCCACTCTCACCCATCAAAGTGCTAAACATCACGGGGGGATAGCCCCTCACTGGGCATTTCCTCTTTCTCCTTGTCGACTTCCACCTGCTCAGAAGCGTTTCTGCTTCAGATCCTATCAGTCCCATCTTGCAACTGAAGCAAAAACTCTCGCCTGGCCTGAGCTTTTTCAGTGTGTTCGAAATGATAAGAAACAGCTGTCCTCGGATTAATGCCATCATCCCTGTTATGATTCAGCCATTCAGCTTGTGGCAGCGATTGTGTGTTAGATGAATGTCTTTCTAAATTCAATCACCCCAAAATAAATACGTTGCAGTAGCCTCATTAAACAAAATTGGATGCAAGGAAAGGATGGGGCCGACTGATAGGAAATGAGAAAGAAGCAGAATATTTCAAAGCTGCACGCATCCAAGTGCCCTTCAGAAACCTCTTCTAGGACCCTGTTCAGCTTTGGCACATCTAGGTTTTGTTTGTTTGTTTTTTAAAGATGGTTATGTGTGTGGTACCGTTTTCCCCAAAGAGATATTTTTTTTAAGAGATATCTCTTTTATTTTTTATTTTATTCTGTATTTTTATTTTTAGAAAGAGTGGGTGCACGAGTGGGGGAGAGGGGCAGAGAGAGAGAGGGAGAGAGAGAGAGAATCTTAAGCACAGACCCCAATGCAGGGCTTAACCCCACGATCCTGGGATCGTGACCTAGGCCAAAAGCAAGAGTCAGACGCTCACCCGACGGAGCCATCCAGGCGCCTCAAGAGAGATCTTTTTATAAATGAAATAGTAGGTATTCATATGAAGAGACAGTCACACAAAACAGGCAAATACGCAGGTGTGTTCATATGTGGCCTCTCGTATAAGACATTTACCCCATGTTATCTACTTCGTTCAGCTTATTCAAATTATTTTAAACTCTAACCGCAGTAGATGCTGTGTGAGTTGCTGAGGGGCATGAAGTTGAATCTATTCATGCATTCATTTATCCAACAGATGCTCGCTATCGCTGTTCTTTGCTCTGCCTTGTGCTCATTATTTCAGGTACCGCCATGAGCCAGACTGCCTCGGGTTGGCAAAGAGGTTTAGAACGGGCGATTGGATAGAATGGACACACATACATGTACTGAGACCTTCAACATGCGAAGGGCCATAAGAAAGAGATGTGAAAAGACCCGTGAGAGTTTAGGAGAAAGCGGTCCTTTATCTCTGTAAGGAGACAGAAAAATCTTCAGGCAGGAGGCAACGTTTGGGTTGGACCCGGAAGTCTGTGAACAGTTTCAAAGTGAAGGCCTTTCTAGACTAAGGGAACGGTGTGAATAAAATTAAGGTCACAATTTTTGGAGAGGGGCTGGGGAACAAAGGGCACGGATGCACACAGGGGAGTTGTCGATAAGGCTGGACACGCAGGTGAGAGCTCCGCAGGCCGGCCAAGGAGCGTGAGCTTTATTCTAGAATCGTTTGGGAGCCGTAGCAGAATGATATAATCAAAGCTGTGCACCAGGAAATTTAGTCCAGTCGCAGGCTGTGGATAGAATTGATTGGAGGTAGGAGGCGTTAGAGATAGGAGTCTACTCAGGAGACCATCACGAAAGTTCAGGCCAGGGATAAACAAGGGCCCAGGGTGAGATTGTGGCAAATAAGCACTGGAGAAACAGACATTAATTATTAAAAGGGAAAAATCAATGAGTTCGTGACTGTGGGTGTTTTAGGCTCACTGTGTTCCTTTGGGCGTTAGATTTATTTTTTTTTACAGGTTAGAGCTACGTGGGAGAGACGTGTGTGTGGTTCAGGGTCCTAGCAGGGCAACAGACTCTAACCTAGGTGGTTCAAGAGATTTTAATGAAGACATCATTTGCGG
Organism: Paguma larvata; assembly: GCA_030068075.1. NCBI lineage: Eukaryota > Metazoa > Chordata > Mammalia > Carnivora > Viverridae > Paguma > Paguma larvata. The sequence goes on along the minus strand of CM057832.1, from coordinate 33,271,019 downwards.
GGGTACGGGTGGCATTAAGGAAACCAGCAAGAGGAGGTGAGGTACCCAGACATTAACAAGAGGGGGAAGCCGTTAGCACCCCTGGGGGGCAAGGGGAGAAAATGGTATTACCAGTTTCCAATAGGAGTTGGCGTCATGGAGGTGCTGTGGTCTAGAAAGCAGGCAAGAGAGAGGAAAAGAAATATTTTTACCTCTCTCTGCTGCTGCCCTTGGTTTGCTGCTTCCTTTCACTGGCCAAACACTACAGAAAGGGTGACTAGTTATAGGGGTGGGGCTTTCAGGGTGCAGAGCAGGGAGAATCACGGGCAGAAATACTTATAGGGCAGAGGGCAAGGAAGAACAATGGAAAAATAACCAAAATCCAGTGCTAAGGTGTGCCTGCCATATGTTAGGTGATATTTAATATCTTGGAGCTTCTTGAATCCGAGGGATTTCAACAGAGGGGTTTCGTTATGAAATCTGATTCCAATATGATAGTTATCATACACTCGATAATAAAAACTGGTAATAAAATCTTAATAATGAAAGGCGAAGGCCAGGCTTGGGCACATAATTTCACTGCTGAATCCCAGTTTGTCTGTAAAATGATGCTATTAATTCCTGCTGTACTCACTCTGTAAGGTAATTATGAAAATAAAGTGAGATAAGAGTTATAAACATATTTTTAGATTAATTTTTGGCATAAATCACCGTTAAGATGTCTAGGATTGTTATTGTCATCTGGGATAATTCCTTTTTATTGGTGGTGCTTTCCACCCCATCGGCACAGTGTCTGGGCCGGAGGACTGCTCAATCAGGGTCTGTGGCATTGAATTGACTTGAATTCGCAACACATACCCTTTCTCCATGACTCACCCATGACCTCTTTCAATTCAGCTTTGTTTACCGTGGGATGTTTTACATTGTCAAAGTATCCCACGGCCCTAATAACCTGTCAGGAAAAATTAAGACCCCCCTCAGGATTAAAATCGCTGGAAAACATTCAAATTCACTTCAACAAGGGAAACATTCATCATACGTTCTTAGAGTGAGGCATCGTTAGTAGTGCTGACCACATATCCCAGGTCTGGACGCAGGCTTCGTCGCCTGAATTTACCAGTTTCCTTTCACAGCTGAAAAACCACCGCACACACCAATTTGGAGGAGGTGGCAGTTCGAAAGATGAAAAAGCCTTCAGAGCTGTAGGAAATCTCTAAATCCCATGTGTGAAAAGGCTGCATTCTTGTACTGTAATTGCTTTTCTTAGTCCGGCCCTCAGGGATAGGCCCTAAATGAGATACTAGGCTGGCTGCATCTCCAGTACTTATGGCCTTACATTCACATGTCTGATTCTGCGAAATATGTTAGATGAAATGCAGGCAGAGAGCTCCCTGCTGGGAAGGCATCTGAGGAAGTCCTGCTGCAAGCTAGGGAGGCTCCTGTATTGTCAGGAACACTCCTCGCCGGCTGGTCCCGGAGAGTGCGGACCAATGAAGCCAGCCTCCGGAGAGGGCCCACGTCTCCTGAACCTTGGGTGGTTCTTCGGTGTTTCAGGGCATCTGCTGGCCACAGATCTGTTCCGGGGAAATGTTGAGACACTTGCTTCCAGAGTCGAAGGACCTGGAGAAAGCATGTAAGTAGCTGTAGGAGCTGCAGGTGTAGGGCATGGAGAAGAGATGACCACGGTGGGGGGGGGGGGGTGGCGCAGTGTGGTTTTCACCCCACAGTCATCTCAGGGAGGGAGGGGCAGCCTCCTCCAGAGAAGACACCTCCTTGTGTCCATGGCTTGGCCCCTCCGTCCCTGGCATGCTCCCCCTTACTAGGTTGGCTGTGTAAGCAGTTCTACTCAAAGTACGCCCTGCCTAGCTGCAGCATCGGCATCCCTTGAGAGCCTGTTGAACATGCAAATTAGAGGCCTCGCTGCAGACCTACGGAGTAAGACTCTCTGGGGGCCAGAGCCCGACATTTGGGTTTTTGCCAGGCCCCTAGAGGATTCGTGTGCTCTTTGAGAAGCACGGGTGGAGAGTACAGATATTGCTGGGCTGTAGAGCGTCAGATATTGAGCGTGAAATCATAGGCAGAGAGGCGACTGTTTGTCTTCATTGCCCTCAGTGGAACGAGTGGAACAGGGCTTCACGCCGAATGGGCTTCTAGAACGACTGTCAGCTCCTCCATCTTCCAGGCCACCTTTGCTACTCCAGTGTTTCTTACATTTGCCCAGAGTTGTTTCTGTCAGCGTGGTGGTCCCAAAGAAGTACGGTCCCTTAACTCTCCAATCTCTTGTCTCTGGCTAGAAACAGCAGTCTCCATGCTCCTCCGAATCCCAGCCCGATCCCTGTACCTCGGTTCCCTGCGTTGTACGACTTCCCTGGTCTTTCTCCTTCCTGGAATCCCAGGACGCCCCTGTGCTTTCCCCCTCTTTTAAGTTCTTCTGTTTTGTTCTCTACCTTCTTTAATTTCTGAAGTAGGAACTCTCCTGATATTTCTTCCTCTTTATATCATCATTCTATCATGACTGCCCTCGGTGGGCCCTCCCCTTTCACTTCCGGCTGTTGTTGGGTTTCCATTGGAAGCAACTCAACTTTATTTCATCATGACTTCCTCCAAAGTGGGTTACTCGTACATAAGCTCTTTCATTTTGGATGCTGGGGAGAGGAGGGTATGTCCTCGAGCACTACGATGAAGTTGCCAGAGTTTGGCTGGGAAAACAGCGCATTCTGGCTACAAAGCAACAGAGAGAATAGAAGGCTCCTATGAGTTATCAGCAGGGTCCAGCCAGGATTAAATTCAGCTCATTTGGCTAACCCTCACTGAGCACGTACACAGAATAGGATGTGTATTAGGTACTCACGAATAGGACCACGATGGATAACGGCACAGTTAAAAGCAGGATGAGACTCAGACAAGAGAGAAAACCCAATACCAGCAGACCCCAATGACTAATGAGACCTGCTCCTTTGCACATAGTAGGCACTAAAGAATACCTTTGCTAGGGGCGCCTGGGTGGCTCAGTCGGTTAAGTGTCCAACTTCGACTCAGATCATGATGTTGGGGTTTGTGAGTTCAAGCCCTGCAGCTGGCTCTGTGCTGTCAGCTCAGAATCTGGAACCTTCTTTGGACTCTGTGTCTCCCTCTCTCTTCACCCCTCCCCTGCTCGTGCTCTGTCTCTCTGTCTCTGCCTTGAAAATAAAGACTAAAAAAATTTAAAAAAGAGAACGTCTTTGTTAAAAGAAGAAAATAATTGTGAGACTATCACTCCTTTGATTCTGTATGTCATTGTACCAAATTGCTGAGAATTTGGGTTTCCACAGAAAGTTCTTTGGGGAGCGTTTTATGTTGTAGGACTCTGTGCACTAGTGCTTCTGGTCTTGCTTGCCTTCCTTCTGCTTCTGTGATAATGGATGGGGCAGCAGCAGGGTGGAGAGTCTTACCGGAAAATATGAAGGAGACACTTGGACTCAAGACAAAAAAGAACTTGTAAACATATTTGTCTCTGGGGAAATCGTACTGTAAATTGCTCTGAAGAATGTAGACGGAGAGAAAAAGGATGGAGTGAAAGGAAGGGTGAGGAAGGAGAAATCCAGTTTTAAGAACAAACAGAAATAACAGCTTAGACTGGGCGGGTTTGCTGCGCCAGTGAGCCTAGTGACCCAAGGAGTCTCGTTTGATTATTAGCAGCTATCTCTAAAATTTACATAGAAAATGTAAACGTTTAGGTGCAAAGTGCTTATCAGACCATTTAACACTCCTCTCTGGGTTGGCGACCACTGCAGCTCCCTGAGAGGAGGCCACGCACGGGGTGTAGCATCACGAGGAGTGGGGACTCAGGACTCCTGGCACAGCTTCGCCGCAATCTTGGGTGTCATCTTTGGCAAGCTCCTTCGCTTCTCGGTGCTCCAGTTTCTTCTCTGTAAACTGAGTAGGGTGGCCCAGGTCAGCGGTTCTAAATGCGCGGTCCCCGAACCAGCAACATGGGCATCGGGTGGGAACTTGCCAGCAATGCACATTCCTACTGCCTCAGAAACTCCCTCCAGGTGATTCGAGTCGGACACTCCCCAGACTAGCCCTTCCGTGTTCCTAACAAATGAAGTATCTGAAGCTCGTGTAGAGCAGACGGAGGCAAGCGAGTGCTCTAGGCCCCCGATTCACAGCTGCTTGGTTGTGGGGTGCAGTGGGCCTGCTCTGCATGGCGTCGGCTCAGCCACGGCTCCCGTCTTTCCCTCCCTCCACGGCCAGATGGCCCATTGTAGGCACACTAAGTGCACATCTAGGGCACTGGCAAAGCAGGGCCTCCCATCAATGATATTTTTGTTCGGAAAAAAATGTGATACCTGATGTTCTCCAAAAAACATTAAGTATTCCTCATAGGAAAAATCGGAATGTTGTTAGATTTCATATTTCGTTTATAGCTTAGTGCGTTTAAAAAGCAGTTTGAGGGTGGCTCAGTCTTTGAAGCGGCCGGCTTCACCTTAGCTCTTGATCTCGCGGTTCATGAGTTTGAGCCCCGTGTCGGGCTCTGTGCTGACAGCTCAGAGCCTGGAGCCTGCTTTGGATTCTGTGTCTCCCTCTCTCTCTGTCCCTCCCTTACTTACGCACCCATACCCTTCCCTGAAGTCTAAAACTCTTGCAAAGCCCTTGAGTCTGGACTGAGAATTCATGGCCAGTGTGAACCATGGTTCAGGCAGTCTGACAAACTCTACTTGGTTCTTTGTAGAGCTCCCACAGCTGTGGTGTCCCCCAGGTTATTCGGTACTGGAGATAAGCAGCTTCCCCTGGGCAACTTGACTACTTCTGGGCAATGACTGATGCTCTGGGAGACAGAGTAGCGGTGGGCAATGTCTTAGCTGCACAACAGCATTAAGGAGCTCACGCAGCGAGCACTACATAAAAGTCAATAAGGAATAATAACGTCATCTGCTACAGGCCGTAACAGAGGCAAATGTATACTTCGGCAGGAGGGAGGAATTGAGTCAGTGTAGGTTTGCCGGGTGTGACTTCACAGAGGAGGTGACAGCACCTGGGCCTTGAAGAGGAATAGGAGATCGCTAAGTGGAAAAGAAAGACAATAAGAGCATGCCCAAATGTACTTAGGATACACTTACGACGAGTGCATTTTATGGCACGTACATTATACCTCAATGAAGTTTTAACACCTTTCTAAAAGAAAGTGCTTCGAGCCTAAAGTGCGTGGTCCATTTGGGAAAGTGACAAGAAAAACACTGTGGCTGGCACTGAGGGTGCTGTGAGTGGTGAGGGGCAAGGCAGGAGCGTTTGGTTGCAGTCAGATTGGGAAGTTTTGTCTGTCCTACTGAGGAGTGGAAGAAATTTAGGAGAGGGTATTGAGTAGAAAACAGAGATTTGGAAATCGGCAAGATAGACTGTGAGGCTGTGGGCTTTGTCACTATCAGCCAGAAAAAGTTGCTGTCATTTAGCAATAAATGTAACTCTGATTTCCTTGGCAGCCCAGGCGAGAAGAAATGTGTGGTGAGTGAGATAGCTTTCATTAAGTGATAAAGGGAAGCAAGTCAATTTGTCAAAGGAGACAAATTATTTTCCTGGTGCTAAACTCTAAGGAATTTCTAATGTGCGCTTTAATATTGGGTCTTTGAACAGCACATTTTAAAATAATAATTTCACGGGGCACCTGGGTGGCTCAGTCGGTTAAGCGTCCAACTCTTGGTTTCGGCTCAGGTCATAACCTCAGGGTTGGTGAGTTCGAGCCCCGTATCAGGCTTCGCGCTGACAGCTCAGAGCCTGCTTGGGACTCTCTCTCCCTCTCTCTCTGCCCCTCCCCTGCTCACACTCTCTCCTTAAACAAATAAATAAACATTAAAAAGATAAAAAAATAATAATTTCACATTTCTTTCTACTAACTCCTGACCCTGTGGCGATGGGGACTGGGTGACACATCTCTATAACTCTAGAAGACAGGGCTCAGTAAGTCTGGTGGAGTGACGGACTGACTCTCAGAGGTAGTGGGAGGCTCAGTGCTCAGGACTCTCTGCTTCTTGGAGAGGAGACTGACCCAAACCCCAGCAACTGGTGCCGTGCTGAGTCCTTAAGGACCCACAGGGCCGGCGGCATTGCGGTGATAGTGGCAGAGAGAGGACACCTTGCAATTAACTCATCATGGGACTTTGGATTAAGTAACAGGAAATCTAAAATACAGCGGCATTAGCACAACACGGATTAATTTTCTCTCATGTATTTTCAAAAAGTTAGCTCCCCCCGCAGCCAGATGAAAACAGAACATTACCCAGAAGCCTTCTCGTGCCTCCTTCCAGACCATAGCCCTACCCAAGGGTAGCTACTCTCTTGGTCTCTAATGCACACATTAGTTTTGTCTGGTTTTGAACTTCATTAAATGAAATCATTAGTATGTACTACTTTCGGCTGACTTCTGTTTTAACCTCTTTTATTGTAAAATCATACGTGGGTACAGAACACTGCAAACAAATATGTAGTTTCATGAGTTCTCATGAGGATTATGTACAACGAGGTCTTGTAGCTTAGATCGGGAAGTAGAACTCTGCCTGCTACAGCCTCGCCTCCAGTCCCGACTTTAGAATCATCATTTCCTGGCATGTTTATACTTTTATCACCTAACTCTGCAACCCTAGACACTATATTTTAATCCTGCCCATAAATTTGATTATGTCATTTAAATCTCTTTTAACCTACCAGCCTCTTACATTCCTTTCTTTCTCTTACAATTTATCTGTTGAAGAACCTGGACCATTTGACCTGTGGAGTTTCCCACAGTCTGGACTTTTTATTGCACGCTCATGGTACAGTTTGACATAGTCCCCTGTTCTCTGTATTTCCTGCGAATCGGCAGCTGGATTCAGAGACTCTATGGAGTTGGGCCGGATCCCATTGGCAAGACCCTAAGTAGTGTGGCTTTCTCTCATCAGGAGGCACACAGTGTTGCGTCTGCTAGTGCAACGTTAGCAGCGGCGGTGCTCAATGCCAAGATCCATTAATTCCCTGCGAGTTGCAAAATGGTGATGTTCTATCCTTTCGCTTTTACTTATAGGTTGGAATACTTTTGATTAAGAGACGTTTCCCTTCGCCGACTGTTTTGTTACTCAGACATACCGTCGGCGGTGTGCCGGGGCCCCATTTTCCCAGCTTGCGGGAGCTCATTGTGCACATCTCTTCCCAACCCTGTATGCATTGATGTCGCACTGGTAGCTTGAAATTGGCCACCGCAGGAGAATTTACACCATGGAAATTGGCAGATGATGCAAATCAGGGCTCCCCGCCGCGGGAGAGTCAGTTGTTAGACATTTACCAGCACACAACCGGGTAGACTTTATATAGGAAAGGCAGGATGAATTCTCCATTCTGTCCCTATATTTACCAGTTTTCAAGATAATGAATTGGTTCCCTGGCATTGTCCTAAGATGATCAAATAGGATTTTTATATCATTGTGAATTCATGGATTTACACATATTAAGTGAATTTTAATCCAGGGATCTTATTGTCCTTATCGAGGTTCAGCTTGTCCCCACTCTGGCCAGTGTGCAGATATGATAGCTGGGGTGCCAGCAGCTGTTTATTTAGGCTTGTGATTTGTTCAAGTTGATAGCCACCATCTTACATTTGTTTTCCATTTGCCTCACCTGTTTTACATTTTTTCTCTAGTTTTCTTTGTCTTATTTTGGATTAATCAACTATATTATTGTTTTTTCCCCTTTCTGAATGTCTTCATTATACATTCTTTTATTATTATTTTAGTGGCTACCCTACAGATTACAACATGTATCCAGGCTCCTTTTACCCTTTTGTTCCACAGGATTCGTTTCCATCTTCAAGGTCACCTCATGGTCCCAATGGCTGCTACAGCTCCAGTTACCATATTCACATCCCAGGCAACTGGGAGGAAGAAATAGGAGAGGGCAAAAGGGGACAGTGCATTAAACACCTTTCCTGGGAATCCCTTCCCATGACTTATTAAATCCTAATGGACATCTTTGGCTTAAGTGCAGGCTAGGAAATGTAAAGTTTTGGTTGGGCACCATACCCAGGGTTCTGTTTCTAAGGAGGAAGTGCAGGATGGATACTGGGTAGGCACTGTGCAGTTGCCACCTTACTGTCTTTAGACCACATCGGAAAAAGTGGGCCGTCTGACTGGAAAACAGATATGGGAGCTTAAGAATTCTAAGCATGGTCAAAAACACTTTTATCCCTCTACCTTCTTAGTAATTTAAAGACAAATCAGCAAACTTTTTTCCTTAATGGAAATTCTGTGTTACCTTCCTGACCTTTCTAAAGCATATTTTTATGTAGTGAAGAAAGTTCAGTGTCAAAATCTGGTAGAGAAGTGAACAATAGAACAAAGGTCTCCACCTGGCTTTAGGAAAACACAATGTCCTCTACCCTGTCTCCTCATGTCCTACATTGATCTGTAGTTTGTCATCAAAACTTTTCAAGGCAAGAGACTCTTCGAATAATCTGGACAGAGATTGTTAGAATAGCGTTGTTCAAGTGTTTCAGAAATGCGGCTGAATTAGAGCAATATAGTGAGCTTTGACAGGGATGGATTGGTGTAGAAAGAAATACACAGAATTATGGACTGAGAACTGTAGGGTCCAGAAGGACCTCACGAATCCTCAGTTTTCCTTACGATGCAAGGAAATAGAGGAGGTAAGGATTCTTGGCGAGTCAGGTTTGAGTAGAGCTGGATCCCGACCAAGTTACTCCCCTCTATGGATTAACACTGAGTCGTCCACCAATGCCACATTCGATAGGGCCTAGTTTTGCTCTGATTAGTTGTAAGGTCAGGCGCTGCCACCCTCGCCAGTGTAGGAGGGCAGGAGCCCTAACCTGACACGGAAGTCTGACTTAACTCCTAAAGTCTTCCTTCTATTGACTCCAGCTCTCTTTCCCAGCCATCTCCAATCCCATTGGTTGTGGCTCCGCCCTGGGAGGCCCACAGAACAAGCCTAATTTATCTGGTACCGCGTGGGCCTCCAAAGACTTGAAAACAGCCACCGTCTTCCCTCCTACTTCTGATTTCTCCCCCTCCAAGAGCTCCGAATCCCCATGGGGTACTTGTAACTATCCACAGCACCTGCCTGGAACAGTCGGCCTTTGCGGTGGCTTGCGGCAGAGTGAGACGACGCCTGCGGCGTTGACGTAAAGCCGGCACGTTACGCATGGCCCAGGAGCACGTCCCCGTGAATGGCCGCCGCGCGTGTGTCGCGAGAGCGCACGCACGTGAACTGAGGGTGCCGGTGTTGCAGCAGCCGCTGCCGAAGCCGAAGGCCCGTGGATGGAGAGGCCCCCGACTTTTCTGGGTTGGCTGGACAGACTGCCTTTGCTGACCCGGAGTCAGATTGTAAAGTTGCAGGGCAGTTTGCGAGCAAGCTACAGGTGCTTACTGTATACCATGAAGATGGCCCACCATGAGACCGGCAGAGACTTTCATTTGTTTTTCTGCTAATGGTGAGTAGCTATGTCCAGCCATCTATAGACTGGTTCCTCCAGAGACTATAGCCTGTGAAGTATCTTATCCAGACTGGGACTCAGTCCATGTCCAGGATACAAAGAAAACCTTCCCATCAGTGACTCACATGGTAGCAGACCTAGGAAAAAACCTGAGGGAGTTCCTGGGTGGACCCCTCTGTGGATGAGGGATAGTCACAGCTCTAACCGGTTATACAGGCCAATAGCCCATTCTTCTACCTTTCCAAAACAGTCGTTTCCATGGAAAAGAACCCCATAACCTTGAATAGAGACTTCTGCCCCCCAGACTCACCGTTTCCTTCTCAGTAAGTTAAGGAAGATCTCCTTAAAATAGCCAAGACCTGTTTCAAGTTCCATGACAAGGGAGACTAGAGTCAGAGATGGAGCTAGGGAGAGGATCCAGGCGTTCTAGGTCCTAGCCAGGGGCCGAGCATATACCCCTTGCTTCTTAGCCTAGTCCCGTCTCCCCTAGCCTCCCACACTGAAATAGAAAGAATCCTTTCTTGTCTTTTCAGAACTGCGTAATACAATTATTCTGATTACTACAGAGAGCACTTACCACTAAACATGAGGATTCATTTTCTGTAATGCTGAAATTTATATCAGGATCCTTTTAGGCTCAATTAGCCTCATGAAAGATAATGGAGGGCAGTTGCAGTCTGTATTTTTTTAATATACAGGCAGTGGTTTCGACACCTTTTGTTTGTTTCTGGGCGCTGCTCTATGGGAGAAGCAAAGTGTAAAGGTGCTTATATAAAAACTCAATATTAATAACGAAAATGTTGCCTGATTAGCTAAATATAGCAGTACTGTTGGGCAGGCACTTTATATATAACTCCCCTGAAATACGATAAACACGTGAAAACACATTTTAGCTTCACTTGTAATCAAATAAATGCAAATATGTGTTTAAAGTAATGAGATAGCAATTTGTTACATATAAAATTAGTTAATTAAAAAAAGATTTTTTTCATGATGCTCAGTTTGGCAAATGTGAGGCAAGAGGGATACCTGTATATGCACAGTGATTTGGTACGTCCCTCCTGGAATGCAACTGACGAGTATGTATGAAGAGCCCTTTGACGCAATAATTCTACTTTTAGAAATTTACTCTAAAACCTCATCAAAGAGGTAGATGTCGATTTATGTATAAAGGTATTAATCACAGACTTCTTTAGGGAAAAATTGGAGACACAATGTCTCAAAATAGGCAAATGATGAAATTAATGATTACGGTATATGTTCACTGAAGACCGTTTTGAAGCATCGCTGATCATGGCTTTGAAAACAGTTAACATGAAAAACATTAGGCTCTCATGTTCAGTCCAAAGAGTAGAATACAAAATTGAATGCCAGGTGGCCAATTTTGAAAGAAACAAAAGAAATAGGAGTAGATGGTGGTATGAGGTAAGATTATGGTTGTTCTTTTCTAAACTTTTTGTATTTTTCTAAATAGTATATGTTGGATGTGTATTATTTTTATAATCAGAAAAAAAACGAGCATTGTATTTAAAAGGAAAAGAAAGGCCAAGGGCCAAGGTAAATTCATGATGGTTTCTAGGGTAGAAGTGCTTGCAGAGGCCACTGAGGTCCACCTTGCCCTTCCCAGAGCAGCCCAGAGACTTCCTTATGTGGCTACGGAGCCACGATGGATGAGGAGAGCACAGTACGCTCTGAGCTCTAACGCATGAGCAGCATATCATTAGCCAGCTGTGGATTCACCTTGCTCTCCCCCAACACGACTTGGGGGTGCTTTCCTGAACACAGTCTCTCACCCCTGCACCACCTGGGCATTTTCGATTCTTAAATGTTTCGTGAGTATTTTATGCACACTGTGTTCTAAACCGTCCCTTCCTTCGGCCACTCTGAATCCAGACTCTGCGGCAGATAAGAGGTTACAAGGTAAGGGGTGACCACTGCCCCCTCCCAGGGGACAGGAAAAGCACAGGGCTAGTCTTGCCTGGGGAGTCTGGAGGTGGGGCACCGCAGGGGATGATGTATTCCTGCCATTTCCCACTGGCTCAACTCTCCCCATCCAAGGCAGAAACTCCAGTAGGGAGAAGGTCATAGCAGCAATGGGGAGGAGGCACCCCACTACCTTCACGAAGAGCAGTGCTCAGCTTTGGGTAGTGCTCTTTCCAAGAAACCCTGGCGATCAGGAGGGTTCAAAGGAAGGGACCAGGATGAGGAAGGGCCTTTCCTAGAACAAGTGATTTGGGACTCCAAGAGAGCTTGGCCAGAGATGTGAGGACTCAGAGTATTCAAATATCTCCCGAGGTTCTAGAATGAGAGGGGTTAAACCTACTTTACATGCGACCCTAATGATAGAAGCTGAATCAACAGGCAGAACCCACAAGGAGGCAACTTTCAACTCAATACATGCAGGCCACTATATTTGAACATACTGTGCTTAAAATTTTTCTGTTGAGTGCATAATATTTGCACATGGTGAAACTTTCAAAAGCCGCAGAGGGATAGACAGTGAAAAGCAAGTTGTCTTCCCACGTCTGTCTATCGGCCACGTGTCAGTCTCAAGCTTGCCTCCCTGCTGCCAAACTACCCCCATCCCCCGCCACCACTAGGCAACCAATATTAACAGTATATTCTTGTATATTCTTCCAGAAATAGTCTATGGTCTTGTATAGTCTATATACAAGCATACTATAAGCATGCAATACGTTCCATTCTACATACATCTTTTTTTAATTCAAAACTATTAAAATGTTTTATATTAAAAAAAAGGTTTTTTAATGTTTATTTTTGAGAGAGAGACATAGAGCATGAGCAGGAGAGGGGCAGAGAGAAAGGGATCTGAAGGAGGCTCCAGGGGCTCAGGGCTTGGACTCACAAACTGTGAGATCATGACCTGAGCCAAAGTCCAATGCTTAACTCATTGAGCCACCCAGACGCCTTGCCCTCAAAACTATGTATGGTTATTCTCTATTAGTCTTTCTTCTTCTCCTTCTTCTTCTTCTTCATTTTAAAGTTTATTTATTTATTTTGAGAGAAAGAGAGAGAGAGTTAGTGGAGGAGGGGCAGAGAGCGAGGGAGAGAGAGAATCCCAAGAGGCTCCACACTGTTAGCGTGGACCTCAGTGCAGGACTTGAACTCAGGAACCGTGAGACCACGACCTAAGCCGAAGTTGGGTGCTTAACAGACCAAGGCACTCAAGTGCCCCTTTCTTCTTCTTCTTTTTTTAAATTTTTTAACGTTTATTCATTTTTTGAGAGACAGAGACAGAGCGTGAGTGAGGGAGGGGCAGAGAGAGAGGGAGACACAGAATCTGAAGCAGGCTCCAGGCTCTGAGCTGTCAGCACAGAGTCCGACCCGGGGCTCAAACTCACGGAACATGAGATCATGACCCCAGCTGAAGTTGGATGCGTAACCAACTGAGCTACCCAGGCGCCCCAACCCTTTTCTTGTTTTTAGTGCAAGTATGCAACTCTTTGAAAAACTGAATTATAATTTATTAAGGCTCTCCTTTTAATGAGCATATAGGATGTTTGTAGCTTCTAGTCATTGTATAAAACACTGCAGTGAGTTTCTTTGTATGTACGGAATACATGTGTAAATACATTTTAGAATTAATTTCTAGAATTGAAACTGCTGGGTTCACAGATCTTAGCAATATTAAAATTTAAAGACATTTAATACCAATATGAAGTTCAAAATTCAGAAGATACAAAGTGGATAGGTGAAAGCCTGACTTCGATTCCTGTCCTTTAACCTTCTAGTTCTTGTCCCATGGTCAACTCGTGTTACAAGTTTCATGTATCTTTTTGAATAATGATTTCTTTCCCTTTTTAAAAATACAAACGGTAGCACATGGTACCCATGATTTAGTGCCCTTCTTTAAAAAAATTAACAACATATCATGAAAATTGTTCTCAATCAGTGGTAGCCAAAGGGCTTTCTTTTTCTTTTTTTAAATAGTTATATGGCATTTCATTAAATGCACGTGCCACAATTTAGCCCTACTTTAATGGTTAGCATTTTGGTTATTTGAAATGGTTTTGCCGCTGGTACACATTTAAAACTTTTTCATCGATACTTCCTAATTGCCCTTCATAGAAAACGTACAAATATGCACTCCCACCAACAAAACACGAGTTTGTTTTCCAACATCTTCAACAACACGTGTATAATGAAACTTTTGGTCTTTGCCACTATGACACGTAACACACGACATCTCAATGCTGCCTTTATTTCAGTGTCTCTAACAAGTGAGGTTGGGTACTTCTATAGATGAACCATTTCTAATTGCTTTACCACAGGTTAGCTATTCCTGTCTTTTGCCAATTTTTCTACCGGGTCGTTGATCTTTTAATTATTGATTTTTATTTTTATTTTAAAAACAAGTTTAAATTAATTACTTACTTTCAGAGAGAGAGGCAGAGAGAGAGAATCCCAGGCAGGCTTCGTGCTGTCAGCACAGAGCCTGACGCGGGGCTCGAACCCACGAGCTGTAAGATCGTGACCTGAGCCAAAGTCGGACACCCAGCCGAGTCACCGAGATAGATGCCCCAGTAACTGCTGATTTTTATAATCTATATATATATTTACACAATGATACTATCCCCTTATTTGTCATCTGTATCATAAATATTTTCCCTAACTTTTCATTGATCTTTTGAGTATGTTTATGTTGGTTGCTCCCCTGTAGGATTTTTTATTTTTATATAATAGTATCTATTTATCTTCTATTGAATGTTTATGACCTTTCTTGCTCTAAGATTAAGTTAACCTGTGTTTTCTTCTAGTACTTCTATGGTTTCACCACAAAAATATTTGATCCATTTGGATTTTATTTTTCTTATTTTTATTTTTTAAATTAAAAAAATTTTTTTAAGTAGGCTCCACACCCGCCATGGAGCCGTGTGTGGGGCTTGAACTCACAACCCTGAAATCAAGACCTGAGCTGAAACTGAACACTTAACAGAGCCACCCAGGCACCCTTGCTTTAATTTTAAAATGAAAAGTAAGATATAGGATGTAAGAAAGGATTCAGTTCTTTTATTTTTTTCTGATCGTCATATAATTTATTTAAACTTTAGAGCCATTTGAGGGTCAGGACCCCGTGTGATTCACTTGTGTCCTTCACAGCACCTCTTACTAATAATAACAAGCACTTGATGAGAACTTCAGGATGTCCATGTGTCTGTGTGCTGAGTGGTTCCAAAGCTCTTGAGTTTTCTAGGACACTACTCCCATCATAGCGCGGTGCCTTCCCTATGGCTCCCAGTCAATGTTATTTTAATGAAAGAATAAATTTGGGTATATTTAATTTGGACCACATCTTGATTCAGGCTGGCAAGGAATAGCAATTCAGAGAACCCAATCAGTCGAAGCAGATGCCTCCACACATCCAGCATGGGGTTGGGCAATGGCATTGGGCTAAGCATAGCTCTACCACTTACCTCTGACCTCCAAGCAAATACTTTAACCATTGTGCACTTCTGTTTTCCTCATCTGTGAAATGGAATAACAAAACCTAGCTCAGAGGAGTATTGTGAGGGTTAAATGAGGTATTGTCTGCATCAGGTCTTGAAGGACATCAAGGTGGTATGCCTTAAGGGGTTATGGCTCAAGTGTGGATAATGCGATACCCTTAATGGCACACACCTAGCTATATGTCTTTCTGGTAGGCCTGAAAGAAGAGAGAGAGGCTGGACAGAGGGCAAAGTTGTTGGGAGGCGGGGGCTGTAAGTAGCTAGTTCTGTTCCCCAAGTGACCATTCTCAGGCATAGACTGAAATTCCCTGTGGAGCCACACTAATGGACACATTAGTATCAGTTGACAAAGTACCGTATGCTCTAAAACATTCTCCTATTAAGCTTCATGGGAAGTGGCAGGGATTCATGGACCATTATGGGAAATCTGCCATGACTTTGGCCCCCTGGTGAACCACAGGCTCTGGAAGTTTAGGCTATGGCCTCAGCTATATGGTGATGCACAAAACATCACTTATTTTAAGACAGAAGTTCCGTAAAATTAGGTTATTCTTGTCTTCTCAACACTAGAATCAGAAAAGTGTCTTTTATTTTTGAAAATATGTATGTTTTAATAATAGACTATTTTGTAAACACTCTGGCTGTTCGGTTTCAGGGTAATCGGCATGTGTTAACAGTCATTAGTCAGGGTCTAGATTATAAAAGTGTATCATTTCTTCAGTGTTATTGTGGTTTTTCGTAACCCACACCTTAAATTCACGGATTCACAGATTCACGGTACTGTCGACATTCAGAACTTGCAAAAAGTATCATCTCTTTTTATATTCATCTACATTAAAAAAAAAAAGGGAAAAAGAAAAAGAAGAAAGAAAGAACCAAGCTCCACGAATTGTGAAAGAAGAGGCAGATTTTAAGTGTCAAGATCTTGGAGTTTCAAATGATAATAGCTGCTTTTTTATTAAATATCTATAGTATCCCGATTCTCTGCTGTGGGCTTTATCCTTATTATTTAATTTAATCCTCACGACACTCCCCAAGGTCAGTATTATCTGTTTGTTATCCTGTGAAAACTGAGAGGTTACATGGTTGTCCAAGATCACAAAAGCTAGCCAGGGCAAGTGCGGGTATTCAAGCCACGTCTGACTCTACGGCCCCGATCCTTCTCAGAACATCCCTGATTCAAAGAAAAGACTAAGACACAATGTCTCGGTACACAGTCCGTCATAACAGAACATGAATAAATCCTTGTTTTTAACAAAATCTAAGTCATCCATCTCGCTCCCTATCCTACACTAAGATGGGAGAGGATGCCTCCCACATGCCCCCTGTGCCCAGGGCCTCTCCATGTTCTAGTTCCAGAACTCAGGGTTGTAACAGCGTGCTTGGACGGAAGAGGGTCTAGCACTACCCCTTCATCTCCCAGTTCCCTCCAGTCACGCTCGCTCCAGTTGTACCTGTCTTCTACATTGGGCTTCTAGTTAATAGGATCTGAATTGAATAAAGGATTCCCCTGGTCTGCCCTTCATTCGCCAAAGTCAGAAACACACTAGGGGGGCCTGGCTGGCTCAGCTGGTACAGAGTGCAACTCTTGATCTTAGGGTTGTAGTTTTGAGCCCCACATTATATGTAGAGATTACTTAAAATATTAAAAAAATTCCTTTGGGGCGCCTGGGTAGCTCAGCCTGTTGGGCATTCAACTTCGGCTTGGGTCATGATCTCACAGTTTGTGGGTTCGCGCCCAGCATTGTTGGGCTGTGTGCTGACAGCTCAGAGCCTGGAACCAGCTTCGGATTCTGTGTCTCCCTCTTTTTGCCCCTCCTGCTCTTGCACTCTGTCTCTGTTTCTCTCTCAAAAATAAAGAAACATTAAAAAAATTTTTTTTCAATTCCTTCAGCTCTTAAGATATTTAGTAAGTCAAGGTGCTATAGGGGCACCTGGTTGGCTCAGTCATGTGACTCTTGATCTCAGGGTCATGAGTTCAAGCCCCATATTGGGCATAGAGTTTACTTAAAAATAAAATAAAATTAAATTAAATTAAAGAAAGAAAAAACACCGATGATGCCCAATTCTTTCTTTTATCGATGACACTCAGATCCAGTGGGCTTGAGTAAAATCACCCGGGAAGGTAGGACACATCCGTTTCTCTTTAAGGTTTTAATTTCTGGGTCACTACAGGGAAGCTATGGAATGATAAAGACAACCATCGTGGGAAATATATATGTTCCAAGAGCCTTTCTGGCCTGTTGACTCAATAGCAGATGGTGGCTGACCCAGATTTAAATTCTGGCTCTATCACCTACTACTGGATAATTTCGAGCAAGTTACTTAACTTACTTAAGAGTTGCTTAGTCTCTTCATCTGCAAAAGGGACACCCTAATATCTGCTTGTTGAGGTCTTGTGGTAGTTAATAGTGTATTTAAAACACCCAGCATGTAATAGGTGTTCTTTTCCATCCTCAGAACCTTCCAGTATGCCGTTTCTCTGTCTGGGAACTCTCTTCTCTCTCTCCTATTTAGGTAGCTAACTTGTACTCCATTCTTTAGTTTCTTTCATTTCTTTCCCTGGGTTTGAATCTTCTCAGATTCTTACTAATCGAGTGACCTTGGGAAAGTGAGCCTTAATTTCCTCGTCTATAAAATGGAGTTCCTAATAATAGATGCCCCATAGAATCATGAAAATGAGATCACATAAACTGCTTAGAACTGTGACTAAGAAATACTAGGTCTCAATACATTTTAACAAGGGCAGTCTGTGGAGTCCACAAAATAATTCTGGAAGACTCTCTTTCCTGCATGAGCAAGGTATTCACATCGCCTAGAAGCTTAGGGTCTTTATGTGTTACTCTCGAACTTTAGGATTTTCACCAGGGCGTGTTTTTAAAAATACATTCTGCCAATCTCCGTCTTCTAATCGGTCTATTTAGACTACTTACATCTACCGTAATTATTGAAATATTAGTACTTAAGTCTGACATTTGATTATTTATTTTCTGCTTGTCCCTCATTTCTCTTTCCTGTCTTTCTTGCCTCCCTGTGAATTACTTGAGCAATTGTTTCGAATTCCAATGTGAGTTGTCTATAATGTTTTGGGGTGTATCTCTTTGTCTAGTTTGTTATTTGTTGGTCAAGTGTGAAATCGTGCGTACATAACTTATCACAGTTTACCGATGCTGACATTTTACCACTTCAGGTGAAATGTGCACTTAGGTCCCTTTACCCTCCCTCCTTTTTAATATAACTGTCTTAAATATTGTATACATTGAGATCATCCAACAGTATTTATAATTTTTATTTCCAATACCAAGCACAAATTAAAAATTTTAAAAAATTTTTAATGTTTAGCTTTGAGAGAGAGAGAGTGCGCGTACACGCGCGCATGAGTCGGGGAAGGGCGGACAGAGAGAGGGAGACACAGAATCCGAAGCAGGCACCAGGCTCTGAGCTATCACCACAGAGCCCAAGGTGGGGCCCAAACCCACGAACCACCCAGGCACCCCTCCAAATACAAATTTTAAAACTCAAGAGGAAAATGACATTTTTATATTAGCCAATATTTTCACCCTTTGTGTTATTCTTTCTTTATTGCTGATATTCCACGTTTCCTACTTTTATCATTTCCTTTGCGTCTGAAGAATTATCTCTACTCATCCTTTTAGGGGAGGTTTATCGGTCACAATTTCCCTTAGTTTTTCTTCCTCTTAGTCTTCCACCTTCATGTCTGAAGGATATTTTTGCCGGATATAGAATTCTAAGTTGATGGTGATTTTATTTCGGCACTCGTGAGATGTCACACCACTTCTTTCTGGCCTCCATTTCAAATGAGAATTGGGCTGTCATTAGAATCAGTGTTCTGGGGCGCCTGGGTGGCTCAGTCAGTTAAGCGGCTGACTTCAGCTCAGGTCATGATCTTACAGCCTGTGAGTTCGAGCCCCACATCAGGTTCTGTGCTGATGGCTCGGAACCTGGAGCCTGCTTCGGATTCTGTGTCTGCCTCTCTCTCTGCCCTTCCCCTGCTCACACTCTGTCTCTCTGTCTCTCAAAAATAAACGTTAAAAAAAGAAAATTAAAAAAAAAAGAATCAGTGTTCTTCTGTAAGTCATTTATCATTTCTCTTTGCTATCAAGATTTTTTGTTTTCCGTCAGTAGTTTTCAGAAGTATAATTATGATGCCTTGGTGTGAATTTCTTTGTTTCTTTGAGTTTATCCCTTCTGGAATGTGTACAGCTTCTTCAATCTAGACTTTTATCTTTTGCCAATTGGGGGAATTTTTAGCAATTATTTCTTCAACTGCTTTTTCAGTCCCACTTCTTCTCTCTCCCCTGTCTTTCTGGAACTCCAATAAGATGAGGGTTAGCTGAAATTTGTTCTTTTTTTCCCCCCAATCTTTTTTCTCTCTGTTGTTCAGAATGGGTACACACTATTAATCTGGCCTTAAATTCACTGATTTTATCCTTTGTTGTCTTCACTCTACTACTGAATTTATCCAGGGAGTCTTTTTTTCAACTTCTTTTGTTGTATTTTCCAGTTATATAATATCCATATGGTTATTTTTTATAACATCTCTTTCTTTGCTGATGTTTCCTATGTTTTCATTTGAGAGCTCAT
The DNA here is from genome assembly GCA_030068075.1 of Paguma larvata. NCBI lineage: Eukaryota > Metazoa > Chordata > Mammalia > Carnivora > Viverridae > Paguma > Paguma larvata. The sequence continues at coordinate 33,251,513 of CM057832.1, read as the reverse complement.
GATTGCTTATTGAAGGATTTTTAGGATAGCTGCTTTAAAAACATTGTCAGATAATTTTAACATCTGTAGTTTCTCCATTTCGGCATCTATTGATTGTCTTTCTCTCATTCAAGATGAGATTTTTCTGGTTCTTGGTAGGATAACTGATTTTTTTAAAAAAAAAGTTTATTTTGTTAGAGTGAGAGAGAGAGAGAGAGTGCATGGGGGAGAAGGAGCAGAGAGACAGAGAGAGAGAGAGAATCCCAAGCAGGCTCCACACTGTCAGTCAGAGCCCGATGCGGGGCTTGAATACTTCCCCGCTGTTGCCCTGAACCATGAAATCATGACCTGAGCTGAAGTCAGACAAGAGTCAGACACTTATAACTAATTTTTAAAATTGTTTCTTGGGGGCACTTGGGTGGCTTAGTCAGTTGAACATCCAACTTCGACTCAGGTCGTGATCTCGCAGTTGGTGAGTTCAAGTCCCACATCAGGCTCACTGCTGTGAGCACAGAACCCCTTTAGATACTCTCTCCCCCTCTCTCTGCCCTGCCCCACTTGCACTCTCCCAAAAATAAAGAAATATTTAAAAATAAATAAATAAATAAATAAATAAATAAATAAATAAATAAATAAAATTATATCCTGGACATTGGGGGTATCATGTTATGAGATTCTGGGTCTCATTTGAATTCTGTTTTAGCAGGCCTCAACAGACCCTGTGCTAGTAGGGAAGGGGAACCCTGCCTCGTGACCCCTGGGGTGAGGATGGAAGTCCCCCACTGAGCCTCTGCCGACACCCCCTGGTGCAGAGTGGGAGGTGTGTCTGGTGACCTCAGGGCAGGGGTGGACATCCAAGTCCTCTGCTGAGCCTCCACTGGCCAGGGGTGGGAGAGTGGGAGTAGGAATGTCATGTGTCATTTTTTCTCTGGAGTTTGGCCGGAATGGGGTACATGTTGTCACAAAGGCTTCTGTCTTGTTAGGCCGCCCTTTCCCATTCCTTTGGCTACAGAAATCAGAGTTTTCTTGCGGCTTTTTTTTTTTTTTTTTTGTCTGTGCTCGTTGACATTTCCTAGCCGTGGGCTTCTCTAGAGCCCAGTCGGGCTATATTGGGTGCAAAAAGAAAACCCAAGGAGTTTGTTGCCACATTGTTCTTTGTGTCCTGAGGTGCCTAGCTGGTCTGCCTTCTCTCTCCATCAATCAGAATTTTCTTATGTTTGTTTTACATATTATGTTTAGAGGTTTTAGCTGTATTTAGCAGGAGGAATAGGGAGAAATGTGTCCCCTGTCTTGTCCAGAACTGAAAGTCCTAGGTGTGTGTTTTTTGATTACTACTGTGTAGCATTCAGTGAGTCTTTTCCATCTGAAAATTCAAGTTTCTCGAAGCTCATAAAATTTTCGTCTCTTGCTCCTTTGGTTATTGCTTCTCTCTCTTAATATTTTTGCTCCATTTGGTACTCCTACTAACTGTGTATCTCCTAGCTGTTTCATCCATGTTTTTTAACTTTTTCACTCTGATTTCCTTTGTGTTTTGTGTTTGGTAACGTGGGGCTGTTCTCCTTTTGCATCTTTCAGGTCATTAAAATCAGTTTTCAGGGGCATTCATTCTATTTTTCACTTCCACAATTAAAATGTTTAAATTTAGGGGCACCTGGGTGGCTCAGTTGGCTGAGTATCCAACTTCGGCTCAGGTCATGATCTTGTGGTTCATGAGTTGAGCCCCACGTCAGGTTTGCTACTGTCAGCACAGAGCCTGATTCGGATCCTCTGTCTCCCTCTTTCTATCCCTCCCCTGCTTGTGCTCTCTCAAAAATAAATAAATATCAAAAAAAAAAAGTTTAACTTTGGAAATTGTCTTTTTAACTTCCCCAAACCATGTGTCTTCATTCTGATTCTTTCTTTCTAATCTCTCCTTGAATCTCCTTAAAATTCTTATTTTAGGGGCGCCTGGGTGGCTCAGTCGGTTGAGCGTCCGACTTCGGCTCAGGTCATGATCTCGTGGTCCGTGAGTTCGAGCCCGCAACGTTCTCTGTGCTGACAGCTCACAGCCTGGAGCCTGCTTTGGATTCTGTGTCTCCCTCTCTCTCCACCCCTGCCCCACTCATGCTCTGTCTCTCTCTGTCTCAAAAATAAATAAACATTAAAAAAAAATTCTTATTTTAAAAACTCGCTTTTTCTTCTTTTTTTTTTTAACGTTTATTTATTTTTGAGAGACATAGAGGGAGCAGGGGAAGGGCAGAGAGAGAGGGAAATACAGAATCTGAAGCAGGCTCCAGGCTCTAATGAGCCGTCAGCACAGAACCGGATGTGGGGCTCGAACTCACAGACCATGAGATCATGACCTGAGCTGAAGTCGGCCACTGAACCGACTGAGCCACCCAGGCGCTCTGCTTTTTCTTCTTTTAAATCTATCTCAATATGAGTCCTCTCTTCTAGTTATTTAACTTGGGCTTCTTCCTTCAAGCGATGGGGTCTCCTTAAAAAATCTCTGATCTGCTTTGGCTGCTCATATTGGCACCTGGGCAAGTCTACTGGGGCCTCTTGGGTAGCAACAGGTCAGCAATCGAGATCAAAGGAAGCTGTTGCTTCTTCAGTGGCCTAGTGGTGAACGAGGCTGGTCAGTGGGGCCCAGCATGCTGAGGTGAGGCGGGAGAGGCTTCTAGGATCTTCAGACACCCCCATTATGAAGAGGGAAGGATTGGGCTGTTGTGTGCCATCGTGTAGGTTGTCTACTGTATAAGAGCACCTGGTTGAAAAGATAAGTAAGAGCCAAAACCCGCTCGCTGAGCTGTGTGCCGAGGTGGGGAGCTACATCTGTCTGGAGGAGAGGAGCATTATTTTCTCGTTTTCACAAACACATCTGAGCAGGTGAGGCTTTTTCTTTTTTCTTAATCCACATAAAGGTACCATATGGGCTGGTAGTGGCGTTGGGAGGGGTAGTTTGGCCCCACTGTGACTTTCCCCTCTAAGGAGACAAACCTCGGCAGAATCAAGGGTCTCCCCTTGGGGCCATGTGCGGGAAGTGGGCAGGGGCAGTTCCTTCTTACCTGCAAACGGGTCCTACTCCTTTGGGGCCAGCTGGGCCCCTCAGGTAGCCCCAGAATCAAAAGGCTTCACTGTAGGCTCACTAGCAAGGCAGGAACTTCCCAGGCTCCTGGGCTTTGGTCCTTCCCGCAGTTTTAAACAGTGTGGCAGAGACGGCACCCTTCACCAGTCCTGCACTGGGTCAGTCTCCCTGTATAAGTGTGACATCTTCATGTTCCAGATCTAGGCCCTCACATCCTACCCTCTCCAGTCACTGTGCCTCACAGCACGACTTACCTCCATGGGGAGCCAGCTGAGAGGGGAGGCAGCTATGGGATGCAGGTCCTTATCTTTAGAGAACCGCCCCCCCCCCCCCGTGGTCATCCCAGGAGGATTTATGAAATTTCTCTGTATTACGATTCTGCCACAATCATCTTTCTCCCCACAAAGAGAGAGCTCCGTTGCCTAGATAAGTTTGAATTTGATTCCCAGTCACCAGGTATGACCTCGCACAAATCGTTGGACTTCTCTGAACTTGCCTCAGTTTCTTCTTCTGTACAATAAGGCTAATCATGTTTGTGTTGCGTAACTCAAGGAGCTATTGAGAGAATAAAAGATGATTGCTCTGCCCGGTGTTTTACAAACGGCAAAGTGCCATGGAAAGTAACGGGGATGAAGAAAGTGGTGATAGAGGGAAGGTGGCATCTGTCCCTTGGGCTGTGGGGACCAGAGCAGTGGCGTGGAGTTGCAGTCCCCCGGCACATTCAGAGCAGAATCGAGCCTGAGGTGATTGGCGCAGATATAGTGGCAAGACCAGAGTAGGGCCATGCTACACGGTGGCCATGACCTCAAGGGCATGCCGTTGGGACTGATCTCCCAAAAGCTGAACCAGCGGAGAAACAGAGTATTTTTTTTTAGTTAAAAAGAAAAAAGATGATGAAGACACTCCTGTATTTTCAAAGCCATCCCTCGGAGCACTGAAAGATGTATCATCTGAGGAATGAGATTAAAAACTTACCTGACGGGAGACATAAAGCACTCGAATGTTTTCAAGACATTGTGATAATCATTCTCAGCTCTATCCCATCCTTCCCCCTCTGTTCCCAACCGGATCATTAAGTCTATTGCATTAGCCATAGATTAGAATACCAGTTTTATCAAGAAGCAGAGATTGTGATTGGGGATAGGAAAAGAAACGTAAGCGGACGAAGCTAATATGAGAGCTAAGGAAGCAATCCAGAAAGGAGACACGCTTTCCACATCCGCACCCCCCACCCCTTTCTAAAAGAGTAAAAGGGGGCCATCTTTAGGAGCATGACTGTGGAAAGCGATCAGGCACAGTTTGGAGAGTACAGAGAGACGGGGCTCCATTCACTAAGGCACAGGAAATGGACCTTCTCTTCTAACTCCCTGTTCATCATTTTACAGTGAACTGGCCAATTCATTTTTAAGAAGTGAGCAGTGAACGCCTGCTTCTGTGTCCTAGAATCTTGGGAGTAAGAACGCGCTGTTCGTATGTCATCGTTTCTCTCCGTGGAGCAACAATTTACTTGTCCTCCAGAGGTAATATAATCCTCATGATAAGCACCCAGTTTCTTTTGCAGACAACTGCCGGACCTGTCTTTCTGACTAGGTAACCCTTTAGCTTCCTTAATCTTAAGCAGTCATTTGGTTTGGAGCTCGGGAGACCTTGGTCTATAAGGTATCACTCTCCTTTTACAGAGAAGGAGATGGTAGTGCAGAGAGGTGATGTGACCTTCTTCTAGCCACATGGCAGGGTAGGGGCAGAACTGGGTTCTAGAACTCTAGGGCACTGCTTTTCTACAGGCAGATTGCCATAGTGTTGGCATGGATCTCATAAAGGGCCATTCCTAAGTCTTTCTGCAGTATTCCAACAGTCCATGGGTCCTGGCTCACCCTAGTCTCAAAGAAACTGTCTCCATTATAGTTCACTATGAAGTCGCTCTTGAATACTAAAGACATATTTAGTTTTTGTGGCATAACACTCTCTTAACCAAACCATTCCGTTCCCCATCCTGTCTGGGTTTAAGTTTAAATCACTGCACTTCAACGGGCTTAAGTCCATAGCAGGCACTCAGCAGTGTTGGGTGAATGGCCACTTGAAGGCCCATTAAGAAATTATCTCATCTCAGAATTTTTTAAATTTCTTTTAATTAATTAACTAATGTATTATTTAATTTACATCCAGGTTAGTTAACATATACTGCAACAATGATTTCAGGAGTAGATTCCTTAATGCCCCATACCCATGTAACCCATCCCCCCTCCCACAACTCCTCCAGTAACCCTCTGTTTGTTCTCTATATTTAAGAGTCTTTTATGTTTTTCCCTCTCCCTGTTTTTATATTAGTTTTGCTTCCCTTCTCTTATATTCTTCTGTTTAGTATCTTAAATTCGTCATATGAGTGAAGTCATATGATATTTGTCTTTCTCTGACTAATTTTGCTTAGCATAATACCCTCTAGTTCCATCCATGTAGTTGCAAATGGCAAGATTTCATTCTTTTTGATTGCCAAGTAACACTCCATTGTATATATATAGCACACCTTCTTTATCCATTCATCCATCAATGGACATTTGGGCTCTTTTCATACTTTGGCTATTGTCGATAGCGCTGCTATAAACATTGGGGTGCATGTGCCCCTTCAAAACAGTATACCTGTATCCCTTGGATAAATACCTAGTAGTGCAATTGCTGGGTCATAGGGTTGTTCTATTTTTAACTTTTTGAGAAACCTCCATACTGTTTTCCAGAGTGGCTGCACCAGTTTGCATTCCCACCAACAGTGCAAAAGTGATCTTGTTTCTCTGCATCCTCACCAGCATCTGTTGTTGCCTGTGTTGTTAACGTTAGCCATTCTGACAGGTGTGAGGTGGCATCTCATTGTGGTTTTGATTTGTATTTCCCTGATGATGAGTGATGTTCAGCATTTTTTTATGTGTCTGTTACCATCCTGATGTCTTCTTTGGAGAAATATGTATTCATGTCTTTTGCCCATTTCTTCACTGGATTATTCATGTTTTGGGTGTTGAGTTGGCTAAGTTCTTTATAGATTTTGGATACTCACCCTTTATCTGATATTTCATTTGCAAATATCTTCTCCCATTCCATTGGTTGCCTTTTAGTTTTGCTGATTGTTTCCTTCACTGTGCAGAAGATTTTTCTTTTGATGAGGTCCCAATAGTTCATTTTTGCTTTTGTTTCCCTTGGCTCCGGAGACGTGTTGAGTAAGAAGTTGCTGCAGCCAAGGTCAAAGAGGTTTTTGGCTGCTTTCTCCTCTAGAATTTTGATGGGTTCCTGTCTTTCAGTTAAGGCTTTCATCCATTTTGAATTTATTTTTGTGTATGGTGTAAGAAAGTGGTCCAGGTTCATTTTTCTGCATGTTACTGTCCAGGTTTCCAAGCACAATTTGCTGAAGAGACTGTCTTTATTCCATTGGATATTCTTTCCTGCTTTGTCAAAGATTGGTTGGCCAAACTTTTGTCAAAACGTCAAAGATACGTTTGTGGGTCCATTTCTGGGTTCTCTATTCTGTTCCATTGATCCAAGTGTCTCTTTTTGTGCCAGTACCATACTGCCTTGATGGTTACAGCTTTGTAATACAGCTTGAAGTCCGGGATTGTGATGCCTCCAGATTCGGTTTTCTTTTTCAAGATTGCTTTGGCTATCAGGGTCTTTTCTGGTTCCATACAAATTTTAGGATTGTTTGTTCTCACTCTGTGAAGAATGCTGGTATTGTTTTGATAGGGATTGCAGGCATCATGTCATTTTAGATCTGAAAGAACCCTCGAAGGCCATTCTGTCTCACTTCTCCCTTCTTTTGTAGCCTGAAGAGTGGGGGATTTGGGCAAGTGGCAGAACAGTTCTAGAATCCTTTTTTCTCCCCCGCTATTTCCCAGACCATTGTTCATTTCTCCACCTGCACTGCTTCTTATTAATTTGATATGAAGGCATTAAAATTGCCAATGTACTGTATTCTGGTATACAAAATAAAAGTTTCTAATGTCTACTTTAAGAACTCTACTCCGCACAAAGTGACGGCGGAAGGTTTAAAACAATTTTTTTTAGCCTTTTGGAATTCCATCCTTCTGAGGAGGAGCAGAAACTGTCTTCAATCACTACAGACAGTAAAGCTGAAATTGGAAGCAGTAAACTGTTCTATTTTGGGAACAATAGATATGAAGTCAGGAAGAGTTAGGCATTCGAAGAAGGAAATTATATAGAAAGCGAACTATTAAGTCAGCTCTCAGAAGTATTTGGATGCAAAGGAGATTAATATGAATAAAGGGAAGGTACGGGCACTTAGCCGGTAACAAATGACACACTCATGCCATGGAGAAAGCAAAACTTTTAGCTGAAATGGTACTTAAGGGAAATAAATTCAAACCTCAGATGTTTTAGTCAGGAAGTCTCATTAGGATGCAACACGGCTTCTCATTATGGGTTATTACATAGTGTCCCTAAAAAAAGGAGAGGCATCCGAGAGAGACAAGGCGTGATCAAATAGCCATATGAGGGACTTCAGCTTTGCCGTATCTTGCTCTATATTAATATCGGATCATTCGATGGCATTCTCTCACCAAAAATGACTTCGGAGTGACTAAAATGGAGACTAAAAGCGATCTAGATTGAAATGACAGCAGTGAGGGTCAAGTTCCTTGGGAATCTTGTGTATGTTTGATTCATCGATTTATTTATTCATTCGACAAATATCTATAGAGTTCTAGGAAGACGAAAATAAATAAGATCATTGTCTTTCCTCAAGGAGGCTTCAAGAAGACAGACCTGCGAACGAATCTTTGTAACGTGGTGCGCTTGGTGTTTTACTTGAAGAGTTGCCCAAGTGCAGCACAGGCACCGAGGAGGTCCTGAGAAATCTCACAGAGAAGATATTTTTGACCAGGATTTAAAGGAGGAAGAGTCTGTCCAGCAAGTCAGTAAATTTAGGAAACAGGAAACCAGGAAGCCTCCCAGAGTGAGGCCGTAGCTTATGCAAAGCACTTAGCAGTGGGGGATTTAGAATCCCAGGTGAGGCCCAGGGTCTTAGTTGAATAACTGCTCTTCCTGGGGGCTGTTTCCTTCTGTGAAAAAGGAGCATGGTAGCCCTCGCTGCCTACACTGATGATGAGCCTGACTAAGTGCAGGCTAGCAGGGAATGAGCACTGTTTTACCCCTAGCCACCCTCAGGTATTCTTATGCTACGTTTGCAGAGGGAGAAACCTTGAACTGAGAGGTTGTGGAACATCCCCGTGCTTACACAGGTTAACAAGCGGCTGCGCTGGGATTGGAAGAAAGGCACTTTGGCTTGAGACTGTATTGTTTAGCGCTATGCTCTATGTCTTTCAGTACATGAAATGTTATGTGTAAAGCACTTCACATGGTGCCTGGCACATAGTAGTAAGTTAATAAAATGTAGCTGCTTTTACTATGGTAAAATATGATGTGCCCTAGGAACAGGAGGTATTTGGTGTGAGGTATAGGGTGGTGTCTAGACGGGGCTGTAGCTGTAGCCAGAACAGGTCAGATGACTGAGGGCTGCATGCCGTGCTAAGCAGTTAAGAGTTTGTTATAGGTCAAGAAGAAACAATAGAGGTATCTTGAGCAGGAGAGTGACTAGTCTGATTCCTGGTTTAAAAAGATCACTGGCAGGGGGACCTGGGTGGCTCAGTCAGTTAAGTGTCCAACTACGGCTCAGGTCATGATCTCGCAGTTCGTGAGTTCAAGTCCCATGCAGAGCCTGCTTGAGATTCTCTCCCTCTCTCTCTCTCTCTGTCTCTGCCCACTTGCATGCTCTCTCTCTCTCAAAATAAATAAATAAAAAAAAAAGGATCCCTGGGAACACATGGAAGATGAATTGCAAATAGGCAAGATTAGAGGCATTAACTACAGCTTCACCAAGAAATGGCGAGGCTCCAATTAAGTAAGGCACAGGCAGCAGGTGGGAGGAAGAGGAGGAGACATGCCTAAGAGACGCAATGGAGACAGAGTTGACTGGACTTAGTGACCAGTAGGGTCTGACAGCCATGACAGCCATGAAGAGGGAAGAGTCTAGAATCTCCCCTTGGTTTCGGTTGAAGCGCCATGGCCAGTTGAGATGTGGAAGCAAGATAAAAGGGGTGATTTAGGGGAAAGGTGGGAGTTTGGTTTTGGCTCCTTTGAGACTGGGACACCTGAGGAGGATTCAGGAGATGTCTTGCTGGCAGTCACGTCTCTGGGTTTGGAGCACAGAAGGTCTAGACCGAAGCCACACATCTGACAGGATTGCTCAGTGAGAGAGAAGAGACAAAAGAGACCAGGAGGAGACCTGAGGAACCTTGGGATTTGAACAGCCAGCAGACAAGGAAAGTGAGGGAGAATGAGCTATCAGAATGGGAATCTAGGCAGAGGGACCCAGGCGCCATACGTGAAAGCATTTACACATTAAGTACACAAAGCTCCTAGGGCGCCTGGGTGGCTCAGTCGGTTAAGCGGCCGACTTCAGCTCAGGTCATGATTTCACAGTCTGTGAGTTCGAGCCCCGCGTCGGGCTCTGTGCTGACGGCTCAGAGCCTGGAGCCTGCTTCAGATTCTGTGTCTCCCTCTCTCTCTGCCCTTCCCTTGCTCATGCTCTGTCTCTGTGTCTCTCAAAAATTTTAAAAAAAGAAAAAAAGTACATAAAGCTCCTGAAGAGGAAGATACTTCTGGCATGGGTGGCTAGGAAATTGAGAGGGACAGGACAAAAGTCCGTGGGCAAAATCTGTACTCACTGGACAAGGGGGCTGAGTTTTTATTTTCGTTTCTGACAAGTGCCCTCCTCAGTCTTTAATCTGCATTAGGGAGAGTGATTTGGCTATTAATCTTTATCGACAACACATCATTTAAAAATGTAAACTCTCTTTAGAGATAATGACAGATTCGCACGGAGTTGTTAAGAAATAATATGGACAGGTACACTTAAGTTTTTAGAAGCTTGCTTTATTTCCACCACAGCTTCAGAATTTTCCATTTTCTGACCCCTTCCCATAATGGTGCTTTTCCCGAGGCAGAATTTGGTACTGTGCATCTAGAGTGGAGACGGATTGGGGAAGCAGACCCCAAGGAGTGAAGGGGCTGGGGCACTGAGAGAAAAGAGATCTTTGGGTGTGTGGGTAGCTAGGAGACCCCTCACAGAGAGCCTCTGAGAGGAGAGGTTTTGACTAGAAGCCTGGATTTGGAAGTAAAAGATAATACAGGAGGCAGGCACTGGAGTGCCTTTCTTCATCTAGGCCAGGTAGGCTGTAGTGCTATCTTGTTTTCATTTTTTTGAAAAAAAATTTTTTAAGTGTATTTCGAGAGAGACAGAGAGTGAGCAGGGGAGGGGCAGAGAGAGAGGGAGAGAGAGGATCTGAAGTAGACTCTGCGCTGACAACTGACAGCTGAGAGCCTGATAGGGTCTCTAACTCACTGGCTGTGAGATCAGGCGCTGCGAGGCCATGACCTGAGCCAAAGTCGGAAGCTCCACCGAATGAGCCACTCCGGCACCCCCAGTTTTGTTTTTGTTTGGATGAAGGACACCCTTACTCACATTTGTGCTCCACTCCATCACTGGAATGATGTAACATACCAACCTGACGGTGCCCCTTCCCCACCCAAAAGATGGCCCAGGGAGTGAGAAGAGGGCTGAGTGCAGAGTCCCGGGCATCCCTGCGTTTCAGGGCTTTGGGATTTGAGGGCTTTGAGGAGCCCTCAGTAGAGACTTCCAGAAAGCTAAGGAACCCCAACACTCGGGCGCTGAAGGAATTTACAGAGGCAGAGAAGGAAGGCCGTAGTGCCAAAGTGGGTCCCCTTCTTCCATCTCCCCGCAGCCCAGGAGCCTGTTGAGAGGAGGGCGAAGTTGGAGCCATCTGCATTCCCCAGAGTCCCACGTAGCTGGAGTTCTTCGAAAAGCCTTGGAGTGACAGCCAGGCGGAAGGGTGGGGTGAGGAGGGTCGTTCCTCAGGACTCTTCTAGGTTCCAGTTCTGGCCTCGTCGCCGGCGGTCCGGGTGACCTTGGGGGAGCCCCTTTCCTCTCCCGGCCTCAGTCTCCCCGTGGGTACCCGGCGGACGCTGCGTGCCCAGGTGGGGAACCGGGGCAGGCCGGCGGAGGCAGGCCCGGGTGGGAGCGGGACCGCCCACTGCGGCGGGCCGGGACCTCCGGGGCCCGCGGAGGCGGCGCGCGGGGCTCCTCCTTCCCGCCACCCCCCGGGGCGGGGGTCGCGGCGCCGGCAGCTGGCGGCCCCGCAGCTGCAGCCTCAGCACCTGCCGCGGCCAGACGGCGCGGGCGCGGCCGGGTCCCGCGCCCCCCCCCCGCCCCCTTGTCTCCGGCTGCAGCGGCGGCGCGGGAGGCGGAGCCCGAGCCGAGCCCGAGCCGAGCCGCGGCCGGAGCCTTGCCCGCCGCCGGGCGGGGCCGCCCCTCGCCGAAAGCGTCAGCTCTTCGGGTCCGCGTCCGCGCGGGCGGCGCCTCCTCTGCAGGTAAGGGCGAGGTCCTGGCGCCGCAAAGTTTCGGGGGGCACTGACGGTCCCTACGCCCCGGGCCTGCGCCGCTGGTAGCTGCAGGCTGCCTGCCCCTGGGCTTCCTCCGCGCCGCCCTCCGCCGTGCGCTCTGCCGGCACCACCCGCCCCCGGCTGACCGGCGCCCCGCTCCAGTGCTCGTGTCCCCAGCCCGATGGGGGCCGCGTCCGCGGGTTCGCTCAGGGCCTGCAAGGGTTAAACCTGTCCCAATATCAGTGCGTTGCTTAAGTTTTTGAGACCTGCACGGGATAGTGCAAAGAGCGGCAAACCGTGTGGCGGGAGACCTGGATTCAGGTGCGGCCACGGCCAGCGCCAACTTTCTGAGTGACCGCAGACCGGCCAGTCCTGCCCCGTTTCGACGGCCACACCTGGACCAGGAGGGGTTCGCCAGGATGATCGTCTGAAGAGCATGCCTGTGTTGCCGTTTTGTGAGTCAGGGGCACCTCTAAGTGTCTCAGCTCCCGCGCTCCTTGTGGGGTGGAACCCACAGAAGTTAATTTAGGGGAGAGGGCGTCACATCGCTAGCCAGCAGCAGTTTGGGCTGAGCTTTAGGAGGGGTGTTGAGCCAGTGTCTGGGAGGAGGATGCTACTGGAGCTTAGAGTCTGGGCCCTGGCTTCTGGTGGCACCTCTGCCACCCACTGACTGTGTGACCTTGGGCAAGTCTCCCCACTAGTTTTGCCACCTATGAAGTATGGAGGGAAGAATGCACTAGATGATCCTTGCAGTCCTTCCGCTGTAAACTCTGGAGAGGTGGAATCTTCCAGGTCTACTTAGGGTTAGTTTGGGTAGAAGAAATATTTCACTAAACATACACCCAGCACTTGCAAATGGGAGTTTGAAAAATAAAGGCATTTGCACGGTGCTTTGGGAGTCCCGAAATAGACATGGCAAGGATTGGTGAATGCTGGCCTTCCCTCCCTCAGTGCTTTGGACCATCATAAAATATTCAACAGCATAATGATTTGTTTTCAGAGTGGCTTATAGATCAGGAAGCGTTTCTGTTTGTGAGTCGGTTATTTTTGTTAAAACCTCAAAATAGATGGGGGGGGGGGATAATGCACTGTTCCAGGGGTCCTGACATAGAGGCCAGCATCTCCTTGTTTCTAAAGTGATGGGTGAGATATTTTCCAATCAAGAGGATATAGAAAGTCACTAAACCAGGCATTCCTTGGTGGGCGTTCAACACGGGCATAGTTGGAGAGGCCTCCAGTTTGGCAAGTCCGTATTTTCCAGGACAAGTGCATTCTGGTGCAGCCACAGCAGAGTGACTGTGAGGTAGTTATCTGAAGTCCTAGAGGTGAGCTTTGTTCTTTTGCCCAATCTCCTGTCCCCCTTGTGCTGCAATTAGCGTCTCCCCAGGGTGGGGGTGAAATCCATCACTACCAAAGGATTCTTATGGAAGTGGTTTTATTATTTTATTTCCTTCCTAGACTTCCCGGTTTTAAGTGTCAAGCTTTATGAAGTCAGAGGACTAGGGGCGGGGAAACAGCAGAGTCGTGGTACAGAAGTTTGCCTTTTCCCAGCCAGACTGTGTAGTTGAAGCTGATTTGGCCGGAGCCTTTGAGTGCTCAGATACGTTAGAACCACACCGGTCTTTTCCCTCTTCCTTCTTCAGCGGGTTGGCAAGCACTTTCTCACCACTTGTTCAGGAGGAAACAGATAGGAAAATACCTATAGGCCCTCCCCTCGAGGAGCTCAGGGTCTAGTGAGGAAGAAATAGGAACATAGCACAGGCCATTCTGGGAGTTCTTTTCTTTTTTTTTTTTTTAATATATAGTTTGAGAGAGAGAGCGAGAGCACATGCACACATAGGGGCAGAGAGAGAGAATCCCAAGCAGGAGCAGGGTAGAGCTGGCCATGATCCCATGAACCGTGAGACCATGACCTGAGCCGGAATCAAGAGTCAGATGCTTCACCTACTGATCCCCCTGGGCGCCCCACATTCTGGGGATTCTTGCTGGAGACCTCAGGAACACTGAGGAGGGCGGATTCTCTCTGGGAATAGTGGGACAGACTGTACCATGGAAGGTGGGAGGAAGAAGAGGGTTTCAACAGGTGGCGACAAGTGGGAAGGCCATTTTAAGTCAAGGGACCGGGCTGAGTCGGGGAAGCTCAGGGCCTGGATGGAGAACAACGGGTCTGGTGGGAGCCAGGAGAAGGCAGAACGCTGCAGAGGACAGTGGGGAGAGGTTCAGGAGGCTCTGAACCTGGGCTTGAATCCACATTGGTTTGGGGATATTGGGCCTCTGAACCTGACTTTTCTCATCTGTTAAAGGGGAATGGTAGTAATTCCAAATGCATAGGGTTAAATGAGATCATGTATAAAGTGCCTAACAGTGTTTGCTTAACAAGAGGTATTTGATAATAGTTTCTTTTACTGAAGTCTTCATGGGCAAGCCCCATAAGTTTTTCGAGACGCCACTGAAGTGTATAAATGGTGCCTTTTGTTTTAGCATGTGTATTGACTTGGAACCTCACCATCAGACTGGAGTTCCTGTAACAATATGATTTCTATTCAAGGGACCTCCTGATTCAAGGGCAGGGGCTTTTTGTTGTTTTGGGGGGGGGTGCTCAGATCAGACGCTGACATCAACAGCAGACAATGCCCTGTAAATACCGTTAGGTGGTGGGAGGCCACAGAGAGGTTAATCAGAACACGCAATCCCTGCCTCCCGTAAGCTTATCACTATGTGCTCAAGGACCCAGGTGGGGGGGATTTGACAGTCAGGCGCGGTTATAAAGACATCAGCATTGTCCATATATGCTGGGAACCAGGCGCGGGCTCCCATCTGCCTTAGCGTGGGTTGCTGGGGGGTCTGTAGTAGCCAGGGAAGGAGAATAAGACAGGAGGGTGAAGAAGGACCTTGAGATACTTTATGAACCTGTGTATGCCACTTAGCAGCCATTGTACTGCCCTTCATTTGTTCATGCAACAGTTATGCGAGGAACACCTTCCCTGTGCCAGAGAACTATTCTAGGCGCCCCAGGAATACATTGTAACAAAAGGGAAGACCCTTGCCTTCCTGGAGTTTATATTCTAGCAGGAGACAGGTAATAATCAAGTAAATAAATAATTACAGGTTGCCTAAGGGCTGGGAAGGAAATGAACAAGGTAATAAGAGAGAAGGTGATGGGGGTGATGGAGGAAGGCCTGTCTGAGTCACTAGGAACTAGAGGAGACAAGGAGTCAGTTGGGACTAGAGCTGGGGGGAGTGGGGGTGCAACCTAGCTCTGTAGGAGGCAGCCTGGCTTTGGTCTGAGAATGTAGACTCCTGGCCACACCGCCTGGATTTGAATACTGGCCCCACCGACACTAAATCTATTCCATAGTCAGGTTATTGAATCTCATGGGCTCCAGTTCCTTCATCTGTAAACTGGGGATAATAACCCTACTTGACAGAGTCGTTTGGGGATTAAATGAGTGATCTATGTAATGTCCTGGAAATAGTGCCAGGTATGTAGCAAGCACCGAATGAAGTTAAATTAAGAGGGTGGGATGGTGGTGAGGGGAATAGGAAATGCAAAACCCTGGGGGCCTGAAAGGCTTGATGTCTTCTAAAATTAAACAGGCCATGTGCATGGATAATTACCCCCTCAGTTCTGGGGACGCTCCAGAGCAAGTTTTCTGCTCCTTTAATACAAACTATGTTTTAGCAGTTCTTGGGGTGCCTGGGCGTTTCGGTCGGTTGAGCGCCTGACTCTTGATCTTGGCTCAGGTCATGATCTCACAGTTTATGAGTTTGAGCTCCGTTATCAGCTCTGTGCTGTCAACACAGAGCCTACTTGGGATTCTCTCTCTCCTTCTCTCTAAAACTTAAAAAAAAAATTAAAAAACAAAACAGAACTATGTTTTAGGAGTTCCAAAAAGAGGAGTACCCAGCCGCAGCACTCTTCCCTGCAAGACAAGGCCCAGAGTGGCCTCATGAGCTGTCACCCCCACTGCTTTGGGGACATCGTGGAAGAACCACTTTTTCAAGATCTCTCTCCCTCTGTCTTTTCATCTCTCTTTCCTTTTCTTATCCTCCCTCTCCTGCCCCTTTCTCCTTTCCTCTGTGTCCCTCCTCCATCCCTCTTCTCCCTTTCCCCATGTCCTCTCACTGCGAGCCCTGAGGAGTAGTGCCTCTGAAGTGCTCACCGATGCGCCAAGGAGAAGCATGAGTGGTGTCGCCAAAGCCAGCCTTGCCCCTCACCGTCCCCGCCTTGAGAGGCCCCCTGGCCAGCGTCCTCCCCCCACTCCCAGGCTGGAAGTTGCGTAGCAGGGGCGCATAGTCACCTCTGACCTCACTCTCTCCCTTGATCCCTCTTGACTGAAATCCAGTCACTCACCAAGCCCTGTCATTTTTCCTTGCAAAATCTCTCTCAAACATGTCTCCACTTTTCTATTCTCTCTCTGAATGTTGGACTCCTGTTTTGTCTAAAGTGTGGCCCAGAGACCTTCTGTGGGTCCCTTGTATATGGATAATGAAGTCCACAGTCCTCAGCCTGGTGGCCATGTTGGGCTGTCTCCATCTTTTTTTAAAAAAAAAAAGTTTATTTATTACTTTGAGAGAAGAGAGAGATGGAGAGTACAAGTGGGGGAGGTGCAGAGAGAGGAAGAGAGGGTCCCAAGCAGTCTCCACACTGTCTCAACGCAGAGCCCGATAGGGGCTCAAGCTAATGAACCACGAGATCATGTCCTGAGGCGAAGTTGGACTCTTAACTGCCTGAGCCCCCCAGGTGTCCCTCCTTCTTTTTTTTTTTTTTAATGATTTTATTTGAGAGAGAGAGTGTGTGTGAGTGGGGGAGTGGGTCAGAGGGAGAGACAAAATCTCAAGCAGTCTCCATGCTCAGCCCTGGGGGCGCGCCTGACATGGCCTCTATCGCACCACCCTGAGGTCATGACCTGAGCCAGAAACAAGAGTCAGCTTAACTGACTGAGCCACTCAGGTGCCCCAGGCTGTCTCCATCTATTCCCTTAGTGCCCCTCCTCCCTCACGTGTGCTCTGTACTTAATCCCACTCCCAGGTCGCCAGGCCCTTGCTCCACCTGGTCCCTCCCTAGCATCTACCTCAGCCCCGGGGTCGTGCCCACGCCTGAGGGCCCAGCTCAGCTGCCTCGGATCCCCTCATCCCTGGGCTCTCATCTGCCCCGATCTCTCACTGCACTTAGTACCTCTCATGGGGAAGCCATCGCTGTCAACCCTGGAGGATTTTGTGTGCAGTCATTTGTGCATGTGGCCGTGGCCATGAGAAGTCCCCGGGAGGACAGGCACAACGTCCCTCTTACGTCCACCCCACAGCCCTTCTCACAGAGCCTAGCCCTCGTGCAAGCTTGATCTGTGTTTGCCATACTGGACTGACGAAAGCCGGTGATTTTCCGGAGATCTGAAATGGTTTGAGTCACGCCAGAAACGTGATGCTGATGCTCAGGGCTCGCGGTCCCCAGATGAACCCTCCCGAGACGTTCCGCTGCCTTAAAATGTGGATCCTTCACTTGATGGAAAGTTGATGTAACCTCGAACAGGAGGCTGAAGTTTGAATTTAGCTTTCCAGGATGGCCTATTTTTAGTAAATATACGATGTAACAAATAAGCCTTCGAGCTAGATAAATTCAGCAATAATTATTTATATGATAAAAGGATTCTCCACCATACTGAACAATCTGGAACGGAAAACTTTCAAATATCAAACATGCCTGCGTACTTAACACCATTCAGTATATAAAATTTTGATTTCTGCATAGCTGTTGTAGCTATACTTCTCCTATAGTCTAAGACATGCACCAAGCTTAATATGCATTCACAGAAGCAGAATAATGCTGTCTTAAATTTGTTTTGGTAACTACAGATTACATTATGCAGCTCTGCAAATATGAGGGTTTTAAAAGGAACGAGCTATCTGCCCGAAGGACACTGGGAAGCCCTATTTGGTGCCTGGCCAAATGACATGAGGGAAGTCGTCATTAATGTCACTGAAGTGACACAGTATTTTCCGGGACCCACCTGATGTTCGGAGCCCTTTTTTTTGCCAGTGGTTACAAATGGTTTGGGCTTCCAGTCATTTCACAAGCCGGCTGATGAATGACGTGTGCATTTAACACTGGTTCTTTTAGAAAAAGAGAAAAAAAAAACCCACTAATTACAGGCTAGGAAAGAGATGGTGGCAAATCTAAAAATATGAAAGTCTATTCTTTCGACCTCTCTTGAGGAACGATCTGAAAAGCTCAGGCCTTTCAGTGAAAGGGTAACATGGCAAAATTTCAAAATCTTGAACGGAAAGAGCTTCAGAGGAATTCACCCGGATGCAACAGGGCTTCGTTCTCTGAGGTTCTGACTTAAGAGAAGACAGATGTGCAGGCAGATGAGAAATGCCATGCGTCCTGTTCTACGCGTGTCCAGAATGTAGGGTGTAGGCTAGCACTTGGTACAACCAGTGATAAAAATACAACCCCTCCCCCCCAGGAAAAAACCTCTCCAAGTCCAAGTTTTGAGCATCAACATAGGTATACTTCTGAGTTACTGCTTTGCTGTTTTCTTTGTTCCGAATGGAGAATTCTGAAGAATGCAAAAGGAAAAGCAATGATTAAAATAAACAGAGTCTCTGTTCTCTCTGGTTTTCCCTGGAGAAGGACATCAAGCCCGAAGTTCCATGGGTACTGGAGCCGATGCTGTTGGTTCCTGGTGGGGTTTAATACACTCTCCCTCTTCCTTCCTTCCTGGGAGTCGGGGATATTAGCATATAGCGGGAGGAACTATTTCATTTCTGAGCTCATTTCTGGTTAGTTGCAGTAGTTAGTTGGGTTTTTTTTTTTGTTTGTTTGTTTTGTTTAGTTTAACAAAAGCTGTGTAAATAAGTTCCTCAGTGAGAGCACTCCCTGCCCGTATGCTGAAAATCCAGACTCATGCAAAATATTTTACAGGATATTTTAACTAACAGTCAGAGACCTTCACACAGGGCCGCCAGCTCTGGAGATGATCAAGTAGAGCTTGTTCTGGTGCCGGGATTCCCCTAGTGCGCCCAGCCTCTCTCTGCTTGGACCTGCCAATCCCCGAGGCATTTCTATGCCATTGTCAGTTGGCTCTGATCATTAGAAAGTTCTTCACTACGCTGCACTAGACTCTCCCTCCAGGCTGTGGTTGTCCCGTTGGCCTTGATTCTGCCCTTCACAGCCCCACACCAAAATCCATTTTTTCTGCCCCATGATGGCCATTTATGCCATTTGGACAATCAAAGACAGGGATCAGGTCTGTGAATCTTCACGTCTTCGGTTAGAATGCCCCAGTTGATCCAATCCCCTGAAAAAGACAGAGCTAGGAACTGGACACAACAGCCATGCAAGGGGGCGGTCTGACCAGTCCGGAGGGAGCGAGACCACAGCAGCCTCCTCACTCCAGAGTCTGCCTTTGCCTTTAGCACACTCCGAGGCCCAGTTAGGTTCATGTGCATGCTGGTGCCGGAGACACCTGGTGGACCGTAAAGGAGAGTGTCCGGGCCCAGTGGCTGATGCGGAGTGGCTCTGGGTGAGGCAGCGCCCTCTCTGGGACTCAGAGCCCTCATCCGTCTGATCACGTCTACGGCACTGTGTCAGAGTCCTGTGGCTGCTGTAACAAATCACTGCAACCTTGGCTGAAAACAGCAGAAATGTACTCTCTCACGGTCCTGGAGCCCAGGTGTCTGAAATCAAGGTGGCAACAGGCCTGCGTCCCCTCGGGAGGCTCTAAGGAAGAATTTTTTTCCTTGCGTCTTCCAGCTTCTGGTGGCTGCTGGTGCTCCTGGACTTGTGGCCTCATCCCTACTGGCTCTGCCTCCTGCCCGGGTTGAGTCTGCCTCTGCCTCTGCCTCACTCTTATTAGGACACTGTCGTTGCATTTAGGGCCCACCCGGATTATCCAGGATGAGCTCCTTGTCTGAAAACCTTTAACTTAACTACATCTGCAAAGATCCTTTTTCCAATGAAGGTAGTAACGTTTACAGCTTCTTGGGATTGGGGTACGGACATATTTCTTAGGGGGGCACCATTCAGCGGGGCACCATTCAGCCTTTGGCTTCTTACTGTCTCTCCTTATGTGACTGTCTTCTCTCGATTGTATTTGAGCCCCGCTCTCCAGGGTCCCCAGCCTCAGGTCTCCATTCTGCACGTGTCATGTGTCTTCATCGTGGCTGCTGCTCTGAGGGGCCTGGCCCTGCACTGTGGGGGGGGGCCTCTCTGGTCCTTCCATCTTTTTTTTTTTTTTAAATGTTTGTTTATTTTTGAGACAGAGAGAGAGACAGAGCATGAGTGGGGAAGGGGCAGAGAGAAAGGGAGACACAGAATCCAAAGCAGGCTCCAGACTCTGAGCTGTCAGCACAGAGCCCGACATGGGACTCGAACTCACAGACTGCGAGATCATGACCTGAGCCGAAGTCAGA
This sequence comes from Paguma larvata, assembly GCA_030068075.1. Lineage (NCBI taxonomy): Eukaryota > Metazoa > Chordata > Mammalia > Carnivora > Viverridae > Paguma > Paguma larvata. The sequence continues at coordinate 33,231,592 of CM057832.1, read as the reverse complement.
CGCTCAACCGACTGAGCCACCCAGGCGCCCCTGGTCCTTCCATCTTAACCAGCATGCCCTGGCTAGTCAGTGGAGTTTTTATCAATGGGAAGGAGAAGCTGTGGCTATTAAAATATTCATTACTAGTTCTTAGGCTTCGGGGAGGCCCCGTAGTGAACGTGCGCTCTGGAGAGAGAAGGGACGCAGAGAGGAGGGCTCAGTGCCCTTGCATTTCCCCTCTGATTTAGTCCGAGATTGGCTCCTTGAACTTGAGGGAAATTATTTATATTCTCGGCGCCCCAGTACCTAACTCTTTCCGTGAAAAATAGCGAAGCGCTTCCTCGCAGCTTTCAGAGCGTATCGTAGCGTGACCTTTCTGCCTTTTGGGTAGCCTGTTTCAGAAGCTCCACGGGCCCTCTAAGTGGAGTCTTTAGTTGTTGCTGGCTGATTCGTTCTCCAAACGCAACATGAATAAACTATGCTTTTCTCCAAAGAGCGTGGGCATCACTTTGCGTACAGTCGACGTGCCAGAGTGCCTGAAAGGCCTCGGGCAAGCAGGAGTGTTGGGTCTTGGGAAGCCGGTGGTGGAGCAGAGGGGATGCAGGAGGAGGGCAGTGGCCCCGTGGGTCTAGCACTGAGCGGCTCCAGACTCTGCTCGCGGCTGTCGCTGCTGCTCTGGGATTACCGACTTACATCTGCCCAGAGTGTCCTCCTCGACTGCCGCTCCGCTCCTCTCGGGTCAGCATGCTTTGCTAAGAAAGGTCTCTGCAGGGATGGGGGCACGAGGGGGTGGGGAGGAGGGAGAAGACTCAGACAGTCCTGCCCCACCTGCGGCTGGCAGCGAGTCAGTGTAGGGCGGGGTGCTGTGTGTTGCAGAGACCCACGGGAGCCCTGCAGAGGGCAGGCCATGCCTTGGGTGAGATCCGGGAAGGCTTCCAGGAGGGACTGGCATAGAGCAGTACCTTTAGTTGTGTCCCCACCGGGCCCCCAGACTGCCCCCTTCCTGGTCGTCCGACTAGACTTGACCTAGAAGAATCTCAGGTTTGCAAAGGATCAGAAGGATCAGCTAGGAAGATATTCCAACGGCACTGCTTGGAGCCCTAAGGGCGGGTGTAGGGGAAGAGTTCAGAGAACTGTGCTTCTTATTTTGCTTGCTGTGAACAGTGATTTCCCAACTTCACAAGGCCTGTCTGATGTGGCTGTCTAGAAATATCCCCACATCAGAATGCCCTGCCTTGTCTAGGAAGTCTTTTCCAGGTTGGAGGAGCACCTCCCCAGATCACGTGGCTGTGGGTGTTTCCATGTAACCTGCCCCACTTGGCCGTGAGCTGCAGCAGCCACTAAGCCTGGTTCAGGCCAGAGCCCAGAAGAGGCCCTGGTCCTCCGAGGGCGAGGCTTGGTATATGGCGCTGACTGAGAAAATGAAAGACGTGATTGTGACGACTGCCCGCCTTGCATCTGGTTCCAGCTACCCTCCCTGCCCTTCACAGTCACCAGTGGCACCCTGGCAATGGCCAGGCCTCTGCGTCTCTGTCTTATACCTGCCTCTGCGGTGGGTCTGGCCTGTCAGCCAAGTGCAAGCAGTGGGTGGTCCTGCCCTCTTCACTTTCAGGAGGCGAGGAGGCTCTCGACCTAACATTCAGGCTCTGAAGGTGCTTGCTGTCTGTTGTCCTGGGACATGGCCAAAGCCGCCAGTAAACTTGCTCAGTGGGTCTACCTGGCTCTTCCTTGGTAACCTATAGCCTCAGCACTAGGGTCAGAGAGGTGGTGGGGCGTGGGCAGGGGCCTGGGGTTTTGACTCAGTCATACCTGGGTTTGCTAGCTGCATGACCTGAGGCACATTGTTTGCTTATTTAATGGACTATCTGCGAGTGTCAAACCTACAGAAGACTAGAGGAAGACACAAACACTGTTTTCTACCTATACATGGTAAATATTCAGTAATCCTTAATTTCCTTTATATGTTATCTGAAGGGCCATCAAGGGGAATTGAGATAACTTCTGTGGGTTAGAGGCTGTGTTTCCTCCCATCCTTTCCAAATTCCATCAAGCCTTCCAGCCTCCTAATTCCTCCAGCACCTCTAACATATTTGATTTCTTCCTTTCTTTCAGCTAATAATTATTATCAACTCTCTGTCTATATTTGCAAAGGTTGCTTCCCGGATCTGGGCCTCAGGTGTTTTGTTTTTTGTTTTGTTTTGTTTTTAACCTATGGATTGGGTTATTTTTAAAGTCCTTAATAGCCCTGGCACTACATTTAACTCCACAATACATATTGAGCATCCACTATGTGGAGGGTGAATGTTCTAGGCCCCAGGGCACATAGGGATGGAGAAACAGTCATCCGTCTTGTCATAAAGGCCACAGCCCAGTGTGGGGACAAACAGGCAGACTAGTGTGGTAAAGCTCTGGTAGGGGATGAATCCAGAGCTGGGGGGAACTGGAACCAGAACAGGGAGAGTCCAGCCACTTGAGGAATGTATGGGCCCTGTGCCCTCCGGGAAGGATTATCTAGAAACAATGTTTGCTGCCCGCATGAGAGCATTAATGATGAGACTGGTTCCTCCCAAGTGGCATTATGATTTTCGCGTTGAACTGGAATTATCAATATGGAAAATCCCAGCAGAGATGGCGTGTATTAGGGGCCTTATTTCCTCTCTTCCTCCTGCTTTCCTGCTAAAAAAAAAAAAAAAAAAAAAATTCCAAATCTCCAGAATATATTGACCTTTATGTACAGAAGCTCTTGGGACACGCGGCATAGTTTAACACGTATTGTTTGTGTGTCTAACCGAGAAGTGTCTAGGTAGATGCAGGATTACATGCCTAAAGAGAATTAATCTATTTTTTGTCATGATTGTGTTTAGAAACCAATTTTCAAAGACAGTTTCAATTTTCCCAGCTGTCTGGATGATAGTTAGAAGCACACAACCTGTGCACTCCCATCCCTTCTCTTGTATTTATTCTGCCCAATTTAATTTGGTTAGGTCCTATAAGCTCTTATTGATTGCCTATTAAAAGTTAAGCCCAACGTTGAGAGGCTATGGGTATGACAGAATATATCACTACCCAGAAGTTTTGTTCCTTGCTGGATGGATAAGACCCAGGAATCCGCAAACAGAGCCATCTATTCACTGGGGAATTGCTGAGTACATTGGTGTGAGTGCCAGGATTTCTGCTCCGGGCAGAGAGATCTGGAGAGAAGAATGATGAGGATGGTTCTCAAGAAGGCTTTTGTAGGAGTCTGCATTGGAGACAGGCCAGGGACTGCAGGCAGAGGCAAGGTGCAAGGAAAAGAGCAGATCGGCAGGTGAATTAGGCAAGAGCCAACTTTTCATTCTTAACCCTAGCCCCTCATTCTCATGTCCTGAGAATGAAAATAACATCCAGGTGGCCAATGGACCCATGAAAAGATGCCCAATATCACTCATCATCAGGGAAACACAAATCAACACTATAGCGAGATACCATCTCACACCTGTCAGAGTGGCTAAAATCAAAAATAAAAGAAACAACAAGGGTTGGTGAGGTTGTGGAGAAAAAGGAACCCTCTTGCACTATTGGTGGGAGTGAAAACTGGTGCAGCCACTGTGGGAAAACAGGATGGAGGTTCCTCAGAAAATTAAAAATAGAACTATCCTATGATCCAGAGATTGCATTAGTGATTATTTACCCCCAAAATACAAAAACACTAATTCAGAGGGATACATGCACCTGTATGTTTATAGCAGCATTATTTACAGTAGTCAAATTATGGAAGCAGCCCAAGTGTCCACTGATAGATGAATGGATAAATAAGAGGTGGTATATATACACAAGGGAATATTATTCAGCCATAAAAAAAGAATGAAATCTTGCCATTTGCATTGACATGGATAGAGCTAGAGAGTATCATGCTAAGGAAAATAAGTCGATCGGAGAAAGACAAATACCATATAATTTCATTCATTTGTGGAATTTAAGAAACCAAACAAATGTGCAAAGGAAAAAGAAGAAAGGCAAAACAAGAAACAGACTCTTAGCAATAGAGAACAAACTGGTGGTTACCAGAGGAGAGTTGGATGGGGGTTAAATAGGTGATGGGGATTAAGGAGTGCAGTTGCGATGAGCACTGGGTATGTATGGAAGTGTCAAATCACTATATTGTGCATCTGAAATTAATATGTAATATTAGCATATTAACTATACTGGAGTTAAAAAAAGGAATAAAACTATTCCTTTCATACATGAAGCTTCAACATGCCCCAGGACCTTTGTTCATGCTGTTCCCTTTGCCTAGCCAGCTCTTTCCCTTCATCTACCAGGAAAACTCTGAGTTATCTTTCAATTTAAGTGTACTTCTGTTCAGGTCTCATTGACTCTCCCTCCCTTGGCTTCTTTTAGTATGGTTCCTGGAGCATTCCTGACCCACAGGAATCTCTTGGCTGTGATTATCAGGTGAATAAATCGATGACCGAATAACTGATTATTGGGTTCTGTGTGCGACTCACTTGATGAAACTGAGAAATGTTTGCTGAGAAAGGAGTGGAGGGCACCAAGGTGAAAATGTGGGTGGCAGGTGCTAAGCAGGAAGACCACTGAGGTGAGGTGAGGGAAATACCCTTTGGAGAGGGAATAGGATGTCGGTTTTCTGATGAGTAGAAGCATACAGTTGTTAAAAAAAAAAGGTAGGGGGGCACCTTGGCGGCTACGTTGGTTAAGCATCCGACTTTGGCTCAGATCTTGTGGTTCCTGGGTTCACGCCCGCGTCGGGCACAATGCTGACAGCTCAGAGCCTGGAGCCTGCTTCAGATTCTTTGTCTCCTCCTCTCTCTCTGCTCCTCCCCTGCTTGTGCTCTGTCTTTCTTTCTCAAAAATAAACAAACATTAAACAAAAATTAAAAAAAAAAAACTCTGGAGAAAAAAACACTGTAGGCATGAAGCATTTGGGGGAAATTCTACCTCCAGAGTAGTCAAAACACTGCAAGTAAGGGCAACACCTCCTTTGTACACTCACTAAGGTAGGTGTCAGAGAGCAGTTAGGGGAGGTGGCTCTTCCACAGATGGAGGAGTGAGCCTGCAATAGCCCTTCTGGAGTGCAATTTGGCCAGATCTAAAGCTGTAAAAACTTGCGCACTTTTTCACGCAGCGGCGCCGCTCCCAGGAATCCCTCCTAAGAGAATAACTAGCGATGTATTATGCAAAGATGCTCATTTCAACGTCGTTTGTAACACACACGTGGCTAAACTAGAGCAAATGCCCAGCAATAGGGGGTTCGCTTTAAAAATGGCACTCCTATCAACAGGACATCGAAAAGAATGCATAGAAATAAAGACATAGATAAATGTTCCAGGGGGAAAAATCAGGCGAAAACCCAGCACATACAGAACATTCACGGTTCTGTTGAAAATGTGTCTTTTCACACAAAGAGGCTAGAAGGGTAATCAGCGATTTGTAGATTGTAGCGGATAATTTTTATTTTCTTCTTTCCAAAGAAGAAGAATTTCAAAATGTTCTACCAGGCACACGTATTACTTTTATAATGGGGCAAGGGGTGTAGGTGTTACTTCAGAAGGAGAGAGAAGCCAGTCGAGAGCATTGTTCGAGCTTCAGTGCGTTGAATGCAAGATGGGCACAGACATCGTTTATCTTGCCAGCTCCAGACAGGTGGTGTTTTCCTAAGGAAGAGTGGTCTTTGGTCCATTTGTAGGAGTGTATTTATAGAAGTGAAAGCTTTGGGGGAAGGAAATGGATTGATTTTTTTTCCCCTTGAACTTTTGAAATTATTCTTTCCACTCCATTTGTAATTGAGCCCAGGGAGCTGTTCTTATGTCTTCCTTTCTTGGGCACTGCATTAGATCTAAAAATGTTAACTGGCTTAGGATGTGGGTTTGGCTAAAATGATTCCCCTTGAAGTCTTCCCTGGACTCTCCTGAGTGCCTAAAGCATGGGGTCCCAAGGAAGACCACCTTCTGAATTCTATCTTGCTTTTCTGCCTGGTCCGTTTGGCCCCTGCATCCTCTGGCAACCCTTGCTAATGAGTCAGAAACCAGCCCCGCGTTGTTTTGATCAGGGGCCCCATCAGCCCCCTGTCAGGGACTCAGGACAACGCACCTGCATCGGGTACTGGCGGTCGGAAGGTTTATTTAGAGGCCAATCTGGCATCACCTTATCCTGCGGACGTAACATTAGTCTGCAGAAAAAGAGATCAGAGCTGGGTGGAATCTCTTTAAATATTAATAATAGTGATGCCTTTTGCCACACTTCTCCAAAGAGCTCTGAGCAGTTCAGACATTACCTCATCATTAATTTTCAGTGTTCTTGGGTGAGAAGCTGATGGCAAGTCTTATGGTCTCCATTTGGGGCAGATTGTAGCAAATATTTTACGGTTAAACTACACTTAGGCGTTGTCTTGACCAGATATCACCTGATAAAAAGAATCGAGGCAAGTTTTGTGGCATGTTCTTTTACAGTGGTTGGGTATTTGTTACTAACGAAATTGCCTTCCTGCATTTGCTCCTTAACGGTAATGAGTGCCTACTGTGAGCAAGGCGCTGTGCTGAGCACTGTGGCCAGGAGGGAAGTTTAATCTCCTCAGTCCCACACCTAAGACCTACCTGTCATTCCTATCCTAAATCCCTCAAACCTACTTGACATACCCTTGGTCCCCCCACATCCCTCTTCCTGGTCTTCAGGGCAACCCCGATTCATCTCCCTTCCTGCACTTTCTATGCCCTTCTTTCTCCTCACCCCTGCAGGTGTCACTGGCCCACCCTTCAGTAGCCTGGTCATCTGCCCCTGTATCCCCCAACTCCAGCCACAGCTCCATCATCAAACAGTACAGCCCCTCTGCTGTGCCCGGCCTAATCTCCACTTGTATTTATGTGATTCACGTCCACCCCTCGATGACATTTCTGGACTGTGGGGACGGTCCAGTTCATCCTGTGTGTCTCTCAGGGACTTACCCTTGTGAGATACACAAGCACTCATCGAATGCAGGGGTGAAACAGGCATGGTTTCAGGCCGGAGTTCACCAGTTCGTGCAGAGTCCTGTGGGGTGCGGAGGGCACTGACAGCCCGGCTCGGCCTGACCCCTCCTGGGGCCAGTCACCGGGGCCCCTTGCTGCCTACACTCCTGTCCACTCTCTGCGCCCACGCCCGCACCCTGGCCCTCGTTGCGCTTGGGGTTGAAAAGCATTCTCTTACACGGCGTTCCGGGGACACATGGGAACAGAGGGACAGCCGGAGTGGCTTCCAGCAGGTGCCCCGTGTGTGCTTGTCTCTCGGCTCCACTGTGCAAGTCTTCCCGGCCGCCGGGAGCGCGGTACCGCGGCGTTCTGGGCCCCTGAGCCGGCTGGAGGGCTGGCGCCGCCTGGTGCGCCACCTGCGGCAGGTCGTGGGAGGCCGGGCGGGTTATCTAATCTTGCCGTGGCGTCATTTCCCCATCTGCTGAGGGGGGATAATGTGTTTGAGGGTGACCTACCTCCCCGGGAGGCTTAGCGACTTAGCTCCGGGCCGTTGACTTTAACCCGAGTCAGCTGGGCCCGAGGGGGCGGGCGCCGAGTTGGCCCTGCAGCCACGGAATGGGTGCCACGTGAGACCCGGGGCCTCGTGTTCTCTGCCGCCCTCGGCCGGGCGGCAGGCGGGTTGCCATCGAGGGCCCGTGGGGTCTTCTCTCCCGGCCGGTCCGAGGGGCTGAGGGGGGGGGGGATGAGAGGGCATCGGGAGGGCTTCTGGGCCTGCGGGGCTGAAGTGGGGGGGGCAGACTCTCAGAGGGCCTGGCCGCGGCTGCCCGGGAGCGGCAGGGGGGTGGGCGCTGGGCCGCCGGGGGGATCCTCTGACCCGGCCCACGTGGCCCGGCCAGCGGCTTTCCTTGGGCTCCTCGAAGAGCTAGGGGAAGGTCATCTGAGCTTCACATTCCCGTGGCCACGATCTTGGGAAGGTGGCCTTTTCTCTTTAAAAAGAGCTGTGTGTGGGCGGCCCAGGAGCGGTGCCCCCCCACCCCCCGCCTGAGATGGAGGGGAGGGGCCAGCGTGGGGAAGAGGGCCCGATTTCTCTCCTTGGATGAATCCCGTCAGCTCTGCTCCTCTGGTGAGTTGTTCTCTCATTCTGTAACAAGTCCTGCTTTCTGTAGACGGTTCGCAGAAAGGGAGCTGATTTTTTTTTTTTTAATTGTAGCATTTTTTTAAATTAAGTTTTTAATTCCAGTTAGTTAACATACAGTGTTATATTAGTTTCTGGTGGCCAATATAGTGATTCAACACTTCCATACATCACCCGGTGCTTATCACAACTGCACTCCTTAATCCCCTTTACCTATTAAACCCATCCCCCCATCCTCTGGTAACTCTCAGTTTCCCTATAGTTAAGATTTCTTTTTTCCCTTTTGCTCATTTGTTTTGTTTCTGAAATTCTGCATACAAGGGAAATCATACAGCATTTGTGTTTCTCTGACTGACTTATTTCACTTAGTGAAATGAGCAGATACTCTCTAGCTTCATCCATATCATTCCAAATGGCAAGATTTCATTCTTTTTATGGCTGAGTAATATTCCTAACTGTGGTATATTTGCTGTGTATTTTAAAATCTATTTCCGTGGCATATTCTTGAGCACTTATTATTTGTGAAATGTACGTGAAGTTTCTTTCGGTCTTCATAATTGCAATTATGGGCTCTCCAATTTAACTGTTAATTATTTCTTATGTTTTCGGTTTTCAATTTGTAGTATCTTTAAGCATTTTGTATAGAGTTAGGATAATATTTAGGTTTGGAACTAAATTGCCAACGGGTTTTTAAAATTGTGGGATCATAGGTTGTAAGACCTGACCCTAGAGATTTTTCAGGCTGAGTGTCTCTAACTGTGCAGTGGTGTCCAGAAAGGGTAGTGAGGGGTCTTTGGTTACCCAGCTAACTAGTGACACAATCAAGACTCGAACCTAGGTCTCTTAACCCCCTTCTTTGTAACTTTCCGGTTTACCCTGTAGAATTTAGGTTCTGAATTACAAGCAAGAAGGAAAAACCATGATATGATGTTGTTTCTCTGTGTGCCTTAATCTGATTAAAGATGAATTTTCTAGCTGTAGAAATGCCTGTATCATATACCACGGTTGATCCTTGTACCTTGAATTCACTTGCCCATCTACACGGAGGATCCTTAAAGTGTGGTCTCCATCGGCATTACCTGGAGCTTGTTAGAAATGCAGAATCTGAACCTCACCCCAACCTACAGACACGGAAACCCGGGCGTGGGGCCCACCTACGTTTTCACAAGCTCAGCAGGTCCTCGGTCCAGTCAGAACCACTGCCCCGCAGGACTTAATTCTCCCCCTCCCTGTGTCTGACAGCCAGTGCAGGACACGCTTGGCGCTTCTGTGGATTTTGAGCTGTCGTCACTGGAGAAGGTGATTCTCTGTTGCTGCTGCTGCCAGGTTTTGATAATACCTCTCCTCTACTCTGCTTGCTTCCTCCTCTCTGCAGAACACATACACGCGCACACACACGCGCACACACACGCACGCATGCACACACACATACACACTTCTATCCAGCAGGAGTGAAAGGTCAATGGGTAAATGATGAGACTAGGGGATTTCAATAGAAATAGGTCTGTAGACAAAATGTTCCGACCCCTGAATGTTCCCACGTTTCCAGATTTGCTAACTCTCTATGTGCAGTGATAAATTAAGTTGCTGCTAACTATATTGTGCTGTTTTCTGCTACTTGTTACTTGATTCATTCAAAATGTTTAGTACCTTCTATTTGCATGAAATATGTTAAGCATGTGGGGAAAATGTATTTGGGTTTATAGTTTATCAGGAGGTAGAGAATATGTTCAGTTAACTAATACAAGCCAGCCAGTGATAAATACTTGAGAATCGTCTCTAGTAAAAGGTTACGGAAGCCTAAAGATGGTGGGCAGCATGTGTTCTGGAGGAGGACATCACGGAAGACTTCGTGGAGGAGGTAGCATTTGAGTGAGTCTTACAAGGAGACAGGGATTTGATGTGCGGAGTTTAGGGCTGGGTAAAGAACATTCTAGGAAGAGGTGGGGAAAAGATGAAGGCATGGCAGGCGCTCTCAGTGTATTTTGTCTGGGCCACGGGTTATTCGAAGGTGATTAGAAGGAAATGAGGCTATACAAGTAGGTCAGGGCCAGAAGGAGAAGGATCTTCAAACACCCACTAGGAGTGTGGTCTTTATCCCGAAGGCAGTGGGGAGCCACTGAAGGGTTTTGAATGAGGGCAAGGCATGAGCAGAGCTGTGCCTTTAGTAAAATTAATCTGCCGTCAGAGCAGGAGGCAGGTTGAAGGGGAGGTGGGGAGGCTTTGTTTTTACTTTGTAACTATTTAGCAGCGGTAGGTATGTCCGTACATGACCAATCTTCTTAATGTTTCATTAGGAAGGAATTGCTTTTCTTACCGTGGTCATTGGATTTTGAAATAAGCTTCCAGGGCATAGATTATTGTCCAGGGAACACAGTTCTAATTTTATAAGGAGGAAGCTGCAGGAAAATGGAAATTGCCTAACAGAATGGCTTATAGGACACTTCCAGAACTCCTCCCTTCTTTGTTTTTCTTTTCTAACATTGTATTTTAAACAAAATGTGTCTGTCTTCGTTTTACTCAGGAATGACCTGGTAATGTCAGGTCACAGACAATGTAAATATCAAGGATCTGAAACGTGGAGCTTCCTTGCTGCTTCTTCCTCCTCCGCCTCCGAAACTGTCGTCCCTCTCGGTCACGGACTTACTTTGTTGGAACACCTGAATCTAAGTTGTTTTACAAGGATCTGCCTTCCTCCAGTGGGGCTCTCATGGGAATAGTTGTAGCACGTTGGCATGTCGTGAAGTTATACATGTGCTGTGACGTCCGGTATTCGAGGTATAGAGAAGACCCTGTTCCTTCTGATTCTTTTCAGGAGGGCCATCTTCCTAGGGCCTGGGCTTTTGCCAGCTAGCGCCACTGGTTTCAGCCATTCAGCAGGTCTTTATTAAACGTCTGTTAAGCACTGAAGAATCACGGTGACTCAGACACCCGTGGCCCTGCTCACCTGGATCTTATATTCCAGCAGGGGATATCCAGGAATAAATAATCAAATATAGTTTTGAGAGAGGGAAACTATGGACAACCCGACAAGTCAGGAGCGGGAGTAGCGTAAGCCGGCAGTGACAGTGGCGTGTGCGGAGACTCAGTGGCCAAAGCAAAAGGGAAGCGGGTCAGCGTCTTTGGAACTCCCTGGCAGGTGGAGGCAGGGAGGTATAGAAGAGTAAAGGGTTGCACAGTGGCATGGGGGCCTGAACAGGGAGGGCCTCGAAGGTCTGTAAAAAGCACAGTCTGTGAAAATCGTAGCTACCGTCTGCAGACACTGTTCTAAGCAGTTTACATGCATTAACTCAGTCCTCACAACAACATTGTGAAGCAGGTCCACGTTTTACCAGTGGGGAAGCTGAGGCACCAAGCAGTTAAGGGACGTGATAGTCACCGATCTAGTAAGTGACAGAGCAGCGATATGAGCCCAGAGTTCACACAGCAGACCCTAACCACTTATCCTAAAAGTTGCGGGGGGACATCGTAGGGTGTGATGCAGGGCCGTGACCCGGTCACCTCTGCATCTTAGAAAAATTGCCGTGTGGTGTGGAAATGGATTGGCAGGAGAGAAGGCCGAATGAAGCAGGGAGAGCAGGTGCTGCGTGACCACATAAGAGACCAAATAAGAGCCTGAACGTGTGCGATGGCAGCAGAGACGGAAGACGGAAACACAGGAGATGTTTGGGGGTCACGGCAGCAGGGGCTGAGAGTGGTTGGCATCGGAGGGAGGGTACAGAGGCTCTAAAATGCCCGGTTTCCGGGCTTGGGAAGACGGGGGCAGGGGGCGTTCATGGGGCTCCTGACGTCCATGCCACAGACGCGCCCCAAGGGGGGCTGGTTTGTGTGTGTCCCAGGAGAACTGACAAGACCTCCGAGCTCTCTGCCAGCTGGAGACATGGAGTCTGAGGTCGGACCTTTGAGCCCTTCTAGGAGTGGAGGGGGCAGTGGGGGTGGTGGGGGCAGAAGGGGCAGGGCTGTCGGTGGCTGGGGGCTCACTGTGGTGCCATTCCCCCGGGAGCCCGTGCTCAGTCCCTCAGAGCCCAGATTCTCAGAGACGCTCTGATCCTGACACAGGTGTCGTTGCAGGGACAGAAATAACAGGGATTTAAAAAGAAATGAATACAGTTTACTCCCTAAGCCCAGCATCCAGCAGATCAGACCTGTTGAGTCTCCTGCCTGTCGGTGCCCAGCATCCCTTTACACTTGTGCCCAGAGCACAGATATGGCTTTATCGCCTATGGTTAACACCTTCCCTTAAATCAGCTGCTTTTCCTGGAATGTTCCATGGTTTCTTAGCATTTTTCGAGGATTCCAGAAAGAGGATGAGCTGTCACCCATTCTCTGTGCCAGTTGTTTGTTCCCGACCTCAGAGATGGTGCCTCACAGGGCGTCTGTGGCCTCCGCCTCTCCTCCTCTCCGCAGGCAAAGCTCCGGCCAGGCAGTTTGTGTCCTTTCAGAGCGGCGCGACCCCAGCGGGCCTTCTCTGTGAGGTCAGGGACAGGAGGCAGGATGCTCCCTCAGGGCGCAATGTCTGGGTTTCTGGGCCCTGCGGTTTTCGGCGGCCTGAGCCGAGGTGGCATTCCTTGACCGTTGTCGACCCCGCTGCCCGTGGGTCCCACCCCCCAACAGCTGACCCCATTCCCTGCATGGTTTGCTGTGAGCTGGGCCATTCTTCGGGGGGAGAAGAGGTTTCTGGCACAATGCTTAATTGGGGCTTAATTAAGCCAGCCAGAGGGTCTGTTGGTTTGAGCCCTCGCGCGGGGTCCCGACCGGCAGGCGGCACCTGGCGCTCTTGGCTCCCTGACAGCCGTCAGCCGTTCCCAGGCCCCGTGCAGCCACCGGCAGGACACACGCTGCCCCGCTGGCCGGCAGGAGCCGTTTCTAGACTCCCCGGAGCATTTCAGACGTCCCTTTCCTGTGGGCCCCACGCTCTGCCTTGGACCGGCCAGGAGTTATTTATCTAGGTGTCTTACCGTCTCTCACACTGTGTGACCTGTCCCAGGGCGGGGACCGTGTCTGATTAACCTCAGCCGCCTCTACCACGGCCAGCACAAGGCCCAGCTGAAAGAGGGGCTTGATTCGAATGAAGGGCATTGATTTGGGACCAAATCCCCTGACTTGGGATGGCTGCAGCCTCTTCAGACTGGGGTCTGGAGATCCAGGGACTAGACTTGAAAAATGCAGAGACTGGCGCCACCAGTCCCGGCCATGGCCGAGCCTGTGGGAGGATGAGGACTTTCAGGGAAGACTCAGGACCTCTGTGGCCAGGACGGGGCCTGACGTCCCAGGTCACTGAGCTCTGAAGCGTGTCGGGCCCAGCTCTGGAAGCCGTTCTGTGTCTGTGCTGCAGCCCGGTGGTTGCCGTTTCTCAGTGCGATGGACTTGGGGTCCTTCCTTCCTTCCCCAGCTCAGACCCGTGGAGTCCAACCCAGCTGCTTCCTTTGAGCCGCTTTGGAGTCCTTGGTCTGAATTTCCCAAGCGCTGCGCACGCTGTGCGCGCTGTGGGGTTGGTGTGTGGCGCCTGTGGTCTCAGACGTGCCCAGAAGCTACTGAAAATTAGTCGGCGTGTAACAACATTTGGTGAATCAGTTAATAGTAAAGAAAAAAACAAGGCTTTGAGTTTATATTCTACGATATTGGTGAATTGTGTCCAGATGGTTGTCAAGAGAATTTTTCTTAACAGATGAGGGCATTTGCAAAAACCAACAGGTCTATAAGGAGGAAAAGCACTTGACAATGTCAGGAGGGGCTAAAGACCGTGGGATCCGATGGGGTCTGAACTGAAAGGCCCTCAGTGGCTTCGAGGCCAGCCCCGGACCCCTCCGTGGCTGCGCAGCAGCAGGGGTATGTATTATCATGAAAGTCCCAGTCGCCAAGTCTGTGGTCCCTTTCAGGGTGGATCTTTTGGCTGTCTTGGCTGTGTTTGGCATGGGTTGGTCCTAACGTTGTTTTGATAAAATATATACACATAAAATTTACCTTTTAAGAACCATCTAAAAATGCACAATTCAGTGGGATCAGGTACATTCACAATGTCGTGCAACCCTGACCACTATCTAGTTCGTGAACTTTTTCATGACCCCAAAGGAAGCCCTGTACCCATTACACCAAAACACTATTCTAATACCCTCCGCAAGTCCCTGCAACCACTAATCTCTTTTCTGTCTCCGTGGACTTACCTAGATGTTTATATAAATGGAACCGCACATCATGTTGCCTTCCGTGTCTGGCTTCTTTCACTTAGCATAAGCTTTTGGGGTTCATCGAATTTGTAACATGTGTATTTCATTCCTCTTTATGACTGAATACTACTGCATTGGATGGATATACTACTATGTTTATCCATGCATCCACTGATGAACCTTTGGGTTGTTCCCATCTTTTGGCTGTTGTACATAGTGTTTCTGTGAGTATCTCTATAGAAGTTACTGTTTGAACATCCGCTTTAACTATTTTGTGTGTCTACCTCGGAGTGGAATTGCTGGCCAGTGGCAACTCTATGTTTAACTTATTGAAGAGCTGCCAAACTTTTCTCATTCCCCCTTTTGAACGTTTCTTCTCTCCAGGCTCCTCTGTTGCTCTCAGGCCCGTTTGATCATTTCTTCTCTGTTTTCCCCATGACTCTTATGTGTCTTCGGTCCCTGAAACAGTAGTCCCACCCAGAGCTCATTCATTCTTTCTTTCTGCTCCTTCTATCCTAGGGGTGCTCAACTCTAGCTACACATTACAGTTCCAGGGTCTTCCATAACAAACCCCGCTCAGGCTCCATCTTCGGGCAGTCAAATCAGCATCTTTGGGCAGGTGGAGCTTGGGCGTTGGTGTTATTTACAGGACCTCAGTGCTTTTGATATGCAGCTCCTTTCAGGATATTTGTTTATTCTCATGGTCTCAACCTGAAGACTGTCCAATTTTTATTTTCAGCTGCAACCATCTCCTAGACATAATCTATGAATGTTTCTCAACCCCTCACATTCAGCGTCTGCCAACCGAACCCATCTTTCCTCCCAAACCTGCCCTTTTCCCAGGGCTTCCCCCTTTGGTGAGGAGGACTACCGTCTCCAGCCTTCCGAACCAGAAGCTGGAGAGTTATTTATGCCTTTTCTCTCTCTGATATTCCAAGTTCCACTTGATTGATTTATTTATTTAATAATTCATTACCCAGTAGTTAGGAGTAAGGGCAACTGGGGAGAAATGCAGTCTAGGATTTATGTTATGAAGATATAAAAGACAGAGATGAAATAGTTAAGTAACATTATAGACAAGAGAATAACTTGTAGGTTGTCCAGGTGACTCAGTTGGTTAAGTATCCAACTCTTGATTTCAGCTCAGGTCGTGATCTCACAGTTTGTGAGTTCAAACCCTGCATCTGACAGCACAGAGCCTACTTGGGATTCTCTCTATGTCCTCTCCCCTCTCAAAATAAACAAACTTAAAAAGAGAGAGAATAATCTGAAATTAACAACATTATTGTAACTGTTATTATTGAGGACTTTCTGTGGTCCATGGGTTCTTCATGTATATTATCTAATATACCAGGAGGTAGGGGAAGTCAGCCCACTTCACAGATGACAGTATAGGTTCAGGGAGGCTCTAGTACTTGTCCATGGATGCATGGTTAGCACATGGCTGGTGAGAATTGGAGTTGGATTCAAGGAGACGTCAGGGCCTGTGCTCTTGACATGCGAGGTCACTGGGGAAGAGCCGTGAGCCCAGCAGCACTGTCAAAGCATGGAAGGAGGATCAGGACGTGACCACCGAATTAGATCATCAGGCCCATGAAGTGCTTCGGAAACTGTAGATGATGGTGCAGAACCCTCGTCTCTAGCAGATGGCTTCTTCCATTCTGCTCGGAATTCCAAGTAGGGGTCCACAGCTTTGATTCCCTTGGTGAATTGCAGCCTCGGTGCCGGTCAGCATTATGCTTGCTGGTCTCCATGTGCCCCTCAGCCCTTGCACCTGGCATGATGTGCTGATCAGTAAGCATTCCTTGAATGAGTGTGTGGACATGAGCGTGGACTCAGAGGGAGAAAGGGAAGCAGGAGCCATGGTGATGTTTGTCCAGGTGTGTCATAGCGAGACGCTTGACTAGAGGTTTGACTTAGAGAATTGGAAAGGGGGAAACTCTTTGGCCCTCTGGAAGTAGGAGTGGGAGAGCCCATAAGGAGATCTCCAAGTGAATGAATGTCAGTCTGACCCCAGACTTGGAACCCCATGCACTGGTCGTCTGATTCTTTTTTTTTTTTTCTCCCCGGCACTTACCCTTTCTAACATTCTTCATCAATTTCCTTTGTTATGTTATCATTTCTTGCCTGTGGAAAGCCTTACCTGGAATGTAAACTTCATGAGGATAGTCGGTGTTGTCTTTCGTGTTACACAACTCTGTCCCCCAATACTCCCCAGCCTAAGCAAACATTAATGACTGCCTGCCACTGTAGATTTGCCTTTTCTGGACTTCCTGACGACCGGAATCATGTAACGTGCAGTCTTTGGTGACTGGCCCCTTTCACTTTAGCACAATGTTTTCAAAGTTCATCCATGCTTAACCCCTTAACTTTGCAGGTAGGAAAATTGGGACTCAGAGAGGGAAGGGACATGACCTGGGTCACGCGTGCTGCTGGTGGTGGAGCAGGAACCCGACTGCAGGGCTTATGTGCCCCTATCCAGTGCTGTGTTCCTGTCCAAGGTGGAAACGGGCTCAGCAGCCACAGTCGACTCAACGGTGACATTTGCCGTCTACCTCTGGGACTGCTTACTGGGCCCCTCTAAACATAGCTATGATGGGGTGAGGCCTTGAAGATAGCGTTACTGTGAGTGTCTGCCCTTTCCCACATCCTTTCCAGGGCTCACTGTGCATCCGATAAAGTGGGTAACCTGTGTGACCAGCTTGTGATCTTCTACCTGGAGTGGCCTGAGTGTCTGTGCCCTCAGATCACTAGCAAGAAGAAGGGACAGCCTGGTGCCTATGGGTGTAGGCTGTTCCTGTGACCACTCTGCAGCTCCCAGAGGGCCATGCAGAGGCCATCTGTATTGAGCCAGAGAAGAAGCCGCGTCCTCCCTGAGAGATGTCTAATCTTGTTCAGCACATGTGAAATCTGGGTAGCATACAGTGCCCTGACCCCGTGTTTCCCAAAGGCTTCTCTTTGTGCCACATGGCACCCAAAGATGGTTTTTGGTGACGTGTGCGTGAACATTTTTGTTTTAAGTAGTGGTGTATTTATTTTAATGTATGCCGTGAAAAAAAGCCCTTTCTGGCACGATCAGACCTGTGATCTAATGAATATTATCATTTAGGATGAAGCTGCAGAGGGGGTACCATACCACAGAACCCTTTTTACACACATGGTGTGTGTGACAGGTGTGGTAGTCTGGCTATTTGCTGACATAGCTAGAGCCATGAGGGCCGTTTGAGGGCAACTGTCATTTGGGGACTGCCACTCTGGGGTGATGACGGCCCAGGGTACTTTCTCATGGACTACCCCCTACGTCTCCTTTACACCTGGTGCACGGTGCGGTGGCAGAGGCTGCTGGTGACCAGAGCTCCTTTACATGACCGAGGGATTTAGAAAACTCGGAGAACCTACCACAAGACACTGGTTTATTTATTTATTTACCGAGGTCTGTGTTAAACCTTTTCTTTGGCCATTCAAAACACTTTCTACAAAAAAAGGGATTCCTGTTGGAGACAGAGCTAAAAGAGGAAGGAAGGGAAGATGGAGGAGGAGCAGGAATGATAGGCAGTGTTTCTTCAAAATCAGTGAAAATAACATAATTTCATTTAATGTTTGACTATTTTTATGACCACAAATAAAATCACTGGTGAAGTCAGACTATCAGAGGTTGTGTGGCCGTGAGAGACGTGATTGGAATCCCTGTGTAGGGAAGGGAGAGTTGATGCTCCTTCCCGGGGCCCTGGTTGCCCTTACACTTGAGGAATAGCAATGTGGCTCAATGGGTCAGTTCCCCTTCCTTTCTCATCTTAGTCTGAATTCCTTTTGGCATATTAATGCAGATGTGAAACCCCAGCCCGTTATCTCTTACTGAGCTATGATCACTAATGAACTAAGGCGACATCAAATGATTGACTTTAGAAATGTAGATAGGAGTTTCCTTAAAGTGTTTATAAATAACTCTTTATTTTGCCTTAGAACATTAAACCTGCCTTTTGTTCTGGGGTTCTGGTCTTACCATGGCATTTCAGACATCCATAAACTGCCATTATTAACGCAACAAATGTCAACCGAGCTCAAGGTATTCTCCTAGAATACCTTGTAAAGAAACAGGACACCTTTCTCCTACCGTCGAGGAGTTTACAATCTAGGAGGCAAAAAACAAGACCTGAGTCCACACGAAGTGAGGAAACATGAGACAAGAGCACAGACGAGTAGGTCAGAGGTTGGATGGAGGAGTAACACCCACGACAGCAGTTCTCAGGCTGGGGAACTGGGAAGAACATGGTGGAACCAGTAGGCAGAAATCCATCCTAGGTGTGGTGGAGCTTGAACTGGGTTTTGAAGGCTAAATAGGATTTGAAGAAGTCTCAGAGAGTAGGGGGATCATGAACAAAGGCACAAGGAGAGCCCACCTAAGGACCAAGAAGCATTGGAGTGGAGAGTTATGTGATTAGAGAAGAATGGGGCCTCCTCGGTCACTTTGAAGAAATTCTTTCACCTCTTCAAGCCCAGCTTCCTTGACCTCAAAACGGAGTTATGGATTCTCACTATGTAGGGTCATTGTCCTAAGGAGTAAGTCACATGCTACAGGTTACATATGTGTTAGTTCCCTCCTTTTCCAAATCGGGCAGGAGAGCAGCAGCGGGAGATGCAGTAGAACATTGGGAAGGAGGTTTGACTTTCATGACAGGGAGCCTTGGAGTACTTAGGGAGGGAAGTGCTGAGATAATACAGTTTTACAATTGGCAGACGCTTCGAGGAATTCACTGTTAAGATAAAAGAGATAGCCAGGGGTTTGACAACTTGCCTGATTCCAAACTTAATTAGAGACAGAGCCAGGAAGAGAGTGCAGGTCTCCTGACTTCTAGTTCAGTGTACTTCACTTTCCCTAGGTTTGCCCTAGAGAGATGTTAGAAATGCCTATTCCTGGGTCCCACTCTAGACCTACCGAATCCCCAACCCTGGGCTCTAGCAATTTGTGTTTTAACCACCCCTCCACGTGCTTCTGAGACTTTTAGGGAACCAGCATTTTTGGTTTTACTAAGAAGGTGGGACACCTGGGTGGCCCAGTTGGTTAAGCATCTGACTCTTGGTTTCAGCTCTGGTCATGATCTCACAGTTCATGAGTTCAAGTCCCACACTGGGCTCCGTGCTGACAGTGCAGAGCCTGCTTGGGATTCTCTCTCTGCCCCTCCCCTGCTCGCTCTCTCTGTTTGTCTCTCAAAATAAATAAACTTAAAAATTTTTTTTTGGAAAAAAAAAAAAAAGTATGGTGGGTAGGGAGGATATGAGAAAAACAGATTCCTTATCAGAGTTAGGGTATTACTTACCACCAAAGGAAAGGCTGAAGCTCAGTGCCAGAGGTAAGCTTTATTACTTTTTTTTAAATGTTTGTTTATTTTTTGAGAGAGAGCATATGCACACAAGTAGGGGAGGGACAGAGAGAGTCAGGGACAGAGTATCCGAAGTAGGCTCCATGCTGTCAACAGCAAGCCCAAAGTGGGGCTCGAACTCACAAACCAAGAGATCATGACCTGAGCTGAAGTCGGAATATTCAACCAACCGAGCCACCCTGCTGCCCCCAGAGGTAAACTGCTTTTTTAAAAATTGAGAAAAAAATTCATATGCCATAAAATTTTTAAAGTGTAGAACTCAGTGGTTTTTAGTATTTCACAAGGTTGGACATCCATTACCATGGTCTAATTCTAGAACATTTTCATTGTCCCCCAAAACGCCCTTTACCCATTAGTAGTCCGTTCTCCTTTCCCGTTCCCCACAGCCTCTGGCAGCCACTAAGAAGTTTTCTACATGTATGGATTTACCTATTCTGGAAATTTCATGTAAATGAAATCATACAATATGTGGCCTTTCGTGTCTGACTTATTTCACTTAGCAATTGGGTTCAGCCATGTTGTAACATGTGTCAGCACTTCACTCCTTCTTATGGCAGAGAGAAGCTTCTTATACTTCCAACTTTTGCCTCTGATAAATTTGGCGATAGAGCTGAGCTGACATTACCTCAGAAAAAGAGGTTTCTTTTGGTAACATTTGCATAGGACTTTATAGCTCTCAAAGAATTGTCACAAGTAATAGGATGTAAGCCTTAAACCAATCCTGGAACACAGCTGGGCAAGGACCATTGTAATTGGTTTTATAGATGAGAAAACAAGCTGAGAGGGAAGCGTTCTATGCTCGTCCAGCGTACCACCATGGCCATTCGTTGACGTGTGAGTAGGTCTTTGGTGAGTGATGGGCAGGGGGCGTGGACAAAGCAGAAGAGACAGCATCTGTGGGGGCCGTGAGAAGGTGAGAAATCAGGGTCTGTCTGTAGAACAAGGGCTAATTCAGTTCTGCTGGAGGATATGGCATGAGGGAGATGAGACAGACCGGTGGGCAGGGGCCAGATCACAGAAGGCGTGATGCATCCTGAGGCCAGGAGGGAGGTAGGGGGCTGGAGAGGTTGAGTCCAGTTCCAGAAACAAGCGAGATAATCCGATTTGGAATTCCAGTTATGCGGCTTCCTTAGCATGTGCTCGTGGCCATATTAATTTCTTTGTGCCTCAGTTTCCTTTCTGTAATGAAGACTGTAATAAGCATTAAAGACGATAATGCATACAAGTTGCTTAGCCCAGTGCCTGGTTCATAGCAGTTTGTATTGTTAATATAGTTAATGTAGTTGTGTCGTTAATATAATTGTAATTCCTGAGCTCAGACTACATCCTAAAGGTGAAGAGGGAACCACTGAAGGATTTTGAAAATGAGTCATGTGATTAGAATGACATGTTATATCACTTTGGTAGCCATACAGAGGGCCAACTGATGGAGGGTAAAACTAGAAGCAGGGGCTGGCCAGGAGGTTATTACAGTCAAAGTTTGAACTATGGCTGTAGCACCAAGAAAGGAGAGGAAGTGAGAGATTAAGGCAGCCAGAAGCAGGGGTGCCTGGGTGGCTCAGTCAGTTGAGCATCTGTCTCTTGATTTCAGCTCGGGTTATGATCCCAAGGTCGTGGGATGGAGCCCCGCTTTGGGCTCCATGCATGGAGCCACCTTAAGGTTCTCTCTTTCCCTTTCCCCCTCTCCCCTGCTCGTGTGCTCAGTCTCAATCTCTCTCTCTTAAAAAAAAAAAAAAAACGAAACAAAACTGGAAGCAAAGTCTGTAGAACTTGGGGACTGGATCAGTGTGAGGCATGAAACAAACAGGTGAGTCAAGACTGAGTGAGTGTATTCAGTCTGAGAGACTGAAGGAAATGGGACCGGTGTCACAGGAGTCAAAGGAGGAAGATCAAGAAGTTTTAGCACTTTATGTCTGTTTAAGAGTAAATGCCATTTTGGTCATTTATTTCTCTCATTATTCCAGAGGATTCGTATTTGCCAGGCATTTTGGTTCCTTATGCTTTTTAATTTTCTCGCGTCAACAGTTGGTTTATATCCTTGGGCCTTTGGTATATTGGAGGTTAGGTGTTGTAAGAAGGTTTATATTTTATTATTTTTCTCTGTTTATTAGTGTCATGTGGAAGTTCCACCATCCCATTTTGTGTCCCACTCATCTGTTTGTCACTTATTTATTTAACAAACGTTTATTGAATTCGTTAAATATTTATGTCGGGAGTTGGATGTACTAAGATGACTAAGAGAAAAAAAAACTGTGCTTTTAATTTTGGGGGAGTATATAATTATCTTTCTTATGTTTTAAGTTTTTATTTAAATTCTAGTTAGTTAACATATATATAATTATCTTTTTTTATGTTTTAAGTTTTTATTTAAATTCTAGTTACTTAACATATAGTATAATATTGATATTAGGAGTGAAATTATTTAAAGCCTGGCCCAGACCAACTCACAATCTGGATTCATCACCTCACCTCCTAAATCACAGACTCTTGGAAGGCACATATGGCTTTAGTTCCTGTCCAGTTTTGACGGTCCCCTGTAGGATCCCTGACCTGCTAATATCTTTTGTAGTTCTTGCACACTTCAGTGATGAAAAGCTTTTTTTTCCTTCAAGGCAGCCCGGTGCCATTTTCATAACTGTGATTATGAAAAATTCTTTTCAAGATGGGCAAAATAGACACAAGTTAAAGCTAATTCCATGGGTTCGTGAAGATTCATGACAACATCGTGTCTACTTTTATGCATGTTTTTAAAATTTCCTTTAAAAAATAGAAAAGTTCTGTACATTGAGCCGAAATTGGTCTTCCTGAACTTTGATGAACTGTTGATTAGGGCTGTTCAGAACAAGCCCAGATTCCTTTCACACATACAGTCCATTCCAACATTTGTGATCGTTCATAAATTCTCCTACATCTTCACAACTGAATGATTTTGCTCGGGTTATTTAACTCCAGTATTTTCAAGTCGAGTCCCATGTGCAATCATGCCACCTGTAGGCGCTGATGGTTTAAGTGCCTTTGCTGTATCTCTCTCTCACCTCTCTTTCATGTCACATTGCACCGGCTAGCAACACCAATGTTGTAACGAACGTCGTAATTTTATTTTCTCTTTTAAGTGGAATGCTTCTATTTTTCTTTCTAAAATAATATTGAATTGTCTGGTTTGTAAAAATCAAACAAGATTAGCTTGCAGCATCTTATAATCATTTACTTTATTATTTTCATGAGATAACATGTATTAATAATTTTCCTTACATTGAGATTTTTTTCCTTAGGATAACCAGCTTGATTATGATATATTGTCCTTATAATGTGGATTTTGCTGGAGGTAATTTCTTTTAATTAAAAAAGCAAGCTTATTAAGAACTCTCTATCCCAAAGTAGAGAAAACAGTAAAAGGAACTTTACGTGCCCTTCTCCCAGCTTCAAGATTGTTAACATTTTTCTGGGTATGATCTTATGTAGGAATTCTTTGACTATTTCATGAGTAAGATGGACCTATGTCCCTTTTTAGTGAAGCTTTGTCAGATTTTAAATTCAGGGCTATCTCTGCATTATTAGAAGAACTTAGTAGACTGCTGTTTTTTTTCCTGTTGATGAATATTGTCTATTAATTTTGGGGAGAGTTTCAAATAATTCTTTATAAACCCTATAATACCTCAGATTCTATGTAGGGTACTTTTTTCACAGATTAAAAAAAAATTCACCTTCTAAATTTCTTCTGCAGGTATAGATTTACTTGGAGTTTTTATTTCCTATTTTTAGCTTGAGTTCTTTGCTTTTGGAGGTGAAGGTGTTAAATTGCCTGTTTCCTGGAAACCATAGAATAAATGAGCCAAATCCGCTGACCACTCTGCCAGGTACCTCTCAGTGCCAGGCACCTCCCACCACCAGTCGTGGAGAAGAAAGGGGCTGATCCTTTCCTGAAGTGGGAACTACATTTCATTCATCTCTCATATATGGTCCCCAGCACTGGGTGTTTTTTCAGTAAATGGGTGTTTCCTAAACTGGATTTTTAAAAAGAGTTTATTTATTTATTTTGAGAGAGACAGCATGAGTGGGGGAAGGGCAGAGAGACAGAGAGAGAGGATCCCAAGTAGTCTCTGAGTTGTCAGCACAGAGCCCAGCGCAGGGCTCAAACTCACAAACCGTGAGATCATGACCTGAGCCGAAACCAAGAGATGGATGTTTAACCGACTGAGCCACCCAGGCACCCATGAATTGGATTAAAAAAAAAAAAAAGTATCTTCATCGCATCCAGGAAAAAACCAACATCAACCCCTTGGGTTTGGTTCTCTTGGGTTCTCAGAGGCCACCAGGGTGTTTCGCTGCTGAGCATCAGATTTTTATTTTCCCACGTGGGTCTTCGAGTCTTTTCCTGTTAAGACCCTACATGGAGAGTAGGTCTTCCAGTATGCCCAAGGAACTGATTTAGGAAAATCCCTTGATAGGTAAGAATGCACCTGTATACTAAAGGTTTGATGTGGAAATCCTGGAAGACATCATTCTGTGAGACTGACCTTGATACCCAGGAGTCTGGTCCTCAGCAAAATTGAAGGCCTTACCAGGAAGACTCTAGAAAGGTACTTTCCTAATATAGCCTCCAAAGCCACCCATGCTTACTTAGCTTATCTAAATTCTTGTGTGTAACATACATAGCACTGTCTAGTATTTTTTCTCTCATGTTTATCTGTTTGTCTTTGATCATTTCTCATTTTGTTATAATAATTTGTACCCTTGGTTTACTGGTTTTGTCAGTCTTTGTCACTTTTTAACCCATACTAACTTTGTCTCTATTAAGCGAAATTTTATTCTAATTTTCCAGTTTATTTCTGCTTTTATTTTAATTTTGTTCATTCTCTCATTCAACAAACCTTTGTCGAGCCTATGCGACAGATCCTAGGAGAAAAGAAATAGAGATAAGACATAGTTTCTATGCTCAGGTTGCTGACAGTGTAATAAGAGGAGAGAGGAAATAGCAAAAGCAAAAACAAAACACGAAGCTGACAAAAGACCTTTACTAGTAGGTTAAAAAAAAAATCACAGAAGGACTCCTCAGGATGTCTTTCAAGAACAGTTTCAAATATCACTTGTAAAGCTTTTGTATTCCCCAGAGAGAAAAAGGACAAACTTGAGTCTATACCTAAATAATATGCTGCAAAACATAGGAGCCTAATCTTTTCTTTTGCAAGTGATCATATTCTTTTCCTCTTTTAAAACAGGTTTGAACGATGCTTCTTTAATCTTTGAAGTTTAAGAACTTCACTTGCTGTGTAAGGAGCCTTCCTCCAGGCATGCTGCTTTTTGTGCTTTTTGTATTTGAGACATATTTTTCAGCTCAGGAAATTTACCGTTGACTCGTTGATTTCAATTTTGGGCGTTCCTTTTCTCTTTTCTCTGCTAGTCTCTATTATGAGTTGAATATCCTCAATCCGATTCAATGTCTGATAGCTTCCCTTGAATTGCTATCCAGTTTTATTTTAAAATTTCAATTTAGTGTAAGTGATTTGGGGCTCTTCAGTTTCTCTTCTATCCTTTGCTGCTTTTCGGTAATTTTCATTTCTCAATAGCCGGTACTAGTTGCTTGAAGTTCTTTACTATAACCTCTTCTATTCCTTTTGAAGGATCTATATCCTTAATTGTCCATGTGCTTTTGAGATAACTGTCTCCCTGGTGTGTTTAGTCCTCTTCTCCATTTGCAAAATATTTTGAGAGAGTTTACCTTTTCACATTACTTTGTTCCAGACAACTAGAAGTGTATTCAGTCTGGGGATTCATGCCCCTTATAGGATTCTGCCAAATTGGTGTGTGCCCAGAGGAGGGTGATCTAAAGTGATCCTGTCGGGGCGCCTGGGTGGCTCAGTTGGTTGAGCGTCCAACTTCAGCTCAGACGTCAGCTCAGGTCATGATCTCGCGGCCTATGAGTTGGAGCTCCGCATCGGGCTCTGTGCTGACAGCTCAGAACCTGGAGTCTGCTTCAGATTCCGTGTCTCCCTCTCTCTCCCCCTTCCCCGCTTGTGCTCTGTCTCTGTCTCAAAGATAAATAAACACTTAGGAAAGAAAAAAAAAACATTAAAGTGATCCTGTCATATGAAAAACTGTGGAAGGGACTGGGGACGTTTATTCTGGGGCAGAGGAGACTTGAAGATTGCAACAAGATTGCTCCGTTCAAATCAGGAAAGGTTTATGTATAGAAGAAGGGGCTTATTTGTGCTTGATGCTGGGGAGGGGTGGCCCTGCTGCTACTGAGGACTGAAGCTCCGGCGAGGTGGGATTCAGCTTTATGTAAAAAACTTTCTAGCAATAAGATGGGCCCAACAGTGATTGACAGAACAATTAGAGGCTGGATGACTTCTTGGCAGTGGGGTTGCAGAAAAGATTCAAATGTTTGGAGATTACCTGGGCCCTTATTTTCTTCCATTAGCCCAGCAATCCAGAGGCTAATATTAAAACCATTAGTGGGTCATTTTCTTGACTTTAAACTCTCCTGCTCAGACCTTGCTGAATCAGGGAGCACTTTTAACGGCTTGGTTGACATTGCCATTTCTTTGGTCTTCAGAGATCCCTGGATGAAGGCACGTGCCTTACCCACAGTCCGGATAGATAATGCAAATGAATTCTTATCCTTAGAGCCATGTATGTTTATTTGACTCAATTAGCTAAATTGTATTTGGCAGCAGTTTCGTAACAATTCCCTGCAAGCAGCCATTGCAATTCGATGACCTTCAAAAAGAATGGAAGAGCTTTTGGATATGTCCTTTTGGATATGTCAGGGATGGCATCTCTGCAGTCATTTGGAGACTGAGACGAGAGAGGTCAGAGTTTTGTGGGGTTTTTTGTTTTTTGTTTTTATCTTCTAGTGCTGTGGTTTCTTTAGGATCTCCAGCTGCTCTAGGTGATGTGGGTCTTTGACTTTCAAGACAGAGCACAACAAATATCATCTTGGCTGGCTTCTAGATCTGGTTAAGACCCCAAGGTGCACGAATGGGAGGAGCCACGGATGTCATCTGGTCCCTGTGTTCCATTGCAGTGTCCCTCCTGCATCCGTGCAGTTATTTGGCTTCTGCTTGACTCCCTTCATTGACCAGGAGCTTCCCAGCTCTAGAGAAAACCCATTCTATCCTTGGATCACTAGGAACATTCGCGGGGTCTAGCCTTAGCCTGAACTAGGGTCTCCTGCTCTGTGACATTCCCCTGTTAACTCAGGCTCTGCTCCTCAGACTCCTGTGGAATAGGTCTCTTCTACATGGTGGCCTTTTGGTGGCTGTGAACCATGATCAGGTAGGCCTGCCCAAATCTTTGTCAAATAAATATTCTCTGATTTTTTTCAATGAGTCTTCACGTGACTTGGTTTTAAGTCCTCTTACCATCCTAGACCTTTATAGGAAGATGCTGAAAATGATGATCAGAAAAAAAGACAGAGTTAATATCCATATCCTAAAGTTGTCAGCTGACTCACTCCTATGAAGGGCCAGACTGAGGCAATTGATATTTGAAAACAGTGTCCCATGGGCCTTGCTGGATGTTTGTTCTTCTGTCCCTGTCGATTAGTCTCTCCGTGTGTCAGACACTAGAACCTGCATTCTTGACCCTCTGCGGCAAGTCTCACAGAAATATGATGTGATTTTGTATCCTTGGGAAAGGGACATTAAATAGTCCTTATTATAAAAGCTTTTACAATAGTAAGGAAGCAAGCATTCCAGTAGGAAAAAAAGGAAAAATAAGAAAGTAACAAAAAAGAAATATAAGAGACCATGGCTCATGAAAAATGTTTGGATGTACGAGGCATCAAATAACTTTAAATAAAAACTGTAATGAGCTCTGATACAGAAAAGTGTCCATGATACAGTCACTGGTTAAAAAGATGCAGACTGACTGACTGTAGAATGATTCTCTTTTTGTGGACTATGCATTTTAATATATGTAATAGAGATTGGCATAAATTTAGGGCATAGTTGGTGCAAATACTCACCAAATACTTTATGTAAGTTTTACATGGAATTATGTGTACATTGACTTTTTTCTATATTTTTCAAGAAGTGTGTATTCCACCAATAACCAGATGCTACTTTCCATCCTATTAGCAAATATTTTTAAAAATGAGAATATTCAGGGGCACCTGCGTGGCTCTGTGGGTTAAGTGTCTGACTTCGACTCAGGTCATAATCTCACGGTTTGGGTTCAAGCCCCATGTCGGGCTCTGTGCTGACAGCTCAGAGAATGGAACCTGCTTTGGGTTCTGTTATTTCCCTCTCTCTCTGCCTCTTTGCCACTCTCTCTCTCAAAAAGAAATAAACATTAAACAAAATATTTTTAAGTGAGAATACTCAGTGTTCATGAAATCTGTCAGGGAGTGAAAACTGGTACCTTCTTGGAAGCAATTTGACAATACACATCCAAATTCTTAAAAATGACATATGCTTCAATTCATTAATTTCACTTTGAGGAATTTATCTCAAGAAAATATCTGGGAAGTAGCCATTTACCATAAGTAAGGATGTTCATTGTAAAGCTTTTATAATACTGAAAAATTAGAAATAACACAAATGTCCAATGATAGATTTACTGAATAAATAATGACATGGCCAAAGAAAACAACACTATAAAGCAATTTAAAATGATGATGTAAATGCTTAAATATTAATATGGAATGATATTCATGAAATATTAAGTGGAAAAATTATAAGATCTCATTTTAATAAAAACGTATAGCCTGTATAAGCTTAAAAAAAGAAAAATTAACAGTTGATAACTCTGGGAGATATGATTATAGGTGATTTTATTTTCATTATATTTTTGTGTGTATTTACTATAAGCATATATTCAGTTTTTAAAATTTAGCTAACACAATGGAATACTGTGCCGCAATGAGAAAGAAGGAAATCTGGCCATGTGTAGCAACATGGATGGAACTGGAGGGTATTATGCGAAGTGAAAAAAGTCAGGCAGAGAAAGACAGATGCCATATGTTTCCACACACAGGTGGACTTTGCGAGACTTAACAGAAAACTAGGGGAGAAGGGAGGAGGGGAAAGAAAAAAGAGAGAGAGGGAGACAAAACATAAGAGACTCTTAAATACTAAGAACAAACTGAGAGTTGAAGGGGGCACAGGAAGGGGGAGAGTGGATGTTGGGAAATGAGCAGGGCACGGGTTGGGGTGAGCACTGGGTGTTGTATGGAAACCAATTTGACAATAAAAAAATTAAAAAATAATAATAAAATTTAGCTAACATAATTAACAATAGCTAAATAGTTTTAAAAACAGAAAATAGTGCTAAGGGTTTATAATAGAAACCAACAGTCCCTGTCCCCCTCCTCCTTAGCATCTAATTACTTTTCTTAGAGGCATCCTCTTGCAGCTCTTCTAGCTGTATCCTCTGCTTTTTTTCCCCTCCACATTTCTGAGAAATATGCTTGCATTACTATTTCATAATTGATGAATTTTAGACATTATTTAATTATTGCGGTGAATGAGGTTTTAACTCTTATGCCTCTACACCAGTCCCCCTTCACTGTAGCCTCCCAAATCATATCAGCTGTTTTTGAGAAATCGTTTTTTAGCGCTTACATTATTATGACAATGTAAATATTGTTCATTTCTAAGCCATGTAATGAACTAAAATTTGATTACCTTAAATATACAACTTTTTGTTTTTCTTGTATTTCAGAATTCCTGTTTTTTTATTTGCTTAGTTTTCCGTGTACTTATTGCTCATTTTCTCACATCCTCCAACAGCTTCTCAGTGAAATTTTCTGCAGAAACACATAAGATAATCTATATTCATCTTTTTTCCTAAGACCTCTGTCTTCATGCACTGTCTGTAAGATTGTTCTCTGTAGGTCTTAGGTACTGGCGCTACCATAGTACATCCCTTCATAGTCAGCCTGGGTGTTCCCTTTGCCTGTATTTCATCCCCAATTTCCTGGATCCCATTTCTTCTTTATTCACTTCCTTCTTTTGCTGGAGCACATCCTGTATGAGCATCCCGAGAAAGGGTAGAGGAGAGGTAAATTTTCTGAGATGTGAACATATGAAAATGTCTCTACTATCTGATTGGTAGTTTGGCTGGGTACAGAATGCTAAATTGAAGCATTTTTTCTTCAGAAATTTGAAGACATGGCTTCAAGCTTCTGTTGTTGTTGCTGAGAAGTCTAATGCCATTTTTCTTCTCAATTGTTTGTATGCCATCTATCTTTTTCTCTGAAAGTTTTGAAGATACTCTCTTCCTGTAGTTTCTGAAATTTTACAGTATTGTTTCTTGACTCTTGTTTCATTTATTATACTGGGCAGTTAGTAGATATTCTTAATCTGGAAACTTAGGTTTTTCAGGGAAATTTTATTGAATTATTTTATAATTTCCTTATTTCCATTTCCTTTGTTCTCTCCTTCTGGAATTCCTCTTAGAGGAATATTGGACCTCCTGGATTGATACTGTACATTTCTACGTTTCTCTGTTTTCCCTGTCTTTGGCTTTTGGTTACTCTTTATACAATATTTCATTGACTTCACTGGCGTTCTCAACTTCTTAATTGAGCTTTTAAATTCTGCCTATATTTTTTTTAATTTTCAAGTGTTCTCATTCTTTGCCCTCTTTTTCCAAGAAAATCCTCTTCTTGTTTCATGGGTGCAATATTTTAAGACTCTATGATTTTTTTCCTTCTGTTTCCTGCATTGTCTCTGTTTCTTCTGAGTTTTTCTGTTTAATAGATTTTTCACAATGTAGGCTTTTCTCAAATGTGTCCGAAACTTTGTATGATATGTGGGGCTCAGTGAATTAACAGGTTTCAATGCATAATGAGCAGACACCAAGTTGCCAGAAGTATCATCATCTGAAGTTTTTTCTTTGGTTCTTTTCAAGTCTCCAAAAAAGGATTCTCTAGTCTCTTGGTTGGGATATAGAGTCCTAGCTGCCAGTATTTTGGGAGCTGGGCAAAGGAAGAGGCAGAAGGTCTTGTCATTCCGTAGGGAGAGTTTTACTTAATCCTTCTATTTTTTCAATTCTGCAGTCTCTATTGGGCCTGGTCTCCCGAAGTCTGGAGGCTCTCTGGTTTGATTTCTCCAGAGAATAAGCCTCTTGTCCCCAGTAAGGTGAAGAAGGAGTGGTTGTCTTTGTGGGCAAGAGGAGTGGGCTAGGGCCTGTGAATAAAACTGCTGCTTATAGAGTTCCATTTCCACCTTTCCAGCCCTGTGCCGTATCCCTGCCTTCTCCCATGCCTGCTACCTCTAATTCTTGAGCCATCTTAGCAAAACTCCGCTCATTTTTCATCAATCCAACTCTGAAAGCACATAGGTTTCTGTTTCCTTTGCTCTGCTCAGTTACTTCTCCTCTAAACAGTTTCTATCTTCCCAGTATTGTCTGTATCTCTTACGTACTGTCTTCTCTCTTGTTCTTTTTATTCTATGGGTTTAATCACATTTATAGTCCTTTGCTGTAATTTATAAGATTTGGGAAAGAGAAGAGATTAAGACATAATTTCAATTCACCGTGTTTAACCAGAAATCTACTCTGTCTTTTATAATTTAAAAAAAGCGAGCTGCCTAGAACTGAAGGCCGCATTCAGGTCTGATGTTCTTGTTGTAGAAAAAAACTACACCAACACATCCCTTGATCTAGATGAAATTTATTTTTGGTCGCAGCCTGTTTTTTGTCCACTAATTTTTATTTGGCTGCCATTTAACTGAAAAGTGTAAATCTCTCTCTTTCAGAGTGGTCACGTTGAGTGCCCTGCTTTCATTTTTGGGTGCCCTGCGCTCTGGGATAGATCCCGCTGTTACTCTGTTGATTGCCTATAGATTCTTCCTACTGACATTTTATTTAGGATTTTCACTTTGATATTCACAAGAGAGATTGTATTTTTACTTTATTGTACTGTTTTATCAGAATTGATATCAGTGTTATACCGGCTGCTCAAAAAGATTCGGGGAGCTTTCTTTCTTTATCCTCTAGAACAGCCAAAACAGTACTTGGGGAAACTTGGGGGAAAATAAACTAAGATGGTTAAGAGTACCGTGGTATCTAGGATTGGATCCTGAAACTTTGTGTGTGTGTGTGGAAAAACTGGTGAAATCTGAACAAAGTCTAGAGTTTAGTTACTATTCCTGGACCAGCGTTAATTTGGACAAGGATATGACGACTCTGTCGGGTGTTAACGTTAGAGAAAGCTGAGTGAAGGATATATGGGAACTCCCTATATTATCTCTGCAACCTTTTTATATATCTAAGGCTATTCCAAAATAAAAAGTTTATATTGAAAATACAACAATTTATCGGGGCGAGGTACATCTTAAAGATTTGTAAGAACTCACCTTTGAATCTGTCTATGCCAGGGACTTTTTTGTAAGGGTAGCTCTTTATCAACTTTTTCTTCTGCGGTAATTGTGTTTTTAGATTTTCTGTCTCTTACAGGGTCATCTTATATCATTTATATTTTCCTTGAAAACCATCTGTGTCAGCCAGGTTTTAAAATGCATTTGTGTAGTGT
Source organism: Paguma larvata (assembly GCA_030068075.1). Taxonomy (NCBI): domain Eukaryota; kingdom Metazoa; phylum Chordata; class Mammalia; order Carnivora; family Viverridae; genus Paguma; species Paguma larvata. Next base: position 33,199,505 of record CM057832.1, on the reverse strand, counting down.
TAAGCGACATAATCTCTTATAATTCATTTTTATTTTCTCCGTATCCATACTTATTTCCCAATGTCATGTTTTCTTTTGTGCAGTTATTTATTGGCTGGTGAAATTAATTTGGTGAATTGAGGCCAATATTTTAAAAAGCGAAAATAACTAGAATAGAAAAATATAAATATTTACCGTTTCATGAAATTTTAATCTCGAGCATATGTATTGTTTTCTCGGTAACCTGACAATATCTATCAAAGAACAGATGCATATAACTCTTGACCTAGTAACTCAATATTTGGGAACTTATCCAGATATGTAATTGCATACATGGAGAAATGATATATGTGCAACATAATTCATTGCAGTATTATTTATAATAGCAAAAGATTGGCAGTAATCCAAATGTCTATCGAGAGAGGACTACTTTTTAAATTACAGTACATTCATACAGGATAATACTCAGGGGTTGTCAAAAGGAATGAAGAAGCATTCTGTGTACTGATGTAGAAAGATACCAAGGATATATATTCTTTTCTTTTTTTTTTAAATTTTTTTTAACTAGGATATATATTCTAAGGAGAAGAAAGCACAGTGCAGAACAAGGTTTATGAGGTACTATCCTTTGTGTTAAGACGAGGACATATAAAATCTTTATTTGTCTTTGCTCGTATAGGCATAAAGAACCTCTGGAAAGCAAAAGGAGAGCAGTGATTATGAATGAGTGTGAGAACTGGGTGGATGAGGGCAGGACAGAAGGGAGACTTTTCACTTTTTAAAATTATCATTTTGGCAAGAATACACTTAACATGAGATCTGCCCTCTTAATAAATTTTTAAGTGCAAAATAAGTAATGTATACATATATATTATTTTTTGCAGCCTAGAGTTTGAATTATACAAGTGAATTACCTATTTGAAAATACAAAATAAAGGGGTGCCCAGGTGGCTCAGTCGGTTAAGCGTCCAGCTCTTGGTTTCGGCTCAGGTCATGATCTCACGGCTTCTGAGTTCAAGCCCTGCATCGGACTCTGTGCTGATGGTGCAGAGCCTGCTTGGAATTCTCTCTCTCCCTCTTTCTCTCTCTCTGCTTCTCCCCCACTCATGCTCACTCTCTCAAATAAATAAATAACTTAAAAAAAAAAGAAAATACAAAATAGTGAGCAAAAGAAGCAGCAATCAGAAGAAGAGGCACAATGTGATTAGAATGCTCCCACGCACACGCAGCTCCCAGTGCAGGCAAAGCTAAGCTGTGCTATTCAGGGACACATGCATACTTGGGGGCAGCGTCTGGTGTCATGTAGTAAGGTGTGTCTCTTACAATGGGTCACAGACACAGTTGGAGAAACCTTATCTATTTTATTCCCTAATCCCTCTGTTCAGTTGTTTAGGAGGTAGAAAGCTAATCTGTTTCCCACGACTGTGGACTCCTTAGGCAGAAGGCTGCTATAAAGTTATCCAGTCTGCGGACACCGAGGACCTGTTTATGTTAATTTCAAAGAAAGAGAGCCCTAGTTATTTGATCAGCGTGTCCTTAAATGGGCAAATACAAGAAACGTCATAGTGATTTGTCAGAATCCTCTTCCAAATATTTTGGCTAGCTTCTTAAGAAAACTCTTCTTCCTCGTAGGTAAATGGAAGAGCTGGAGACCAGTTTACTGCAGACACGGAAAGCACACAGAATAGAACAAATGGTGGCAAGATGGCTACGGCGTTCTCGGGACAGCTCGGCCCGGTAAGGCTGCTGGGCCAGCAGAGATTTCTGTCTGTAAGGATCTGGCGTCCCTGTGGGAGGAGCTCTTGCCAGTCTTGGCAGCACTGGGGATCAGTCTCCAGGTTGCTTTGTTCTTATCCCATATGGTGGGGGGAAGCATAAACAGATCAGCCGTTTTGCTGGAGTGCCTTTCTGTCTGTCCCCTTCCAACTCTTCCTTCTGTCTCTCAACATGCACCCGCCCATACACTCGCACCAAACTCATGCACACATTAACAGACACTTGCACACAAATGGACCTGCACACGCAAACACACTCGGCCACACTCACACTTGTGTGCACCTACTGTCTGGAACATACTCACCCATACACTCTCGAACACACACTCACACGTGCTTTCCGTCTCTCTCTGTCTCATACACACCCCTTGTCTTAGTCCTCGATGTGAGGGTCAGGCGATCTGCTGTTTATACTCTTTCCCCGTCTTTGTTTCCAGCAACTGTTCCTTCCTTGCAGTCCCTGTTTCATTCTAAACAAAATAAAATGAAATCAAATACAGATCTGATTTGACTGCTACAAGAGAACTTAAAATATGTTCTGTTTCGAAGCGTTCATTTTCCATCTCAGATTTCCCATCTGGCCCTGCCACAGAGATGAAATATCATGTGTCAGGTGTTTCTGAGACACACATTCTTCCAAAGGAACTGGAAACAGCTGTTGTGCTGCTGAGCAATAACCCTTGCTCAGGACCAGCCTGCCCTGTAGCCAAGTGCTCCGATGCTAGCACACTGTGGTGAGATAAGGCTGGTGGAATTAGCCCTGTGTCACAGGCGAACACCTGAGGCTCAGAGACTGACTTGTTTAAGATCATTCCCACCCCGTGTTCAGAAATCTCTGATGAGTCTCTATTTCTTACAGGATATGTTTCAACAGTTTTGGTTTGGCATTCAAGGCTGTCTGTGATTGACCCCTGGTCCCTTACAGCTCTCTGTCTTATTACTCTGCTTCATTCACATCAGACTCCAGCTAAAATGATCTATTCATTATTCCCCTACTACAAGCATCCCCTCTTTTACCCTTTAGACCAGGGCTCCTGTGCCAGATCCCTTCCTTCCCACTTTATGCATACAGAACCCACCCACAGCTCAAGGTCTGGCTGAACTACTGGGTCTTCCATGCTGTTCCTTAGACTTAACCACTCCCAGGGGACCCCGTAATGTTTGACTGGCAGCATCGGCAGGGTGTTCCTCCTGGTATGTTCAGCTTATTTGAGCACATCTCTTTATTTGCTCTGGACAGTGAGCTCTATGGGTGCAGGGGAAGTAGTGGCGTCGCCTATATAACCCAGCAGTGATTCAGTTCCAGGAGAGAGATTGCAAGTGGTCAAGTAGTACTTGTGATGAATGGGGAAACTGCTAGGTGCATTGTTTCCTAAAGTGGGTTCTGCAAAACCTAGGTCTGTGTTATGCTGCTCCCCCAGAGGTTTGGAAGGGACACAGGCCATATCCCACTCCTGCCCACCTCATCTTGCATTTTGCACACAGTGCATTTTCGCACATGAAAGGCTCTGCGAATTCCTGCAGAAAAGAGACCCGTGTAACTTTAACTTGATGTTGCCTAAATGTTTGACCTTGGGACTCTCTAATATCCTGCTTTTCTCACAGAATATAAATAAAAGGTGACATTGACCTGTAGGAATCTTTTTAGCCAATGTCTTTTCTGAGATGTCTTTTACATATCATAAAATTTACCCAACTAAAAGTATATGGCCCAGTGATTTTTAGTATAAATTTAGTATATGTACAGAATTGTGCGTTCTGTGGTGTAATCACCACAATCCAATTTTAGGACGTTTCTAATACCACAGAAAGAAACCTCATACCTGTGAGAGTCATTCCCCATTTGCCCCTCCCCCAGGCCCAGGCAACCACTCCTATGCTTGGTGTCTCAATGGATTTGCCTATTCAGGGTATTTCACATAAATGGAATCATATAACATGTGGTCTTTTGTGCCTGGCTTCTTTAACTTAGCATTAAGTGGATAAGTTTCATCCATGTTATAACACATATCAGCATTTCATTTTTATTTCTAAGTAATCCATTATGGAATATTTTCTTTGTCCATTCATCAGTTAATATACACTTGGACTGTTTCCATGTTGCGGCTATTATGAATAAGGCTTCTATGAACTTGTGTGTAAAAGTTTTAGTTTGAACATATGTTTTCATTTCTCTTGGGTATATATGTAGGGGTGGTATAGATGAGTCACATGGTAACTTAATATTTAACCTCTGGAGGAGGAACTGCCAGACGGTTTCCAAAGTGGCTATACCATTTTACATTTCCACCAGCAGTGTATGAGGGTGCCAGTGTCTCCACATCCTCACCAACACCTGTTACTATCTTTTCTATCGTGGCCATCCTAGTGTGGGTGAAGTGGAATCTCATTGCAGTTTTTTTTTTAATTCTTTGTAATATTTACTTATTTTTCATAGAGAGAAGGAGAGCGTGAGTGGGGGAGGGCAGAAACAGAGGGAAACAGAATCAGAAGCAGGCTCCAGGCTCTGAGCTGTCTGCACAGAGCCTGACGCGGGACTTGACCTCATGAAATGTGAGATCATGACCTGAGCCGAGGTAAGATGCTCAACCAACTGAGCCATCCAGGGGCCTCATCTCATTGCGGTTCGATTTGAATTTTCCTCATGGCTAATGATGTTGAGAATCTTTCCATGTGTCTAGATAGTTTTGTTTTACAAGTGCTTAAGAAAGAGAAGAAAAAGATGGAAAGGTTTCTGGCAGCATGCGTGGAAGACATCCTTTCTGTGTGTTTCTAGGATAAATCCCATGTAGCCTTGCTTAAATTGCTTCTCACCTCTAATTTCACAACCTCCATACAGGCTGGGTTCTTGGGGTCCTCAGATTACTTGAAAATGATCAAGAACTGAAAAGCTACGTTTGGGGTAAATAATTGCAGTCTCTCTAGTGTAGTATAAACGTTACCACCTACCACCAGCTGCTTAATCAAGAAACCTGGGAGCCATGCTGAATTTGTCTCTCACTCACACTCTGCAGCCACCCCATCAGCAGCTCCTGTCGGTTCACCTTCAAATATACCTCAGATCTGTCCACCTCTCTGTTCCTGGGGCCACAGCCAAGGTCACTTACCCCTTCTCTGATCCCACCTATTCACCCTGAAGCCGTAGTGGAATTTTCAACATACAAACCACACTTGTCTCACATACTCACCCCTCCACACTCCACACTGGTCAGGGGCTCCCCCTGACCTTTACAGTCTGCGCCCAGCCTAACTCTCCAACCTCATCTTGTTCCTCCTGCTTCCTTGACATAGTGGGTCCCCCTGTTTGTTTCTCTCAGAGTAATTACCCCTTATAGCACTTAGAATAACCTATCCACTTACTTACTTGTTCATTGTCTGCCTCCCCCACCTGTTTATTATATGCCCTTTCTCCTCTCAGCCTACCTACCACATAGGAGACCATGAACCATGACCGTCTGATTTTGCAAAGTATCTGGAGCCCTGGAAGAGTGCATAGTATATAATAGATGTTCAGTAAATGTTTATCGATTAAGGGCTTTCATAGTAAGGGATCATATTATGTATTAAGATATATTTACATTGACATCCTTCCTTCTTCCAAAGAAAATTTTTTGACGGCTTACAGTTTTAAAACATGTAGAAATTTTTAAATGAAGATTGAAATGCTGTGTACCTTGTAAACCAATTAGATGTGGGATTTAGCATTTGAGTACTTACATTGGCTGTGAGTTTTTGACAGCCAGGGTGATAAATGAAAGAAGTACATTAAAATGTTTTCTAGAGTCCAGAAAAAGGAAACCTGGAAGTTCATCTGCAGTCACATAATTTTCCATGCACCTTTTAGCAATCCTGTTATTTTTTCCAGACTTTTTCAAAAGCTTCCAATTTTTTCAGCCTGGTTGCACTTACTTTACTTGTAGTCGCCATTTTTTCCATAAAATTGAAACTTTATTTCTGGCTCTAGTTGAATTGCCTAGGAACAAATTCGCCAAAATAGCCATTTCCTTTTCCAAACTTGGCTAAACAAATTGATAACTTTCATGAACCTAGAGCTGGGTTAGAACTTTATAGTGCATCTTAAAACAGACGTTCTTCTCTGGAAGAATGTCAACTTTCAAAGTGGCTTTGATTTCTTCAATTTTCAATGAAGTCTCAATGAGTGGGTATTGCTACAGTCGGTCAAATTCAGACAGTGGCACTCAGTTGGAGTGAGTGGGTGTGCTTGGGTAGGTGCAAGCCTAGTGAAACCTAGAATTGGAGGAGTGCAAAATTATTCAGGTATGGTGAAGATGACTTTTCTCCCACTGCTTAAGTTCATATTCTAACATAAAAATAACACTTATAGGGCCAGTGCTCTTTTAGAAATAGCTAACCCCTCATCTGGTCTCTGGGACACGTTTTGAATTTCTGTATAAATAATGCAGTAAAATCTACTTAATGAAAGCTGCAACATAGTGACACTATATCATGACCTAATTTTTAACCATTGTGCTTTGAACTAAATTGTCATCTTTTTAACAGCTTCGTATAGCTCTAGGAGTGATGAAATGAGAAAGATCTAGACTATAGTATACTTTTCCACTTAATACCAATCTTTTCTCCTACAAAAGTTTTGGCTTTTATGTAGTTTAATGGTATTCTCTTGAAGATCTATTTGATTGCATCTAAACTTAGCAAATCCTCATCCCATAATTAATTAAATTAGTTTCCCATTTAATTTAATGACTTAAAACATTTTTTGTTCTTTAATTTGGAGTTTAGTTTAGAATAAACTATGAGATAGAGATTTAACTTGAGTTTTCCCAAAACGGTAACTAGTTGTTTGTATCACCATTGACTGCATTGACTGTGAGTGATTTTTCCCTTCTTTCATGATTTATGACCCCTCTTTTATCATTTATGAAATTCCTCTTCCTGTGAGTTGGAAATAGGATCTTTCTAGGCCAACTATTCTGTATCATTGAGCTACTTGTTTCCACATACCTGTATTAAATTTTCAGTTATTTTTACCCTTACCTACAATTCCTGCATATGAGCTTTAGAATAATTTTATTGTATTATTAAAACAACTCAGTATAAGATTTACTGAATTCTCTTATGCTCCATCTACAAGTTTTATAGAGCGAGATTTTTTAAAAACGTTTGTTTATTTTTGAGAGAGAGCAACAGACAGAGCATGAGAGGGGGAGGGGCAGAGAGCGAGAGGGAGACACAGAATCCAAAGCAGGCTCCAGGCTCTGAGCTGTCAGCACAGAGCCCAGCGCAGGGCTCAAACTCACGAACTGTGAGATAATGACCTGAGAGCCCAAGTCAGACGCTGAACTGACTGAGCCACCCAGGCACCCATGAGCAAGATTTAAAGAAACATGAAGAGCTTAATGCAACTTGGAGCCTTCTTGGTGCTGGGTTTTATCGTTAGGGCTTAAAAAGATTCCTTTCAACTTACCTTGAAGCTTTTTATTTTTTTTAATGTTTATTTATTTTTGAGAGACAAAGAGAATGGGGGAGGGGCAGAGAGAGAGGGACAGAGGATCTGAAGCAGGCTTCATGCTGACAGCGCTGACAGTGGAGAGCCCAACTGGTTCAAACCCACACATCAGACACCGTGACTTGAGAGGAAGTCGGACGCTTAACCAACTGAGCAACCCAGGTGCCCCTCAACTCAACTTGGATCTTAATACTAATGAACGTACACATACATGTTGTAGACACGTGCACACATCCACACACACACACACAGGCACATATGTTCACACATACTCGTGTGCTCATGTACACGTCTCGTGACATCTTAGTGTCAGAAGCTCTTCCTGTTGGTTTTGCATGTTTGCCAAGTTTACTTGTTCATTTAGAACTATTTGCTAATTATAGGGATGGCCTTCCTTGGCCTTTCTCATATTCCTAGCGATGTAGAACAGGCTGGAAGGCTCCTGCCCTGTACCTTCAGAATTGTCATCATCTTCTGAATCTCCTTTTTAACGTAATAATGGAATAATTTTCTCAACTCGAGGCCTTCGCCCCACAGCACTACACTCACAATATCTCCATCGCATGGTCCCTAGAAACTGCCATAAGTATAGTCCTGTGATTACAACTACATGCTATGTTTCTCTCTAGTATAGAGTGCTCCCTTGATTTTTACTTTCTTTGAATACACTTTAGATTAAAAATTCACCCCATAACAGACTTTAGTTTTCAAAATCATTCAAGCTGAACACCTAACACAGTGTTTACACATAGATTCAAAACAGTTTCTCCACATCCTGCTGGACTCAAAGGTGAACTCTTTGTCGTTTCAGGATAGAAGTAAAATATATTTCCTGATATAACAGAGAGCAGATAAAAAGCCAGAGACCATCGGAAGCGTAATCTATTTCCATGTGGCATTTGTTCCTTTTCAGTGTTGATCAATTCAGTATGAACTAATGACCCATAAAATATAGAATTTGTCTCCACTAGACTACTTTCATGATAAATGTAACATGTTTTTTGTCTAGTCCTACCGTAGGCTAGCTCCGGCCATCTGACAGGAATTCCATTATAGACCCATAGGTCTTAGGCTCTTCCAGTGTAAAATCATAGAAATGATCTCAGATTATGGTTTGGAGCCATTACAGAGGAACCAGACACACGTTTTTGGTTTATCAGTGCTCAGTTTGATATTTATAAGATGCTTCAGAGGAGGAAAATTTGCTGCAGAGATCATTTCCGTCAGCTCTCTGTCAAATATTAAACATTCTTTGTGAGGAGAGGCCATGGTTTGGTCATGTTCTCAAGCAATCCCTTTCCAAACAAAAGCTGAAACGTGGCCTGTGGGGGAAAATGTCAAATCCAGACTTCGGGCCAAAGCCACTGACACTGTGCAGGGATAAGTCAACACAGCGGGGCCTTGTTTGTCTGCCATTGTTGAGGAACGCACCCTTCCAAATGGAAAAGTCACATAACTGAAGACTAGTGTTTGAAAAGCATAAAATGGATTCTGTTTTAACTGTGTGGTAAGGTTTGTTTTATCTTTTATTCTCCATACGTTAATTAGCCTTACTATATGCCTAGCATTGAGTTTAGCACGTGGGACAAAAAAGATGTGTTTTTTTCGCCACACAAATTTTAGTCTAGAGAGGACAAGAGACTTGACTTGATTGCAAATATCATGTATATTTCAAAAGGTGTACATGTTCTGTGGGTGTGTTCAACAGAAGGAGAGATTTCTGCCAAAACCAGAAGATAGAGTAGGGGTTGAGCTTGTTTGGTAGATTTCTGGATGGCCTGTGTGCCATCAGGGGTTATGGGGATGAGGAGGGATTCTGGGTAAAGGGAAGAGCTTGTGCAAAAATCAGTGTATTTGAGGAACTCCAAGGAGACTAGTTTGGCTAGAACAAAAATATCAAGAGAATGAATGGCTTGGTTGTAGACGCTAGAGTGGCAGGCAGGAGCCGTATTAAACCACATGAAGGATTTTGGATTAGGCCATTCAGTCAGGGGAGACATCTGAGCAGGGTTACATCTGTAAAATCAGTCTGGGTAGTGGATGGAGAGTCATTCAGGAGAGCCGGAAGTGAAAAGTAGAGAGACCAGTTTGGAGACTATCGGAGAAACCTGTCTGCGGGACAGGTAGGGGGGGCCTGAAATGAAATGGTGGTAGTGGAGACAGAAATGGACATCTTTCAAGATCATTAGGTGTTGTGACTGATCAGATAGTAGGGACGAGAGCAGGGTAAAGTCAAGGATGCCTCCCAGGAGTCCTCATGATACCATTTATTGGGCTCCGGGGACATGGAGAAGATGAGTCCTAATTAGTCACAGGGCTGTCGTATATCCAGTTAAGCAAACAAAGGAAAATGACAAATATTTGAACTCTGTTACTTACATTCAAGTCGTCTGCTATGTATTAACGGTTATACGTACATTTTCACCTTTTGCCAATCATTTGAGTTACTGTTTTGCATCCTGCCTTCTGTGTACAATATTTTGCTCACGTATCACCCAATAAGTACAAACGCTTCCTGTAGAAAAACGATCTTCACTCAGCACTGTGGAAAATACAGAGGTGGATAAAAAGTAGTTCCTACATTCAGAGAATTTACAGACTATTTGGAGCTATAATATAAGGAATCAGATAGCTATCAGTGCAACTTGAGGGGCCATGAGAGAGGGTCAGAGCTAAGGGATGAGACAATTTATGTCTAGCATAATCTGAGTTCTCCTGTAGGAAGTGGGGCTGAACTACAGTTTAGAGGATGCTCTAAAGGGTATTGTCTAAGCTGTATTTCCATGTCCATCTAAAGTTCTTAGGCTTGTGATACTTAGTGGATGTGAAGGCTTGGAGTAATCCTTCCCTGTGCTCAGTTTATCTATCCTCTGTTGATTTCGTTTGAGTTTTTCTACTCTTCTAAATGAAGCTGTGTTAATATTTTTGAATATTTAAGAGCTGCAGGGTGTTTTGAGTTCATACTCTATTCTGGGACTTTACTAGTCCTGGGGAACACAGAGATAAATACCCTCGTCTTTTAGGAACTCATAGTGTAGTACAAATAATATTTTTTTGTTTGGGGTGAGTACTTTGAGGAATGGCAGTCAGAATGGTAACAGAAGGTCAAAGAAAATGATCAGATTTTAAATTCATATACAGCTTCTCTGATTATTTTCTAGAGAAATTGAATAGCCAGTTTATATGGTCAGCCTTAAATCCCAGGGCTGTATTATTTTTATTTACATTTGGTTCTTTACTTGACATGTAATAGTACCCTGTAGCCCTTTTGATTGTGCCTCTTTAATTAATAAAGTACATTTTCTATGTTATCTACCAATTTTATTTCTTCATGTACAAGTTGTCAATTTACTTAGTTTTCACATGTGAAATTTAGGTATTTTACCGCATGTGTTTATGCCCATTCTTCATATGTTTGTATTGTAGCCTTCCCCCCCACTCCGCCAGAATTTTATTTTTTTAAGCAGATTCACCTTCTTTTCAATAGCTTTACTGAGCTATAATTTGCATATTCTACAATTCACCCACTTGAAGCATACAATTCATTGGTTTTTAATGCATTCACAGAGATGCACAACCATCACCACAATCCATTTTGGAGGATTTTTATCACCCTAAAAAGAAACTCCATACATATTAGCAGTTGCTCCTCATTTCCTTCCAGATTTCTCCTGCTTTCAGCCCTAGGCAACTACTACTTTGTCTCTATAGATTTGCCTATTCTGAATATATCATGTAAGTGGAGTCACATGGATGTGTTTGTTTGTTTTTGTGGCTGACTCCTTTGACTTAGCATAATGTGTTCAAAGTACATCCATATTTTAACATGTATTCATATTTTGTTGCCAAATAATATTCTGCTGTGAAACATTTTTTTGTTATTTCATCAGTTGATGTACATTAGGGCTGTTTCTACTCTGGAGCTATTAGGAATATTGTTGCTATGAACATTTGTATGCGAGTTTGTACGGGCATATGTTTTCATTTCTCTTGGGGTTATACGTAGGAGTAGCCCTGCTGGGTCACACGGTGTTCAATGTTTAGTCTATTGAGGAACTGCCAGATGATATCAGGGCTCCATTTTCTCCACGTCTTTGTTAATATTTGACCTGTCTTTTTGATTATGGCCATCCTAGTGGGTGTATAAAGTGGTATCTCCTTGAGGTTTTGTTGGCATTTCCATAATGGCTAATGATGTTAAGCATCTTTTCACGTGATTACCTGTTGGGATATCTTTGGAGAATGTCCGTGGAAATCATTTGTTCACTTTCTATTATTTTTCTTTGTTTGCATTTGTAAGAATTCTCTATTCTAGCTGCAAGGTTCTTATCAATATATGATTTGCAAATGTTTTCTCCCATAGTGTGGGGTTTTTCACTTTCTTAATCATGCCCTTTGAAACACAAAAGTTTTTAATTTTGATGAAGTTCAGTTTATCTTACACTTTCATTGTCGCTTATGCTTTTGGTATCCTATCAAGGTCACAAAGATTTACTCCTACATTTTCTCCTAAGAGTGATATAGTTTTATCTCGTACATTTAGGTCTTATGATCCAGTGCGAGTTAATTTTTGTTTATTTGAGGGAGAAGTTACAAGATTTCATGGCTTAAGTTTTTCCTTGTGTTTTCCTATCTCATTATCTAATTTTTAAAATTTATTTGTATTTGTGTGTGACTGAGGTTCTGAATATTTCATTTTATTTAAATGTAAAGACTGATAATTCAGTTATTGGAAAAGTTTCAGTATGTTTGAAACAAGTTGGGTGTGAAAATTTATTTTTTAACTGTGAATTTTATGAAGCCTGAGTATTTCTTTTCTTTTTTTTTTTTTTTAACGTTCATTTATTTTTGAGAGACAGAGTGTGAGCAGGGGAAGGGCAGAGAGGAGGGAGACACACAGAATCTGAAGCAGGCTCCAGGCTCTGAGCCATCAGCACAGAGCCCAATGCGGGGCTCGAACTCACAGACCGTGAGATCATGACCTGAGCTGAAGCCGGCCGCTTAACCGACTGAGCCACCCAGGCGCCCCGAAGCCTGAGTATTTCTGATTAAAATATAGTGTCCAGACTGTATGCTCTCTAAATATGAAATACATACTGGATTTTGAAGACTCAATCTGAAAAAGAAGGCAAAATATCTCATCAAGTTTTTTTTTATTGGTTCCATGTTGAAGTGATAGCATTTTGGATACATGTAGTGTGCGACTCTTGATCTTGGGGTTGTGGGTTCGAGCCCACATTGGGTCATAGAAATTACTTAAAATCTTAAAAAAAAAAAAAAAAAGAATGCCCAGCACCTATATCCAACTAATCTGCTTTAATGAGTTATTGAGGGCTTTTTAAGGCTGTGTTTTTTAATCCTGCAGCTCCACTCACCTTACTTTTTTAGCACCTCCAATTATCTTCGTTGATCATTTTGTAGGTATAATATCATCATCTGTTTAAAAACAAGGAGTACCTTCCATTTCCTGCGTTTATTATGCTTCTGTTTTTCCTTCTCTGGTAATGATTACATGCATTTCTCCCGTGATATTAAATAAGAGTAGTGTCTAGGGAAGCCTTCCTGTTGCTGTTTTAAAAGCACGTAAATGTTGATTTTGGGGTGTCAGTGTAGTATATTATTATTTGGAAAGGCCCTTTCATAGCTTTAAAGGTTTTTTTTTTTTAATCAGGAATAGCTATGGCTTTATTTACTATACATTTATTCACAATACATTTCCAGTTTTCTCTTTCTTCCCTGTCGTTAGTTCTGTCTGCTGGCACCTCTCACTGCCCTGCATAGAAGAAATCCTCTCTTTGCTTCTAAGCTGTGGGGGGTCAGGTCATCATCTGTTCAGACAGCCTAAATCAGCGCTAAGCCCGGGTCCAGGGAGCTCCGTGATGGATAATGTGCACGAGTCTTTGTGCCTGGGGTTGTCACATGCATTTTGGTTCCAGGAAGTGAGTTTTTTAATATTTCCTGATCCTTGTTGAAATTTGAGATCATTATAAATGACAGGTGGTTTTCACATAAGCGAGGTCCTGTTGCATTAGACAGAGTTTTTGACAGTGTTTGGTAAATGGATGAGAATAATGACAGGGCTTAACTGCAGAGCCCCGGGGGAACTGTTACTCCTCCATACTTCTGTTGTTGATTAATAATAATAAGCACCTCGTCCCGTCACCATTTGACCTTCCTCAGAGAGGACCACTGACTCTCAGAGGGGAAAAAAATCATTTGCCACAGACCTAAGAGAAGTAGCTTGTGACGTGGTTTGTGGTTTTGAGAGAGGCAAAATACAGCTCTCGGCTTACCTGCTTTTAAATGTATAGAACACACATGGTTTTAAAGATTACCCTAGAGGGGTCTGAAGACAAGCTGGCATTCCCTCCTGGAATCCTCACAGTTTACAAAGTTGAAAGGGAAGTGAAATTCATCTTAAAGCTAAAAAGAAAAAAATAATCCCCAAAGAAACAATCTATCTATGCAGTTAGCCAGCGCCTCGTTCCTGCATACAGTCGCCGTTTTTCCTCTTCGGTACCTCTGCTGAAGCCCTGCCTCCTTCCTGGAACGCCTGTCCGTGCCTCCAGGCATCACCCTGTCAGCAGCAGCCACTGAACATCTTCCGTGTGCCGGGATCTGGGCCTCGTACCTAGACCCTCAACCCCTCTCGAGGTGCAGCTCCAGTGCCCCCTCTTGTAGGTAGCAAATGCTTTCCTGATCCCCTCCTCCCCAACGTTAAAAACTGCGCTCCCCTTCGCGGAGTGCCCACAGCACGTCATGACTTCTCTTTTAGAGGCTGCTGCTGTGTCCCACCGGGTGTTTCTATCTACTGGTGTCTGTGCCCGGTGTCCGTTAAGGGGAGGGTTGGGGTGGGGTGTGCTCAGCTCTGCATCTTCCTCCTCCAGGATTCCCAGTTTGTGGCCACCACCTAGAATCCCTCCCCTCTCTTTTTTTCCCTTCCTTCCTTCCTTCCTTCCTCCCTCCCTCTCTCCCTTCCTTCCTTCCTTCCTTCCTTTCTTTATTTTTAACGTTTATCTGCTTTTGAGAGACATAGAGACAGAGCGTGAGCAGGGGAAAGGCAGAGAGAGAGGGAGACACAGAATCTGAAGCAGGCTCCAGGCTCTGAGCCGTCAGCACAGAGCCCGACGCGGGGCTTGAACTCACAGACCGTGAGACCATGACCTGAGCTGAAGTCGGCTGACTGAGCCACCCAGGGCTGCCCTCCCCCCCCCTTTTTTTTTTAATAAAACTCTTTCTCTTCCAGGGCTAAAGTGGCTGCGGCTGATGGGCCTCCCGGGATCCCAATCCAGACGCTCACCCCTATGAAACACACAGTAAAAATAGACAAGGACACCCTTCTCCAGGACTATGGATTCCACATTTCCGAGAGCCTTCCCCTCACGGTCGTGGCTGTCACAGCAGGTAGGGGCTAACTGGGAAACGGGAAAGGAGTTTGAGGTCTCGGGGTGGGGAGAAGTAGTCCTGGATCTCGTGCCATCTCTCTGTCCTAGAACGTAATTTCGATAATGCTACCCCGGGAAGTTAGAAAGGGCACATCTAATTCTGACCTAATTCTGTCTAGAGCCGTGTACCTTCCTTGGGTGCGGGGAGGAGGGAAGCCGCAAGTGCGCCTGCCGACCTGAACCCCAGGCTCCCGCTGGCCTCAGCCAGGGTTTTGCCCACCCATGGCTCCCTGGCCAGTCTCAGGGCAGTGACAGTGTTTTGGATCAGCTGGCCCTTCTCTCTGAAACCCTGCATGCTCCAAGCTGGGCAGAGTTTCTGGCCAGAGAGTAATAGAAATTATTGATTTGTTTTCACTTCAGTTTTTGTGAAATATAAGCTATATCAGGGTGAAGAAGAGCAGGCTGGGAAGGTCTGGTGTTGGTTTTCATATATCTGCTATGTATCGATGTGAGATCTGGGACTAGTTAAAATTTACACACACACACACACACACACACACACACACACCCCACACCCCACACCCCCCCCCCACCTTTAGAGATGAATGTAATAGATTCACCTGCCAGCCCTGTTGATGTAAGGGGTTTCTGCTAGTTTTCTTTCCCAGGACAGTCTCCTAATATCCCTTGAAGGTGATGGGTGGTAGGTATATTATCCACATTTTGTAACTGGGAAAACAGATTCACATGAGCCCAAAGCTGGCCGAGGGGTTGGGAGGCGTGGGGCATGAGCTGGTGCCCGGGGGACTGGATCAGCCTGCCACTCAGTTGTGCTGCTATGACACCTTGGGTCTGGGCCCTTGTGGCATGAACACCAATGACTTCTCTGTCCAACAGGAGGTTCCGCTCACGGCAAGCTTTTCCCCGGTGATCAGATCCTCCAGATGAACGACGAGCCTGCCGAAAGTCTTTCCTATGAACGAGCAGCCGATATACTGAGGTACTAAATTGCCTCCATTATCCCCAGAGTCACACAGATTATCACAGAGCAAAGACAGCTGACAGGAATGACATAATTGATCTCTGCGCGGTTTTAGTAGGAATCAGTCTCCTTTAAAGTGGCAGTAGCTGCATTGTTTTAGAATTCGGTTACTGTGTGCTCCCCTTCATCTGCCTAGAGGAGCAATGGGGAGGCACAGGGTGCTATATTTGTGAACCCCCTGCTATGCTAGACACCGTGCTAGGCACTGCAGGGAATGTAGTTACGAGTACTACATAGACGCTACCCGGTAAGGATTTCTAGGGTTGTTGTGACATATGCCAAAGATTGATCTAAATTGATGCTAAACCTGTCAGTTCTACTTTAGCCCTTTTGGTAAATATTCTTAAATGCCCTTGCACACACAGCCTGGTTGGCATACATGTAGTTTTGCTGACCTGGCAACTGCTGCCTTCTACCTGGTGGCATTGTGACTTGCGTAAATGCCTCACTTCCTGCCTGGACCGTGATCTCTCTCAGAGGAGGCACACAGTGACTGCTCAGTTGAACGAGCGAAGATAGTTAGCACCGACTGCTGACCCCGGTTTTAAGACAGAGCAACGTAAGTGACAGAAGTGGAAAGACAGAGGAACATAATCAACAGAAGTGGAGAGGGCTCACGGACATTTTATAGGCTCCTACGGGCTTTGTCTTTCAGATTTTTCAATGCTGTATTGATGATTTTAATAAAAATATAAGAAATGAGAAATAGAGTTCCATGAAAGCCAACTTGAAGATAGTTAGATTGTGCCTTTTTTGTGAGCAATTTTTGGGTGGTTTTCATTTCCGAAGGCATAGCATGTACGGCACACACTGAATAATAGGTAATAGAAAGGCAGAGTAAGAGAAAATGAGAATGCAGGAAGCACGCAGTCTCACTGTGGAGAGAGGGGCATACACAGCTTAAGATTTATAGAGAATCCATCAAAGTTGTAGAAAATAGAAGCCTTTCAACCAAGCCCAATACTGCTTCAGGATGACCAGAGAATAAATTGAGTGGGTGGGGCAGCCAGGAAAGGATTTGATGATTTCATTCCAAAGTAGGACATATGGTTGTGGAAATAACAAAGCGTGCTTTCCTAATTATTGGGTGATTTTCCCAAAGATGATCAATGCCAGCAAATTAATTTTAGATGTTCAGTGATACTAATATTTCTGCCAGGTTAGATCAAACTCCGACTAACAAGCTTAATTATTCTCAAACTAACGTGGTAGACTGGAATTTGGGTGGTTAGGTAACATTGAACCCAGTCCGTTTACTGAGCACCTTCTCTGGGCAAGGAGCCCTGCAGGGCAAAGGGGCTCCACCCCGCAGGCTGGTAGTGTGGAAGTGACTCGTGCTCGCCCCCTTGAGGTTGAAGGCAGACAGTACATCAACAGGAGCACAGGAAAGGGGTTGTAAAAGCTATAGATTCCTGCGCCTTGTGGGGAAGTTGTGGTCTGAGAAAACAGAGGAGTCCAGAAGTAATTCCGCTGTACCTTTAACGCTGGGTAGAATTTGGCCCTGAAGGGTGGTTGGAGGTGGAGGGTGATCAAGGCAAAGAAGCGATAAGCAGGAACTACCGGGTGAGGAGTGGGGGCGGGGATGCTGAGGGGTCAGTTTGCCTAAGGCACCAGATGCCTGAAGGAAGCTTCTGGGAAGGGAGACCCACAAGGCGAGGGTCTCCAGCGGTGACACAGCAAGTTCAGGTGTTCCTCTCTTCCTGGAAGGGCGAGCCCTCGCGGACCTCTCTGCAGGGATGCGTGCCGGGCATCTGTGCTCTCTGCCATCCACCGCGTGCGGTAATCCCGGGACCGCTTCATTTTTCAGCTTAGTTCCCAGTGTCATCGCCACTTACAAACGGAAGAATCCAAGCAGAACATGGCACAGCAAAACCTCTCTAATCCCTCCAAATATCTGTGAGACCTAAATGTCCTTTCGAGAGCAGGCGGACCTTGGTTCGTTGTAGATTATGTTGGGAAAGGCCTGCTCTTATGGAAAATGGAAACGAGGCAATCCCCAGACACTTAGGGTTGATTTTACCCATTTGAGGAAGGAACACACCAGCAGCAATTGGCCTAAATGTTCATACTGCAAAGAAGTCATGGAATTATTTTGCAAATGGCTCTGTCCTCTAACACAAAATGGAAGTTAGGCCGTTGTCTGGTTGACTTTTATCACTTTTGGAATCTAAGTGATAAAAACAAGATAGAAATGTCTAGTATCTTGATATATGATTTGACTCATTACACTGACTTTGTGTGTCCAAACACCACAAACTGGTTGGCTTTTATCTGATTTATGTGAAATACACATTTAGTCATTCAGTTTTAGTGGAATGTTTAGCGTAAGTTGTTTGAAATAACAACCTAACTTGTCTGTGTTATTGCTATGTTTTCTCTTAAAAGTTTTTTTTTACATAAACCTAGCTAATGGTCATACCAACTGTATGAGTTCCCCATCATGTAGACTAAATTGAACCCAAGTGACTTAATTAAGTGACTGTAGGGATAGACTAAATGGTAGAGGGGGTATCGGAAGATTCCCTCAAGGTGGGAGGGGCATTCAGGGACCTAAGTTCGTTTGCAGATCATCGCTTTCCTCAATGTCTTTCTCAATGTTGCCGAGCCAAAGGACCTGAGACAAAAGAGGCTGCTTTGTAATTCTGCCAGTCTTTTTGAGCTTGGTTCATGCATGTGCATGCGCATGCATACAAACACACACACACACACACACACACACACACACACACACCACCACTACCACCACCCAGAATGAGGACATGTTTTATCTTATTCTTTTTTTTTTTTCCAGGGAAGCTGAAGACTCTCTTTCAATCACAGTTGTTCGCTGCACATCGGTAAATCTCTTTCTACGTGCCGTTAGTTTTATCCTTCTCAGCCCCAAGATCCCAACCCACAGCGGGCTGTCCCTCAGAGAATGAACAGGGAAGGCAAATGGCAGAAGAGACAGTGGTCACGCAGTCCACATTGCCTGAAGACAGCTGACGTGTCAGTGTCGTAGAGGAAACAGATAGGAGTCCAGGTTTCCAGAACTTGTGGTCCAGCTAAGGAGACAGATGCGTGATTACACAAAGTGGGATGATGCTAAGTGGACCAAACTACGAGTTTCAGGAGAAGTTTGTGTATTTCGACTTTGGGCAAGTCATTAAGTTTCATTTGGTGTTTTTGTAAAGCAGTGGTGATGACAATAATTGTCTTGTTTCTCTAATGTGTTGTTATGAGGACAATGAGGTGTCGGGTGTGAAAGTGTCTCGTCAGCTCTGAGGCTCATCACAAGGCAAGGGGTGGCATAGACAGTGGACTGGGAGAAAGCGGCAATCCTAAACACCACAGGCCTAGGAGCCCTTTATCTGTGACAGGAAAAGGTATGTAATCAAGTCATAAGAGGAAGAACTACCAAGGGGGAAAAGTTGACAGAAAATTCTCATTCTGAGAGACTTCAATATATACCTCTTAGCCTTGGCCACATAAAGACAAAAAAAATAAATAGGGGCATGGGGAGTTTCAATAATGCATTTCATAATCTAACCTAATTGACCACATACTATGCTATCAAAGAAACTCAATAAATTCCCCAAATAACAAACTATATCTCTCTTTTCTAGAATATAATAAAATAGAAGTTAATAACTATCAAAAACTTAGTTAAAACTATCCAGCCATTCAGAAATAACAATGCAGTCTCCCGCATCAAACAGAAAAGCAGAACTATCATTCTGGACTAGTTAGAGAAAAATTCTTTTTATTTATTTATTTATTTTTGAGAGAGAAAGAGAGCAAGCATGAGCTGGGGAGGGGCAGAGAGAGAGAGGGAGACACAGAATCCAAAGCAGGCTTCAGACTCTACGCGGTCAGCACAGAGCCTGACAAGGTGCTCACACCCATGAACTGTGAGATCATGACCTGAGCTGAAGTTGGATGCTCAACTGCCTGAGCCGCCCAGATACCCCGGTTAGGAGAAAAAATTTTTTTTTTTAATGTTTTTTTTTTATTTATTTTTGAGACAGAGAGAAACAGAGCACGAGTGGGGGAGGGGCAGAGAGAGAGGGAGGCACAGAATCCAAAGCAGGCTCCAGGCTCTGAGCGCTCAGCGCAGAGCCCGACGCGGGGCTCGAACCCGCGGACCGCGAGATCATGACCCGAGCCGAAGTCGGACGCTCAACCGACTGAGTCACCCAGGTGCCCCAGGAGAAAATTTTAAACTAGAAGTCTGCTTTTAACAATTTATGTGCTGTTGAAACTATACTCAGGGTAAAATTTATAGCCTTAGGTGATTTTATGATTTAATAAGGAAATGGGTCAAGTGAAAATTCAGTGCAAGAAGTTGGAAGAAAACACTTATAAAACAAATGTAAATCAGAATAAAGAAAATCACAAAAATTAAAATCTAAATGATGCTTTGGAAAACAAAAATTGTAAATCTGATAAGTAAATCCAAGAGCTAGTTTGGGAAAACTAAGGGAAAAAATAAGAAAAAAAGGAAAACACTAAGGAAAAGAAATAGATGGGCCCAATGTGAAGAAAAGTAGAATATTAAGAATATAAAGTAAAATGTTAAACATAAAAAGAGATACATACCATGTTCTTTGATGGGAAGACTATTATGAATACATTGGTTATTCTCATATTAATGTATATTCTTGTAGTTGGATTTTGACCATGTATCAAAGTGAGACACATCAAGAAAATCTTTATAGATGCAGGAAAAGCATTTGACAAAATACAGCATCCTTTCTTGATAAAAACTCTCAAGAAAGTAGGGATAGAAGTAACATACCTCAACATCTTAAAAGTCATATATTAAAGGCCCATAGCTAATATCATCCTCAATGGGGAAAAACTGAGAACTTTTCCACTAAGGTCAGGAACATGACAGGGATGTCAACTCTCATCACTGTTGTTCAACATAGTACTGGAAGTCCTAGCCTCAGCAATCAGACAACAAAAAGAAATCCAAAGGATCCAAACTGGCAAAGAAGAAGTCAAACTTTTACTCTTCACAGATGACATGATACTCTACATGCAAAAACCCAAAAGATTCCACCCAAACCTGCTAGAACTGATACATGAATTCAGTAAAGCTGCAGAATCAGTTACATTTCTATCCACCAATAATGAAGCAGCAGAAAGAGAAATCAAGGAATTGACCCCTTTTACAATTGCACTAAAAATTGTAAGATACCTAGGAATAAACCTATCCAAAGAGATGTAAAAGACCTGTACGCTGAAAACTATAGAAGGTTTATGAAAGAAACTGAAGAAGACACAAAGAAATGGAAAAACATTCCATGTTTACGGATTGGAAGAAGAAATATTGTTAAAATGTCGATACTACCCAAAGTGATCTACACATTCAATGTAATTCCTATCAAAATAACACCAGCATTCTTCACAGAGCTAGGACAAACAATCCTAAAATTTGTATGGAACCAGCAAAGACCCCAGATAGCCAAAGTAATGTTGAAAAAGAAAACCAAAGCTGGAGACATCACAATTCCGGACTTTAAACTGTATTACAAAGCTGTAATCATCAAGACACTATGGTACCAGCACGAAAACAGACATGTAGTTCAATGGGACAGAATAAAGAACCCAGAAATGGACCCACAAATGTATGGTAAATCTTTGACAAAGCAGGAAAAAATATCCAATGGAAAAAAGACAGTCTCTTTTACAAATGGTGCTGGGAAAACTGGACAGCAACATGCAGAAGAATGAAACTTGACCCCTTTCTTACACCACACACAAAAATAAATTCAAAATGAATGAAAGACCTAAATGTGAGACCAGAAACCACCAAAATTTTAGAGGAGAAAACTGGCAACATCCTCTTTGACCTCAGCCACAGCAACTTCTTACTAGACACGTCTCTGGAGGCAAGGGAAACAAAAACAAAAATGAACTATTGGGATCTCATCAAGATAAAAAGCTTCTGCACAGTGAAGAAAACAATCAGCAAAACTAAAAGGTGACTGACAGAATGAGAAAAGATATTTGCAAATGACATATCAGATAAGGCATTAATATCCAAAATCTATAAAGAACTTGTTAAACTCAACACCCCAAAAAACAAACAGTCCACTGAAGAAATGGGCAGAAGCCATGAATAGACATTTCTCCAAAGAAGACATCCAGATGGCCAACAGACACATGAAAAGATGTTCAACATCACTCATCATCAGGGAAATACAAATCAAAACCACAATGAGATACCACCTAACACCTGTCAGAATGGCTAAAATTAACAGCTCAGGAAACAACAGATGTTGGTGAGGATGCAGAGAAAGGGGAACCCTTTTACACTGTTGGTGGGAATATGAACTGGTGCAGTCACTCTGGAGAACAGTGTGGAGGCTCCTAAAAAGTTAAAAATGGAACTACCCTATGACCCAGCAATTGCACTACTAGGTATTTATCCAAAGGATACAAAAATGCTGATTCGAAAGGGCACATGCACCCCAATGTTTATAAAAGCTCTATCAACAATAGCCAAATTATGGAAAGAGCCCAAATATCCATCAACTAATGAACGGATAAAGAAGACGTGGTATAGGGGTGCCTGGGTGACTCAGTTGGTTAAGCGTCCAACTCTTGATTTCAGCTCAGGTCAGGATCTCACAGTTCATGAGTTTGAGCCCTGTATCAGGCTCCATGCTGACAGCATGGAGCCTGCTTCAGACCTTCCCTCTCTCTCTCTCTCTCTCTCTCTTTCTCAAAATAAATAAATTAAAGGCCACCTGGGTGGCTCAGTTTGTTGAGCGTCTGTCTTCAGCTCAGATCATGATCTCACGGTTCATGAGTTTGAGCCCCTCATCGAGCTCTGTGCTGACAGCTCAGAGCCTGGAGCCTGTTTCAGATTCTGTGTCTCCCTCTCTCTCTGCCCCTCCCCCACTCACCCCCCCCCCTCTCTCTCTCTCAAAAATGAATAAACGTTAAATACATACATAAACTTAAAAAGAAGATGTGGTATGTGTATGTACTCACACATACACACAATGGAATACCGCTCAGCGATCAAAAAGAATGAAATCTTTCCACTTGGAACAACATGGATAGAACTAGAGTGTATTTTTGCTAAGCAAAATAAGTTAGAGAAAGACAAATATATGATTTCACTCACATGTGGAATTTAAGATGAACATAGGGGAAGGGAAGGAAAATAAGATTAAAAATAGGGAGGCAAACTTTAAGAGACTCTTAAATTACAGAGAATAAACTGATGGTTGCTGGAGGGGAATGAGTGGAGGGATGGGCTAAATGGGTGATGGGTATTAAGGAGGGCACTTGTTGGGATGAGCATGGGGTGTTATATGTAAGTGATGAATCACTGGGTTCTACTCTTGAAACTAATACTACGCTGTATGTTAACTAACCTGAATCTAAAAAAATATCTTAAAAAAAAAAGTAATGAGGATGGCCTTGATATACTAGATTTTAAAACTAATAAAGCTAAAACAATTATAACAGTATGATATCGATAAAGTGTTGGATGTCAGTGTAATCAAATAGAAAGTCCTAGAATAAGTATCGATATAAGAATTTAGTATGTGATAAATATGACATCTCAAATCAGTGGGAGAAAAGATGATCATTCATGAAGTCATACAAGGACATTTCTTTATTTGAAAAAAATGAAGTCTCATGTCACACCATTTGATGTAATAATAATTAAATATAAAAAACCACAGAAGTGTAGACAATATGGTTGGGGGTCTATCAGGTCATAGGTTGTAGAAAGAATTCCTAAGTATATGGGGAGTGGGAGGAAGCACAATGGAATGGCTATTCAAGTATGTGAAAAAAATTAAATTTCTATGACCCCAAACTTTACAATCCTAAAAAGCAAAGAAATTGTGGTCTTTTCTTGTTTGACAAGTATTATCTTTTGTTTTTATTTTTTGGAAATAGAATAGGGAAAAGGCCACCTAAGTCGGAGTAAGATGTTTGCCATAAATATGACAGACCAAGTGCTTTTGTGAACAAATAAATGGCGATTCTTCTAAACAGAATTTGTCTATGAAATAATGTGAAACCAATATATTAAAGTACACTGAAAGCTAATCAGTATAAATGGTTGTACAGGTGTCAAGGGACTCTTTTTATTTAGCTGATTAGTATCTCGATAGAGAACATCTTAAGCTTAATTAGATTTTTTTCCCTGCTGTTTTCAAGAAATGAAAGCAAAAGATAACACTTGTTAAACAAATAAGAAGGAAATGGAGGGATGCCTGGGCGGATTAGTCCATTAAGCATCAGACTTCGGCTCAGGTCCTGATCTCATGTTAGTGAGTTTGAGTCCCACATCGGGCTCCGTGCTGACAGCTCAGAGCCTGCAGCCTGCTTCATATTCTGTCTCCCTCTCTCTCTGCACCTCCCCGCCCCCCTGCGTTGAAAATAAATAAAACATTAACAAAATTAAGAAAGAAGGAAATAGTTGCATCCTCTTAAAAATGGATAGGGAGAGGAAAATTAATGTTTTCCAGTACCACTTCTGAGGTTCCCGCGAGGTTCCCATGAAGAGGTGGATGCAACTGTTGTGCTCCAGAGGTCCTGCAGGGAAAGCTGACGTTGGCCCATGCCCTGAGAAATGCGCTGAGTATTGTCTAGGCCACTCGGGACTCTCACCAGGAATTATATGATCATAAGATAAATGATCATGTATGTCTTGCTTCAGCAAGGATGTTCATCTTTGCTGTAGCGGATTCTTAGAGTTCTCAAATGGCTTGAAATTGATTAGGAATTATAAAATCCAAAGTTGAGGCTTGCCTGGCTGGCTTAGTCGGTGGAACATGCGACTCTTGATCTTGGATTGTGAGTTTGAGCCACACATTGGGTGTAGAGATTACTTTAAAAATCTTAAAATACATATATATATATATATATATATATATATATATATGTATATATGTATATAATTCAGAGTTGGAATATTAATTACTGCTTCTCTAAGACATAGAATGTTTTGGGGAGGGGTGCCTGGGTGATTCAGTCAGTTGAGTGTCCAACTCTTGATTTTGGTTCTGGTTGTGACCTTACAGTTTTTGAGTTTGAGCCCCGAGTCAGGCTCAGCCCTGATGGTGTGGAGCCTGGTTGGGATTATCTCTCTCCCTTTCTATGACAGAGTGTGTATTCTTTCTCAAAGCAGCTAGTTTCATGGTTGGGTGGTTCCAAATGTGAGAGAGGCCCTTCTTCCCTGTGACTACGCCCAACTAGTGCTAGTCAGGGCAGGTCTACCTTGTAGGAAATAAATCGCCAAAGATTTGGAATGGTGGCCTTCTCTTATCCAGGCTGAACACTGTTCCATCAACTCTTCATCGTAGATGCTTCTCTGATAGCTTTCTGCTCTGATTCCAGTTTTCATTGTGGCCTTCCCAAATGGTGGCACCCAGAAAGGAATACAAGTGCCACCTAGGTCGACTGGTGAGAGTACTCAGGGAACAGAGAGTGTGCTTCCAACATTACCAAATACATTTGTGAAGCCCAAGATTGGGTTAAGATTTTAGTAGGTCCAGTCACACTCTTGGCTTGGGTGAACCTTATGGTTAACAAAAAACTGAGGCTGGTTTTCAAATGAAGAGCTTCCACGCCCCCATCCCATGCTGTGCAATTGAGTTTTTTGACCTCAGCGCCACACTTCACATCAGTCCCTGCCAAATCATGTTGCTTTGGCCCAGTGTTCTGGCGTGCTGAAATTTTACAGTCAAGGAATTACAGAACTGAAAGGCATATTTGTACAGTCATCTGCTGTACTCATTCTCACTTCCTGTCCGGGATCCACTTCTTCCCACACCTCCCTGACTTCCTCTTATTACCTAGTCAGTTGATTTTCTTTTCTGCTCCAGCTCTGGAACTTACTCTTGCAGGACTGCTGTCTCCAGATGAGAGATACAGCAGTTGCCCCACCTCCCACCCCCACCATGGATTCTTTTTCTCTCTGCATCTCTCCTAGTTCTGCCCCTGATTTCTCATTCATTTGAATTTTAGGGTAGTGATGGTTGTACCTATCACTTTAATCCCTCACTTTACTCTGTTCCCTTCAGTTCTTGACAGCCCTGCCCTCTTACACCCTCTTACACCCTCTTACACCCTCTTATATTTGTTCTTAGTGATTTTTGGTCTCTGGCCCATAGCTGCCCCTGCTCTTCAAGTTTCCCATGCACCTCTTTTAGATTTCCAGTTTCTTTACCTTTCCTCCCAAATTTCTGCTGCCTGAGATCTGATGACACCTTGTAGCTCCATTTCATTCACAGATTTGATAAGTACACTTTCTCTGACTTCATCCAAAGCATGGCTAAACTTCATTGATAGAGATTGAGCCAAAAGAAGTCTGAGTTGCTTAGTTAAAAATCAGGACAATTTTGAGAACATGTCAGCTAGTTCTGAATCCTCCTAATGGCTCTGTATCTGGCCTTCTCCACAGGGGGATTATAAGAGAACTTATTAAACACTTTGCAAGAATGAAGGAATACTACTATATCCACAGGACCCTGCCTTATCGATCTGGAATCCCATCTTCAAAAGAAAAATGAACTTGGTTGACTCTGACTTATTCTTGGTAACACCATGTTGGTTATTAGTGATCAATGACTAAAAAGCTCTCTGACCCCCTCTCATCTTGGATTTTGCCAAGAAATAATAACAAGATTACTAATACGTGTTTTCCTTAATCTTCCATGTTCATTTTCTGGGAAATTTGATAATTAACCATCTTCAGTGTCCTAATATTTCTTCCATTTTCTCTTGTGGGTGATGCCAAGTCTCCCAGCCCCTAGATTCACTGGTACGGGTGTCTTGAACTCATTCAAAGAAGTCTGATAGTTTTATCACCAATTTTGTGTTGTAACTTTCTTTTTCCCCTTCCTTCTTCTATCTAGTCTGATTGGAAAATCATTCTGCTTGAAGAAGAATGCCAATCAGGGTTAAGTAATTTCTGAAGTTGAGGGGTTACCACACAGGTGTACCTCTTCCCTGGCAACATTGCTATTTCCCTTTCAACTTTTACTAAATTTTTTTAAAAAGCAAACTCTATACTTGGGGTACTGAATCATGGTCATAAACCCTGTTATCCTAAGGCTGTAGTTACCTGTAAGATCAAATTTCAGGGTCACTTCTTCACTTCGTGTACTTAATGGCATTGATCTGTTGATATCCGAGGCTATGAGCATTGTTTCCAGTAGTTTCTCTGATTGCTGTTATATCTCTTTTCCCTCAGCTACACAATATGTGGTCCAGAGCTCCATCTTGAAACTCTTAACACATGTAAACATTCTAGAGCCTGGCCTAACGGACTATCCAGACCAAAGAAACATAGCATGCCAGGCTGGGAATAACACAGCAGGCTTCCATCCAGGAACATCACATCCTGTTAGTCTAGATCATGCAAGTTGCTGTTCATTGTGTCACAATTTAACCTGATACAATCTAGGCCAGGGACTTCATTACATACTCATACCAACTTATGATGGCTCTTTCTACCTCTGGGGAAAGAGGGCACCACCCAGAAGATGAGAAGAGCAAAGAGGGGCCAAGGATAAATCACAAGGGTCAGAGCTTCAGGGAGCTGTGGAGGTTTTTGGATCCTACTCTTACTTTGTACACAGGAAGACCAAAGAAGAGCGATAACTTGGCCAAAGTCACACAGTGATTTTGTTTTATTTTACACACACAGAACTGGTTTTCTTCCATAAGAATTTGTATTTGAGGTAGGTCTCACAACTGTTGAGCAGCAGAACTTGGGTCTTCTTGTTCACAGGCCATTTTTTGTCTTTGTTATACACAACCATCTTGCCACCATATTGAATCTTCGACTGGTCTCAGACACATACAAACATTGTCTGGTTTGAGATCCATAGACTTTATGAAAATAGTTCTTTGGTGAGATGCTTTCCTTCTCTGTGGGTTTTCACTGAGTCCTCAATAGCTGTCACGGTTTTTGTTTTTGTTTTTGTTTTTAAGAAATGAGAAGATATGCAATGCCTTTTACAAAAGTCCTGTTCTAAAATGTGTCATGTTAATGTTTTGCAGGGAGTCCCCAAGTCATCCTTCCTGACTGAGGAGAAGAGAGCTAGGCTAAAGACCAACCCTGTGAAGGTGCACTTTGCTGAGGAAGTGCTTGTCAGTGGACACAGCCAGGTGGGTCACTGGTTAGGGGTTTGAAATTACTCCACATGAAGCTGGTGAGCCACCTCCTGGCACCTACCTCTTTGAAGCTCTGGAATCTTCCAACCCAGAGAGGATACCAAGGGAGTGCAGTGGGTTTGCTAGAGGTTCTGAGCACCCTCAGTAAGATGCCTGCAGACCAAGGACAGGGAGAGCCAGGGAGAGAAGCACTGGGTGTGGCTTTCTTTTGTTCTGTGACTCCATTCTCTTTTCCATGAAATGTCAACAGATTGCAAATCCTAATTTCTTATTTTGAACCTTCAAACTTCGTTTCCCTCAAAAGGTGACATATTGATAGTAGTGATGGTAGTGGTGGGGATTGGCTTCTTTCCCCCCAAGAGCCCATTATATGTTGAACTTCTCTTATGTGAATCTAAACTTTTGGGATGCGTATTCCTTAGTCAACACAATACTCTGCAAGGGAGGTATTTTAACACAAGAGGAAGCAGAAGCTGAGAGAGTTTAAAACAATTAACCTCTGAGACCACATAGCAAGAAAATATAAGAGCCCAGGTCTGTGTGACTTCAGTCCTTTTATTTTCCACTATAACATACTATCTAGTCCTTTTGGATATGGAGAGATCCAGGATTGGGGGAAGACAAATTAAAGGGAAAGTATTGATGGAGTTTGATGTTTTTAGTGTGGGCTGTTGGATAAAAGACTCATTTATTCATAGTTTACACATTTTCTTCCCAATGGTCTGAAACTACTGCCATTCTGAATTCAGCAATCAATATTGCACTTTGAAACTTTGAAGTCAGAGCTTGTCCTTATCTGGTCTTCTCGCATAGACACCTGCACGTGTAGGAGCGTGGCCATTTTAACAAAGAGTCCAGGTGATCTGGTTCGCCTCTGCAGAACCCTTATTTTCTACCTCTCCTGCTACTTAACAGACCATACCTTTATTAGACCTGAGAGTGAAGGTGGATTTGTTCATGGAGGGGCCAGTGGGAGGCTCTTGCATTAGAAAGGACCTGAGGTCACGTCACTCAGGCGTCTTTGTGTCTCTGTGTCCATGTTTGTGGAAATGGACTGAACTTCTCTAGCAAATTAAATTTAGATTCAGGGTGTGTTTTTAAGAGTAACACACAGTGATGAGAAGTAGGGGTTAGAACCAGTTTGCAAGACAGATAGAGCATAAAGGTTGGATCGTGTGTTAAAATGGCTCCCATCCCACGCTTGCTGGTATTGTGAGAAGACCAGGTGCGGACAGGTTTTGACCTGAAATGGCTACAAAAGCTGGCTCAGAGTTTTGGTAAGGGCGGGAGTTTAGAGAAAGAGGGTTCTGAAAAGGTGTCTCTGGGGAGACTTGTGGGTCAGAGCACCGAGTCTCCATATCAGCCACGTAAGGCAGAGACAGCAAAACCAGTGAGAGTTCATCACTGGGACCTACCTACTCATCCTTTCAAATGTTTCAAAGATGACAAAATTGGTTGTTAACCTTTCTTCCTGAAAGCAGGATAAGACCCCAGAAAAATTTTAAATAGTAGGCTGACATTTGCAAAATGCTTAACTTTGCTAACAGCTAAAGGAACGCAAAGGGAGATGTTAAGAGGTGTCACTTTACACTTCGTAACTGAGCACAAATAAAGAAAAAAATGGAAGGCCTGATGCAGAGAAAGTAGCCACAGTCATGCACTAACTGGTAGCTGTGTACATTGGTTTCATCATTTTTGCGCGGGGAAAAAACAAAGCATAAGGAATGCCAGACAAAGTGGCTGAAGGATCCCATTCCTATTAATTTAGTCTATAAAATAATTCAAATGAAAATCCATGTGTCTAAAGATATCTATAGTACTGATATTTAAAATAGAAAAAAATTAGGGGCACTTGGGTGGCTCGTTCGGTTAAATGTCTGACCTTCAGCTCAGGTTATGATCTCGCGGTCTAATCCGTGAGTTCGAGCCCCGTGTCAGGCTCTGTGCTGAGAGCTTGGAGCCTGCTTCAGATTCTGTGACTCTTCCCTCTCTCTCTCCACCCCTTTCCTGCTCACACTCTGTCTCTCTCTCTCAAAAATAAATAAACATTAAAAAAAAATAAAAATAAAATAGAAAATAGAAAAAAATTTAGAAAGAATGTTAAGCGTCTAGGGCCAAGGAATGGTTCAATCAGTTCTGGTATTTCAAATCAAGAGAAGATTGTAAGTCTATTAAAATGATAAACATTAAACCCACATTAAAAAGTGCGTATGAAATACGTGTTGAGTAAAAAGTGAAAATGGAAACCGTGCAGACCTCTCACTGCAGCTCTCTCAAGCGGATTTACAGGTGTAGATAAAAAGTGAAAGAAACCTTAGAGAAAAGTAAATGGTGGTCGTTATGTGATGCTGTTCTGGAGGTATTTCTCGTAAGTTCCAAATAATAAAATCCCGAGGAAGAAATTTTGCCCTTGGGAAATTCAAAGATGAAGGTCATCCTAAACACCTGAAAACCAGAGAAGCGAGGTGACCACAAAACAAGCCGTTTGAAATCCCTCCTCCCCGTTTGGGAGACCGCGCAGGGATCTGAACCCATCCCCTTTTCCTCCATAAAAATGCTGTGTCTTTTTAAAGTTATAGAGACTGAGGAGTCTGAGTCTTACCTAAAAGATACAAGTGGCCTTATATTTAGAAGATACAAAATTCTCCTCTGAAGCAGGCTGTTGGTTTTTGGAGATTGTTTTGTTTTGTTTTGTTTTGCAAAAAGATACGAGTTTGGCCTTTATACCCAAACTCTTTGCAGAGATTAGACCCGGGAGCAATTGTAGCTCAAATGTTAGGGACTCTAGAACTGCTTGCTCACTGATTCTGGAAGGACACCAACCCCAAGGGCCCTCTCTGTTTACTGCTAAACATTCAGAGGTCACTTTTTCTGAGCACTAGCTAGCCATGGGAGGATTCTGGAAGCCCAAAGGGAACCATTCCCTTGCCTTGCCCCACTCCAGGAATTCTGGCTGGCCTGGGGTTACCAAACACAGATTAATCCTGTGCCTCCTTCCCCCAAAAAGCCCTCCAGGTATGGCAGAATCCCTCAGGAGATTCTGTAAGTCCCCAGAGATGGTTGGGATGACTGAAGGTGGGGAGCAGCCCACTGCCCTTCGGGAATGCAACAGGAAAATGGGGGGGAGGGCTCTGAGGGAGCTTCCCACCCCATTCAGCACCCCCCCGCACCCCCCAGGGAAAGGCCCTCTGGGAGAGTGTGCATGCTTGTCATCTGGCCCACTAAACTGTATCCCACAAGGCTAGCAACCAAAGGCAGCAGCTGATGGCCATGAGGCCTTATTCAGGCTCACGCAGTGCTGTCAGTATGCTCGTGGCAGGGCTCACTCCTCCCCACCCCCTCACTGACATTTTTAATGAACAAAGCGTGCCTGTCTCTGTGTGACATGGATCTGGTCCATTGGAGAAATCTCCAGATGCCAAGAAGCAGCCCACGTCCTGGTGAGGAGAGTAGGGAGGACCCTGCTCTCCGCACCAGGCAGGGCCGGGGGAGCTGGGGACTTGTCACACCCAGGGGAAAGGAAGGGCCAGTTTCAACTCTACTCTTGTGTCTTCTAGGGTAATTCCCTGCTGTGTATGCCCAACGTGCTCAAGCTGTACTTGGAGAATGGACAGACCAAAGCTTTCAAGTTTGAGGCAAACACAACTGTGAAGGTATTAGGAGTAAACCTGAGTCTTGTTCCCAAGGAGAATTTGCTGGCTCCCGGGACCCTGGGGGAGTCTTGCCCTGAAGCTGTCTTGGTGCTCTTACAACCGTCTTGGTCTGGGCACCTGCAATAAGCCAAGCACTGTGTTATGTCGTTAGTTATACAACCATCCAGCAAGATGTATTTTTATCACCCTCTTCCAGGGGAGGAAGTCTGGGATCAGAGGGTGACCTACCCAAGGTCCTATTACAAGTATAAGCCTTCCCCCTTAACCACTGGGCTCCCTGCCTCTTATATGTGACCCCACTTGCTACCCAAAAGACTAGTGCAGCCCAAAACTCAAGCAGTATGTCAGAGTGGGCCCAAGAATCTGCATATTCTGTTCTGGGTTGAAGTCAGTTCAACTTCTATTTGACAGGTTCCTCCGTATGAGGATGGGTGGGAGGAGGTGCTCCCGGGGGTGGAGGAGGAGTGTACAGACTAGGTAAAGTGTGGTTTTGTCTCACAGAAGCTTGTGGTCTAGTTGAGGGAGGTTGGACATTCAAGGAGCTCCCAGGTCCCGGGCAGGATGAAGTAAGGGCTGCAGAGAGAGGGACAAGGGGGCGCTCTGCATGCAAGGGAAGGAGCTCTTTCCTGTCAGAGAAGGCTTCGCAAAAAAAGCTGGACCCGAGCTGAGCTTTGAAGGGCAACGAAGAATTCAGTAAGGGAGGGTGGGGACCTGCCTCTGCAGGGGGCAGAGGTACGAACGCACATGTACTAATGCAGAGAGCCAGTAAGATGGGCATTGCCCAGGAAGTAGTAATCCATCTAACGACACCGGACCTCAGGCCATTTTCTTGTAGGAGGAGTGAGAGACGGTGCAGGCTGGCTGTGGAGGGCGTGGAGCGACATTCATAGAGAGTAAGGGACGGCACAATAGTCTGAACAAGAGAGTAAATGTGTTAGAGCAAGGCTCCAGTGAAGAAGCAAACAAGGGGGTTCAGGTGGGGAGCTATACATACGGTAGGCAAGACATACACACACACACACACGTACCCCCCGTGCGCACACACATGCATACAGCCAGTGTTCCTCTCTGTCACCTTGCTTTGGCAATTCCTAGAGCTGCTCCAAATGCCCTATCCAATTCTTGCCTCAGCGTGACTGAGGAGAAGCTGGAGAAAGCCTCTCTGAACCAGGGAAGCCCATACTCAGAGGAGGAAGAGGAGGGAGGAGTGGTGTTAAGTGTTTACCACATGTCTGCTTTCCTGGGCACTTCCTTGTGTGCTGTCTCCTTTAATGCCAGTAACGTTGCACATGATAACACAGGCCCAAGAGATGCCCACATTGTCAAGATGAATTAGCTCATAACTGGCTTCAAACTTGGTCGGTTTCTGAACCCTGCCTGGGAGCTCACCATGCTACCATTCTGCACCAAAGTTCTGGAAATAAATTCGACAAGGTTTCTACTCCTGTCACCTTTGATCAAAAAACATTGGAATGGGGCACCTGGATGGCTCAGTTGGTTAAGCGTCCAACTCTTGATTTCAGCTCGGGTCATGATCTGATGCTTTGTTGGATCGAACCCTGTGTTGGGCTCTTTGCTGATAGCACGGAGCCTGTTCGGGATTCATTCTCTCTCCTACCCTCCCTCCCTCCCTCCCTCCCACCCCCTCCCTCCCTCCCTCCCCCTCCCTCCCTCCCTCCCTCTCTCTCTCTCTCTCTCTCTCTCTCAAAATAAATAAATTAACATTAAAAGAAGTGCACTGGAATGGAAGAGAATGATTTATTGAGAGTGAGCCCCACTTTGGTGGCCAAAAAGACTTTGAGATGATTTTATAATAAAAGCACACACCACAAAGGAATTAGATCCAAGGTGATAGACAGAGTTGGGGAAATGAGCAAGGAGTTAGCTGGTGTAATACTGGTTAATTTTACTTTATCTGTAGTCACCAGAATCTTAAAAGCCAATCTTTTAGTTCTGTATGACAGAGAGGGGTGAGGGAAAATTCGCTCAGTTCATGACTGACTTCTCTTCCTTGCTCCCTTACAAAGGGAAGCAAAGCTCTTACGTTAGAAAACCCGCTTTCTCTAAGTCAAGAAAAGTAACATGTCATTCGACCCAGTGAACATTTGTGTGCCGGCAAAGCTGTCGGGAATACAGGAGCAAATTCCTCAGCGTCCCACCCCAAGGGAGCCCAGAGACGTGGGGTGGGGCTGGGGGGAGGAGAGGAGACCTGGGGGTAACTCAGCGTGAACTGAGGCAGGTGCAGTGTGCTCGGGATGGGATATGAAAACGGTGGTGGGACATGAAAACGTGGTAGTGAGGCCGCGGGACAGAGAGACCTGTCAGCCTGAGAACATGGAGAAACCTCTAGGGAGGCCGGCTTGGAAAGGCGGACAGACTTTTGACAGGAATAGGCCCTGAGTGGTGTGTGAAGACTATACCTCAGGCGTGGAGAATGCCATCCACAAAGACTCAAAGTTGGGAACTTTGGACAAGAGGTCAGGGCTTGTGAGCAGAGTGCATTGGAAGAGGCGGCAGAAGATCAAGGGAGCGAAGCAGATTGGCCCCTGATACTGGAGAGCTTTGAATAGCTGAGGAGTTTGGATTTGGGCTAGTGGGCCATGGGGTGGGCACGGGGGTGTCCCTGAATATTCTCGAGCAAGGGAGCATAATCAGCACACAGCACGAGGTTCAGACAACTTCCTGTAGATCAGGGATCAGCAAACTTTTTCTGTAAAAGGCCAGATAGTAAATATTGTAGGTTTTACAGGTTGTAGGGTCTCTGTCACAGTTCCTCAACTCTGCCATTGTAGCAAATGGACACGGCTGTGTCCCCATAGAACTTTAATTACAAAAGCAAGCAGTGGGCTGGATTTGACCTATGGGTTTGCTGACCTCTGCTCTAGACGCAAGGTGGAGGTCAGATGGATAGTAGGGTGGTCGTTAGGATACTACTCTACAAGGTGGAGAAATATGTGAGCTGAAGCCACGGTAGACACTGGAGGATGGAGAGGGGGACAGAGTCAAGAGACAAGCTCTCCATCAAGGCCAGGGCAAAGCAGGCGTTAGATTAATGTCGAGTTACAGAAGCAGATGGATTATTCAGGACTTGGTCTCACTGGTGAGTTATGGAGGGTAAAGGAGGGAGTAGAAAGAGGATTCACACTAGCAGGTAGCACCTGACGTTTTGGCGCTTCCTATAAACCTGAGCTTTTGGCAGGACGTCTCTAATGAGTCTGTGGTAATGATTTATTCATTGAGGAAAAGTTTATTGAATGTTACTGAATGCCAGGCTCTGGAGATCTAGTGAGGCAGGGTTCCTATTCTAAGAAGTTTACCATCTAGTGGGTGAAAGACTGTAAACAAGAAAACACATATTAGCGGCTAGCATGTATTGAACACTCGCCATCTACTAGGTACCGTTCTAAGTGCTGTATAGGGGGAAATTAACGCACACAACAACCCCATGAGATAAGTGCTAATACTCTTGCTATTTTATGAATGAAAACACGGAGGCATAGACAGACTACAGAATTTAACCAGGGCACACAGCTAGCAGTGGTGCGCTGGTTCTAGAACCCATTCACGTAACTCTATTATACTCTCTCTTACTAAAGAACATAGCTGTTACTGAAGCAAATATTAAATATTGTTGAGGGAAATAAACAGGACCCTGGGACAGAGAATGGAAAGGTCAATCACACTGAGATACAGTGACCCGAGAAGGCACCTCCAAAGAGAGGGAAACAGCCCGTGAAGAGTAATGGGAAAAGTGTGCCAGGCAGAGGGAACAGCATGTGTGATGCCGTGTGGTAGCAAAGACCTTGTGATGACAAAGGGCCCCTGTAGTGATTGAAGGAGAGGGATGTGGCATGGCAACTCTCATGGCACAGCAGTAATTATCATTCCACCCTACCAGCCACTCCAAGACAGAGGCATCATTATCCTCGGTTTGGCAGGAAGAAATCGAGGTTCAGAAATGTTAGATTGATTTCCCCGTTGCAGAGTTGGGTAGTCGGTGAGGTACAGTCTGGTTAGCAGTTGAACACGCAGACTCCAGCGAGTGCATGAATCCAGAGACCTTGAAGAGAGGCACAAGCCCGGTGCCTGGCTTCAGTCTCCAATAAACAGGAGAGGATGGCTGAACGGAGCCCCGAAGAAAGGGGAGCAGCGGGCGTAAGGCCATGAGGGGCGACGAGAAGTCCCTTGTGGAGCCTGGGAAGATTTGGCTGCCTACGTTGGCAGTGGACCCAGCCAGCACAGCTGTTTTCTCCCCAGCTGCACCGAGGGGCAGAGAGAAGCTCAAGGAGGTCCTCCCTGCTCTGTGCCTGAGCACGAGGGCCAGCCTGCCCTTCGGGTGACCGTCATGCCTCTCTGTGCCTGGCAGGACATCATCCTCACCGTGAAGGAGAAGCTGTCCATCCGAAGCATGGAGTACTTTGCACTGGCCCTGGAGGAGCAGTACAACATCTCCCGGCTGCACCTGCTGCATGAGGAGGAGCTTATCCAGCAGGTATCCCTGCTCCTTGTGAGGAGGGCCGGGCTGGGCAAGCTACACACCTCAGTCAGAACCTTTGGGATAGGGCTCAGCGCATCAGCAGTTCTGATGCACTTTCTCATGCCCTCGCTCAGCCTGGGGATAACAGGGCAAGAATTAGGACTGATTTGCATGTGAGGTATGTGGCGGTCCCATTTTGCAGATGTGGAGACAGTGCCTTAGAAAGATAAAGTGACTGGGGCACCTGGGTGGCTCAGACAGTTGAGTGTCTGAGTCTTGGTTTCAGCTCCAGTCATGATCTCCTGGTTTGTGAGTTTGAGCTCCGCATCGGGGTCTGCACTGACAGGGCGGAGCCTGCTTGGGATTGTCTCTCTCCCTCTCTCTTGGCCCCTCCCCCATTCGCTCTCTCTGTCTCTCTTGAAATGAATAAATAAACTTAAAAAAAAAAAAGTGACTGAAGGCAACGAAACCAATAGGGCCCCATCTGTTGCTTCCAGCTCTGATGATCTTTGAGAAGTCAGAGAAGTGTTTCTTCTGGGTCTAAGCCCTTTTTCCGAGACGTAGCCCTAAGCCGGTCCCTGATGGATAGGGCACAGTCTGTCTGTACCCAACCAGTCTTTCAGCCTTTTGGTGATTTGTTATACCAACTGTTTTTTTTTTAAATGTTTATTTATTTATTTTTTATTCTTTTAAATATTTTTACTTATTTTTGAGACAGAGACAGAGCATGAGCGGGGGAGGAGCAGAGAGAGAGGGAGACACAGAATCTGAAGCAGGCTCCAGGCTCTGAGCTGTCAGCACAGAGCCCGATGTGGGGCTCGAACTCACAGACTGCGATCATGACCTGAGCTGAAGTCGGACGTTCAACCGACTGAGCCACCCGGGCGCCGCTTGTTATACCAACTTTTTAATACGTCTATTAGCATTGAAAAAGATCCCCAAGATAGCTGAAGTAGAAAAAAAAGTGAGGCACATAATAGAATAACAATGTATACTATGCTATTATTTGTGGCGAATAAAATAATACACATATATAGAAGCATGCATGTGTACAGAGACTGTCTCTGAAGGGGCATATAAGAGACTGGAAGTAGATTTCTTTTGGCAAGGAGAACCGTTGGATGGGGTCAGTGAGAAACTTTGTTCTTTTGAGCCTTTCACATTTCATACCCCTGGGAAAGTCAGAGCAAAGGTCTGTGGCTGTCTTGGGAAGCACTAAAATTGAAATCTCTGGGGATTTTCATTATCTTTTTTTTTTTTTTAAGTTACTTTGTGGAGTAGCTATGAGAACAAAAGCAATTAGAAGATTAACTGTATCTCCCTTCCCTGTTGCAGGTGGTAGAAAGGGAGGAGTCCCATGACTACCGCTGCCTCTTCAGGGTGTGTTTTGTTCCCAAGGACCCCCTGGACCTCCTGAAAGAAGACCCTGTGGCCTTTGAATACCTCTACCTGCAGGTGACTGAATCTGCCCTTCCTAAAATAACAGTGGCTGTTCTCAAAGACGCCACCCCGGGTGATTTTGAACATGAGCTTAAGGCAGTTAGGCAACTCCCTGGTAGGGCTTATCTTTATCTGAAGGAGAATAGGCTTGCTTATCCCTCTGAATAGTTGCTATGTTAGGAGATTTGCTATGTATTAATGAGATGTAGGCTTAGTCCTCAGCGTGGATGATACATTTTCTACGACCATCTAGAGCTACAGTTTTTACTGCTACAAGTGGCATTAGTGCTTCAAAGCCTTATTTAGGTTTTTTTTTTTAATGTTTATTTATTTATTTTGAGAGGGAAAGAGAGTGTGCCTGGGGGAGAGGCAGAGAGACAGGGGGGAGAGAGAGAATCCCAAGCAGGCTCCGTGCTGTTAGTACAGAGCCTGACCTGGGGCTCGATCCCATGAACCATGACATCATGACCTGAGCCGAAATCAAGAGTCGGACACTCAACTGACTGAGCCACCCAGGCTGCCCCTCAAAGCCTTATTTCAGAAACGGTGCAAATGAGTCTTGGGAAGGTCACGCGATATGCCTGGGTCATGCCTTTAAAGGTGGAGCCAAAAATTGGTTCCTTGAGCCTTAGCCTGGTGTTCCCCCTACTTTGCCTGCTTGGGTGAGATCTATCATGTCATGTTTATGCTGACGAAAAAGAATCATTTTGGAGGCATTACCATCATACCGATGAGGTAACTCAAACTAGGTGAATTAACTTGCCCCAATCTTACTGAAATGATGGCAGCAAATCATACCAATGCTACTTTGTATCTGTGTAATGCTACGTCCTTGTGCCTGCTTTCACACGTTAGCTAATTTAAACCTCGCAGAAACAGCGTAAGGTAGACTTGACTATCCTCATTTAGCAAGGGGAGGACACCAATGTTCAGAGTCTTAGTAACTTAACCAAGGTCACACAGCCAAGAATTGGCAGCACCGGGTCTCAGAGCCTTTCGCCTGAAAGAACTAGGAACCCAGCCCACGTATTCTTGTCTCCCAGTTCCTCTGATGTGATCTCTTCTAGAGCTGCAGCGATGTGCTCCAGGAGCGCTTTGCTGTAGAAATGAAATGTAGCTCCGCACTGCGGCTCGCGGCCCTGCACATCCAGGAGCGGATCTACGCGTGCGCTCAGCCGCAGAAGATCTCCTTGAAGTACATAGAGTGAGTGGCGGGGGACTTCCGTGGCCCGTCAGCAGCAGCTGGGTTGCATTTATAACTTGGCCAGCCCCCGACCAGGCTGGCCAGATTCCACAGAAAGCTGACACTCGCCATCCTGCCCATCTGTCTGTTGTCTCTCCGTCCATTTCCCTCCCCACTGTCTCTGACCCAGCCCAGCTCCCCCAGATGTCAGAATCTGGCTGCTCACTCCGGGGCAGAAGCCAACTGCAGATAGAATGACCCAGGATCCCTTTGTAGATTCCCGGTTCCCGAGAGAATGTCTTGGGAAATCAGTTGACGGTGTCGGCGGAAAGCTCTTCTGAGGGCAGAAATGCCTTGGAAGTTAACCTTGTGTGAACCAGTTGTCTTGTGTCATATTCCTATTAGAGCAGTTTCAAGTCCTGGGATTCCAACAGGTCCTGATTCCTAGGCTGAATTTTCATTTCGCTCTGGGAAGCATCACCCAGGGGTTGCTAAGCCACTCACCAAATCTCAACTCTGTCCTTTCCGGGCATCAGGATCAAATGGGGAACCATGTTTAAAACATAAACAGATCCTCGGCCCTATTCCTAAAATACTGGGTCAAATCTCTAGGGAATGAGTCCCAAGAATCTGTAGTCTTATCCAGTTTGTTGGGGGAATTTGGAGGCTGTTAGGCTGGCCCCATTCTGAAGCATACCCTCAAGGATTCACAGGTGGTTTGTGAGAATGTGTTATACATGTGTGATCATTATTTCTCATATCTATTGTAGTAAAAAAAAAAAAAAGATTGAGATCTCTTCTGATTAACAGAATATCATCCCACACCAGTAGTAACAAGCACCCAGAATAAGTGGGGCTTAGTTCCTGAATGGCTGTGATTTTCGTGGAGAGAGTGTAAATGTATTAAATATATTTATATATATACGATACTACATAAATTTATAAATGCATTTTATTATATTTACACACACTGATGTCTATATGTATATATCTTCTGTTGAAAAAGTGGCTCATAATTGCAGTAGTCTGGGAACATTAAGTTCCTGAGTCGAATGTAATTATGCTCTTCATTAGAGCCAAGTGCACTGTAAAAATGGTGTCTCCAATATCTTATGGCAGGAAGGACTGGGGAATAGAGAACTTTATATCTCCAACTTTACTCCGCAACATGAAAGGCAAAGACATCAAGAAAGCCATTAGCTTCCACATGAAGAGGAACCAGAATTTGCTGGAACCCCGACAGAAGGTAATGTTGTGGCCTCTGATGACACCAGCCCTTCCCCTCCCGTAGATGTCTGTTGTGAAACCTCGGGGAAAGCATTTTCAACATTGTGTGGATTTTAGGCAAGTGAATAACTCTAATTTAAGTCTTCTTTTCCTCCTTTTTAAGCAACTTATTTCTGCCGCCCAACTTCGTTTAAATTATCTACAGATTCTTGGGGAACTCAAGACGTATGGTGGAAAAATCTTTAATGCTACTCTAATGGTACGTATGACAGAAATGCGGACCTCCACTCTTATGAGACTCCTAGAGGTCCTCTGAAGATCAGTGTATCTGCTAGCCTAGAATTCCTGAGGGCCCCGTCATGTGTTCATTTGGGAAGTGAAACAAGACGCCATCGGGGAGTGTATATCATGCTTGGCGCCAGCCCTCTGGCAGATGCTGGGGAAGGCAGAACTCAATAAACCATGATTTCTACCCTCAAACGGTAAAACAACATACCCAATGAACAAAGCGAGGCCATGAGAAAGGCACAGGACTACTGCTGTGGAGTTCGAAGACAGAGGGTGCCGCTGCTAGCTTCGGGTTCGGTATGGGGAAGAAGGACAGATGAGAAAAAAGCACGAAGGTTGGATTTGGCTGGATTTCAGTAAGGAAGAAAGGCATTCTGAGGGAAGGGAGATGGTTGCGGTTTGCTCTGGCTCTTTGGGTATATGAAGGTGAAGAGGAAGAATTGGAAATCGTGAAAGAAATATGAGAACGTTCGACTGACTGCTAGGCTGCGGCCCTGACTGTTCAGAAGGGAGGAACTTAGGGTGGATCTGAGAAGGGAAAATAGAAGCAAAAGAGCCCTCTCCTTTGTTACTCATTCCTCCCCCAGCTTTCTTTTTGGAGCCTGGGCCTAGCGCTCTGTGCTTTTCAGCAGTCTGTGACTGGTGGGCTGCGGCTCACGGGAACTCTCCCCAACTGCACTGTTCAGGCAGCCCCAGAACCCTCCAGTACAAGACCACACAATTTGCCAATTAGAGATTTATATGTATTTTATAGAAACTATAAATCTCTAATTGGCAAATTTATATATATATATTAATTAATCAGATTGCTGACCTAACAGTGTCGGTGGAAAAAGGGAATCAACGTTTTGACAGAAAGAAAGAGTATCCGATAAGGGAAGGGAAAAATAGTTGAGTCTTCGTACAAGTAGGTGATGAAAGGTTGGAAAGGAGACTAGATCCACAGAAAGGAAGGCTTAATGGTACAAAAAAACTTCTCCCTTCCCATGGGCCAATCCTGTCCTCTCCCGGCTGTCAAGTTCCTGTCCCCAGTCTCCCTTTACTTGTCCTACCTAAGGGAAGAACTGATAATGGGAGAAGAAGCCAGCCACATTGAACTGGCTTAGGATGCTTGCTGGACACTAGGGACTCGCAGGGAACCTAACTTGAGTACAACACTTGAACACAAATAATTATGGTAAGAAGTCACAGCTCAGTGCTATCAGAGCTGTGCTGAGCTGTGGGGTGGGAACACCATGGAGGAAAAGGACT
The DNA here is from genome assembly GCA_030068075.1 of Paguma larvata. Classification (NCBI taxonomy): domain Eukaryota; kingdom Metazoa; phylum Chordata; class Mammalia; order Carnivora; family Viverridae; genus Paguma; species Paguma larvata. The sequence continues at coordinate 33,158,179 of CM057832.1, read as the reverse complement.
ACTCTGGCTTGAGGAGACAGATCGAGCAGATGTTTTCCATAGGCAGTAGGTTTTGATGGAGTCTTTTAAAGAGGTGTCAGGATTTCAGCAGGGCACAGCATGACTATTGGAACACAGGTGTGAAAGCACAGGTTGTGTTCGTGGAACAAACAGCCCTGTGGTCTGGCTCTCTATTGTGAAGGGTCTTGCGGGAGACTTATGTATACTTAATTTAGCTGTCAGCGGCGCCCAGATTAGGCCGTTGCCTAGTTTGGTAGTCTGGGGAAGCGGGGGTGAGGGAGGACCTGAAATAAACATCAAGGAGTTTGCAGAGAGGGATATGTGCTTTCACTAGCTCGTGAATGAAGACTAATTCCTCTTCCACCCCAATGCAGTTACAGGATCGAGAATCCTACATTGCGCTTCTAGTTGGAGCCAAGTATGGGATCAGCCAAATTATCAGTAGCAAACTCAACATCATGTCCACGTTGGCAGAGTTTGCAAACATCAGCCGCGTGGAGCTGACAGAAGAGTCTGAGAAAGTGAGCATGGTCAAAGTGTATCTTCAGGATGTCAAGGTAATGTATGGGGAAGAGATTTTAAGTCCCACTTCTGGAATTTGGGGCTAAATTATTCTAGGGTAGTTTATGAGTGTATAGATATTAACGAAGTCTAATATCCAACATTTGCTTAGAGGACAAGTCGTCCATCCTGTACCATCAAAAGAAAAAAAGTGAACAGGGTGTGTTTTCTTGGGAAGGTCCTAAAATATTTTTTTGTGTGTAAACTGAGCTTGGACTCTATAGTTTCCTGATGGGTTCAGAAACTTAGATGGGAGCACTAGACGATTTTATCAAATGTTTGGGACCAGAATGACTGCCCAAGAGTTTTGAGTGGCAGCAATTAAAATGGATAAATGATGCGGGGCACTTCCTGAGCCTCTCTGGAGAGCCCTGCGTTTACCCTGCCTTTGCTTTAATTCCGATGTGCTCAAGGATGGTGCTTCATTTTTCTCATAACCCTCTTCTTCCTCCTCCATTTGCTCTCCTTTTCCTTTTCCAGGTCAGGTCTTGAAGGGGCCTCACTGTATGAATGGTCAGGGTGGGAAGGGGCTGTTGGGATGGAGAGGCTGGAGTAGGGGATGAAGAGGCAGGAGACATGGTAGAGACTCAATGGGAGGAACATTACATACACTAGGTGTATGTAAGTGTGTGTGTGTACATGCATGTGTGGTTGTGCGTGTGTGTGCACCTATGTTTATTTCAAGTCTTGCGGGTGAGAATAGGAGCCATCAGGAGGCCTGCCTTTCGGCCGTGACTGGATTTACTTGGAATCTCTCATTGGCCCCACATGGCCTTGATGTCAGTCTTCAGACTGTCCCTCGGCCCTTTATGTAAGAACTCTCTTTACCTTCAAAGGTTCTGACATTGCTGCTGGAATCCAACAGTGCAAAAGACCTAGCCTGCCTGATTGCTGGGTACTATAGGCTCTTTGTCGACCCAGTTACCTCCATTTTCCTCTGGCCGGGAAACAAACAACAGGTGCACCGGGTATCCGCTGAAGAAGGTGAGGTGCTGGGGCTTGCTCCAGTAAGGACAGGCCCTTTTCACAGCCTTAAGGGAATGGGGTAAATTGAGTTGAGCTGAGACTTCCACCCAAGTGGATGAGAGCTATCTTTCCATTTATTTCCATTAATTTCCTGGTGAACAGTTGATCTTTCTAAAACCCTAAGTGGAGAAGCTTTCTCCATGTATGAGAGTCCCCCAAAGCCAAGATAAGCTATTGAAGGTCTCCGATTCTGTGTAGTAGGTCCCAAAATCATCTCTAAAACCTGCTGTATTTTGTCTTTATTTGCTAGTGAAAAAGATGTTACTCATTTATTCAGAAAGTAGAGATGACCTAGTTTTTGATTCCATGTCTAAGTGCCCTTCTGCATTTTCTTGAATTATAATAGAAATTCTCGACCTTACATGTTTAGAAAAAGGGGATACCTGGAGATAGAATGAGTCGAAATCATCTATCAGATGAGATGATCAGTCTCCCAGGCCAGCTCCCAGTTTCTATCAGGCTTTCGCTTCAGCACTGTTGATGCAGCATTTTCCCACTGCTTTGCTGATAAATGTTGAAACGCTCCTGCTGAGGCTAATTTCAGGCTACCAATGTGATGGCACTGAACGCGGAGATGGGAGGAGATGCTCAGTGGCATAACATTTATAGCATTTCCTCCATTTGGGTCGAATAGACACAAATAATCTCAAGAGATCAGATGATAGTAAGATAAAGTAAAAAAAAAGATTAGGAAGTGATGAGTTTGGGGTACTTGTTGTTTTGGTTTTCACCCAGTTTATGAGCAAGGGATGATACCTTAGGGTCTGATCAGGTAGACAATGCAGAGCGGGAGCAATTGTGAAGGTCCGGTGGTGGGAGGGACTACTGGTAGGCAGGTGGCATGACCCCAAGGGTAAGGCCATGCTCTATTGAAGTTCTCTATAGTGCCTGGAGCATGCGAAGCCTTCAGGGGATGACCAGGCTGCTGAGGAGGGGGTGGGGCCACACTGTGAGAGGCCTTAACCCGTGGGAGAGCTTAGGCTCTTCTCTGTAGGCAGAGGACGCCATCGGGGGGTTTAAGTAGACTGTGATGTGATCAGAGAGAAGTTTTGAGAATTCTGGAGGCTACGGTAGAAGAGAGATTGGAGACCTGGCTCAATGCCCCCATCCTTCCAGCCACGAATCCTTCTCGAGTAGCAGCAGCTAGCTGGGTTTTCACTGCCCCCAAAGCCCCATAGCACCAGGGGGTCTCCAAGGCTTGGCTTCAGAATGGTGCCAGCCTACCCGCCTCAGAATCCCACATAAAGTTGCTAAGAATACAGATTCTCAGCCCCCCACTTCCAAGATATTTGACTCAGTATATCAGGGAGAAGGCCAAGGATCTGTTTTATTTTTTAAATATGATTCCCCATCTGATTTTGATGCCCGGACAGGGCAGAGCTGGGATTTGAGGAGGGGCTTAGCAACTCTGGGCGGTGCTGCCTGTAGCAAAGCGAAATCCAGCCACATACGCTCCGTGCTGCCGTGAACACATAGCTCTCCTACGAGTAACCCTGTCTCCACTACACAGTGCAGGTGGATGTGGGAAAGGAGCCCTGACGTGTGGGGAGAACATGGAGTCTGGAGGCCCACGATCCTGTGTCAGCCAGTACAGCGTGATCTGGGCCGGCCACCCTGGAGAATGGAGGGCAGGCTGGGTAAGGTGGGAGGACATAAGCCTCTGCCAGTCCCTGAATATAACCCCCGGTGTAACCCCCTCGCTACAGGCTATGAATCCAGGGCGTGCAGCGACTCCGAGGAGTCCTCCGAAGTGGACTGTGTGCTGGAGCCCCTTTCCGACAGACACCTGCTGAAGCTGGGCCCCTGCAGACCGCTCATCAAAGAGGAGCAGCCTCCTGGGGACAGCCCCACACCTGAGGTGGCCAGGAGGGGCCCGAGCACCTCCGGGGCCAACAGCATGACGGACAGTGCTGAGTCCGAGGCATCGGACTCAGCCAACACCGAAAGCCGAGGCTGCAGGACCAGTGGCTCCAGTGAATCCATGGACGCCCTGGAAGAGGACGACTTGGACACTTGCTCCTCCAGCAGGTCTGGCTTCTTCCACTCTAGCTCGCCGGGCTTCCCAGAGAGTCTTGATTCCAGCAGCCAAGAGGAGAGAAGCAGGATTGAAACCAGTGGCTTCCTCTGTCTCCTGGACCTGGCCCAGAGAGCCAACGCCCCGTGCCAGAAGACGGAGTTTTCTGAGAGTCCGGCTCCTGAGACTTTCAGTTGGGGACCAGAACTGAGTGCAGTCAGGCTGGACCCCAGGCTGTATGAGGACAGCCGGACAGACTACTATAGCCTGTGCTCCAGCGTCTCCCTGGCCAGCCACCAGAGCGACAGCTCAGAGAGCACAGCTTCCCGGCAGGGCGGGGGCCTGCCAGCCTGGGGTCAGCAGGGCTGGACCGAGGCCCAGCCCAGCTCCACTCTGGAAGCTCTGGCCCCGCACCTGCCGCTGGCCTTTGAGGATGGCAGCTCAGATGAGGAATACTATGACGCAGCTGACAAGCTCACACCCCCAGACGGCCTCTCAGGTGAGCCCTCCCCAGCAGGTCTGCAGACTCCGGGCGGGCAGGGACCAAACTTGAAGCACGGTCCTTGTCCTTGTTTGAGAAGGCCCACCTGGGCTCAGTGGACCAAATTATAAGTGTCATAACTTCAAGTCAGGGGCACAAGTGAGGTTCAGGGAATTGTGGGCGAGCAGAGATGGGAGGCACCACTTCAGCAGTGGGAATCAGGAAAGGCTTCCTAGAAGCGGTGGCACGTGTGCTGGGCCTGGTGAGATGGACAGAATTTACACTGAAAAGAGTTTGACGGGCGTGCGCGACAGAGGCCAAGTGGGTGTGTCCTTATTGCCCCTGACTCTATATAAAATAGGGCTTTGAAGTAAGAAGAACCTCATAAGCTGTTGGTGGCCCCTTACGGGACTCAGACATAAGAAAAGGCAGGGGATCTGTTGGTCACGTTTCTTTCCGGTTCCTCATCCTTCCCTCCACAAAGAGTGTGGGGCGACGTTTCACACAGAGTGACTCCCTGAGTTGACTTGAGATCCTTACAGGACACTTACACACACATACACAAACTCACAGTTGTACATGCTCTATACTGAAGGGAAAAAATTGGAAAATAGCACGCAGACACTGATGGTGGACCACTAGGAGCTGGGGAAGCTACAACTCTTTTATTTCTGGTTCAACCCTTTCTGGTTGCTCCCTGCCCTCTAGCGCTTTCCTGTTGCTCGTGGGAGAAAGGCCAGCTCCTTAGCAGCCCCTGTGAGGCCCCTCAAGGTCCTCTGTGTCGTGGCCTCATTCTGGCTCCCTCCTGAGCCCTCTTTCTGCATACCTGCCACACAGACCTCCTTACCGTTCTTTAAAAGCGCCAAGTTCTTTCCTACCTCGGGCCTTTGCACATGCTGCTCCCTCCGCCTGAAACATTCCTCACCCTGATCTTTGGCGACAAATGCCTACCCATCTTTCAGGCCCCGCTTGGAAATTCACTTCCTTCCGGAAGTGTTAACTGGACTGCACCAGACTGGGGCAGTCTCCCCATCCCTTTCACGTGTTTTCATAGCACCCCGGGTGCCTCCTGCCTGCACTTAGCACTGCCTGTAATTGTATATTTATTCGTGTGACTTTCGTGTTGATGTGTCTCTTTCTCACTAAACCAAGAACTCCTCAGAGTACAAGGACTATGTGTTGCACACTCATCCCTGTGTCCCCAGCACATAGTGCCTGGCGGTTTTGCTAAATGAGTGAATAAATTCTCTACCTTCTACCCTGAATTCATTAATTGGCTGTGCCCGTGAAGAAGGAGAAACTTATGAGCAAATGTGCACTGTTCTCCAAAGAACCCAGCCCACTGCCATCCATGCCCCCAGCTGTGCCCAGCTGGGCCAGCCATCGTGCAGGGTTCAAGATGGGGGCACAACAGAGACCATCAGTTAAGGCCTTCCTGTACAGGAATCTAGCCAGGGAAATAATGTCCATACTGGATATTCCCTTTTTTTCACATGGAGCCAATAAGGTGCTGGGGAGAGAGTCCAGAGCTGGGACCCCTGAGCCTGGGTTCTCTGGTCCCCGACTCACTGTGGGAGTCTCTCCCTTTTTAGGCCTCTGAAACGCCCTTGGTGGGTGGCTGTAGGTGGCCTAGGACAGCAGCTCCAAAACATGGGTGGGCATCATACTTACCCAAGGGACCCAGTTTAAATACCACAGCTTCATAGGTCGTAGCCTCTGTGATTCTGATTAAAGAGGCCTGAAGAGCAGCCTAGAGTTGATAAGGTTTTTAATACAGTGCCGCCAGATTGGAAACAACTGGTGTGAGGATAAGAGCCCTCTGATTCTCAAGTGCTACCCTGTGTACCTGATTCCTTCGGGCTGATTCCCTAGACTTCATCACAAAGTGCTTCTCTGCTCAAAAGGGTTCATCCGGGGGGCGCCTGGGTGGCTTAATCAGTCGAGCATCTGACTTTGGCTCAGGCCATGATATCATGGTTCATGGGTTTGAGCTCTATGTTGGGCTCGCTGCTGTCAGAGCCTGGTTTGGATCCTCAGTCCCCCTCTCTCTCAGCCCCTCCCCAGCTTATGCTCTCTTTCGAAAATAAATTTAAAATACATAAAAAAGGAAAGAAAGAAAGAAAGGTCCATCCTGGTAGGCACAAACCCCCTCACACTGGAGACTAAGTCATGACCCTTTTTGTCAAGACAAAGCTCCCTCAGAATCCTCACACACGTAGTGACGATAACAACAGTGGTGGTAGCAGCTCCCGTCACTGAACCGCTATGAGCACAGGCCTTGTTCTGGGAGCTTGATAAGCACCAGTGCCTTGAACCAGCATGGGAGGGCGGTGCTGACTGCTGCCACGGGTGCCGACTGATCTGGGTTGACATAAGCATAAAGCAAGAGTGTTGGAAGGATGTCAGATAGCTTATAGAATCACCAGCAAAGGCGAAGAGCTGGTTTAGACACAGGTAGTAACCAGGCCCGGACACTGGGTGACAGGACTTCTCATCATTTCTTCACTGTCAGGATACTGTGGCTGCAAAGGATGGGCTCTACTTTGATTATTATTATTTTTAAAATTAATGCGCTTGTGAAATTCTAGGAAATTTGTGTCTGACTCTCTAGGTCATAAATTTGGCTACCTGGCTGCTTGTGGATAGGGGCACAGGCATGAAGAGTTCCAGCAGACAGTAACCACTGGGGAGGTTTTGTTCCCTGAAAGGAAGTTGGGGTACTGTGACCCAAAGACAATAAAATGGATTGTGGGCAACGAAGAACCAGAAAGTGTCTCCCATAATTATTATCCCTGTGTGTTAGACAAGCAAATTGAGGAGATCAAGATTTAATACGCCTCAGGTTACTCAGTCCAGCCAGGGTCTGAACCCAGGCAACCCTGAGTCCTGGGTCCAACCTCTATAAGTCTCTTTATTTTTCTGCTTTTCATGTACTCTTTCCTTTCTTAATTCTCAGGGCCCAGAGCTGTGTCTGCTGCAGAACCCAGTGCCACAGGCTTGCAGCATGAGGCTAGCACTTGCATCCGTGAGGATGACCTGAATCCTGGGCCAGATGGAAGAGAACCAAGCAGAAGGGGAGGGGTGAAGAAGTATGCCAAGACTCTGAGAAAGAGAAGGTCTTTCCTACAGACCGACTACACTTGTCAGGTCTCCTTTCCCCTGGTGCCGTCAGCCTCCCTGGAGAGTGTGGACGATGTGTGCTACTATGACAGAGAGCCCTATCTGGCCCTCGGGGTACCCTCCCCAACTGTGTCCTCTCTGCAGGACATGCAAGGTGAGCCTGGCCTCCTGGAGACCAAGGCCCTGGGGCTGCTGGGTCCCTTGAGGAAGACCAAGAGCAAAAACCCAGCCTCCCGGGTCATGGAGATGGAGCCTGAGACCATGGAAACCAAGTCAGTCATCGACTCTCGAGTGTCTTCTATTTCTGCCATTCGCCTCCGGATTGACCCCAACCATAAAGATAGTTCTGGGGTTGCCCCCCTGACTGCCGCTGTTGCCAGTTCCCCAGCAAGCACCTCTCACTGTTCCAACCCAGGCTCATCTGGCTTAGATACTGCTCAGGCACAGCCTTCTCATACCTTGTCTCCACTTCAACACTCGGATGGCAGTGTCCCCAAAGAACTCACCCTAGAGCTTGGGAACAGCAACTCCTCCCTCTCCAGTGCTGACCCAAACCCAGATAGAGTCTGCCTGACTGTCAGCCCAGGGCCGCATAATGCCTCTCATGTGGACACACTAGAGTTGGGAGGGGTCCAGTTGGAAACAGGACTGGGATCTTTGTTTACAAACCCTATGCAAGAAACTGCCCCCAAATACACAGAGCCTTTGTCGTCTCCTCCAGTTGGGCCTGTAAGTGGTGAAAGTGGGAGAAATTCAGGAGAGAAGATGGCTTCTTTCCCTACAGAAGAGGAACAACAAGGACAGCTGTCTCTGGGACAGGACGGAGAAGTTACAAGCAAAAATGGCACCAATTTATTTCGTGATGAGTCTGGGAAAGATTCAAGTGACTCCAAGAGGGACCTGTCGGATGGCGTGCCACAGACTGTTGGTGTCAGTGCTCCAGCTTGTGGAATGATAGCCTCCCTCTCCTTGAAGACTCCTGTGACAGAAACCGAGCCAATCCTGCCACGTTCCCCCACGGGCCCCAAAGGACACAGCAGAGAAACCCCGGGCCAAGCCTGCCAGGCCCAAGAGCAAACACTATTGGAAGAGCTGGATTTAGAACCTGATTTCTTGCTTGGGGACCAGACCATTCCATCAGCCGCCCCTCTGGAGGGCGTCAAGGCAGAGCCACTTAAGCACGTGATAGGGGAAGACACAGCCTCTAGGGACGCTCCTCAGCAGATCTGTTTTAATCCAGGTCCTTCTCTGCCGAAGCCACTACCATGTCGCCAAAAGGAGCCCCTCTTAGAAGGTTCAAACCATTGGTCACTGTCAGAAAACAAAGACAAAAGCCCTAGCGTCTGCCTTCCTGCTGAGAAGTCTTTCCTGTCCTTTGCCCCAGAAAGCCATCCTAAGGTTTCTGCCAGTCTCAGGATGGCCACATCTCTGGGGTTTGTGGGTGTGAATGAGATGATGGCCCCCAGGATTGGGATGGAGCAGTGCAGCTGCGAGTTCTCCTATGCCACGTGCTTCCGTGGCCTGCAGCCAGAGGCCGAGGAAGAAGACCGGGACTTGGAAGCACACCCCACCGCCCCCCTCACCTCGCCGCCCTCTGCAGGAAGCCGGCTGGCCCTACCCTGGAGGCCTGCCCGGGCCCACAGCTGCAGTGCCGAGCCCCTGTCGAGGAATAGCCACATCTGGCCAGAGTACTGCTCCAGGGCCCTGAGACAGCTGAAGGCAGCCCCTGCCAGCACCCCGGAGGGCTTTATCCAACTCACAGAGAGCTTACTAGAATTACAAGATATTTTAGAAGCTTCCTGGGGGAATGGGAACAGACATCCCCCAGAGAAGTGCACCTGGCACTTTTCAGAAAGCCGGAGCCGCCTCTGCATGGGTTCCCAGAAGCTCCTGGCGAGCTGTCAACATGTGATCAGAATGGATCAGTCCCCCGAAGAGATGCAGGGGGCCGTGCAGGGACACCTTCCGGCACCTGGTCCAGCTGGCCGGCCTGTGCTTCCAGTTCACAGCCTGCAGCCGCTGCTCCACTCGGCACAGGGAAGCAGCAGGGAGCCTGAGGGACGTGGTGTGCACCTACCATCAGTTCGTAGAGGCTGCTAGGCTGACCTGCGAGAGAGGCTACCACGACCTGAGTGTGAAACTCTTGGCCCGTCAGTGCACGGCTCTCACGGCTGCCGTGTTTTGTTTGACCCAGAAGTTCCGGGCATCCACTGCCCTGTGAGCAGGCCAGTTGCCCAGGCCCCTGCCTTGCCCTGGGCACTTCCCCGAGAAGCCCCTCCATTCCTCCACCACCCCTCCAAAATGTTTACTAGAGTATTCAAATAAACTGCTGCTTAATCCTGGCCTGAATCATACAGAGTGATGATAAGTTTGGGTCAAAAGCATTCACTCATATTCATTCAACAAACATTTCACTGGATACCTCCTCTGGGTCAGGCCATGTGCTAGTTGCTTAGGATAGAAAGGTGAATTAGACAAGTCCCCGCCCCTGATCAGGATGCTCACAGACCCTTGGGGTGGGGTGGGGGAGGGGCGGGATCCAGATGAGTAGCTTGCCATCAGTAAACTGTGCCCTAATAGTTTACCTTGGGGATGTGGAAGCAAGAGGAATTCGCAGACTGTCCCAGGATGACAGGGATGAGGGAGGAGGGTGGGGATCACTGAAAAATGGTCTTGACTTCTCGTATCACACTGATTAAGCAATAACCTTCACAAATAGGAGTGAATACATGTGATGTTTGATAGATTTTACCTTCACAAGGTTTGGTTTGTGGCACCTGCGCCTGCAGGCCTGGTGTTCTTGGCTGCCTCGCTATGACCGGCATAGGTTGCCACTAGGTGGCAGTAAGTTCCTCAGTTGCATGGTGACCCACATCCAGGAGCTGGAGCTCTGTGCTTTATCTCAGATTGACTGAATGCTGCGCCCTTTTTCTCTTGTCAATACCTGAAAAGGCAAACATTAAAGCCCTGAATTCGGTTTGCCTTTTTAAGAATAATATTAGAGGGAACGAATTATATGTAGTACCTTTCTCACTAATCCCAATTAAGCCAGTTAATCCCAGTTAATCTTAGAGGGACGTTGGATAAGCTGTTTAACCCCTCACTGCTTTGGTTTTCTCTTCTCTAAATATTAATAGTTCCTGCTTTGTAGGGTAGACATCTAATAAATAATCTAGCAAATACTCAGTAAAATTCAGTAATAATCCCCAAACTTTACGGACGCCTCTCCTAGTGTGAAACCATTCCCTACATTTTGCTTTCAGACTCCAGGAAAACTGATCTCAAGGTACCCCTGGGATGTCTTTTTCCCCTGGCTTCTCTGTCCAGGCCAAAGCTGGCTTTGACAGTCACCTTGGGCTATGAGAGCTCGTTCGAGGGGCCCCTTTGTCCCTCTGGTACTCCTGATCAGTTATGCGTCTGCACTGGCCTCCCAATTCCTCTCCTTCACCCAGAAAAGGGAGGGGCCAAACGAGTGTGTTATGTACCCAAACCCTTGGCAATCGGAAGAAAGCATTATTTTGGGAGAAGAGAAGATACCCTTATCACCCCTTGTTACCAGATATTTGTTAACTAACCAGTTAACCAGTACTTGTGCCAGGAAAAGATTTATTTTCTTAGTTTCTTTTCACATAATATTTTGAATAAAATTTACAGAAGGCTCTTGAACATAGATTTGAAGTGATTTTTGTGGCCGCGAATAATAGGAACAATAGGACACTGAAATAATAAAAATCGTATGACGTTAAACGGGACTTGAACACTTTTGCCAGCAGAACGCTCTGAAGAGCTATGTCGCTTATTTACATGAAATAATGTGTATGTTTGCAAGTTAAAGGAAGGAGCTCAGGGCTTCAGCTTCACCAGAGCTGGCATCCTGGCAATGTTGCCATAGGCACTGCTCTGGGCCTCGGTTTCCCCCACTGACAAAAGGAAATACTACTAGTCTTATTTAGTGAGGGCCTATGATGTGCCAGATGCCTTACTTAGATACCTCAAATACATTTTTTTTCATCAGTGAGGACAACACCCCAAACTAGAGATTGTTACATAATACACATTTGGCATATCGTGAGAAATAATCATGCAAGGCGGGAAGAAGACGGTGAAGCCTCTGGCGCAGGCACTCAAATGTTTATGTCTGTCTGTCTTTGCTTCCTCTCCCTGCAAATCCATGAACTTTCTTGGGTTGCTACTGTAGGGAGTTAGTATTTTGCTCTGCAGTTCCCATGAAGAGTACAAAGTCGCGGAAGTTCCGGGAAACCCCTCCCTGCTTGTCGAGAAGCCAAAATGTGGGGCGGGAATGGGGGCTGGTCCTGTTTAGCACTTTTTTTGAGATGCACAGCTCCTTACATGAGATAGGCAGGGTGGGACGCCATGCAAGAGCCAACTGTTTAATGACTGAAAAACTATCAGACGTTTACACTCCTCCTCCCTTTTCCCACTCACCATAATATTGGCTGATTCTTTTCTTTAGACAAACATTTGTCACGCCCGTTGGCAGGTGATGCCTGACGTGGGATTCTGGATGTGAATAACTGGGTAAGAATCCTGTCTTCAAGAGCTCCTGGCCTGAGAGATAAGATGACATGTAAGATACAGACCCACAAATATAAGGCAGGGTCTGCTCAGGGCGACCAAAGAGGACGGATATGGTACTATGAGAGCTCGAAGGACAGAAGTCATTTTGTGGTTGGGGACAGAGTGGTGATGGTGGAAGGCTTCCTGTAGGAGGCAGCATTAATTAGAAGTAGCTACTGAGCATCAGGTCCTAGATTTGGTAGATAGGAAGGTTCTGTTTTGGATGTGTTAAGAAAGGAGAAAAATCACTCATTCGGTGATTCTGTCAACACATTTAGTGTGCAGTATTACTGGGAATTAAATCATCAACATGATACATGTTCCCTCAGGAACTTATAATTAGTAGGCAAGACACAGAAAAAAAAAAAAAAGATCACTGGCTGACAGGTCATATGAAGAAATGAAGAGTGCCAAGAGAGGATGGGATCGGCCAATCTTATCTGGGTGATCAGTACAGGCCTCTCTGAAGAGGGAAGGTTTAGGCTGAAGCCTGAAGGACAGGAAGGAGGCAGCCAGGGGAAAAGTGAGAGGAGAAGGAACAGGATCTGCAAAGGGCTTTGGTATATCCGAAGCATTTCAAGAAGACAGGTGACTGGAACACGGCAAGCCAGAGGAAGAGTGATAGGATGAGTTTAAAGGGGCAGCCAAGAATGAGGTGGGGAAGGCCTTGGGAAGGTTAGACTTCACATCCAAGTACAATGGGAAGCCACCAGGGTTTGGAATAGGGGAGACACATAATCATCTGGCAAATGGATGTCCGCTGCATAGTGAGGGTGGGGGTAGGGGGGGCAATGAGACCAGCTAGGAGGGCTTTTCTGTGGGGATGGCCATGGGCTCATTCAAAGGTGAAGAGACACAAGAGCAGTGGCAGGGAGAGAGGAAAAGTATCCAGTTTGGCTGAGGGCAAAGTGCAGGGACTAGTAGGTGTGGTGGGAGCCAGTGAAGATCCTTCGAGTCACTCTGCAAGCCCTGCTGATTGGGAAGCCAGCCCCAGCTTCTGAGCAGCGAAGAGATGCTAGAGCTGGGTTTTAGGAAAAAGCCCTCTGGGGGATAAAGAATGTTTACTTTTAACATTTAAAATTGCTCCAGTAGCAGATAAAGGATGGACTGAAGGATTAGCGATGGGGTGGCGGTGCTGGAAGAGCTATAAAAAGAAAAGTTCAGAGAGGGAAAGAGTGTGAGGCCAAGGAGGGATCCAACAGGGCTGTGGTTTTTTGGGTGGGAGATATTTCCGGCTCATTCAGGCTAGGTCTCTATAGCAGGAATAAAGGGAAGAGTAAAGAGTGGCTGCTAGTCGTTATCAGGCCAAGGCTTGGGCACGTCTCTTCAGGCCTCTGAGCCTCGCTTCCCCCCGGATCTGTAAGGGGAGATGGAGAAGGGAGAGTGGCCAGAGTCTAGACTCAGTTGTTAAGGGCCCAAGCCCGGATATCTCTATTGTCTGCCTAGACAGCCAGGTGGTGTGAGGGCAGCTGTGTGCTCAGGGAAGCCCGGGTCAGTTCGTGGGCTCTCCTGGTTGTAGGGGGTCCCAAGGGAGGGCAAGACCCCCAGGTCGTGAGATGAGGGGTGGTTCAAGCCGAGTTTCAGCCCAGTTTCCCAATGTCCAGTCCTGGACAACCATCAAAGCCCCTGGTTACCTGCCGCAGCCCTAGGAAATCGGCGAGCGGCTGGGATTGTAATCCCCATCTCACAGCCGGGGAAACAGGCTCAGATAGGCGCGCAGCAACACCTGGCGGTATGCAGCTCTGGATGGAAGGCCTAGCCTCCCACTGGCTCCTGCACACCAAGCTACCAAGCTGAAAACCACAACTCCCAGAATACCTTTCGGAGCGCGGGAGGGAGGGGCAGGAACCGGAAGTTGGGCCGGAGGCGGGGCCTGATGTGCGGCGCCGGAGGCTGCGCGAGGTGAGGGCTTCAGGTATGCCGGGGCCTCGTGGTTGGGGCGACGGACGTGGGGCCGAAGGGGTCTGGTTTGGGGCTGCCTCCTGTTTCGTAGGTGAGACATGCCGGGAAGCGACCCTCGACAGTAGTGTGGCCTGGTGTCCTCCACCTTCTTGGTACTTTCCCTTGTTTTGTTTTGTTTTTATTTGATTTTCTAATAATTTATCAAGTTGATTACCATACAACACCCAGTGCTCATTCCAACAAGTTCCATCCTCCGTGCCCATCACCCACTCTCCTCCCTCCCACACTCGCTTCTCCCCTCAGTTTGTTCTTTGTCTTTTAGAGTCTCTTATGTTATGTCTTCCTCCCTCTCCGTGGCTTTTTTTTTTCCCTTCCCCTCTTCCCCTCCCCGCTGGTGGTACTTTCCCTTTCTGCCACCCCCCCTACTCCTCCCCCCCCACCCCGCGCGCACTAGCAGGCTGTGGGCCAGGCGGGGCCCACAGGCGGGGTGCTCTCCGGCCTGGGGTCTTGGCGTTCTCGTGCCGAAGGTGCCAGAGGACTGGAGCCGGCTTTGGTGAACTAAAACTTAGAAAATGAGTGAAACAAACAGGTGTGCAAACAGAGGCTGGCCCATCACTTAGCTCCCAGCGTTATGCTCCTCAGGTGGGATTTGGGTCAGAAAAGATCTGAGGCTTCTGTCAACTCAGAGATGAGGATGGGCGGAGACTTTATTAAATCAGCAAGTGTTAATGGGGCGTCTGTTATGTACCAAGCCCTTTTCTAGGCATAGAGGGTAGAGTAGTGGACAAAGCAAACAGAAGACCTGCTTACATTATAGGAATGGGGAAGTTCAGACAAAAAGCACTAAATCGTGTGCCATGTTAGACAGTGATATCAGAATAAAGTGAGGCAGGTAGTCATATAACTAACTAGGGGGAGAGCATTGGAGGTAGAGATGACAACAAGTGCAGAGGCCCGAGGTGGGAATATCCTTCGTGTGTTAGGACCAGAAGTAGACCCAGAAAGTGCAGGGGACACTAGATGGGGTGGCGGGGTGGATCTTAATGAGGGGTCCAGGCCATTGTAAGGATTTCGGTTATGTACTGTAAGTGAAATGGAGAGTACTGCATAGTTCTGAGCGAAAGGGTAGCGTAAGTGAAACATTTAGGATGCCTGTGTTGTGCAAGCCTCAGTACTGAGCTCTGGAGGTGCGCACCTGAATTCTTTATCCTCTCTTCCCTGGAAGGGCTTATAATGTAGTGGGGAAATAGACCAACTCTCAGTCAAGGCTGAGGTAGATAATTGGAGCCCCACGGAGGCAGAATGGACCTCATTCCCAAATCCTCAGCGTGTAACTGTTTGTTAAATGATTGAGTAATTAATTGAATAACTCCAGTACTTGGTACTGGATGTGTAACGGAAGCTCAGAAGACACTTTTTAATGAAACGAAATGCTAAATCTGGGCAGAGATAATGTCTCACACAGATTAAGATTTATTCTTCCGTGATGCCCAACATCACATTTGCTTTCTGAGGCTCACTAAATAGCAAGGCTCTCTTCAGTCTTCACTGAGCTTCCATTTTGTGCCAGGCCTTACGCTGGCCACTGAGATCCAGATGAAAAAGATGTGGTCGCAGCCTAATCTGCTGTATTTCAGGCTCTTTTGTAGTGGTTGGAATTGCCTTCCTTTGATTTTCAGTATTGCCGTATCCCAAGTTCCTGGTCTGAGACACATCCTCAGGGATTCTAGGAACTTGGAGAGGTCTGAGATACAAGGAGGGGACTAGGAAGAAGGGAATGGGGGTTAGCGGTAAAATTCAGTTCAGTTCAACAAGCTTTTGCGCAAACACTGCTGGGTGCAAGGTTCTATCTTGCGAGCTCTCACAGTCTTTACGTAAATGTAAGTACACAGTCCCTCCTGCAAAGGAATGCAGTTTGATGGGAGAGAAAACATATGCACAGACCTTCAGTTTTCTAAACAGCAGTGGGAAAACTCAGTAGCCCCTCCAGCTCCTCGCTGCAACCCCAGCTCTCTTTTCTCCTTCTCAGCCAGACTTCTCCGATGAGACATCTACCTTTGTTGCCTCCCAGTCGTTCCCCAAAAGGGTCTGGCAGGGAGGAGCTCGATAAATATTTATTGACTGAATGAATGGACAAACAAGAATACAAAATGCTGTGGGGCTCAGAGGAAGGAAAGCACATGGCTGTTATCAGAATGGCATTCGTTTAACAAATTGGTGTTTTCTCACCCTAATAAAATGAGGTTGTTGGGTATTGGGCCAGTTTATCTTAAAGTTTTCATTTTTTTCTTTTTGGAATGCCTAAATGCAGAAAAATGCAGATGACTGATGATTGGCACGACAAAACTTGTTCAGTCATCTAAAGGAACGGATATAACGGGACTGGCTGTCTTTTCTTAAAGAGATTTATAATCAACATTGCCGTTCATGTGTGAACAGTGCAGCGCTTCTGGAATGCTTAAGAATAATTTGGTCTTTTCCTCATTTTTCTAGAAATAATATGTACACTACGAAATTTTGTGTACGCCATAAATTCATAGGGACACAGCCAGTGGTATAAATAAATATATTAAAATTTGTACTGAGTACTCAAGAAAGGATTTCTGAGCAAAAGTAAACTTTAGCCTGTGCAGGCAAATAGCACAAATTTCTAATCTGTAATTTTGAAACTCTAGAATGTAATTTGCTTGGCCACCTTCGGGAATGTATCTGGTGGTCAAATGTTGACGTGATGTGTGATGAATACCCCAAACCATACCTTTTTAGAGAGCCTAGAAGAACAGCAGTGGAAGGGATTGGACAGCCTGTATTTCATGAGTAATTACTCCATGTCAGGCAAATGAAATAGGTCTAGTTCTTGCAACAGTCCTGGGATGTAGTATTATCCCGTCTCATAGAACCAGTGACAGAAAGTTCCGTGCTTTGGCTGTTATCCCACCACTCACAGGCAGCAGGCTGAGAAGCATGGGCTAACTCGTAGGACTGCCGTGTTTGCACTACAACAGCCTATTACGTCTCAATGAAGAACAACTAAAATTTGGCCTCATTTTGAGCAATCAGTGGAGTGTAAGAAAACAGCATGAGCTCAACACTAGAAATGTTTGCTAGGAATAGGAGTCAGAACATTAGAGAACAAAATACAGTCCTCGGACACTACTTGTCTCTTTAGTGGGTAATATTTATACAGTTAATATAAATGCAGTTTACTGGCTTGCAAATTTTAGAAACAACCAAGGGACTAGACAGAGCCCAAAAGGATTCATTTTGATGACACATCACAATGTAGAACCTGTCTTAAATATGTAAAGTTAAAGCCTCAACTTACCAAAATTGGAACATTAAAGGAGGAAGAGGGAGAGAGGAAAGGATTAGGGCGTTTATTTTCAGAGCTTAATCTTAAGGAGTCAAAGAATAAATAAGATTGTTGAACAAGAAGTAGAAGTTTAAAGGATACTCTTAAACATAGTAAAGATGTCTTCTGGTAATTGTCGTGACAGAGGTCATTGAACTTATGATAAAAAAGCTGTGAAATTGGACAGATTATATGAAGAAATTTTTCAGGCATTGGACAGTAGGCAGGACAAGACTGTCATCCTTGAGAGAAATGAGTTTGAGAAGGATTATAGGCCTAAATGTAAAAACTAAAATTATAAAGCTTCTAGGAAGGAACATAGAATATCTCTGTGCTTTTAGGGTAGGCAAAGATTTCTTAGAGAACACAGAAACCATTAACTATAAAAGAAAAAAGTGATAAATTAGACTTGATCAAAATTGAAAGTTTCTGCATAACAAAAAGCTATGTTAAGAAAATGAATAGGCAGGCCACACACTGGGAGAACGTATTCTCAGTACCCATGTCCGAAAAAGGACTCGTGTCCCGAAATATGGTAGACTTCAATTCCACAGTTCACTAATGAAAAGATAATTTAAAAAGGAGCAAAAGACTTGATCAGAAATCGTACAAAGATCGATGATGAATGGCCAATAAATTGCATGAAAAAGTGCTCAATGTCATTAACGATCAAGAAATGCAAATTAAAACACAACTGGGTTCCACTCCACAAGAATGGCTAAGATGAAGAACTTTGGCAGCAGCATATCTTGGTGGTGCTGCAGACCGTCTGGAAGTCTGATTGGTTGCTGACAGCACTGTGAAATGGTACAGTGACTTTGAGAAACTGATGGCACTCTTTTGTGAGTTAAATAGGCAACTGTCCTGTGCCCCTGTTAACTCTACCGTTAGGTGCTTAGCCAACAGATACGAAAACATATGCCCACAAAAACGCTCGTGTGAGAATGTTCAGAGCAACTTTATTCATAATACTCCCAAATTGGAAAAATCTCGATAGTTCATCAGTAGGAAAATAAACCAATTATGGTATATTCACTCATTGGAATTCTGCTCAGCAATTAAAAGGATTTAACTACTAATACATGAAGCAACATGTATCATTCTCAAACATGCTGAGGGGGAAAATGTCATTGTCAGTGTTTGAATCCATTTATGTGATGCTTTATAATAGGCACATATGTAATCTATGGTTATAGGAAAAAAACAGCGGTTCCTTTTGTCTTGTAGGAATGGGATGGAGATTGACTTGCAAAGTGCAGAAGGAAAGGAACTTTCTGGAGTGATAGAAATGTTTCATATCTTGATGAGGGTGTGAGTAATGCACCTATGCTTTTGTCAAAAACTCATTGAGCTGATATGTTCCCTACACACACACACATACACACACATACACACACACACACACACACACACATTATTGAGCTATATCCTTAAAACCTTTACATTTTACTGGATGTAAAGTATACCTCAAAAAAAAAATTAAAAGTCTGTGTAACAGAAAAATAAAAAATAAGAGAGGATAATTTAAGTGATTTGATTTCTAGTGTTTCATAGGGAGTCGATAAAATTTAAAGTTGATGATTCTAGAAGTAATGGAAAGCATATGATTTCAGGGTAAGGAGTTAATTACCAGATGAACTAAAAAGACCTGGTTAACAGGTTGCCACTAGAGGTGGAAGAGGTTGGAGTGAGGATCATTACTTTTCATTATAAATCTTTTTTTTTTAATATATGCATGGATCATATTACCTAGATTTGCTTTTGCAAACATATATTTTTTCCTAAGATGGCGGCAGCACACTGGACTCAGGAGCAACCATAAACGATGGACACAGCATTCTTTGTGACACTTAACTATAGACTAGAGTGTTTTTGTAGTTTTTAGAGAGAGAGAGTGCAAGTGGGGGAGAGGGGCACAGAGAGAGGGTGAGAATTTTAAGCAGGCTCCACACCCAGCACGGAGCCAGACGTAGGGCTCAGTCTCACAACTGTGAGATCATGACTTGAGCCGAAATCAAGAGTCAGACGCTTAACTGAACCGAGCCACCCTGCTGCACCTAGAGCAGCATAATTGTTTTACTCATAACCTTCCCAGGGATTTTGAACAGCACTTTGAAATTCTGGCACTTGTTAAGTGTGCCATAGCAGTGGGTTCTCCGTATTTTCCTACCTCAGCATTTCTGATGGATATTAAGTTTTCTCACTGGTGACTGTGGCTTTCAGCTGCAGTGGTACTTGACCGAGTTGGGTGAAGGAATACATAGTTTGGAAAAACAAGTTGTGATACATCACCAGCAACCTAGAATTATTCTTGGTTCGTTTCAGTTAACTCTTCACCATATTTTTTTGGCGAGCTCTTACCCTCCTAGATATTTCTAGTACTGGACTTTGCATATAGCAGGTGCTCAATAAATGTTTCCTAAAGGAATAGTTTTAAATAGAAACTGAAACATAATCGAGGAGGTGGCTTTTGCCGTTTCTGTCTCACCCTCAACTGCTACATGCATTTCGAAGAACACAATAAATGACTTGATCACCTGTGTCGCTGCAGCAGTGAATCATGGTGATTGCTAGGAGCCGTCAGGAGCTGTGCTTGTCTTCTCAGAAGGGGATTTAGCCTCCTTAGTACTGAAACGTTTCTGGGCTGACCCATTTCTCTGGGAGACACAGACGCTTTTCTCCGTTCAGTAAGTCTGCGTCAATATTTTCCACACGTCTTACTCCTTCAGCAACACAGTAACACTGTTCGACATTTGGATGCAGGGAAATGCCTCTGTAAGTGAAATAATGTGATGTCTCACGTAATTGTGCCTTTTTCTGACCTGGGTGGAAAGGACTGAAGACTAAGCACATGGACTGGAAATTGGAAGGGAGTGCTCGGAAAACAGATTCACGCGTGCCGCAGGAGCAGGTAGCCATCCTAGAGGACACAGGTGAAGACAGCGTCTCCGAAAGCTTCCAGCTTCTACAGATTGACGTGGAATGCGAGCATCGGGAGGGAGAGACGCTGCCCGCAGGCAGTGCGGTGTGGTGCTCAGTAAGTGCAGCGAGTTGCCTGGCCATGGGCTGCGCGGTGATGCTATGTCCCAGAGATCCCTCTTCTGAGGGTAGGTACTAGCAACAAGAAGACTAGGAGTGAGTTTGGTGTGTTCCAAGATTGGATGAATTTCCTGCTAACTGGTTTAAGGTTTCAGTTCCACTTGAGTCATCAGAAAAGGAAATAAAGTGCAAGAGGAATTTTTTTTTAATTAATTTATTTATTTTGAGAGGGAGAAAGCGAGCACGAGAGGGGGAGTGACCGAGAAGGAGAGAGAGAGAATCACAAGCAGGCTCTGCACTGTCAGAACAGAGCCCTACACAAGGGCTCAAACCCACAAACGTGAGATCATGACCTGAGCTGAGACCAAGAGTCGGACACAACCGACTGAGCCACCCAGGCGCCCCACAAGAGGAATTTTTGATACACCTAAGAAGGTTCAGGAAATCTAAACTCTACTTTAGGCCCTGTCTCTAGTACATTTACTTTGGGCATATCACCTCTCTTTTCTGGGGCTCTGCTTTCTCTGAACACAATCCAGTCTGTTTTTTTTTTTTTAAGACTAATATCTTTTTTCTCTCCTGACTTTAAATCTCCTAACTTTAAATCTAATTTAAAAAAAAATTAAATAATTGTTTTGAGTATTTATTTTCCTTTTTGTCGCTTACGAAGTTCTCAATTTTGTTTTCTGGATAACGTAAGAAAAATGTCCAAAGAAAACAGAGACACTGGGAAAAGATAGTCGCAGCAAAGAAGAGCAAAAGAAAGCAAGAAAAAGAAAGAAGAAAGGCCAATCGTGTAGAAAATTCAGGTAACAATCAATCAGATTGCCGGTGTAGTCATATTTATCTCTTTATGGACTAGTGTCTGCATGTTCTTAGGAGAGTAGGAATATTGTTTTTAATAAAAACAAACATCTCGGAGGGTAGGACCTATTTTTGTTTTTGGGGGAGTCAAAGTTTCAAAGACAGCAGGGTTTAAGGCTGCCCTTAAACACATAGTGAACATATGCGCTTACAAGCTCAGAAATAGAAGGAACAACAGCAGCTAACCGTACTCAGTACTGTGCTAGGTTCATTGCTAAGAATTTTACATGGCTTACCCTGAGGGGTAGGTGCTTTTATTATCCCCATTTTGTAGGTGAAGAGACTGAGGCTCAGAAACTAAATAACATGCCCCAGATCATACAGTAATAAATAAATGGACTGAACTCTGCTTTAGACTCAGCAGTGTGCTCCAGAGCCCACGCCCCTCACTGCTCTGCTGCGCCCGAATGAATGAATACCTTGTGTGAGTTTCAAGGTTCTCTTTACGTACAAAAAGTACTCACTTGGCTGGGGAGATTCTTTTCCTACTGAATATATTCCTCTATTTTCCCACTTTTACTCCTTTCTGATATTTCTACTCCAGGCATCTGCCCCCAGCACAGCAAACGTTTTCTGAGATCCTTAACCAAGGAGAGACTTTTGGAAGCCAAACACTCAGGACCAAGACTCTGTATTGATTTGAGTATGACCCACTGCATGTCTAAGAAGGTAGGACATCCACTAAGCTCTGAATTCCTGCTCCCGTGAGGGAGGTCCAGAAGAGCTTTGACCAAAGAGCATGACCACTTCCGGCCTCCGTAATTCCGTAGTAAACCAGCAAAAGTGTTTTCGTTTTCTACACATGGCTTCTCAGTTCCAAATTGGCCGTTGTAAAGAATTAGGAAGAGAATAGATTCCCTCCGGTTTAGTCTGCAAAGTTTTATCTGATCTTCTGTTTTGAGCCCCACCTTGTGGTCTCGGTGTTCATGGTGTCTCCGGTCTAGATGGATCCTTTCATGTGCAGTCCTCCAGAGGTGGAGTCTGGCTTTCTACCAGGGAGAGGAATATTCGCCTAGTTGCATGTTGACGAGATGACCCGGTGGCAGGGCCTCTGTAGCATATGTTTCCCATTCATCCTGTTGGTAAAGGAGGGATTCCACCTAGGGTTTGGGGGATGGCTGAAGAAAACACACTGGACATTGGACAGATAAGAATGATAGCAGTTTGTTAGTCACATATACTCAGCCCAGGGGAGGATGACACTGCGTGCCACGCAGGGCCACATGGGGTTACACTTGGGGACAGGATGAACAACCAGGGGCTGTGGGAGGCAGGCTTTGTAGTATCACGAGGGTGAGGTACCCCCTGGCTCCTGCAGGAAGATGTGATTAATTTGCTGGAAACAACTACATGAGGTGGCAGGGAATTGAAACCCACCACTCGGGGATAAGCAGGAACCAAGAAAGGACAGAAAGGATTGTTTAGCCGGGGGGCCTTATCTAAGGAGCAGAATTAGGAGGAGAACTTGCATTTATTTGGACCTTTCAGGGCCCACCTGGTTTCACGAGGTATCTAGGAAACACACAGTATTGGGCCTTAATTTTCGGTCTTCCACCAAAAACCAGATTTTTCTGTTTGCCAACATCTCTGTCCGTATATGCTGGTGTTTGCATGTTTTTCAGAGGAACCAGGAAGACTGAAGATTTGGGGTTCGTACATGGAACCTCTAAGTATAGCCCTCTGAAAAGGCCAACCAAGAATTTTCTGTTTATATTAATTGAGATATCAGATTAAATCAGATCCAAAGTGTTTTTTCTCTCCTGACCCAAAGCAGGCCAGATTGTGAAACTACGTTTCTTAAGATAATGTCTCTGAATCAGAATTGAAAGTTAAAACTTCTGACCCTGTTACATCTCCTAGAGTTAGGGAGAAGGTGCCAATTTTATTCGATGGAGTATAAAACATGTCTGTATAGCAATCTCACCTTTTAAAAATAAACAGTAAATATCACATGGTAAGATTTTAGATAGGAACTAAAAGAGCAATTCCATATATCATATTAGGTATATAACAGCAGGTCCAGAAGGGGAGAGTTCTCAGTCTTCCATTAACTCACTGTTTTTGGGCTAGTATCATTAACTTCGATCTATAAGGTGTGTGCGCTATGGAGTGTAACATGCGTGCGCACACATACCCGTACTCACTCCTGGAGTAAAAGGGGCCATTCTAGTTCATGAGATTTCTCAGAGTAGCATTCAGGGAACTTACTGAGTAACTGTTTGTTTTGTTTTATGGTATGGTGTGGTGTGGTGGGGTGTGGTATGGTATGGTATTGTGTGGTATGGTATGTTATTTTTTTTGAGAAAGAGCACGTGATCTGGGGAGGGGCAGAGAGAGAGGGAGAAAGAGAAAGAATCTCAAGCAGGCTCTACAGTGTCAGTGCGGAGCCCAACAAAGGGCTCAGACTCACACACCATGAGATCATGACCTGAGCCACAATCAAGAGTTAGACACTTAACCGACTGAGCCTCCCAGACGTCCCTAACCGTTTGTTGGTAGTGAATTTAGGAAGAGTGGGAATGCTTCCGGTCTAAGTTGTCCTTATTTCTTTGAAGGAGTTAAGTAGACTGGCTGGACAGATTCGAAGGTTGTATGGCTCAAATAAAAAGGCTGACAGGCCATTTTGGATCTACCTCACTGGATTCACAACAGACAGTCCCCTGTACGAAGAGTGTTTGAGGATGAATGATGGATTTTCTAGTTACCTGGTAA
Source organism: Paguma larvata (assembly GCA_030068075.1). Taxonomy (NCBI): domain Eukaryota; kingdom Metazoa; phylum Chordata; class Mammalia; order Carnivora; family Viverridae; genus Paguma; species Paguma larvata. The sequence goes on along the minus strand of CM057832.1, from coordinate 33,134,530 downwards.
GCCTCATTTTGCATATTACTTGAAGTGTCATTTGAAAAGTAGATTGTGTGGTAATAGTAAATTTTTTTAACTTTTTCATATTTTTATATAAAAATATATTAATTCTATATTTTCACTATTGCAATCCAAAAAACTTTAGAATCTCTTATCAGTTCTTATATTTCTAAACTTAATCCTTCCACTGCATTGGCGAACTAATATTACCAGGTATCTAGGACTGTATTTTGTATCCGTGGGTTATATGCGAGACAGTATACTCCAGGAATGTTTTGGGGGAAAAGCTGTGGCTTCTTTCTTGTTCACAGTAGTGCAGACTTCGGGAACCTGAGTTGTGGGGGAGGAGAAAATCCTCATGAAAGTAATGTGACTCAAAGTGAGTTTTAGGAAGCATTCTGTTACTTTTTATCTCTTTCCCTAGGGTCTCATGAATGTAGTGATCGTAATACAGGCAACAATCCAGAACACTTCCTAACAAGTGCCACTAAAAATGGCCTGTGTGTTCGTGTTATGTAGCTGAGACTGGGCGGTGTGGACCTCCCTACGGAGGCCCACAGAGGCAGTGAGTGTGGGACGTGCCCTGTGCTGTCCTGCAGTTAGTTGTGGTCGCTGTCGCTGTCTGAGCGTCTCTCCTACAGTGCAGCCAGTTCCAGCTTTTCTTCTCCGTGTGTGTTTCACGATTCTTGTACGTGAGCCCAGCAGACCCACTCTTAGGGCCACATGGTTCCCTTGCTTTCCCATCTTCATGCCTTTCTTAGGTGATTCTCCCCATTTTCATTGTTTCTTCCTTTTGTACGTGTCAATCTCTCCTCTCTTCAGAAACCGAGTTCCCGCGTTCCCTTCACTAGAAGGTCGTCCATGGTGTTGTCACTCCCTCATCTGTCGTCCTGGGGTGTACTTCCTGTACATCTGTTAGGGTGTCGTATTACTTTCTGTCTCGTTTTGTAGGGTTGAATGTCCTTTCTACTTTCTGTCCCCAACGAAGCACTTTGTGAGAACAGAGCGTTAGACATGTATCCCCTTGCTGCACTCGGAGCCGTGCCTAACAGAGAATAGATGCCCAGTGACTCGTTGCTGCAGTGTGCGCTGCGTCTTAACCGAGTTCACACTACATTGGATTCTTTACATTTTTCAGCTAGACATAACAGAGGAAGACTGCTTTGGTTTATTCCCTCTGGAATCCCTTGTGTACTTGACTCCTGATTCAGACCACGGTATGTACTTTCCTGCATGGATTCATGTAGCACTTTGTTCTTAGCCCTGTGTTTGATTATTCCCTGTGTCAGAATTTATTAAAGCCGCCCAAGGTGTATCAAAAAAACAAAAGGAATGAACATTAGTCGCACATCTCTTATGGATGTATACCTCACTATGCTTTGCATATGTCCTGCTATGTGTGCCCAGCTGCAGAGATTAGGGTCTCCAGCCTCGCTGGACCTCGCGAGCTCCCTGGCGGTCTTTCCCTGTTTCCCTGGTCAGTTCTCCTCCTTGGCCCTTCTTGGATCAATGTTAGATATATATTTTTTCCAGAAAATCAACTATTTCACATACTTTTCAAATTTATTGGTATTAAGTTGATCTTAGTATTCTTTTCTAATTATTTCACATTCCTCTGCAATTTTAATTTTGTCTCCTTTCTGAATCCTAATGTTGATTTGAGTCAACTACCTTTTTTTTCTTGATTAGATATGCCAAAGCTTTGTCTTTTGAGAAAATTGGCAAATCTGTTACGTTTTTGTTTTCTATTTTATTAAATTTCTGCTTTTATCATTAATAATTGTTTCCTTTTACTTTCTTTGGGTTTAGAAATTATAAAACAGATTTGATCTCAATGGCCTTCATTTTTTCATTAGCTCTTGAAGATGTTGATCTAAACAAAGTTTACATCCTTGGCGGACTTGTGGACGAAAGCATCCAGAAGGTAAACGTACATTTTAGACCTAACAGCTATATTTTGAAAAGTGGGGCTTCCTTTCTGAGGCAGCTGCCCTATCGTAATTTTACCCAAAAGACCTAAAAACTTAGAATAGGAAGAAGGAGCCTCTCCTGCCTTGGTTGGCCCCTCTGCTTGTGAAGTTCCCTCCTCTTATCAGCGTTAGCAGTCCTGACCTGGCAGTCCAGTCAGGAACCGGCATGGAGAGTGTTTGCGGATTACCTAAGGAACCATTATTGAACTCCTTTCTTTTCTCCTCTCTTCAGTTCTGCAAGGATAACTCTGATCTTGACCAAGGATTCTTACCAGCTAATTGTTCTTTGTGAGAGAGGAGTTTGTTCCTTCTTAAGACCATCTTTTCTGCTGACCTGAGTTTTATCCTATAATCTCAATGTCAGTAAGACTGTCCAGATTTCTTTTGTTGAGTTGGAATTCTATTGGAATAATTGGAGTTTTGAAATATGTTTCTGTTATGCACATATTTTTGAGATAATTGTTATTAGTTTATATCACTAATTAACATATTGCATATAGAACAAATAATGATATAATGAAATGTATAAAAAGAACTACAGTGAGAAATAAGTCTCCCTCCCATCCTTTTCCTACAGTCCCCCCACCTGAGCCAACCACTGTTTTCTTGTATATCCGTCTTGATATAATCTGTGATCACACAAGTATTTGTGGGTATATTATGTGTCTGTACTTTTAATATATGTGAGTGTATTTTGGATATTTTTTCATATCTGTAGAGATATATACACATTTAATACAGGTAATACTTAACCGAATTACATTTATTCTAAAAAGGTCAGTGTTCTCGGGTGCCTATGTGGCTCAGTTGGTGGAACGTCTAACTCTTGGTTTCGGCTCACATCATGATCCCAGGGTCATGGGATTGAGCCCCGCGTTGGGCTCTGTGCTGAGTGTGGAGCCTGCTTAGGATTCTCTCTCCCTTCCTCTCACTACCTCTGCCCCTCTCCCCCACTCTCTCTCTCTCTCTCTCTCTCTCAAATAAATAAAATGAAAAACAAAAAGGGTCAGTGTTCCATGATTTCATAGTGATAATCTAAAAAATAGGTTGGGGGATGGAGATAGAAGAATGCTAGAATGCTAGACTAGGTGTTAGGGGCACCTGGGAGGCTCAGTCAGTTAAACGTCTGACTCTTGATCTTGGCTCAGGTCATGATCTCCTGGTTTGTGAGATGGAGCTCCGCATTGGGCTCTGTGCTGACAGTGCAGAACTTGCTTGGAATTGTCTCTCTCTCTCTCTCTCTCTCTCTCTGTGTCCCTCTCCTGCTTGTGCGTACTCTCTTTCTCTCTCAAAATAAATAAACATTTAAAAAAAGAAAGAATGCTAGCTGTTAAATGAAAAATACATAATAGAATTGAAAAATCATTATTTTGTTACTTTCATCGTAATCACTGATTACGCAACTGATTGAACAAAAAGTGTAGGGGGACTGGCTATTCACATGATCTCCAAGTGTCATCCCACACGTCACAAAGGCAAAAATGTACCATTACAATGGAGGTCACCTGCAGGTCACCATCTTACCAAATGTTCAAACTTAGCATCACCAGTGGTGACAATATGTTTCTCCCAGTGTGCTGGAATCTCGCTTGGAAAGTATTCTGACTGGAAAATGTTTAATCTACATTTAATCATGAAGAAACAGGATGTGAGACATTCTGCAAGACACTTGCACCACACTTAAAAAAGCCACTGTAATGAAAACTAACATAGTTAGGGACCCGTTCTAGATTAAAAGAGATTAAAGAGAGACAACAGCCAAATGCAGTCTCCCATAGCAGAGTGACAGCTCCTTTCTTGAGGCAGAAAAGCCTAGAAGGTCAGTGAGCAGGGTACGATCAATAGATGTGCAGTTTTAACACATTGTCTTCTCTTATCTCTCCAGTAGTATTTAAACTAAAAAAAAATTGGCACAGTGATTTGCCAGATGTATAGAACTTTTCGGTTGTTACTGGAGAGTTGGGCTTCCTCACGGAAAATATGCGGAGAACATTTCTTCGAGGGGGATCGTTTTATCTTCACATGTTCAGAGAACAGAAACTCGACTGCGAGCTCCTCCAGGGAAGCATCCAAGTCTCTTACTAACTTTGAGCTCTTAAGAGTATTCCAGTTCAAAATGATTGTAAAGGAATAGACTTAAAAAAAAAAAAAGTAGACCATATATGCAAAGGGGTCTTATTCTTCAAAGAAGTCTTTTGAGCAGCTGTACCTTGATCTTATCTGACGTGCATCGCACAACACGTTTTGGAAGTTCTCTCTTGGAATTGTTTCCTGTGAGTCTGAGAAGCAGGTAGCCCAGTGTCAGGGGCAGGCCTGCTTCCTGCTGCTGCAGCTGGTCAGACCACACTGTTAGTGGCCAATCGGTCATGACACGGTGGGGAAGGACAGTGACAAGCTGGAACAAATTCAGACGAGTTTGGCCTGAATGATGAAGAGAGTCAAGGGAGAGGCCACAGAACCGAGACTGCCAGAAGGAGGCACAGGGCGTGCTCCCACCATGGAGTACCTGAATGGCCAGCTTGTGGAAGAGACGTTTTACTTGCTTGGCATGGTCCTACGGGGATGCAAGCAGGACAAATGAGTGGAAGGCTCAGGGAAAACAGGAAATTTGACTCACTATCAAGAATTTCCTATTAACCCGGACTGTCAGCATTGGAATAGGTTTCCCCAGGATGCAGGGAACTCCCTCTCACAAGGATTGTCCATTTAATGACAGAGGCCACTTGGAAGAGAGGCCGTACGGGATAGACCAACATCGGATGGATGATCAGAATAGAATCATTAACTATTGACGCCCCTTCCAGTAGTTAACTATTCCCAGTAATCTAAACCTTTCTCTTTAGTCCTGAAATTGTAAGTAGGTAGATCTTCCTAGAGCTCCTTACGAAGTGGCAGGTATAATTTAAATTTGAGTTCACGACTCAGGGACATCTTTAAAGGGATGTTAGTTACGGTACTCTGATCCTCAATGGCCTCAGATTTGGGGGCTTTTTGAGTTTTTATGACTGCTTTCTCGGTTTTCAGATCCCTTCCTTTTACTTGGGCTGAGTGCTCTGTTTTGTATCTGACTGGACTCCTAGCTCCCTTTTCTCTAATCTGCTTCTGCCAAGTGGCTCCGAGCGGAAAACCCCAGGTCTCCAGAATTACGCCTTACCGAGTTAGGGGCAGGAGTGGTCTCCTTTGGTTGATTAGATTGCTTGAACTTTTGGATGCAAATTGTGGCTGCGAATATGCCTCTTTTTACTTATTTTCTTCTTGGTCGGAAAGAGTAGTAAATGGAAGCGAGTGGAGAGATGACTCCCAAGGAAGTGAGATGTCAGCTGCACAAGCCATTTCTTCCTTAGAACAAGCAAATCCTCTTCACCGTCTACAGTTTCTTTCCTTCTCCCACCGGCTCCTGATTTTCAACACTTCCCATGTAATTATGATTACAGATGGAAATTGGAGTGGTGGTAAATGGGGTTTATCATAATTCGCGATGCATATTACAATGAGGAGATCTTTATCATTTTCACAAGAAAAATATTTAACTGTGATTTGCAGAAGGTGACATTTCAAAAAGCCCAAGAACGCTCTGTCAAGACAGCCCGCTTGCCAATCCAGGAATACATGGTCAGATGCCAGAATGGGAAAAACTATCATTCAGACATCTTGGCAATCAATCAAGGTACTGCTTATGTGGCCCACACTTTTTTTTTTTTTTTTTTTAACTTGAGAGAGACAGAGACAGCACGAGTGTGGGAAGGGTAGAGAGAGGGAGAGAGAATCCCAAGCAGGCCCCACACTGTTAGCGCAGAGCCTGATGTGGGGCTCATACCCATTAAACTGCGAGATCATGACCTGAGCCGAAACCAAGAGCCACCCAGGCGCCCCTTACATGGCCCACACTTAGCGTGTGTTAATTCTGGTGCTGCTTCTTTGCATCCTGTTCACATGGAAGTGGTCCTCGAAGCAGTACCCCGTGAATAATGTGCTCAGATTTTATTGCCTGCACTGCATGACAAGTATTCTGGCCTCTCAGAGGCAATTTGCTTTTTCTTCCTGGATCCCAACTATGTTAAAGATAGGGAAATTGTACCCGTGGCCTAGAATGCCCTGTACTCAACCCATCATTGAACAGTGAATTCTAGATGGCTTTCAGAATTCAGTCCAGGGGCATCTTGGCTGCTCCCTGCCCCCTCAGTCGTTCAGGCACCCTCGCTTGTGTTCCCATTGTATTGTTTTCCTCTCAGTGCTGCGGCACTGTCCATTCACAGAGTCGTCTCTCCCCATGCAGGCTGAGGTCCATGTGGACAAGAGGGGCCGTGTGTGGTGCAGAGTAGGTTTGTTAAGTATTCCAGAACACCTTTTTCCTCATCAGTCATTTACTACTTCTTTTTCCCTCAGTGTGGTCACTATTTTCTTTTTACCCTTCTAACAGTCTTCGATATCCTGTCTGCATACTTTGAGACTCAAAACTGGCCCGAAGCATTGAAGAAAGGAGTTTCTTCCAGAAAAGGCTACGTTCTTCAGAACTCAGTGGACTGATGGGCAGACAGCCTAAGGAGCTGCAGGAGGGGAAATTGCTGGAGGTGCCTTGACCGAAAAGCGGAGCAGAGGGTGGCGATGGCACACACTTGCCTTTACTTGACATCTTGGGTCTTCACTAGGATATGAGTTACTGATAATAGGGACCACATTTTATGCTCTTTTATATTTCCCAGAGTGCCTGGCTCACAGGAAGAGCCCAGATATATGACTAAGTAAAAAGTTTACATAACCAGGAATTAGGCCAAAACTACATGGCTTTGGATGTATTAATTCCTCTTTTATATATCTATTTGTGAAATACCTACTCTTTAGAGAGAGCTTAAATAATTAAATAATTATTATTATATCAAGAGTTTAATTTTCACTCAACTTGGTATCATAAAGTTGTAGCATTTTCTCCAGCCTCCCCTGTTCCTGGTGATTTTCCCCAACTCAGTGATTCACTCTGTGTGTTTTGCAGGATAGCAAAACCTAACCTAGCCCTGCTTTAAGCCCCCATCGCACCTTGTTCCCACTTGTGTTCCTGTCCCTTCTGCTCTGAGTATGGGAGCGGAAAGTTTCTCTCTTACTAAAAGTAGCCTCCTAACAGGACACTTTGTGGGAGTATCTTTGTATCTTTCTGAGCCTTGTACAAACTCGTTTCTGCATATGTATTTATAATCAACAGGCAGAAGTGAAGAGCAAAAAACAGAGTATGGGTAAGTCTAACTTTAAAATAACTAGGAAAGAAAAAACAAAACAAAAGAAAATACATTGCCTCTGACACAAGCATGTTGGATAACCTTTCATTACACAATTTCAGTGATTCCTCTTCTCAGGTCTTCGTTACATACAGTTGCTTCAGTTACTCTGGCCAGCTAGGGCTAGTCAACTTGAAAGCTAAGCTCTTAGCAAATTCAGAGAATGTATTCTGTATCTCAGAGGAACCAAAACGTTACTTCTCTGCTCTCTCCCGTCCGTTTCATAATTTAATCCTTCAGGAGCTATGATCACTTGATAAATTATATCAGTATCTTTGTATTAAAAACAGCCCAGTCTTCAGGAAACATCTTTAGGAATATATAATGCTCCTTGGTTTTTATCGCCATATTGAGTGAGTTCTATAATCTCTGTCTTCCCAAAGGGACCTCCTGTGGCTGGGCTTCAGGGGTGACTTATGCTCCCAGGGAGGTCTCTGACATCCGAACACTGACCTGGGTATCTGCCAGGCTTCATTTTTACCTCTAAACGCTTTGCGTAAAATACCAAACAGCATGGAAGAATTTCCTCTCCGACTCTATCACTTCTACCATTTTTTTAAAAACCTAGGCAGGTAGTTTTGGACTTGGATTCAGAGATCCTCATCAGGGTTATTTACGGAACAACAAAAAGCTGGACATACCCGAAATATCCTATAACATGAAAATGAAATATTCTATAACTACTTCATTTTTAATAGCAACCATATAAGAAATACATTAAACATTGAAGTGGACAAAGTAGATTACAAAGTAGTATATAAAGTATAATCCTATAATTTTAATTTAAAAAATACTCACATACACTATGTCTATAGTGCATTTGCTTCTTTATACTTTATGTATTCTAATTTTCTTCGTTGAACATGTTTTACTTTTATCAGAAAATAATTGTTATTTTAATGCTTCCAGTTTATTATAAAAGCTGCACTTCAGCAAAACTAAAGGAGTTAACACCAAATAAACCATAAAACTTTATTGTAAAGAAAAAATACATCATTATTTTATAATGACTTTTCTCACCCACAAGAACATGGGTGGGCAACTAGGAACATTTTTATAAAAATATTTTATTTAGGACTTTAATAAGACAATGTGTACATTCACATTTTGCCTTCTAAAGGTTTAGTGGAGAGAGGTTCACCTGAAAAAAATTTCCCCCAAGAAACCCATAGTCTCCTAGGTCTACTGACCCATAAAAAATTCCATCTAACTTTCTGCCAGTCTGGAGAAGATCTGTTTTCTTTGATCTGCTGTCATATGTTCACAAGCTTCTAAAATGTTTGCCAAAATTAAGGTCTGCTGAATGGTTTTTGCCTTAACCCATATTCTTCCATTCATTCCAAATACTATCTCCAGTGGGTAGAGTTTCCCCACTTCCTGTAGGATTTCACAGTCTGGAGCCAGCAGCCTGGTGAGGAAAAGGAAAGAAAATGAAATTTAATAAAGTGGTAGGATGTGACCTGACTCTCCTTTAGCAGAAGACTTAGTTTCTGGGCAGTTCTCCATAGTTATTCAAATCCCCATCAACATCATCCAAGAAAAAGGTACATGACATCTGCTGCCCTCTTGCGTCCAAGCACACTTACCAGTATACCACAGGTCCCAACAGTGGGTTATGTTCTCTACAAAGAAATCGAAGTCTCTGTCACCAACTTTACAGAAAATATGTACAAAGTTCTTCTCTACCGTCAAGGCACCTTAATTCTAGGCTTTAAAACTGTAGCTTTTGTGTTATCTTGGTGCTTAAAGAACCAGCTTATTTTCCGGAACATGTAAGTTATTTCCCAGTATTAGGTTCAGTACTTGGGAGAGAAGCATTGACTTTCAAACCACAAGGGTGCTGCTTCTCTGTCTTGAGTTTGTCCAAATCTGCAGAGTAAGTAGCAAAGAGAGGCATGTAGCACTGAGCTCTGAAGCTCAGTGGCTCTAGGAGTAAAGCTCTTGAATAGCACATAACGGGGCAGGTAAAGGTCAACACCTAACAGAACCTACCTCTGGGAACTATGAAATCTGCCAGGACAGACTAACAGGAGCCTTATGGGAATGTTTGCATAAAATTACAGAGTACATCAGCCTACCTGCATTTGGCCCCCATTACTAGAGGTATCTGGTGATTTTGTACAATGGTAAATTACATCTATATTCAAATGACTCAGAAGGAGGAAAGGCCAGTTTTCACATCTGATTTCCTGGGAAAGAAGCCCAAGACTCCATATCAACACAAAAACTATACACCACCAGATACATATGTATTAATGTATTTACATAAAGAGAGGATGGGACTAGAGGCACGAGTTTACAATGGTGTTAAAATGGCTACTGATTTCTAACTTTGAGGAGATTCAGACATTGTTACAAAGAATCCAATCCCAAAAATCGGTCAGCTTTCCTAGAAGGTATAATTATAAAAGAAGACAGTCAAGCCAGAAGGCATTAGGACTTACTTTCTAATTAAGCCCAAAGTCACTTTAAAAAGCAGACCATCCTGGCCAATCACACCCATTCCATTGGCTCGTCCACAGCTGTCAATACAGACCATCTCTGGTTCCATGTCTTTATTAGCAACCACAAATTGGCCATAGATGAGATCTCCAACCTAAAATATAATTCAAAAACAGTTTGTTTTCTCTCAATCATTCTATAGGTTCTACTGGTTCTTTCCCACTGGCAGCAATGCCTGCCATGTATACTTCTGTGCCCAAGGGACCAACTATCCTCCAGAATACCCAGAGTCACTCGAGTTGACTCTTTAAAAAGGCAACATTAGCCAAGTGTGTCCTCCCTAGACTGGGAGCTATCTCAAAGACAAGAGAACATCCTCTAGGCTTATGCCATCCAATATGGTAGCCATTACCCACGTGTAGTTAAACTTACATTAAAACTGATTAAAATTAGATCTTTAGAATTCAGTTCCTCCATTTCATTAGCCACATTTTTAAACGTATTTATTTTTTTGAGAGAGAATGCACATGCGTGGGTGAGGGAAAAGGGAGAGAAGGGGAGGGGAGGGAATCTTAAGCAGTCTCCATGCCCAGCATGGAGCCTGATGCAGGGCTCAATCTCATGACCGTGAGATTATGACCTGAGCCAAAATCAAGAGTCCATGCTTAACCCACTGAGCCACCCGGGCGCCCCGCATTAGCCACATTTCAATGCTCGACAGCCACAACATGGCTAGTGGCTACCATACTAGTCACTGCAGATGTAAAACACTAGCATCATCACAAAGTTCTACTAGATAGCACTACTCTAGGGAGTTACAGAAAATTAGAAGAAACTCCAGGCATGTAAATTATTCAAAGCAACATGGAACAATGGTAATTCATCGGTACTTCATGCAAGATTTACTTAACCTCATAGAGTTGAACTTCAAAATGATGAAACTAAAGGAATGGAGAAGAGTGAACTTGTTTTGTTACTGTATCTACTGTTTGTTGGTGACTAGCAGCTGAAGAGGAACAGAACATTCTCTGCATTTCAGAAGCATTGGGTCTTGGAGGGCAGTGGGGACGCACATATAAATAACAAAGTTCATTTAAGACTGAATCCAGTAAGTACCAGAGTAAAGTTATAAGGAAGGCGATTGTAAATGAGGAATGGTTTTATAGAGATGGTGGTGTTTAGCCTGAGTCTCGAAAGATGAGCATGTGTTCCACAGGCTAAGGGGACAGAGCAATCAGACAGATAAAGCAATCCAGACAGAGGGAACAGCATGAGCAAAGGTACAACAGCAGGACTTAGGAGTTCAGTCGTGCTATTTTCTTTTTTTATAAGGTATATTTATTTGAGAGAGGGGGAGAGAGCACGAGCAGGGGAGGGACAGAGAGAGAATCCCGAGCAGGCTCTGCACAGCGTGGAGGCCGACGTGGGGCTCAAACCCATGAACTGTGAGATCGTGACCTGAAAGGAAATCAACAGTAGGATGCTTAACCAACTGTGCCACCCAGGCACCCCTCAGTAGTGCTATTAAATAATTCGGAGTGGTTCAAGCATGGTTGTGCAGAGGATGTAATTATAGATAGGTGAAGACTTCTGGAGTATAATGCCAAGGAAATCTGTAGGCTTTAAAGAACGCTTTTCTTTTCTTTTTTTTTTTTTTTTTTTGAGTAAGGGGAGTGTATGAGGCTGTCAGTTCTCAAAAGCCTGGATAGAAGGGGGAAAATGTACAGGCAGGGATGTTAGTGAAGAGATCACTGGGGTGCCTGGTTAGCTTGGCTGGTTAAGCACTGGGCTCTGTGCTGAAGGTGCAGAGCCTGCTTGGGATTCTCTCTCCCTTTCTCTCTCTGCCCCTCCCCCACTCACACATGCATGCTCTCTCTCTCTCTCTCTCTCTAAATACATATTAAAAAAAAAAAAAAGATCGCTAACCAATTCTGGTCAAAAAGTAGCTCAGGTCTGATCTTGCAAAATGGAGGGATACAGGAATGAATGTGCGGAAGATCGGCGATAGACTCAAACAGGATCAGTTACGAGTAAGCAACTAAAGACACGTGAGAGGTTCGTGAAAAGGGGCAAAGACACCACCACATTTCTGGCTTGGGTGGACAGAAAGAGTGTGGATGTACCGCCTGAAGAGCCCAAATTGAAAACTTGAGGTAACAAGACTGCTCCTCTGCCAGCTCCAAGCAGAGCTTGTGGGGTGACGGTGATGTGACCCAAGTTGTGAGATGGCATTCCCTGGACTTCACGGTCGGGATGGATGGGTGGTTGATACAGCAATTTGCACCACTCAATCCTCCTTCCTCCTCAAGCCTATGGCCTACTTCCTTGTCCAGTGGATATGGACATAACAAATAACAATAGAACAGACAGAGCCTTTCCACTCAGTAGAGCTGAAACAGCCCCCAATATAGCACATGTAAAATAAGCAAGTGACTCTAACCCCAGAGCTGGAGCACTGGGAACAACTCTTAGAGCCTGAAGTGACTACAAAGATGCTCAGGGATCGACCCAGAGAAGTGCGAAAGTCAGTCATGCTTCAGAGACAATTCAGGTAGCCGTCTGGATATTTGGGTGTTGCTGGATATTGCGATGCTTTTCTTATTTTTGAAAGCAAAGGCCCCCATCGTTACCTGCACATTTGGTCTGTTTCTTTTAGTTGCACCTTCAAATGCCAAGTAAGACAAAGAGGCTGGCTCACTCCCTCCAACGTCAACTTTGAATATGTCTCCAGATTTAGCCGTCACTATGCCAATCACATGGTCTCCTTTCACTGGGACATACTACAAAAGAAAACAGAATGAAGGGACAGCTACAAATGACCATCATTTCCGTGATATCTTAGAAGATATCTACAGATAGCCCTTAGTGGTTACTTTACCATTTGTCATTTAGAGATATTTAGAAAATATGAAATTCAAGTCTACAAATTAATACAAATCTACAACAAATCTGATCATACGTTACTTTCAATAAAAGAAAATCAATCATAAACTCTCAGGTTTACAGCTTCTAACACTCTGTTCATTTCAGCCAGTATCCCATACCTCCTGTATCCTTATCAGAACCCCCAAGCTCCTGCTTGCATATTAAGTCTAGTGCTACAAGGGGTCCTCACAACCAAGGAAGGCTATTTCATTGTCGGACAGTTTTTCCCATATTAAAGTCCTTACTTATTCTAAGAGAAATTTAACTCTCTGTGACATCCACTCATTGGGCCTGGTTTCCCTTTGTGGGACCCGAAAAGATACGCCTGGTGTCCTTTGTAACTTTGAAGGCAATGACGATGGCTTACACCTCTTATATACCAACATTTCCAGTCTCCTTTCTCTCCTGGCCACCCTTCTCGGGTCACGTTCCATTTGTTCACAGTCCCTCTAAAGGGGATGCAGAGGTGGGCACAAGACTACGGTGGCTCTAGACTAGTATTAACAGAGGGGTCCGGGGCCCGATCCCTGCCTCCTCCCAGAGTGGGGATATCACTTTCACGGCCGTACCACCTCTCCGGACTCCCAACTCACCCGTTTCTGCTGCGAGTCCACCCAGTAAACGCCACCGCTGCCGCTGCTGCCGCCGGGATCCTTGTAACGGAGGCGGCCGCACTTGGTGACCAGGAGGCGGTCGCCACAGCGCCGCAAGCCCGGGCCGCACACTACACGCACCCGGGAGCGCACCCCCGCATTCAGGCGCAGCGGTCGCTCCCCAGCACCCCCCGGGCCTTCTGCGTCCTCCTGCTCTGGCAGCAGCAGTTCCTCACCCGGGAGCACCACCTGATCTAGCACAGTGCGCGCCGCTCGCGCCCTGCCTCCCGCAAGGGATTCGGCCGCGACGGCCACCGCCTCTGCCATACCGGGAGCCACCAAAAGCAATTTCCAGCTTCCGCTTCCGGCTCCGCGTCCAATCTCCAGCCTGCCCAAGGATTTCCGTTTCCGGTAGTAACGGTCTATTGGAATTGAACTTCTGTCCACGAAACCTGTTAGCTGTGGGCTGGAGGGTCCAGCCAAGGTGGCTGCTATGATGTCTCTACCCCGCCGCCTATCTTGCAGTCTTTCTGCAAATCGGTACTCGAAACACGCAGCTTGAGTCGATGGCAGATCCTTCACTTCCGATGTCTCGGGTCGCACCGCAGGATACAAGACGCTCTTACGTGTGGTTCCGTGGGAACCTTGGAGGCGGAGCAGAGGCGCTTAGGGAGTTGGTCCTTTCGTTCCGACTCCGCCCTCAGAAGGAAAAGTATTTTCCTTTTCCAAAATAAAATTTTTTTTGCTGGTTGCTAGATATCTATTTTAATCATGGAAAACAAAAAGAAGAATAAAAAAAATAAACAAAAGGTATTTGTCTTGCTCCCATTTGTCTGTTAGGCCGTCAGCTAGTTCTTACTTTTTTGTAGCCCAAGGTCTTTAACAGATAGTAACTGATGAATGAATGCATGTTAACATTTTGGTGTGTATTTCTCTCCAGACTTTTTTCGCCTGCAAATATACAGATGCCCATGCACATTTCCACATAACTGAGCTACACCTACATGATCCGAGGAATTAGTAACTGCAGTTAAGTCCTTGAGGCTACATTCCATGGAGTACACTAGGTACCCAGGTGAGAAGCAGCTGAATTCCAAATCCATAGCATATCAGGACTGCTCTTACTTTTAGGCTCTTGCTTGAAATAATTGTTTCCTGTGTAAACTAGCACGTCCAGTTAGCGTTTGGTCAGATTCCCTAGCAGGGCTGAGAGCTCCCTGGGACTGGGAGGGCTTAGCTTTTCCTATCTCTTTGAAAGACTGGCTTACCACATGATTTATTAAATTTTGGGGATGTTTAAAGAGGATCGTCTCTAACATACCCTCCAAATTTGGCAAAGTGCTGACAAGTCAAATGAGTAAGTATTAAGAGGCCAACTGAAACGTAGCTTTTGTTCTTTTGCAGTCAAACTGTTCAAAGTTTTCTTGGTCAGCAGGGATGGTGTAGATTGTATTTTCTCTCCTCCCCAATCCAACCCATTTCTAGAGGCTCTGGAATCAGTAGTCCGATGACTAAGACCACCTGAACTGCGGCTGGCCCACGACCATGCCCAAAATGGAGTCAACGGCCCCAGGTATAAGCCAGGCAGAGGGAGAATTCGGGAAATGAACCCAAGAGTGTCCCTTGGACACCCCACGTTGACAGAGAAGCCACTGGAAAAAAACTTGGCCCAAACTTGGCTAAGGAGGTCTTCAGGGTCCACTACCTTGTGAGGGCGGCCACCTGGGTACCCTCCTGGCTCATTCCTAAGTCAACGGAAAAAATCGGAGACCCTGGGTATGCACTCGCCTGAAGCCCGGAAGCTGGGCGCGGAAGCGTAGGCCTCAGCACCTCGCGGGAGAGGCCCCCCGACACGCCTCGAGGGGGCGGGCCCAGGGGGCGGAGCGCGCGGGAAGGACGCCGGGCTTTGGGCCGCGTGCCGCCATGGCTGTGCTTCGCTGCTTCGGCGCCCCGCGGCCGCTGGTGAGTGAGAGCGCGCGGCCGGGGCTGGCGTGGTGGGCAGGGCCCCGGGGATGCTGAGTTCCGTCCGCGTGCGGGAGAGCGGGGAAGCCAGACCTCCAGCGAGTGTGCGGAGCCGGGCTTCTCGCAGCGGCCACGGACTTCCGTGACGTGCAGGTCTGCCTTGGGGTCCGGTTGGTTAGCGGGTACGAAGTTCGCGACTCCAAATAGAGCGTGCTGTAGTTTCTGGACGTCAAAATGGCCGTGGGACTGGGGAATGCATAGGAGGCCGGGCCCATGCAGTTAACGCACGCCTTCCCGCGTCGAGAGCGAGCTTAGCTGGAGGCCCCTGGATGGGGGCTTCCCAGCATATCGGCCCAGGAGGATTAGGCCCATTCCCTGTTGCGAGGACTGCCCACTTGGAACCTGTGCTGTAACGTCTGCGCCGCCCTCCATTAGCTCCGGCTTCCACCTCCCCACTTCTCAGGCTTTTCATCGGCAAAGTTACCAAATTGAGTTTTGGAAAGGTTGGACTTGACCACAACCTTCCAGACGATTTCCTGAAACTTCCTCTTTAGAAATCTTTGCGATTTAGCATGTCTCCCTGTTCTAACTCCTTCCACTAATCAAGTAGAACTATATCACAGGGAACTCGTGCTGAGAGTAGATATACAGAAATGCCCCAAATCCCTTTGGTGGTATTAAAGAGGTTAAAAAAAAAAAAATCTGCGACTTGAGAAGCTGGAAAAGTAACGTCTTGGTTGCTTTTCTTTGTAGACTGGTGAAATTGGGCGATTCTTGTTTTTGTTTTTTCCTTTCAATCAACAATAGTAGTTGAGCATTTGCTCTGAGCGAGGAAGTGAGCCAGGGAGTCAGCTGAATCAGGCCCCTGCCCTGGAGGAGTTAGCTGTCTTCACATGAAAATACTAAGGGCTCAGGTGGCTGTAATAACCTGATTAGGGTGTCAGTCGCAACGGTAGATAGGATGAAATGGCTACCTGTATGTGGGAGAAAGGTGGGAGTCAGGATAGGTGGCCCAAAGAAAGCGATATTTGAATGAACCTTTATGATTTTTTTTTACTTTACTGGTTTACAAAAATTACAAATGAACTACATGCTGATTTATATGCAGAAACGAAAAGCCCAAGTAAGTATTGTTAGTATCTTTATTCAAGTAAATAATTTAAATGCTCACAATTGTCACTTTAAATGAGTCTCTGCTACAGGTTCCTTTTTTTTGCTACAGGTGTTTTAACCACAAATAATCAAATCACAATCACAAATGACAAAAAACTAAAGAGAGTTTTAAAGAGTATAAGAATAGCAAATGTGGGGCGCCTGGCTGGCTCAGCCGGTTGGGTGGCCGACTTCGGCTCAGGTCATGATCTTACGGTCTGTGAGTTCGAGCCCCGGGTCGGGCTCTGTGCTGATGGCTCAGAGCCTGGAGCCTGCTTGGGATTCTGTGTCTGCCTCTCTCTCTGCCCTTCCCCTGCTCATGCTCTCTCTGTCTCTCAAAAATAAACGTTAAAAAAAAAAAAGAATAGCAGATGTAAGGAACAGTCATTATGCCCAGTACTGAGATAGCACATCTGTGGAAGTCTCTCCCTGCTGTTCAGGACTGATTGAGTGAGTCTTTGTTGGAGAGAATATGGTCATGGCTCATTAAATGGTAAGAAGTCATTGGGAACCTGTGCCAGTGGAACTTGCTTAGAAACCCACCCTCCAGGACTTGCTGGTATTTCTGTGGTTCTGGGAAAAGTTATTCCTGGGGATGTGTCACCTGGAAGCCCCTGTCACAAAACTGCCTGATAGGGTGCTAGGGAAAACTTCTGGGTGCTTCTGGCCACCAAGAGAAGTAGGAGCAGATGCTAGAGAAGCCGCCATGCAGAAGGAGTATACCAGAGAGTACACTGGCACCAGTAACTAAAACCTATTCTTCCTGAAATGTTTCTGCAGGTCCTCCTACCTACAAAGCTTGTCTTCATGTTAGATTGGAAAGGAAACATGTCTTAAAGGCCCAGACCCATTTTCTCAGAGCAGGTGGGAACGGAGAGTTTAGACCATCGTGACAGTACTTTGATAACTGGCTCAAGGTCTCATCAAATTGTGATGAGCTCAACAGACTTGTCAGTAACAGCAGTAGAGTCGGCCCAGGTCCAGATGGCTCCACTGATGAATTCTACCAAACGTTTAAAGAATACCCATTATTTGCCAACTCTTAAAAAAAAAATAGAAGAGGGGGGAAGACATACATTCTGTGAGGCCAGTATTACCTTGGTATCAAAACCAAAGATACCACTGGAAAAGAAAACTACAGATTTATATCCCTTAGGAATGTAGACACAAAATCCTCAACAAAATACTAGCAGAGTGAATCCAACATTCTATAAAAAGGGTCATACACCATGACCAAATGGGATTTATCCTTGGACTATAGTCTTCTAACATCTGAAAGCAATTTAATATACCATACCAAAGGGCAAAAGCCACATTGTTAATAGATACAAAAAAAAAAAGCCTTTTAAAAATTCCCAACATCCTGTCATGATGAAAACACTCAATAAACTAGGATTGGAAAGAAACTTCCTCATCCTAATAAAGGGCATCTACGAAAACCCACAGCTAACATTGTACTTAACGGTGAAACACTGAGAGCTTTCTCCCTAAGATCGGGAATGGGACAAGGAAGTCTGCTCTCTCCACTTCTATTCAGTATTGTACTGGAGGTTCTATCCCAAACAGTTCAGGAAGAAAAATAAAGAAAAGGTATCCAGACTGGAAAACAGTGAAGTAAACTCTTAGAAGAAAACATAGAGCTGAGTCCTTTGACCTTGGATTGCCAGTGGGTTCTTAGGACCAACAAACGCAAACACCCAAAGAAAAAACCTTGGACTTTATCAAAACGTTTGTGCTTCAACGTCACCGTTAAAAAAGTGAACAGACAACCCACTGAATGGGAGAAAATATTTGAAAATCATGTATTTGATAAGGGACAAGTATCTAGAATTGTAAACAACATTTACAACTCAGTAATACACAAGTGACCCAATTTAAAAATGGACAAAGGATCCAAATGGACATTTTTTCCAAAGAAAAATGAATGGCTAATAAACACATGAAAAGATGCTTAATTAGCCCAGGAAATGCAAAGTGAAACCACAATGATATGCCACTTTAGCCCCACTAGGATGGCTATAATTAAAAAGATAGTAACTTAAGTGTTGATGAGGATGTGGAGAATTTGGAACCCACACGCTGCTGGTGGGAGTGTAAAATGATGCAGCCGCTTTGGCAAGGTTTGACAGTTGCTCAAAAAGTTAAACACACAGGTACCATATAACATGACAATTCCACACCTATGATATAATCCAAAGATCGAAAGCTTATGTCTACAAAAAAATGCACATGAATGTTCGTAGCAGAATTATTCAAAATAGCCAGAAAGCATAAACGATATAAATGAACAGCAGCGGATAAATGGGAAAACAAAATGTGGCATATAATGGGATATTATTTAATCCTGAAAAAGAACAAAAGGTATCGATAACTGCTACAATGTGGTTGAATCTAGAGAACAGTAGACTAAGTGAAAGACACCAGATACAAAAGGCTACATTTCTGTTTGTGCAAAATATCCAGAATACATAAAGCTGTAGAGGCAGAAAGTTACCAGGGCAGGGAGAAAGGAGAATGAAAGTTATTGTTTAATAAGTTCAGTTTCAGTTGGGGAAGATGAAAAACCTGGCGGTGGGTGGTGGCGGCAGTGGCGCAGAAATATCAGTGTGCTTAATGCCACTGAACCGTCCCCCTAGAAATGGTTAAAATGGTAAATTTTATGTTTACCGCAATAAAAGGAAGATTTCCACAGAAAAGGGAGAGGGCTATGTGAAGCAAATGTGACAAAAAATCTAGTAATTGTTGAACCTGGATGATAGGCATATGGTTGTGCTTTTTGGTTAAATTTTTTAAATGTTTATTTTTGAGAGAGAGAGAGAGAGAGAGAGAGAGAGAGAGAGAACAAGTGGGGGAGGGGCAGAGAGAAAGGGGGACACAGGATCCGAAGTGGGCTCTGCACTGATAGCAGAGAGCCCAATGCGGGGCTTGAACTCACGAACCACAAGATCATGACCTGAGCCAGAGTTGGACACTTAACTGACTGGACCACCCAGGCGCCCCTCGTTTATTTTATTTTTTAATGTTTATTTTGAGAGAGAGAGACAGAGTACAAGCAAGAGAGGGGCAGAGAGGGAGGGAGGGGGAGAGAGAGAGAGAGAGAGAGAGAGACAGAATCCGGAACAGGCTCCAGACGCTGCGCTGTCAGCACAGAGCCCTACACAGGACTTGAACTGTGAGATCATGACCTGAGCCAAAGTCGGATACTCAGTCGACTAAACCATTCAGGCACGCCCCTGGTTTTTTAATTCTATTCTAGTTTTGTTTGTTTGAAAATTTTTCATAGTTGAGAAACTAGTGTGGAGACACGAAATCTAGATATCTTCTTGATGACTGTTCAGCATGGTGGAGCAAATAATGGAAAAAGTTACTGCAAAACAAGCAAAAAATAAACACAGCTTTGACCATACCTTTCACCTGCCTAAACTCCAGGGGGCATCCTGTCTCTTACAAGAAAAAAACCAAAACTAACAACTGGCCTCAGCTCACTCTGTCTGCCATCTTTATCCTGCTTCTCTCTGACTTTAATTTCTTCTGAGCAATACCAGGTCACTTTTACATTTATCACGTATGTGCCCTGATCTGTGCCATTCAAGCCACGTATGCCCTCTGCTTACAATTCTTCTAAATGTAACAAACCAATCTCCCTCTCCCTTCTCAACCTTTTCCTTCAAACTTGGACTGGATTGCCAGCTTGTCCAGGGACTATCGTCTGATACTGGCTTGGAGCTAACTGCCCTTCATCTGTTTTCATAGCTCACTGTCCATAGTTTATCATAGCAGGAAACATGAGACTGAAACTACCAAATTTATACACATGCACATGTACACATGCCTGGAATGTAGCAACTGGTATATCAAATGCATTGCATGAAAGTCTGTGAAGGAGTTTCTCTACCAGGAAGAGCTCTTAACATAAACTTGCTATCTCTCCAGCTTTATGAATATTTTACGTCACAGACCCCTGCAGGGATTACTTGACATACTTTCTCTCTAGGCTAAAAAAATGTTTGAGGAAAAACAGTGATATGAACCACCCCACCCCCCTAGAAAAATTCACTTCGAATTTTCATCTAAATAATGTAGAGATAAGTGACTTATTTTGAAAGTCTATAAGACTTTTTATAAATAATTTTTTTTTATTTGAGTGTAGTTGACACACAATGTTACATCAGTTTCAGGTACAACATAGTGATTCGACAAGCTTATAGCCAGTTTTCAAAAAGTCTTGTAGAGATAAAAGTCTATAAGGCTTTTTGAAAAATAGTTGTGGTTGCCAGAGGCTGGGGGAGGTAAGAATAACTCTTTAATGGGTACAGAGTTTCAGATGGAAAAGCGAAAAAACCGTTCCTCCAGTTCTAGATCCAGAGGCAGCCACCCTCATCTGCAGTTCGTTCCTTTAGAAAATAACTAGCCATTGTTTTGGGGGTGGAGGTGGGGATAGCAGGCAGGCCATTGGGTTAGGGGGCCACGTGGTACCCCGGCTTTGAGCTGCTTCACCTCCTATCAGCCTTTTACCATACATAGTGTCTGTGCCTTCAAGGGCTGAGTCTCCCCAGGGTTGTGTGGAGCAAACAGGCTCACCTGTGTTCAGAAGGCCCCTGCAGCTATCTCAGGTGGAAACTACCCTCTACTAGTTACCAAGGGCAGTTGCTGTCTTACATGTGTTGAAAACTTTCATCTGCTATTGTCTGCTCTTCTTGTTGTCCAGTGGATTTATACCTTTTTAAGAACTCCTTTATGGTCTAAGCGTATGGCCAGTTCGTCATTGTGCGGACCATTTGTTTTTGTTAACAGAAGTCTGCTAGTACTGCATTTATTGTTGATTAAGCTGAGAAACTCAAAATCTGTACACCTGGGTCAGACTCTAGGTGTCACTTAGTTGTCGGAGCCTTTAAACAGCTAAGGAAAGGCACGGAGGTTAGCTCTTCTTCCATGCTTGTGAAGTTTTCCCCAGATCTCACTCTAAAACAAAATATGATGGTTCTGCTCCCCAGCCCTGCCAGTTACATGCAGCATTTAAAAAATTGCTTTAATGAGGTGTAATTTAAATACTATAAATTTCACCCACTTTAACTATACAATTCAGTGATTTTTTTTAGTAGGTTTATGAGTTGTGCAACCATCATGGACTTCCAGCTTTAGAACATTTCGGTCACCCTAAAAAGGTCCCTCATGCCCACTTGCCATCAACTCCCATTCCTACCCTAGCCCCATGGCACCACGAATCTATATTCTGTCTCTCTAGTATGCCATTTCTGGACATTTCTTATGGATAGAGTCATACAATATGTAGATTGTTTTGTGTCTGGCTTCTTTCATTTAACATGTTTTGTGTTCATCTACATTTGTAGCAGATATTAGTAGTAAATCATTCCTTTTTATTTCTGAACAGTATTCTGTTGTATGGATACACCACATTTTGTTTATCCATTTACAAGCTGATGACCATTTGAGTTGTTTTCACTTTTTGGTTATTATGAATAATGCTTTTAACATTTGCATACAAGTCTTTCTGTGGATGTATGTGTTCATTTCTCTTGGATAGAGTACCTAGGAGTGGAATTGCTGGACTATATGATATATATACTTAAAAATTTTTAATGTCTTAATTTTATTTTTGAAAAAGAGTATGAGCAGGAGAGGGGCAGAGAAAGAGGGAGACACAGGATCCAAAGAGGCCTCTGTGCCCTGACAGCAGTAAGCCCGATGCGGGGCCCAAACCAACAGACTGCTCAAACTTGAGCAGAAGTGCGATGCTCAACCATCCGAGCCACCCAGGTGCCCCTGATAAATTTATTTTTAACCTTTTAAGAAACTGCCAAATTTTTCTAAGTTACCCCATTTTACATTTCCACCACTAATGTATAAAGGTTCTAGCTTCTCCACATCCTAACACTTATTATTGTCCTTTTGATTAAAGCCAGCTTAGTAGGTGTGAATATTATCTCACTGTGGTTTTAATTTGCATTTCCCTAATGACTAATATGCTTAATAGACATTTGTAGATCTTATTCGATGGAATGTCTCTTCAGATCTTTTGCCTATTTTTCTCTTTTTAAATGTTTGTTTATTTTTGAGAGAGAGAGAGCATGAGCAGGGGAGAGGAGAGAGAGAGGGAGAGAGAGAATCTCAAGTAGCCTCTGCACTGTCAGCACAGAGCCAGACGCGGAGCTTGAACCCATGAACCATGAGATCATGACTAAGAATCAGATGCTTAACCAACTGAGCCACCCAGTCACCCCTGCCCATTTTTAAATTGTGTGGCCTATCTTACTGATTTATAAGAGACTCTTAAATACATTTTAGATATAAACCCTTTACCAGATACATGGTTTACAATTTTTTTTCTCCCAGTCTGTGGCCTGTTTTTCATTTTTGTAACAGTATCATTTGAAGTGTATTTTGAGTTTTGACGACATCCACTTTACCATTTTTTTCTTTTTAAATTGTGCTGTACTCTGAAGACTGGTCATGGAATCCAGTATTTTAGAATTGTGAAGTGTCTGATTTTTTACAAAACGAAGTTTTAAACTATAGCTCTCCAGTAATAAACACTCATTTTTTCACTCACCTGATAATGTCAAGTACTGTGCCTATGTTCATAACTCAAATGCTTTCATAGCTGGCTTTTTAAGCTAACATTTGTAAGCTAATAGCTTGCAGACTTTTGTGTGTATTTGTTCCACAGGCTTTTTTTTTTTTTAATTTAAGCGTGGCTTTTAATTTTGTTTAAAGTTTATTTATTTTGAGAGCGAGAGCATGCAAGCATGGGAGGGGCAAATAGAGAGGAAGAGAGAATCCCAAGCAGGCTCCGTGCAGTCAGCACAGAGCCCAACGTGGGGCTCGAACCCACGAACGATGAGATCCTGACCTAAGCTGAAATCAAGAGTTAGATGTTTAACCGACAGAGCCACCCAGGCACCCCTTTCAATGTTTTATTATGGACGGCTCCAAACACATAAAAGTTGACAGACTAGTGTAATGAACTTCCATGTAGCCAAAATACAGCCTCTGTGGCCACCAATGCTGCTACATGTACATCCATGGGAAAAACAATCGAGTTAACATTTAATAATCAGATTTCACTTGAAATTTTTACTTTTTATCAGTTAATCCAGAACCCAGTATGGGTTCAAAGATTGGCAAGAATAGTATCACCTTTGGGTTGCTTTTACTTCAGTTTACTACCAAACCAGCAAATAAGCTGGCAGAGTGCACAGAGTTAAGGATATAGCTGCTTTCCCACTGTCTCAGAGGTGTTTGAAGTTCAAGGATGACTACCAGGACTTAGAACCCTATATAACCGGAAGGTGGCAAAGTGGCTAAGTCTTTACTCACCATGGACCCGGAGTCGCACGAGGCACCTCCTCGCTGTGCCAGGTACACAGTCTTATTTCTTGCTGCTTCAGTAGGCTAAAAGCAGACCTCATTTTGAACTTCCACATTCATCTTTTGATAAAGCAAATGGCATTACTGAGCTGACTTTCCCTGTGATAGCTGAATCTGGCTGCCCCAGTGGAGAGAGATACAGTGGTGATAATAACTTAAGGGTCAGAGATAACTGCCTACAAAACTCCTACCAATATGCCTGGTGTAGTACTTTACTCATATGGAAGTTATTTTTTTTTAATAGTATTCTGGTTATTCAGGGGTTCACAATGAAAATGTTGACAAGTGTTTAGGGGAAAAGGAGGACCAGACCTGAGATTTGCAGAGCAGCTTGGAGTGTAGGGGTTTTAAAAAAAGTAGGTCCCATCCTTGGCAGTGAGTGCTATACACGGCACAGCACACGGTTATGATTGTGGACTCTGGAGCTGGACTGCCTAGGTTTGAATCCCATCTCTACCACTTGCAGGCTCTGTGACTTATCTTTTCTGTGGGTGTGTTTTCTCATCTCTAAAATGGAGATAACAACATACCAACATAACTTGAGTTTTGAGTTAATATAAAGCAGCCAGAATAATGTAATATATATACTGAGTATTATATAAGTGTTTGCTTTTTATGTTTTATTTTTCATTAAGCTAAATGGTAGGACCATTTCACCCTGACTACATTGTTTTCTTTGAGTTACAGAAGGCTCCCAGATGGAAATGACACAGTTGCTTTCTTGGTTGTTATTCTGATTCTTCTTGTCAGTGCTCTGTAAAACCTATCACAAGTACGGCAAAACCTAGCAATCATGCCAGACAGGAACGGAAACTGAGAGTTCACTCTGGTACTCTAAGGGACCCCTGCAGCAGGGTCCTAGGAACTCTGCCATGAACAAGTCTCAGCTGCTCTTCCTGTCTGCATCTCCTTCTACCACCAACTTTCTTCCTTACCCTCTACCCTGAATTTTTTTCTCTGCCTCATAACTGCTGCTTACTCATGATTTCTTTCTTTCCTTCGGTGTGCTCATGACCATCGTGACTCCAGCGGCCTTGTTTCACCTCATTATTTTTCAGCCCAAATTCTCATTGCCAGCTAACTCACTTCTGGTTTCCCAGTTCAACTCCCATAGAGTATGAATCTGTGTGGACGGAGCTTTCTGGCTTGGCAGCTTCATGGTTCAGTGGCCAGTCTGGCATGGTTGCTCAGTTACTTGCCCCATACTGGTTGGTAGGTAGGGGGAGCTGAAGTTAAAAAGCTACAAAGGTTGATAGCCTAGACCTTCGTCTTCAGTAGGATGTACCTCGGTGAGGTGTCAGGTGTGAATGCCAGGTGTGTGGGCTGCTACAGTAGATGGGCCCCATCCAGGGTTCCTAGAGGGTGTGAGGGGAGTTTCCAAATCTCTTCTGTGGGTCCGGCATTGAATGTGTAAGCAAATGTCATTTGATAGATTCACGGGGCATTTGATAGATTGCCCCAATATACTTTAATCACACCCTTATTTTAAACCTCTAACATTTAATTTTTTTTAATGTTTATTCATATTTGAGAGACTCTGCATGAGCTGGGGAGGGGCAGAAAGAGACAGAGACAGAAGCAAGCTCTAGGCTCCGAGCTGTGAGCACAGAGACCGATGTGGGGTTTGAAATCACAAGCCATGGGATCATGACCTGAGCTGAAGTTGGATGCTCAACTGACTGAGCCACCCAGACACCCCTCATTTAATATGTAGTATATACTAAGAGCAAGGCTCTGTTTGAAGAGCTTTGTATGTATTAACTCATTAAATCCTCGTAACAGCTCTGTGAATTTGATATTATTATTATCAATACTTTATAGATGAAGCTGAGGAACCCCCCTCTGCTCACATATTTGCTAAATCAGGGTTCAAATCCAGGCACTTTGGCTTCAGACAGCCCTACATTACACTATCTTTCATAGATAACCTGACCACACTGAGCTTTCCAGAAAAGCACCCCTTTTAGAACTTTGTGTGGTAAAAGGCACAAAGGGGCGGTCCATTCAAATTTATGTGTTTGTTTGTTTCCCACAAGTTTCATTTAGAATGTTGTTAGTTTTTTTACATTTTTTTATTTAGACTTTTTTTTTTTTTTTTTAAGAGACTGGACTGCAAAGTGGGAAGAATATAGACTTTGGAATCAGACAGTTCTGGATTTGAATCCAGGCTCAAACATCTATCTGGCCTATTGCAAATAATGTTACCTGGGCCACCATGCCCTCCTATTGCTTACCCATGTCAGACATTACTAATTGATTACCATATTGTTTCTTACAAGCCGAGAACCCTTTTCATGATTGCTTAAGACAGGGGATTTGTAGTCAGTGGGTGTTGTGCCAGGAGGTAGAACCTATTTGCGTTCTCTTTTCTTTAACCCCAGATATACAGACTAGCCATCCAAGCCATTACTTCAGTAGCCCACCCAAACCTGTCTCTGTTTCCTTTTAGTCTCTTCACCTTGTGACAAATAGGTTTTGGGAAAAGTTGCCTGTGGCGACCCTGAACTTACAACTTTATGAGACTCAGAAGGAAGAGAAGTCCAGACCCATTAGCCAGCTACCCTATTCCTTACAAGAAGGACCTGCCTTTTGACATTATAGAGCTCATGGAGGAGGTAGAAAAGGAGGTAAGACCCTCCCTCGTGCAGGGAGTCAGCCAGTACAGACTGTGTCAGCCAGACAGGAAGCCCTGGGACAGGTTGCCCCAGTCTGTCCCAGTGTCCACTGTGGACAAACCCTTCCTTTGGGGGCCAGTTGTATCCCATTCAGAAGGATACACTTTTTTCCTCTTAGGCTTTTATGTTCTGGGACTCTTCTTTGTCATTCAGTCCTCTGCCCAAACAAATCTCTGAGGTTTGTTTCATAGTAGTTTCCTTTAGCAGTATAATATGGTGTGGAGGTAGAATCACTGACATACATGCTAGCTGCTTAAAGTGTGAGAGGTACCTTGCTTCTTCCTATAATTACATGTTGAAAAATAAGAAAAAATAAGCAGAAAATTAAAAAATAATAAAAATTATCTGATTCCACCAATGTAAACTACTTTTAGCATTTTGATGTGTTTTCTTCCTTATTTTCTTTGTATACATATACATGTAACTTTCTAACATTTTTAACATTTATTTATTTTTAAGAGAGAGAGCATGAGTGAG
Source organism: Paguma larvata (assembly GCA_030068075.1). Taxonomy (NCBI): domain Eukaryota; kingdom Metazoa; phylum Chordata; class Mammalia; order Carnivora; family Viverridae; genus Paguma; species Paguma larvata. The sequence continues at coordinate 33,107,681 of CM057832.1, read as the reverse complement.
GGAGGGGCAGAGAGAGAGGGAGACACAGAATCCCAAGCAGGCTCCAGGCTCCAAGCTGTCAGCACAGAGCCTGACGTGGGGCTCGAACTCACAGACCACAAGATCATGACCTGAGCTGAAGTCAGAGGCTTAACCAGCTGAGCCACCCAGGTGCCCCACATGTAACTTTTTAAAATGAAATCATGTTATCATGGACATTTTACAGGTTAAAATGACATTATAATTAGTGGCTGCATAATAAAGTATTATATATTAGAGATATTTTAATTTATTTCAGTAATCTCCCAATCTTGGACATTTAGAATTTATAATTTATCTTTTTTAACATCCCTGAATTATTTCCTCAGGGTACTTTTGAAAGTTGGTACTGTATGTTGCCAAATTAGAAGACCCTTCTTTGAGCATAGACATTTGCTATAAGCTTTTGTTTTTCAAACTTGGTGGTAGAACTTAGAGGATTTTTTCCAAACAAAATCTTCTGTGGAAATCCATTATATAAGAAAGATAAAAATCCACCTGCTCTGCAGGCAAAGATTTGGAGCCCTCAGCCTCTCCCTCAGTACCACCTTCACTTGTCCCTACCTCTCTGCTTCCCCACCTCTTCCCCAGCCCCTGCCCCTGGCTGATAAATATGGTTCTTTATACGATGTCTTCTAGCCCATTAGTGAATTGTTAGCATCTGCTATCAGGGTACTTTTCCCTACAGGTAACAGAAAATCCAATTCAGTTCATGTAACTATAAGGACAGTTCAGTGTCTCACATAACAGCAGATCCAGAGAAGGTGATTCCTGGGTTGTTTAATCCAGTGGCTCTTAAGAGCCACAGCAGGATGAGGCTCTTAGCGTTTTTTGGTTTTGTCTTCCTCAGTGTGATGACTCTGGGCTCACACTTGTCCCCTCCCAGTCAAAATATGGCTATAGCAGCAGCAAACATGACATCCTTGCACAGCTCCTGGAAGGGGTTAGGAGGGTGCATATTCCTTTTGGAGGGAGAAGAAACTTCCCAGCTAATTTCCCCTCATTCTTACTGGGCAGGCTGGTGTCACATGCCCATTTCTAGGCCAGCCACTGAGAAGTGGAATAGAATAACCATAATTGGTTAAGACAAATCAGGATTCACCCACTAGAGTTGGGGAATGGCTTAATCTTACCGGAAAACCATGGCAGTCTGGTATGTGAATGATATGCGTGTTCTGTTGTCAAGGGAGGGGGGAAGAAATGGCTGCCGAGTAGCAGCCAATAGTTGTCTGCCATAACATCCCATTAGGAATGATGTCATCCCATTAGGAACCCAAATGTCAGAATTCCAAGGCTGCCTCTCACTTTTGGTATGGCCTGGGCCAAGTCACTCAACCTCTCTGGACCTTAGTTTCATTATCTGTAAACTGGGGATGGTGATACCTGCCTTACCTACCTTACAGAGTTGTGGAGAAGGATGTATGAAAGAACTTTACAAAGTACTTTGCTAATATCAAGGCTTGGTATTAATTTATTCTTATAAATAAATGAGCACCACCAGCCCCTTGTGAAAAGGTAGGAAATCAGTAAAATGCAAATTCTAAGTAGTGTGTTTTGGTTTAGTTATAACATTCACAGTCTAAATTTCATAAAATGACTTATCAAAAAAATCACATATACCTTTAGAAGGACCACTGCAAGTTATAAATACCATAAGAAGGTATGCGTGGGTTGTACTTTGACACCGAGGCTGTGGCCTTACTGTGATTGCACCTGGCATTCAACAGACCGTTTGATGACTACCAGTTACTGATTACCTATTCTGCTCTTAATTTTTATTTTATGTTTCCCTGTTGTTGTTTTTTTCTTCCCTGCAGACAGCGGTTTTACCAAATGTATTTAAAGTAATGTCTCACCGACCATTGGAATTCAGAGCCTTCTTGGCTTATTACAGTGCCATCTGCGACAAGGAGACAGATAGAAAAACAGTGCGAAATCATTCTTGGAGGAGATCCAGATGCCTGCGTGCTAGAGTTCTTCCCAGATAGTTCCAGATCACTGTGGGGCTAGGGAGAGGTTCAGAACGACTAGCTGGCTGAGATAGCCTCTGGATTCTGAAGCTGGGTTCTGAATGTAACTATATGATTATAGATACAGAATCGAAATAAGTTAGGTGATGCCTATGGTTCATCTTTCTTACTTTGGGCTTAAAAGTCCTCTGGCTCCACATAGCCCCCTGGATGAAGTTCAGGCACTTGAGCCTGGCAATCATGGATTTCTGACTTAGGATTCAAGTTAGGTTGCTGTTTTCCAGACCCAAAGATACACTGGTTTAAACAAGATATTTTTCTCTTTCTCACCTAATAGTCCCCATGTGAGCTGCGAAGGGCCAGTGGTGTTGTTTACTATCTGGGATTGCCCTTGCCTACATGCTCGTGCTGACTCACCACTGCTACCGCCAGAAAGAGAAGGGGCATTTGTGGGTACACATTCCTTTCCTTTAGGGTCATGACGTGAAAGTCATATCACTTCCCTCTATGTCCCACTGGCCAGAACTTCATCACATCATCACACTCAGCTGTAAGGGAAGCTGTGTAAGCCATGTGCCTGGCTAAGATGAAGGGACTCTCTCATTGAAGAGGAGACAGTAGGGACTGGGAGACAGTGTGTCACTGAGTCTCCGTGGCCTGACAGCAGCCTGCCTTCCCAGCCACATTTTCCTCAGCCCCTCTTTATGTTCTATCTATTGGAATCAAAGTGGGCTACATTTTACTCTGAAGCATTCAGATCTCATGATTTCTCCAGTCTTTACCTTTGTTTACCCTCTGCCTTGCCCCTGAGACGCCTTTTCTCTGTCCATGCTTTGTGAAGCTGATCTTTCCTTCAAAGTCCATCTCACCTGCCTTTACTCACAAGGGACTCTTCCTCTTGTTCAACTCCCACAGCGTCCTTCATCTGTCCTTTTCCAGTGGCATACAGAGTGCTGTCTACCCTATCTTTCCACAGCTTCTCTGTCCTAGTGGGAAGAGACAGATCGTGTGTTTATGTCTGAGTTCTGCCATAGAGGTTGCATGTGAACTTCAATAAAGTACTTAAATGTTTCAAAGCTTTGGCTTCCTTACTGTTAAAATGGTATTAATACCTACTCTGTAGTGCTGGTATGAGGGTAAAATAAGATTACTTATGTACCAGAATGGTACCCGGTGCCAAAATGAATTCCCACCTTCTTTGCCTCTCCCTATCCCCATGGAGTAGGTCCCCTGAGGTTAGGAAGTCTCTTCTTCTCCCTTCTCCTTTGAAAGTGTCAGTCCAGTACCTGATGGGCCTCAGAAAATGTTTCTGGAATTTTAGTAATATATTCAACACACATTTTCTGAGCAACCTCTATATGACAGGCATTCCTCTGGGGATATGGTGGTGAATAAGTCAGAAAAATTTCTAGACTTCCAGACATATTCTAGAGAGGAAAAAAGAATGAACAACTACACAAAAGAACAGGACAGATTAACTTTTGAAGTGTTCAGTGTTATGAAGAAAATAAAATAGAGTAGCTGGTAGCAGGAGACTGGGAATGATTGCACAAGTGAAGGGGTAGGTGAGAAGGTGGGGGGGCGACTCTGTTGCTAAAGTGTGGCTGAACCTGTCTAGCTTATCCTAAGCTGCCATCCAGGGCTTGAACCGGTCTCCCCTCCCCTCCCCCTCCCCTCCCCTCCCCTCCCCTCGGGCAGCTCAGCAGAGTTTGACAAGGAACTCATTATTATGGTGACCACCCTGGCCAACAGGTGCCCATACAGTGTGGTTGTCCACAGTGCCTGGTACAGGATCTCCTCAAAGAACCCAGTGTTCTCTGAACAGGTTGGTGCCCACCTCCCCTGTGTGTATCAAGGCTTCTTCATACCGAAGGAAAGCGAAAGGTCCATGCCACTATATGGTGCAGGGAACATCTTCTCATTGCTCTTCTCATTGCTTGAGTTTCCTTCCAGTCCCATCCCTGTGCCCCCCCCCTAGTCCCCCACTTCTGTGTATGTGTGACTTTTGGGACTAGGGGTTAGCTCTGCCCCAGCTTTGTGCCAGACCTGGTCCTGGATACATGGCATACATCCTCTCAGATGCACACAGCTCCCCCTCAAAGTTGAGTCTTATTATAACCATTTTATCCTTGAGGTTCAGAGCTATAACTTTATATGGGGCATGCAACTAGAATATGGCAAAGTCCATTTTCAAAGCTTGTGCTCTTTCTGCTACATTATACTGTTTGCATTTGCCAGTGTGAATTTAGTCCAGCCACTAATTATTCCTAATGGGCCAAAAACAGTTTCTTACATTTTTATTTACTTCTTGCTGCTGCCCCCAAGCCTACGCCTGTCTGCCTCTCATTTCTAGAACTGCCTTCATCTTCTCTTTCCCACCAAGACTGGTTGTGAAATGCATCTCAGTCCCCCAGCCAACAGCTTACTATCTCCTTCATCTAAAGTCAGGCCCTTTGGGTATCAGAGGTCATGCTAATTCTTCCCAGAGAAATGGAGCAAGGGTAAAGACATAGCAAACATGGGGATTGTCACCAAGCTTACAAAGTCCTACTGATCCCTACAGTGAAATTCCTGATCCTCTGGACCGGGGAACAGAAACATCTGTTCTCTGTATTTATTCCTGAGGTTGAAGGTCATCAGTCTTCCTACCCCCACCCCCCACTTACCCTTCTGATCCCACCTTGCAAACTGTTCTTGAAGGGCCTTTGCTGCCATCCTGAAGTTAACTTCAGGACAGGTACATCCTCTCCTCTTTGCCCTGCTGCGTGCCTCCCGCCTAGTTGCCAGGCTCTTGTTCTTTCAAGATTATTGTCTAGGCATTGCTCCCCTAGTGGCCAAAGAGGATGAGGTCACACCATGGTTTGCTGAACTATGCTTCTATTTTTAGGTGTTTAGTAGTTTTTAGTATTTTTGCCTGAGAAAGAGTAATGATTTTAAGTATAATCTTTGGAAACAAATACACTTGGATTCAAATCATAGCTCTGCCACTTTCCAACCGTGTGACCTTGGGGAAGTCACTTCACCTCTCTGAACTTTAGTTTCTTTGCCAATAAAATGGGTGATGATAAAAATACTACTTTTAGAGGAAATAAGATAATATTGGGGCACCTGAATGGCTCAGTCAGTTAAGCGTCCAACTTTGGCTCAGGTCATGATCTCACAGTTCGTGAGTTCAAGCCCTGCATTGGGCTCTGTGCTGACAGCTCAGAGCCTAAAGCGGCTTTGGATTCTGTGTCTTCCTCTCTCTCTGCCCCTCCCCTGCTCTCTCTCTCTCTCTCTCTCTCTCTCTCTCTCAAAAATAAACATTTAAAAAAATAAAGAAGAATGTGAATCATTGAGCATATTCTTAGCACATTGTAATTGTAAGTCTCGGCTAGTTTGCAAATATTGCGTCTTATTTAGGATTAATTGGAGACAAAGGGATAATTATCTGAGCTTCACTTTACTCATAGGAAAAAGTTTGGATTTGGGGTCCTTGTGTACTTAGAATCTATGAGTCTTGGTTCTGAGATTTTTAATGCCATAGTGTTTAGAGGAGAAAGAGGAGGTGCTCATAGCTGGAATGAACAAAGAAGCCTTCTTGGCAGAGGTGGTGCTGAGCCAGAGTTTCAGGTTTGCATTCCACAGGACTTGATCAAGTTTAACTGGAAAGTTTATTTTGTCCTGACTTTGCCCCTTTACTCTAACCTTGGATTTTTTCATTTTCTTAGGCCCTTTTTTTGTTTTTGGCTATACTGGGATAAACAGAGATTCTGCCTCTGACTGTGTGTTTTCTTGCATGTCTGTGTGAACTGGAGAAAGTCTGATCTCCCTGCTCGGGAAAAGGCAATGCTGGAGTTTGTACTTGCTGTTTCCCAAACTGATGATATAACAGATGACCATTTCAAAAAACTTGAGATACATGGTTTCAGTCGAGAAGATTCCTGGGGTTATCGCTTCCATTTCAGCTTTTTTTGCCATGTCCAACTGCCTTGCTCATTTTGTCAGTCTTGTCCCCAACCAAGAATTCTATCTGATGGGCAGAACCAATGATGTCAAAGACATCAGGAATGAACCTGCTGCTCGAAAAGTATAGCAGCCTAAACAGAAAGACCAGTATTTATATTTCAGGCACATTGATTTATATTTCAGGCACATCCCTTAGGAAGTAGTTTTTTAAAAACATCTAGTCATTGGATAGGGAAGAAAGAAAATGAATTTGCTCCCTGCCTGCTTAATGAGATAGATCCTAAGTGTTGGGGGTATCCAGGGGCGTGTGATACCTGGGTGTAGAGGAAATGTTTGGTAATTTTGGGAAACCTTTGGAAACCTTTGCCGGTTGTTTCCTTGTGTTGTGATCTGAAAGGAACATCAGGGCAAAGAAGTTCAGAGGATGCTTTCGGCATTTCTGATGAACTGGTGTCTGTGAAGTTGAGCAGTGGAAGTTGAAAAGTTTTTTAGCACTGAAAATAGTGTTACAGAAATTGGTCTGTATAGACTGTGATTTGCAATCATTTTCCTTGTTAACATGACGTGGTTGTATTTAAAGGCTTTCAAAGGAAAGTAAGTTAATCTATCTTTAGTACCTTCTCAGTTAACTTCTAGTAATTTTTTTTTCTATTGATGGGTTGTAAAATCACAGTCATCTCAGTAGACTTTTAGTCCTTATGTAATTTGTTATTTTAGGTTTTAGTAAAAATTATTTGGAATAAGTGAGGACTCCCATTTTAAGTAGAAGCATAAGAAAGAACAGGAAAAAAGCAAACCCTGGCATTACTGAATGATTTGTTTTATGTGTTATAGCCACCATTGCCCTTTTTGGCTATCTTCTCAAGAATCATTCTCATTATCTAACTAATGGAGATGCATGCAAACCTACAAAATTTTTCTTCCCATTTGGCTCCTCTAGATTCTCTAAATTGTTGGTGAACATTTCTTAATCAGTTTTGGGACTATAGTGTATTAATTCTGATTTGTTGAACTGTGAAATCTGATTATCTTGAGGATGCACAAATTTTCATTGCAGAGCTTATAAATTTTTCTGTTGGAACTGTATCTTAAATACCTTGGAATATGTAACCCTTTAAAACTGTTCTGTTTTACCTATTAAAAAATTAATGATATTGGTAAATGGTCAGTGTTTTATAGACCGTAAAATTTTAGCCATTGACCATAACTTAGGGGTCAAGCAGAGGGCCTATTATTTGTTGGAGCCATATGTTGGGGGTCATTAAGGGACGTAATTTGTTAATCACAAAACAGACCTTTACCTCTTCTGCTGTGGATGGGCAACATGGAGACTATCTCCAGAGGAATGGCTACTACGATCTCTGAACTCAGGACGCTTGCTTCTTGCTCTTTTTTCAATCAGCTCATGGACAAGAGAGCTAAATAACTACTAACTTTCCTGGTGGGAGGACCTGCTGAATGTTCAGCTCTCCAAATCTAATTCCCTTACACTGGAGATCCTTTAAATTTATCCTCACAGGATAGCTCTTCCTACAGAGATCCTCCAGGTTTATCCTCAGTCATCAAATGTGAGCTTTCTACAACACAGCTTTCAATCAAGAGTTGTCAATACCTAGAAGAGTTGTCAGTTCTTATATCTACCTTTCCTTATACCTCAAGCTTTCTTTTATTAAAATTTTTTTAACATTTATTTATTTTCGAGAGACACAGAGACAGAGCGTGAGCAGGGGAAGGGCAGAGTGAGAGGGAGACACAGAATATGAAGCAGGCTCCAGGCTCCGAGCTGTCAGCACAGAGCCTGACGATGCCCGAACTCACAGACAGTGAGATCATGACCTGAGCTGAAGTCGGCCACTTAACCGACTAAGCCACCCAGGCGCCCCTCAAGCTTTCTTTTATTGAAGACCCTCCTTCTGTCCAGAAGAAATATCCCAGTTCCTGTTAACTCTTTTTTGCAAAGGAGTAGTAAATATTGATCTTTAACAGCAATGGTGAAGGGTCTGCGCCCTGGCACATGTAAGCAGGATTGACCTTGGGCTCTGTTGCTTGTCAGGTTGATTTGATTCAGGTCTCCAGCTCCATTAAGTGACTCCTGCTGGGTATCTCCTTCCTGAGGAGAGGAAGACATTGGCCTTGATAAAATCTTGATCTACTGGGCAGTAGCTGGGAGTTAGGCAGATATTCAGGGCACCAATAGATCCCGTTTTCCAGGCTCTGTACAGACCCGGGCTTTTAGCACAATAGTGAACCTGAGTCTTTAGACTCCCAGTCCGAGTAGACAGTACACCATGCCACTCAATATATGGGACCTGCACACAATATGGGAATTTCTTCCCCTTGTGACCTTATCGTAAAGTAAGGGTAACTACATAATCATAGTGCACCCCTTTGACCATTCAGGCGCAGTCATCCCCGGGCACGATGACTGACAACTACAGACTGACTCTGTCACGTGGCACCCTGATGCTAAAACTTCCCCATACAGCCCGGACCTTAAGCATTCTCAGTTGCACTCAAACGCAGCTAGTTTTTACCCTCCGGGACTAAAACAACCCGCCGTCGGCTGTGTCCCCGCTTTCGCCGTCCCCAACGGATGGTGGCCAGGAGCGGCACGTGTTTCCCAGCCGGCGGGGTTAGGCCGTCGCACGCCGGAAGTGGCGGCGGGAGCGGGAGCGGTGAGGTGTCGGCCGGCGGGGCAGCGGCCGGGAGCAGGGGGCGGGTGCGTTGGTCATGTTTACCTTCGGGCCTGGCAGTCCCGGAGGGGATGGCACGGCCGGAACCGGGGCTGAGGAGCCGGCACCCCGTACGGGGCAGGCGGCGGCCGCCGGACCTCTCCCTTCCCCGTCGGCGCCGCCGCAGCCTGGGACTGACGCAGCCCCTCCCCCGTCGCCCTCCCGGAGCCCTCGCCGTCCCGGTGCCCCCTCGCTTCCCCTGGCTGCGCGCGCTGGGGAGCTCGAGCCTCCGGGAACTCTGGAGTCTTCAGCAGCTTCCGCCCAGGGAGAGCCGTCACCGCCCTCCCCGACGCGCCGGCGACCCGGGCCCGACTGCAGGGTGGGGGGCCGGGGCCGTCACGGCCTCGGTGCCGGCCTGGGCAGCCCTGGCGCCCGGCTGTTCGGGTGGCTGAGAGAACGCAGTCTGGGCCGAGGGCTGTTCGTGGACCCGGCGCGGGACAATTTCCGCACCATGACTAACCTCTATGGTTCCATCCATCCCGCGGACTCGGTGTACCTCAGCACCCGCACCCACGGCGCTGTCTTCAACCTCGAGTACTCTCCCGACGGGTAAGCGCGGCCCCTCGGAGGGCGGGTGTCCGCCTCCGCCTGCCTCTGCCGCCCGCGTCTGCCGCCCGTGGGCGGTGGCAGGGGTTCGGGGCCGCCTGCCCGCAGGCCCCCCCCCCCCCCCGGCACTTTGTGAAGCGCCCTGTGGCTGTTGGAGGTCTCGGCCCGGCCCCTTGGAGGTACGCGGCGCCGTGGGGCCAGAGCCCGGTTCTCCGGTACGCAGTACGTGCCCCGCAGATACGTGTGCGGTAGCTGCGCCTTCTTTCCCTGTCATCCTCGCTCTGCTTGCGGTTTTCTCCCGGAAGCTTCTGGCGAGGGGAGGGAGCCTGTGGGCTCCAAGTACTCTGCGCCTGACTTGCCCTGAGGGGACAAGGGTGCTTCCTAGGCTCCGGGAGGACACTAAGACGCTGTGGCGGCGGAGAGGTGTCTTCTGATCTGGGGCGTTCGTGAAGTCCCCAGGCTAGACTGGATGCTTCTGTTAACGGTATCCAGCCTTTTTCCTGGCAGAGTAAATATTTCTTGTTTGGCCTCGGTTTCCTTTGGGTTATGGGGAATTTTCAGAATAATACGTATTTTTAAAACTTTAGCGAGTACGTGAACAAGTTCAACAAGGAACAAAGGAAAAAAATCGACACACAGTTCCACCCTGAGAGGAAATAGTTAATTTAACTCTTATCTGATCAAGGTCTCTGGATTCCTGGTCATTTGTTTATTTGCTTATTTATTCATTCCTTCTTTCAGCAAATGTTGAGCACTTGCTGTGTTCCAGATGCAGAGGCTGTAGTGGTGAGCAAAACCAGCTAATGGGACCACTTTTATTAAGCTTGGGACGTATTAGTTCAACTACATATTAATGACCATACTAAATAATTTATAATCTATATTTATAAATTGAGATAAAGGCTTGAAGAAACCTGTGGTATTCTAGGGTGTTTAAGCCTTCTCTGAAGAAACATCATTTAGCCAAGAACAGAAAAATGAGTAGAAGATGAACTAGCCACGATAGGATGGGGGAGGGGAGAGACGTATTTCAGACGGAAGAAATGATATGTCAAAGGACCTATGGTTGGAGAATCAGTTTGTCATGCTAGTGAAGCCGAAAAATGATAACAAAGCAAATTATTTTGCTAAAGAAAAACCTAAAATACGCTAACAAAGGAGAAAAGTAGCAGAGTCTGAAATCATGGTGAGGAGTTACACCGTATTTCATTTCACCGATACAGGTGCTTCTTCCTAATTATACTTGGTGCTAGGATCTCTGGGGTTTCTACTAAGAGCAGTTGGGTGGAACCTGTGGCGGTGAATGTGCACCTGAATACAGGGAAGAGAGGAGAAACTTGCTGAAGTTTATTCTCGGAACTGCCTTTCCCCACTCCTCTCCGCCCAAGCCCTATTCCTAAAGCTCCTCCTAAAATACCAAGAATCTGTTCCTCATAAACATTTGATTCCTTTCTTTTCCATACCCCAACTTTTCTCTTTCCACCCTCCTACCTGTTCTGTCAGGCTTTCAGATATAGCTGCGTCTACTCTTTCAAAGTGGGATTTTAGGTACAGGGTGACGGATAGAACGAATTATGAAGAAGGAATTCCCATTGCCTGAGCTATTAGAATTAGGAATATATTACTGATGGTTCTGTTTGAATGTGGACAGTAGTGTCCCACACAGACATTTTTGAAAAAGTAGTTAGGTACTCTGGTACTTAAAATAATTCAACACTGTTTAATTTGCAATCGATATATACTCATTCTAGAAAACCTAGGCAGTAAATGAGCAAATAGAAGCTAAACAGCAGTAATAATTGCAGACATTGAGTGGCTATCCAAGGAATTTTTTCTTTGTATATGTTTATCTGCTTGTTTTAAAAGTTTTTATTTGTTTAAGTAATCTCTGTTCTCAATATAGGGCTCAAACTCATGACCTCAATACCAAGAGTCACATGCTCTTCCGGTTGAGTCAGCCAGGCGCCCCAGTGTATGTTCATTTTAATATAAACATGGAATCATTTTGTTGCCTGCTTTTTTTCATAGTATATTGTGAATTACCTATGTTAATATAGTTCTACAGAATTATTTAAGGTTTTTCATTTATTTAAATAAAACCTATATAAATAAAATTTTTAGATTTATGTCCTCATGATAATGCCCTAGAATGAGTCAAAGGTTATGAAGATTTTGGATACCTATTATTAAATTGCCCTCTGTGAAGATTTTACTAATTCTCATTCCTGTTGCACGTATCTGAAAGTGCCTGTCTCTCCATCCTGTTGCCAACATTGCACATTGCCATTCATTCTTTTCTATCTATGTCAAGATGATACGTGAAAATAGTTAAGTGTCTTAATTTTTTAGTATTCTTACTACATCCACTAATATGCTCCAAATTTTCATAGGACTTAAAATAATTTTATAGGAAAATTACATCTGTGTTAAAGGAGGCAATTTCTCATAATCTTCAGTTAAATCGACTTACTAGGTACATTACCACATTATAAGGACTTCTCAATACATAGAAGGAGAGGTGACACAGAAAGTAAGAATTAAAATTATGAATTTAATAGAGACCAGACTAGAGAAACTTTGGCACTAAAAAAGAAACATACATGGAGTAGAGGTAATTTCTAAACAATTCCAAAAATGTTTTATAGTAACATTTCCTAAGATGACATTTTGAAAAATGAAATTTGATAACATTAGTAGATTAGATAATAATATGTGGGACTGCTGTAGAGAGAATTAGTGTATTGGAAAACAGAAGTAAAGAAATTATCTAAAATGGAGACAAGAAAGATGCAGAGATTGAGAATATGAAGGAGGTTTAGTGACATGTTGCATAGAGAGAAAAGGCACAGTATATATTTGATAAGCTCCTGAAGAAAATGAGACAGATAATGGGGCAAAAAAACCATTTGAATATATAATAGCTGAGAACTTTCCAGAATTGAAGAAAGTCCTCAGACGGTGATTTAAGATTCCCAGCAGACCCCAAATAGGAATCCTTTCTAAACATATAGGGACTCTAGGACAATAAATAGAAAATCTTAAAAGCTAGAGAAAAATTACCTTCAAAGGATTAATTCTGAGAGTGATAGCCAATTAGTCATCAATAATAGTGTCAATCAGAGGACAGTGGTGATTATTTTCAGTATGCTGGAAAAAATCCTGCCAATCTAGATGTCTATACCCAGCAAAGATGGGGTCTTCATTTTTGTCAAGAACAAAGACGAAATAAATATATACACAAGCAAAGCTCAGTGAGTTTGCCACCAGACCTTCAGTAATGACGTTTGAAGTTCAAAGAGAAGAGTTTTCAACAGGAACATCTGAGATGGTAGAAAGAATGAAGAATAAAGAAAGTGGGAAATAAGCATGTGAAACTAAATATAACTTCAATTTTATCTTTTGGAATTGACAAAGATGGAACTAAAATTGAAGAAAATAATAACAAATTTTGAAAGAATGTTCTAAATTTCTTTTCTTGAGGGAGAATTTGACATCATAACTTTTGGTTTTAATGTTTGCATATTAAAATCTACAAGGTAAGCACTAAAATACAAGAAAGAATATATTATTTCCAGATTAGTAGAGGACAAAATATGGAATGAGAAAAAATACTCGAAAAAAAGACAAGAAAGGGAAAGAAAGAAAGTAGAAAAGGTATAATAGAAAGCACAGGGGTGCCTGGGTGGCATAGTTGGTTAAATGTCCAACTTTGGCTCAGGTCATGATCTCACAGTCTATGAGTTCGAGCTCCACATCAGGCTCTGTGCTGACAGCTCAGAGCCTGAAGCCTACTTTGGATTTTGTGTCTCCCTCTCTTTCTGCCCTTCCCCCACTCATACTGTGTCTCTCTCTCCAAAATAAATAAACTTAAAAAAAAGAAGGGGCGCCTCGGTGGCTCAGTCGGTTAAATGTCTGACTTTGGCTCAGGTCATGATCTCACGGTTCATGAGTTCAGGTCCCACATCGGGCTCTGTGCTAACAGCTCAGAGCCTGGAACCTGCTTCAGGTTCTGTATCTCCCTCTCTCTGCCCTTCCCCTGCTAGCACTGTGTGTCTCTCTCTCTTAAAAATAAATAAACATTAAAAAAAAGAAAGCACAAAGAATGGCTGAAAATAAATCCAAATATTACTAATTATAACAAATATAATAGTACTAAATGTTCAAAAGGATAGACAATATATCAAACATTCTAAACAAAAGCTAGTGAGCTTTGTTAATGTATAGACTAGGCTTTAAGGCAAAAAAATTACTAGATAGGTCATGCTGATAAAAGCTCAGTTCACATGGAAAGTAAAACAGCTCTGAACTTGGATGAGTCTTTAGATTTTAAATATATGTATCAAAAATTGATAACTTCAAGGAGAAAATAGACAAGTTTATCATGAAGAAAGATATAAATGTACATTATATATACTTCAGTTAGGTAGACACAAACATAAGATACAAACACCACTTAAAATCTTGCTTTAAAAGGCAGTACGCTGTGTCCAGGCCTGATAATCTGTTAGTACACGTTGGTTCAGCTGTACTAGTTGTAAAAATGGTAATACATGTCTATAGTGGTTGAATAGTACTGTCTCAAACCCATTGAGTATCTTCCATGGGACCTTCTAGAGTAACTCATTATATAGCAAACTACAGAGTTAAGAGCGGGCACAGTAAGCTACCAACAAGCATTTCACTGGAGAGCTGCAGCATCAGTTCAAAGTGCTTCTTATTCATGCCGGATATCCTTCCCCACACAAAAAATCCATAGGCAAATGCCCAGTGACCATTTAGCTTTCCTTAGCGTGGGGCTGCCTGCCTTTCTCAGGCACTTTACCAGCCATTCTTACATAGTCATTTGTGAGAACTGCAGCCTCGGGGGAGATCCAGAGAGAGAACAAGTCAGTCGGACAAAAGTAATAGCACTACTGCAGGCACCATCCAAACATATTAACTCTCTTGGCATAGTGTGCACTCCCATAGAACAGAAGCCACAGCAGATGAATGAGGCCTATAGGGATGGTTTATGGATATCATTATTCCTGGGATGCAGATCCCTAATTTTATTCCTGCTGAATTTCACTATTATTTAGTGGGTTAAGTTTGCTAAAACCCACTGAATACCTCCCCACCATGGCATCAATAAACACTCATTTTATTAATGAAACTGACAACCAGCATAAATCTCAGTACCAAGGACATTTAGTTGAGGAAACTGAGAAGCAGAACGGTCATTAAACAAAGAATTTGTACCCTGGCTTATTGTGCTTTTAGCTGCTATATTGTATTACTTCTCATCTGGGCTAAACGATTATAATTAAACATGATACATCAACAGGTTCTTTTTGTGGCTTAGTTATTAACATAGTTGTATACAGATTTAATACACAAAGTTAACAGCAAGTATAAGTGCTAAAAAATTTTAATATACTTACTTCAGCAAAGGCTAAAAAGGGGATATAGCCCCATGAACAATTCTGTTGATTCTGAATAATGTTTTTTATTATGAAGACTATGAGTTATTTAATGACTACCTATTTAATGTAGATGTTCTTGGAGAGACTTTATATAATTCCCTATGCCCGTTCATGGTGCAGACAGGGGCATCTGGGTAAAGAAAAGATTATGGCTAAAATTTCCAAAAATTAATAACGGAAATTACTAGAATAATATGAACAACTTAATTAGAACTATCACTTGGAAGCATTTTTCTAATTATAGGTTTATTTTTTAAATGGTAAAAGATTTTTATTCATATGTTAATTTATATTACTATTGAATGTTTAACATTTTTTAATATCACACTTGACTATATGTAGCAGCTGCCTCCTGCTTGGATTATTTTTTTCTTTCCAAACACAGAAGGAAGATTTACAACATTTTCACTTACAAGGCCACATTTCAAAAGATTATCATAGAAGTACAGTATATCAGTACAGTGTGATCGCTAGAAATGAATAACAAAAAGAACTAGAAAAACTTCATGTGTTTTCAAGTGAAGAAACATTTATAAATAGCGTATGGGCCAAAAAAGAAATGATAATGGACATTAGAAATACTTAGCACTGAATGATAATGAAAATACAACATGTCTCAAAACTTGTAAGATACAAGTAAAACAGTGGTTACTAGGAAAAAAGTCATTAATAAACTGGAAAGGAAGACAAAAATGAGCTAAGTATCTATCTCAAGAAAGAATAGTGAAATTATCTGCAAGTAATAGCAAAGTACGTGAAGAAAGGAGAAGAAAGGAAATAGAGGAACAAAGAGTGGAATTGGTGAACTTTTAAAAATTTAATAGAAATACTGAACAGAGAAATAACTTTTTATTTTATTTGAAAAGACAAATAAAAATGGAAAACACTCATGTTGATTAGGAGAATGCCCAAGGAAACAATATTCAGAATGAAAAGGGTGACATATACTTCAGATGCAATAGGTAGAGATTATAGCTTTCCAGAGGTAGTAGAGTAGATGGTTTGGCCCAACCCTTCAATAGAATAATTAGAAAAGGTAGAAAAATAAAATATTTAATGTAAGATATAAAAATTTGTGTTTGAAGGAATTAGAGAATTAAGGCAATGAGTAAATTGCAGGGCCAAGATCTATGAAAGAAAGAAAAGCCAGAAATGTGAACCCACAGCTAAAGCCACTGAGCTAAATAAGCAATATGATAGAAATGAAAGGTTTAGAAAATAATGTAAATCACTACATTAACATATTGAAGTAAAAACCTTAGATAATTTCAGTAAATGTTGGAAAACTTGTTTTATGCAATTTAACATATATTAATGAAAAAACCAGCAAATTCGAAGTAGAAGAAAATTTCTTAGCCCAATAATAGAAATCTACCCCCCCAAAGAAGAACAAAAAAAACTCTACGGCCAACATTGTACTTAATGATGAAACAGTGAATGTATTCTTGAAGATCAGGAATGAGAGGGGTGCCTGCAATAGTAACATTTATATTTAACATTATACTGAAAGTTCTAGCCAGTACAGCAAAGAAAAAAGTATTTAAAAAGAACAAAGCATTTGCTTGTAGGTTATGTGATTATCAACAAAGAAAACCTAAAGTAACCTACAGATAAAGTATTAAAATAGCAACATTGATGGATAGATAATTTTCAAGTCAGTTGCATTTCTGTACAGCAACAACAAAGCAAAAATTTAAAAAGAATATTTACAAAAGCATGAAAAAAACTGTCAAGTACCCACGAATAAATATAACAAAAGATAGGTTTGAGCAATATGGAGAAAATCTCCCGTGGTAAATGGAAATACACCATGTTCATGGATTGAAAGACTCTGTATTGTAAAGATCTCAATTCTATGCAAACTTTTCTATAGATTTATTATAATTCAAAAATCCATAGCTGATCTTGTGTGTGGGTGTGTGTACATAAGTTGATTTGAAATGTATAAGGATGTTTAAAGGTCCAAGAATTGCTAAGATACTCTTGCTAAGAAAATCTTGAATATGTGGGAAGGTGTACATGTTACTGATAGGATGATTCAGTACTGAATGATACAAATCCTACTGAATTAATTTGTAAAGTCAGTGCATCCCAGTAAAAATACTAACAAGGTTTTTTAGTAGGACCTGACATGCTATATCTAAAATTCCTTTGGAAGAGAAAGTATAGTATTAGCCACCTCTCCCACAAAGAAGCAAAGAAATGCTTATAAAGCAATGGTGGGCGGCGGGCATCTGGGTGGCTCAGTCAGTTAAGCGTCCTACTCTTGATTTCAGCTCAAGTTATGATCTCACATTTCGTGAGCTGTCATCACGGAGCCTGCTTTTGATTCTCTCCTTCTCTCTGCCTCTGCCTCTCATTCACTTGTGCACAGGCCGTCTTGCTGCCTCAAAATAAATAAATTTTTAAAAAAGCAATGAGGAGATCTTGCTTTACCACATATAAAACCATCTTAGAAATTATAATAGTATGGTGGTGTTACATAGAATAGGATATAGAATCCAGAAACAAAATTTATATATGATAAAGACCACATTTCAAGCCAATGAGAAAAGTGTAGGCTTTGATGTTGGGACAAATGATATGCATTTTAAAATGTTACAAATCGTGCCATGTATAAAAATATATTGTATTAAAACAAAACAATGAGTATCAGTTTCATAGATATTTACAGTGTTTAAGATAAAGACTCCAAGAATCAGTGATTCATTTCCTTTTATGCACAAAAAGGAATAAAGTTCATTCCATGACTCTTCTGAATAACAAATATGGCTATTTATATACCTTTAAAATTACAGATATTAATTTGAATATTTTTACTCATGCTGATCAACTAGCACAAAAATCCACAAGTCCAGATATTTCAAAAAAGTGTTTATGCAGGCGTGCCTAGGTGGCTCAGTTGGTTGAGCATCTGACTTGCACTCAGCTCATGATCTCACAGCTTGTGAGTCTGAGCTCTGCATCAGGCTCTGTGCTGACAGCTCAGAGCCTGGAGCCTGGTTTGGATTCTGTGTCTCCCTCTCTCTATGCCCCTCCCCTGCTTGCGCGCTGTGTCTCTCAAAATAAATAAACATTTAAAAAATTAAAGAAAAAAAAAGGGTTTCTGCAGACACCCTCTAAAGGACAATTTAATGATTACTAAATATGGAAAAGATTTCAGATATTTTCCCCTCTCCTACTTAATCTAAAAAGTTTGTTCTAAATAGAAAATTTTGGCTATTTAAAATTCTTTGTTGAGGGTACACCTGGGCGGCTCTGTCAGTTGAGTGTCTGACTCTTGATTTTAGCTCAGGTCATGATCCCAGGATTGTGGGATCAGGCCCCACATCGGGCTCTGTGCTGAGCGTGGAGCTTGCTTGAGGTTCTGTCTCTTTCTGCCCGTCTCCTCTGCTCACACACGTGTGTTCTCTCTCTCTCAAATGAAAATTTTTTTAAAGAAATTAAAATTCTCTCTTGGAGCTTTCTGGTGACTTAGTTGGTAGAGCATGTGGCTCTTGACCTTAGGATTGTGAGTTCAAGCCCCACGTTGGGTGTAGAGATAACTTAAAAAAATTAAAAACATTTTTATCTCATGTATTTTCATCTTAAATGTATAAATTCCATTTATTACTGAACTATAAATTGAGAACAGGCCTGCAATTTCAACCCTTAAGATTTCATTTGCTAGATTTGAATCTGAAAGAGCATTGCCCACAGAAAACTAAGACTTAATCGAATAAACGACAGTTGCTTTTCAGAAATCAAAATGAGGCTATAATAGGAATAGGAAAGGGCTGAAACAAGAGACAATACTAAAAACCATAAAGGAAAAGATTAAGTTTGACGATATCTAACTGGTTTGGTAGGCTGTATGCCAAACCTTTTTCAGTACATTTTAATAGATATTGATAAAGAGATACATAATTTTGTTATGTATAATTTTTTTTACTAAGTTGCTGGTTCAACCAGCTTTTCTCATTTAGAAATATGTTTTGGAGTTCTTGCATATCCACATAAAACTATCCCTTTCTTTTTAAATGTTGCACCATATTGCCAACTTCTATCTACCGTGGTTTATAGGATCAGTCTGGTTTATAGGATCAGTTGTTCCTCCTTTCATGTACTTTTAGATTATTTTCAATTTCTCATTACAATGAAGCATATCTTTATATATGTTTCTTTGTATATATAAATGATTATTTCTTTAGATTAAATTCCCAGAAAAAAATTGCTGAGTCACAGGTATGCATATTTAAAAGTGATAAATACAGGATTTTCTGGTTAGCTCAGCTGGTTAGAATGTGGTTGATACAGGTACTCTCTGACCTAAACTGTACCAGTTTGTTCTCCACCATAATATTTGAGAGTACCATTTCCTACTATTGCCAACAGCAGATAATTTCAGTCCTTTAAATATTTGCTACTGCGGTGTCTGGGTGGCTCACTAGGCTAAGCATCCGACTCTTGATTTCAGCTCAGGTCAAGATCTCACAATGATGAGATCGAGCCTCGTGTCAGGCTCTGTGCTGAGCATGGAGCCTGCTTGGGATTCTCTTTTATCCTCTCTCTCTGCCCCTCTCCCCCTCAAAAAAAATAAATAAAACTTTAAAAATAAAAAAAAACAACAAAAAATAAATATTTGCTACTAACATGGGTAAAAAAGCTATTCATTATAGTTTGTGTGATTATAAATAAATATCAGTAAAAATCAATAATGAGAGAATGCTAAAAAACTAAAGAGAAATGTGTCATTTGCTTTCAGGTCAGTGTTGACTGTTGCTTGTGAACAGACTGAAGTTCTGCTTTTTGACCCTATATCTTCAAAGCACATAAAAACACTTTCTGAAGCTCATGAAGACTGTGTAAATAATATCAGGTCAGTATTTTAATGAAATAGTGAAGTTTATTAATGTGATCCTAAGTATTCTGTTTTGGAAGTTAATGAAAATTGGTAATGTCTTGCCCAGCAGTGTTAGATGATATGCATTTGTGAACTGTGAATTTTATCCCTTGTGAAACTTACCCCTTTAATTATAAAACTTACTATTAACCGTTATGGATTAGAATTTTTCTGAAATGCATTTTTCACTTCCATATGATTTTATCTTGTCTTCACATACTAGGGTCATCATTATGAATCTCAGCCATGTATTACAATATCCTGCAATGTCTTTGGGTTAATGATCTGTGTAGAATTATGGCAATCCCATTGCTCTTACCTACCCCCTCCCCATTCCAAACTATTGAGGGGAAAAAATACATATGCACAGAGAACTTCTTTATAAAAGCATGTTGGAAGCTCCTTAAATTCTCAATAATGTGGGAAGTAAATAACTGTTGAACAGCTTGGTGGATTAATATGCAGTCATTAAAATGATGATCATAGGGACTACATATCAACATGGACAAATGCTTGGGACAGTATAGGTAAAAATCATGATAAAAGTTGTTTACAAATATGACATGCAGAAGATAAGAAAATATTTTTCAATGCTAACATAGGATGGGTTAGAATGAATGGATAATGAGTAATTTTCTGTTTTCTAACATTATATTCCTTTTATAATGATTACTGTTAATGCTTAAAAAAATGTAGAAATTACTTCTAGTCACAGTGACATACTGAGTTTTGATGTAACCTCTATGCTCCAAACACATGGAACAATAGATGAAAGTGCACAAAAGATATAGCCAGGCGCTGATACAACATAAACATTTTTGTGGACCAGAAATGGAACACAGACATAAGCTGTTATAGGTCTGAAAATGCAAGCCCACTGGGTTTTCAGGCTGGTACTGATGTATAGTAGTTTTAGTTCCTGTCAAGAATCAGAAGTATTCAAGTGCTTCCCGTGAGGCAGGAACCAGAGCCAGAATTACTACACAAAGCCCAGCATTTGACTAGAATGCCTATCCCATTTGTGAAAGGCTGAAAAAAGGAAAAAGCTATTCACTACCTGAGGCTATGGGTTTTGGCTGATTAAGACACTTCCACCTGGCCAGGAATTAAATGAAGCCATTACTGAGTCAGTGACTGAATGTATATGTGTGATAGCTCCAATATCACCAGGAAACTGAAGGCCTTAATGTCATTTATATGGCCTAATTGTGGATTAGGGGTTCAGAAATCCAAGTGGGGGCAGCTACAAAACCACTAAATAGGAGAAGAAAAAAAGAATTAAAAACCTTTCTTAAAACCTTTCTTACTCAAAATGAGTCTATAACCAAAATTCCAAAACTCATGAAGACATTTAATATTAATATCATAAAATCAGCAACTAAAACAAGCATTTTTTTCTGGATGAAGTTAATTTTATGGAGTAGTCCAACAAAGACTTTATTTTTAAAAATAAATTATTTATTTTTTTTTGACTAGGTAATACATGCACGTGGTACAAAATTCAAAGGTACAAAAGGGTAAACAGTGAAAAGTAAGTCTATCTCCCACCTCTGTCCCCTAGCCACCCAGTTCCCCTCCCCAGAGGCAACCACTATTACCAACTTCTTGCTATCCTTTTTGAGATAGTCTATGCATGTATAAGCATACATACACACACATACACATACATACATACATATAGTTTTATATAAATGGTAACATACTACACACACTATTATATACCTTGGCTTTTCCATTTAATAACATACTTAGAGATCATTCCATGTAGTACTCATGGGATGATCTTATTCTTTTTAACGGCTGCATAGTATTCCATTAATTGGGAAAAACTTTAAAGCATTTTTAGGATGCTGAAAGAAATAAGAAATACTTTCCATTTAAAGAGAACTCAAATTATGAAACAAAAGAGATGAAACAAGAACAGGTTAATGTGGAAAAAAACCAACTACAACTCTTAGAAATTAAAAATGTAGATAGTATATAAAAAACTCAAAAGATGGGGTAATTTTATCCTTTACATTATTGTTGAGAGAATTAATGGGTTGGAAAATACTGAGTACTTAAAAGACATAGAGTATTGAGAGACTCCAATGTATGTATAATAAGGATTATAGAAAAAGAACATGCAGAGATTGGTGGAGAACTTTTGAAGGCACAAAAGGAGAGAATTTTTAGCATTAAAGAAAGTCCTGAATCCTTGAATCAGAAGTAAACTCTAGAATGTCATGTAGGTTAAATAAAGATAAATCTACATTGAAACAGGTTGTAGTAAAACTATACAGTATCAAGATAAAGACAAAATCTTAAAAGCCACCAAAGTTAGAAGCCGGATTACCTACAGAGGTGTAATTCAAGGTTATAACAGAAGGTTTCGCAACAGCAACAGTTGATGCTAGGAGATTATGAAGTAGTATCTTATATACTAAGGGAAAATAATGCTCCATGTCACATCATATCCAGGTAAACTGTTATTCCATAATGAAGAATTTAATTAGGTGAAATGATAAATGTTATTAATAGCAGAAAGATAATTAGGGTTTTTTTGGGGGAGGTGCATTTAAAACAAAGTTAAAACTAAAAGTCTAGATTTATTTTCTGCTAGTCACATTAAAAAGAAAAAACGTGAAATTAATTTTTAATGTTTTATTTACCCCAGTAGGACTAAAATATTATCATTTCAACATGTAATTATTATAGAATTTATTGAGATATTTTACTTTAACTTTTTTTTTAAATTTTTTTAACGTTTATTTATTTTTGAGAGACAAAGAGACAGAGTATGAGCAGGGGAAGGGCAGAGAGAGAGAGACACAGAATCTGAAGCAGACTCCAGGCTCTGAGCTGTCAGCACAGAGCCCGACGTGGGGCTCGAACTCAAAGACCGTGAGATCATGACCTGAGCCGAAGTCGGCCACTCAACCGACTGAGCCACCCAGGTGCCCCTACTTCAACTTTTTAATGTTGAATTTTCAAAATCCAGTGTTTAACACTTAGAGCATATCCCAATTCATACTGGCCACATATCAAGGCCACATAATAGCCACCAAACTGGACAGTGTAGCTTTGGATGGTAACAACAAATAGATTGTGTGTATTATGGTAAGGTTCATGTTAGGTTCAGAAAGAGGCAGAAATATTAAGTAATTTCAGACTCTTTCAGAACAATATATAATTAAATATATGTAATGAAAAAGAAACTTAAAGGTAACTAAAGTAATAGACATACAGTGTATAGGATTCCACATCAGCAGAAGTGGGGAGAAAGGGAATACTGAAAAATTGATTAGTTTAGTCAAAAATAGGAAGGCTTTATAAAGTAAATAAACAAAGCAAGCAAAGGGATGATAAGTAGAAAATAAGTAGAAGTAGTTCCAAATATATGAGTAGAACACAATAGGTATAAACGGATTGATTTTCTTTATTAAAAGACACAGAGACAGCAATTTGAATAAAAACTGAAATTATCTGGGCAACCGAAAAGTTGTCCAGAAATGGGAAAAGAAAACTAATATAGATTATCATTATTGGACGGATGGAAGACCAAAAGCTTTAATAAGGATAAAGTACAACAGTACATATTGATAAAAGGAAAAATCAACTAAGAGCATATAATTATGAACTTGTATACAATTTGAAATTTGTGTATTTCAAAGAAACAAAACAAAAAACCCAAAAACAAAACAGGTAAGGAATTAACAAGTCTATAATCATAGTGAGAGACTCTAATACACTCCCATCCAAACTAGTAAATCAAGTAGATAAAAATTGGGCTATAGAAGATTTTAAAATATCTTGAACAACCTTTCTACTAAAAATAGAAATGCAGAATAAGATGTATTTAAAATACATTTTTTTAATGTATAGTTGAGCTGATAAGAAAGAAGGGAATCCTAGGGCCAAAGATGAAATAGAAGCAGGAATGCAAAGAAGTAAACTGGTATTCAGCTGACTTTTACCCTGGAGGCATTTGCCAAATGCTAGTGACCTTGATCTTCTGTTTTGATATGTATAAGGAGTTATAGTGAAAAGGAGAGTTAATTTTATGGCCAGTTCAAGATGAGGAGTCTAGTGGAAAACCCTGCATAAGGCTGGGACTCCCAAGGGCTATACTTACAGCGTAAAGGTGATCTAGAAATATACCACACTGTTCACATAGACTATGACCTAGGTAGAGAGATGTAAGAAAATCTCCTCAGTAAATTTCTAACCACAAGTCAGCCTTCTTGGATATATGGGGTCCAAATTCACAGTATTGTATGGTCCAGAACCATCTAGCCAGCAATTTAAAATTAATCCAAGTTGATAGTACTGCCAGGTACTTGCAAAAACAAATACATATTGTCTCTCAGGGAGAAAACTCAGTATCATAAAGAAGTCAGTTCTTTCCAAATTAGTCTATAAATTTAGTTCAGTTTTAATCAAAATACCAACAGGGTTTTGTTGTTGTTGTTGTTTTTTAACTTAAAAATTCATATGGAACAGCAAACAGCCAAGAATATCTGAGACAGTTTTGAAGGATGCTAAGATGGTAGTCTTCCTGATATCAAACACAGTCTTAGGACAGGGACGAATTAAGGGCCTAATGGAATGGAGTAGAACTTCCAGAAACAGACCCATGCATGTATGGAAATTTGACATACGACAGCAGGGGCATTACAAATTAGTGGCAGAGAAATGGAAAAGAGAGAACTGATTGTATATATGAAAAAACAAAGCAAGATTAGATTTCCATCTCATACCATAAGTAAAAATAACTGCCAGTTAAAGACCTAATTATGAAAGCAAACCTTTAAAGCTTTAGAAGAAATATAAACTATATTTATGTTCTAAGCATGAGAAAGGATTTTTTAAGATACAAAAAGCATAAGTCATTAAAGGATTGCAAAATTTGACTGCATTAAAATTTAAAACTTCATTCTAATCAAAGACAACAGTGTGACAAGATAAGCTATAGACTGGTGGGAGAAGATATTTTCAATGCACATAGCCAAGAAAGGATTAGCATCCGGAATATATAAGACAATTACACTGGAGCAAAATAGGTAGAAAATCATATAAGAGAAGCTAAAATGAGCAATAAATATGGAAAAAATTCTCAAGCTTCCTAGTTATGAAAATATAAATAAAAATAAACAATGAAGAAATACTAAGTATTGACAAAGATATTGAGAAGTAGAAATTCTTAGACATCATTGATGGAGTATAATTGATAAAATTATTTCCAAGAGCAATTTAGCAATATCTGATAAAATTGAAGAGCAAAAACATTTTTTAAGAAATTAAAGCATATGTAAACAAGGAAATGTGTAACAAAGGTTCGTTATGGCATCATTAGTAATATGAGTTGGAAACAAGTCTCTATCAAGAGGAAGATAAATTCCAGTATATTCATATAATGGAATACTATACATCAGTTAAAATAAATTAACTAGAAGCATCAGTATCTGAGATACATCTCAGAAATTCAAGGTTGAGCCAGAAAAGCAAATTATAGAAAGAACTGTACAGTGTGATACCATTTATGTAAAGTTTGGAAATATACAAACATAAGCATTTTTGTTGGTTCTCTGCTCTGTCCCCAGCACCTAGAACTGTGCCTAGCACATGGTGCTAATTAAATATTTACAGAATAAATTGAATGCAAAACAAAACTATACATTGTTTATGGATACATACTTAGGAACTCATGGTATTAAAAACTTGCATGGGAGTGACAAACAAATTTTGGATAGTGGTTCCCTCTGGAGAGGGAGGGAGGGGAATGGGATTGGGGAGGGATATTCAGGGTGCTTCAGTTGTGTTTGTAATGTTCAGAGAAATCTGAAAGATAACAAATTGTTAAAATTTGATAAAGCTGGGTGGTGGGTATCACAGGTCTCTGTTATATTCTTCATAATTTTCTCTTATGTTTTAAATATTTTACAATTTAAAATTTTCTTACCTCAAAAAGAAAAGATGTTTTGAATTGTTTGCCCCTACTCAAAATGATCTCTGACTAACGTGCTGTTAGAATTTGTTCTTTTTCAATGTCAGCTCTCATTTGCTGCTATCAGTGTGTCTGCTTTAGTACTCCAAACCTACCAATTTGAATTTGCTTATCTTTTGTTTTGAAAAACAGATTTTGAAGCTTTTTTAGAGGTACATATCACTTAAGAGTTTTGCGTGAGGATCTGAGGGGTCCTCTGTCATGAGCTTAAGTGTGTATTACTTAGTAATGATACTAACTTCCATTTTTATTGAATGCCTACCATGTGCCAAACCTTTATGAAGAACTTTTCATCCAATATTAATTCTTAGAGTATTCTGATGTGAAACAGATACTGTATCCATTTTAAGGGATGAAGAAATTGCAACTCAGTTAAAGAGATTTATCCATTATCTTTAATATGTAGCAAGTGGGAGAGCTGGAATTCATGCTTAGTTCAGTTAGACCACCTCAGTACTGTTCAGAGATGTGGGCATGCATTTCCTGGTTTGGTTCCAGAGAGTGATTTTGCATATACTTAACAATGTCTTCTTGTTCATTCCTTAGTTTTTTAAGGTTTGCTTATCTTGTAAAATAAAAATGTTGATAGTTGTAAAGAGTATTTTCTCTTTCCTCATATTTAGGGAAAGTAAGAGGGAAAGTATGTAATTTAAATTCTTAAGCCCATTATACAGATTTACTTCTTATTAATGAGTACTCTGTATGTTAGTTTAAGGGTCCATTTAATAATTAAGGTCTCCCTAGTTATGAGGTTTACAGGGGCAGTTGAGGTTATCATAAGAATATTCACTTAGTGGTATGGCAGTTAAAAAATTGGTACCTGTTTAAATATTCTAGGATCTTTTTCCCTCCCACTGTCTTTGGTCTTTTCCTCATTGGTATATTTCAAACACTATAATAAATACAGTGCTCATCACTGGGAACATGAAAATTCTTATCTTGCCAAGGATGTGGAATTTCACAAAACTCTGAGAGTGATATTAGAAAACTGATCAATTACATATAAAATCATTGGCAAATGAGGATCCGATAGAGTTAGACTAGTTATCAATTAAATAAAAGGAAATGACAGAAATGATGACATAGTAGATACTTCAGAGAATTATGTGAATATCTCATGGGACTAAGGAAAGGCCCTTGGGAAAATGGATAAAGACGTTGATTATTATATAGAAATTCTTTTTTTATAGTATAAAACTCAAATATTAAGAGCATCATATTTTGCTGTCATAATTTCATTGGAAAGATTATGCAAAAAAAAAAACAACCCCAAAGATTTAATTTATTCTTATTCTAAGAATTTACACATCGTTAAATACATGTAAAATAAATGTTAAACATTTTTATGATTTTTGATTTTTAGACAGTACTTTCTTTCCTGTGTACAATGAAATGTTGGTACCTGTTTTAAGAAAATTTTATTTCAATTGCTCTTATCCTTTACCAACTAACCTCTAATAATGAAGACCTCAATTTATCCAAATGTCAGTTTATCCAGAACTGTTATAATCATATGTTGGTATTTGATGGGGATATATGGGGCAGTTTTATAATTCATAAATTCATAGGTTTCAGTGTGTGGAGTGTCTCCTGTTTACTAGAGACTGTGGAGTTAAAAATATATTTATTGGGGCGCCTGGGTGGCTCAGTCAGTTGAGTGGCCGACTCGGCTCAGGTCATGATCTCGCGGTCTGTGAGTTCGAGCCCCGCATTGGGCTCTGTGCTGACAGCTCGGAGCCTGGAGCCTGCTTCGGATTCTGTGTCTCCCTCTCTCTCTGCCCTTCCCTTGCTCATACTCTGTCTCTATGTCTCTCAAAAATAAATAAATGTTAAAAAAAATATATATATATATATATTTATTATTAGGCTAGACAGAGTTTTAATTTGAGAAGTTTAATTTGAGCCAGATCTCCAAGGACTTGTCTAATACTTCACATTCTCTGCATCTGTTTGCTTTAAGATAAGAATTATGGGTACTTTAACTGGTCTTCTAATCTATATTCTTAATTTTCTATAATTTATCTGTTCTCTTCAGCAATGATTCTTCAATACCAAGATTTTTAACAGGTAAAACTTTGAGGCAAAATAAGAAAACTAAAGTCAAAGTGTTGAATTTTTCATTAAGGTAAATTTATTCAATTCAAATTGTTAGCTTTTGTTCCAAGATTATATTCTTTGTACATCATTGGTATTAAAATACCTTTCATGCAACATTGGTAATTTTTCAATGGCCTAACTTTTAAGTGGCCTTATTGATAAAAATTTTGAAGCTGATCCCCCACTTTCGTTTTTATGAAAATCTAAAAGTTTTGAAAACTAGCCACCTCAGAGATCTTTCTGAAACTCTAATCTAATCTTGTCATTCTCTTGCTTAATCCCTTCAGGGCAGACCAGTGTGGCCTAAGGCAGTATAATCCCATTGGGGTTTTGAATCCGTATATGCTTTAAGTATTTTCTGTAGACTAAATAAAATAATGTATCTTTTCTCTACATTTATTATTTTTTTTAAGTTTTTATTTATTTATTTTGAGAGAAATAGAGTGCAAGTGGGGGAGACACAGAGAGAGGGAGAGAGAATCTCAAAGTAGGCCTCACACTATCAGTGCAGAGCTAGATGTGGGGCTCGAACCCACGAATTGTGAGATGACGACCCCATCCAAAAGCAAGAGTCAGATGCTTAAACCAACTGAGCCAGCCAGGTGCCCCATCCTGTAAGTTTTTTAAATGTATAAAGATGCTCTATGATGATGATCAATTTATTTTAATAGTTGGACTCTCCAGTAGCCTTTTGTCATTGTGTCTGTTTTTCAATCATATAAATCTTGTCAGGAAGTCATTAAAATATTTTACTTTAAAAAGCCTAATCAGTAAAAATAAAACCATAGGGGGAAAATGGACTTGATAATATAAGAACTAAAATTTTGATTTAATAAAATATATAAATCACTTAGAAAGGCATATATGTGGTGGGGCACCTGGCTGGCTCAGGCAGTAGACTGTGCAACTCTTGATCTCAGGGTCTTGTTGGGCATAGAGCCTACTTAAAAAATAAAATACTGTAAAATTCAAAGAAGTATATGTGCAAAACATATTCAGCATGCTGTCTTTGAAAAACAGATATATTATCTTTACTATGGAGAATTTATAACTCAGTAATAAAAATGAAATAGGAACAGCAATAGGAAAAATCAGCAAGGAACATGAATGCCAATTCACAAGAGAAATATAATCTTCCAATTAGTGTGAAAAATGTTCAACTTTACTAAAAATAAAAGTTTCAACTTAAGATTTTTTTTCCCTGGGACTTAAGAGAATTAAAAAATTAGAGAAATGAATACCTCTAACTGCTGGTAGAACTACATATTGCTATGTACTTTTGAGGACAGTTTGGTTGTATTTATCAAAAAAGCCTCGTATTTTTTAAAATCATTTTTTATTTAGCAATAAAATTTCTGGGAATGTACTTAGAAAAATAACTAAGGATGTGATTAATATTCAGCTGTTGGGATGTTCATCATAGTGTTTTTTAATAGTAAAAAATTGGAAGCAATGTAAGCATCCAACAATTGCTTGTTTTAAAAAAATTTTTTTTAAGATTGATTTTTATTTTGGGGGCGCCTGGGTGGCTCAGTCAGTTAAGCGGCCGACTTCGGCTTGGGTCATGATCTCACGGTCTGTGGGTTCGAGCCCCGCATCAGGCTCTGTGCTGACGGCTCAGAGCCTGGAGCTTGCTTCGGATTCTATGTCTCCCTCTCTCTCTGCCCTTCCTCTGCTCACGCTCTGTCTCTGTGTCTCTCAAAAATAAATTAAAAAAACGTTAAAAAAATTAAAAAAAAAAAGAAAGATTGATTTTTTTTTTTTTTCTTGAGAGAGAAACACCAGAGTCGGGTGGGGGGCGGGGAGTGGCAGAGAGAGAGAAACAGAATCGGAAGCAGGTGCCAGGCTCTGAGCTTTAAGCGCAGAGCCTGATATGGGGCTTGAACTCATGAACTATGAGATCATGACGTGAGCCGAAGTTGGACGCTTCACCCACTGAGCCACCTAGATGCCCCTCTTAGTTTTTAAAAAAATGGGGGCCTTGGAGGTCCATCAGCTCAACTTAGGTCATGATCTCACGGTTTGTGAGATCTAGCCTCGCCTTGGTGTCTGCAATAACAGTGCAGAGCCTGCTTGGGATTGTCTTTCCCCTCTGCTGCTCACCCTCTCACTCTCTCAAAATAAATAAATAAACATTTAAAAATAAATAAAACCAAGGATGATGTATCATTTATAAATAAATATTATGGTTCATTTATACGGCGAATCTATTCAGCCATTAAGAATTATTTTGTTGGGGTGCCTGGGTGGCTCAGTTGATTGAGTGTCAAGACTCTTGATTTCGGCTCAGATTGTGATTTCATGGTTTGTGGGATTGAGCCCCACGTTGGGCTCTGTGCTGACAGCCTTAGAATTCTCTCTCTCTTTCTCTCTCTCTCTCTCTCTCTGCCCCTCCCATGCTTGTGCACACGTACACTCTCTCTCTCAAAATACATAAACATTAAAAAAGATTTTGTCAATCTTTAATAACATGACAAAATAATTATGATATGATATTAGGCTATATAAGAATATAGGCTATATGATATTAGGCAATATAAGAATTAGGCTACATATCAATAACCATGGT
Organism: Paguma larvata; assembly: GCA_030068075.1. Taxonomy (NCBI): domain Eukaryota; kingdom Metazoa; phylum Chordata; class Mammalia; order Carnivora; family Viverridae; genus Paguma; species Paguma larvata. Next base: position 33,077,471 of record CM057832.1, on the reverse strand, counting down.
TATTTTTATGGTGGATTTTTTTCCCTTTAAAAAATATTTTCAATGTGCATGTATTTATAATTTAAAAATACTGAGAATTACTATAGAATAAATCCATGATATATTCTCTATCTCTGCTGTCCCACACATCGCATTCCTAACTAGTATTGCCTTTCAGAGTATACCACCCCCCTATGTGCCTTTTTACTTTTGCTTACCCCTTTGGCCACTGAGGGAGTGCTTGCTCATCTTTTTTTTTTTTTTTTTAATCTTAAATTTTTTTCTGTCTTTATTGTTGAGAGCAGGAGAGACAAAGCATGAGCAGGGGAAGGTCAGAGAGAGAGAGGGAGACACAGAATCTGAAGCAGGCTCCAGGCTCTGAGCTGTCAGCACAGAGCCCGACGCGGGGCTCGAACTCACAGACTGTGAGATCATGACCTGAGCCGAAGTCGGACACTCAACCGACTGAGCCCCCCAGCGCCCCATTTTTTTTTTTAATCTTTATTTGAGCGAGAGAACATGAACCTGGGAGGGGCAGAGAGAGAGGGAGAGAGACAATCTGGTGCAGGGCTTGATCTCAGGAACCATAAGATCATGAATGAGCCAAAATCGAGTCAGCCACTTAACCAGCTGGGCCATCCAGGTACCCCAACCTGCTCATCCTTTAAATTCAGTTCAAATGACACCACCAGGAGATCTTTCCTAACTTTGCTTATTCCACACAATTATTTTGTGTAATTATGTATTTATAATTTCTTCTCCACTAAGCAGTTGAACTCCTAGCTCATTCACTAATAATACATATTTGCGAGTGCTTGTTATGTGCCAGGCATTGTGTGTGTTGGGTACCAGTTCCCCCTGCCTTCAAGGAATTTATAGCCTTATGAAGCTATTTCTTATACTGTAATATTAAATGTTATGATAGAAATATAGAGTACTTTGGGAGATTAGAAGATTGGTAAATCTACCCCAGGCTGGATAGTGAGATAAGGCTTCCAGGAGGAATTAGCTGAATAATAAAAAGAAAGCAAGCATTAGCCAGGTCAAGGGGTAGGAGGAAGGTTGTTTCAAGTAGTAGACACAGCTTGTACAAAACTCTGTAATTTTAAAACTGTGTTAAATTTTAGGAAGATCATTATGATATTTGTGGGTACTGGGATTGATTTCTGATAAAAAAAATAATTATATATAATTTTATCTTGGAAGAAGCTCCAGAATTCATTTCTTCTTTCTTCAAGAGATTAGGAAGTTTTATATAACAGCATAGCTGTAGCATCCTAATGTTGAATTAGGCAGAAATTCAAGTGTGGGGAAAAAAGAAGAGAAATTCAAGGGTGATTGGTAGGTTTGTTATTTTTTAAGTATTTGTATAAAATACATTCTAAGGATTGAGAAATCAGTGTAAAAATAATAAAAAGTCTGAATAGAGTATTTTAATTACCTACCTTGTAATCTTTGCTGGTCCTAATAAAATGTTGCCAAGTATGATTATTTGGAGAATGCCTTTGAATTAATAGATTCAAATATGGCATTTTAACTGCAATTTTTATATGCAAATGTGTTCTAAACAGGACGACATTATTTGTAGCAGAGTAAATATTTGTTACAATTATGAACCCTTTACAGCTTAACTTATCTCCCTCTGCAATCAAGTCTTTAAAATATCTGTCTCCTATTAAATTGTCTCTCACCGTTTGTGTTTCCTATTATACAGATTCTAAAGTTCTTGCTCTCTAGCACTGTTCTCCAAACACCCACCCCTATTTCCATTTCCAAATAAAAATCAGTAATAAAGACCAGATGGATAAAACTGCATTGTGGTCCTCATTAAATCACAGTATCTTTCCCTTTAATTATGTGAATTATACTTACTGTTTATTGTATATCAGAATCACTGGGTTTATACAGTAAGTTTGTAGTCCTTTTTTATTTTCTTGATTAGGTAATAGACTATTTCTCAAAATTTCTTTAATAAGAAATTAAATAAACCAGTCTTTCTTTTCTGCTTTGTAGATTTCTTGATAACCGGCTGTTTGCTACCTGCTCTGATGACACTACAATAGCACTGTGGGATCTGAGAAAATTGAACACCAAAGTATGCACTTTACATGGTCACACTAGCTGGGTGAAGAACATCGAATATGATACTAATACAAGACTCTTAGTAACATCAGGATTTGATGGAAATGTCATTATTTGGGACACCAACAGGTTTGTGAATAGGAGACCATGTTAGGATTGTGAACAAAAAAATATTTGTTTAAGATGGTAACTAAATTCAGTGATTTGTCTTAGCTTTTATATTTCTTTAGGAAGAAGAACCTGCCTTTGAGAAAAACAATCAAAAAATGATTCCATCTTTTTTTTACTTGCACTTAGTCATATACTACAACTAAAAAATTTGGAGAAAATTACATGGAAAGGAGACCAAGTAGTATAGTTAATGATGAAAACTGGTTTGCAACTTGAGTTTCTTAAATTTAAGGACTTTGAGGAAAAATATTTTTATTATTTCCTCTATGGAACAGAAATGTTATTCATTCTTTGGTCCTTCGATTCTAAACCTATTTTGTCATTTTTGTACTTTTTTTTTTCATGCATTAAAGAGTAGTTTCTCACTTGGAGTGGTACTGATCCATAGGGGTATGTTTGGAAGTAAATCTGTGGTGCAGTTTTAGTTGTCACTGTTGGAGAAGAGAAGCTTTCTGCTGGCATTTAATCAGCAGCGATCAAGAGTTTCTAAACATCCTGCATGGGACAGTTTACACAGGGAACTAATCCCATCTACAGTGTCAGTAACGCCTCTGTTGTGATTACTTCAGTGAAATGTCTCCTTATAGAGAAATTGATCATTTAAAGAGTTGAAATTTGAGAAATAATTAGAATATACCTGTTGCTAGCTATGGTGAAGTGACAATATAGTGATATACCAGGACCATTTCTGAAATATCCTTTTCAGAGGTCGTATGTGAAAAGACGGGATATTTTTAAAGATTTGTAACTATGCATACTGTTTGAGCAAAGGATATACAGAATATCTGAGACACACATACATGTTAAAATTTATTTTTTTTTAATACAGAAATAAAATTTGAATAGGAATATGAATGGTAACTTCTGAATTAGTGGACAAAAGCTATTAAAATATGATTAATCCAGCAGAGGCAGAGAAGGAGTAAATCAGTAAAAAAAAACAACAACAGGTAAATCAGGAAGCACAAAAATATGGTAGGCAGATAATCCAAATACCAATCATTGCAATAAATATATATGGACTAAAGTAGCCAGTTAAAAGACAGATAGGGTTAGATTGGATTAAAAAAGAAAACCAAACTATATGTTCTTTGTAAGGGATACACCTAAACCATACAAATGAAAAAATCTGAAAGTAAAAGGATGGGGGGAAAATAACAAGCTAATTCAAATCAAAGAAAAACCGTTATATCTCCATTGATAGCAGACAAAAAAGAGTTTAAGGCATAAAGCATAATTAGCAATAAAAAAGGTTCTGTATTAAAAGGTTTATTTGATGAGAACATAAAATCCTTACATGTATCTAATAACATAGCTTCAAATCATAAAAAGCAAAAATGGACAGATTATAAAAAACGTATTTTCCATAACAGCGGAAGATCTTAAACCATTCTCTCATTTACTAATAGATAAAATTGGCCAAAAAATTAGTAAGACTATAGGAGATTTTACTGTTAATAAACTTGATTTATTAGTGATAAACTTGATATATAATGAATACATGATTTATAGTGAATTTATCCTCTGAAGCAAACTTAGAATATGGAGAGCATGCACTGGACTACAAAGTATGTTTCAACCAATATCAAAGATTTGTTATCACACAGATGATTTTTCCTGACCTCAGTTATAGTTTAATTAACATAGGTAACTATAAATTCCCATATTTGGAGATTTATAAACTCACTTCCTAAATAAATCATGGATTGAAGAAGAAATCATAGTGACATCAGTAAACTAAAAATTAGTGAACTAAGCATTTTATCAAAAAAACTGGGAAAAGATTAAAAAGAATAAACCCAATTAGATTATGGAAATGATAAAAGCAGAAATTAATGAAATTGAAAATGAACATCAGGTTTTTTTAAAGCCTGCTTTCTTGAAAAAGCCAATTGAAAATGCAATTATCTGGTGAGATTCGTCAAGAGAAATCAGACAAAAGATAATCTTAACCATAAAAAAGGAGACAATAAAAAGTATGCAATAAGATAATAAAATAAAGATGCCAGTATACTTGAAAACTTTGATGAAATAGACAGTTTACTCAAAATTCTTAGCAAAACCGATAAAAAGAAATGGAAAACCTGAAATAGTCCTATCACCTGGGCTGATATTTAACCAATATGTACTGATTTAGCTGAAGTAGTTGTTAAAATATTAAGCTTCTGTATTAAATGGTAAATAGCCACTATCCTGAATCATCCCCAGCTGTTCAAATCCTGTTACCTTCTGGTTACCCAGGTCCTTTTAGGGACACTTCTCTCAAGATCCCCCTGTGATCTAGTAGCTAAAGTCCCCCTTAAAATACCTCTTCCTCTTTGCTTTATTTAGCAACTCATTTAATTCTGAGAACAGCCTCATGAGTTAGATAACTATTATTATCCCATTTTAAAGCTAAGGAAACCACAAGGTCAGAGACGTTGGGGTAACTTGCCCACATGACTGTCAATAAGACGGTAAAATACAAGCCATGAGTCAAACCCTGGTTTACAGACTGCTTAAAGGTATCCTTTGCTGATGGATTTTAAGATATTACAGTAGAGTAATTCCAGGACCCAATTCCAACACTACCAACCACATCAATTCTGACTGGCTAGTTTTTATACATTGCTGGTTATTTAAATATTCTGAATATTGCCTCTACCATAGTCATTAAAGAAATAGAAAGTATCAATGAAAATTTATCTGCTAATAAAACAGCAGACCTGTCAGTTTTACAGGTGACTTCCACCAGATAATATAAGAAACAGAATATCCCAATATTAAGTTGTTCAAATTCCAGAAAAAGGGGGAATTCTCCTTACCTCATGTATGAAGCTAGAATGACCTTGATACCTAAACCCAACAAAGATAATACTAGAAGAAAAAAACTGAAAGGTCAGTCTGCAATGTGAACGTAGATGCAGATATTCTAAACAAAAGGAAACTGAATCCTGTTAGTTATTAACAAAATGTCATGACCAAGTTGGGTTTATTGAAGGTAGGAAAAGATGGTATACCTGGCAGGCTTAGTCAGTAGAGCATGTGACCCTTGATCTTGGGGTCATGAGTTTGAGCCCCACGTTGGGTGTAGTGATTACTTAAAATCTTTAAAAAAAATATATTAATAGAAATTTTATTAAAATTCTATTAATATAATTTATCATATTAACAGGTTAAACAAAGTCCATATGATTGTTTTAATCAAGGAATAAAATTCAAGATTCATTCATAATTAAAAACAAAAGAGGGGACATTATTACCAGTCTTTAAAAAATAATTTTTTTAATCTTTATTTTTGAGAGAAAGAGCAAGAGCGAGTGAGCAAGGGAGAGGCAGAGAGAGGAGACACAGAATCTGAAGCAGGCTCCGGGGCACCGAGCTATCATTACAGAGCTTAACGCTGGGCGTGAACTCACAGGCCATGAGATCATGACCTGAGTCAAAGTCGGAAGCTTAATCAACTGAACCACCGAGGAGCCCCTATTATTACCAGTCTTATAAAGAGTGAAAGGATTATAAAGTGATACAATAAACAACTTTATGACAATAAATTAGACAACTTAGATAAAAGAGAGTCCCAAATTATTTAAACTCCAGAACAAATAGAAAATCTGTAGACCTGCAGACCTGAAGCAAGTTAAAAACTGAATTGGTAATTTGAAAATCTTCCCACAATGAAAAGCCCAGTCCCAAAAGTCTTCACTGGTGAATTTTACCAAACATTTTTAGAATAAATAACACCAGTCTTTCACAAACTTTTAGAAAATAAAGCAGGAGAGAACACTTCCCATCTCATTTTATGAGGCTGGTATTTTTACTCTGATACCAAACCACATAAACATCATAAGAATAAAAAACTACAGACCAGTATCTCTCAAAAACAAAAAGAAGAAAAAAAAATCCTCAACAAAATATTAGCAAATCAAACATAACGTGTGTAAAGGTTTATATGTCAAGGCTGAGTAGAATTTATCCCAGGAACACAGGGTGGTTTAATATCCAAAAATCAATTAATGTAATACATCATATTAATAAAGGTCAAAATCCATACATAAAACAAAAGGCAGAAAAACACTTGACAAAATCCAATACCCATTTGTGATAAAACTGGGAATAATAGGGTACTTTTATTCCCTAGAGATCTGATAAAGGACATCTATGAGAAATCTATGCTAAAATCATAATGTTGAAAGACTGAGTACATTCCCCCAAAGATAGGGAACAAGGCAAGTATGTCTGTTCCCACCACTTCTGTTCAGCATTGTACTGGAGATAAAATTGCACTGGAAATGCAGTCAGGCAAGAAAAAGAAATGACAGGCATCCAGATTGGAAAGGAAGAAGTAAAACTCTTCATATGTAGATGTGATCTTGTATATAGAAAATCTTTTTTTGTGTTTGTTTTGTTTTTTGTACATAGAAAATCTTGAATCCACAAAAAAAATACTAGAACTAATAAGTTCGGCAAGGTCACAAGATATACAAGATTAACATACACAAATGAAGTGTATTTTTACATATAAGCAATAAACAATCCAAAAATGAATGAAGAAAATTCCATTCACTAATAGTATCTAAAGAAATAAAATACTTAGGAGTGGATTTAACAAAAGATGTACAAGATTTGTACATTGTAAATTGTAAAAAACATTGCTGAAAGAAATGTAAGGATAGGTAAATGAATGGAGAGACATTCCATCTTCATGGACTCAACATCATTAAGATGACAATTTTTGGGGCACCTGACTGGCTCAGTCAGTAGAGCATGGGATTCCTAATCTTGGGGTCAAGGGTTCAAGCCCCATGTTGGGTGTAGAGCTTACCTAAAAAATCAATAAAATAAAATTACAGAGGACAATTTTAAAAAGAAAACATTTTTTTTAAAGATGGAAATTCTCCACATTAATTTATAGATTCAGTGCAATCCCTTTCAAGATTCCAACTGCCTTTTTTGGACAGATTGTCAAACTAATTCTAAAATTTATATGAAAATTCACATGACCCAGAATAGCCAAAACAACCTTGAAAAGAAGAACAAAATTGGAAGACTCTCACATTTTTCAATTTTAGAACTTAACTACCAAGCCATACTAATCAAGACTGTTTACTGGCATGAAACAGGCATATAAATCAAAGGAGCAGAATTGAGAGTCCAGAAATAAACCCTTGCATTTATGGTGAACTGAGTTTCAACAAAAGTTATCAAGGTAATTCAGTGGTTCAGGAAAGGATAGACTTCAAAAAACAATGCGCAACTGGATATCCAGATGCAAAAAGATGAATTTAGACCCTTATCTTAAATTTAAAAGAAGGAATTCAAAATGGATTCCAACCTGAACTTAAGCGCTACAATCCTTTTCTCAGAGGAGAAAACATGGGAGCAAATCTTGTAAACCAAAGTACAAGTAATTTAAAAAATTGATAAAATGGACTTCATTAAAATTAAAAACTTTTGTGTATCAAATGACACCATTAAACAAGTGAAAAGAAAGACTATAGGATGGGAGAGAATGTATATCTGATAAAGGATGTGTGTCCAGACTATATAAGGAACTTTTGCAACTTCTGTGTACACAAAAACCCAGTTTCAAAATGGGCAAATATCTACATAGACATTTCACCAAGGAACATATACAAATGATTAATAGGTATGTGAAAAGATGTTCAGCATCATCAGTCATAAGGAAAATGCAAGCCAAAACCAAAATAATAAAAAAGATAGCTGTTTTAATTAAAAAAAAATTTTTCTTTAGTATTTATTTTTGAGAGAGACAGAGCGTGAGTGGGGGAGAAAGGGGCAGAAATAGAGGGAGACACAGAACTAGAAACAGGCTTCAGGCTTTGAGCTGTCAGAGCCCAACGCAGGGCTCAAACTCAAGAACCACAAGATCATGACCTGAGCTGAAGTCAGAAGCTTAACGGACTGAGCCACCCAGGCGTCCCAAAAGATATCTTTAATCAAAAAAGATAATAACAAGTATTGGCAAGAATGTGGAGAAACTGGATCCTCATAGATTGCTGGTAGGGATGTAAAATGGTTCAGCCACTTTAGAAAACATTTTGGTAATTTCTTAAAATGTTAAGCATAGAGTTATCATCTGACCAGCCAATCCACTCCTAGGTATGTACCCAAGGGAAATGAACACATACCACCACACAAAGATTTGTCCATGAATGCTTCTAACAGTATTGTTCATAATATCCCCCAAATGGAACAAACACAAATATCTATTAACTGGTAAGTGAATAAACAAAATGTAGTGTATCTGTGCAGTAGAATACTGTTTGGTAATGAAAAGGAACAGAGTACTAATATGCTACAACATGGATGAACTTCAAAAAAATTATGCTAGGTAAAAAAAGCCAAACCAAAAGACAACTTATTATATGATTCTATTACTATTAAATATCCACAGTACAGATCTACAGAGACAGAAGTAGGCTAGTGGTTGCCTGCAACTGGGAGTAGGAACAGGAAGTGACTGCTAATGGACAGGTTGCGGTTTTTAGAATGAAGAAAATGTTCTAAAATGGGATTGTTTTGGTGATTGCACAACTCCACTAAATATCACTAATTGTAAACTTGAGTGAATTTTATGACATGTAAATCATATCTTAATAAAGCTGTTGAAACTTAACTAGAAGTAGGAGGAAACTCTTCAGAAGTATACACTAAAACCTCCATGACATTTTTAAATGGTGAAACTTGTAGAAGTTTTCTCTAAAGGGGAACCCGGCTAGCTCAGTTGGTAGAGTGTGTGACTCTTGGTCTCGGGGTCAAGAATTCAAGCCTGACGTTGAGTGTAGAGCTTACTTTAAAAAAAAAAAAAAAAGTTTTCTCTATAAAACCGGGAAGGGGGAACATGCCTGTTGTTCCTATTATTGTTTACCATTGTTTTGGGGTGGGAGAAGGTCCTACTCCATGCAGTATAGTAAATATATAAGGATCGGAAAGGAACAATTGAAAAAACAGCATTCACAGATGATATTTGTCTGTTTATATGAAGGGTTGGTAAGGTTTCTATAAAGGATGGTGCAGTAAATATTTTAGGTTTTGTGTGCTATGTGGTCTCTGAGAAGCCATAGACAATACATAAATGGATATTGCTGTGTTCCAACAAACTTTCTATATAAAAACAAGCAATAGTCCAGACTTGGCCCAGTTTTCTGACCCCTGGTCTACATAGAAAATCTTAGAAATTCTGACAGATTATCAGAATTACTAAGAGTTAACCAAGATTGCAAGACATAAGATGAAAATGTAAAAAGTGTTTCTAATTATCATAACAAACATTTAAAAAATTTTAAGTATATAGTTTTTAGTAATTAAAAAAACTTTTAATGTTTATTTTTGAGAGAAAGAGCCAAGTGCTCAAGCAGGGGAGGGGCAGAGAGAGAGAGAGAGAGAGAGGGAGACAGGATCCAAAGCGGGCCCTGCACTGACAGCAGAGAGCCCAAGGAGGGCTTGAACTCATGAACTGTGAGATCATGACCTGAGCCGAGTCAGACACTTAATTGACAGAGCCACGCAGATGCTCCGGTAATTGAAATTTTTTTTAAATCTAGGATGGGTCAAGTCGCAGATTAGGCACAACTTTAAAAAACATATTGGAAGATAGATACTGAAAAATTATCTAGAATACAACAGAAATGAGAATACATGAAAGAGCAAGACAAGGAGAGTCAAATGTGAATGTTTCAGATCTCTATTTGGAGCTCCAAAAGAATAGAGAAAATACGCGAGAGGCAATACTGGAATAATAAAACTTCCCAGAATATATGAATGTTAATCTTACAATTTAGAAAGTCAAATGAATCCAAATAAAGTAGAAAGAAATCCAAATTTAAACATATCAGAGTGAAGCTGCAGTATTCCAAAGACAAAGAGAAGGTTAGCCCAAAGGGGGAAAAAATTATCCAAATAAACAATTGGACTAATAGCAGAATTAAAAGTAACTACAGGGTTAGTTAGGGTTAGGAAGCTAGAATTCAGTGGAATATTATCCTCAATAGTCAGAAAGAACTATTAGCCTGAAGTTAGGTACTCCGCTAAATCTTTCATCATAAAAGAACAGTAGGGGTGCCTGGGTGTTTCAGTTCGGTTGAGTGTCCTTTTTTGATTTTGGCTCAGGTCACTATCCCAGGGTTGTGGGATCAAGCCCTGTGTTAGGCTCTGTACTGAGTGTGGAACCCGCTTGAGATTCTCTCTCTCCTTCTGCCTCTCTCTTCCAGTTCCCCCTACCCCCAAAAAAAGAGGGAAATAAAGATTTTCAGAACAACATAAAGTGAGAGTTTACCTCAACAAAATCTTACTTAGGAATTTATATTGCAAGGATTGCCTGGGTGGCTCAGTTAAGTGTCCGACTCTTGATTTCAGCTCAGGTCATGATCTTACAGTCATGAGCTCAACCCCCACATCAGGCTCCATGCTGGGTGTGGAACCTGCTTAAGATTCTCTCTTTCTTCCTTTCCTTTTTCCCTTCTCTGCTCGCTCACTCTCTCAAAAGAAATAAAAAAAATACACACACACACACACACACACACACACTAAGACTGAAAGAATAAAATCGAAAGTTGGAGATGAAAGAAGGAATGGTGAGCAAAACAACCAAAATCGTTAATTATTAATGTCTATAAAGCTAAGTACAAATTGACTGTAAATTCTAGGTTGAGGGTCAGAATTACGACTATCAACCAAACCCTTATATTTATGATAATTCTAGGTTTTGTTGGTTTGATTTCTTCTGTAGGTGTACAGAAGATGGGTGTCCACATAAGAAATTCTTTCACACACGTTTTCTCATGAGAATGAGGTTAACACCAGATTGTTCCAAAATGTTGATCTCAACGTCCTCTGGATATCTCTTGATTTTGCATGATCTTGACTTAACCAAGTCTTTAGAAGTAGGCAGCTATCCTATTTTGAGAGCAAGAAGAACCACATCAAGTTCAGGTAAGCTTTTTTCTTTTTTTGATCAAAGAAAGTTTTCCAAAGAATCTCATACAAAGGGATGGCATATGTTTCCATTCTGAGAATGATAGCAGGAGAAAGGGAAAAAACTTAGAAGATATTCTTTGGAAAGCCCAGTGAGAGCTTTTTTCCCCAAGGAAGTATGACCTATATAAATCTCTGACATAGCATAAATGAATGCTTCTGTATCACAAATGTTCTAGGGCAAAGAACTGCCAACTCTAAAAATATTTTAGCTCTTTACGCTATCCAGGAATCTTTCATCAGTATTTCTAAATTATCACTACCTCAAAAATTAGTGGTAGCCCAAGGTAGTATCAGTCTTTTTAAGTCCTTCTGGAACCCAGCAGAGCTTTTAAGATATATTCAATATATGGGGTGCCTGGGTGGTTCAGTTGGTTAAACATCCAACTTCTCAGGTTGCTCAGGTCATGATCTCGTGGTTCATGGGTTTGAGCCCCGCATCAGGCTCTGCTGACAGCTCAGAGCCTGGAGCCTGCTTCAGATCCTATGTCTCCCTCTCTCTCTGCTCCTCCCCACTTAGAGTCTGTCTTTCCCTCTCAAAAATAAACAAACATTAAGAAAAATATACATTCAATATAGAACTTTAAGTCTCAGTTATATCCTAGACTTCCAGATGTCCATACCCAGGTAGCTGTGCCATCCTATTTCACAGCCTCTAAATATCCTCTTGCTAAAGCCCTATTTCTCCTGTTGCTGACTGCATTAGGCTTTAGTGAAATTGGGGCTCAGAAAAACATATGCACCATAATTCATCTACATTTTACGATAGAGACTGTATCACCTTTGGGAAGAAGAGGGTTGTTTCAGGAACATACCTGTTTATAATTTTGTGTTTACCCAGACTTAAACATTTGGAACATATAATGTTTATAAATTTCTATTTAAAATCAGCTTCAGATGGTTAGACTCTTTCTCCTGTCTATGTAGAGCCACTTTTGAAGACTCCTTCAGAAAAATGCAGGCCTCATTATTCTGCATTTGCCCAATTTACTGCTAAAAGTAGAAATTTTAAGTTTTACTAATTTATTTGCAAAGCAAGGCATTTCCTAAATATGTGATTATATTCCAAAATTTATTTTTAGGTTAAACATTAGTAATCAACTTCAGCTTAGTGAGAAGTAGTGATTTAGAAGGTCTACTTGGCATTTTTTACTCAAAAACCAAGAATATTTTGTCTTCTGAGGTTAATTCTGATGATAACATCAAAGGGAATTAGATTAAGAAGTCCTCATAAAAGTGTGGGGCCACTAGAAGAGTGTGATGAGATAGAGATTGCTATTGGGAGTTACATCAAACCCAACCATCTGATGATTTTCCTAGATTTCAGTATAAAGTTTGTATTTCATTTCAAAGATAGTATTCACATAATTTCCTGCATGATAATCGAATTTTTTGGCATGCTTAACAAAGATCATTTAATGTTCTCAGATGGACCTGGTGTTGGGCTCTATTCTAAGATTAAATAAACAGTTTGAAGTGCTCCATTCTCGTGTTAACTGAATTTTCTTGTTCCATTTTACTACAGAAGTGATGGGGAACCCAAAGATGCTCCTATCTTTATTTGGTCTGTCATTTTTATTCCACTTAGTCATTGGTAGAAGATATTTTATTTTTTATTATTTTTTAATGTTTTTATTTATTTTTGAGAGAGAGTGAGTGGGCGAGTAGGGTAGGAGCAGAGAGAGAGGGACAGAGGATCCAGAGCAGGCTCCAGGCTCCAATCTGTCATCACAGAACCTGATGTGGGGCTTGAACTCAAACCCTGAGATTGTGACCTGAGCCGAAGTCAGACACTTAACCAACTGAGCCACGCAGGTGCCCCTGAGATTTTATTTTTTTAATATTTATTTATTTTGAGAGAGAAAGCGAGAATGCACAAGCAGGAGAGGGACAGAGAGCGAGGGAGAGAATCCTAACAGGTTCTGTGCTCACGGTTCATGAAATCATGACCTGAGCTGAAATCAAGAGTTGGACGCTCAACTGACTTGAGCCCCACAGCTGCCCTGATGGAAGAGATTTTAGAAAGGGGCCAGGCCTTAGAACCCTTTAAAGAGCTGCCCTCCCTATCTCAGTCTTGGTTATAGGCCAGCTGTAAGTGGGCATGTACTTGCCGTGTTTTAGATGGACTTTAACAGTATGCTTCAACTAAATGATTAAAAAGTTAAGAGACACTACTCAAGTTTTGCTAAGTTTATTGTCATAACTTTTTGTATTTTCAAGATCTGACCACTTCAAGTTCATCTGGTCCTAGAGTTTCTGGTTCACCTTGTCATCACAGTGATTCATCTTCTGAGAAACACATGTCACGAGCCTCACAAAGAGAAGGTAGGTTAACAGTTGGATTTTATAATCTTATGACAGATTCTATCAAATAGCTTTCTTTGGTTTAGTTTTAATCCATACAAATAAAACCCAATAAAAAAGAGGCTATTCTTTGCCCCTCAGTCATTTTCAAAAGTCTAACCAGAGTCTCTAGGGTTGAATATCTTGGGCTTAAATCTTCGTTGGAATTGGAGCTTTGGTTTTATTTCCTGGAGTTAGTTTGGTCTAAACTGGAGAAAAAGCAGTTAGGACATGTAGATTCCAAAAAAGGTTCCTATGGAAATTAAATGAGGTTATGCATGTGATAGTCCTATATAAATATGAAGTAGTGAATTTGTCAGATGCTTGTGAAAATCACTTGGGTCCAGCCCAGTAGGCTTTTTGCTCTGCTATTTCTTTATCTGAGCACTGCCTGATAGCCTTAGAGGGGTTATGGGATAAAATGAGCTACGATCTGTCCCCGCTCTACTTTTGCCAGTTTTCCCCCACCACGCTGGCAGAACTCGCTGTATAGCCTATTCTTTCCACCCCCTAAAGGAAATGTTTTCTACTCCCTATGCAGACTTCACCTGTACCTCTCCGTGCAGGCTCACTCCTAAGCTCTTACATTGCTTTTTGTTTGTCCTCCTCCTTGTGGCCAAATATGAGGGGTTTTTTTCTTTTTTTTTTTTTTTTAATTTTGGGTCACCTTTTAGAGAAGAGCATGGCTTCTATCTAGGTCTTTCGGGGAGGGACTATCCATTAGACTTCTGCTTTGTGTTTTCCCTGGGCAGCCTCACCTGGTAATGCTTGGTAAGTGCATACTTGATTGTTTTGCACGACTACTTATATTTGTAGAATGGTTTGAGAGCCCTTCCTAAACTAACCTATAGCCAATCTACTTTTCTGCAGATATCAAGACTGTGATGTTTCAGGTTAAAAATTCCTCCTGTTAAATTTAAGAGATTTATGCCCAGTACGAAATATTTTTCCTTTGATTTGAAACTCACTATATCAGTTTTACCTGTTCTTCTACTTTGGCTATGGAAAACAAGCTAAGACTCTTAATAATCATTGAGAAAAATCTTTATTGATTAGACCATCCATGAGGAAAAGAAACTTAAGAAGAGTTAACATACTTGTTTGTTGCAGTGGTAAACCCCAAAACCAAACTACACAGCAGTTTCATGATATAAAGTTGGCAACTGGAGAAGAGACTGTGTGTGGAGAGCCTAGACACAGTATAGAGAAAGTGGGGCTTATACATAAGGGGGCTCTGAATGTTGATAATCCTGTGTCTTCAGGGTGTCAGGATATGTTAGCACCATACTTCGGCAGAGAAAGTAGCCGTGTGGAGCGGAGGCTGTCAAACTCATTTCAGGGTTAGAACTTTTTTCTTTTTTTTAAAGTGACCTCTAGGGGCGCCTGGGTGGCTCAGTCGGTTAAGTGGCCGACTTCAGCTCAGGTCATGATCTCACGGTCTGTGAGTTCGAGCCCCACATCGGGCCTTGTGCTGACGGCTCATCAGAGCCTGGAGCCTGCTTCAGATTCTGTATCTCCCTCTCTCTCTGCCCTTCCCCTGCTCACGCTCTGTCTCTATGTCTCTCAAAAATAAATAAAACGTTAAAAAAAAATTAAAAAAAAAATAGTTACCTCTATATCCATTGTGGGGCTTGAATTCAGGACCACCAAGATCAAGGTTCAGATGCTAACCAACTGAGGCAGCCAGGCACTCCTAGAACTCTATCTTTGACATGAAATCTGCTATAGCACAGACAAAGTACAGACGCTGGTGAAATTAAGGAGGTCCTTGACCAGTCTTCCCTACTCCTTCCCCACGTGGTTCCCTCCTTTGCCAGCTCTGGAGGAACCTCCGAAGAGCACAGCTTAAAAACCACTACTTAACCTACTTAGATGGGTTTCTTTTCTGCATTTAGATTTTCAAAATTCTTGAATAGCTGTTTTTCTCTAAAATTGTTATTAAAGTTTAGTCACATGTGAAATCATTATTCAGGTATAGTTTGGTTGTAACAATGTAACTTAGAGCTTCACAGGTTTCCATCAATGCTGTAATAATCTAAAGAGAATCTTTTAAAGAAGATAACACATCTATTTGAGAAACAATTCACAAAGGGTCTGACAAAGGGAGCTCATAATCTTCAAAGCAACTCCTTCAACAGGTAGAGAATGGTTGAAATATTACTCCTGATATTAAATTTCTAAACTGCTTCTTCATAATGTGTATGAAAGTGGTTCTCCACATACCTGAGGGCAAGGACAGAACTCCCGTTGGTAACCACTGCCTGCAGCAGTCACTTTCACCGGGCGCTGGGCAGAAGGCCGTGAGGGGCCGTACCACAGTACCGGGCATATGTATGACTGGCGAGGTCTCCCTGCTCCTTGTGTATGAAATATCCTCCCTCACCTCCAAAATTATAGGTTTGTTGTTTAGAGTACAGTCCTTGGGGAACGGAAGTCCTGCTCCTTGCACATGTAATAGCCTTTTATTTATATTAAAGGCAGTCTTCATAGCTTCCAGTTATTTCCTTCTCTGGACTAGAGAGCACCACCTTAATCTCTGAGAGTAAGAGTTATCTTTTACTTTTCCAGATTCCTTTCATAGGACATAACTTTGATTCTTAAAGAGTTTGCTGAGATGTAGATCCTAATCAAAAGGACCTCTAGTCAGCTTTAAGGCCTTTTAGTCTCAGGTCATTAATTCCTACTGCGGGAACTTGGATTCTTTAGTTCTAGTCATATGTTTTTCCCGTACCTCCACCCCACATACTGAGGGGCACCACAGCTTTGTTTACATGTGGTAGCACATGGGACTGATGAAGGAATGAAGGCCGGGGGGCGGCTGCCAGAAATCAAAGCTTTGATGAGCTGCCTCAGTCCTTTGATAATACAAATCTCACATCCTAATCTTCTTATCAGGAGTTTCACCACGAAATAGTCTTGAAGTCTTAACCCCAGAAGTTCCTGGTGAGAGAGACCGTGGAAACTGCATCACATCCTTACAGCTGCACCCAAAAGGCTGGGCCACACTCCTTCGGTGCTCAAGCAACACTGACGATCAGGAGGTAGGAGCGGTAGGATGCCGCCTTCAGCGGGGCTGCCTGAGCAAGCAGCCACGGCAGTGCACGCTCGTGGTGTCTTTATCCCTTGAACCCCTGCCTCCTCCTCTCCAGTGTGTATGGCAGACTGGGAAATACTTTAAAGCAGTATCAGCTCAGATTGTGCCTAGCTTCTAAATTCTTGTCCCCGTCATCTCGTCACAGATCCCCTTACATAGGAAACATTAGATGGAGATGCGTCAGCCAAGCTAGCTAAACGTATGGTTTTGCTAAATCAATTGAATATTATAATTTGCTCTTTTTAAATACCAGGGGAAACTGGGAAGGGACTAAACTGATGACTAAGGGAAAAGACCTTCTAGGACCTTATGACTGTGAAAAGCAGGAGTCTTTTGAGGATCTCAGTAGCTCTGGAAGTCACAACTGAATGAAAGGAGAAAAGAGCAGAGCCTTTGATTAGAAGCGTGTAGGACAAGAGATATTTTAGGGCTTAGGTGTCTAAATATGAAGATCGTTATTACTTTCACAAAAGGGAATTATTACCACAGAAGTCCTAGTAGCCTGAGGGATAACAGGCTTTAACAGGTCATATGACCTTAGCTCATGACAGTAAGAAGGAATGGGGCCTGCACATTTTATTTGTTGGGAGAGCGGTAGCATTCATCTGAATGATTTCTTGTAACAGTATTGTGAATTTGGCCATCTCTGGAGCTTTTTACCAGAAGAAATAGCTAGCATTATTTGGGGCTCTATAACTTTGGTTTGTCTCTCTTCTCTCCCCCAGTGGACTTGTGTCTATGAATTCCAAGAAGGAGCTCCCGTGCGACCTGTCTCCCCTCGCTGTTCTCTACGACTAACGCACTACATTGAAGAAGCCAATGTAGGCAGGGGTTATATTAAAGAACTTTGCTTCAGCCCTGATGGGCGGATGATTTCTTCCCCACATGGCTACGGGATCCGCTTGTTGGGATTTGACAAACAGTGCAGTGAACTTATTGACTGTTTGCCCAAAGAAGCCAGTCCCCTGCGGGTGATCCGTTCTCTGTACTCTCATAATGACGTGGTACTGACAACAAAGTTCTCTCCAACGCATTGTCAGATTGCCTCAGGGTGCCTTAGTGGACGGGTTTCTTTGTATCAGCCAAAGTTTTAGGCACAACTTACATCAAATAAGGAACTCTTCTGGTGTTTGACTTATGAATTACTTCAATTTAGGTGAAGTATTTTCTTTTTAGAAGACCTTAAAAGTTTGGGTCAAGATCCCAGTTCTTATGGGTCCATGAACACACCTGTGGCCTGAGTACTGGTCGTCCGGCATCGCAGGGGCCTCGCCAACGTAGACTCTGCAGCAGCATCTTTTCCCACATTCCTCTGCTCGTCTGTGCCGCCTGAACTTCCGTTCTGCTGCTTTTGCATGGTAGCTCTTGTCAAGTTTCTTTCTTTCCTTGTTTTTTGATTTTGGCGTGAATTTCGTGGACATCTGGCAGGAGTTTTGGCTGGGTTAGGAGAAAGCCGTGGCACTAGTATTGAATAAAACCCAGAAGTTTGATGTCAGCATACTGGTCATTGAAAAAGAAATTCCATCTTCACTTAATATACTTTGCCTTTTAAAGGTTTCTCTATAATGAGCACAGATAATGGCATTATTCTCATAACTGTTAGATTGTCTTTTAAGTTTCCTGTTAAAATTACACATATTTTTTCACCGCGAGGGATATTTTGTTGTGAAATTCTGGAAAAAATAATTACCACCTCTTTTTGTAATTTACTTGTCTGAATTTAAAAATCTCTAGCATGTGTCCTTACTTGGTATTTTGTTCCTGTCAACAGCATTTAGAAAGGAAAAGAGAAGGAATGGTTTTGATCATTTCTGTTACATAGAAGAGGATTCATTAGGTTAGTACACTATCTGGTCACAGAGTGATGAGAACAGTGTGGCTTGGAGTTTGTTTTCCCTGCCAGACTGTTGGACTCACAGGGTGACACGTTATAGTATCGGGGGGTGGGGAGGGGAGAGGGATTGAGAGTAAAGAGGTCATGTTTTACTCCTTTTTATTCCTTGAACCAGGTGTCACAGGCTCAGCCCCCTTAGCATTAGGGGGCGGAGAGCTGCAGTCTTCTCAAGCCGTGTCCTAACTACAGTAGTCAGTAAACTTGGATGTCAAAGCAAAGAGCCGATGTGAAGACCTCTTGTGTTTTGTTATGGAACACAGCAAGTAAAAAGCGTCAAGCAGGGGACAGTCACAGGGCTGACTGCTCTGCTGAAGTAAGCAGTTTTCTTCTCGTCTCCACTTTGGCTGGTTTTCTATTTAGAAGGGATCTGCCAGAGGCTGGAGTAATTGAAGCCACACGCTGGTGCTCTCCCTCTCAGATCACATTCTCTTAGGCCAGTGGTTCTCAAACATCAGGGTGCATTACAGAGCTTGGGAAGAACCTAGAAACCTGGCCCTTAACTTGAGTCTGTATTTTTAACAGGAACCTCAAGTAATCTTTATTCAGGTGGTCCCTGGGTCAGAGTTTGAAAAGCACTACCTTAAACATTTAGTAAGTACTTCTGTACCTCTCAGGTGCTTGACTCCCAGAAGGTGTTTTGATTGTTTGATCTCATTTGATGAATGAGAAAAGTTAAGTGACTTGCCTAAAGTCATCTTATAAAATTAGTGGCCGAGCCAGAACTTGAATTCAAGTCTCCTAATTCCTTGCTCAGGGCAATTTCTACTGTATTCTGCTGGCTGATTTATGAACACTTTGTCTTTAAGTTGTATTATTGTGACTACCCTTAAACTGACTAAAAGATTGAAAAAGGTGTGGAAGTAGATGCCGAGAATTCCAGACGGAAGAAGAAAAGTAGCTTAAGTCTTCTAGAAATGCTAAACCAGCTCAAATACATGAACAAAACGGACATTTCTTTGTAGGACCCACCAGACAGCCATGTACACGCGTGGACGGAACTTACTTCTCACTTGTTGACCCTAGGATGGATTTGTAAAATCAGATCATTTCACCATGTATGTTAAACAAATTGGAATTTTTTAGCCAGCAAGAAAAGTACCACAAAGTAAATGAAAACATAGGTTTGCCATAAACCTCTTTTTAAAAACCCACATATTTAAAGGAAAAAAAGTTTTTGAGGCAAAAGCACCCAATGTTAACATCAAAAATCAGCTACTAAGTACAATAATTTATATTAATAAAAACAAGGTTCCATAAGTTGCATCCCTTTTGGATAGAGCTGCATGTCAGATGCTGGACTCACATGTCACTTTGCTCTGAATTTCAGTCCAGGATTCTGTAATCACTGTAGAGTTTCTACGATGTCAAATAATGCCCACACTCTACTACTAAGCCCCACAAAATACCTTGCAAGGTAGGTGACATGGTCACCGTTGACTTTGGAGGCAGAGGAGGGTCAGAAAGATTAAGTGATTTCCCTTAAGTCACAGAGCTGGCATCGGGTGGCAATGCTGGGATTCAAACCTATGTCTGTGTTAGTCCAAAGCCTGTGCTTACTACTCTACTATTTTGCCCTTTTGTTTGTAAAGGATGGGAAACTAGCCTGTTAATATATTTAGCATCCTCAGTAAATTCTTTATTACAGAGCTTGGCTTACCTTCTGCACCATGTAAGAGAACATTTGCAAGACTGGAAATTTCCATTAGAATTAATACCATAAAATGCAGGGCGTATATACAGTCCATTCCTAACTGGAAAACTGCAAGCACGATAAGTAGCTGTGAAATAAAGGAAAATGTAAATATCTTTGTATAAAAATAGAGCCACAAGAGGAGAACTAAAAATTAGCAAGAAAACTCAACAAAACAATCTTTGTCTTCTTTGAGGTAAAGTCGTGATCACAAAGTCGCGAGGGGGAGGAATCACAGGCAGCAGGAACTCTAGGAGGAAACCGCAGCTTACAATTTCAGGGTCTCATTTCACTTCAGAGTATAAAACCCAGTCTGGTCTTTTTTACTCTAAATTTTATCCAGTCATTTTTATTCATGATAATTGGTGAGTGTAATATAATTGGTAATGTGATATAATTGTTGGTAAATGTGGTATAAATTAAACTTGTTTTAAAAAGCTTTCTGCAGGGGCACCTGACTGACTCGGTGGAGCATGAGACTCATGATCTTAGGGTCATGAATTTGGGCCCCACCTTGGGGGAAGGGGTTGGTTGTACTTAAAAAAACTTAAAAAGTTTTCTACGCAACAGTGTACTAATGGCAGTGCTGTTGAATAAGTTTAGGAACATCAAATATTTAGTTTCTAATCTTTAATTATGAAATGAAGTGGCTAAAGCAGTCTAGACCTCTATCTTAATCTTTTGAAAACATGTGTGATCTTTTTTCTTAGAAGCCCAAAGAACATTTATATTTTGTTATTTCTCCTTGTTACATCCGAGACGAGGCTATACCAAAAATATTTAGGAAAACAAGCAAGGAAAAGGTTCCGAACGCCTGTCTAGAACCAAGATCACATTATATCATGGTTAAAGTTTTGTTTTCTAGAAAGTGCAATATAGGAAAAAAACTGAGAAACTTTTAGAAGCCTAGTATTCCGCTGTTAGAATGTATGGTATTGGCATCCATCAGTATCTGCTAAAGCTTGTGTTCAGCAGGACAAATAGTCTGGTAACACTGATGACAATCGCCCCCATTTAAGGACCAGCAGCCATGCAGAGTAATGAAAATTCACTCAGTAATAGCCTGTGTTGGTCATAAAAGAAAGCATATACAGTATATGAATTTTTGGATAACTAATGCATATCTCTTAAGTGCCAAAATTTTAAATCTATAATTATTTTTGATGTAAGTCTTTCAGATAATGTTACTATACCTTCCTGCCTTCTAAAAGAGCATGCTCAGCATAATTCACTTTTTCCTGATGAAAAGTAAAAGTTATATTCATGTGTTACTACAAATATCCAATTAGCTCTGATGTATGTAAAATACTTCCATAAAATGTAAAGGGCTATAACAAATATGAGTTAATATCAGTTATTATAAAGTGATTCCCTCAGCCCCGAGGTATATATAATCATTTGCCTCAGGTTGCTGGTGTTTGGGGAGTTTTTCATTTAAAAATTTTTTATCTGCTAAGTAGTTTGTTCTGTCTCCTACCACAGTGTCCATATGCCCGCGTCTAACAGGCTCTGTCTGATGTGCTGTGTTCATCCGTTACAAGCTGGGACACGAGATGACCAAGCTTGCTTGGTGTCTAAAGAGCCGCATAAGCCCTGGTTGCACGGTCTTTGAGAGAGCTCTTTTGGTTGCTTACCAGCTTTCTGACAGAGGAACAGTAATCTTCTGGATAACAGATGTTCCCAGTTAAAGCCTAGGCTGGTTATTTTCTCAGTTGCCGCTAAGTAAAATACTACAAACTAAGGATGCTGCTAGATTAAGGAATATTAAGCAACGTACCAAAGTATAGCCAAGTAACAACAAAGGCTCTCTGTATTTGCACAGGGATAGTTCGTGCTTTTAAGAAAAAAGAATCTGGGGTGGGGGAACAATGAAGATAAAATCCACATAGACTTGAGTATTTTTGATGCCATTAAACTTTGTCAGTAACCATTAAAAGACATGTTTAAATTATCACACATTGTTAGACAGTTTTAGTCTCACTGCAGAGTAAGATCATACCGAAATTTATACATCTTTAGGGTGATTCCTAAGAATTTCTCCCATTCCAGTGATAACAGAAACTATCAAAGGAACGTCTCAAATTTACCTGTATGCTGCTGCTTTAGTTGTAAATGAATTAATGATGGAAATATGGGTTTTATCAAAAGCTCCAAGGAACACATCTCACATATGCACACCTCGTATATGTATGTGTATATGAATGTCACTATAAATGAAAATGTCACCTAGAGACAATAAAATAATTTTAAAATTTAAATCTTGTTTATAGTATTTAAAATGGAATTTTCACCACTTTTAAGTTTCATTTTAATTTCATGGTTTTTACATGAATGGTTGAATATTTGAATTTTCTTTTAAATTTCACTTCATCTTTCATTTCCAAAATGTGCTTTTCTGTTAATTTTAGCTTCACATTTTTAGGGAAGTTGGAAATATTCCAGATAGTATCCTAGACACCAGAAAGTTCCTCACTAGTTTCTGAGGTACTGTTTTAAGTTCTTACACTAGACTGTAAGCTCCTTGAGGGCAGGGACTTACTTTTCTTGTATCCCCAGTACCCAATACAGGATCTGACAGAGTAGTTGTTCAATAATTTATTTGTTGTGTGAATCAAATGAACCTTAGCCACATGTGGCCTCAAATTCCCATGAAGCCAGAAGGTGATATGCAAATAGAGAAATCTACCATTTATTATTATAATGAACAGACTATTCGTCAGAGTAAGACTTTTTCTGACCCGTGGTTAGAAAGTTAAAACTAAGCATTTCTCACTGATTTGGAAAACTGTGAAACTCAATTTTTCATTCAACAGACATCTGAATCCATACTATATGCCTTGTCCAGTACTAGGGTCTCAAGGGACAAAGCTAAGGTGGTGGCCTCCCACAGCTGCAGCACTGGCTTCACGTGTGTGTAACCAGCGCAGTCCTGCAGAGCCTGCCCTGAGAAAAGCCCCATGCTGGTGTTAACGCGCTGCCGGAGCATCTTAAAATTCTTATTTTTTGAACAAGGGGCCCATATTTTGCACTGGGCTTCCAAAGTCTATAGCTGGTCCAGTTTCAATGCTACCATTTTGACACGGTGGGAACAAGAAGAATTATAGTAGCTCTTACATACTGTCTAGTAAGGATATTCCCATCCATTGAAAGCTAGCCAGAAAATTAAAACTACCTCCCTCCCACAAACATCTTAACAGATCTTCATTTCAGAATTAGGAAGGCGTTCTAAAAGTGTATTGGCGTATTATCATTTCAAGTGAATTGTTTTGAGGTTTTCACTGACGACTGTAGAGTTGTGGGTGATTTTATACATACATACCTACATGCAATTTTAAGGTTTCGATAAACTGCTTATTAATATATGCACTGAGTGTTCTGGTGTGAGTCAAACATGTGACACACTTTTGTGTGGTTAACCTCAAAAAGTTGATGGCAAACTTGCATTCAGCAGTATGGAAATTTTGCTTAAGTTGCTTAGGTGTTTATTTTTAGACCAGAGTCCAGCATAAGGCTGTGACAGGGGCAGTGGCTTAATGATTCTTGTAGTGGGTACTCTACACTTTTTCAATCATGTAATCCTTACCTGAAAAAAGTTCAATACACTCCAAATTCTGATAAGTTTACATACATGTATGTTATACATGTATACATATACATATATGTGTGTGTTGTATACATGTATATATATATACACACACATACATACATACATACTCTTGTACTGATGTATTATGTACATTATAAAACATGCAAAGAGCAAGAGTATTTTAAAAGGATAAGACTTCTAAAAATCAAAGTTCTACATTACCTCCTGCACTTCCTGGGATCACCTTAATACTTCCACTGGTATATGCACCTTTCATTTTGTGAAGGCCACCATTCTAAAACACAGAATTTGCATTTTACACTGAGGACACATTTATTAAGAGCTGACTCATTCACATCTGTTAACTAATGTGCTAGATGTTTACAAGGTCATTCAATATGAATCGTTTTATAGAGCTTTACAAATTCTTTATTCCATGAAAATTGTGCTATCAATAAGCATAGTTGATAAACTTTTGTCACACTGTATACAGTGCTTTGTTTTCATAGAGATACACTTAGAACATGCCTTTTCTCACCCTTTCAATGACCTTTTGTTTTATTGTTTAACAGTGTGGTGGGGCATTTTACCACACTAATTGACTATAAAAATGACAATCCTATTTGGGACTCATTTTAAAATAAGTCAGTGATGAGAAAAACGGAGTGAATCCCTTTCAATTCAGATTAAACTGATTTGCAACTAAACATAGCATTAATCACCACCATTTCAGTTATTCCTCTGACAGACATGGTTTGGGCTATTTTAAATTTTTTTTTTTAAGGAAACATTTTGCATGTTTTAATGTTAATGAATTAATCATTTATATTAGTTTCCTATTACTGATGTAACAAATTACCTACCACAAATTAACACAAATTTAAAACAACACAAATTTGGGGCACCTGGCTGGCTCATCAGTTGGTGGAGCATGCAAGTCTTGATCTTCAGGTCATGAGTTCAAGTCCCATGATGGGTATAGAGCTTACTTAAAAAATCAACTAAAACAAATTGGGAGTCCACTGATTTTTCCTCCAAACCCCTCCCTTCTGGCAGAGGATATGAAAAGTGGTGCTCTACCTCTAGCAGGGATGGAATCACCTGGAGGGCTTGTGAAAACACAGATCGCTGCTGATCCACACCCAGAGTCTCTGATTTCATAGGTCTGGGGTTGGAGCCGCCATTTTGCATTTCTAACCACCTCCCAGCTGATGATGCTATATATCTGGACACCACAATTTGAGAACTACAAATATAGAAAATGTAGTTAGGGTTTAATTTTTCATGGTTGAGAGATCCCAGGGAACTCTGTGTAGATAAAGGAAGCCAGTTTAGAGAACTTTTTTTAATAATTTTTTTTTTAACATTTATTCATTTTTGAGGGACAGTGTGTGAGTCGGGGAGGGGCAGAGAGAGAGGGAGACACAGAATCCAGAACCTGAGCTGTCAGCACAGAGCCCGATTCAGGGCTAGAACCCATGGACTGCGAGATCATGACCTGAGCCGATGTCAGTTGCTTAATCGACTAAACCACCCAGGTGCCTCCGCCCCCCCCCCTTTTTTTTTTTAAAGAGAACATCATAACTTTGGAGGCTGGTCTGTATTCGTCCCATCAGCTATGCCATTCTCAGGACACTGTCAGGTTGGCACTCCACCAATGACAGCTAAGACTTCCCTAATTTAATATGATACTTAAGTTACTGAGCAGTAAGTTCAATAAGGTCATCTTACCTTCACGGAACAGAGTTGGTGCTGTGTGGCTTATCTTCTAACATAAAGCGGAGCCCTGCCACAGAAACACACACTCTGGTGTCAGCTGTAGATGGCTGCCAACTGCTGCTACCAGTCAATCCAGAAAAGCAACAACTGAAACTCTAACCAGGGCATAGACAACTCAAAACATTTTTTTAAGCCCCTCCCGCCTTTTTTTTTGGGGGGGGGGAATAGTCTCTGTTGAAAGCCATTTAAATTTTTTTAATTTACATCCAAGTTAGTTAGCATATAGTTCAATAATGACCTCAGGAGTAGATTCCAGTGATCCATCCCCTGTATATAACACCCACTGCTCGTCCCAACAAGCCCCTTATGCCCCTTACCCATTTAGCCCATCCCCCCACCACAGCCCCTCCAGCAACCCTCAGTTTGTTCTCTGTATTTAGTAAGAGTTTCATATTTTGTCCCCCTCCCTGTTTTTGTATTATTTTTGCTTCCCTTCCCTTATGTTCATGTTTTGTATCTTAAATTCCACATATAAGTGATGTCATATATTTGTCTTTTTCTAAGAAAGCCATTTAAATTATGGGTACGCTAGACTGCCGCACTGACATTAATTTGCAAAAAGCACTTCACTATACAAAAGATTCGTTTGGGGTAAAATGAAGGATCCAAATTTCATCGTTAAAGGATTACTTCTTAAAAGTTAAATACAAAGTATCAGATCTGTTCTGAAAATGCTGTATTTATGTTTAAGTAGGTATTACCCAATCTTGTGTGTGCGCCCATGTGTGTGCACACTTAATAACCGTATGTATGGGGCGCCTGGGTGGCTCAGTTGATTAGGCATCCGACTTCAGCTCTGGTCATGATCTCGCGGTTCGTGAGTTCAAGCCCTGCATCAGGCTCTCTGCTGTCAGCACAGAGACCACTCAGATCCTCGGTCTCCCTCTCTTTCTGCCCCTCCCCTGCTTATGTGCATGCTCTCTCTCTTAAAAATTAAAAGGTTAAAAAAATGAAAAAAAAAGTGTAGGTACTTAAAAGGATTTCCTGGCATTTATGGAAAGCTACAGTGTATTGGGAGGTAAATCATGATCCCTCTGCTGGTCTCTTCAAGGGGTGGGTAGACCCCTCACCTCTGGGGCAATCTTAAGAAAAAAAAAAAGTAAGCTGATTTGCCTTGTCACAACCTGTGCGCGGCGGACAAGGTGGCCACCATCCTGAGCGGCGGGGACTGCCGCAGGCTGGCGCTCCCCCCTCTAGCAAGGAGGGCTGTAGCGTCCTGTGGCTTCGTGGAAGTCTGAGAACACACACGCTGAAACAACTCAACGCTCCATGAACGTGGATGGCAGATTCTGATAAAGCCCCTGCTGACGTGTCTCAGCAGTTTATTATGAAAATGGTCAATACGCGGCGAAGGTGAGGGAACTTTACGGTGGCCCTCTGTTTACCACGATTCTACCATTAATATTTTCCTAATTATCACTTGTCTAATCCTCCACCAATCCATCTTAATTTTTTAGGTATTTTGAATAAATCGCAGATATCTCTACCCGTCCTCTGAAACTCCTCGGCAATACGTATCATTTAGTATCTTTTTCTTTCGTTTTGTTTTGTTTCCACATGATGAAGCGCACAAGTATTGGTATATTCGCGAAGCTTAGGCAAACGTACATACCTGCGTAACCCAAACCCCTAGCGAGATATAGATGACTCCCATCGCCCCCAGAAAGTTCCCCTCCCTCCCTCCCAGAGGCAACCACTGTTTTCTTTTTTCCGGCACAGATTTATTTGCCTCTTCTAGAAATTCACATAAATGGAATCATACAACTTGCATTCTTGCTTGATGATTTTAAAAGACATTCCTAAGAAATTAAAAATGTCTCTGAAACAGGGAAAATAATAGTGATAAAGACAACACCTGGGATCAGAGGATTCATTCACTAAGTACATATTTTTTATGAGAACCTCTAGTCCACGGACACCAAGATCAGAGTCCCTGCCCTCAGTGAGCTTTCCCATTGTCTTGAAGGATACGGCACAAACACCATGGAGAGCGAGCCAGGGGTGAAACTTAAGCCACAGGAGACCTAATCCAGCTCGGGAGTCAGTAGGGAATCAAGGGCGGTTTCCATTTTTGTCTTTGGAATTGTCTCGGGCAGCCAATGCTCTGTTTTTTCCACAAGTCTAGAATCTTCTAACTCAAAATGATTGTCTTTAAAAGGGCAGCTTTCCAGGACTGAGCAGATGGATGCATGGCAAATTTGCTAAACAAAATAAACAAGGAAAAGACTATAAAAGGCAAACTGCAATTATTAGAAATTCTGTTTTTGACACAAACTCAAATACGTGTAGTATTGCCCTCAACCCCAGAAACAACATGCTTTTCTGTTCCCGGAGCACAGGGAGCAGAAGCTTTGAATAGCTCCAAACATCCAGCAAACCTCTGGTCTTGGACTTGACCTCCACTTCCTCAAGGCCCATGAAACCTACAGCACCTCCAAGCTCAGGCCCTCGCCTCTGTTTACCCTTCACCTTCATAGTTCATGCACACATCACAAATGAAAAGTACTTGGTTCTCATACATATGCACTTTTCTCTGCCATCTGTCCTCAAAATTCTATGGGTATTTTTTAGTGGGGAGGGAGGAGCCCAAGAAAACCTAGAAATTTCTTGTTCAATTATTCTAGAAGAGTAAGAAAAGTTCCAAAGCTGCTTTTAAAAGCCCAAGGGAAAGGAAGGAGCTACATACCAGGAGCCACCTATCAACTGTAGCTATGACGACCCTTGAAAGAGAAAGGAGTCCTCCCCTAGTGTCGTATGAAAAAAAGGTAGTAGCATCCCCATGGAACTAAATGTGGTCTCCGGGTTTTGGTACGCTTCAGATCAGGAGAAGTCATTGCCTGACCCACAAAGAACTGCTAATTATGACTTGTTCCCCAAAGAGTGCCTGAACTCGAACTTTTCTTTTTTTTGTTTATTTTTGAGAGACAGAGACAGAGTGTGAGTGGGGGAGGGGCAGAGAGAGAGAGGGAGACCCAGAATCCGAAGCAGGCTCCAGGCTCTGAGCTGTCAGCACAGAGCCCGACGCGGGGCTCGAACCCACAAACCATGAGATCATGACCTGAGCTGAAGGTGGACGCTTAACCGACTGAGCCACCCAGCGCCCCGAAACTTTTATTTCTGTTGGTGATGAAACTACAGAAGTGGTTTGTGATTTGCTCTCAATTAAAACAAGTCACTGCCTTCATGGCACTTTGACAGCATCAAAGTAGCAGTCAACACCACTAATTATTGTAAGGAAATCATCGTTAGGCTCATCAATCACTTAGGCTTACCATGCTCTGGATTGAATGTTTATGGGTCCCCCTCCCGACTCCCAAACCTGCATGTTGAAGGCCTGACACGCCTCCCCCCCCCGCCCCCCCGCCCATGACAGTACCTGGAGGTGGGGCCTTCAGGAGGTGACTAGGTCTAGATGAGCTCACTGAGGTTCCTTCTGCCACGTGAGGACACGGTGAGAAGTCTGCACACCAAGGAGAGGCCTCTCACCAGGAACCAAATCTGCCGGCACCTTGATCCTGGACTCCCTAGCTTCCAGAACTGTGAGAAATAAATGTCGTTTAAGCCACTTACTCTCTGGCAGCCCGAGCAGTGCAAAAGTTGCATCCTTGCACGACCTCCGTGACCCATCGAGGAAGGAACATCAGACAGGATATTCCGGAATGCTGTGATCCTGAATATCTACAGGTCCTTTTACTCTCTTGGCGGATTCTTTACTGTTAATCAGACCTCCACCAGGGGTCAGGCACTGGGCCGTGCACTGGAAACCCAGGCTAGGCAGAGCCCCGCCCCATGCAGCTGCCGTTCAAAATGGGCAGGAAACATCAAATCATCACAGTCCAATTGAAACGAGGGAGTGCTATGAAAAACAGGAGCGTGGTGGCACAAGAACACAGAGGAGGGAAACCTGACTTAGTCCTGAAAGTGGGAGCCGGCTTCCCCGGGGAAGTGACGCATGAGCGGAGATCTGAAGGCCTCGGCAGGAGTTACTGGGCGATCACGGAAGGGTGCGGTGCTCAGGGCAGGGGGCGTGGCCTGGGCAGAGGCCGGGGAGCCTATGGGAGTACCAAAGTTCCTGTGGATGAAGGCAGGGACGAGTAGGGCCACTTTAGCTGGCGATGACAGGAAGGGAGGCAGAGGGGGATAGATCCAGTCATCTAAAGAAATACCCTTAGAGCGATATGCAGAATGGATTGAAGGGAGAGAATTTGGATGAATCCTGTTTTATCCTCACTTTCTACTTCAAAATCAGATTTACTCACTGGGAAAAAGGTCCCCACTGGAAATTTCAGATGCTAAATGAAGTTGGGTGCCCACCTCTTCGAGATGGGGAGCACCCTGCCCGCGCTCGGCCGCACCCTGAGAGCGCTCTGTGGCCCACAGCAGTGCCGCGGCGCCCTGCTACGATGACATCGCATCAGATGCCACGCACGACACCCCTTCTTTCAATTCGGAAGTTCAAAGTATTCATGTTTAATGAATTCCAACCCTAAACTGGAGTTTTAGAAGCATCATGGCAATTGCTCCCTTACCTAGGGTCCTCGACTGTCCCCAGAGACAGGGAGCACCTTAAAATTTAATGTGTAAACAATGTAGCCAAAATAATTTCACAATCTCATAGCAGGAAGGAGTAGCTGTGAAGTCCAAAGTAGATATAAAAAAACAGGACACAGGTCCAGACCACTTAGCCCACGTGGGGCCAGGTGTGACCTGAAGGCATGTTGTACCACAGAAATTACTGATAAGCTGAATTTACTAAGTTTATACTCAATAGGGAAAAGTTTATTTGAGAAAAATCGTTTTTAAAAAATGCCTTGCAATTAAGCTATCTGGAAAATTCACTCATCTGTCATTCTTGACCAAAGATGGATAAATGAAGGACTGTTGTACCTACAAAGTTAACAGGTCAGAGCAGGACGCTAAATGGTTAGCAACAGACAAGGCTGAACCATGGAAAAGTTGTGCCAGTAACCCTAACTCGACCACAAGAGAAGACCAAACTGAATGGACTTAAAAAAAAAAAAAAAAAAAACTTTATTCCAAACAGAATTACCAAAAGAATGTTAACTCTGACACATTTAACAGATTTCATTTAAACTCTGTCACAAAACTCAAAATATCAAACAAAAACAGCTTTGTGTGCTTAACTGCTTTTAATATTGAAACTTTAAAAAAAAGAGAGACATGTGGAGACTCCCCCACAAGTTGGGAGTCACTGAGGCAAGCAAATATTTACTATTAAGCAAAAAAGACAGCATTAAAAATGAAAAGTCCTCAAATTTAAAGAGAATGACTGTTCAAGTCTTTGAGATGCATTTATATGCACATGAGAAAAAACAGGGTCTTAATTGGAAGGAAACCAAGTCTGAGCGCTCCCCCTTCCTTCACGTGACGGCCTGTCTTGCCTTCATTTTGATCGCGTACCGCTCACTACGCCACTTCATCCGCACTGACCAGCCATTTCCGGCACAGCGTGACCGGCTGACCCGCTCTGCGCGTCCTGTCTGCCGCCCACGATTCCCTTCCACGTTTGCACGCCATGAGAGCGGAGTATTACCACTATCTCGAGCTAGGAAAGTTCAGGTCTCCAAAAAGGATTCTATATACACAATTCTGTTTTATTGCACAGTTTACAATATACAGCAGGTGATTACATAACCAACCATAAGGTAAGAGGAATATTGATTATTGAGACAAACACATCAACTGTCTCCAACCACAAATGAAACAAAAGACACACAAATCTGCCACCATATAAAGGCTGTGTTTACTGTGATGCAGTCCTGAGGGCTCATACCACTCCTAAGCATCTTAAATACAGAATCCAGAACATATTCCTGGTGGCATCAGAGCGGAAGCATGGGAGGCAGGACCAGAAGGGCCCTATGCTCATAAGCCATCTGTGCCACCTATGTAACAAAAAGGCCACTTTTAAAGCTTTTCAGATAAAGTTATTCAATCATGTTTGCCTTTTCAAAAGTATTACTAGTTCACGCTGAAGGTAAAAAAGCAATAGTTAGAATCTCTTATTAATAACACACTTTGACTCCTTTTAAGGTTCAGACAAAGCCGTCGGCTACCACAAGCAAGTTCTGAATTTTGTCAAATTTAAAAGGTCTACAGGACAACACAAAACCATCCCTGGTAATGTATTTGCAGTTTGGTCTTCAAAAGCTGTAAAAAGTGACAAAGAAATCCAAATATATTATAAGTTAAAACCACTAAAAATATTTATTGTTTTTAAATGCCACAAGTTTGAGACTGCAGAACCCAAAGCATCCCCTTTCAAATTCTCACTTCACTTGTATTTCACAAAAGTGCTTTAGAACGTGGGTACCTGTCGCCTCACCTTTCTGGAGTGTGTAGACCAAAGGAAGCCCATTCCCAGGGGGCGGCCCCGGGATGACTCACCTGCCCATTGTGCCCTTGTCATTCACGTCCCAACCCTCAACCCCCTTCAAAGTCCTATTCAATAAGCCAAAGATGCTACTCACGTTTATTCGTTTATTCGGTGTCAAATCCTTGTTTTCTGAACTCCTCCCATCTGCACCTTGGTTTTCAGAGTAAACTGCCATTTCCAACACACTATCTTCAAACAGGGCTGTTGTAAAGCTACCGGGCCTCCTTACTGGCTGGCCGACGCTTGATAATGCTTCCCAATCCTTTATGGCTGGCTGGAAAGAGGCTTATCTGACCAGCCGTACTGCATTTAGAGGTAAACATCTCTTTTGGACTATCTGCCCAGAAACTGAGTAAACGACCAGCTGAGACCGTGATTTTTTTTGGTCAGTGTACGCACGCGTTCATATGCGGTTACTCAGAATGAGGAAAACCTGGTAATGAGAAACCTAACTACTCTGCCGTGCCAGATGCTGGCAAGCAATCTTAACTACATATTTACAGACGGGGATTTTTAAAAGATTGATAAACCACTTCTCTAGGATTCAGATTTTATTAGTTATTCAATTGGTAAATAGGAGGCATTCTGCCTTACTGATCAGGACAAAAGATTTTAAAATCCGATTCCTTTGATAAGTAAGTGTTTCTCTGTTATGTAAGGGATGAGTATGCTATCCAGCTATTACCAACTTCCAGCATTTAAAATTAACCATCTACATATCTTGATTTAGATTTTATCACCTCAAACTGCTTTAATGGTAAAATGGCAAAACTGGGTTCCCAAAATGTAAAAATCCTAATAGAAGTCTCCGTTTCCGAGAGTAAAATAAAAAAGACAACTAATACTCTGGGGTGAAAGCTATCCTGAGGTTTGGTTTTTTCCCTCTTCTGTAACACTTAGAAATCAGGAGGGAAAAATCTAGAGTCCCATTAACAGACTTCCACAATACAGTATTATGCAAGTATTTATCTTTTTTTTTAAAAGGAGTTTCAAGAGAACAGCATACTTGAATATGGGAAACTAGGACTCAAAGAGAAAACACTCCCCAAACATCCAAAGCTCTTCACTACGTTGGCAGCAATTAATCAAAGAGCTGAACTAACCAGAGTTTGATCCAATGCAATTAATGTGAAATTTCTTCACAGGCTGAAACGCCTGTGACGAAACCTAAATCTCCCCATCTTTTGGCAATGAAGTAAGTGAAAGTTAACATAAGGGCGTTCGAAGGGTTTAAGGTCCCATTCAGAACTAAACACAACGCTTTCCAATTCAGAAAGCAAAATGGGAGCTTCCACCAGCTGCGTGGGTCTGAGCGACCGTGGCTGGATGGTCTGGATGAAGACAATCCCAACAGGTACTTACTTGCAAAACTAACACAAGCGATTATCCTGAAAAGCCTACACCTAATAAGCTGTTTTTTCTCCTCTCTGTCCTATCGTGTATACGCTTATGTTTAACAAAGACTACCCTTTGCAACTCCTCCTAAAAGCAGAGAAGCAAGAAATGGAGTATGGGAAGGAAGCCTGAGAATTCACAGGGCCCTAAGAGCCTTTTCTCTGGCTGGTCATGGCCACTGACATTTCAATACAGAAGGTTTAAAGACTTCTGGGGAAAAGAACTGTATCTTGGCTATAAGCTTTCCTTGTCAAAAGCCATCAGACAGACAGCTGTTAACCAGGCAATTAGCCTAAAGTTCTCAGATAACGATTACTAAACAAAACGAAAAACCCCTTAAATCTTCCTATTAGAACCTTTTATTCTGAATTTGTTGGTGCTGAAGGAAAACAGCTCTGCCCAGAATTCACTGTGCCCTGAATTTACAACACCAACCTGTATTTGACCAATTAGGAATAAGGCCAAACTACATTCTTCTTAGGTCTATTCAGTTAATAAATGGCACTTAACTGACAGTTTCTTTCATACAATCTTTAACAAGAACTCATAAGTCGCATTGATGATACCCCAAGAGATGAGGGACCGATGGTAATTCAGGTGAGCACCTCTGAAGAGATTTGTCAGCTTCCTGTCCCGTTCTAGCCAGATTTTTTGGAACACCTTGGGAGAAGACTGAAACTCCCCACCAATCTGAGACTGCATGCGAGTTTTTACAACGTTAACTGGAAAAAACAAGATTCCCAACATGGCACCCAACAGACCTCCGCAGATAAAATCATTGACCAGATGGGCGCTGTGGGTGGTTGCGGTAGGCAGATGCTCCTTAATGGGGCCGCGAAGGCCAAAGAAAAGGACATTGCTGAATCCATTCCGGAAAAGAACAGGTACCAAGCCTCGATAATACTCTCGTATTCCATGGCATCTGAGTGCCTTGAAAGCCTGGTAAGTGTTTGTAAATTTGTCGTGATGCCTGTGGTCTTGAAGCAATGTCTGAACTCTTTCCAACGGAGTGAAAATTGCTTCTGTTGTCCCTGCGAGTGCCGCTGCCACACTACGGGTTGCAAACTCGGGGGGACTGACGTGCTTCCGGAGAAGGGAGGATAAGTCCTCATACAGGCCGAACATCAGCGCCAGCGTGGTGGTCTTCTGCATCAGTGGGGGAAGGATTCCGCGGTACAAGTTCCGAAAGCCATCCCTCCTCAGCTGAAGCACCGCGTCCCGGGTTTTGATTCCGTACAGCTGCTGCCGAAAGAGCACCTTCTGAATGGGAAACGTGATTGCTACATTGTTGAAAGCTGCACAGCAGCCGCACAGATAATGCTTCATCTCACCCACATTTGCAATATGAGGTGACAGGTCTTGTTTGGAAGATGTCAGGATGGGAGGCCTTTTTTCATGAGCTTCTGAATCCACCATGTTGCTTAAGAACTTTCTTCTTCATGAAGGATATTTTTAACCTACGAACAACAAAATGACAATAGGTAAACTACCATATCTAGGGCTAAACACGTGGAACTTTTCCTTAACCCTTTCTTTAACTTCTGGAACACTACTGTCCCTTTCGACCAGATGAGTAGGTGGTACAGTACTTGCCGAAGACCCCCGGAGGTCCTGGTGACCCCTGCAGGGTCCAGGAGGTCCTTCCTTTTCCAGCCGCATATCTGTGGGAAGTGGGATTTTCTGCCTATACTTCAACCAGAACAACTTCTCAGGGCAGACATAAAGCAGATGCAGAGAGGAGACCCCGCCTCTTTTATGCCCTTTTAAACAGAACTGCAAAACTGTCACTCTCATTAAATTTTTTGGAAAATTGTTATTTTTCATGAAAACGTGTTGTCCATATTAACGTGCAATGGGTTTATCATTGATATTTTAAAGCAAATATTTTCAAATGTTTTTGTTTCTAAGACCATAAATACTAATCCACACAAATAAGCACTCTTTAGGGCCCACCATAATTTTTAAGCATAAAGGGGTCCTGAGACACCAAAACGTTTGAGAACTCCCGGACTAGTTCATATGTGCTGTAACTACGTATGCATACCATTATCCTTCTGAAAAACATTCAAAGTCCTCCGTTGAGAAATAAAACTAGCAAAACATGTATTCATTCCTTCTGTTCACCAACACTTATTAGTGTCTAATCTGAACTAGGCCTTCCACAAATTGCTACAGATTCAAAAGCAAGGAACTCAGGGGGTGCCTGGCTGGCTCAGTCAGTAGAGCATCTGACTACTGATCTCAGGGTGGTGAGTTCAAGCCCCACAGTGGACATGGAGCTTAACTTAAGAAAACAAACAAAAACATAAACAAAAAAAAAAGCAAAGAGCTCACGATTTAACAGGAGACTGCCAAGGAAAACAAAACAAATACACCGCAGCATAAATACCTTGTATGATAAAAACACGCTACAGATAAGGGACACAGAGCATGCACTCTGGGAGGCAGATGCTGGAAGAACAGGTCACGGAAGGCCTGCAGGTATGTACTATACGCTGCACTTCCACGTATTTAATTGCCGAAACAATTCCAGCAAGAAAACATTATTTTCCCAGTTTTACCAATGAAATCACCAATATTCTCCTTTGTCCGAGGTACAGAAAGTAACTGGTGGGGCTGGCGGCGGCGTCTGTCTGACTCCAGCATTCACGCGCCTGCTATCATACCACAGGATGGCAAGGACTTTGGGAGGCTGCCCTCGACAAAAAGTGGCTACACAGACTGCGGAAGAAGGTATGAAGCCTGAGTACATAGGCTTAGCGCACTGAGTAAAACCGAGGTAAGCCCTCCCTCAAGAACACACCTGTTTCCTTAAAATGGCAAGACCTCCTCTTGCCAGTCCTCTAAGTCTGATTTTCCCAAAAGGATCCAAATAGTTGGATCATCCAAATCCTACAGCCCCGAAATAAACTTTACTGGGGGACTAGATGGCAATTTTATTATATTTTAGATTAATAGGCTAAAAAATTTTTTTAAAAGATTTTATTTAAGTACCCAACCTGGAGCTCCAACTCATAACCCCAAGATCAAGAGGTGCATGTTCCACCAACTGAGCCAGCCAGGCACCTCCACAGGCAAAATATTTTTAAATTGATTTTAACTCCTCAACAGTACGAGACACATTTATGAGCGACTCAACAAATAACCCAATTAAGAAATGAGCAAAGGACTTGAACACTCATTTTTTCCAAAGGAGATATAAAAGAAAATAGGAGACTCCACCCATCTTTTAAGCCAGATGTGAGAGAGACCTACAAAGCCGTAGAACACACTCCGATGCCAGCAGGCATATGAAGAGATGCTTGACATCGAAACCATCAGAGAAATGCAAATCAAAACCATAATGAGATCATCTCACCCATTAGGATGGTTACTCTTCAAAACACCCCCGAAGAGTTCAAGTGTTGGTAGAGATGTGAGCCCCCACGCGCCGCTGGCAGAAACGCAGTGTGCTGCAGCCACTAAAACAGCATGGCAGTTCTTCGAAAACTTGAAAATAGAAAATATGAGTCAGCGGTCCCACTTCTAGGCATGCACCCCTAAGAACTGAAAGCAGGTTCCAAGAGGTGTGCGCGTATCCACACCCACAGCAGAGCCATTCACAAGAGCCGAGAGCAGGAGGCAGCACGATGCCTGCCATGGGATGAACGGACAAACGAGGTGTGGTGCGTACACGTGGTGGAGTATTACTCGGCCTTGAAAAGGAAGGAAATCTGGTCACACGCTACTACACAGTAAGTGGAAAAAAAAACAACCAGAAAAGGACAAGTACTAATGATTCCACTTACATGAAGTAATCAAATTCAGAGACAGAAAGTAGAAATGTTGGTCAGCAGGGGCTTGGGGAAGGGGGAACAGGGAGTTACTACTTAATGGGTATAGATTCAGTTGTGAAAGATGATAAAGTTCTAGAGATTTGTTCTGTAATAGAATAAATATACTTAACATTATTGAACTGTACACTAAAATTGATAAGGATACATTTCATGTGTATTTTACCACACATACAGAAAAACACTACATGCAAGGATTTTAATGGTAAATAAACAAAAAAAAAAACTGGCCAAATAAAGCATCTAGGTCTTTTTTTTTTTTAATGTTTATTCATTCTTAAAAGAGAGAAGCAGAGTGCAAGCAGGGGAGGGGCAGAGAGAAGGAGACACAGAATCCGAGGCAGGCTGCAGGCTCTAGCTGCCAGCACAGAGCCTGACGCAGGGCTTGAACCGACGAACCATGAGATCACGACCTGAGCCAAAGTCAAATGCCTAACCAACTGAGCCACACAGGTACCCCTTTGACCTATGACAAAAGCCAACCAAACTTACCAAATTCCTTATTTTTTTTCCCTCCACATAGTACACATATGCTGTTATAAACTGCTAAGCATTCAGGAGAAAAGATGCTAAGATGTAGCCACTGTGAAGTGCAGTGCAGAGCTGAAGCGCAGAGAAGAATCAGAGTCAGTTTCCGAGGAGCTCAGATCTGCAGGAGCCAAAGACACGTAACGTCAAACGTGGAACACATATCCACAGCCCTAATTTCCCTTCTAGGAGGATAGCCTAAGGAAGTAATTATTCATACAAGACGTACGCAAAGATTCAACTACAGGACAGTCACAACGAAGCTCTTAAGAGAAATACAATAAAAATTAAATGTGTAACTCTAAGGGGCCCACTGAATAAATGAAGATGTATCCTACCTGATGGGATATCATATAGATATTAAAAATAAAAGACTATTTTAGGTTCAATATATTTTGAATTTTCAAAGGTGTTAATGAAATGAACTGTTACATAGCAGCTGGATCCTTTTGTTCATCAGTAAACAGTATAAGATGACTACTTTAACATGGCACGATCCCATTTCTGATCTACATACGTATAAAAAAACTAAAATAGGTACGTCATATTTTCTTATTTCATAATAATGCTAGGTTTTCCTTTTCTATATTTTTTTTTTGAGAGAGAGCGAGCATGCGGACAAGTAGTGAAGGGGGAGGGGGAGAGGGAGAGAATCTCAGGCAGGCTCCATGCCCAGTGCGAAGCCCAACTTGGGGCTCGATCTCACAACCAGGATATCGTGACCTGAGGAGCTGAAATCAAGAGTTGGATGCTTCACTGAGCCACCCGCTCACCTCTTTTCTGTATATCTTCAAGTTAAATTTGTGTCAATCTATTCAACTGTTTTCAAAAGATAATGACAATAATGAAGATCTAATCAGAATAAAAAAGGCCAACAGTGACAGACCAATGAGACAGTTTCCAAGTAAGCAAATCACTGTACCTCTATGAGGCTCAGTTTCCACACTTAATCTGAGGCCAGTGTCATCCGTCATGCACAATCCAAGTGAAAGTCAACTAAAGGGTCTTAACCCCAATGCTGAGGGCACAGTGAGCAATGCACTTAGGGTCTAGTCAGCAAATGTCAGCCTTCTCAGTGGTTTCCTCCCCTAGATTTTTAATAAGCATGTTGTTCCTATTTGTTTCACTCAGACTTCTAGGAGAACACTGTCAAGATGGCTTTCATTTACTTTTGTTGGGAATTCTCTGCCTGTTTTTAAATTGGCCTCTTAGCATCCTAAGAAAATTAAATTCGACCAACTTATTCAACTCCTTCCACGCCCCAGGCACATACGTGTCAGAGACAAGAGATAAGCAAGAAGCCTGGCCTCAGGGCAGATACACGACAGACAATTAGAAGGCAGTGTGATGAATGCCAAGCAGAGAAACACGCACAAGGCATATGAAGGCTCCAGAGAAAGGGGTCGTTAACTAGCGGTCTGGCAGAACAGGACAGGACACGACACACGGGCAAACAGGGTGAAGCTCGTTCAGAAAAAGAAAGCAGCACAGACTAAGGTGTAGGTCCTGTGTCCAAGGAGTACCAGCCTCACATTCTGGAGGAATTATTCGAGTATGTTCTGTAGAGCACCGTGTGGGTAGAAGAGGGTGGGTGGCAGAGGAAGGGGAAGCAGGCTGGGACCGGTGTTATGAGGGACCCTCAGGAAGATCCCAAGACCCTCTGACACTACTGAGTACTATTTTTCCCTTTCTCATGTGAAGCAAATGGAAACAAGCTTTTTTCCTTCGCCAGGGTCTGTGTGTCCTCTTCCCACAAGATAGACTACAGTAAAAAGAAAACATAACATTGAACCTTCGGCTCCAAGTCTCTTTGTTTTGGAGTTCCAGTCGGCTTGCTCCAGGTTTCTATTAGAAAAGATAAACCTGCCCTCAGCTGAGAATACTGACTGGACACCACTGCAGGCCCAAATTCTCTCCTTAAGGTCGTCTTAAAATGAGTCAGGAAATTTTTCTTGCCACTAAGTCGCCAGGTTACACCGACAGAACCTGAGAGTGCCAGGGGCGCAACCTTTCACTGTCCACCCACAGGCAGGGGAGCCACCCCATCCCAGGCAGGGCGCTGGAAGCTGCGGAAATGCATCTGAATGCTGCTTAGCACTATGGTCAGTCGGTTTAAAGGGGCAGTAAGATGTGTTCCACTGCAATGTAAACAGAGTAAGGCCTGGCTCAGAGGACTTATTTCTGATTTTGGCAGGTATTAAAACAGTTAAATTATAAAGTCACCTGTATGCTCAACTGAGAGAGGCCGGATTCCTTGGAGTTGGGCTGCTTGTAGATTCAATAAAACAACAAATGAACCATTTAAATAAAAATTCACAAAAGAAACACATATTAATTTTTTAGGAAAAAAATGTACACATTAGAAATTAAACATTTAAAAAAAATGTTTATTTTTTTTTTTAAAGGAGAAAATAAAGTTGTAAATCAATTAAACATTAAAACATCTCCCTGCTCCAGGCTCACTGCCCTGACTCAGGTCTTGCCTGACTTATGCGAGGACCTCAGCCTACTACTGTTAGTGATACTCACAATGCATTCTAGAATCTTCTAACAACAGCACAGAGATAACCCAGTATTTTGAATGATTGTATAATATTCTAATAATTGAATGTATTACATATCATTTACTCTATCTATTTTAGTCCCTGTTTTTTATTTTTATTTTTTTTTTTATAAGAAAGATGCATTGGGCAGCCTTGTATGTACACCTTGCTTGGGTGAATTCTCACAAGTTTATCTGTAGGGTAAATGTTTAGAATGGGATTGCTGACTCAAAAACAATTTGATAGCTACTCCAAACTGCCCTCAGAAAAATTATGATTTACACTTTAAATTATGTATATGCCATACCATTTCCAGCACCAGGTATTAAATTGTAATTTCTGCCTATCTGATGGGCAAGAAGATCTCATTTTGTCATTAAAAAATTTTTTTAAAGTTTTATTTATTTTTGGGGAGAGAGATGAGAGTGTGTGAACAGGGAAGGGCCAGAGAGGGAGGGAAAGAGAGGATCCAAAGTGGGCCCTGTGCTGACAGCAGGGAGCTTGATGCCGGGCTTGAACTCACAGACCGCGAGATCATGACCTGAGCTGAAGTCTGACGCTTAACACACTGAAACACCCAGGCACTGTTCATTTAAAATTTCTGATTAAAACAGAGCATTTTTCCACTTTTGACCATTTGGACTTCTTTTAGTATAAATTTTCATGTTACCCATTTTCCTGTAGACAGAAAGAATTTTTCTGATTTGTAAAATCTTTCTATACATCAAAAAAAAAATCAATCCTAGTAATATTTATCAAATTGAGGCAAATACTTTCTCTGCTTGATCATTTTTGTGGTACTGAAGTTCTCAATTTGGATGTTAAATCTATACATCTTGGCTTCTAGGCTTTGTAATGTCCTCAGAAGGCCATCATTACTCTAAAATTACGAACAAGTAACCCACATGCTGCTTCTCTCTCCTGGCTTTATTTGTCATCCACCCTGTCATCTGTGGAACGGCAGAGTAAGGCCTGAGGCACAGAGGAGAGACACTTCTGGAAGCTACAGGGGAGAATAAACAAACGCCCGCAGGCATGTGGATGTTCTCTCCACAGTCGCCCTGCGCTCTGCCCGGGAGCGGCCCAGCATGTCTCCAGCACCGACCTGCTCTGACGCACTATGGCCACAGGACACGTGTCACCATCTGGTAGGGCTTCCCCATACTCTTCTCAAAATTCTTGGTTTCCTGGCTCTCATGCTTTTCCTGGTAAACTTTAGTGTATTTGTCACATTCTCCCCAAAAATCCTGTTGGCATTTTACAGAGAAAGTGACTTTACAGAGTAAAGAACCATCGCTTTTCAAAATTAAACCGTACTTTACAGGAATATGAGGCCTTCCTATTTACTTGTGTCTTTTTACAAACCTTAGTAGCATTTAAAAGTTTTTTCAGGGGCGCCTGGGTGGCTCAGTCGGTTGAGCGGCTGACTTCGGCTCAGGTCATGATCTCGCAGTCTGTGAGTTTGAGCCCCACGTCGGGCTCTGTGCTGATGGCTCAGAGCCTGGAGCCTTCTTTGGATTCTGTGTCTCTCTCTATCTGCCCTTCCCCTGCTCACGCTCTGTCTCTATGTCTCTCAAAAATAAACAAATTGATAAATAATTTTTTTCATACAGATACTGAATATTTCTAGCTCTAGATAGTTTATCCTTTTGGTGGCTATTATGAATGGGCTGATTCCTTCCAATTCATTTTCAGACTGCTTTTTGTCTGCATACAAAAAAGCTACCAATTCTTGTGTATTAAGGTCAGAACCAACCAATTTACCAAATCCTCTTAAACTTCAGTTTTTGGACTGGATTTGATTCAGCTTCCACTATATAAAATACCACAAATTATTTTTATTTCTCCCCTATGTGTCTTTTTTCTATCTTATTAGATTCACAAATTCATTTATTGTTCACTTCCTGAACAAAATTAAATTATGGTAATAGTAAATGTCCTTACATTTTTCTTTTTTTCTTTTTGTGACAGACAGATAGCATGAGTTGGGGGAAGGGGGGAGGGGGGAGGCAGGGGGGAGGGGGAGGGGGGAGGGGGAGAGGGGGAGAGGGGGGAGAGGGGGGAGGGGGGACAGGGAGGGGGAGGGAGAGGGAGAGGGAGAGGGAGGGAGAGGGGGAGAGGGGGAGAGGGAGAGAGGGAGAGGGAGGGAGAGGGAGGGAAGGAGAGGGAGGGAGGAGAGGGAGGGAGGGAGAGGGA
This sequence comes from Paguma larvata, assembly GCA_030068075.1. NCBI lineage: Eukaryota > Metazoa > Chordata > Mammalia > Carnivora > Viverridae > Paguma > Paguma larvata. The sequence continues at coordinate 33,034,985 of CM057832.1, read as the reverse complement.
GGGAGGGAGGGAGGGAGGGAGGGGGAGGGAGGGAGGGAGAGGGAGGGAGAGACAAAAAATCCAAAGTAGACTCCAGGCTCCAAGCTGTCCGCACAAAGCCGAACCACAAGATCATGACCTAGGCCGAAGTCGGAACTGAGCCACCCAGGCACCCCATGTTTTTAAATGTTTATTTTGAGAGAGAGGGTATGAGCAGGGAGGGGCAGAGAGAGAGAGAGGGAGGGGAAGAGGGAGGGGAAGAGGGAGGGGAAGAGGGAGGGGAAGAGGGAGGGGGAGAGGGAGGGGGAGAGGGAGGGGGAGAGAAAGGGGGAGAGAAAGGGGGAGAGAAGGGGGGAGAGAAGGGGGGAGAGAAAGGGGGAGAGAAAGGGGGAGAGAAAGGGGGAGAGAAAGGGGGAGAGAGGGGGTGAGAGAGGGGGAGAGAAGGGGAGAGAAAGGAGGGGGAGAGAAAGGAGGGGGAGAGAAAGGAGGGGGAGAGAGGGGGGAGAGAGGGGGGAGAGAGGGGGGAGGGAGGAGGGAAAAGGGGGAGAAGAAGGGGGAGGGAGGGGGGAAAGGGAAAGGGGGGGAGAGAAAGGGAAAGGGGGGGAGAGAAAGGGAAAGGGGGGAGAGAAAGGGAAAGGGGGGAGAGGAAAGGGAAAGGGGGGAGAGAAAGGGAAAGGGGGAAGGGAAAGGGGGGAGGGAAAGGGGGGGAGGGAAAGGGGGGGGAGGAAAGGGAAAGGGGGGGGAGAAAGGGGAAAGGGGGGGAGAAAGGGGAAAGGGGGGGAGAAAGGGGAAAGGGGGGGAGAAAGGGGAAAGGGGGGGAGAAAGGGGAAAGGGGGGGAGAAAGGGGAAAGGGGGGGAGAAAGGGAAAAGGGGGGGAGAAAGGGAAAAGGGGGGGAGAAAGGGAAAAGGGGGGAGATGGGGGAGGGGGAGAGAAAGGGAAAAGGGGGGAGATGGGGGAGGGGGAGAAGGGGGTGAGAAACTGGAAAAGGGGGAAAACCGGGGGAGGGGGGGATCCAAGCAGGTTCTGTGCTGCCAGTGCAGAGCCCAACATGGAGGTATCTCATGAACCGTGAGATCAAGACCTGAGCTGAAACCAAGAGTTGGATGCTAAACCAGCTGGGCCACCCAGGCAGCCCTCTATTTTTTTTTTTGGCATTTCTGGGGACTTTACTAGGAATTAATGTTAAACACGACACTGGTTTTTGGTGTGAGAGACAGGAAGTTGTCATCAGAGTATTCATAATCCAAGTCCTAGCAGTTTACAGGGAAACAGATCATTATGACAAAAAAAATCTTTACTGATCAACTGGCGCCTGTAACACCTTTACCCACTCAAGTAACCTTCCCTGTCGTCTCTCCCTGTCCACTTGTAGGACTGCGCTGCAAACGCGGAGTGAAGCTGTCTTTACAACACTGTCGCATCTCCTCAAACTCCATTAAAAACCCCCAAACCTCATCCTGCATTCATCCTAAGACTTAGATCTTTCATTATAAGTTAAGCCCTTTTACCCCACTACTTACTAGGAAATTATGTTTCCCATTAAAACTGGATTCCACTTTTCTAGTACTTATGATCAACTGGTAAGGGCGGAGAGGCTTTTCAAACACGGGGAAGGAATATATTTATTCCGTTTTACTGAAATTCAACCACCCTCAACCCTTCCCACCACCCCTAAATCAGGAACCTTGGTCAAATGCTTTCAGGGAGCTACTGAGATGATCATATCAATACCAGAGACGGAGCCAGTATAACACTTCAGAGCTGCAGCTAACTGCCTGGGTTCGAATCCTGGATCTACGACGTCCATACCCGCTGTGTGACCTTCGGCACGTTCCTCAATGTCTCCATGGCTTAATTTCCTCATTTATTAAATAAGGATGTCACTTACCTTACAGGTTGGCTCCACTGAGTTACTTCGTGTGAAGTGTCCAGGAGACCAGTCTAGGGCACCAGAGGCGCTCAACACAGATGACTATTATTATTGTTCTTCTCTGATGGATTTACGTGGTGTAAATGTTAGCATATTTCTGGTTAATCACTTGCCCTTGTAATATGGGAATGAATCCTCCTTGGACGTGATGAAATATTTTTTTAAATGTATCCCCAGATACCATTCGCTAATGTTTTAAAATTTCGCATCACTAGAACATACCAAGTTCTCAATTTTAATACCATCTTCACACCAAGTGCGGGCATCGACGTTCCACTGGCTTTGTAAAAAGAACCTGTCGCTTTTCCTTCCTTACGTTGGTGAACAATTTAAATCTTATCAAAATTATCTTTTCCTTGAAAGTTAAAAGAATTCACCTGTAACATCATCTGGGCCTGGTGTTTTGGGGGACGGTAGCTTTTTGGTAACTTTCTCAATTTCTTCCATTGTTACTGGTCTGTTAGGTTCTTTCCTCTGGAGTCAATTTTGGTAACTGGATTCCCTTTAAAACAAAGTTCCGGTTTATTGACATAGTCTCGCACACTACTCGCTGGTTTTCAAATACGTCTAGTCTTGAGCAGGGCAGACAGCTTATCAAACTTAGGTTCCTCCCATCCCAGCAGACAACACGCTCTTAGACTGACCAGTTTTACTATACTAATACTACTTTTAAAGATACTCTGTGGAGAAGTCTGGTCTGGCTGATGGCTGCCTCGTCCGCATCATGCCCTGTTTCTCTGACACGGCGGCTTTGATTGGGGATCATGCACGCCCAGCTCCAGAATCCAAGCCCGTCTTAGCTTTGTGTGTCTTACATCCTTTATTTACGCTCAGGAGAAGAGCATCTTTCTTGTGGCCCACGGTAAAAAGACAAGGACAGGTCTCGAAATCTGGCAACTGTCCTCCAGTCACAAAAGATTCCATGATAAATACACCCTGAGGCTGACCTTCATTAGTGGGAGAACATGGCAGCAGCGGCGGTGGCAAGCTGAGTATACCAAGTCCATTACCAAGTTTTTTGACCACAACAGGACAAAGGTAAGAAATGCATACAAACCTGAAATATCCAGGCTCCATGACAATCGTGCCACAGAAAGAAAAATAAAATAGCCATTGGCAGCCATCTTTCTGCTAGATCATGCTGAAATGGAGGGGGAAGGGGAAAGAAACAGAGCTTAAAATGGATAAAGAAATGTTTTTTAAAAAGTCCCTGTTTTGGTCCATTCTAGAGAAATAGGATCTTCTCGCACAGATAGGAGAAGCCATAGCTCTGATATCTAACTATAGCCTCCTTGATTTGATGACTACATTGTTTTGATTTGCTTTTCTGGAAGAGCATTTTTGCTAAAAGACGTATAGACTTCCTCCTTCCCACCTAGCAGTACTGTAGCCTTTATATAGTATAGCATTGTGCCATGCAGCATTTGAAGACTCAATTTTTTTAAGATTTTATCTTATTTTTTTTTAAGTAATCCTACACCCAGTGTGGGGCTCGAACCCATAACCCTGAGATCAAGAGTCTCATGCTCTACTCACTGACCCAGCCAGGTGCCTCAAAGACTCATTTTTTAAAACTATTAACCTGTTGCTGACTTTATTATGCTAATTCCTGTTTCAACAGCTGTTTCCCTGAATTCAGGACACAACTTCTTGTATATACAGCTTTCTGTCATGCATTATTTTTGTGGGTATTTATATGATTTGGGGAGAACTGAAAAGAAAAAAGAAAACAACCCACAGCCTTTTGTTTAAAACACGCCTGCCTCATACATTTTGTGCTCTTAACTAGTTAAAGAAGCCAACGGCATTTTATTTTATTTTTACTTATCGCCAGTGGCAGTTTTAGTTTAAAAAAAAGGTCTAAAGATGCTTGAGAAGAAGTTTGCCAGGATACAGAGTTTGATAATTATTAATCACTCAGTCTTTTTTTTTTTTTAACGTTTATTTATTTTTGAGAGACACAGAGACAGAGTATGAGCAGGGGAAGGGCAGAGAGAGAGGGAGACACAGAATCTGAAGCAGGCTCCAGGCTCTGAGCCGTCAGCACAGAGCCCGACGCGGAGCTCGAACTCACAAACCGTGAGATCATGACCTGAGCTGAAGTCGGCCACTTAACCAACTGAGCCATCCAGGCGCCCCTAATCACTCAGTCTTCTACATCCTTACTTTTTTAGCTGACAGATGTGAATTTAAAAACTTGAAAGTACTACACTTGCCAATCTAAGACTGTAAAAGACTGCCAATCTAACACTGTAAAAACAACTTAGCATATAAATGCTTTACATCTATGTAATGCCTAGGTCGTCTTCTTCAGTCTCAGGACTAAACAATAATAAAAATCAGCGGCGCCTGGGTGGCTCAGTCGGTTGAGCGTCCGACTTCAGCTCAGGTCATGATCTCGCGGTCTGTGAGTTCGAGCCGAGCGTCGGGCTCTGTGCTGACGGCTCAGAGTCTGGAGCCTGCTTCGGATTCTGTGTCTCCCTCTCTCTCTGCCCCTCCCCCACTCATGCTCTGTCTCTGTCTCAAAAATAAATAAACATAAAAAAAAAAGATTCTTTAAAAATAAATAAAAAAATAATAAAAACAACAAGAATACTCAAATTAATGTATATATGATTATATAACATACAGTGACAATTTATGAATGTAAGAAATTTCATTTACATACTAAATACATAACAAGAGACTTTAAAGTCACCACCTACAAGCTGTTGAACAATCTATTGTTCCTTGATAATACAAACCAAGTTATTTGTACACCTGACTAACCAGATCTTGCCCATGTACACTTTTAATTTCTACTGCAATGATTTGACTTTTTTTTAATGTTTATTTTTGAGACAGAGAGAGAGAGACAAATTGCCAGTGGGGAGGGGGGCAGAGAGAGGGCGGGAGACACAGAATATGAAACAGGCTCTGAGCTGTCAGCACAGAGCCCAACGCGGGGCTCGAACCCACAACCCGCGAGATCACGACCTGAGCTGAAGTCAGATGCTTAACCTACTGAGCCACCCAGGCGCCCCCGGAATGATTTACTTCCTAAAATTTTGCAAATTAAAGTTACTTCATCTAGTTTGCCACAGCTCTTTGTAATAATGGAGGCCGCTATTAAACAAACAGTAAACTGTGGCTCGCAGAAGTTAGCCGTGTACTGACCACTGTACTTAACGATTTTAAGCTATTTTCAGAACATCACTGTACATTTAGAGTCTCAAATGAACAGGCCTGGATACAGAAAAAGGAAGGTAATGAAACCCTCCTACACTCCACAGATGTAAGACCTTCCCTCTAAATTTGAACCTCCTGAGACTGATGAGGTCTTCAAAGAAACCACTGATGCACATGGGAAAAGAAAAATAAAACTAAACCTTTCCCTCTAGTTCATCCTACACACCAGGATGGTATGAATAGGTTCTTAATTTAGCAACAGAAGCAAGGATAGTGTGCACAGTATTCTGTTGCAGGGGAGTTTAGAATTTTACAATGTTTATCTATATTGCGAACATGGCTAAATTTCTTTACTGATTTCTGTTCTTCAATTCCTTAACGTGGATAATTCTGTGCAATTTACTGCAAGACTTATTTACCATAATTTTATCCTATTTGCTACCTAAAACAATCTATCTGATCAACAGGAAGCACAGTTAAACAAGCTGACTTTCAAGAAACTACAAGTGTCAAACTTTTGCTGCCCAATCCAACAGTGTAAAGTCTAAACACTCACTGTAATTTGCGGCCCACATGGATAAGCAAGACCCAGATGTGATCCCAGCACAAAGGTCTTTGTGCCAAAACTGGGGGGAAGGCAAGTGGAATTCTCAAAGGATGTGAACTCCCGCAAGTCAGCAGGTCTGAGTCAGCATTCAGAGTAAGAACAGTCTGGGTTCCAATCGTACTTATGACATTATCTTGCTACAATATACAAAGCAATGTCCCTAATTTAAAAATCCGATTCTCTAGCCTTACTTTATCACAGGAGAAACCAAATACCTCCAGTCAGAGGTAACAGCTTATGACTTTTTCTTTAGACGCACTCAGGGTGACTCCAGATCCAAAGTGCCTAACCTGTGCTCTGGAACCGCTAGGGAACCTGACCAGTTCTGGCACCTTTTAATTTTACTGAATCCTTTCCAAACAAGGGCGGAGGAGGCTCGAACCCGCAAGGTCACTACGCTTATACTTTCAGGGATTCTATTTCACTGCTGACAGAGAAACAGAGGGTCCGAATTAAGACCAGCTGTGTATAGCTGACGGGGCAAAATAAAGGTTATGTCCAAAGGGTAAATACAGCTGAGGCACCGACATGCTCCACCTAGCTAAGCTCAGTGCTAAGTAATCAGTACAGAGATTCACAATGAACAACATCGCCCGTCTGCCAGCCTCCCAAAAGCCTTGTACTACAGTTTCCCACAACGCGATGCAACATGGTGTCGCAGAATAAGCACTGCCTGACTGTGGCTGAACTTACCGCCCTCTGAGTGTCCATATCCCCAATCTGGGATAAGGGGAAGGGGTGGGGATTGGGCAGGATCACCGAAGGCCCTTCCGTCTCCGACAGTCAATAGGCTCTGGTGGCCCGGAATCCCAGACCCCGAAGGGCAGGGGCCCTTCCGGCGTCCCAGAGCCGCCAGCGCCGCTCTCCACAGGCGCAGGCGAAGCCCGGCCCCTCCCCGCCCTATGATTCTTGCGCGGCGGGAGGCACCTCCCCGGCAAGGGCGCGTCCGAAAGAACGCAGTCTCCTTCGCCGGAAAGGCTCTCTCCGACAGCCGGACGGCGGCCCTCGGCCCGCGCAGCCCCGGGAAGTCGGTGGGCCGGCGGGAGAGCCGGGAGCCGCGTGGGCGCGGAACCGGTTCTGCGCGCGCGCGCGCGGTGCCTCCCTCGGCTCCTGCGGCTTCGGGCCTCACCCAGGAGGGCGCGCGCGGGAGCGACCGGGCGCGCGGAGAGGGGTGGGCCCCAGCGGCTGCGCCAGAGGGCCGGGGCAGGGCGGCCTCCTCAAACCGTCCTTCGTGCTTCCACTCCTTCAACGCACAAGCTGTGGGGAAGGCCCGTGCTGCCCACTCGCCGGCCTCCTGCACTCACCCATTGCAGTGGGCGTCCGGCTCCGCGCCCGGTAGCCGCCAGCCCGCGGGTAGGCGAGCCGGCAAGCCAGCGACCGCGCAGGCGCAGACCTTGACCGACCCGGCGCGCGGGGCGTGGCGTGAGGCGTGAGGCGCCGCCCGAGCCCGATCACGTGAGGCGGTCGCAGCCGCGCGGCTCCTCCCTAAAGCCGCGGAGAGTCCGGTGACCCCGAACAAGTACTTTGGGCACGGGCCGGGCAGGTGTAGGGTCATCCATCACACCTGTCGTAAGGCACTGGGTCTCCGCTGGCGTTCCCTTGGCGCAATACGGTGGCGTTGCCGTGCCACAAGCAGCCAGCGCGTTCTCCAGCGTACAGCCTAGAGGAGGGCTAGTGGGAATGGACAGTTGTGGGTGGAAAGCGCTGAAGGCCCACCTGGCTATATTTTGTTGCCTCTGTTAGATTTCATGACCCCTGCGAGGGGCCTTTTGTCAGCTACCGATACCGCAGGCCACAGAGGAACACCTGTGTGTGCTTTAGGAACTACAGATCACCTGTAAACTATTTCCTCAGACAACTGCAGGTCTCGACTCTACTGCACTTGGAGATAGGAGGCTTAGGTAGAGTAATAGCCTTGACACCTCTGGGAGTGACCCTGGACAAGTCACTGTTTGCTAAGTTCCAGATCCCTGTCTGAAAAGTGATGCCTGCCTTGCGTGCATCTTTTGGCTCTTGTAAGAATCACTAGGAATTATGACCTGACTCTAACTTGTAAACTGGATGGCAACACGACAGGTGGAGGGGTCGAAGTTTCGAAAGGTGAAAGGTCAGCCTGGAGAGGAGAAGCTTCAGGAAGCTGCTGAAATATGTGTGAAGGATATGGGTTAGTCCAAGAGGCAACTTCCATCAGCCAGGGATTAGCTCTAGGTGGGTGGCTTTCGCTGCCCACTTGTCCAGAGCGCACTCTGTAGCCATCAACTCCAAAATTTTGTCTGGTCTGCTTGAGCAGGCTGTTTAACTGCTTCTTGGGATGTACGGACCGTGCGGCCTAATTTCAGCAAACTCCTGCGGAACCAGCTGTGTGCCATTGTTCATGCCCGAGCTCCCCTGGGAGTGCTTAGAGTCTAATGGAGGGTATAAAAACAAAAGATTCTGGAAATTCAGAAACCCAGGGGCTTTTCTCCTTGGGAGAGAACCCGCAATGGCTTCAGACGGTAGGAGGTGTTTGAACTGGGCCTGGGTTGAATGACTGGAATTTGGACTAGTGGAGAAAGTCATAGTAGCAGAAGATAAGATTGTAAAGGTCGGGTGGCAGAGTTTGATAGGCAAATCTTGACTGTCAGACACGGGCACTTGGTGTCTGATTAGTGTGCGGGGTTAGATTTGGGGCTCCGCGGGATGACGACAAGGCCACACTGGTTCGAAGTGATAAATCAGGCAAGAGTTGGGGCAGGGCATTCGACTCAAAATTCTGTTTGTCCCATCTTGTGTGAATTTCTGTTCAGATTATTTGAAAAATAAATAAATCAGGCAGGCATCGAGCATTTTCAGAAGCATAAATAATTCATTTCAGATTAGGACGGAATTAGTCTCCTGTAGTAAAACCTAAAGAGGAGGAAAAGATGGAAGTTAAATAGACAGTTGGGGCGCGACAGACTCAAAAGAGAGGAAATCCCAGGCCAACAGGAACACCCAGGTCTGGAGCTGTGCCAGTCTGTTTCCTTCATGCTGCGGGCCACCAGTGCAGGCCTCTCCCCTTCCAGGGCTTAGTTCCTGGTCAAAAACCTCTAGGTCCTTGATTGGCTCTTTCTGGGCACATTAAGGTTGGAACTGAAAACCCTTTGTTTTCTCAGGAGTCATCGTAAAGTTAATATCTCGGGGGCGCCTGGGTGGCTCAGTCCGTTAGGCGTTCGACTTTGGCTTAGGTCATGATCTCGCAGTCCATGAGTTCGAGCCCCATGTCGGGCTCTGTGCTGACAGCTCAGAGCCTGGAGCCTGCTTTGGATTCTGTGTCTCCTTCTCTCTCTGCCCCTCCTCGATTCATGCTCGTTCTGTCTCTCTCTCTCTCTCAAAAATAAACATTTAAAAAAAGTAAATAGAGTTAGCATTTCATTTCTCAGTCCTCATCTACCCATTGTTTCATTCATTCTTCAAGAGCCTCTTACACCGTTGTCCATACCTCCAGCCTCCATATCAGCTGTCAGATAATATCCTAGAAGGTATTAGAACCCACCTTTGATGATCAGGTTAAAAACTCCTCAGGTTAAAAACCTCCAACGGGGGGGCACGTGGGTGGCTCAGTGGGTTAAGCACCTGACTTCAGCTCAGGTCATGATCTCCATGATCTCACGGTTCATGAGTTCAAAGCCCACATCAGGCTCTGTGCTGACAGCTCAGAGCCTGGAGCCCGCTTCAGATTCTGTGTCTCCCTGTCTCTCTGCCCCTCCCCTACTCACACCCTGTCTCTCTTTGTCTCTCAAAAATGAATAAACATTAAAAAGGGGCGCCTGGGTGGCTCAGTCGGGGTTGAGCGTCCAACTTCAGCTCAGGTCATGACATTGCATTGCCGTCTGTGAGTTCGAGCCCCGCGTGGGGCTCTGTGCTGACAGCTCAGAGCCTGGAGCCTGCTTCAGATTCTGTGTCTCCCTCTCTCTCTGCCCCTCCCCCACTCATGCTCTGTCTCTCCCTGTCTCAAAAATAAATAAACTTTAAAAAAAAATTAAAAAAACCCCAAAACCTCCAATGGTTCTCTCTTGCTTCCCCAATCAGTCCAAACTTCTTAACTTGGCGTGAGGCCTGTGTCCTGCCCACTCCGCCTTGGCATTCCGGGCTCCAGCCACGTGCAGTCTCTCGCTGTCTTGCAAATCCTTGCTTTCTTAAGCCTCTTCCCCTCTTTCGCCATGGAGTCTTCTCCCATGAAACATGTTAACCATTCAAGGCTTTTTGCCTCCTCAGAAGAGCCTTCTCTGACCAACCCAGGCAAAATTGATGGCTCTTGCCATTGCTTCCCCATAGCACCAAGTCTGGGACAGCTCCGAGCCCCTGCCGTATGTCACAGTAACTCATGAGGGTGAATCCCTTTCCCACTGCCGGCTCACTGGCTCACCGGGGCAGAGCTGTCTGCCTTGTTTCTGGTCCTCCAACTCGGTGCTTGGCAAAAAGGGTGTTTGCCCAAGAGAGTCTGGGGTCTCGGGAAAAGGAACATAGGGATGTTGCCGATGGATCATTGCTTAAGCACCCTCTGACTCCCCCACCCCTGCCAAATGCTTTCTAGAAAGTTAGAGCCCTCAGTCTACATGGGCCCTTATATCCGCAAAAACAGCTTTACGCAATCAGTGGAGTCTTGGCTACTATGAGCCAAGAAAAGTCACCTGCGTTCATTCCCTAGCAAAGGTCACTGACCTTCCTTTCCCTTCGGCTCATATCCCCCAGGCCTCTGCAATCATCTGGGCCTGTCTCTGTCACTCCCCTTCACACCCCCAGGCCCCAGACACGACACGTTCTGCTGCAAGTTCCCTTCCCCGAACCTGCTGTGTTATTTTACATGCCTCCAAACTGCGGACATGTTGCCCTCTGTGCCTTGAAGGCCCTGCCTGCTTCGTGACAAAGTCCTGTCCGCCCTACACTGCTTAGCGTACACAGAAGCTTCTTGCTGCTTCCCCGGACTGTGACCTCACTGCCTGATGCCGCAGAGTTCTCCAATTGCGCTGTCAGCCCCGGGGGGTGGCGGTAAGAAGGCTGAGTGTCCTTGAATTCATTCCCATGGCTGGTCTGTGAACTCCAGGATGTGCTCATTTCTCCTTCGCTTGTTTTCTTTATTTTTTAATTTTTTTTTAATGTTTATTTATTTATTTTGAGACAGAGAGAGACAGAGCATGAGCAGGGAAAGGGCAGAGAGAGAGAGGGATACACAGAATCCGAAGCAGGCTCCAGGCTCCAAGCTGTCAGCACAGAGCCTGACATGGGGCTCGAACTCACAGACCGTGAGATCATGACCTGAGCCGAAGTCGGACGCTCAACCGACTGAGCCACCCAGGCGCCCCTTAATTTTTTTTAATGTATATTTATTTTTGAGAGAGAGACAGAGCAGGAGCAGGGGAGGGGCAGAGAAAGAGGAAGACACAGAATCTGAGGCAGGCTCCAGGCTCTGAGCCATCAGCACAGAGCCCAACGCGGGGCTCGAACCCACACACCGTGAGATTATGACCTGAGCTGAACTCGGCTGCTTAACCGATGGAGCCACCCAGGCGCCCTTCCTTCACTCATTTTCAAACCTACGTTGATCTAGCAACTCACATGGTCTGCAAAGACCATGCACAAAATGGAGTCGAAGGTTTTACGGCACAAGTCCGTGAGATGGTCTGTTCTATTCCATTTCTTCATTAATTTATTTTCCTGTTGGTGGGGACCCACTGAATCAGTGAGTCTCGACCTCTGGTTATTCTTATGCAGTTATATCAGAATTCTCTGGGACGCTTTAAAAACCAAACCAAAAAACCTGAGTGATTCTGATTTAAAATGGCCTGTAGTGGGATCCGGACCTTAGTATGTTTGGTTGGTTGGTTTTTGGACCTTAGGATGCTTTAAAATCTCCCAGTATGTGCTGATGTTGAGACCAGCACCAAAGTGCTCTCCAGTGGAGCCTAAAGATAAGAGTCACCTGAACTTGGCCAAACCACCTGTGATGGTGGACTTGCAGCATCGGCATCACCTGAGGGCTTGTTAAAAATTATTCTTCCTTTTTAAAAAATTTTTAATGTTTATTTTTTTGAGAGCAAGAGAGACAGAGCGTGAGCAGGGGAAGGGCAGAGAGACACAGAATCTGAAGCAGGCTCCAGGCTCTGAGCTGTCAGCACAGAGCCCGACGCGGGGCTGGAACCCATGAACCGTGAGATCATGACCTGAGCCGAAGTCGGGTGCTTAACCAACTGAGCCGCCCAGGCGCCCCAGAAATTGTTCTTCCTGGCCTGCCCCAGACCTGGTAAACTAGGATCTGTATCATTGAGATCCAGTGGTTTGTATGCACTTTACAGATCGAAAAGCTACATTCTAGGTCCTGGAAGGTGGCTAAATAGATCGCCAGTCCCAAGTCAGACCTACTACAAAATTGGAATCTCCAGGGGAGAGGCCAGTTGGCCTGTGTACATTTAAAAACAAGGCCCAGGTGATTCTTCTCAGGCAATTTTGGGAAACAACAGCTCTAAATGGATATCCAGAGCCATGAGAGTGACCTAAAGTTTGAAACACAGGGGCCTGCAGGGCTCAAGAATGTATGAGTGAAACAGCAGGCAGCCAGGGGGAAAACCGGGGTCCAGCCCTGACAAGAAACCATCGGCGCTTGAGACCGGCACATACCAAGTGCTATGAGTGTCCACAGGAGAGCAAAACTGCACTAGCTGCAATCAAGGAAAGCTACCTGGAAGAGGTGACCCACAAATCATGATTAGGATTCAAACAAGTTAGGCTCCAGAATAAGCACAGGATGGGGGCGGGGGAGTGTGTAAGGAAGGAGACACCAGGCTTCTCGTTCTCCCTGACCTTGCTCCCATCCCCCAACTTTGCCTTTGTCCCAAGCACACCTACAGGCAGAGCTTAGGCCCCCTGGTAGCTCTCAGGGCTCAGAACAGTTGCTGACCTCTGCGCGGGATCATGGGACACCTTACTTGGTATTTAAGTGACACATACTTGTGCAATACAAACACATTTTTATCTAGCAAGGACTGAGTCAATAAAATAACATCAAACATTTGCACAATACTCCGTGGGTTTTCCAAGCCGTTACGTGATAGTTATTTCTTCTGTTTTCGCATAATTTGTGTGCTCAGGAAAGCCCTGTGTCCTGGTTGAGTGTAATTCCTAGCGAAAGGGGAGGCTGGGATCCTACCACCTGCACCATTTTCGAGAACAGAAGCACAGTGGAGCGGTTGGTGCTTAGCGTTTGGGAAAACGGTCTGTGGATGGCGACTGGCAGGCCGGCCCTTTACCCAGGACTTTCTGATCATATGATTTCCCTGAGGAACGTGTTACAAATATAGGTCTCCAGCACCCATCCGAGACCTACCGAGTCAAGATGTCCAAGAGGCAGGACTTAGGAATTGTCTCTTACCAGAGACGCAGCATGTTGCAAGGTCGGCCTCCCTGGGTTTCAATCCCACACCCACCACTTCCCGGTCGTGTACCCGGGGAAAGTTCTGCCCATCTCCGAGCCTCGCTATCCCTCTTCAAAATGATGGTCCTGGGGCGCCTGGGTGGCTCAGTCGGTTAAGCGGCCGACTTCGGCTCAGGTCACGATCTCACGGTCTGTGAGTTCGAGCCCCACATCGGGCTCTGTGCTGATGGCTCATCAGAGCCTGGAGCCTGCTTCAGATTCTGTGTCTCCCTCTCTCTCTGCCCTTCCCCTGCTCATGCTCTGTCTCTATGTCTCTCAAAAATAAATAAACGTTAAAACAAAACAAAACAAAAAAAACAGGTCTCATTAGATTCCATAAAAAAAAAAAATGATGGTCCTGGCTGGTGCCCACCTTCTGAGTCCCTGAGGGAGGCTCCCCAGGATGACTCATTCTCCTTCATGGAGTGGGGAGAGGGGAACAATGGGGTTCAGGGACTGGGTCACCCAAAGCTCAAAATGCCACCCTTTTCTCTTGCTCCTCAGAAGAAGCGATTATGTGGTTCTCTCTATATTTGGCTCACTGTGGGTCGTGACCCTCCTGTGGGGTGAGAGGTACAGAGCATGAGCTCTGGGCAGCCACCACTAAACCTGATTTCTGTGTTTCCTAACATTCCCTTCACCACCTGATCCTATTTCTCATCTGTACAGCGGGAATCTCAACAGGGGACACCAGCGTGTGCACAACATGAAGGGCACGCAGAGTAAGCCCGCCGTCCACGGGGACTTTATCATTGTTATGTCATTTAACAAATACTTATTGAGCACCTACTATGTGCCAGGGACTCTCCTAGATCCCTGCTTGTGTGAGTCTACATTCTAGTTACAATCTAGTGGGTGGAGACGGACAGACAATGAATGTGATACATGTTTAATATTCAAACAGTAAAAACGCTGCATAGATTTGATATTTAAATAACAAAGACAAGGGGTGCCTGGCTGGCTCAGTGGGTAGAGCTGAGTTCAAGCCCCATGTTAGGCATGGAGCCTAGTTAATGAAAAATAAATAAATAACAAAGACGATAAACAGGTTTAATATTGAAGTAAACAACAAATATGGTAGTTGTTTAAATAGTAAACATGACAGATGTTTACTGTTTAAATAATAACTACAGTGTGTTAGCATTAATTAAAATAATAAACATGGGACATTAGAAGATACCTAGGTACCGGGCACCTGGATGGCTCAGTTGATTGAGCATCCCACTCTTGATTTCTGCTCAGGTCATAATGTCCAGGTCATGGAATTGAATCCTTGCTTGGGATTCTCTCTCTCTCTCTCTCTCTCTCTTTCTCTCTCTCTCTCTCTCTCCTGCTCCTCTTCCTCTCCCTCTCTTTCAAAAAAGAATATAAAAGATGCCTGGATAGGGAAATGGCAAGAACCATCTTGGACTTAAGTCTGAAGAGGAAAAGCATCTTGAGTTGAGCGAGGACATTTTTATTTTGTAAAATGTACTCCGTTCTCACCTCCTAAAGGAGGCCCCCCCAGAACCCCAGACCCTCTTTCCTCTGAAAGGCCCTTGCCTTTCCTATGAAAACTCACCTGATCTGGCTGACATGATCTGAGGGTTGAAGCTAAGGCACGCTCAGAGTATTCACTTAACATTGTCATCTCTGTTGTAACCTGGGGAGGTCACTTCTCACGCCATCTTTTTTTTTTTTTTTCAAATGTTCGTTTGTTTTGGAGAGAAAGCGCAAGCGGGGGAGGAGCAGAGAGAGAGAGAGACAGAGGATCTGAAACGGACTCCGTGCTGACAGTAGCGAGCTCCAACTCACGTCACGAACCGAGAGATCATGACCCGAGCCAAAGTCGGGCACTCAACCGACTGAGCCACCCAGGGGCCCCCTATGCCATTTTACAGTGGAGGAAATGGAAGCTTTTTACCCGTTGCCCAGGTCACACGGCCAGAGAGGATGGGCCCCCCAGCGCTTCTGTAGGGGTGACAGTGATTCCTCTTGTTGTCTGCCTCTCAAACTCCAGGAGGGAAGGGCTCCTTCTCAGCCTCTCAGCATCTCCCATCTCTGGCCCCTAGCCCAGGAAGTCACCTGCACAGGGGCGGAGGGTGAGGGGCTTGCTGGGGGTTATGTCGGGAGCTGGTAGTTAGGGTGACCAACCGTTTCGGTCTGCCTGGGACCACCCCAGTTTTGGCATCCTGGACAGCTCCACAGTCCTGGCCAGCGGGGACGATTAGTCACCAAAAGCGGACCCCGGGCAGCCTCCTGTCCTGCCCCCAGTGGCCCATGTGGGAACTCGGTTTGTCTTTGATGAAAGGAAACAGCTTAGCTCACACCTCACATTTTAGGTGAGTCTAAGTTACTTAAAGTCCTCTAACATAACTGGGAGTGTTTAGGGACACTCCCAGACACACCAGTGGAAGATACACTGTCTCTCTGGAAGATAAGAAGTCTTAAAGATGTACCTAGTTCCTGACAAGGAGTGTCACTTCTATGAGTTTCTCCTAAGAAAGAAGGAGAACTATGGACAGTGACTTGTCTTTTGACAGCGATTTCGGAACAAAGATACTCCCAGCAGAGCTGGTTATACAAAATCTTGAATGAGTTAAAATAGACTATCATGCAGCTAAGAAAACAAAATCATATTACAGATTTAATTACATGCAGACACTATTCTTTATATATATATATATTTTTTTTTAATGTTTATTTATTTTTGAAAGAAAGAGTGTGAGTGGGGGATGGGCAGAGAGAGGAAAACAAAGAACCCGAAGCAAGCTCCAGGCTGTCAGCACAGAGACAGATGTGGGGCTTGAACCCACAGACTGCAAGATTATGACCTGGGCTGAAGTCAGACGCTTAAATGACTGAGCCACCCAGGTGCCCCACGAAGACAGTATTTTAAATGGAAAATGAAGCATAAAACTATATAAACACAGCATGAACCCAATTTTATTTATGAGGTGCTTGGCTGGCTCAGTTGGAAGAGCAGGCAACTTTTGATCTCTAGATCATGAGTTTGAGCCCCACGTTGGGTGTAGAGAATACACAGTGAATCAAAAGCCTTAAAAAAAAAAATGTATACAATCTAAGTTTAGATTTATACTTAGATGGATGATTAAAGAAAATGCGGTCTATAAATACAATGGAATATTATTCAGCCATCAAAAGAAAATATCCTGCCATTTCGACAACACCGATGGACCTTAAAGGCATTACGCTAAGTGAAATGTCAGCAGAGAAAGACAAATACTGCATGACGTCACTTCTATTTGGAAACTAAAATAAGCCAACTCCTAGAAACGGAGAGCAGATGGTGGTTGCTAGGCGCTGGGGGACGAAGCAAAATGTGAAGGGTACAAATTTCCAGTTGTAATGAGTAAGTCCTGGGGATATAACAGTCAGCATAGTGACTATAGTTAACAATACTGTATAACATACTTGAAAGCAGCTAAGAGAGTAGCTCTTAAATGTTCTTATTACACACATATGTGTTATTTCCTATCATAAATGACAAAATTTGTCATTATATGGGTGATGGATGTATATATCGGTAATCACTTCCCGATATAGACACGTGTCGAATCATCCCGTTTGCACACTTTAAAATTACAAGTGCTATATGTCAACTGTTCCATCAATAAAGCTGGGGAAAAATTATATGTATGCACACACACACAAAAAAAAGACTGAGAAGATTCTTCGGAATGTTCACAGTGCTTCTCTTTGCCTTTAGGGTGATTTTAATTTTCTTCTTTACATTTTCCTCAAACACAAATCTAGTTCGGTGAGTATTATCATCGGAAAGTCAGTAATTAAAAAAAAATACCGCATAAAATTGTTCTGTACTGAGCTGTTCTAACTCTGCCAGACCTTCTTTCTCAGTTGGCATGAATTAGTGGGGCTTGAGAGTAGAAGCAGTTGAGAGAGCACTGGACTGGGAGTCAGAGGAAGCCTCCTTCCCAGCTCTTGCTTACTCCTAGTTCCTCTCCTTGGAGTGCTTACCCCCTGCATATAATGCCTGGCTCAATTGTCACTTCCTCCGCTGGCCATGCCTCTGCGACAGCACCCACCACTCTGCTGGCCTGCTGTTTATTTACACGCCTGCCTATTCCTTTTGTGGGCCTGTTTTCTCCTCCTGTAATAAGCGGTGACTTGGAGCGGTCTTCCTCTCCCCCTGGGCCTGGCTGCAATGCTGACGGGAACCACATGGGGGCGCCAGAACCACACTGGTGACATGCCGTCACCCAGGCGGACCAAGATCCCTTGAAAATTGTCTTCTAGAGTTAGGACACCAATCACTGCAGGTCTGAGATGCTCCCACTCAGGAGGGAGCCAGCGAGAAAGAGATTATAAACTCTGCCCGAGAAGAATCCCCACCCCCACCCCAGTCTTCCCAGAGCTACACTGGCCAAGGTGACCCTCTGAACTGGCCTCGTTCAAGCACCTGAGGCCTGTTGAGATGGAATTGCTGTGTAACTTTGAGTAAGTCCCTGTCCCTCCCTGAGCCTCCATTTCTAGCCTGCACTGTTGGGTTTCTGCGCAGGGATGCCACGGGGCGGGCATCTGGCTGCTCACTGACTGTTTCCTGTCGACTATGGTTGCAGATGTTTCTTTCCTGCGTCCAGCTTCCTGCTTCAGGTCACCAGCTTGTCATAGACTCTTTTGTGTGCTCGATGTTTGTTAAATTGAACTGAAACAGAAATAAAACCCTCCCTAGAACATAAAACAGACTAGAGACGACCACCAGAGACGTTTACTCCTTGCCCTTCAGGAAATTTCTGGTTGCAGAGCACTGGCCTTGCCCTTGCCCGGGTCCTGGGTATATGTGTGTGTGTGGTGTGGTCATGGGGGGTACTCTGAGGGGCTTGGGACTGGGAGTTGGAGGAGTGAATTTGGGGTCATTGGAATATGGGAGGGGAGAGGAGAACCAAAGCTTGAGTCCTCCGAGCAGGGGGGGCGGGGGAAGCGGCCCGCTGGGCGGCAGAAGGCCGTGTTCTTGGGAGAGAGGAGGAGGAGAGGCAGCGAGTTCCTCCATGGTGAGGTGGGGGCCAGGGGTCACTCCACAGCAGCCTTCCTGGAGTGCCGGGGGGGGGGGGGCCGTGCAAACTCGGCGCGAATCTGTGTGTGAGGGTGGGCTTGGGCTGCAGACCCTCCCGCAACCTTCCTACCTCAGGCTGCACGATGACGTCATCACGATGCTAGCGCGAGGGCGAACGACGGTGATCACCTCTCCTTCGGTAATCGCCCCTCCAGAAAACAGGCAGTCGGCACCTCCCCAAGTCTTCAGGGAATTGCTTTCGGGCTGGAGAAGATAAACACCTCTCCTCTCGCCCTGCTGTTTTGCCTCCACTGGATGAAACCCTTAGAGACCCAGCAGCCTTGCCATTTCCACCGTGCCACACCTGTTCCACTCTCCCTGATGAAGCCGGCACCAGTTACTCTGCCTGGGACACCCAGCCCTCATCCTTCAAGACCCTTTTCCTGAGCCCGGCAGGTAGATTCAATTCCCCCCGTCTGGGCCCCCTCAGCTCCTAGCCCCCCCCGCCCCTCCTCCCCATTACACCTTGCATAGCTACCTGTTTGTTTCTCCCACTCTGGAAACTTCCTGAGGGCAGGGCCCAGGTCCCATTCTCCTGTGTCTCCACCAGGTCCGGGGACCAGGAGGCACTCAACAAATGTTTGCTGAACAAATTAATTTGTTTTCATTTAACGAACTCATTATGGTTCTATCTTGCTCTTAATTAGGAAGCAGGAGGTTCTATTTTTCCTGTAACAATCCACCTTCGGGGGATGATGGCAGAACCTCAGCCTCTGTAAACAAAAGGCAATCAAACTAGATTTCACGGTTTCATGGTAAAGAAATTACAACACGTGTGCTCGATGAGGTTACATTTCAACAACTGTATGTTAAAAGCTTCACATTAAATATACATTATCATACAGCATATCACACAGAATGAGAGCCTTACAGGACACTTTTTTAGCAGTGGGCGGCTGGCACGGGCTCTTGGCAGTGACACACAGCTCTGAAGCAAGGGGAAGGATAGGCTGCGGGCCCAGGGGGCACCCGAGCGGGTCTCTGCGGGGTTCTGGAAGGTGCTCGACAGCCAAGGTTCTGGACTATGCTGGCTCCTTCTGGACAACTTGGCCCATTTGGTCTTTGCTGGTAACTGATTCTGGAAGGGTGAAGAGACAGACGCGGCAGCTGGCTGGATGGCCGCCTGATCCAGCCGGGATGCTTCATGGGCGCCCGCGGGCCAACTCCAAATGCCAGCCTGCCCCGTCTGCCGGCTTTCTGCACGCACCGTCCTGAGAGTCTGTGAGAGCGAATGGTGAGCCTGACCGTCTGTCCCTGCTAGGCCTTGGTCAAGTGACATCAACCACTTAGGAGAGTGTCCTGGACAGTCGACCAGAGCTTGGGGTTAAAAGGCAGGGGGTGACCCAGGTGGCTAAGTCAGTTAAGTGGCCAACTCCTGATTTCTGCTCAGGTCATGATCTTGCGGTTCCTGAGTTCAAGCCCCACGTTGGGCACTGTGCTGACAGTATGGATCCTGCTTGGTACTCTCTCTCCCGGTCTCTTTGTCCCTCTCTCGCTCTATCTCAAAAACAAACAAACAAAAAATCTTTAAAGGGGAATCTCCAGGTCCTATGACTGTAGTAGAAGATAGTAGAAGCAGAATGCCTACCAAGGGTTCGACCTTTGACACGAGGCCCTTGCTGAAAGCTAGGTCAGGATCCCACTCTGCCCACTCACTGACCACCGAGGAGCACCAGCCCCGAACTGCTCTGCGAGGGGATGCCCAGCTCTGTGTGAATTGGCCCAGGCTTCCTGAAGACCCAGAGCCTTTCAGCACTCTCCTTAGAAAGGCTGCTCCATGCACCTTTCTCCTGACAGGCAGGTGGGCCCTCTCGGCCCACAAAGCCTCTTTTCTTTCTGTGGCCACCATCTTGTTGAGGAGGGGGGTTTGCCAAAAAGGTCCTTGACTCCTCAGTGCTCAAGGACAGAGCTGCTGAAGTGGTTGGGGCATTATGGTCAGTAATGAGGCCAGCAAAGAAGGGAAAGAAAGGAAGAAAAAAAAATACAACAGAACAGTCCAGCGGCTCTGCGCAACGGGGCCTGTTAGTGGCTGGAGGTTGCGTTCTGAGACAAAATGCTGAGGGCAAGATATTGTGTAGCAGGGAGCTTTTTTTTTTTCCTCAGAGAAACCCAGCTCATTTTTTCCATTAATTGGCAGCAGATGAAAAAAAAAAAAGCCAAAACAAAAACCAAACCAATGCCAGTAACCTGAATGTGAGTGTTTCTGAAAGGGAAAAGCCGTTTCAATTGTTAGATATCCAAGAAAACATGAATACACACCGACAGAGGAAACGGTCACAATTAGAGGAAGAAGAGGGAGAGGTTCGTAAAATTAAGGCAAAAATTCCTTTTAGCGGCTCCCATCCTGTAAGCTGGCTCCCCGGCTGGCCTCTGTCCCTAAGGGCAGCTGGAGGTTGGCCCTCCGGGGGAAACTTCAGGAAGATGGAGGGAGGGCCCAGGAATCCCTTAAAACAGCAAAGGCAACAGCGAAGCAACTTAGTTCCTCCTCAGACAGCCACAGAGCCTTTCCTGAGGAGAGATTTGTTATGGAAGATTGTCTCCCGAGAAGGCTCACACAGCTCCTGGACGGTCCCAGCCTGCAGCCTCGGAAGTGGAAGTGCCCCTGTGGGCACCTGGGCTTGCCGGTGGGGGAGAGCCAAGGCGGTCTCGCCTCGCCCAGCTGGAGGGGCTGCTCCCACACCCCCAGCCACTAAGTGGATCCTTGGGGTCCAGTCTCCTTTGGCACTTCTGTTTGGACAAGTGCCAATTCCTCACTCATTTTCTCATTCACAAAAAAAAAAAAAAAGAGAGAGAGAGAGAGCGGGTGGAGGGAATGCGAATCGCTCCAGGTACTCTCTTGCCTCAAAGGATGTTCGGGAAAATGCAAAACAGCAAAAGGTCAGGACAGAGTCTTCAGAGACCAGACCCAGGCCATGGCCTAAGTGGTGATCATGAGGCAGCTCAGCAGGTGGGAGAGGTGGGGGGAGGGGTGGGACGGGGGAGGGGGTGGCTGGGAGGGAGACCCGAGGTGGACTGAGCAGTAAGACCGGTTGCCAAGGAAACAGCTTTGGCCACAAACCCGGGAAATCGACAGCAGCACCCTGAAGGGCACGGCCTTCAGTCCTGCTCTGCCTGGTTTGACAGGCGGCAGCCACAAGTCCTTTTTCTTCGCCGGGCCTCTGAGACCACATCTGAACAGTGAGCCTGAAGCGTCTCTGAAGCCTGGGCAGTGCTGAATGTCTAGAACCGCTCGTGACGTTCGAACTCAGCCCCTCAAGCTGGGGATGACGGTCACCAAGCTTTCGCTCCATTCAGACCAGCTGGGCAGGCAGAAGACGTGTGCTTGGTGAAGGCACTGAAACTCGGGCCGTATTTGGATCCTTGCACCTCCTTCAGTAGACGGAAGCCGTATCTGTCATGCTGCTGGGTGGGATTCTTCTATGTTTTCCACCAGCATTTAACCGTAGCGTGGTGCTGGGTGAGTGGGAGGGAAAGGAGGGGGTACCAAGGAAGAGCACCCTCACAGCCTTCGGAGTCTGCCCTGAAGGCGTGGTGAGAATCCCTGCTCCAGTCAAGGAGAGGCCGGATGGAGGTGAACCGTGGGAATGTGTGTTATCTGTGGGGAAGCAGTGTGGACGGCCGAGAGAACCCC
Organism: Paguma larvata; assembly: GCA_030068075.1. NCBI lineage: Eukaryota > Metazoa > Chordata > Mammalia > Carnivora > Viverridae > Paguma > Paguma larvata. The sequence continues at coordinate 33,013,166 of CM057832.1, read as the reverse complement.
ATGGCCCCTGAGAGGCTAGGATTTGTCTTCCCTCAGGAGCAGGGTAACAATGAGGCCATGGAGAGCCAAAGCGCTGGCCACGGAGCCTGCCAATCTGGACTCAAGAGCCTCTTTTGCTTATGAGCTATGGGACATTGTGCAGATTACGTCCCCTCTCTGTGCCGCCCTTTCTCCACATTAAATGCCCCACAGGGTGGCGCTGACCAGATAACGGGAGAGTCTTTTGTAGACTGCTGGGTGCTGTGCACAGACTTGCCATCGCTGGGCCGCTGTAGGCGGAAGGGGAGAGCGTGGTTGGTGGGTCAACACTTGAGGCTCCCGTTGCTGGAGCCTGAATGTAGGGCCCTGCCGCGCCGTCCTGAGGTTGGCTCTGAGGGGGAGGGGGCGGCAAAGAAAACCCCTCTCTGCTTCCTTCTCTCCCTGGGGCCTGTCATTTCACACATGCCCAGAGACATACCTTGCTCTGGGAATGAATCCAGCAGGTAAACACTGCCCTCCTCGGAGACCCTCTGTGGTATACATATTTATATAAAAAAAGGGATAAGAATATATATTAAATGACTATTTTATTTACACACCCTATTCATAAATAATTGAACCCTCTTTGTGACTGCACAATGATTCCTTGAAGATCTCCTAATGGTTACACGGAGTGACTAACAGTGGACTAGTGGGCTTACTCACGTCTGTGTGTGACCACGTTCCCTTGTGTATGTGCGCACACTCACACATACACGCACACCAGCGGGGAAGCCCGACTCCTGGGGCCTTCTGGGCTCTCAGAGCACCGGCATTTGTCTCCCAGCACCAGCGGGGGCCCTGGTGGGAAAACCGTAGCGCCACCCCCCACCCCCACAGGTGTGAATTCGTGACAGCTGGAGAACAAAGAGCTGCAACCCAGGGAGCTCCCGACCCGCCCCTCGCCCCTCCGGAGCTGCTCTCCTTTGTTCATCCGGGAAGGCATCTCTTTGGATTTGCAAATATTTTAATTCACAGAAACTCAAGGAGGGGGTGGGGGTGGGGGCTGGGGTGGCGCGATGGCTGTCCTTCTGTCTTTATCCAGGCTTTCTCCAGCCCCCGTAAGTGGCGACAGCATTCTAGAGACATGCAGTGGTGTGCTAGTACCATACACACGACACAAATCAGACCCGGCCTGCAGCAGCGGCCGGGCTGGTGGGCGGGGGCCGCCGGCTCCTCCAAGTCTGGGCCCTGTCACAGAGCAGGGTGGGGCTTGTCCGCTCAGAGGGTCCGCACAGCCACAGGGTAGAGGAGGGACAAGTGCTCAGCCCCTTTGATGGGCAGCTTTCTGGTGGTATAGTAGTGGATGACTTCCGGGACACTGTCGAACGGGGGGCTGTTCTGACCCAGAATGTACTTCTCTTTGGTTTTGGCCAGTTTCATGTGCATAAAGCCCTGGTTGCTCCTGTGGACAAAACAAGGAGGTTATTACTAAGATCTGCAGAACGACAGAGGCTGAAACAGCCACCTGCTCAGGTCCAACTGAAATGCAGCTATGCCTGGGAGCTCCCTCAAGCCCGGCATAGGCCAGGAACCGGCAGCAAACACTGCTGGAGAGTCTTTTGGATCTCGAGAGCTTTTGAAAGGCTTCCTCAGGAAAACAAGCCCCCAGACATGGCTCCTCCTCCTAATGCTGACACGGACAAGTTTTTAAGTTTGCCAGTGACCTGACAAGTGTGTAGGACAGGTCTCATCGCCCCTAGTTTACAGAGGAAACAGACTGTAGCAGGGATGACAGGAGAGCTCTTTTCCAAAACTTGATGCTCTCCCTTCCATACTAGGAAGGGGCTGCCCAGCCAGGGACTACATTTCCCAGCCTCCCTTGCAGCCTCTGTAAGCATGTGACTAGTTTTAGCCAATGGAATGTGGGGAGTATGTGTGCTCTTCCCCAGCTCTGCCCCCATGCAGGCATTCTCTTCTCTGTGCATCTTCCCTCTGTTCATTGAACTCTGCCTCCTCCTCCAAGGCCCACCCTGAGTGTTTCTTCTGCCAGGAAGTCTTCCGGGCTCCCACAAGCAGAGCTCCTTCCTTCCTCTGACTGCACCGAGCATACTCACGCCACCGTCAACATTTGCTTCCCTGAATTGCAATTACTCCTCTATCTTCCCAGTTCCCCTAAGAGCTCCACAGAGCAGGGCCTGGTCCCCGGGCACACCATGCATGGCATCTGCTGAAAAGGGTAATGGGTGGGTCCCTCAAAGATCAGAGTAGAACCCTGTGCCCTGTGCCCCTTGCAGCCTGCCAGCTACACACACCAGCACGCACTGGCGGGGCATGGCTCTCAGATGGTGATGGCCACGCTGCTTCCACCTGGCCCTAGCAGACCCCTCCCACCTTCCACCCAGGCCTCTGGCCACATCAGATCACTCATTCCTCGGTCAACCTGCCTTTGCCCAAAGTGCCTTTTCCCTGCTCACTCAGCTCTAAGCTTGGCCTTTTATGATTTTGCTGCCATACCTGTAGATGCTTGGTTTCCAAAGCACAGTCCAATTTACCTCATGTTTGTCACTTAGTGTGAAAGCTGGAACTGTGACCTCCTGCTGCCTTCTCTAGAGCCTGTCCCTTGGCACTGATAACCTGTGACCAGACCTCGGGGCCTTGCTTCCGGGAGACCAAGGCCTAGCCCCTGGCGAGGCTGAGCTCCATGTGAACACAGATTTGCAACCTTCTGGGCTTCAGCTCTTCTCGCCCCAGCTGTTCCCACAGGGGCACTGGAGGGATTAACACATCTCTTCCACTCAGGACCGGGCTCCCCGCGCTCGCCGACACCCGCTCTATTAACGCATCAATTTGGACTCCGGGACCATTTTCAAATGGCAGAGTGAATGCTTAATGAAGTGCGGGCACTGAGCAATACATCTGCTCATAATAATGTATTTAGAGATGTCACCCTCAGCTTAAAGGAAATCGTTCGGAGAGCAATTATGTTTCTAGAGAGAATAATTCCTGTAAAGAACTAAAATTTAAATCAAGATTTTTTTAAGGCTGACAATGTTCTAATTACAGAGCCTGTGGCAAGTTCTGCTCCTCAGTGAAGGGTCATTTCATTGGAGAATTGCCTCGACACATCTGAGAAGCAGGAGGCGCACTTGCTTAAGCTGTTAGAAAGGGAACGGTGTGTGCAGGAAGTGAGAAAATGTACAACTCCATTTAAGTGAAGACTCGTTACCCACCACACTGGAGGCACGAATCCGTGCCCGCCTGGATGGGGTGCTAACTGCCTGAGTGAAGGGCTGAGAATGTGTGGCTAGGGAGACCAGGACTAGTTAAAGAGCTCTGCGCCCTCTGGGGCCACGTGCTCAGCTCTGCCTGGACAAGAGGTGTGTTTTTTTGGGGGGGAGGGGCAGAGCATTGGCTGGAGCTGCATGCAGGTGAGTGACAGAGCAGAGGGTACGTAGCCTGGGACGGTCATGCCCCTCTTTGCGAGTGAGTGGAGTGGGGTGATGTTTTGGGTGCCAGACCACCCGGGCTTGAAGGACTGTCACAGATCTATGGCTGGGGTGCAGAGCGTACGACGTGGAAGACCAGATCACGGCAGCTGTAGCTGTGAGCCAGGCCAGAACGTCAAAGCCGTGCTGGCAACACAGGAAGGAAGTTGCAGGAGGAGCTGATTTAATTTTTAAGGAGGTGAAGAGAAGTAACTCATATGGTTTAACAGGACGTTTTTACAGTGGTTGTTCTTAAAACAACCGGCAAGAGAAGTGAGCAGGGATGGTGAGAACAGCTGACAGGGCCAGAGAGAGAGAAGGCCCCTCTGTTCCCAGGCCACAGGCTCGGAATGGCCACCGGGTTATTAGAAACTCCACACTGGTGCCTCCCCCTCAACAGGCACAGGGGAGGCAGGGCAGCTGTTAGCACCTCCCTGAGGGGCCTCTGGCACACGTATTTCAGTTCACATGGGTTTATAACTTTGAGCTAGAAGGCTGTGCCGAGTCGGGCAGGCCAGCCACAAAATTCAGACCATGGCCCTATGACCCCCCAGTCCATGGCGTGACCATCCCCTGGCAGAGGGACAAAGGCCCATGAGCTGGCTCCCACATCAGGAGTCCCCTGCAGGAGTGGCCCTGCCCCCTGGGCGCAAGCACTGCACCCCATGGTTCTCTGGACCTGAGGCGATCCTTTGGCGGTGCTGGGTTCTCTCCTTGGCTCTACTGGATCTGTGGGGAGGCTAACTGGATGACCTCTGAGGGTGCAGCTTCTGGGCCTAAGGTCCTGGATTCCACGTGTATAAGCATAAGCCGTTGCCCACTCGTGAGGGCAGGAAAGGGCCTGGAGGCAGCCTCATGCCCCACTCCACTGCTGCCCCCAGCCCCCAGTCTTTATTCTCACGGGGCACTGGCCATAATGGCCTTCACGGCCAATGTTTCCCAGGCACTTCCTGTGGTCCAGGCTGTGTGCCAAGCCCTGAGGCTCAGTCAGGTGGCCGACCCAGGGCCACACGGCAATCAGCAGTGGTGCTGCTTCCCCTCCCTGGTGGGCCTTTCCCAGGGTCCATGCTCCTGACCTCAGTACCATCCAGCTCCAGGAGAGAATCCGCCTTAGCCCTCGACACTCCGTATGAGGCCAGGCAAGGTGGCAGGGGAGGGACGTTAGACCCTGTGCAAGTGACTCTTTGACTCTGACCTCAGTGCTTACCCCACAGGGCTGATGGTGGGCCAGAGACACACGGGGCCGGCATGGAAAGGTCATCTCAGGCTCTGGGGATGGCCCGTCCTGACTGGCAAAGGCCCCAGCTATGGAGACCCGTCACATGGGGTTGGCAGGCCCTGAGAGGTGAATTTGCTCTTTGAAATAATCAGTCAAACTCTGACTCACGAATAGGTCAAGTAAAACCTTGTCAACACACACCCAAGAAATGTGTTGTAATAATACATCCTGATCGGTCACAAGGTCCCCAGGAGTGAGGTGCTACCTTACAACAGCTGAAGATTTAAAAACAGCTGTGAAGGGATGGCTTTAATGACTCTCAACTCAATACAGAAGAGATCTAGCATAAGAAGAGAAAAAAAATTACAATTTCTAGCGAGGAAAGAGGGAGCATCAGATAACCAGCATGCCCAGGGGTGCTGCGGGTGCTCTGGGCAGAGCTGCTCTTGGGGTGCCTTGGAGAACTGAGGTGAGAGAGAGCAACACTTTGGGTCAAGGAACACAGCAAGGTAGGCTTTGGCTGCAGCCAGAACCCGGATCCCTTTGCATCCAGGACCAGGTGGGCCAGGTCCCAGGCCATCATCACTTGTGGAAGGGCCTCAGTCCCCAGGGAGCTTGGATAGGCTGCTGCCGCCTGCCAGGCTCCTGTGTCAGCCCTGTCTCCTTTGATAGGACATCTTGCGAGAGCAAAGTCACAATTAAGGGTGTCTCCGGTGGGTGACCTGTCTAATGAGTCATGTAAGGCTGGCGGAGGCTGGGGATGCCGGGGCTGTCACCGCGTTTAGATCGCTCATTATCATCACAAAAAGCACCTCCTCATCACCAGGATTATCAAACGTGCCTGGCGTGCCGGGCCTAATAACAGGCCCTACCTCGTCTCATAATCATGGGCTTTAATAAAACATCACTCAGCCCGCAGCTGCCGGCCCAAGCAGGGTACAAGGCCTCACCTCTCGCTTTTAGACCTAATTGCTTGATGCATATTTCATGAAGAATCCTGAGTAATAGTTATGTTAAATCGCTTCTTTTCATGATGAAATGACTTAAAAATACTTGCATATAGTATTTATGCAGGAGAAGGCGAGGAAATTGCCTTTGGGGACTTCATGTAGGACCTGATTACAGGAATCCACACACAGCAAGGATCTCTGGTCCACCTCTACTGAAAGGTGGTTGGGGGCCTGCTCTCTTGACGGAGATGCCCCAGAACACTGTCTCTCGGCTCAAAACCATCCATGCTCCCCATGGCCACTGCACAATGAACGACACCTGCGCTGTTCAAACTCCACTGTGCACCAGGCAGGGAGCTGAGCTGTTGCTACCTATTATCGCATGGAAGCCCACAGCGATGCCGCTAAGTTTGTAGAACACCACTGTTTACAGATGGGAAACTGATGCTCGGGAGGTTGTGTGCCAAGTCCCATAGCACATGGCGAGGGTGGGATTTCACTGGCTGTCTGATTCTGCAGTCTCATTTCCCCTGCTCGGCCACCTAACCAGATGGATCCAGGTTAGTCTAGGTAGGCCTCTGGACTCTTTCTGTCCTGAGACGTGGCTTCCTTGTAGCTCTGTGAGTTCCTGAGATCTAGGATCCTGTCTGTTCAGGGGTGCCTGGGTGGCTCAGTCAGTTAAGCGTCCGACTCTTGATCTTGGCTCTGGTCATGATCTCACAGGTTCTTGAGTTCGAGCCCCACATCAGGCTACATGATGTCAGTGTGGAGCCTGCTCAGGATTCTCTCTCTCTGTCCCTCCCCTCCTCATGCTCTCTCTCTCTCTCTCTCTCTCTCAGAATAAATAAATAAACTTAAAAAAAAAAAAAAAAGAATCCTATTTGTTCATTGTGACGTTTTTCAGCAGGCCAAGCCTTACTTCCTCTGGGCCCTCAGCATAAGCCTGGCCCACCCCAGGCACTTGGTCCATCTGTCCATCCATCCATCCATCCATTCGTCAGCTATGTGGTAAGGGTCTGCTCTGAGCAGCAGTGAGGCCCCAGACATGCTCCTCTCTGGTCTATAAGCTGCTAAGGGCAGGCTGGTGGCTCTTGCACTCTATCCCTTAGTGTGGCCCAGCCTGGGTAGAAGCCCCCTCCTCCAAGGGCAGATACAGCAGCTGCTCTGTCTGGATAGCCCTGGTCCTAGGACAGCCAGCGAGGACCAGCTGAGCAAGCTTAGTGAGGGGCAGAGTCATGAGGCGTGCCCAGAGGGCTGCCCCTTTACAGGGTAGAAAGCTGTGCACCTCTCAAGTCAGAAAGAGAAGTCTTGCCTGAGGGAGGTCACAAGGAAGAATGGGTCGAGCCCCTCTTTCCTTGGGTTTCTAGAAGAAATCCTTGCTGGGGCGACTGAGCCAGCCCATGCCCCCTGCCCAGGCCTAGAGAAATGAAACACAAATATGAGACAAGTTCTCTCCGAGAGCCATGGACTTCCTGGGCATTTGACGTGTCCTCAGCAACTGGCTGCAGGATGATTCTCAGAGGACGAAGTGCTGCAGTTCCCCCACCCTCCGTGAGCATGAGAATGCCAGCCAGTGCTCCCCCTCAGAGCCCAGCCCTCTGGGGGGTGGAGATGGACACAGATGTTTGTGCTGTCAATGCGGGGGTAGGTGCGGTTCTAGGCCTGGCCCTTACCCTGATCTGTCGTGACCCTGGGACCTGGTATCCCCAGGGAGGGATGTCCACCGGTCTGGAGGGTGTCCTTGGAAGACACCTACCTTCATGGCCACCTAGGTTCCCATTGGAAGAATGTCTGCTCCCCTGCTCCCTTCTCTTTGACCTCCAGTGAGATGGGATATTTGGCTGGTGTCTACAGAGAAATTCTCCTCACCACACCTGTGAGCAATGCGTGGGCACCCCAGAAACATTCACAAGCGCCTGCAGAGAAGCATGATGTGAGCGCCCTGGGCCTGCTCCAGGAGAGAAAGACCCAGCACTCAAGTGCCGGGGGCCTTCAGGGGACAGGTACCAAGACCCTACTTGCATGCAGGCTAGCATCTGTACATGCTGTGAACTTCCCGAAAAGGGTCCAGGAGCCTAGGACACAAAGCTATACAACAGTGATAGTGACCACCCTTGGCCCACGACCGGACAGACCTGTGGCTTCGCAAAGACGCTGGGAGGGCTGGTGTTATCTGCAAGACACCTGCGGCACAGGTAAGAGACCAGGGAGCTGGGGGAAGGGGCTCAGAGGTCCACGCGGCAAATACCTGCGTGCTGCCCACTGCCTTCTGAAACGGGCTTCCCAACGATAAACCAAAGATGCATATGCCACGTTATTGCGAACGAATGCCTACATGTAAACGCTGCTGAGCCAAACGACTTGATTTACAAGCAAATAATTGGACTTTCAATAAACGCATCAGCAGCGATTAGCCTTCCTGAGACGCTCGGGCATTTCTCAAGCTCTAAGTTGGCGGCCCGGGGTGAGGGCCTTCAGTAAATCATGACAAACAGCCGTCTCCAGGCAGAAGGAGAGTTGGCAGACGCCTCTCCCAGCAAACATGGAGAGGCATAAGGTCTGTTTTGTGCCGCACAGAGCAGCAGGTAGGTCAAAATGAATCCATTTTAGGCAATTTTCTCCGGAGAAGACTAACAAACTTTTAGACAGGAAGACTTTAATGATCAAGGCTGACAGCAGAGTGAGCCGCCCATTGCTGGAGGCGTGAAAGCAGAAGGGTGATGATGCTTGGGGGTCAGGCTGGATAACTTTCGCAGTCCCCTTGTTTGGGTTTCCCATCAGTCCTCAGGCTCAGCCAAGTGCACGCGAAAACTGCAAGGGGAGGGGTGGGGGTGACATGTGAAATGTTGTCAGAGCTTTGGGAAGAGGCAAGAGGGTCTAGCGTGTTTTGTTTTGTTTCCCCCTTTACTTCTCATCAGGACTCTTCTGGGAACTCGAATGAATTTCTGTGCTCAGGACAGGTCGGGGCTGGCAGTGGTGGCCGGGCTGGAGTCAGATGCCACTCTGATCCCGCTGCTGAGGTCATTGGTTGGGCAAGTACCTTCTCCCTGGGCCTCAGTGTCTCTCATTTGGAAAAGGGGGAGTGGGGGGGGTGGGTCCCTCCAGCACTAAAGTTCTCAAGCCAATGAGGGACATCCCAAGGGGGGCAGGGGCCACCCCAGCACCAGCCAGGAGCACTAAGGCAGGGCAGGATGGTATCCTCAGTGCCGGAAGAAAGTCAAGTAGAGCACTGGGCGCGGCAGGTGCCCAGGCTTAGGGACGGCACAATGATAAAAGCAGTCCTAACGCTTGTGCCAACAGATGGACAGAACGCATTCAGGCCCAGAGTGGTCTCCAAGTACTGGGCCAAGCCCTTCCCAGCCCATACGCTCCTTGGAGCAGCAGTTCTCCGTGGGGGTGAGTTGATCCCTTCTGGGGGCTATCCCAGTGCCTGGGAACTGAGGTGTTGCTGGCATCTAGGTGGAAGCCAAGGGTGCTAACAAACCTACAACATACAGGACAGCCTCCACAACAAAGAATACTCCAGCCTCAACTTACAGTGGTGCTGAGGCGAAAGCCACACACGCACACTCTCCAGCGCCTAAAAATCTGCATCTATGAAATGGGAATAACAAGAGTCCGCCCTCACAGTGTTTAAGAGGGTAAGTGACAACGTCACTGTGAATGAACGAAGTGTGAATAAACTTGTGTGAATAAACGCTCGATAAAGGTCAGGTAAACCGGCTCCATATTTAAGGGCTTGAGACACAAAGAATTTACCAAACTGCTCGGCTGCCAAGGGCTCCAGGCTGTTTCTGAGGACCAACCTCCTACCCTCCCCATGACCAGCAGATGCGGGAGACAGGCCGAACCTGAAGGAAGCTCCAGAACAGGGACCGGGCAGACGGTGGGCAAAGGCAGCTGTGGAGGTAAGCACCAGTGGCTGAGAGGACTCTAAGGAGGCACAATGGCTTTTATAGGCACAGGGGAGCTGGAAACCTGGGATTAACCCAGGAGAGGCTGAGACAAGGCGGGGGGGTGGGGTGGGGGGGAACACGTCCGGGCAAGGGAAGCAGAACCACTCCCAAAGGAACCACCGCCTGTGGACTCGGGGTCCCCCAGACCTGGGTCTGAGTCCCTGCCCTGCTATGTCGAGCTGTGGCTTCCTCAGCCTCAGTTTCCTCATCTGGGGAATGGAGCTTTCGCACATACCCCTCCCCATCCCAGAAGAGGCTGTCTGAGGTCTGAGCCAGACAGTGCGTGAGCAAGTCTGGCGGGTGCTGAGGCTTGGGGTTCTGACATGGCTTTGTTTCCACCCCTCTGCAGGAGTCCGCATGCAAGTTGCTGCCCATCTGGTCTGTCTTGGGGCTCCATGCGGTCTGGGCTGAGCAGTGACTGTGTCTTCCCGTCTGTCTGGTCTGTCATTCATGGCCACGCTGGCAGCCTGGAAGCCACGGATGGCCAGGCAGACTCCTGGCTGCAGGACTATCTCCTCCAGCTGGGCAGCCCCCATGGCTGGTGGGGAGGCCTAGGTTCCCACCCCAGCTTTGCCACTGGGTGATACTGGGAAGTGTGTTTACTTTCCGGACATCAATTTCTCCAAACATCAAATGGTATTTCACGACCCTCTCAAAAGTACATTGTTACACACAAGGCTCCACGTGAAAACAGAATAGGAAAGATGAGGAAAGAAGTTTCTCTGCTTAAAACATACTGGTCATACATGATTCTATGGTATTTATTAAGTACCTACTGTGCATATTGTTCTGTATTCACCATTTCTTTTTAGAAAATTAAAAAGATTTTTTTAATGTTTATTATTTTTGAGAGAGAGAAGGAGGGAGAGAGACAGACAGATAGAGCATGAGTGGAAGAGGGGTGGATAGAGAGGGAGATACAGAATCTGAAGCAGGCTCCAGACTCTGAGCTGTCAGCATGGAGCCCGATGCAGGGCTTGAACTCACAAACTGTGAGATCATGCCCTGAGCCGAAGTTGTATGCTTAACTGACTGAGGCACCCAGGCGCCCCTAAAAAAAATTTTTTTTAATGTTTATTTATTTTTGAGAGAGACAGAATAGGAGCAGGGGAGGGGCAGAGAGAGAGAGGGAGACACTGAATCTGAATCAGGCTCCAGGCTCCCAGCTGTCAGCACAGAGCCCAATGCAGGGCTCGAACCCACAAACCACGAGATCATGACCTGAGCCAAAGTCAGATACTTAATCGACTGAGCCACCCAGGTCCCCCTCTTTTTTTCTTAAAGTTTATTGATTTATTTGGAGACAGACAGAGAAAGCGTGGAAGAGTGGGGCAGAGAGAGAGGGAGAATCCCAAGCAGGCTCCAAGCAGTCAGTGTGCGGAGCCCCACACAAGGCTCAAACCCATGAAACCGTGAGATCATGACCTGTGCTGAAACCAAGAGTCAGACGCTTAACTGATTGAGCCACCCAGGCGCCCTTTTATTAACCATTTCTGAGGCAGATGAGATACCAAGCAGAGGCTTTTGAGACTATTTGGTCCTACTTATTTTACAGATGACACTGAGACCCAGAGAGGGGTGGAGATTTGCTCTAATTCCCCAGCGAATCAGGGGCCAGAATGCCCCTACCTCCCCATACTATCAGTTGTAGGGGATTCTTGGCCACTACCAGTAGTCTTTATAAGGTCTCATCAGCAGGGATGGGGAATTACAAGGTGTAGAGGGAGGGTGGGGGGGTACAGAGAGGAGGAGGGAAGCAGCAATCTCTCACACCCCGAATCTCATCCTTAAATCACAAGGCTTGCCCCCACTATCCTCCCGCCCAAATCCTGCTCTGGGGGGGCTTCCTTTGCTAACTGAACAAGGGCATCCATTAGCACAGCAAGGAAGAGACTTGCCCACAAAGCACCTGACCCAACTTACAGTTTTGCTTCAAAAAAGAGAAAAAAAAGTAAAGAAAGAAAAGAAAATGCACAGGGGTCTTTAAAGACTTGGAGTTAAAACATATCTATCTGCTCAGTGACCCTGTATCTAACTCGAGGGTAGTTTTCTCCTCTCTGGAATTTCAAAGGAACACAGCTGACAGTAAGCTACCCAAACACCCTGGCTAAGGACCTTTGCAAATCCTGTGAATGACAGTGGTTCTCAGTGGAAAAACTCCCAACAGTCCTTGGAATTTGGGCCTCAATTTCTTCATCTGTGAAATGGGAGTAGTTTTCAATGCTCCCTGAAGTTCACTGAAAGCAAGTGAAAAGAGCTCTGAACTGGACATCAGGAGTCTGGTCCCAGCCCTGGCTCCTGCCCTCTCAGGCCTCAGTTTCCCTACCTATACAAGGAAGGGACAAGACTAGATGACCTCCGAGGTCCTGTAAGCCTGTTAACCTTCGAAGGTTGGCACACAGGAGATGCGCACACCACATGACAAGGAAGGAATGACTACTCGGCTATTAAACAAAAGGACTCAACCTGCATTGCAGAAGCCCCAGTGTCCCAGGGCCAGGAGAAGAGTGCATGTTTCTCAAAAATAGTTTCTTCGAATGTGCCTCTGAATGTCCATATCAGAGTCCCGCGAGACTTGTCAAATCTGGAGCTTCCTGGGCCTCTCTGGAACCAGATCTGCTTTTAAGATGCTCTCCAAGAGCTTCTGATGCCCACACGGGTCTGAGCACCCCCATTCTAGTGCGGTCCCACGATGGAAACGCCTTTGTAATATTCACAATACTTGGTTCCAGCTTTTGTTGCCTACCTCCAGCATTGGGAAGCTCACTCCCCAGCCAGGAAAATCCCTTCCGAACTCTCAAGGCTCTGACAATAGGGAAGTCCTTCCTGGACTTAGTGGAGCTCACTGATAGTAGCCTCAGCCCCGAGCTCTGGTTCCTGCAGGCCACGGTCCATTCCTTCTGCCCTGGGAATGCTCTTAGAGACCAGAAGACAGAAGCAGGAGCAAACCCTAGGCTGCTCTCTCTCTCCAGATGTCCTCATGGGGCAGAATTTCCTGTCTATTCTGGCCACACCTGCTGTTCACTATCCCCATGCACTGGGGTTGTACAACTGGGCATTGTCCCTGGTGGGTCTGTTGGCTTCGCCCTTAGCCTTGCTGTCTGGAAATGACCCCACCATCACTATGCACACCCCGAGTCTTTGCTAAGCTCCTTCCTGGTGGCTACTGACCTTCTGAGGCCACCTCCTCCCAAGTTCCAAAGGACAGGATCTTAATGACATGTCAGTGTCATCAGGTGCAGATAACATTCACCTCTTGACCAAAACCAAAAGGGGTAACAGGTCCAAGAACATTAAAAAGCAAAAACCCACTGGCTGAGGCCACACTGGAAGGTATGCAAATGCAATTTTGAAAGGTCAGTCAGCTCTCAGTAATCTGGGCTCTGGAGGGCGAGTCCTCTCATGTTGGGCATTCATTCTGGCAGCTTCTTGACAACCTCTGTCCACAGGGTGGAGAATTTCCTCAAAATTAAATCTCCAGCTCTTTGCTCCCTAATGAAATTGATTTCTGCCTTGATACACAACAAGGCTTTCATTTTATTATTTGGCTAGGATTTGACCACATTAATTATAGTTTTTTTCAGCATGGCTGCAAGTAATTGAGTTTCAAAAAGTTAACTTACTATCGGAACTGATTGCTTTTTAAAAGCACAACTCCCGTAAAAAGTAAAATAGTCAGCCCTAGTTTCATTTTTGGTTAAGATGAGAATAACTCAGGACAGAAAAGGTATTTTTTTTGGCCTGAAAATATGAATTCCAAGTGGGATTACGCTAACAGTTGGGGATTGTGGATTTGAAATCTTGGCTTGCCCAGATCACTCAATCTCATATATTTGCCGCCCTGATGGTTTTATCCTCACTTGTATAACGCACCATATTTTTAATCACTGTTCTTGGTATAATTCTACCCAACTCACAGGACACTCTGCAGAGGCCTGTTCCAATCAATGTCTCCCAGGTCTCTGGGACGGCAAAGAGCCCTGCTGGGCACTGTATAAATGCACTTCTCTCTAGGAGGCTATGTCCAGCCTGGGCAGGGTATACACCTTGAGTGGCAAGTAGAAATGATGGGCACGCGGCCTGCTCTTTGGCAAAGCGGGAGGTCAAAAGAAGGAAGAGCTGGGAATGCAGAGTGCTGGCATGGCCACAGGTAAGGCCCACGTCTTGCTGAGCCCTTTTCCTTGCAGGAGAAGTGGGGATGCTGTGAAGAGCCAGAGCGGGCTGACTGGGACTTCAGAGTTTTTAAGGCACGTCTCTGTCCATATTATTATTGGTCACCTAGGCCAAGGGGGGAGCTTATGTATTATGTAGGAGCGACAACTGAAAACTCTAGTTGGGACCAGAGGAAAAAGGGATCCTGCAGAGACCTCTCCTCCAATGCCAAACCTAATTATCCTTCTACCTTGCTATTCTTAATAAATTATCTTCCCTAGCCCTAGCTCCTCCAGGAAGCCTTCCAAGATGCCCGTGGTCACTTAACTTTCTTTCTCCTTTGCTTATTCTCTGCCATACCTCCCTATATCACAGCACTCATCTACCTGCTTGCCCCCTTGGCAGGACTACCAGCTTAGAATCTGATCTGTCTTTGTCTCCCTGCCCAGTTAAAGGCCTGGTACACAGGAGAAACACAGCAGTGATAGCCACACTGCTGACTTGTTTGTCGGCCCTGCCTTGAGAGTCTGTTGAGAATGTGGCGGGCTGGTTCCCACGCTGGCAGGGACCGTGAGCAGCCTGGGGATGTTCAAAAGGAAAATACCAAAAAAAAAAAAGAAAAAAAGAAAGTTCTAATTAAAGCATTTCTAATAAGTCAGCTTTGCCAAGCCAATTGTTTCTGATATTCCTCTTGGGTGAAGTAATCTCGGGGAAAAAAAAAAAAAGCATTAAAAATGGCAGAAATCACCCCTGGCAAAAGAAGACAGTAGGCTGCTAACTAGGGGAGCTGCCCAGGAAAAAGCAGGTTTGAGGTACCAAGAACTAGGAGTACGGAGGCCTCGCCCCAGCGAAGTGGCAGGGTTTGCCTGTGTGTGAGTGTGACACCACGCATGCACTCGCACACATACTTACACACTGCAAAATGTTATTTTTATAGTTACAGCATTTGAACTGTGGGAGCAAAGATGAGAGCTATAAAATCTGACATCCGATTTTATAAATCTGCCTCAAATACCAAGAAGGTTTATGCAGAAAATGGGAGAAGAAAATATAGTGCTGAGGGGCTCAGAAAGGTAATAGCATCGGGGCTCTGTCAATAACTTGCTGCAGGACCTTGGGGACATCTTTTCCCCTTCCTGTGCCTGTTTCTCCCATCCCAAAGCCAGGGTCTTGACTGGGACGATTCAAGATGCTTTTTTGATTTTAAGGGCCTGAAAGTCTGGGGAACAGCAATCCTGCATCTTAGGGTTTTACTGTATGAAGCTGTTTGCTTCAAGCCCTGCCAAATGCTTCTGGTGGGAGCTCAACGTATTTCCTCTGGGGGCCTTTGAGTTATTTGCCTAGCTAGAAGCAGAGGGAGACCACGACACTTCCCTGGGGCAAGCAAATAAGGCCACCTGCACTAGCACAGCCGCTCAAAGTTTACAGAGGGCTTTCCTTCCTTTCACTGTGTTCCTGAGCCTCCAGGCTAAGAGGCTCAGAGACATGACGAAGCCACCTGCTGGGTAGGACTCAGACCCGGGTCCTCTGGCCGTGGGCTACATCCTTCTCCATGTTCCTGCCCCTTCGCTGATGGCAGAACCCAGTCTGTATCTGTCACTATGGCCGTCCCTGCAGCACCCATATGCCCTCCCCCAGTCCCCAACCAAGCCATACCCAGATGGCTTTTGCAAAAATATTATTAAATAAGTCCTATTAACAAGATGTTAGAAATGCGATTGGAAATGTTTTTCTCATTTGGAGAGACCACCCAGGGCCTCCGAAGAGAAGCTGTCCCGGGGCATGAGAGGTTTCCTGGCGACGCACGGGCAGTTGGAACGCCTCCCCTGGCGGGTGTGCCACACAGGCAGATTTATGCAGGCTGATAGGAGATAATTAAAAACCAGCTGGAAATGTAATCGGGTGGCTCAGATGCTGGAGGGGACCAGGGAGCTCTCAGGGGAGCAAAACCTGCATGCTTGGCTGGTAGGGGAGACACGGCAGGTCGGAAAGGGAAGCCCCAGCCTGTCAATGGCACGGTTGGCATTGCCAGGCCAGTGGGTACTCTGGAGAATGGCCTGGCAGTGTGACTGCAGGTGTCTATCGCCTGTGGGCTTTGGGCACCAGTGGAAAGAAAGCAGTTGAGTTAGGGTGAGTGTGTTTTCCTGAGTCGTTTCAAAACTGACCATTCCAGATCCATCTGACAGTTCTAGGTCCATTCCAGCTGGCGGTGCCACCGCTCACAGTCATTCAGAAATCTGGAAGAGGTCCTGGCTCCTCTGCCCTTCTCACCCCCATCCGTTCCACATCCTCCCCTTTACTCCTGCCTCCCCGGCTGCAGCGTGCACTCCTGATCAGCCTTCCAGACACGTCCACGGTCAGGGGGCTTCTGAAAACCTGTCTCGCCGGCTACGGAGGCCACTGCTGTCCTTTTGAGCTGGCCTCAACCTCCCTCTCTGCCACCAGATCCCCAGATGCTCCCAGCTTTGGCTGCTTGAGAGCTGGACCCAGAGAAGAAAAGTGGACTCTACAGTTGGGTCTGTGTCCTGACACTGTCACTGCAGAGCCAGAAAAATCCCAATGCTTTCAGGCTCCCACGAGCTGAGGGAAGGAGCTTTAGGGTCTCCAGCCTTCTGCATGTCATCCCGGGGAAGATGCCAGGCAACGCCCAGCGGAGGGCTTGTGGCCCAGGTTCTGCTCAGAAAATCTGGCTGTGGTCCTGCAGACACCTGTCTGGGCCCTCGCTGGGCTTCTCGGGCCCGGCCGGAGGGGAAGCGTTGGGGGTGTTTCTGCTCAGAGAGGCTCCAGAAGGCAGAAAGAGGGCAGTGGGCTGCATTTAAGCCCAGCTCTTCACTCATCTGCAGGGACAGAATGAACCCCAGCTTCTGCATGTGTAAGATAAGGGTAATCCTTCCTGCCCTTCTCCCCACACACTAACTACCAGGGTGGGAAGATCCAATATTTGTAAGCATCAGCAACCACGCCAGGCGCCCTGCCACGCACCACCTCACTGTAGCATTTCCGTGACCCAAACCTAGGCTGCTAGACTTGTCAACTGCAAGAGGGAATCCCACAAAATCAAGGTACCCCTCAAGAAAGGAAGGGGCTTGTGACTAGTCTACAGCCCCACGGCTAGACAGAGGCGGGGCCGGGATTTGAACCCTGGTCTCCTGGGCCCAAGCCTGAATCGCCAAAGCACCATGTGGAACGCAGGAGGGGAGCCTGTTTTAGCGGTGAGGGAGCATCCTTGGAAATGTTTTACCGCTGGCAGGACATATTTCCTCAGGAATTTGGAGAACAGGGAAACATAGACTACTCCTCGTACTGCCTCTCGATGGCACATTCCTTTATCTCGCGAGGCGTCTGCACATTCTAAAGTTCACTGTTGTTTAGTCCCCTGTGAAAAGCATTTGAGGAACCTCTTTTGCCTACAGCAGCAGCTAATTGAGCCAAAAGTTCATTTTTCCTCCATCAGCCCTGAAAGGATGGGAAACCCTCCACATAGTGGGAGCAAAGACACGGACCTGCCCTCACTCCAGCCCTGTCCCCTCGCCCTCTGTCTCAGCCCGACTCAAATGCTGCCAGAAAGAAGGGCCTGGCTGGGAAGCCAGGAGGTGGGCAAGTTTCTTGCTTCTCTGGGCCCCAGTTTCTCCACCTGTACAGGGCATTGGGCCAGGTGAGCTAAGAGATCCCCTTCTGTTCCCTAAATCCCAAGATTTCTGCTTAGCGTACTCTGTGTCCCAGAGCTGCTCCCCTGGCTTGCCACAAAAATGCTTCCCCATGAGAACTGGAGGAAATGCCTGTTGAGGTGCTCACCATATTCAGCTGGGAGATCACAGAGGCTAAGTGACTTACCCAAGGTCACACAGCCAGGAAGAGGGCAGCCTGAATTTGAATCTAGCTCTGTGTGATTCAAAGTCAAGGCAGCCTGCATAAACTCTAAAATCCCACCCTAACAAAGGGGAGCAGATGTGGGCGTGGACAGAGACTTCTCAGCCAGACCCAGAACGTCCACAAGGCTTTGGACCACGCTGAGCTCTTTCCTCAACAACGTGTAGCTCTCCAAAGTCTATAACAAAGACTGTGAGCTACCACGCACTTACTGACCGAGCACTTACTGCAGGCTGTGCACACGCTAAGCGCCTCACACATTGTCTCTTCCTTAATGCATCTGTAAAACCCATTTCATAGATGAGGAAACTGAGGCTCACAGATGTTAAAATCCTCATGCCCAAGACCACCCTGCTATTAAGAGGCAGACCTGGGTTTAAAGGCCCATGAGTTCTGATGCACAGAGCTGCCTCCCTTGGGGGGGGGGGAGAGGATGCTCGTGATGGGATGTGTTGGTAACTGTGGATTGGACAGTAGGAGGCTTCCACTCCTGTGCTGCTGTTTCCCCGGCATGGGGAGCTCCTTACCCTGCCCACTCACAGCTGCCTGAATCCTCCTCTGACCATGTCAAAGCCCCTCCTCCTTCCCGCTCTCAAGGTCTCCAGTATCCCCTGCTGTCACGGTGCCCCACCCTCACCTCCCTTCTGTGTGCCCCTCCTATGGACCTCACACCCACTTGGCAGCTCAGAGAGGCGTGGAGTCAGAGGGTCCCTCACATCAGAGCCAGGCGGCCCTCTGGGTGCACAACCCTTCCTTTCTTTAGGCCTCACTCTCAGAAGCAGGGCTGGGAAAAGGGCCACTGATGAAGAAGTCCAGGCATTCTGGGGCTGGAGGTCACGCGGTACGGAGAGCTTAACAGCCATGGGGAGGCCCTCCCATGGTGGTGGGGGACTGTCCTGGGCTTACCCTTGGGAGCAGGCAGCCACCCTGAAGTATCTGGAGCCTCAGATGTTGACCAACAAGGGGTGCTTTGATGGTAGAGGGAAGCGAAGTCTGTGCTCCCTGCCGAAGGCCAAAGAGTGAGCAGTTCCGCACCCCCACCCCTTCTCACCCTGCAAACCTTTATTATTTCTTGCTCCTAGCTGTCAGCAGCAACAAACGAAGATTAATCACTCGCCTGCCTGCCCAGACCCAGACATGCCTACTGTTTGAAAACTCTCTCCTTTACTATATAAATCAATGAAGGGAGAGAAGAAAGAAAAACAACTCTAACAGCAATGTGCCCTCAGCACCCCTGGAATGCAACCCATCTGCTTCTCCTGGCCCTGCTACGCCCACCACCCCATGCTGGAGCCCCAGGAAGCATTTCTTGGTGAAGACTGGCTGCCCAGCCGTCAGCACAAACGTGTAGCTCCAAGCAGGAACCAGGCGGGTGTCCTTAAGCAATCAGAGCAAAAGGCTCCTTATCGTTCCTGATAAATGATCCCACCTCCTCTTCCCCTCTTTGAGAAGGAGATGGGGCCGAGTCTTCCCACCATCCCTGGAACCTAGGGGAAAGGTTACTTCACCCTAACTGTAGAGCCCCTAACCTGGAAGCAAATGTACTTATCAAACCCCAGACCTTCATCCTGCGGTGGCAGGAGAAGACCTATCCGAGCACCTGCTGTAGGCCATGCACAGGGCGAACCTGCAGAGCCACCTTACTTCTGTAAGTAACTTTACACTTTATACGAGCCACTTTATACGAGTGGCCACGTGGTCTTCTGGGCAATGATCAGGCAAGCAAAAGTCACTTGGCTAGCATCACACAGCAACTAAAAGATGGAGACAGGATTCGAACTCTTTGAATCTTTAAACTCTTCTGTACCTTTGACTGCAGAGCCCATGTTCTTCCCTCCACATCTTGAAAAGGGCGGCCCTGGGTCTCCCCTTGGGATGCCTGCCCACAGGTTGCCTGCCTGCCTCCCAGCCTCTTGGACGGTGCTAGCTCGAGTGGCATGTTTGTGGGCACATGGGGGAGAGGAGGGCTTGGGAGGACTGAAGGAGGCAGAAGCGGTGGTCCTTCCTGGACAACACTCATGGTGCATCCCGGTTCACTAACGGTTCTAGAATGAAGCTGTTCTAGAATGAATGACTGCACCTTGCTTAAAACCTTCAGGGATGCCCCTTACCTTAAAGAATAGAACCCAAATTCCTCAGCCTGGCGACTATGACTGTACCTCTCCTCAGCTCCCACTGAAGTGTTATTTGTTGTTCTGACACAAGTCTGCACCTCCCTGGCTCTGCTTGGGCTGCCCTCTCTGCCTTGTCTATAGGATGACCTGACCATCCTACGAACACTCCGTTCTTTGGGTGCCTTCCCTCTTTCACAGCTCTGAGCATTTCCTGCCTTGGGTGACCCTTAAGCAGTGCTGCGAGTGCATGAGCCAACAGGTGGAAATATCCTCTCACCTCTGGCTATGAGCTCCTGGAGGGCTAGAGTCCAGTACATGACTGATGCTCAGTGGGGCAGAACTTATGGGGGCTGAGGAAGGCTCCTGAATGATCAAGACTGAGTTGCAACCTGATGGAAATGGGCCAGACCTCAGAAGCACCTCCTGCGTTCAGAACCTGGGCCACTTTTACAAGGGTGCTGTGCAGTTTGCTTCTGGGGATTTGAAAGCTGATGGTCTGCTTGTGGGGGTTCCTTGGGGCCATGTCCCCCACTGGGGTTGGGACTCTCGCTGCCTAAAGAAAGCCAGGGCTGGGCCCTTGTCAAAGGAGTGGCAACATCCCTGTGAGGCCTTGATATGCTACTCTGCCCGCTCCCAGGGATGGGCCCGGGGCAGGCAGAGCTGGCCCAGCACATGGGAAGGGGAGCCCTGGGACTCGCCCTGCCTCCCTGCCCCCACCAGCTGCAAGCCCTCCAGTCTTTGAAGTCCCATTTCCCTCATCTTGTCCAGATTCCTTTGCAAAAACTCATGAAACTGAAACTTGCAAAAAGTCACTCACAGTCCAAAGTGCCTGAAGAACCTTTTTAATGAGATTTTTCTACTTTTCATCCCTTTCCCCCACTGCCTGCCTTTCCAGACAGGAAGTTGTTATAGTGTGGTGTTTTCTTACCAATATCTAAAGGTTCAACCCCTTGCTTCCCTGAGGGTGGAGTGAGTGTTCTGAAAGGCCAATGTTTCTGCTAGCACAGCTGAGAAGAAGCCTAAGGTCCCGCCGCCCCCAAGTCAGGCTGGAGACTGGGGAGAGGGAGAGCTCCACAGGGAGGAGGGGATAGGGCAGTGTTCCAAAGCAGCGAGGTAGGATCTCTGTAAGACTGCTCCACAGTGGGGGGTGTCTGCCAGGGAGGGGATCTAGAGGAAGGGAGGTGGGGAGCGCAGGCGCCATTCTGGATCACCACGAGTGCAGGGAGCCTTTGGTGGAGGGGCAGATGGGCGGCAGCTTGGGCCGGTCCCCATCGTGGAAGCAGTTGCCATCTCTATTGTCGGTGTGGTCAACTGCCACCTAGGTAGCCTTGAGATCAATCACGAATCCCCTCTGAGTCTGAGTCTCCCCACCCATGAAGGAAAGGCTGAACCAGACAGGCCTCTAAGATCATTCCAGATGACCTCTGACCTGGTATAAGGGGTGCTTGAGAGAGGCGGGAAGAGACTGGGCTGGGAGTCTGTGGCCTCCACTCCAGTCTTAGAAGTTCACTCAGCTACCTTTACCCTAAAGTGAAAAGGCTGGTGCTCTCCGTCCTAGGTGGGGCTGTCTTAGGCCTTCTAAGATGTAAGGTGCTGCAGATACGCAGAGAGACAGGGTCAAGAAGTGGGGTTAAAGCATAAAGGCAGGTCCTTGAGAGTGGACCCTGCACTTTAGTGGCTCCGTCACTAAAAACTAAGCCTCAACTCCTTTGCAAGGCAGGCACAAGGCCTGTCAACAGCTCTTCTGCATCTCTAGGGCTTTGCCTAGGCTGTCCCTGCCACCCGAGATCCACCTCGCCATCCCTGCCACCTGAGATCCACCCCGCTGTCCCTGCCTGGGGACCACTTACCCTCTCTTTAAGGCTCACGTGCACCTGCAGCTTCTCCTAACCCTCTGTGGCAGGGACTGCCCACCCCTGTGCCAACTCCAGGTCCCCAAGGCCCTTCGTGCAAACCTGCCTGTAACAAGGCCCAGGCTGAATGGGCCAGGCTATGAGCTCCTGTGGCCTAAGCTAAGCGGTTCTCATTTCGGCGCTCTACGCTGCCCTGCCCAGTGCCTGGTACGGTGGGTTCTGGTAAATGCTTTCTGAGGGAAGGATGGGAGAGGTGGAGGGGTGTCATCTGAGGCTGGATTCTCCCAAATCCTGTTCCACCCTAGAACACCCTCACTATAGGACCCAAAGTGCACATGAAAACATAGCTGGAATTCCAACGTCAATTCACACCATGCTCCTGAAAACACCATGTGTGGGGAACGCCAGTCCTACCCTGCCCCTACTAGGCAGGCCTTGGGGATCTGAGAGACTTTGCACCCCATGTGGTGGCTGGCAAAGCCGGCACTTGCCCCAAGCAGCCATGACATTCAGTACTAGGGCTGTTCCATCTGTGATCAAGGTGATTATTGCCAGGTATCACCCCCTGACTGGCTCCCAGACTGGTTATCGTGAACTAGGGCCACTCTGGAAAGCAAGCTCACCTCCCCTTAGCAGGCTGCCCTGCCCAGCCACAGGATGGCCTAGCTCACCTCAATTCTGGGCTTCTTTAAGGGAAATGTGGCCACGTGAGACCACTCATCTGACCTTTGGGATCTCATGGCTCTAGACAAGCATGTAAAATGAAACTTCCAGCCCCCGTGGGCAGAGACCATCCAAACTCAGGCCTGATGGCAGAGTGTTCTTATCTGGGGCTCCGGCATGGGCCGTTGGGCCCGGATCTCAGTCTCCTCCACCTCCTCCCTGGCTTGAGAGGTGCAGGGGATCTGACCGGAGCACTCCAAAGACAAAGGGAGACTGAGCCCATGGACATGGGAAATCCGGGGAGTCAGAGACACTTCGATGCCAGAGGTGGAGGTGTCCTTAGCAACCAGCAAAGTCCCACTGTAAAGATGTGGATGCTGAGGCCCAGAAGGAAGGAACTTGCCCCGAGTCACACAGTGAGCAGTGAGTGGAAGGTCAGGACTCCTGTCCAAACTCTGGACAATAGTTCTCTCTGCTGCCCTTATAAACAGCTTTCCATGAAACCACAGGGCCAACCTGGGAAAGCAGGGGCAGGGTAGGAATAATACAAGATAGTGTTTACCCTGCGCTGGTTGGCTTAGAGATGTTTTCCTTCCGTAAGAAGAGCATCTTCATCCCCTATGCACAGAGAAAGCTCAAAAAAGTGACATGGCCGCCCAGGCTATAAGGCCGTGAAGTGGGGAAGCCTGTCCCCTGCTTTCTCCACTGCACGCACCCCTGCACACAGGACGATAAGCCTGTTAGTGTGAAAACAGAACCAAGGTGCTGCCCGTCCCTCTGGATTGGTCCTACTGTGACACATCCTGGGTACTCCGGGAGGCTACCGTTCCCGTGCAGGCAGAGCTGTGCTGGTGTTCCCATGGGGCCTGGCCCGCCTAGTGCAGAGGCTCAGCCCTTGCCCAGCGAATAAATGGGAAGCTCGTGGAAGGTCAGCCGGGACTGGTATGGGGTGCTCCACTCCCCCTTCCTTGCTGCACTCAGTTAGTGGTTTTGGGAACACTCTTCTGGCCAGGTCCCAGATTTCAGGAGAGAAGAGATTCAGAGAGGAACGCAGACTGGCAGCGTGATGAGTGCTGCACTGAGGAAGCCCAGGGGGTGGGTGGGCTGCCTCGGCCAGCATGGAAGGGCAGTGCCATGGGAATGCCATTTCTGATGTCACCTGCCTCCTTCACCTCTCGAAGCCCAGAACAGCACAGTTCACCTTGAGGAGGGGTGGGGTGGGGTCGGGGGTTTGGGGGAGATGGAGATCTGAAAGAATCGCTTAAAAGCACCTGGTTGCTCGGTTACCTTGGACAGTGAGGGAGGGAGCGGGGCTGCATGCAGCAGCGGGTCCCTGTCAGCATGGCCGGTGGCGTGCACCTGCCCCCCTGCGGCCCGCTCCTCAATCCATCAAGGGGTCTCTGACCATGCTCACTGCCAGCCTAGCCTCCCAGCCCTGCTGCAGTTCAGTACTGAGATCTTCTTGGCTGAGATAACCGAATGGATTCTTTATCCCAACAGGTTTGACGGTGGACAGTGAAGTGTGCAGGTGCTGTTTGTCCTGAGCGCCCTCTCGGCTGGTTAGAAATCCCCTCCATGTTCTCCCTGATGAGGGTCATCCAGCTCTGTTTGCACACTCCCAGTGATGAGACACTCATGGATCTAATTCTTGATCAGTTCTGACTGTCAGAAAACTTTTCCTCTCACTGAGCTGGAATCTGCCTGCCCATGACTTCCATCTGCGGGGACCCCCAACCACATCTGCTCCTTCTGCCCTGAGAATCCTTGAGAGATTTGTGGTTCCCACCATGTGCCCGCACATCCTGTCTTCCCCAGGCAGACTTCCAGTGCCTCTGTTTGCTGCCTGTGCTCTGCAGCTTGTCACTGTCCCTCTCGGGGCAGAGCCCAGCAGACAGAGTGGGCTCAGTCCTAAGCGCAGGCCAATCTGTCACGCCTCGGCTGCACTGCTGCTACTGTCTACGTGGCTGAGAGCCACATCGCGGCAGGCCCTCTCTCTACCACGTGCTCTAAGAACAGTGAGCAGAGAGGAGAGGAAGCGAGGCAGAGGGCTTCACTGTTCCCGGGTGTCTGTGCTGCTGGCTAAAGGGCCTGGCTTTGTTAAACCCCAATTCTGTCACTAGCTCTCTATATTTCCTTGGGAAACCCCTCCTCTCTCGAGGCCTCAGTTTTCCTAACTGTAAAATGGGTTTTAGACAACCTATTGGGTCCCATTCAGCAACAGCACTGAGTGGCGAAGCACTCAAGCCAAAAACCCTTCTCTCATTTTGGGGCTGCCTATCTCAACAGTGATGCTTCATGGGTCAGGAGGCCCAACAGTGTACAAAGCAGCCACAGATGAGAACACCAGCAAGGTTCTTCCTGGCTCTTCCCAGCGCTCCTCACAACCTTTGTGACACACATAAAAATCAGACCTGCCCAAACAGCAACCCGGAACACAAGGAAAAGGCTGTTCTCAGAGTGGCAGCGGGGTGATGTGGAAAGCCAAACAGCTGGTCTGGAGTCCTGGCCCTGCCCCTTGGGCCTGCCAAGTCCCTCTCTGAACCTCAGTTTCCTCACCTGCAAAATGGGGACCATATGTTTCTCATCAAAGGACTCTTGTGAGGCTTGAGGCAGGGATGAGGTATGCTCAGAGCTCCATTCGGTTCCTATTTCACAGCAGATATGAAAGCTCTTCTTGGGTATTTAACATTAAATCCTAGGAAAATGCCCCTCCTCTTCTGGGACACGGGACATTAAGAACTCTCCCAGGAGAATAGGATCAAATTGGAAAAATGAGGCTCGAAGTACCTCATGCTGACATGTTTCCTGGGGGGACACTGGCGGGTCTTTCTGCCACAAACACAAGGGCCAGGCAGCGCTTTGCTCAAGGCCGCCGAGGAGGGCTGAGAGGGGTGAGCGAGGCTGTACTCACTTCAGAGAGAGCGAATAGTCGTGCTTGCTGGTCTGGCTGTTCCGGACAAGGTAGCTACACTCTTTGCAGAGCCGCAGAAGGTTCTCAGCGTCTCCTCTGCTGATGGCTCCGTGATACCAGCTAGAGAGAAGAGAGAGGGTCAGAATCCAATGAGGACTGGACCCCCAGAGGTGACACCCTTGCAAATTCCTCCTTGGGGAGGCTCGGCCCCGTCAGAGGGCATGTCCCAGCCTCCTCGTCACAAGGCAGGTGCGTGTGTGTGCGTGCGTGTGCGTGTGCATGTGCGGGTGTGCATGCGTTCAGTCCTTCAGTATGGAACTGCTGAGTGTGCGCCGCACGCTCGATGCTGGGGAGAGAGCTGTGAACAGGCATGCAGCCCCCTCCCTCTCAGGGCTTCCACCACAGTACAGGTGCTACGGACGAAACGAAGCAGGGCAGTGTGGTCTGGAGCTCGTGGTAGGGATTGCTATTTTAAGCAGGAGCCAGGGAAGACTTCCAGAGAGAGTGACATTTTCAGTGGGGACCTGAAGAAGGTGAGGAAGTCACGAAGGATGGTAACCGGAAGAGAGCGTTTCTGGCAGAGGGAAGGGCGGCAAAGGCCCAAGGCAGGAGTGCCCGATGTGCCTGGGAAACAGCAAGGAGGCCAGCCTGACTGCAGGGAGCCAAAGGGGAGGGGTGGACAGTGCGACCCATGAGGCCACCAGGCAGGGCCAGTCAGGGGGCCTGTGTGTAGAGAGGACCCTGGCTTTCTCTGAGTGACACGGAGGCCATCAGAGGCTGCTGACAGGAGGGACACGTGCTGACTCTCTGTGGCATCTGCGGGACAAGTGGGGGGTGCTTGTCACTCAGGACGGCAGACAGTTGGGTGGGGAAGCCACACCAGTGCTCCTGTCAAGCAAATCTGGCTTCGGTTGGGCAAGTGGGAAGCCCGGCATCACTGCCTCTGGACACGACGTGGTGAGCAGCAGAATCAGAAGGGAGGGTGGACTGGCAGACGACCTGACTACGGCCCCCAGCTGCAGGACAAAAGACCAACTCATTTTCAAGATTGGGAGAGTTGAAGGTAAAATTTCAGAGGAAGAGTGAAGATCACAAGATGGGTAGTCAGTGGGTCTACCCAGAATGCATTTCTGCTTACATCACGGTCTCTAAGGGGCAGGGCAGGGGCAGTGGGAAGGTGGGGAGACAGGGCCAGGAAGAGAACCATCGGTGCTGGATGGCCATAGAGGCACAGACCGCTCTGCCACTTGCCAGCCGGGCAGTCAGGGACAAGCGGCGGAACCTGGCTGCACCTTGGTTCTCTATCGGGTTAGGGTCACTCCACCCCTGACTTGGGGTGTGAGGATTAAATGAGATGATGCATGGAAGGGCTTATGCAGAGCCTGGAGTGGGTGAGTTTCAATGAATGGTGGCTCTCAGCATCCATAGAAAGAGACTGAACTTGAGATGGCCATGGGTAACTCCCCCAACTATCATTATTCAGGCTGCTGCCCACCCGTAGGCTGCATTTCAAATTCCTGTGTGTAAGCAGGGATGCTGCTGCCTCCTGGTCCCAGCCCAGGGGTGCCCTGCAAACAGTGCCTCTGAGGGTTCTGTTACAGGCATTCTGTCCACTGCACACTCTCTGCCATTTACAAAGCGGCATTCTGAACAGTTAGCAGCAGTGGTGGTGATGACATCATTATAACCTCAAAACCCAACATGCTTCAGGAAAGCAAGGGCGGAGAGCAGATGCGAGTGTCCCTGCCCAATGAGCGTGTGAGTGAGTCACTGCCCAGGAGGTGACCACTCATAGCAGGTCAGCCCTGGGGCTGGATATCTGCAGGGGAGACTCGCCAGGGGAAGCGGCAGGGGAAGTGCAGACCCCCTTCTTTTCTAGATGTACAGAGAAGTGAAGAAGAATATAGGCTCCCATAATTAAAGCATTTCCAGAGATGGGAGGGCTGAAGCCACACTTTGCAAGGGGTACATGACTGTAGTTTGGGGAAACAGCCAGACAAGAAGGGAATGGACTTTAGAACTAAGAGTTAACAGATTTGGCAAGGTTGTTTTCTGGGAAATTTCACCTGTGTCACGCACCCCCAGTGAGCTGACAAACATGTTATTTTAGTAGGAAAACAAGTTCCAGCCATCTGAAGCAGAGCCATCCTCAGGGAAAGGCCTAGAAGAAGTCTCTGGGGAAGTGCGGCCCACCCTCCGCCCCTCCCTGAGCACAGGGGCTGAGCTGGTGGCAGATGGGCCTCTGGGGACTCAGGATCTTGGTTGAAGGTAATCCCTGGTGGGTAAACAGGATGAGCTGCTGGCTCCTTCCTGGCTGCCCCAGCTACTGCACACTGAGAGAAAGGCGGGGACTCTGGTCGAGATTCAAAGGAGACCCAGGCAATTTGGGAGAGAAGGCCAAAGGGCACAATCAGGGGGCTAGCCTGTCAGCATGAGACTGGCCACCAGGAAACAGGGTGGGCCTGGGTGGTCCCATGGAGGGCTGAGGGCTAATTGCTGGGCCCAAGCAGGCTCTGTTTGGACGGCAAACAGGATCTGGGCACGAGGCTGTCTGGGGATGTGCTGGACTTTGCAAGGCTGGCCAGTCGTGCCAGAATCCTGGGGATTAAGAAGACTCAACCACTGCCATTCAGCCTATGCATTACCCATTAGCTCATCCAATATTTACTCACCACTGACTACATCCTTGATCTCATGGAGCTGATGCAGGGAAGAGGGAGAGTCAACAAATAGATTAAGGACACAGTTTCAGAAAGTGACAACTGCTATGCAGGAATCCTGAATTTGTGACAGGCAGTGACTGGGGCACGGGAAGTGCCTAAGTTAGAATGAACAGAGAGGGGAGGCTCCCAAGGAGAGGATATCTGACCTGAGAATCGGGAGAAGGAGCCAATCATGTCAGGAGCCAAAGAAAACACATTCTCTGCAGAAGAACCAGCAAGTGCAAAGGTCCTAAAGTAGGAATGCGCTTGGGGTGTTCATAAAGCAGAAAGGCATCAAGAATGGCCCAGCCCAGCACTGTGAGCGTGGGGAGTGGCACAGATGCGAGTGGAAAGGGAGGCAGAGCCCAATTCCCCGAGGCCCTGTGAGCAAGGGAAGAAGTCTGATTTCATTCTAAGCAGAGCAGAGGGCAATGAGTTTTAAAAAGAGGATGATACTTGCTCTGGATGGTCTTACAAAAGGCCAACCAGGTTACCCGAAGAGGGGCCAGAGGGACGATGAAAGTGGGACACGCGATAGGGGGCTTCTGCAGTGGTCCAGACAGGAGGTGGCTCTGAGACAAAGAGGACAGATGGATTCAGACTGTTATTCTGGGTGGAGAACCAGCAGAACTTAGTGATGCATTTGATGCTGGTATAAGGCAAAAAAAGGAATCCGAGAGGACTCCAGATTGGCGGCTTGAGGAAGTAGGTAGATGTGATGCTGTTTACGGAGGTGGGGAAGCTGGGGGAGAAGCAAGTGTCCGGAGAAGATCCGGAGCCCAGTTTTAAACATACTAAATTTGAGATGCCCATTCATCAGCCAAGTGGAGATGCCAAGATGGCAGCTGGAAGTAGGAGTTGGGAGTTCCAGGAGGTGTGTGCACTGCTGACTCACTACCGGGACCCTGAGGGGACTACCCGGGAAGAACATGTACCTGGAAACCCAGCCCCAGACCGTCCCACCCTCAGGTCAAGCTGACTGAGGTGAGGAGCCGGTCGGGGAGACAGAAGAGGTGGCCAGGGAGGCAGGAGAAAAACCAGGAGCAGAGTGTATCTTCAAAGGGGGGAGCTGTCTACTGTGCTGAGTGGGAGAGAGTGGGAGGTGATGGAAGGGAAAGAACACTGACAGTTCTTTGGGGACTTCGTCCATTTTCTGAACAACTGTTTTCTAAGCACCTATAATGTGCCAGGCATTGTTCTAAGGCACGGAGGATGCACTGGTGACCTAGATAAGTTCCTGCCCGCAGAGAGCTTATGTTCCAGCAGGGTCAGGAGCTAGAGGGGGATATTGGGTGGAAATGGTCAGGATGCACGCTGAACAGCCCCCAGTTGTCTCTGGATCATATTCTGTTTGTTAATTAAAAAGTACACCGTGATCAGAAATAAGCAAAAGCTACCACCCAAACCGGTGGCTGTGACAGACAGTTAGCAAAGATGCCCGCCGGAAGCGCTCCCGCATGTGCTCGGTACAGCAGGCAAGAGGGGGTCACAGAGGAAGCTGCGTCCCCCTCCCAGATGATAGCACATGCTGAAAAAGGGGCACACGTGCATGACATCATTTGGAAAACGCTGCATCCTGATCGCCGAGTGAGCATTTCCTGTGAGGGATGCACTGCCGGCTGTGCTGCGGCCAGAATCCCCCGCTGGAGATTAATACAGTATGTGACACACAGGCGGGACGGTCTCATGAGGGACTGGCGAGCTGTCAGCTCGTCTCCTGTCCTTACAGAGTGCCTCTGTGCCAATCATGTGCGAAGGGTGAGGGGTAAGAGTGTGTACGAGGAGCGGTGAGGAAGGGGAGAGGGTGGGATGACGTCCCAGGGCTGGAGTCCAATCCTGCCTCTGCACTATAAGCTGTGAGATCCCAGCCGAGGCCGTGCACCTCTTGGAGTCCTGATTTCCCAGCTCTGCGACGGGGACGATAACCCCATGGATTGCACATTTGCTTGTTAAGAGGATGATACACCTGAAGGTTATCGGCACAAGATTCAGGACCTGACTTGTCAATACCTGGAGACGCTCGCTTTGGGCCAGGTAGATGGAACGGCGAGAAACCGAAAAAGCAGTCTGGGGGCAATTCGTAGAGTTAGCAGCAGGCTAGGGAGATGAGACTTCATCCTGGAGGTGATGGGGAGCCACTGAAGGTTTCGGAGCAGAGCAGGGGCATGCACACAGTGAGAAGGGAGGTGATCACCATGGTCAAGGGGAGGGGTGACAGTGTTGGGGAAGAGCAGGGAGGGAAGGGGGCAGCAGGGACGGGACCTGGGTCACGAGGTGGGATGTCTCAGGGGAAAGGCGCTGAGAAAACCCAAATCTAGAGTGTTAAATCCTTGCCCAACAAATGCCAAGCGGATGTGAGGTAAAACTATCACTGTAGCTAGAAAATGAGTCTAATTTATAATAATCCAAAGGAAAGGTGGTGATACAGTATGAAGAGAAAAAGCATGGCGCTAAGAATCAGGAGGCGTGTATCCTAAATCCCATCAGCCACTGACTTGATGGTGGCCTTGACCTTCTCCCAGCCTTAACAGTGACTGTGTGAACTGGAGCTCAAGCTGTGCCTTGCTCCCTTAGAACTTACATTTGCTTTTCCAGGGGGACAGCAGGATCCACTCTTTCTCCTAAGATGCCACAAAATTCAGGGCTCCCATGCTTGATGGGCTTGAAGCCCCCTCCAGGAGCTCGAAGCTGGCGCCGCCGGTCCCGGGAAGGCGAGGGGGATGATTGCCGTTTCTCGTTGCCGTTAAACTGGGCTGTGGGGGAGAAAGAAACTGCATGGTCACTGCGGCTCCGCCGAAGAGTTTACTGGGCAGCGCGCGGTGGGCTAACAGTCGACTGCTTTCACTGGGGCTTTACTATTCACGGGGAAGATCTCCAGGTAATGAACGAATATGGCTCAAGAGACTTGAGTTTCCTACAACAGGTGCTGTCAGAGCCAGATGGTGCATTCAAGGGGCTGGTTGAGTCTCCCTCCAGAGGCCACTGAGCTCAGCCTTATCCCCGAAGGACACCCCCTGCAATCTCCAGCAAGGGGGGCTCAGTCCCCTGGACAGTTCTCAGGGGGG
This sequence comes from Paguma larvata, assembly GCA_030068075.1. Classification (NCBI taxonomy): domain Eukaryota; kingdom Metazoa; phylum Chordata; class Mammalia; order Carnivora; family Viverridae; genus Paguma; species Paguma larvata. The sequence goes on along the minus strand of CM057832.1, from coordinate 32,982,265 downwards.
CAGGTGTTCCCCATTTCTGCCTCCGCATGGCTCCTCTCCTCCCATACCCCTATCCCCTACAGGGCATACTGGCTACATCTGTTCCCTTTCTCCTCGGACAACCCTACAGAGCTCCAATCAAGGGTCATGCTGCATCCCCACGTCTGCTCCTCTTCATTCTGTGCCCGCTGCATGGGCCCCAAATGCAGAGAGCCCTGTCCCAGCCCCAGCCCCCCCCCAAGTGAGGTTGAAGCAGTGCACGGCACAGGGGGCAAGCCCTGCCATCTGCTTCCTCCCGGCTCTGGGCCTGTGGGAGCATCGTTCACCCCTACAGGCTTTGGGAGGATATCTCTCAAGGGCAGGGTCCTGGAGATAGCCCACGAAGGGAAGAAAACACTGAGTTGAACCTGGAGTTGCCAGAAGCATTCCTAGAGACCAGTTAGTGCACCTTGCAAGTTATCTCTCCAGACTTCGGTTTCCTTCTCTGCAAGGGATGGTAACTGTTGCTACCTCATGGGGTTGTTGTGAGGATTCGAGCAGATGATATCACTGAGATTTTAGCACAGTGCCTGGCATGTAGTTCTGCTCAATCAATGTTGTGATAAATATTTACTTTTATTATTATGTCTGCTCAGTGAGGACACCACACCAGGTACTTCGCATAAGCTTCCAAATTGAACTGAGTTCCTCTCCCAAGACTGCCAGTGGCTAGCTGTGTGACTTGGCAGAGTTACTCAACTTCTCTGAGGCCCCATTTCCCACCTCACCACATTACCGTGAAGACCAGAGGACAGAATAACGTCCTAAGGGCCTAGCGCACAGAGTGCCGAGGCCAGGGCCTGCGGAACAAGCTCCCAAAGTCCAGTCCACCTGCAGGTCCATGGACACACAATGGTGGAAACCTGCTCTCCAAAGAGCAAGCACAGATGTGGCGAGCCATCCTCTGCCCCGGCCAGACTCATGGCAATCAACCTCACATTCACGGGGTGGGGGCTGGGGGTGGGAAACCCCAGCTCTGGCTGTGGGGGGCGTGGAATGTGGATGAACTTGTTCTAGGTCTCCACAAGATCATCTATCAGGACTGCAAAGCATTTTTAAAAAAATTTTTTTAAGATTTATTTTTGAGACACACACATACACACACAGAGTGTAAGTGGGGAGGGGCAGAGAGAGAGACACACAGAATCTGAGCAGGCTCCAGGCTCTGAGCTGTCAGCACAGAGCCTGACATGGGGCTCGAACACACGAACTGTGAGATCACGACCTGAGCTGAAGTCGGATGCTTAACCAACTAAGCCACCCAGGTGCCCCAGGACTGCAAAGCATTTCTCTCCCTCCAAGACACTCTTCGGCATTAACCACTATGGAAAACAATGGGAAGGGAGGTTCCTGCCAATGGAAGGCTCTAGACATGCTGGACCCATGTGTGTGTGGCTCACTCTCATGACTGCAGTGGAGGCCGGCAGCCTGCCCGTCAACCTACCCCACTCCTCCCCACTCACTCCCATGTGCCAGGCAAGGTCGGGGCTGGAGAAAAAGCAGTGAGCAAATCAGACAGAATCCCTGCTAGAGGAGTTCAGAGTCCGGGCAGGGAGAGACGTGATAAGGGAGATATGTCTGAGCTAAAGCATGCCTACCAGCTGCAGTAACAGCCATGAAGAAAACCTGGGAGGAAGGGCATTCCAGGCAGAGGGAAGAGCAAGTTCAAGGGCCCTGAGGTGTCTCAACTCTCCTCGGGAGACAGAAACAACACAGTTCAGCGGGAAAGGAGGGTGGTGAGAGGAAACGTGCCGGATCATCAGGTGCTGTGTCTTGCGAAGGACTTTGGTTTTATTCTGAGAGAAATGGAGAGTCATTCTGATGTTCTGATGGGGAGGGTTTCGACCTGGCACCTTTGAACAGGACTGCTGTGCTGAAAAGAGATGGAGGATGGGGGTTTATGGGAACTCCCCCCACTTACTGCTCAATTTAGCTGTGAACCTAAAACTGCTCTGTAAAAAGTTTGTAAATGAGAGAGCGAATGAGAGCGAGAGGTGCATAAGGAGGGCAGTGAAGACGCTACTGCAGGACAGCCAGCAGGGCTTGTCCATGCGTTCCCAGCGAGTGTGGGGGAAAGAGGATCAGGCTTTTGGCCTGAGCGCTGGAGGGACAGGGCCAGCATTCTCCAGGAGGTGAGGACTCACAGATAATTGTAATTAAAATTCGTGAGGAAGCAGGACAGAGGCCAAACTCTAACCTAGAGACACCGACAGGCTGTGAGGCCAGGACTGGCAGTGTGGGGAGGGGACAGAGTGAGGGCTCGCTGGGGGCTCTGCCCTCCTCTCAAGCTACAGTTCCGTCCCAACCACAGGGACAGCAATGACAAGGCCTTTCTAAGGTACAGGTCCTGGGACTGGGTGTCTGAGAGAGCCCTCTTCTGTCTGGCTGATAACCTTGGCTTTCACTGTGGTAGTGAGGGGGCAAAGCCCAGAGCTGGGGCCCGGGCACATGTCACCATGGGCCCCTGCCTGGCTTCCCAGCAACCTGGCTCTCTCACCGGGACTCCTGCTGAACCGCACCGGCCCTCATGGCAACTAGTCAAATGGTGTATGTGTTCTTGGGTAGGGGGGTTAGGAAGAGGTGAGCCACCTGCCTTCAGAGCTCTGGATGCGTGACCTTAGGCAGAGGTGAGCACCTGGTCACACGGCCCTTTTCTAAAGAGCTGGGTCTTGATCCTGTGGATGGGTCGATCAGAAAATGCCATCCTCACATTGAGTTTTAGAGCTGTGTCTGTTGATGGAGAGGGGCTGTGGGAGCAAACAGGGAGGCAGGGAGACCAGTTGGGGAAAGTAATGGAGGCTGAACACCTCGGTGATGGGAGGGGTGTGAAGAGGTGACTCCAACAGGACTTGACTAGTCGTGGGCTGAGTCAGCAAAGACCTCCTTGTGACGCTCCACTGACAGGAGATCCGGGGTGCAGCAGGAGAGGGGGGCCAGAGGCCAGGGTGCACTCTTCCCCACTCCCACCTGCTGCTAACTTTGAGATTGTCAGGAACGGAGAGGGGGCCGCTCGGCAGACCTCTGGCCCGTGGGGACTAAGAGTGCTGGGATGGGCAGGGCAGTGGCATGATGTGGGAAGATGCTGGGGGGAAGATGAGGCTTTAGGCTTAGTTTTGCCACAGGCTAAAGGGAAGGAGAGACCAGATGAATTTTAAGACACGTTCACCTCGGACTAGAATTAGATTTGGAGATTTCTGTCAATATAAAAATCCCACCACATACTCCTTCTGGCACAGAAGGTGAGGACCGGCATGGAGCATGGAACACTGATCGCAGAAAGAACCCCAGCTCTTCAGCACAGCCACTGACCTGGCTGCCTGTGCAGCCTCGGTCTGCACCACGCCCACTTCCAGGCTCTTCTTCTCCCTAAATGGCCACAACCCCACAACCTTCTACCAGCCTCTCTACATAACTGACTCCACTTGCCCTTCAGGGGTCACCTCTTCCAGGAAGCCTTCCCTGACCTCTCCCCCCCTCCAGACCCACCTTGATCTCAGTCTGTGGCATCCTAAAGGCCAGTTTCCTGGTCTGGTGCCCCATGAGACCCTCAAGGGCAGGGGCTGTACCACATTTACCCTTGTGCCCTATGCATTGCACATGCCTGCAACATAACCGGTGCCCAACGAAAGAATGAAGAAGCTTAACAAGCTGCTGTTTCACTTTATTGGAAAAAAATATCGGTTTTCATACCAGATAAACTGGATAAAATCTAATAACATCCCAGTCAACACTGTAATTCCCCACTGAATTAATTTATACATTCGCCTGCAAGCTTAATAATATAGCCATATATTTAGAGGGAACAGGTGGTGATGAATGACAGGCTTAATTAGGCAAATCATTTCACCTAAAATAAAATACACAAACTGCAAGTACAGTGATTCAGCAGCAAAAGAAAAAAAAATGTTAAGAACAAAAGCTCCAAACACAACTGCTTTCATTCCTTCTAATTAAGTTTCTCTTTAATCTGCAATTTAAAATGGCAATTCTTTTAATTTAGTGATTTTCTGCAAAAGATAAAGACACAAACCCTCAAAAGAATATCTGCATTTAGAGAAAAAAAAATGCCACCCTTGTGAGTCATTAGAACGACAGAACCTAATTAATTGCACCTATAGGCAATTACAAATGGAAGTCAGAGTTGTGCAGGAGGGAGAGGAGGCTCAGGAGGGCAGGACTAGGCCCTGGGAGGCAGTGGGAGACGTGAGGAGGCCCCAAATGTCCTTCCAAAATTCCGGTCTAACGACAGGTCTCAGCCTTTAAAGACCCAGCTCGGGTGCCCCCAGCACTGCCCTTCCAGAAGACCGTCCCTCCATCTGCATTAGCCGCCAGCTCTGGTGGTCCCCTCCTACTTGCATTACAGATTTTATACCAACTGGTCCTGTGTTCAGTCACTTGCAAAAATGGGGATGGTGTCCCAGGCACCCCCGTTGGCTCTGACTCTCACAAGAGCCCCGTCACCCTGTGTGTGATGGGTGAGGGATCGGGACTCAGAGGTGAGAAGAACTCACCTCAAAGGGTCTCAAAGCTAAAGGGTGGAATGGGGGTGCGGGAGGCAAGGCTTGAGCCCAGGCCTCTGGTCACCACTGTCAGTTCCTCCTCTGCCCCCTCAGGTCCTCCTTCTCTGTGGTCAGGCACGGGCTGTGCCTCCCTCATTCAGTCTGTGGTGTGCTTCCCATCTATAGGCCTGGGATGACCACCCTTCTGCTCCATCTCATCGGTCTCATGACATCTAGAAGCTTCCAAGACCTGGCAAAAGGCCACCCTTCCACAAAGCCTCCCCCAATACTGCCTGCTGGGAGCCCCTTCCTCCCCAGAAGCACTTGGCACAGCTCCATGGGCACCCCTCCCACTCTTCCCCAGTCAGCCTGGGTGTTCCGTGGGGACAGCGCCTGGGATTTATTTTCTTTCTCTTTTCCCTCTCCAATCTCTTGTTTGCCCCTAAACCTAATGTAGTGCTTGTTATGGGGACGGTATTTGGTAAATGTTTGCTTAGATGAAATAAATGTGTTCCTTCAGGGTCCAGCTCCTTCTTGTTTGTCGTTCAGGGCTGGCCAGAGAAAACAAATTCCAAAAAGCCAATAAGTCTCTAAAAAGCACAGCTCTGCTGGGCTCACAAACCCTTGCTGGCTCCCTGTGCCCCTGGATAGAGGGCAAACTCGTCACACTACTGCGCAAGATCCTCAGTGACTTGGACTTTAGCCCAACCTCCTGGACCCATCTTCTCCTATAAAACCCCTCCAGGATCCACATCCAGCCCTTGGCTCCAGTCACAAAGAATGGCCAGTCCCCTTGGGGTGCCCAGGTGGCTCAGTCAGTTAAGTGACTGGCTCTTGGTTTCGGCTCAGGTCATGATCTCACAGTCTGTGAGATTGAGCCCCCTGTTGGGCTCTGTGCTGATAGTGCAGAGCCTGCTTGGGATTCTCTCTCTCTGTCCTTCCCCTGTCTCTTCCCCTCAAAATAAATGAATTAATTAAAAAAAAAAAAAAGAATGGCCAGTCCCCAAATCCACCATATGACCCTGGGCCTTTGCCTTGCCTGCCCTCTGGAATCCCTATCCACTATCTCTGGGTGCACAAATCCTAGCTATTCTTTAAAGTTCAGCTCCAATGCTACCTCCTGAGGGAGGTTTTGACCTAGACTCCCTGGGTAGTTTTCCCTTCTCCTCTTCTGTGCCCTACGTCCCCAGCCTATGCCATTGTCTAATCCCACCACAGTCTCTAGTAGTGTGGTAGGAAGGTGTCTTTTCAGAACTGGATGGAGACTGGGCCTCATACCTCACCTTCCTCTGAACCTCTGCACACATGGCATGCGGCCGACTTTAAAGAATGGCCTATGGGCTGCACCAAGGGCAGGGAATGAAGGAACCATAGTGGCTCAGCATCGTGGGAAGGGTGTGGACTATGGAGTTAGAAAGACCCATGTTTGAATCTTGCCTCTGCCATAACTGGGTGACTTTGGGGAAGTTTCTAAACCCCTCTGAACCTTACCTAGGGCTTCTGTAAAACAGGGTTGACAATACCTATACCATAAAGGATTGTGGAGGTAGTCAGTAATAGTTTCTGACCCTCCCAGTTATCCATGCAGGACAGAGTCTGTTAAGCAGAGGCAACGAGGATTAGACAACTGAAAACAAGGCCTTGCAAGGAGTTTTCAGCCCACGGAAGAGGCTTCTTCAGGCCTTCTGTGGATGAAGCGGAAATGAATATAGGTCACCTCTGTAAACCGCATGGGGTTCACAGGGAGGGCCTGCCCTATACTCTTGACAACAGAAGGGCACAGGGAATGGAATGAAGGCGTCCAAGGCATCCCTTCCGCATAGTCCTTGGCACTGATGCTTCCATTCTGTCAACAGCTAGGCCTCGACTCTAGTATATGTATGTGTGTGAGGGGGGAAGGGAGAGGGAGGGCAAGGGTGGAGAAGCATACAAGAGGCTGCTGCCTGGGCAGTAGTGAGCCCCCAAGAGGGGGCAAAGAGGGAGAGTGCAGTGGTCTGGGGAGCTGGGGTGGACCACGTGGCCCCTGGAGCCTCCAGAAACAACACAGACTTTCACGACAATGTGCAAACACTTGCAACTGACCGAAACTCTGTTCCCATGACAACGATCTTTACCGCTTCAACTTTCTAAACATACGTTCTAGGTTACCTCATCTGCTCCTCACGGTGGTAAGGTCAGTATTAGAATTCCCATTTTACAGATGGAGAAACCGAAGCTCGGAGAGGTGAGGCCCTCCTTCCCTTCCAGTTCAAGAGCAGGCCTCACTCCCCACCTCCCCGTCCCCCACCTGCCCTGTGCATGAGAGCTGTACCTCCAGGTATTGTGAGACAACAGGCGGCTCAGCAAATGTTTGGTTTGTGTTCCAGGACTGCCAACAAGAGGCCTCTGTGTTCACCTCGGCAGACACATGCAAGCCCCAGGGCGCCACGCAGCCACATCTCGTGGGCAGTGCCTGAGAACAGAGGTCTCCATTGTGAAGGGAGGCAGTGGTGACTCCCCCAGAAGCAGGGTATTGGACGGGTTTTGAGGCAGGCTCCAGGACGCTGTTTGGGTTCCAGGAACGCCGTCCATGCATGTACACCCGAGCCTGGGCTGGGGAAGGAGGGCCTGGAACAAGGGGGGGAGGGTGTGTCCTCGTCCTCTTACTCTGCACCCCCCATAGAAAACAGGCACCACCGTCTGGTGCAAAGACCCCACCCCAAGGACTGCTGCTCGGCTGTGGGAAATAGGATAAATCCTGATGAAAATGATGGAATGACCCAAATGCAGAGGCTTTTATGGCTGCCGAAGCAACCCATCTTTATCGTTATAACTCATTTTATACATGAGACTTGAAGGCTGGAAATGAGACTGATTTGCCCCAAGTCGACAGCTAGATTTGAACTTGGACTCTAACCCAAGTCTTCTCAATCCCAGAGGCCTCTAACAAGGTCTGCACAAATTCTATCTACAGTGTAATAGGTTTTCCAAAACAGTAGTTAACAATGACAGTGATACCCAAAGCTGGCATCCACCAAGCACTCACTGTGTCCTGACTCTTGGCACCAACTGCCACCCCATTTTAAGATAAGGAAACAGAGGCAATTTGCCCCAGGTCACCCTGTTAGCAAGTGGCAGCACAGGGCTTTAAATTCAGACCCCGTGGCTCTGGCACCCGAGTTCAAGTGTACTCTACTAGTTCTGAGGCGGCCTCACCTACCAGATGGAGAATGGCTGCTCTCGTCTGATGCAGCAGGTTTCCTGATGCTTACATGTACAGACACCCACAGACGCTCACTTAGAATCCTAGGGCCCAGGGGGCACCTGGGTGGCTCAGTTGGTTAGGCGTCCGACTTTGACGCAGGTCACGATCTCACAGTTTGTGAGTTCAAGCCCCACATGAGGCTCCATGCTGACAGCGTGGAGCCTGCTTGGGATTCTCTCCCTCTCTCTCTCTCTGCTCCGACCCCACTTGCACTTTCATTCTCAAAAAAATAAATAAATAAACTTAAAAAAAAAAAAAAAAAAAAAAAGAATCCTAGGGCCCGGTAAAGCGACTTTTCCCCCATCCACCGGGCTCAGAGGACCTGCATGGTGGGCATCTGTGGAAACAAGTCTCCCCATCGAGGAGCCCAAAAGCCCACGCCAAGCTGTTCATATGTCTCTGTTGCTGTCCCTTTGCAGATGGCAGTGAGGAAAAGGAAGAGTGACAGGAGGGGACAAGCCAGGTGTACGGCTCTCAGGGTGCTGCGTGCCACCCACTAGCACTCCACTCTCTCCACCTGCAACGTGGCATCTGGACACCTGGGTCAATCTTCAAACAGGCAAGGACATACTCTCGGCTTCTTCCTAGGAATTCAGACCAGAGGTAGCAACCGCGGCAGTCGACAGCCAGGCAAAAATGCCTGTCCAGGTGCAGCTCCCTCAGCCTCATTTGGAGAGAAGACAGGCATATAGCATGAAAGAATGATACAAAAATAAGCCATCTCTGTGGGAGCAGGCTGCACGATTACCTAGGTATTCTAGTGAGCTGAAGAAATCAGAGGGTTGGTTTTCCTGAGCCACGATTTACTCAGTAATTTAACAGATATCTGTATGTTTGTTATGTGCCAGGCACGGGTCTAGGTGGGGGACCCCGGGGAGGGGGATGATCAAGGCAGGCAGAGTCTCTGACCTCACAGAGCTTACCACATGAAAATCTTGACCCACATGAAGATTTCTGCCCTGCCAAACAGAAGAGCAAAGATTCTATCAAATCTTTGTGTTTTTTGTGACGCAGGAGACAAAGGCACTAGAAGGAACATTTCTATCTATCAATATAATTAGTAGACAAACCAACGCTATTAAACAATAGTGTTTCCCTTTTTCTTTTTTTTTCTTTTTTTGGCTACTAAATGAATTCATTCATATGTCAAGTAGAAAAACCAACTGGAAAAACCTGTCCCTCAGTAACGTATTAGCCAAAGGAAGCGAGTGATCCCAGTTCTCTTCGTAGTCATTTGAACCCCCCTTTTCTCTGCAGACCTGCTGTTCATATGTGTTAAACATTAATTACAACTGTTACTCATTACATCGCAGAAAGCTCCCCATACAAACAAAATTGTTAATTTCCTCGCAGGCCCAAGGTATTCTGGGAAGCTGTGTAAGGGACAGGAAGCATCACAAGAGCCCCACTGGGGTCCATGGTGAGCAGGAGGTGGCACGTGTCTCAGTGCGCCAGGTGACGGTGGCAGGTTTAAGACTCCCCGAGGAACCTTCTCCAGGGGCTGAGCCTGTTTATTCTGAGCACATGAGGATGAGTCATGGGGCTTGGTGGGAACAGCAAGCCCAGAGGAAGTGTCTGATGCACATCATATCAGCGTTACCAGCCTCAGAGCATTTGTGCTTGACAGTGACAAGTCACGAGGTCGGCATGGAGTGGGCGCAACTGCTCCAAGCAACCAAAGGCACATGGCACCAGCCCAAGGTAAAGGGAATGTCGAGACCTGCCTTTTCCACACTTGAGATGTCAATGCAGCGGTGGAAAGCGCAAAGGTTTTGCAGCCAGACTGACCTGGGTTCATTTGCTGTGCGACTGTGGGCAAGCTGCTCATCCTCTCTGAGCTTGAGTGCTGTCACCTGTGTGAGGACAATGACACCACACCCACCTTGCAGGGCTTCATAAGTAGTGTTCACTAAATGTGAATTTCCATTCCTTCCATTTGTCTCTTTACCTTGATAGGATTATTTTAAATTGGTCAATTGAGCTGGTTCAGAGATGACTCAGAATTGTGGAGGAAACCGACATATCCAGGACTTTACTTGCCCTCTCTCTGCCCTTTCAGCCTTATTTGATGAGGGACACCTTGAGTTTTGAGGTGGGGTGACCAACATGGCAGTAGCACCTCCCCTGCAAGCGTGTACCTGGCTGTTCCAGAATAAACCAATGCACCCTGTACAGGCTGTGGTAGAACACAGGTCCCAGTCCAACCTGGGATGAGGGTGGACAAGGGACTGGACACGTCCAGGAAGGGCTTCCTGGAGGAGGCGGTATTGCTACCACTGAGCTGAGCTGTGATATCCCCTCTCTAACTTCCCCTGATCCTGGTACCTAACATATAACATATACGGGGTACACTGTAGGTTCTCAAAATGAAGCCCTTGAGGCAGTGGCATCAGTAATACTTGGGATGCTGTTAAAAATGTAAATTCTCGGGGCACCTGGGTGCTCAGTCAGTTAAGTGTCTGACTTCAGCTCCGGTCATGATTTTGCAGTTCACGAGTTCGCTCCATGTGTCAGGCTGTATGCTGACAGCTTGGAGGCTGGAGCCTGCTTTGGATTTGGTCTCCCTCTCTCTCTACCCCTCCCCCACTCATGCTCTGTCTCTCTGTGTCTCTCTCAAAAATAAATAAAAATATTTAAAAAAAAAGTAAATTCTCAGGCCTCCTCCCCGGAATCTACTGCATCAGGAACTCGGAGGAGTGCGACCCAACAATCTGTTTAATGCTTCCTCTAGATGATCCCCCGCTCTCTCTAGGCAAGCCAACCAATCCACAAGTGTGTCATGGCTAGAATGGGGAGGCGGACAGAGGGAGAAATGTAAAGGGGACCCTCTCACACCCAGGGGCCAGCGGTCCAATCCTTGGGAAGGACTGAAGAATGGAAAAGCTGGGTGGCTCATCATGAGAACTACTGTAGGAACAGGGATTGGGGCTTCCTACGGAAGAGCTGCTTTCCACACCATCCGTGTTTTGTTACCAGGCCTAACGAAGAACGAGCTCTGTAAGTGGGGCCTCTGAGCCTTCCAAGTACCTCTTCATGGGGTACTATTTTAATATTAAATTGAATTTTATTTAGTACAACAAATGTACTAAATTGAATACAATAACCATGCTCTCAAGTGTGATCCTTTAGGGCTTGCAAAGTCTTTTCATCCAGATCTTTTCCCCTTAATCATTACAGGGATCCAGTGTGACAAGGGTTGTGAGCATCCCCATTTTGTAGATGGGAAAGCTAAGCTGAGGGAGATTGAACAGCCTGTCTGAGGTCCTACAGCTGGTGAGTGGTGGAGCTGGCATATGAACTTGGGATTGTCTGACTCCTTCTACTGCCCCCCTGACTCCCGACATGCAAAACACTGTCCTGAGCTTTTGAGGGCAGAGAAACTCGCTGAGAAGCTAGTGGGGAAGACAGACAAATACCCAAATAACTATGTTCAGCACTGAGTCATTTGTCTGTCTTCTATCTTTGCTGGGAGGCAGATCTGTTGCCGGCTGAACCCAGGGCATTGCTTCAACAGAGTAGATTCAACAGAGACGAATCTTCAGACGGTGAGTCGAAAATGAAAAAATGAAATACTTTGTTCCTTTAAAAGATCTCAAGGGCACTCTTCACACACTCCCTGCCACCTGGCTCCTTGAGCAAGCACTCTGGTCATTTGCTACTCAGAGGCAATTACAAATCATTAAGGATATAGCCGTTAACTGTACTCGTTGGGTTAAAAGGAAACAATGATCTATCCTCTGTGTATGGCCTGACCGGCTCTGCTATGAGGTCTCTGGTGGCTCTCTCCTCTCCGGGCCTGTTTCCCCGGCTGGACAAGAGGGAGTGGGACGCCATGGTGTGGGAGCTGAGTGGGGGCAGAGCATGACCAGCTCCTGGGATGGCTCTCCTCAGTCCCCACGCAGGCACGAACTTCTAGAACTTGGGCTCCTACAGAGTCCTCAGCTGGAACCACTCCAGGGGGGATCACACACCCCAGCAGAGTATCCTCCCAGATATAGACAGAGGAAGGAAACTGTATAAGGGCAACAAAAGGCACGTGACATTTCCCATGGGCTCCAACCATATTTTAGGCAGCATCTTTGACGGCAGCAGGGAGCCCAGACATCCACTGGGTTAGGGCTTGGGCTCTGGAGTTAGATTTCCCAAGTTCAAATTCCAGCTCTGTGGCTGACTAATTATGGGCCCCTTCTCTTTGGGCCTCAGTCTTTTTTCTCAGTAAAACGAGGAAACTAATCCCCGAGAGTGTGGCTATGAGGATTAGAGGAGACGATGCAGGCAGAAAGTACTCAGTAGATGCCAGCACTTTCCTGATGCCGTGTCCTTTAAGCCTCACTAGGACCCTTTGCAGAGGACACATTTCCTGGGTCAGAAAATGGAGGCTCCTAAGACAGGTTCAATCCTGGTCCTCTCAGTGGCCACTCAGAGATGTGAAGACACCTAATCTGTGTCACCCTGAGCCCATGTCTGTTTCTCTAGGTTATCCTCTCAGTCCCTCTGCCCTCCCCTGTGTGGACACTTCCTATACAGGCTCCATTTGTCCATGTCACAATCCCTGCCACAAGGCCCAGGGCTGATTAGACCCTCTGTACCAATCCATGCCACCCCAACACAGTGTGGAATCACCCTAGGCTGCTTTTTCTGCCCCACTGGGCAGGCAGTTCCATAGGCCATTTCTAGACCCACCTGCTACCTTGCAGTTTGTTGCTGTAAAGACTCCCAAAGGGTGAGTCAAAGCAGGCTAGGAACTGAATGTAGCAAACTCTGAAGGCAGGTGTCTCTGCCAGGGGTGAAGAGGGCTGACAGCTTGATAGAAGCCACGCCACCTCTCCGTGCACGGTGGGGCTGCAGCCTGCCTGTTTCCTGCAGTTGATGGTGCAAGAAACCTGACCGGGCGTCTGTCCTGGGGGCTGGGATCAACAAAGGCCACGCATGTAGGAAGGGATTCCAATGCTGGGTGGATCGAGACTCTGGCTGAGGCCACGGTCAGATTCCCGGAGGAAAAGGAGGCAACAAAGGCCCAAGGCTTTTTGGAGAGCTTATGGTATTTCTCACTCACCTGGCCAGAGAATTCTAGGAGGGAAGACTTTCATTCCCAAGAAGCTAAGACCACCTCACACCTTGCAATAGCTGTTTTCACGACAACCGGGGAGTGATAATCGAGCCTTCCCAAGGCAGCAGCCCCCAGACTGTCAGAGTGTGGCTGAGCTGGGAAGGGCCTGACTTCCATAAAGGCTGGTCTGGAGCTACTGGCTGGGAGAATGGCTTTGGAGAATGCCAAAGGACTCCTCTGAGAGTGCCTCTTTCCATGAATGCAATATAGGACAGCACTTTGAAAGGCAGGAAGCACTTTTGCTTCATAGATTGAATCATGGAGATATTTCAGAGGCCTTCCCTTCTCCTGGTCTCTGATCAGCATGGTGGGGTGCTGAAGGGGGACACAACCCTCGAGGTGACAGACCAACTCCCCACTGCTGGGCAAAACCTCTATTATCATTCCTGTCTCAACTGAGCTGCTGGTTGCAAATTCCCAATGAGGGGAAGCTCATTATATACTTCCAGGTGTAAACGAAATTCTTACCACTCACTTGGACCCTAAATGCCTATGATTCCTTCTCGGTGGGCCCAGATCTGCCCTTTGGGGCTCCCTCACAATCCATACCCTTTGGAAATTTGAAAACACTGCCCAGATTCCCTTATCCAGGCTAAAAATGCAGAACCAGAAAACACAAAGGAAAGAAAGAGATGGTAACGATTTTGCCCAGCCAACTTTATCCCGTACAAAGACGTTCCCCAGCTCCCGCACCCCACCAGGGCTCTCAGGGAGCACCGGAGGGCATAGTCAAGCACTGCCTTGCTCGCCGACAACACCAATAACTTGCTAAAGCATGTGCGTCCAGACATACCCACACGTGTGCACTCTTGACTCACTTGGGAACACCTTCCTTCGGTCCTAGGCAGCCATACTTCTGGGTTTACACATGGGACCATGGCAGCACTTGAGTTATCCACTTGCGCCATTTCAACTCATCCTCATTACCTGAAAAGTGGCCCATCCACCTCTCACTCTGTCTTCTCTCTGGGGTAGGATATCAGAGGGTGCCCCTCACCTATGAACACTGCCCCGACAGGCTCTGTTCACAACACGGGGGGGCATCTAGTCATGACTAATGGCGAGTGCTCCCAGCGTCCCTCTAGTCCGAGTGAAATGGCTTCCATTTCTAGGCCCCAGAAGTCAGAATGAAGCCAAAAGCTTCTTGGGAAGAGGACAGCCGGTTTATACTCTGGAGCAGGCCATGCACAGACAAATGACTTGATGAGACACAGACAGGGACTTGATTCTGAGTCTGTCTTCTCTCGGCAGCCTAAGAAGTAGACCTATCATGACACTTGTGATAGCAACTCAGCGACATAAAGCCATGTCCAGAATGGACATCTGCAGCCCAGAAACTTAGGAGACAGTTCTAGCTGAGACCTTGTGATCTCTGTATAGAATGTACAGCAGTTCTAAAACCACCTTGGGGCAGAAGTGGGCAAGTTCTGGTCTGAGAGGCTTCAGAACAGTTGAGGTCCAATAGCTTAAGTGCTTTTCACTTTAACATGCACGCAAATCACCGGGGGGTCTTGTTAAAACAGATTCTGACTCTGTAGGTCTGGGGTGGGGCCCGAGACCCTGCGTTTCTCACCAGCTCCTAGGGGATGCAGTGTGCTGGTCCAGGGACCACGTTGTGAGCAGCACGGCGCCAGACCAGACTAGACCATCAAAGGTAATGCCGCCCTCGAGGGACCTACAGGTGGTCAGTCCAGGAGAGTGGGAGTCCCTCCACCTGCCTCGGTGCTATCTCATTCCACAGGCCCTGGGCGTCTGGGAGAGCTGCCACAAGGGCCCTTCAACAAAACTGGTGTTTGCAGAGAATAAGCTCTTGGATGGCAATGGCCCCATTCCAGCTCCTCTCATGGCCAGGAGGAGCACAGCCCATTATCGGCCCTTGTGCCAAGAGAAGACAGAGGCCTGCGAAATGCACGGGGGTGACCTGACCTTCAACCTCACGACTACTCGAGTCTGGCTCTCGGCCAGGTGCTCACGGCCTGATAGGCGGAGACCGGCACCGACAGCTAACCATACGATGAGAGAAACGTCCTGCCCGGGGTTGAGTGCAAGAAGCTCAGCTGGCCCAGAGACACAGTAAGAGAGCCCTCGGGATGCACCGCTGTGTCTCGGGAAGGACTCATGGAGATGGTGACATGTGAGCTGGACCTGGAAGGAGGCGCAGGGCATTGAGGCAGAAGGAATGGAATTTACGCCATGCACACTATGTCCAGGGAACTGTGAGCAGTATGCACTCGAGCAGCTTGAACATCATTTGAGGGGATCAGGATGGGGGTAGGGCAGAGGCCTTGCTGCTGGGGGCGAGAAAGGAAGGGTCCAGGTGGGCACGAAAAAGAAAGAGTCCAGGCAAACATGAATCTTAAATTAAAAATTACCCCCCAACCTACCTTCAGTGTGGCAAGAATTAAATGAGTTGTTCAATGTCTCTTTTTTCACATGCCTAACCTCTTAGATGCATAAGAAATTTTTTGCATCTCGCTTTTCACTTCTGAGCCTTAAACATAAGCCATTTCCCTCAGCTGTTATAAACTCTCTGTCAACATCACTTGTTAGTGGCTGTACAGTAGTCCAGTGAATCAATTCCCATTTGCTGGACATTCAGGTTGTTCCCCACCTTTCACGATCATAAACAATGGCTTTTCTGAGTTTTAGATCATAACCCTGGCATGGATCTGAAAGGCTGGGATTACAATCAGGGGGTGAGCACATAAGCCTAAGACCTGTGACACATGTGGCAGGCAGCTTTCCAGAAGGCTGTGAGAGAGAAGTTTTAGTGCTGTGACAGATACCCAGATTCTAGAGAACCAGCCTCAGAGGGAGGCGGAGGGGGGCGCCTGAGTCATTCTCAGCCAGGGCGAGAGCCAGCTCGAGGCCAGGATGTGCCCGTGTCTGTGCTCTGTGAATGGCTTCATGCCAAAGCTGGAACAGGAGACGCGGTGGCCCTAGGTGCATATAGGCCTATCACAGCCACACAACTAGACGGAAGCTCCCTCAGGCCCAGCGGGAGCCGCTTTGCAGACTGGTTTTCTTTTAGTTTATAAGAAAATTCCTTCTGAAGTCTTGGCGTCGGTGAACTAGAGCATTACCGACAGGACCAAGACACAGTCAGACAATGAGATCACTGGGGACATCTGTGAAGACTAGGAAAGACTGGACCGGAGGGCCTGGAGGCCAGACTTAGGATTTCCCCTAGGCCTGGCCTCCCTTCCCTCCAGGCCCCTTGTCATCTTTGAGGGGCCCAGCCGGACTATCAAACGAAGCCCTGTGGGTTTACCTGAGCAGAAGGGACCAGTGCACGTACCCCCTTTACCAAAGGTGAATACTGAGCATGGGTTAGCAGCGCCCTGAGTGGGGCCACTGGGCTCCGTACCTGCCAGAGCTGGGATGGTGACCCGGTTCCACTCCCACGGCTGGTCGTATTCGTCGGCGGGCCTGTCGTCGTCCTGCGGCAGCTTGCTCTCCCGTAGTCGGGGGCTGACTGTGCTCTCTGAGTCCGAGTCGACACTTTGGCCCTCAGGTTCATAAGGGGTGTCATATAACTGGATGCCTTTGTGCTGGGACCGGACACTTTCTTGTCTCTGAAATTCTGCAGGCAAAAAGGAAGGAGGCAGGGATGTAATGGACGTGCGGAACTTACTTCCTCACCTGGGATCTGCCAGGTGACACTCACGGGAATTCAGTCACCAGCCGGGGAAGTGAGGCCTACACAGGAACAGGCCCGTTTCTGCGCTTACCTGTTCCTCCCCACCCCTTGAAGGCGGCGTCTCTGCTCTCACAGGGCAACGTTTCCTCACAAGGATCTCAGGCTCTTGGACCTAATGACGGAACCAGAGGCTCACTGCCACCGTCTGGCTGTGCACTGTAGTCTGCGAGCACAGGCCCACATGTGCACATGGTGTTCCCGGTGTGTTCTGGCATCACAAAGAGCCCTCGCCCCCTTGCTTTCCAGATGAGTAGGGGGCCTCCCCACCAGGACTAGTCTAACACACTAGCACATCCGAGGGACTTGGGAGCAGATGTCTGACTTCACTCCTTCTTTATTTTTGAGGGAGAGGGGAGGGGAGGGGAGGGGAGGGGAGGAGAGGAGAGGAGAGGAGAGGAGAGGAGAGGGAGAGAATCACAAGCCCCGATGTGGGGCTTGAACTCACAGACCACAAGATCATGCCCTCAGCTGAAATCAAGAGCTGGACGCTTAACCGACTGAGCCACCCGGGTGTCCCCAGCTTCACTTCTGAATAAGGTGGGAAAGCTCCAAATCCTCTGGAGGCGAGGCCAAGGCCTAGCCCTCTGTGAGCTAAGGGGTGACTTCCTGTATAGACCAGGCCCCAGACAGGGGCCTCCATGTCAGCTGCTGCTCATTTCTGAGAGGCCGGTGGTGGCTTGAAGATGGATGCTAGGATGCTACAATCAGGTGCTTTTGAGCCAGGTGCTGTCTGGCTCACCTTACCTGCTTTGATCCTAGACATCCCCTGCGTGAAGGGCCTGCATGGGACACAAGGAAGGGAGGGTTTCCTCAAGAAGCTGTTCTCAGGAAGCCCAATGCTTCCAGAAGAGGTAGAATATAAAATGCATCTAAATCACCATAATTCTCTGTGGCAAAGAGGCTCAGTGCAGGACCCATGAGGGGCAAGGTAGGGGGAGAGAGTGACATGGGAAGTGAAAACAGGAGGGCCAGTGTTCCCTGAGGTCGGACCACGGTGAGCCAAGGCAGTGTGGCTAGAGAGGACAGGCTCACTGCCTTTCTGTTTCATGTGGTAAAAAGACATACATAACATCACTTTGCCATTTTAACCAATTTTATGTGTACAGCTCAGCGGCATTAGGTACATCCACACTGTTCTGCCACCATCACCGCCATCTACCTCCAGAACTTTTTCATCTTCCCAAACTGAAACTCTGTACCTATTAAACACGCATTCCCCACTTCCCCCTCCCCCATCCTCTGGGAGACACCACTCTACTACCCTAGATACTTCACTACAAGAGGAATCATATGGTACTTGTCCCTGTTTGTGATGGGCTTGTTTCACTTAGCATAATGTTTATAACACGTGGTGGTGTGTGTGTTCGAATTTCCTTTCTTTTTAAGGCTGAATATCTTTTAAGGCTGAATAGGTCTATCCACTGTCCACTTCTGCTGGAGTACCGGGTCCAAGGAGATGAAAGAGGTAAGGCTTGATATAAAAGGGGGGAGGATCGTTGAGAGGGAGCTGTTTAAAAGGACTGTCGAGGCATTCTCCAAATTGGAGTTCCAATGGCCTAAAAGCACGGTAGAAGCCCATGGGACTTGTGTGCCTTGAAGAGCAGCGGACAAAACACATGGTGACGTCAGCGCTTCTAAGCAAGAGCATTGTTTTTAGGCTGGGCTTGATGGTCCAGGGCCAGCTCGTGGGGATGGCAAAACTCCGCGTGCGCATGCCCTGATACAACAGAAGCCAGCTGAGGCCGTGCCAGCACTGCTAGTGCTGACGTTAAATAACACTACGGTAGTGTTTCCCAGACTTCATTAAGTCAAACAGCTTCTGTTGATTCTGTTGTTTGCAGGTACCGCCTGGGTTCTTACTTGCCTTTTTTATTTATGCATCACCATCCTTAAGTCATTACCCTTTACTAGAAACAGTTGATACACATGAAAAGCATGAATGAGAACAAAACCAAAGGTAGGTACCAACCCAAAGGCTTGCTTTCTCTCTGCTGGACACGGACCTGAGCTGGAGAGCCGGTGGGGGTGCAGGCAGCGCGCCGTGATGCTTTCTTTGGACACCACTTTCTCTTTTTACAAGGAGAGAGGAAGAAAATGGCAAAATCTTCTCACCTTCTCGGGCCCCTGAAAATCCTGTCCCCTCTGAGAAGATGTCCTATCCTTTGGCAAAACATGGCTTTGCTGCGTCCCATTAGGGATGATGCTTCTCTTTTTACGGGGGAGGAAGAGGACAAGAGAAGAGCTAAAAAAGGTAAGACTCAGAGGCCGCCTGGGTGGCTTAGGTGGTTAGGCGTCCAACTCTTCATTTCAGCTCAGGTCATGATCTCACCGTTCATGAGTTTGAGCCCCGGGTTGGGCTCTGCGCTGACAGCACGGAGCCTGCTTGGGATTCTCACAGTTCATGAGTTTGAGCCCCGGGTTGGGCTCTGCGCTGACAGCACGGAGCCTGCTTGGGATTCTCACTCCCACTCTCTGCCCTTCCCTTGCTTGCACTCTCTCTCAAAATAAATAAACTTCAAAAAAATTTTTAAAAAAGAAAGAAAGGTAGGATTTGGTCATTTTAAAGTGAACACCAACTGTAAGGCACTATAGACAACTCTGTAACTCCCTGAACCTACCAAACTATCTAATCTGTTCCGTGGGGTCGTCATCAATCAGTGTCACTCTCGCTGGTTCTCAGGAGCACAGTCCAGCCTCCTGTCCTTGGAAAATTCTGAGGTCTGAGGACACTGGGGATACAGCTGATGGGCACCGACCCAGGAAAACCACCTTCCTCTTCACCCTACTTTATCAGCACGGCCAGCAACCATTAATGCGATGCACAGTTTACAAAGCACTTTGCATGAGAATCACCGTTTAATCGTGGATACAACAAAGCAATTCACAGAAGCACATTTGTGGGCCTCCAATAATCTGGAGTGCCTTTGCTCTCTCCCTCACAGAGCCTGGCTACAAACAGATCTTCGAAGAGTGTGGGTGGGATAAACGAAAGACAATCGACAGCCAGAAACCACTCCTTACCCCCAAATTCTTGTTAATTTATGGAAGTCCCTGACAGCAGTGATAAAGTATCTAGAGCAATATGCCAAATGCATATAGTTCAGCATTACACAATATGCAGAAGAGATGGATATTCTACATAAATACCAGCATAAAAGGAAAACATGTGCAGTGAACAGATTAGCTATTAAATCAGAGGGACTTGTGCATACACCTCTCCTACAGAATTTATTGTTCCAAAAGCATCTGCGCCTTCCTAAAGCTGGGTTACTAATGGCATGCGGTTAGGGCAGGGGATGTTATAATGGTAATCATTAAAACGAGCTTCCCCTGTAGTACATGGTGAATTCAAATTTTCATTAAGGCTGCAACAATTGGGAACAGTTAAGTAAATTATGGTGCGCTAACTGGATGAATATTAAGCAGCCATTAAAATGATAAATCTGAAGATTATGTAGCTACATGGAAAAGCGTGCATGAAATTATGCTAAGTTAAAAAGTAAAATACAAGATTGTTTATGTGTTGAGCAAACCGTATAATGTGGGCTTTCTACACAAGTCCTGGCCAACGTGAACATTGCCCCAACGGGAATTCTAGTCCTTGTTTAGGAATTGCTGAATACTGTCATCACACACTTTTCCCACAATATCCAGACTCTGATGACAGCAATGTCGTCACTACAGATACACATGAATAAAGGGCCGAAAACCTGATACAGGAAGGCAAACAGCAACTGTGCATGGAGGAAGGGATTATTGCATAATTATTTTTGAAAGCTGTTTTAAATAATGAATAAGGACGCCAGTAAAGAAAAAAGATAATTAAGACAGAAGAACACAAAAGTAAATACAGTTTTAAGCAAGTCGGGCTTACAGGAGCTCTGTGCATTTCGGAAGCAGCTGCCTTTCCCTGGGAAGATGCTCATTTAGGGAGCATCTTCTCTCCCAGGGAAGGTTCGCCAGGGGCTCCAGGAGTCAAGGGCCACTGCATCAGGCTAGCTTACCAGACATCACTCTCTCCGGCCTAATGACCAGGCCCATCCTCCTTATTACCCAGACCGATCTCTGATGGTCCAGAGACTGATCTAATAGGGGACTATATGTTTTAAGTCACAAGTTATCTGGACCTCACCATCTAAGTTCATGGAAAATGACCTTTAATATTGGAGGCAGGCTGTGATTTCATGCCTCTTAGGCAGGGAGCAGAAACATTAAATTGACAGGTGGAATAGAAAGATTTAAGAGAAACTACATATAGAGAAAGAGAATAAACAAACAAATAAAACAGCACTTTCTCTAGAATTAAGAGGCTTAAGACCCGAAGGGACCCTGGAAGCACTCACCAAAGGCACAGAGCCAGGAGAGGGAGGCGGGTGTGTTGTACAGGATTTCGGCTATGGAAAAGCAATGGCCAAGGGATTATCTTGAGTGAGGGGCCCAGGACAGAGCTCGATGCAAACCAAGAATCTCCTGAGTGGATCCGATGAGGGTTTTGAGTTCCCCAAGTCCATAAGAAACAAGCTACACTTTGCTCCAGGGTTCACCAGCTCTGTGCTGCTTCCCTCTTGGCCCCCTTTTCTTTGTTTTGGCTGCCAGGAAGCTCAGAGTTAATTCTTATGCTTGACTTCAATAAGTATATTATCTTAGATATTGTATCCATTCATTCGCCCTTCCTTCTATATGGATTTTGATTTCCATTATAATAGCCTCATTATATACATTTTAAAAAATTATGGACAACTTCAAATCTATATTTTCAAGTTTACTTATTTATTTTGAGAGAGACAGAGAGAGCACAAGCAGGGGAGGGGCAGAGAGAGAGAGGGAGAGAGTCCCAAGCAGTCTCCACACTGTCAGCACAGAGCCTAATGCAGGGCTCAAGCTCACAAAACTGTGAGATCATGACCTGAGCTGAAGTCAAGAGTTGGATGCTCAACCGACTGAGCCACCCGGGCATCCCCAAATCTGTATTTTGAAAGCAGGTGGATACACATCTAAATGAAAAAAAAAAAATGTGTAACAACACACTTTATGATCATATCTCTTACTCATAAAAAGCCTAAAAGAAAAGAAACCTATTCTATACCTCTTTACCTTCCCTTCACGAACAGGAAAAGGTCTCTGGGGATGGAGGCTGGCTCCTCCAGCAGCACTGGCATCCACCCCTCCCTGCACCCGGCCAGGCATCTACTGAATGCCTGGCACAAGAGCCAGACAGAGACACGATCCTGGTCTTCAAGAAGCCCTTGGTGAGGGAGGGCTTGAGCCTCCAGAGATGGCTCAGGATCCTCACCAGGGAGCAGACATAATACTACAACTCAGTTGGCGGAAATGTGGGAAAGCTTAAGGAATTTAGACATGAGGTCAGTGCACAGTGGTGTGGTGAGGAAAATGGACATTTGATGGAGGAAGGACTGAAGCAAAGGCACAGGGGCTGGAAGCACAAGGTAATACATGGGGAAGGCGGGCCGTCCAGGGGGCCTGGTGGGAGAGGAAGCTGGAGGGGGGCGGAAGTGGGTTCTGGATGATCTTGAATGCCACAGGATGGCACCCCCAAGAGTGTCTTAAGGAGAGGTGTCTTAGAACCTCCGGGCAGGGTGGAGCTGGGCAGGGAGAGGCTGGCACAGACGTGCAGAAGCCTAGCTGGAAATCATAGACGCTGGCCTGCTGGCCCCTCACCTCTAATTTTCCCGACTGGGCTTGTCTGGGAATCCACACCAGATGCCAAATCACAGGGTGGCAGAGCTCAGTAGGGATGTGGCCCATGGAGGCCTCCATTCCCAGGCCAAGGAACCTCTATTCAGCCAGTGTGGACGTGCCTGGCTGTGCTGCCAGACCTCTCTCACATGGCTTGGAGGCCACCAGGACTGGGGCCTGAGATGCCAGGGATGGGGGGTAGACTAGACTCGGAAGCTTAGGGCTGCATTGCTAGATCGAGGCACCTTCCACTGACTGGGGCTGCCCTGCACCGCCCACCTGGAGGGAGGCAAAGCCGTGGGTCCAGGTGAGTAACAGGTTCGGCAGCACAGTGTGGTGGCTGCAAACACGGATTCCACCAGACTGCTTGGGCCCGAGGCCTGGCTCTGGCAGAGGACCCAGGGCAAGTTGCCCCTGTTTCCAAATCTCTGGATGAGGGATCAACAGTATCCACCCTGGAAGGACGTTTAGGAGAGTTAAATGAATTCGTTTAACTAACTTCCGTGTTTAGAACAGTGCCTGATGCACAGAAAGCACTCTGAGGACGTTGTTGCTGTGTCAGTTACCTCTGCTGGGCTTCCTGGGAACACCATCCTAAGACCCCTCCTGCTCTGAGATGATCCTTCATCCCCCAGAGCCACAGAAGGTCTGCTCACGGAAACCTGACAGGTTTCCCTGCATTCGCAATGGAGGGTTTCAACACCAGCCTCTAAACCTACTTTCATTTCTGGATCCCAAACTTCCGATTCTCGCTGCTGCTTTGGCAGTCTCACGCCTCCACGTGGGTGCCCTGCTCTGAATCGACTCCTGTGTGCAACGGGAAGGTCTCAGCGATCAGCAGGCTAGTCACTACATTTTACAGATAGGGGAAACGGAGAGCTGGGGAAGGCGAGAAAGTTAGCGGGGATGCGGCCGGAGGTCCTCTCACTCCTGGGCCGCGACTCCTCCTCCTGCCTTTCCCAGACGCTTCCTGACATCTTTTATCAGACTGTCTAGTTCTTAATCTTCTGGAGGCAGGGGCATCTATTTCAGTCAGGTCTGAGGTGTTAAAATCACACCCAGTACCACAGAGCGAGTGAGGAACTGCACCGGAGTGGCGGGTGGCTGTTCCTAATTAGGCATGCAGCTGAAAATCAGCCAACTTCCAGGGCACCACATCAAAGGGAAAAGACAGGGGACGTTCATCCCCATCTGAACTGTTAAAACATTTGCTGGAAAAAGGCCCGACTCCTGACTGAGGCGCTTCAATGGACATCTGAATTCAAGTATCCCTTAGAGACTGAGGCGGCGGCACGGGGCAGCAGGGGTCCTCTTGGGTGGACACTGTGGCCAGCAAGAGCAAGGCAGGGAGGTTCGGAGATAAAGCCTGGAGATAAACCCCATGCAACACAAGCATGAGGCCCCACCTCCTCCTCCTCTATCTAGTCTGGTTTCCGGAGCTGTCTAGAAGCCAGGAGACTGACTAATTGGAGTTCTCTTACCATCTTTTCCAGGCGTTCACAGAAACACCCAAGAAATGGAGGGGGGGTGGTGAGATTTGCGGAAGCAGGGGGTGTGGAACAAGAACAATGGTCACGTTGGAGGGAGCGGAGAGGGCCTGTCACTGCCCGGCAGAACCTGTACCACTTGCTCTTTTGTGCTCAGCCCAAGGGCGAGGGTAAGGCCCACGTCTGAGTCAGGGAGCCCAGTGTGCTCCCTTCCCTCCCTCATCTGTGGTGATGGGGTCTTCCTTTGAGCCCCCCTGTTCTGTGGCACCAGAGGGGAGACAAGCACACACACCCGATGACACCAATTATGCTTTCCTCAGGATTTAAAAAGCCACGTGGGTCTCTTCACAGAGCTCTTAGGCCCCCTCTGCAATTACGGCCGAGTCCGTCAGCCCTGCCTGTCACTCTACACCCTTCCAGGACTGCTCTGGCGTGCTGAAGCCTCCGAGAGGCTGCAGGCCAGAGCTCTGTCGCCATCCCCTGTGGAGATTCACTGAGGCGAACGTGCTGCTCCAGGATCTTGGCTGCCCCTGGACTCGGTGCAACGCATAAACAAGTCTCCATTTAGAGCAGCGACTTCCTCAAGAGACAGCTCTCTGATTCCATGTCAACGGCAAGACCCCAATTCACAGGCAATCAAGGAGTCTGCCTGCTTTTTGTTCTCAAGCATCCACTGAGCCCTTACTGTGCGCTAAGGTGGGCCCCAGGCCAAATGCCGAGCACTCACATGGTGTTAGACAACGCTCCTGCCCCCAAGAGGCCTTGTGGTTTAGCAAGAGGATCGGGACGCCAACATCCATAAGCACCGAGTTAACAACAGCTATGGGTTAGTGAGCACCTGCCTGTGCCAGGCGCTAACCTGGGTATTGGCTGTAGATCATTCCTCATCCCCGTGGCACGGACAGGCAAGTGCCACTGTATTTAACAGCGCAGCCACTGAGGCTCAGGTTCAGAGGCCCAGGTGGGACTAACCCAGTCCTGACAGGCCCCGAGGACCCTAAACTGGTACACACAGCGGCAGCTCAGTGAGGGCAGGAAGCAAATGCTGTCCCAGGGATTTCAAAAAACTTCAGGCAGGTGGCACTTCACAGGATCTCAAGTCCTAGTGCAAGGAGGCCCCTCAAGGGTCAGGGACCTGCCTCGTGTCACACACAGTGAATGGTGGGCCCTGGGTAGAATACACTCAAGGAAAGGATAGACAGGTAACGATGAGGGGCACCAGGAGAAGGGCAAACCAGACAGGTCAAGCAGCAGCAAACTGGTGGACAGAGGAAAGCGCGAGGGGTTCTGAGGTAAAACCAAATACTGTAAGCTGCCTTGGGCTTGGTGCTCATGGAGAAGAGGGGACACGGAGTAGCTGGATAAGGAGACCTGAGCTGGGCTGTGGAGGGCCCTGAAGATCGGAAGGAGGGGTGCAGACTTGAAAGGGGAGGAAATTGGGAAAAGTGGATTAGGAGCTCTGATCAGGTTTGTGCTTTCACTCAAAAAGCCTTTTTCTAGAAGCTGACCGGAACCACCAGAGGGTGTGGCAATCAGCTCCTGATGATTTGAGGGTCTGACCCTCCAAACAATTGGGGCTCCACCCTTTCAGGAAGTGGACAGAGGATGCCCAGTGCTCCAGAAAGACAGACACACTCCAGCAAACAACCCAGACGTGAACGTTTCCATCAGGATAAGAGACAGAGATCGGGGTGGCACCAGCAACCTCAAGTCAATCCTGAGAGAGGCAGGTATCCCCTGACCCCTGTGCTGCAGAGCCCAGGGTCCTGCAGGGACCACCCGGGGCGTTAGCAAATAGAGGCAGATGCAAGTCCAATCTTGTGCCCTCCCGGTACTGATGGACTGTACAAGAGGGCCAGTTGCCCCCTGGTGCAATCTTCCAGTCTACTGGGCGCGGTGTGCTCCCAGCTTCCACAGAGGCCTCCGGCCACACACTAATGTGATAAAGCCACAGGGGACAGACTTTCATGCCAGACCGGTCATGGTTATAGCCCTCAGTGAGCAGTGTCACCAGCCCACTGTCACGGAACCTCACTATGCAAGCCCTGGAAGGGCCACGACCAAACCCAAGACCCCTCCCCACCTGCCTGATAAAAAACCTGCAGGCCAGACAAGCTGAGAGGTTTAGCCGCGGTCGCAAAGGCTCCACTCTTAATAATGCACTCTAAGAATGGCTGAGTGATGGGTGCACGCTGTGTGCGGGGGCTACGCTAAGTGCTCTGCATCTGGTTCCCCATTTAATTCCCCGACAGCTCTACTAGGGAGAGCTGATGGCATCGCCACCTTAAATGCAGTCACACAGCAAGCCAGTGATGGAGGCTGCCTGGCTCCAAAGCTCATGTTGTTAACTGTGCAGATGTCTACAATGCTTTTCCAACCTAGGTCGGTGCTCCCTGCACCACAATTGCATGAATGAGTTCAGGTCAGCAAAGGAAACAAGGAGCAGAAGAGCGGAGTCCTGGCTCCACTGTACCGAGTGATGCCAGTGGGTTACTGCCTCCCTCTGGTCGTTGGTTTGCTCATTAGGAAAGGTAACTTGGGTAATCTCGGGGTTTATCTGACTAGGACACACACAGGTCCCTAAAGTAATCATTGTGGTCAGGCATTTTGGGAAGAAAGCAAAGGGAGGTGTCATGAGGAAGAGAAATGCCCATTAAAGAGGTATTCCAGAACATCCTAATCTTTAGTGGGTTGATCAACCAACACATGCTGCTGGTTCCAGTCTGGCTGGCCCCAAACAAGGGATTACAAACTGGCATCAGGGATGGGGTTCTAGCCTCCCAGAGTAGAGCCAGGGACTTCTTCCAGGCACCACCCTTCCCCTCCACCTCTACCTGACAGCACCCCTTGCCCCATGCCGGGTCTGCAGCCAAATCGGTCAAATCTCACTCAGACCCATCTGGTGGTGATGGCAGCCCTGAAGCCAGTCGTGGGGTCACTGCCTCAAGCTGAGGGGTGTTGCTGGCATGGCGCCCTGTGCCCAGTGCAGCTGCCTGGCCGGAAGCAACTTGCTGAGATCTGGCAAGCTCTCTCTGCCCCAGCCCTCCTCAGTCTGGAACTGCTTCAAGAGGGACTAATCCCCCTGGGGACTTGTAGACAACTTCAGCCTTCTGGATGATGATGTTGAGGCGGCCAGCCTGGGACCAGCCTGGCCCTCCGCTCACCAGCTGTGTGACCCTGGCCGGCTGCCTGATCCATGAGGGCTAAGATTCCTACAGGTAAGGCGGGAGGGGGTGAAGCTGACGCCCTGGAGGACTTTTCGGCTCCAGAGTCTCTCAATCTGCTTCTATAAGAGTGTATGTTCACATACACGTCCAGTTCCAGCGCTGTGGCTTCGGCATGTGAAGGAGAAGGGGACATATACACGAGTACCCATCCTACCAGTGTGTGGGGTCCCTGACCTTGGCATCTAACTAACTTCCAGCAAATTCCTCAACAATTCAACTACAATATACAATGAGAACCCTGGACCATGGGACCGGGAATTTTGGCAGGTACCTGGCCCGGGAGTGACCATGTGCCAAGGACCAACCCAAATTTAATAAAAAGACCAACAGCAAGACTCACTCGTTCCATACAGTACTTTCTGGTCGCCAAAGCCCTCTGTTATTTGATTCTTACAATCATTGGACTGCACACAGATTCCATAGATGGAGCCCGCATGTAACAGGGCCCCCACTTAACAGGGCAAAATGGTAAACCCAGAACGGAAAGGTCTTTACCGAAGTCAGAGTGAGAAATCGGCACAACTCCCACCTGACTGTTTTTCCAACTTTACCATCGCATCTTATATTTCTTGGTGTCACAGCCCCGAAACCCAATGAAGTGGTTTTTGTTTTGTTTGAAAGAAGAGTGGGGAAGGCGAAGATGTGTGGGTGGTGCTATCCTCAAGAATTAGGAACCTGAAAACTGCCACAGTTCGGAATTACCTTCAAGCAGCAATTTCCCATCAGCAGCTATTACAGATTACACCATCCGTACAACCATCTCAAGAAGCATTTGGAAAGAAACATCTGGACAGTGAATGCTTTTGTGCTGGGAAACGCAAGAACAGCCCCTCCTCAGGACCCTAAAAAGGTGTCCTGAAGAGACTCCATACCATGCAAAAGGTGTCATCACGCCTAGAACACGAGAGCACAGTCATCGTGAGATTCTCAGTGGAGACAGCCACCTCACCACTGCTGCCTCTTCCACCTAGCTCCCTCCACGGTACACAGGCCTGACCTGCTGCCCCAGAGCCCCATGTCCCAGGCTTCTGTTCGTTTGGGACACCGTGTACTGAACCCCGTCAGCATGCCAGTGGTGGTGCAACAGCTAAAACATGAAGCCAACACCCTCGCTAGCACTTCCGTTCAAGAAGCTGGGAAGGTGTCTTGCCATCTCTTACCACTGCCCCCTCCACCCCGCCTCCTGCTGCCCACCTCCTCAATGTTTGCAGTCAGCCCAGGAACCTAGGTCTCTCTACCCCAGCTCTAGCCATTTAAATGCTCAACTCCCAGGCTCATTCCAGCTCCTTCTCTTTCTCCTTCTTCTTTTTTTATGTTAATTTATTTTTGAAAGAGAGCACAAGCGGGTGTGGGGGGTGGAGGCAGAGAGAGAGGGAGACACAAAACTCGAAGCAGGCTCCAGGCTCTGAGTTGAGAGCAGCGGGACTCATGCAGGGCTTCACCTCACGAATTTCGAGATCACAACCTGAGCCAAAGTCAGATGCTCAACTGACTGAGCCACCCAGGTGCCCCATCACCCCGGCTTCTGAGAGCCAAGTTCAACTCCAATCCATCCAGACACATCCCCTGCAATTCGTAGCACAGAACTTGGCTCTGCAAATACTGGTTGAAGGAACAGAAACAAAGAGGCTTTTGCCAACGCAGAAATTAGTATAGAAAAAAATATTTTTAAAATATTTGTCTACCTGAGAAAGGGAACGTTACTCGTATACTGGTAGAGGGAGCAGAAACTGGAAATGGCCTGATTCTCAGAGATAAAATTGGTGGACCTAACAAAAATTAAATATTATGGCTTCAAGTCCCACTTCTGGAAATCGATCCTACAGAAATGCCCAGACCCTCGTGCAGAGAAGTATATGTACATGGTTGGTTGTTTTGGAATGTAAGAAGGAAAAACAGAAAACAAGTCAAAAGTCTACAAATAGGGGAAATGACGAATACAGTGTGCCACAGTCACAGTACAGAAGCATTCAAAAGAACAGATGACCTCGGACAAGGTCTGTGAGGCAGAAGGATGTTTAGTAGGAGAGCGTTTATGTAGAAAACATGCCTGTAATACCGAGATGCGTAGTTCTGTAGGCGAATGGGCAAAGGCCAAATGAATACACAACAAATTATTACCAATCCTTATCTCTGGAGAGAGATTTCACTGTTCACTTCCTCTATGCTGCTGCATGTTGAATCTTCTTGCACAGAGCATGCACTTTTTTTAAATGTAATGAAAGATTTTAAATTTAAGATTTTTTAAAAATTGGGGGTACCTGCGTGGCTCAGTTGGCTCTACATCCGACTTTGGCTCAGGTCATGGTCTCACAGTTCGTGAGTTCAAGCCCTCCATTGGGCTTGCTGCTGTCTGCAGTCTGCTTAGAATCCTTTGTCCTAACCCCCACCCCTCTCCTCCCCCCACTTGTGTGCGTGCTCTCTCTCCCTCTCTCTCAAGAATGAACCTAAAAAAAAAAAAAAAAAAAAAGGAAAAAAACTTCAAAAAGAAGTTTCAGGGCGCCTGGGAGGCTCAGCTGGTTAAGTGCCTGACTTCGACTCAGGTCCTGATCTCACAGGACATGAGTTCGAGCCCCACAAGGGGCTCTGTGCTGACAGCTCAGAGCCTGCTTCAGATTCGTATCTCCCTCTCTCCCTGCCCCTCCCCCACCCACACTCTGTCTCTGTCTCTCAAAAATGAATAAATGTTAAAAAAAAAAAAAACCTTAAGAAAAAGAAGTTTCAAGTGCAGACGTGGCACATGAAACTGTCCTCTTTATTGTTGTTGTTGTTGTTATTATTGTTATTAGTGGTGGTGGCGGCAGCAGTTGTTGAGGGTCTGCTTTGCACCAGGCACTGTGCCAGGAATTTTAGATTAACCCTGGACAGATGAGGAAACGGAGGCTGCATCAGGACGGGGAGGGAACTAAGGCTGTTCGGGGAGCTGGGATTTGCCACAGCTGCTCTCACCTGCTTTCGTCAGAGCCAATGCGCTGTCCTCATCACTCACTCCCTGCTGCCTTCGGGAAGCACCGGCTGTGGAATTCCCTCATCTTCTACTTAACATTCCGGTGGAACAGGCTTTCGATCAACAGCTTCTGCTTTTGTGACTGTTTCTAAACAATTTCCATTTCATGTCATGTTTACACACTTGAAGTTTAGGAAATAGAGTTCGGAAGAAATTCTGTCTTGGTTTTTAGCGCTAAGATGTGCATTTTAATTATAACATGACCCCCAAACATGGCCCTGGTCATCCAGGAAGGCACTCGAGTTTTAAAGACACGTGAAAGATCTGCAGTTACAGTTCGGGAACCACAAATGATCACTTTTTGGGGGCCCAGCGTTTCACCACAAAGGGGCCCCACTCTCCCAGGAGCTTCATCATCTGTTCTTCTAAGTCACAAGTCAAGCTAATTCCCATCAACCAATGTTGATCAGCAAGCTGTGAACCAAAATCAACCTAAGATGGGCGATAAGCAAACAGGTTGCCCTTTGGGGAGGGGGTGTGCTCAGGGATGAATGGGGTTTACACCTTGACGCCCAGTCACAGAAGTGGCTGCCTCCTGAAACGTGGCTCCTTGCCAAGGGGATCAGAATGGATTACAAGCAGTACAAAAGTTCTTATCCACAGGATTCTAGGCTCCAACATAAGAAATGTACTTTGGGAAATGGACTGAGAGCCCAGACTCTAGAAATCCCTGTGGTGAAAGGGAATGAGGGAGGAAGGCCAGATATGGCAACTAGTTTAACTAGTTCATTCTTTTATTCACTCACCCTGCTGAGCACTTGTGTTGCTGGTTGATGGGAATATGTTGATCAATCAAATCGGGTCCCTTCCCTCAAGAAGAAGCTTACGGCCTAAAACACAATCTTTTCTGGGGCTATTTACATAAGTGTGTCATCTGCTCAAGTACTGCTAGCCTAAGAGGCTCACATTTTAGTGGTGAGGCAACAGGGAGCCATCAAAGGCTTCTGAGAACGCCAACTGGTGTTCAGGGGCCCAGGGTCCTTAGCTTGTGCCTGGGGCTGGGCTAGTCTGGTCTGGTCAGGTCCCCCGGGGCCCGTTTCCTTAAGTTTTAAATTAGATTTTCACTGCTGCTTTGCCACTGCACGTGGGGCAGTATAAATGAAGTAAACACAGATAATGCGCTGTAACAACCATGGATCCTGTGCAGCATCAGAGTATGTGTGCATGGATGTGTGTGCATTTATACATGGACACATATACACAGAGTTATATGTTCATGTGTTAGGCGCTCTAGTAGCCAATGCCCAAGCCTCTCAGGCCCCCTGGTCTGCTGGTTTTCTGCAGAGGTGGGTTGGAGGTGGGCCGGGTGCATGGGTTGGAAGCAATTTTTTCTCAGGCGTTTACCTGTGCAGGAGTCAGGGGCACACGGGGTGAGTGACAGGTGAAGAAGCTTTCATAAGTGACAAGCAGCAGCCCAGGTTACAAGCAGCTACTCAGGGCTTGCGGAAGACTCTCCCTCTTGCTTGTGCCTAGGACAAGATGAGGCTGAGCACCTGCCATTTGGATGCAGTTCTGTCACCCAGTGAACAAGAGCTGAGGGAAGGTGGGGTGGGAAAGGGAGCCTATTTGAGTGTGGATTAAATTGGAAGAGAAAGGAAATCGCAGGAAGAAAAAGGAAGCTAAAAATAAGGCAGTTCCAAATTATTGCTAGACAGAAAATATCACCCCAGCTAGGCAGGAAAACAAAGTGGGACGGAACAGAAAATATCAAGTTCCTGTCTAAAAATAACCGGGAGTCCTAGTGTGGGACTCGCCATCGAGAAATAGGAATTTTTGATGGGAGCCCAAGAGTACTGTCTCACTGGTTAGGGGGAGTTGCGGCTGTGTGGAATGTAAGGTTTTCTTCCAACTATGGAGCTGGCGATAGAGAACTGGATGAACCCCAGGAGCATTCCTACCTGCCAGCTCAAAGACCTACGGAAAACTCAGCACCCAATGGCTTGTCTGAAGCTGAGACCTGGGTGGGTGGAGTGGTCAACAGGCCGAACTTGGGTTGGGTGTCAGGAGCCTGTCTCGAGCTCACCACTAGCAGAACCCAAGCAGGCCCCCTTGCTGCTTCCTCATCTGCAAAGTGGCTCCACGTTAGGTGGCCAACTGATCTTAGCTGTTTATTTATTTACTGAATCCTCCTTTTTCATTTTGTTTCTTCATATAAAATGTATTTACATTCTACACTTCTATGTGGTTGTCATAACCCAGTACCACCGGAGGGGAGAAATAGTGTCGGCAGGATCAGATGGGTACTTTTTTTTTTTTAAACAGGAAAGTTAGGAAAGAGAGCCTTTATCATTATTATTATTTTATATTTGTTTTTTATTTATTTTTGAGAGAGAGAGAAAGACAGACCATGAGCAAGGAAGGAGTAGGGAGAGGGAGACACAGAATCCGAAGTAGGCCCCAGGCTCTGAGCTGTCAACAAAGAGCCTGACGCAGGGCTCGAAACCGCAAGATCATGACCTGAGCTGAAGTCAGACGCATAACTGACTAAGCCACCTAGGCGCCCCCAAATGGCTACTTCTGACCTGAATGACCTCAGTGAGTCCTCCAACCTCTCTGGGCCTCTAACGCCTCAACAGCCAGATGATATCACTAGACCTCAATGAGTAACAGGTGAAGAGCGCTGTGCACGTGAATGCTGTCCTGTGCCCCAGCCCTTACTCTGGTAGATTTCAGACCTTGACTATCTTGAAATAAATGCAAATCTAATGCAAGTGATTAGCTTCCTACTTTCCCTGATAACACAGGGCTTCGATCCCAAGCACCGAACACATATACCTGGTGTGCACATTCTGGAACTGGACTTGGGAGATTTCACTTCAAGCTCAGGCCCTGCCATTTACTAGCTCACACCCTGTGGGGAGTTACTTGCCCCAGCAGAGCCTCGGCAACCTCTGCTGTGCGGTGGGGAGAATGCTAATATCAACTCCATGGAGCTGTTATAAAATAAAACCAGACAAAGGATATAAAAGAGCCTTGTAAACCATAAAACCCTATGCAGATGTTACAGATTAGGGCAGCATACGCATACACGTGCACAGATAGATACAAAACCTGATTTCGAGCTGACATCTGGTATAAATGACTCGCTGTTCAATTGGTTTATGTCCACAAGGAGACGTCTCATTTCATTTTTCTTTTGTGGTATCAGTCGTGTACAGTGCCTTTCACTGATGCTGAACAAATAGACTCAACTTCTTCTTCTCACTATTCAATATTTTCAGTCTTTGCCCCCAAAGCGAAGGACCCTGCAATGTTTGACAAGGTTCTGGGAAGGCACGATTGGATTCCAGGGTTCAGAAACACCGCAGAGTTTTTGTGTGGCATCTAACACAAACAATTCGGTAAAGCTCTGGGAAAAGGACGGCCTTTATGTCATATGTGAGCCCCCTAATAACTGGAACTGAGCTTTCTTCCTGAGCGTTTCATTAAGTAGATCATCTGCTCGCGTTTGGCACTTTTCCACTGGCTGAGAACCTACAAAAACTGATGTGGTATGACAGCTGAGTCGGTGCTGCCAGACAAGCTTCCTCGCTCGGAAACGGGGTGGGGGCGGCAAGAGCTGGGAAGAAGGGAGGAGTGGGGGGAGGGTGGCAGCTGTCACGTTACAGCCGCGCCACGCAGATACACACTTCAGATTTCACTCACGTCCCTCTGACGAGGCACCAGCCACAGGCCACATGACTGGGGACTCCACACTGGTCTTCCTGGTGAGACAAAGAGGCTGTGCCTCCCCAGAGATGTCCCACCCACCCGAGGAATCTCTCAACTCCCCTTTAATGCAAGGTCTCCTCTGGCGTTTAAACCTGCTGGCCTCTGGGCCTGATGTGTCAGCCACCTGCCCCACTGCCGCCTGGGAGAAGACTCTGCTGTGCTGAGCCTCACGACCGACTCAGCGGGGCTGGCCACTGGCTGCGGTCTGTAAAAATGCCCCTCCAAAGGCAGTGGTCACAGTGTGCTCCAGGCCTGAGGCAGGACGGGACCCCAGGGGTCCTGCTGAGGAGCCTCCTGTCACCTAAGTCCATTAAAATCTCATCCATCTCCACTTGTAAGAAGGCTCCCTCTGCCTATCTTGCCTTCCTCAGGGACAACATCGAGTACAATTAATAGCAGGAGTAACATTGTGGGGAACGGGGCAGGGGTAATAGAGAGAAAAGGGGTGCTCAAAACTAGGAGAACAAATGTACCAAGAAAACCCACCAGCACCTGCAGGGTCCCTAGTTATGCACCAAAAGGGAGCCGGCTAACTTCCTGTCATTCTTATCTACTCTGTGGAGAAGGTCACTATTGTTAGGACCCTCAATTTTACTCCCTTACATCTACCAGAAGGAATGGCTTAAGATCAATTACTCCAAGAGCCAAATCATCATCTTAGGCAGATGTCTTTCAACATCTAATTGGCTCACATCCAACAGTTCTATACAATAGGTCAAATCATTCTGTTTCCTGGGGGTTTAATTTGCAACTAATTCTTCTTACAGGGTTCACCAGGAAGCTCCTGGTGTTTTAAATACATACTGGGGTGCTTCATGAAGACTTTTCTCTGTGGTGGACAATGCAAAATGGCTGTTTTGAAAAGTATCCAAGCTACCATGGCTGCAGCCCTCTGTGAGCCCACAGCAAACCATGATCTACAGATGCCCCGAAGCAGACACGGGGCGGCCTCCCATCCACAGACTTGGTTAAGCATCTTGATTTGCAGGAGGATCTGAAGCCCACCTCTGTCCAGGCTCTCACCACAACCTTTGAGTCCAGCTGGGACGCCCAGGGGAAGGCTGCTCAGGAGGCAGGAGCAGCATACTGGGACGACGGCCTTGCAGTCATTGGATGCAGACCCTGGATGCAGGGGTCCCTAAACCAGATCCCAAGGACTGGGTTGTGTGCAGAATCTGTGTACAGAATTAATGCACATGGTGTCCCGACTGCATAGACTTGTTTTAAGTGCTTAAATAGTTAAACTAACAGAGAGAGTCTTAAACCCTCATCTCTCCTACATTGGCCAGCTCCCCAAACCTTGAATGCTCTACAGGTTCAGAGTCATAAACGTCAGCATGTCACTCTGTCAGGCCCTCAGCCAAGGTCACAGCTTGTTCCCCACCCCCCTGACCCACAATGACCTTTCTTTTCAGCTCCTCCTTTTGACACCAAAGGCCTTCAGGGCCAGGCTTAGATCTTACCTCCTTCCAGTAATGACCCAAGCCACCCTGGGGAGGCGTTTTGCCCCCGTTGCTGCTCACTCTTGCATTATTTGTCCAATTCATATGTCAATCATGCAAAGTCTTAAGACATTTCTTTCAGTGCTGGCTTTAACGACTACGTAACTCTGTTCTTCAACTTCATACCCTGAACTAACTTTCCAACTTGACCTCAGTTTTAGAGCAGAAGCTCTAATGGGATCAATCTGTGTGCCCCACGTGGCCCGGTGCTTGTGTGGTGCCAGCAAGGTCTCACTGAGCTCCATGATTTGATTTAGGGAAAAGATAAGCTGATGGATGGGAAGTAGGTGGAGGCAGTCTATAATTCAAACACTCCCAGCGGTCCTTGGGTTAAAGCCCAAACTCTTTCCAGGGACTCAGAAAGCCCTCAACTGGCCATCAAACAACCTGGCAGCGGCACATCTCCCCACGTAGCTTGATGCTGAAGCCACGCTGGCTACTGGGTAGCTCTCTTCACTTCTGGGCATGGCACAGACTGTCGCTCTCTCCTCTCCAAGGTCACCCCTTCCCTCTTTGCCACACAGCACCCACCTCTGAGCTTCCTCAGGACCCAGCTCAGTACCCGTGAAACCTTCTGGTGGGTCCCCAGGGCCATCAGGCTGATACCCTCCTCCTGGACTGCTGGTCTTTTAAGACTTTGGTCAAGCTTCGACTCCTAGGATGCCTTCCCTGACTCTTCCCCTGGGATCTGTATGATCGTGCCATTTCTGTGGGGACCTTCACCTCATGAAGTCAAGTCTGAGACACTTCAGTGCCTGACCCAATCCACAGCTACCTCCCGGGGTCTCATTTATCTTAGTGTCCTTCGTGCCTGGCACATGGGGGGCTGTAAAATGACCACTGAATGGACACGGCTCTCCTGGAGTACTGTCATGATACCCCCAAATCGTCTTTGTGGCTGGCCTGAGAA
This sequence comes from Paguma larvata, assembly GCA_030068075.1. NCBI lineage: Eukaryota > Metazoa > Chordata > Mammalia > Carnivora > Viverridae > Paguma > Paguma larvata. The sequence continues at coordinate 32,946,153 of CM057832.1, read as the reverse complement.
GCCCCAGATGGATGTCCAGATCCACCCTCCTCTCGTCTAGTTCCTGCAGTCCCGGGCCTTTCACTTCACACAGAGAGAAAGAGGCATCTCTGCTCCTTTACCCCAAGGCTGCTGCTCAGTTTGTCCACAGTGGACAGAAGTTTCTCACTGTGACGGGGGCAAGAATGGACAGCAGGGCCTTGAAGACCTTGCTGAGGAACAGAGACCCCTGAAACAGGGGTGGGGACAAATACGAGCTACGTTTCTTCCTGGCTCATGGTACCCATTGAATACAACAAAGCAAAGGGAAACAGGAGGCAGGAAAGCTGTGTGACAGGCACTTTGCATTTTGCTGTGGCAGAGTTTCTTTCCCTTGTAAAGCAACACCCTGCTCATCTGCCTTCTTGTAAAGGGAAAGGTGATGGGGATTTACAGCATTCCTATTGCTCTAAGATCTCGGAATTGTAATTCCAAGGCAGCAGTGATCAGTTTGGAGGAAGGAGGGAGGAGAGAGGAAGGAAGGAGGGAAGAAGGGGAGGAGGGAGTGGGGAGAAGGGAGGAGGGAAAGCAGGGCAGGAGGGAGGAGAAAGAGGGAGGAGGGAAGGAGGGAAGGGAAGCACTAGGGACAGGGCCAGACCAGACCATTACCCTGCTGGCCTGAGCTTCCCGACCACGAATAGCTCCATAAACTGTAAACTTCCCAGAACCACAGGCGCCCTAGAGACTCACAACATTTCCCCCCAGAACAAGACAAACCATCTCTGTATTAACTGTTTTCAAATTCAGGAGAGCACATGCTCCGATAGCCTCAAAATCATTCCTTTTTGTGTGTGTTGGAAGGGGGGGGGGAGCGGGGTGGGCTCATTTTCAGGGACAAACAGGAGATCCAACAGTCCAACTGATTATTATGTTTGCAGCCATTAAATCAACTTCAAAGGCAAGGCTAAGACGGATGCAGAGGAGAGTCTCATTTCATCCCTTTTCAACGAACTCTGCGCAAGCACCAAGCACCAAGCACCGTGCTGGGCTCTGAGGAACCAACTGAGTCACTCAGACCCTGCCCATGTTGCTGGTGGAGACAGAGGCTGGCTCGGGACCCAGAAACAAGAACGAGAATGAGAACGAGAGAGAGGGAAAAGAAGTATTCAGCAAGCAAGCGGTGGGAATGAGGAGGAGTCTGGGGAAGGCTCCTGGGAGGAGCCGATGTTGAGAATTGACCCAGAGGAGCAGGAAGCCTTTGCGGGTGCTGCCTGGAACCCTGGAGCGTGGGGCACCCCAAGGGGGATGCAGAGGAAGGTGAGGCTTGAGCAAGGCCTAGAACGTCTGCACTTGGATCTGTGGGATCCACTGAAGGTCTCTGGGCAGGAAAATAATGAAGACCATGCCTGGGAAAACCATCTGGTGACAGGGAGGGGGTGCAATGGCACATGGCCCCTTCCTTGGTCCTTGAACCTCCCGTATCTGGCTTGCTCCCCTCTCTGAGAGCTGCCCCCCCGCCCCCCGCCGTGAGGAAGAAAGACACTGTGCTGCACTTAATGAAGCACCCAGGAGCTCAAGGGCTGCTCCTGTTTACTAGGATGATGCACGTGCGAAATGACAGCTCTTTAAAATACGTAAGAAAAAAAAATTTTTTTTAAGTAGGCACAGTGAAATTATGCTCCATTTGGAAGCAGGTTTCTGTGAAAAGATCCCCCAGGGAGTCAAGTGTGACTTCATCTCAGAAACAAGTTTCTAGGGTGCTGAGTGGAAGCTGCCAATACTGTCACCTGTGCAAAGACCTGATCAGAAAGACACCCATAGACTTAGCCAAACCCAACAGCCAGCACATGAAAAAGGCTTTTTGTTTGTGGGAGTTCCTGTCCCTGAGCCTAGTAGGATCCGAGGGCTCCAGTGTGTCTTATTGTTCCCATGACACCACTGGAAAAGGTGAGCACTAAAGTCACCTCGGGATCAAGTTGGAGCCTTGACTTTAAAGACAGGGATACGGAGGCCCTAGAGGGGCAGTGCCTTACCCACGCTGAAACCAGAAATCCGCGGATGAGTTGGGATGAGCTGCTGAGATGGTGAGATTCTTACCCCTAACCACACCACACCCTGTACCATAGCCCTGCTCTGTGTGGTCATTCAAAGATTTACAAGGTTCCAGCTGTAAAATCACAGCTCCGCGAAGCTAACAAGATGATCTTGCAAAGCTGGGCCTGTGCTCCCACATCCCCGGCCCACACTCGCAGGGTGAGGGTTTCTGGGCCTCTCTGCAGCCCCAGGTGCTCAGGATGTGCACACAGAATGTCAAGAAGACACCAGGATGGATGTCCATGCCCTTGCAATGGAGCAGAAAGAGAACGAGCCAAGAAGTCAGGGAGAACGATGCCGGTGGCAGAATGGACCAGGGCTTCAAGAATTTAAGGAGACCTCAGGCTAAAGCAGGGCCTCTCAAACCATGGGACCATCCGTCCCATAGTCATTGAGCCCTGTATTAAAACACAGGTCCCTAGGCCCTACTGAGAGCCTGTAAGGGGCAGGGTCCAGGGACCCGCATTCTCAACACTGCCTACCCACCTCACCCTCACTTCCCCATGTGACTATGGTACAAATGGATGTTGGGAGGCCCTGTACTTATGGGTCTTAAGGGCAGCTTGCCTTTCACCTTGGCCTGGGGTGGTGGGCAGGCGACACTCCTTAAGTTTTAGAGACTGGGTATGCTGAGGAGCCCCTGGGAGAGCAGTTGGGGACCAACGGCATAGGCAGGTACCTCGCTGAGCCTCCACATCCCCTGCACTGCGTCCCCTGCCCTGGTGGGCCTGCTCTGAAGCCCGGCAGACCAATTCTGCCCACAACTCGCGGCGAACTTGTGCAGTCCATCTGGGGACTCAAGTGCCATTTGCCTTCCAAACTTAATTCACCATACTTGGGCCCCAGAGTAAGTCGAGGATAGGGGGAGCTCACGAAATGAACCACAAAAACCGCCCTGTGAGCACAGAAGCCTGGCTTATGGGGACTAAAGGGGTGTCCCTCAGCCTCTCTGAGCCTTCCTCTCCCCGCTACAGAACAGGATGCTACCACATGCCCGGTCTACCTCCTAGGCGGTGTGAAAATCAAAGGAGCACAGGCGGACTCAGTGTGTCAATGTCAACACAGCATTAAGACTATGTAGATTTTTGCTCTCCTCATTTTCTTTTTAAGGTTTCAGGAAAAGGTTTGTTCTTCTCTTCCAGTTTTAGAGATCAAGTCAACTCAGAGGTAAATGGGCACTATTTTTCAGCAGCAGGCAAGAAAAGTACTTGCATGGCTGATAGCTGGCTCGCCCAATTCTCCTGGAAAAGAAACCTGGGGTCCTCGGCAGGCAACTCTGAATGGCCCTTTATGATTCTGAAATCTCAAGTGAGCGTGTGTGTTTATGTCAGTACTTATAAAGGCAGACGGAACCACCCTCGTCAGGAGAGGAGGTAATCGTCAAGCACGTTTCCCTGGCAGGGGCCCTGTCGTGTAATTAAAGATGATAATTATAGCTCTGCGTCTAGTGTCAAATCTGGGGCTCTTTCCAGACACGACTGCGGCTTTCTTGCCCTGTGTGTGAAAAGACACAAGGCTCTTTGTGGACGGGAAGAGCCTGCGCAACTCCGTCCTGCAGCCAAGGGTGGCTGGTGTGGGCCTAGCTCTTTGGATGCTTTACCTGAAAGCCTGGTCCCGGAGAGCTGGGCTGGATAGTCTCTGAGCTGGGTCTTCCCTTGCTAGGGACACAGACGCAACAGGCAGTCCCTGACCTGGGAGCAGCATAAAGGACTGGCTGGCTCACAGGGCTCTCTCTCCCAGTGTCCACCAAGGACTCAAGCACTTGGCAGGTTCCCCACACATAGCCACCAAAGCCTCTGTAGACAAGAGGACCCTTCCCTTCCATTCCGTGAGCTCTGGAGGGCAGGAGCTTCTGTAACTGTCTTTAATCTCCCTGACCCCTCCCCGCAAGATCTGGTTCTGAGACTGAGGTGATACAGCAAAACAAGCGCTGGACTTGGGAGTCCCAGGACTGGAGCTCACACCCCGGCCCCGCTGCTGGGTGACCCTGGGCAGGCTGCCCTGCTGCTCTGGTTTGCAGTTTCTCATCTGTCTTAAAAGCAAGGATAACGGGGTTGCCTCCAGGGTTGTTCTGAGGATGAAATGGGATAATGTCTAAGAAAGCACTCGGTAAAAGGAATATTAACTGTTACGACAGTAACCCCACACACATAACTGATAGCCGAGGTCCTGGAAAAATAAGAGAAAGGCCAACTAGTTTGACAATGTTAATTAGAAATATACATAGACCAACAGATTTCCTGAAACTAAAATGCTTTCCTTGGACTCTTAAACCTCAGAGAGGGAAAAGACATCACTCCCTGCAGACGGGGCTCTGGCGCCAGAGCGACGGACTCGCCGAGATGCGGCGTCCGCAGAGAGGAGGCAGGCAGAGGGCCTGCTTCATGCTTCCCCATGACTGGACAGAGGTGACAACTGCCAAGGGTGTGAGCCGCTGCAAAGCCCCAGGGGTGCACAAAGGAGAGAAGACAGGTCGTTTCTAGGTAATGAATTTCCCAGAAGCAAGGGGACACCAGCTGTGGGAGGCGTTGACCAGTTACAGAATGACATGGTGGGGACCAGAGGGAGGCCTGATAAGGACTTGCGCTCTCCACCCCTGCCCAGGCAGCCCCCACCACGCCCCCAGGTCCTCTCTTTCTTCAGCGATAAAACAAGGGTGCAGTCACATAGTCCCGGCTCCAAACTCCTCACTCTATGAAGGAAGATTTCTGAGGAGTGGAAAGGTTTTACCACCGAGTGCAAGCTTTCCCAACAGCACCACACACAGCAAAATGAGCCAAAGTCAGCAGCGCCAGCTCCGGGGACCCTAGGACATGGCATCAAGTCCCCGGCGGAGGCTGTGAGCCCCAAAAGTTTGATGGAACCACAGGCAATCCCACCTCTGCCTTAGTCCCAGAGACTCCCCACCTCTGCCAGTGTTTGGGACTGAGCGTGGGGCATGCGGCTAGGGCCCAAAAGGCAGCCCAGAGCTTTTCATTAGCGCCGGGAGCCTCGAGAATTTACAGCAAGTCTTGGTCCAGATAAAAATTGGTTTCAAGTCTAGGGGGTAACCAGGCTGAGTACATTAATAACAAACAAAACTTTCCTCCTAATCTCTGGGTATAAATTATGAAAATAATGGACGCATCGCCTAGTCTCCCCTGAGGCTCAATTCGACAAGGCTCCTTTCCATGGCAGCCTGGGCAGAGCTGGGGACTGGAGCAGAGGTGGGCAAGCCAACGGCACCTGTTTCAGGTGGGAGATTTTCTCAATGATGAGGCCTCCTCAGTACAACACAGGGGCCCCCTTGGGTCCCGTTGAGGCCAGTCCATCAGCTCTTCCTTCCAGGTCTACCCTTAGACCATGGGGCTGGGCCACACCCTTCGCTGCCCCTTTTCCTACCATCCTCGCCAACCCAGTGTCCAGGTGAAGTTCCCTTCTAACCCACGTCCCCCGACCCAAGCAGACCAGACCAAGCCCGCCCATGCAGGCCCCAGGTACAGGTTCCTATGCTCACACCTGACATACCTCAAAGACCGACTACCACTACACATCACATGGCCACCTTCTACGAGAATGACCCTCCTAGGGGCTCCACCTCCTAGCACAGCAGGGGCTCCACAGATGCTGGGCAAAGCTACTTTGGCTATTTTTCAATTTAGCTAGGTTGTGAAGTTACTGCCACTGTGGCCCCTGTCCCACTTTAGGCTTCTGCTCTTTGTTACTCGGGAGGGCAGGATCTGGCCCCCATGGATCCAGCCCGTCTGACCCCACGGCTGCCTGTCCCTGTCTCCACCATGCTCAGACCCACAGAGTTCCCTCAGCCCAGGATCCTCCTCCTACCCCACTGACCACCTGACCGGCTCCTGCCTGGCTTTCGGAACACAGCTCCCAGGATGCCAGAAATCCTCCCTTGTGACCGAAGCAGTTGCTCAGCCTCTAATCCTGCTTTCTCATCAGTGAAATGGAAACAATCCCAGCAGCAACCTTGCTTGGGCTTGGGGAGGCTGAGGTTGGGTGCTCTTGAGGCCAGGTTCATGACCGAATGCTAACCGGTCCAGTTCCGGTTGGAACTGCGGGAGTGTAGGGGCAAGAAGCAGGGCTGTGAGGACAAAAGCAGGCAGAAGGGCTTCAAGGGAAGGTGACCCAGAGCTGGCAGGCCGGGTGGGCTTTAGAAGGGAAGGGCAGAACATGAGCAAAGATACCAAGATGGAGCCAAGTGAGGAAGAAATCAACAGGAGAAATCCTCCCCCACCCCCACTATGTGCCAAGACTGTTGGTACTGTTGGTTGGAAAGTTCGTGTGGGGTCAGGTCAGAGGTTGTCCCAGCTTTGGCAAGCAAGATGCTAGTCTGAAGAAAGGTGTGGTGACAGCTGAAGACGAGTAGGGATCAGACACTGGGCTAGAGGGGGAGAGGGAGGGGAAGGTGGTGACACCGGGGGCCACAGGAAGGCAATGAGGATCACGCCAAGACTTGAAAGGACCCCCAATCCTTCATGGTGGCTTCATGAAGGGCTCAGTGGTTGGGGCTCAGGGACATGTGTGTATGTGGCAGTCCCCTCATGGGGACTCAAAGCCCAGTGATGGGTGAGAGCCTACAGAGGCACAGGTGAGGCCAGGAACCAAGGGAGGAACATATGGACCTGCTGGAAAGGACTGTGAGGTGAGCTGGCTAGGGAGGCAATGACACCCAGTTTAAATCCTGGAGAGACTTTAATCTTCGGGGAAGAGTTTACGATCATTTGCACAACAGTCCACCAGAATTGGCAAGTTCTGACCTGGGGACATTCTTTGCTGGAGAGGTCCAGGCCAATATCTCAAACACTGGCCGCCGACAGTCTGGGGACAAGAGTTCGAAGCCCTGTGGTCCTTGCCCTCCAGGGGCCCCCGGTCTGGCCAATGAATTACAATGCAGCGCACTGAGTGCTGTATCAGCGTGACCGTGCGGGCAGTGATCGTGGTAGCTACGACAGGGAGGACCCACAATGCAGCTCGGGCCCTGGGAGATGACCTTCTCGCAGTGCAGCATTTTTTAGGTTGCCAGGTATAATTACAAGCCTGTGCTCTGGAAGGGACAGAAGTGGCATTTTCCTTATTTATGCTCATGCTGCCTGTTGGGGGAAAGGACCTGAGGCAGCGTACCGCATTAAAACACCTGGACCAAGCCAGGTGAGAGAGAGAGCTGAAAGGCAGAAGGAGGAGGGGGAGGAGGCGGGGGGGGGGGGGGGGGCAGGGACTGAACCTCAGACACCTGCCGAGTTACCCTGGAGGTAGAAAGACTGAGTAAAAAACCCCCAGCAAACCTGTTGCTGCTCAGCATCCCTCCCTCACACATCCAGGCAGAGGCCCTGCAGGGAGAGGGGGGCCCAGAACGGGCGAGGCTCCAGTCGGCCTGCATGACTCAGCTTTCTGACCTGCAAAATGGAAATAACCATAGTGCTCCCTCCTAGAGCCTTAGGGAGATTCCTGGCATAATCTACAAAAGGCGCCCTTAAATACAGCCCTCTGTCATCCCTATAAGCTTCCAGAAAGCCAGCCTGAGCCCGAGTTAGAGGAGGGTACTAATTAATTAGTCAAATAATAGGGTGTGGGGCAAATCACCAAATCTCCTTCTTCAGACTTCTGGAGGGGCAGGAACTGTGGCCCGGGGTCTCCTTGGACAGCGCTTGCAAACCAGCTCCTCTCCCCAGGACACAGGGAGCACTTCAGGGCCCCCCTCTGACCCGACTCCAGGACCCACTTGAATATCTGAATGCAAAAGTGCCCACATCCGAACCCACTGACTTCTCCCCAAGAACTGTCCTTCCCCTTCAGGGATAACTGACACTCTCATCACTCACCAGGATCCCAGCTCCTCCCTCTGTCTCATCCCCTGCACCTCAATGGCTGGCAAGCTCTTTCACCCCACCCCTTGGCCTAGATGACTGTTGTAGCCACACAGCCACAGAACCAGTCTCCCCTCCTCTTGCTGCTCTCGGCTCTAATCCATCCTACGCACCCAGGCAGGCATGACTTCCTGAACAACCTCCTAACACTTTCACACCCCTGCTCAGGAACAGGCAGTGCTTGCCCACAGCCTCCAAAGTCTGCCCCCTGCACAGGGTGCTGTAGGGTGGCAGGGAGGGTGCCAAGAGCTAGGCTGCTGATCCACACGAGTCCCCCTGAATCTATTTCTGGACAGGCACTGTCAACAGTTTCTGTGCTTTCAGATCTTTCAATGTCTCTCTGAGATTCAGAAAGGCAAAGGACAGAGGTGGGGAGGTGATATCCAGTTCCTGTTCCTTTATTTCTACCTTTGGGAGAATGCTGGCTTCTTTCGGAGCTGCCAAGAAAGAAAAGGGGTGAGGAGCTGATTTCCTGGGGGTCTGGGCCCTCATTGCCAAGTGCCCAGCAGGACATTGCAATTAGCATTGTGGGCCCTCACACCTATGAGGCTGGGTGCCACAGCACAGGATGACGCTCACTGCTCTAGAAAATTCCATGGCAACCCCCAGAGTCTTGGCCTTCCTCTCTTAGGAAGAGAGAGGAATACAGCTGCCAGCCATTGGGCCAAAGCTGTGCCCTTCTTCCCCCAAAGACAGCATGGAGACCATCCTGCCTCCTGACGGTGGCCAGGGCCCTGGGGACAAGTCTCCACTCTGCTCTTGACTTTCAGCAAGCCTCCAACTTCTAGGCCTCGGTGACCTAGAGCTGCTGTGATCGGAGGAGGTGGCAGTGTCTTGAATACAGACCTTCCTGTTCCGGCACTCCCAGAAATGAGTGTATGGGAATTATAGTTCGGTGCTGAAATATAAGCTTCATGAGAACAGGGACTTTGTTCTGTTCATTGCACAGCCCCCAGAACACAGAATGCGTACACAGCAGCACATAGCAGATAACTCACAAACAGCCATTCAGTGATTGAGTGCATCACACTTTGTTCCCTGAGGCCCCGTGACTTTAGGCAAGCTGTTCTTGGCAAAATGGGAAAGGCTATTTACAGTGAGTAACTGTTTACTGTTTGCTTCCTTTTCTTTCATTTATTCTCCATATAGACTCTTATTCTTACACTCAGTCATTCCATTGGTGAATATTTACTGAGCCCAGAAGAGAAATGAGGATGGGTGAGACCCAGTCCCTTCTTTCAAGGAGCTCTCAGTCCAGGGAGGGAGGCACAACCAGACTCCCCGATGCAGTCCCCCAGCATAGACACACAGAACTAGTCTCTGAGACAGAGCAAGGCACAAGCGTCGCCTGCCTGACTCCCACTCAAAAGCCAAACCAGCTCCTTCCCCAACTCCCCACCCATTTAGCAACTGGTTAAACTCAGACTTTCCAGATCTGGCAATCTTCGGAGGAGGGTGGGCGGTGTCTGGGATCCTGAGGTGGGCCCAGCATGTCTGTGCATCAGCCCTGGGTCCCTGGAATTAATTAACATGCTCAACCATTCAACAGCTATTTGCTGAGCACCAACTTTGTGCCAGGTATTGCTTTAGTCCTGAGGTTCCAGCGGGAAACAAAGTTCTGCCCTTGTTAAGCCCACATCTTAGTGGCAGACAGACTAAACACAAGATGAAGGGCAAGTGGAATATGTAGTATGCTAAATGGTAATACAGAAAGGGAGTGAGAAGTGTTGAGGGTGGGTTGAAATTTAAGATAAGTGGCCAGGGAAGGCCTTGCAGGAAAGGTCATTTTGAGTCAAGACCTTAAGACCCGCCACCCTTTCTGTGCAGTCTATACTGGTCTTCAGGAGACAGTACTACCCCTCTCTCTGTCTCTTGCCAGTGACGTTCTTCTCTGCCTGTTTTATACAACAGATATCAATCCCTGTCAACCTCTCCCTGTGATGGAGGACACCAGGGACAAATGTGTGGTACACAGCAGGTGTGCTGCCAATGAATGTCAGCTTTCTGAGGCCTGTCCCGGTCCTGTTGCAACTTTCCTGGAAAGGTGGGCAAGCTTTGAGGGGGAGGGGGATGGGAGGGGGGAAGGGGGGAGTGCCTAAAGGGATAGGTGCCGGGTGGAGTGAGAGAATAGGAAAGTGGCTGCTGGAGTGGGCCCAGTGGTCACCATGGAAACCTAGGCTCCCCAGCTCTCAGCTCTGCTCAGCATTCTACTCCCTAGCTCCCTGCTCCCCGGGCCTGGAGCTCTGCAGGTGAGCACCACTGGGCTGGGTGTGTGAGCCCGGCTGTTTCTCAACAACAGGAAAGTCATTGGGTGACTAATACAAAATCTATTTACACTTGATTATCTCCTTCCTGTCCAGTAGGTAAGTTGTTCTGGTAAATGATAGACCAGCCAGAGAACTCTGCACAATCCATGACAAGCCAGGTGAGAGGGTGGAAGGGCAGGTTTCAAAACATTTCAAAATAAGGCCCAGGAGCCCTAGGTTAGAAATCAGGAGACCCACTCTGCAGCCTGCTGCTGAGTGACCTTGGTCAGCTCGTGCTCCTCTCTGGGCCTCAAGCAGGAAGAGGATGCTGGGTGGAAAGGACTGCTCTTTGAGGAAAATTCCATCCTGACACCTCCCCAGCTCGGGAAGGGCTGCGACCACCAGGGCAGGCTGAAGCCTGGAGCAGCATGGGGAGAGGGCAGGGCCTATAGGGAGTGAGGCGGGTGGGAGGGGAGTGAAAGTGAGGGGCTGACGGGATGGTTTGGGGAGCAGAGCTGCACGGAGCAGGTGAGGTGAGGAAGACACAGTACGTGGACATTCTGGGAACAGAGTCCACAGGAACTGTGTAGCTGGGAAGGGCCTGGACTCGGGGGCCCACACAGAAAGGCCCTTTACTTTCTCAGCCACTGGGAGAACAGGGAGGGAGAACAGCACTGCCTGGAACCAGGGGGCAGAGACGACGTCAAACACACGAGGAAGGTGGAAATCTCAGGTAGGGTGTCCTCCTGGACACCTGGTCAAGACTCTGAGAAGCGTTTGCTGGTCTTTCAGGGAGCAGACCTGTAGCTCTCAGCACTGTCTGTCCTGAGAGCAGAGAGGGCAGTATGCACGCTCCTGGGAGGGCATCAGGGCCAGCTCTTCCTCAGAGCTGGCAAGATCTGGGCTGGTGCCGTGTGGAATTAATGGGGGTGGGGTGAGAGGAAGTTCAGTCCTGACCAGGATGGAGGAGCCCAGTGTGACCACAGGAGCAGGGAACCTAAATTCGTAGGGAAGAAGGCAAAAATCTGATTTTCCAGGTGAAGGAATGGAGGCCCAGAGAGGGAAAGCAACCTGCCTCAGGTCACACAGCAGACCAGGGCAGAGCCAGACCCACATTATCTGCCTCCTTCCTCCTGAAATAGGCCGCAACTGGTTGAGCTTGGTACATATGACCATTCTCAGAAAGTACGCTGCCACTAGAAGATGCTGTACCAGAGGAAGATATAAAAGGATGGCCCTCCCCCCACCCCCTTGCCTTTAAAATCCGTGACTGGCTTTACCTGAAGGTACCTACTAGCACATAGGAGAAAAATGCGCAGAAGGCCAAGTTGTGTGCAAGGAAAACAGCCACGTCAGGGCAGCGGGGTTCTGTGGGAAATGGTTTTCTTTTAAATTCCTCTTATTATGCTATAAAGTTGATTTAATAATAAAAACACACTAAAGACTTTTTAATGTGTAATTGCTTATAATAATAAAAGTTATGGGAAAATGCTTTCAAGTAATGTTTCTGTGATTCATCCTGTGAAAAGATACTTTGAACAACTTTATAAAGGATGCTGGGGTGGGGGAATCAGACCTAAGAAGGAGGCCTGACTAACGATACAGTGCCCAGTTATTTCTGTAGACCCTTTGGGAGTATAGGACAGATAGCTGTGCCTCAGCTGCAGCTAAGAGCTCTCCTTTTGCTGCTCACTTAACCTTTCTGGGACTCAGTAGACTTGTCTGTAAAATGGGGATGTTGAAAGTATCTCTACCTTATGGGCTCCTTGCGAGGATTAAACAAGCTAATCACGGTTAATGGGGCGCCCGGGTGGCTCAGTCAGTTATGCGTCCGACTTCAGCTCGGGTCAAGATCTCACGGTTTATGAGTTGGAGCCCCCCATCAGGCTCTCTTCTGTCAGCACAGAGGCTGTTTGGGATCCTCTGCGCCCCTCTCTCTTTGCCCTCTCTGGTGCACTCTCCCTCCCTCCCTCTCTCTGTCTCTCTCTCTCAAAAATAAGTAAATATTAAAAAATAAATTAAAAAATGAGCTAATGATGGTTAAGTCCTTGAGGGAAATGCCTGGCACACACGGAAGCCTTTCTGTAAAAATGAATGGCCACCATCCATCCCAATCACCACCACTACCTTGGGTACCTCTGCGAACTTTTGGGCTGAAGGCCTGGGGAGAAAGGGTCCCAGTTGAGGAATATTCTGTGCCTTTCAGTAAATTAGAGTTTCATGATCCAATCAGTCTTTACACTAAGCTCCTGCCCCACGTGCTTTTCCTATCATTATCCTAGCAAAAGCCTCATTTCCTGCCACTCCTCTTCAGCAGAAAGATCCCACGCCCCCATGCCTTTGCTCAAGCCCTTCCCTCTGCCTGGGCTGCCAGACCCAGCTCTTATCACTACCTCCTACCACCTCTCCCCTCCCGCCTCACCTGGACTGCCCAAACTGGAAGCCTTCACCCCTCCTCTGAGCTCCTGGAGATTGATCCACTCATTTCCATGCACCCACCACTCACCACCCAAGTCCATGCCTGTCTCCCTTCTTCAAAGATATTCTGAAGGCAGTGACGTTATCTGCCTAGTTTACATGGCCACGTCTCCAACACAACAGGGCAGGGCAAGGGCTCCAGGCCCGGCTGACCCAATGCACTGTAGAGGGCCTGAGGACCACCTGTTCCACTGTCCTCCCGGTTTGGCGACCCACCTCCAGGTGGACAGGGGCCCCTACAGGGAACGGCCAGAGAACTCAACAGTACGTAATACCAAGGGAAGGCCTGAATAGGCCCTTTGCTCCCCAATAACAATACTCTCATACACATGTACAAAGCATGTTCTTCCACCCGAGTCTCACATCAGTGTTGCGTGCCCTATTTTACAATGAGGACACTGTGGCCCTCAAGAGGCGAAGTGTCTTGACCCACGCAGGCCCCTGAGTCAGCCTGCCTGGGAGCCCAGCGCCCTCCTCACCAAATCAGCAGGCTCCACGTCCCTGAGGCCTTCAAGCCTGGGATTAAAGACACAGGGAGGAGGGTAAGAATGGGCTGTGAGGTAGGGCTTTGGACAGAGGGTTGGCCTGGGGACACCAAAGACATTGGTGCAGGAAGGAAACCAAGGTCCAGATGGCATGGAAAAGGCCAAGGCCAGAATCTGACCTTGAGAGAGGGGCCAAGCAAGATGAAAAGGGGAATTAGGACTGAACAGTAAGCACGAGCCAGGCTGGCACTGAGAAAGGAAGCTGCCGGATCCTTTCCTATTCAGAGCTGGTCTCCGGTACTCCCTTCGCGGGCCTGGTCTTAGGTGTCTAATGATGATGCAATGCACAGTGAATCATGACATCTCGGAACTCATGGTTGACACAGACTTCAGGGGTGGCTTGAGCCAACCACCCATCTGTAACTTGACTATCTTTATGTCATTTCTCAATGTGGGCTGTCTTGCCTCTGCCTGGATACCTCTAGGGACGGGCAACGCATTGCCTCACAGGACAGCTTCATTTTATTTTATTATTATTTTTTTTAATGTTCATTTATTTTTGAGAGACAGAGTGTGAGTGGGGGAGGGGCAGAGAGCGTGGGAGACACAAAATGTGAAGCAGGCTCCAGGCTCTGAGCTGTCAGCACAGAGCCTGATGCGGGGCTCGAACTCACAAACCGCGAGATCATGAGTTGGCCGCTTAACTGACTGAGCCACCCAGGTGCCCCAGGACAACTTCATTTTAATCAGTGTGTTCAAAACCATCTCAAAAGGATTATGACTTTTTTTAAGTCCCAGTTTCTCTACGTATAAAAAGGAAAGCTTGAACTGGGTCACTAGCTTCCCCACTGGGTTCCACAGATCCCTTGGGTTTTCAGGAGCTACCTCTGAAGCTGCTTTTGGGATGAGAGAGGCAAGCGGGGCAGCGAGCGAGGCCCAGGCAATTCATGGGCATTTGGGTTGTAAGGTTCTGTGGAGGGCTTCACCTCCATCTTGAACCAGAACCTAATTCCTGTGGGTGACACAAAGGGGACTCTATGGAGAAGGAAACTGAGGCAGACAGAGGGAAGGGGTGAGAGGAGCCCCTGAGGAAACAGGTGCACTTCTCCTCACCCTCCTTTGTAGCACAGCCTGTGGGGCTGGGCTGAGTTCTCTGTTCACAAAAGCACACCTCCCCAAAGCCTCCACGGTCCGCTGGCTGCATGGAGTCGAGGAGGCAAGAACAAAACTTCAGCAGTTAATCACAGGCCATGTCAGCCACCAGGGGGGTGGGGAAGTGGGGGTGAGTTCTGAAAATCAAGCTGCTGCACCCCAGGGCTGCACAGGCCCTGGACAGAATGTCCTGCATAGTGGCTGAAATAGGGCCTCAATAGTCAGTCCCACAACTCACTATCCGGCTACTTACTTAATCTCTCTGTGCCTCAGTTTCTGCATCAATAAAACAGGCAGCTACACTTTAAAGGGTGATGGTGAGGGGCACCTGGGTGGCTCAGTAGGTTAAGCGGCTGACTTCGGCTCAGGTCATGATCTCACAGTTCATGGGTTCAAGCCCCATGTTGGGCTCTGAGTCAACAGCTTGGAGCCTGAAGCCTGCTTTAGATGCTGTCTCTCTCTCTCTCTCTCTCTCCCCTCCCCCACTTGTGCATGTGCTCTCTCAATCTCTCTCTCTCAAAAATAAACATTAAATAAACAAACAAACAAATAAATAAAGGGTGATGGTGAGTATCCAACAAGAATTCACATCAAGTGCTTAAACAAGTACGAGAGCCTGCAGTTACCTCCACAAACAGGTAAAAAACAGAGGCGCAAAATGTGTTGCTGAAGCTCAAACAGCCAGTTTGCAACCAAAAGTAGCTAGAAGTATGAGCAACTGCCTGCTCTAAGGCTACTGCTTCGCAGAGGGAAACTGAGGCCCAAGGTCATTCAGGTGGCAAGCGCCATCTCACATCTGCTCAATTCCACCTGGGGTCCTTCTGCAGTAGTACAGAGAGGTACGCTCAGGCAGAGGGCGGGCCCTTCCCAGGGCTACTCCCATCTACCAAAGGCGCTTGCCCTGTTCCTGGAAGTTGCCTGCACACGTAAATGTTACAGCATGCCACCTCCTGATCCACTGCTCCCTTCTCCACTGAGGAGCTGCTTTCTAGAACATTTACACGGTGCTGGCTCACCCCAGCCCCCTATCTCTCCCATCAGTCAGAGCGATGACGTTACACACAAAGAATTCTGAGTCAAAGGGAGCTGCAGCGAGGTCGTTAGAGCCAGAAAGCGTCCTGTTTAATCACCTATTTCCTTAGAAACCGAAAATGTGGGTAAATTTGGGCATAGCCTGTAAGCTAGGAAGAGAAGTCCAGAGCAGCAAACATAAGGATGCCTCTTTGGAGACAGAATGCATGGGATCTTAACAGATCTCTAATTAAATCAAACTGCCTTGCCTTGGACCTGGCCACCGTGGGTGTGTCTCATTAAAAAGTCAAAGTCCCACAGGACGGTTCTATCCAGCTGAGCAGCTAAGCAGCTACTTGACACCGAGTCCACAGATGCACCCAGGAGGAACTGGCGGCTCCATTCCAAAGACAACAGTGTCCACAATGTCTGGATTCCCAGACGTCCCCTACCACACCGGTCCCATGCTCTGCGGATGTAGGTCTGTGCCCCTCACTTGTACTTTTGTGACCCCAGGGAAGGGATTTGTCCTGTTTCCCTCACTTGTAAAGTGAGACACCGCTTCCTTTGCAGAAACATGGTGAGGCTTAAAAGTATGTATGTCAAAGGGCCCAGTACAGAGCCTGGAGCCTGGCGGGGGGCTCCAGCCTCAAATGGCTCCTGCCATTTCCTTGTGTCCCGGATACTCCAGCGTCAAGCGCAAACATACGCTTCCTCCAGAACTCCACCCCACGGACTGCCCTGCCAAGCACAGGCCACACTTGCCATTCTGCTACCAACTTACTATGTATCTTCAGGCAAGTATCTCTCCCTCCGTAGCCTCAGTTTACCCATCTATAAAATGAGGCTGCTGCGTTCAAGTGACCTTGAAGATCCTTTACTGCCTGACATCTGAATGTGGCAGGGTCCCAAAGTCATTCCTGTTACCACTACTCCTTTAACCCCAGGCCAACATGCCCCCGGTGCCCCCACAGAGCTGACAATTCACCAAGCCCGGTGGAGGTGATGGCATGTGGCAGCGGGAGCGGGTATCACTACAGTCCTGGGGTGAAGAAGACTCCACCAGCAGACTTGCTTCCCTAAGTCGCTACCCCCCAATCAGGCGCCGGTCCCAGCTCTCTGCCTCCTGCAGCCCACGGAGGCCACTCTGCCAGGAGAGAGCAGGAGAGAGCAGGAGGCCCTAGAGAAGTCTCGCCTAATCGCTCCCTGCCTCAGCCTTTTGCAAAGTGCCCGAGCATTCTGGAGGACACACTTGTGGCCAGAGAATCGGGACCCAAGAATGGGAGAGCACGAGGCAGAGTCTTAGAGGCAGGGTCTGCATTTGTACCTGTTATCTTTCAGCAATTGTCTTACTGGGTCTCCTCAGCCCTGTGAGCTACACTGGGCACGGGCGCAGCATACACTAACCGCTCAATGTTGCTTCCTTTCCCTTCCTTCTTCTAATTCAAGAGGAATCAAGAGAACGTGCTCAAAGACATGAACACCAAGTAAACCATAAGAGGGCCACTTTAGAAAGTGGCATCTGTATCCCAAATCCCAAGACACACAGGGCACCAATTCACTTGGCCTCTAAAGTCAGAGTGGCTCCCAACCTGTTCCCGGCCACCCCCCTGCACTCTAGTCCCATGTGGTGCCCCTGTTCACATGTCTGCCTTGTGTGGGGTCAAAGGGGGCCAACCCACAAGACTGTTCTTTTGTCTCTGGACCGTCCTCCTGAGCCAGGACGACCCACGTGTGTGGTTTCTCCCCACTGCCTGCTCACGCCAAGGGTCTGTCAGAGACGGCAGATACCTCACAACCATAACTCCTTGAAGACGCCCTAAGCAGGGTACTGCACACATGGCCACTTTCTTCTGGGTCCCATACAACTACCTGGACAAGGTTTTTCATCTGGGGCCAATAGGAAAACAGCCACAGGGGGGAAAGTCTCTGTATTTTCTATAAACCTGCCATGTATACCAGGGGACTTGATGCTGCTTCCAGCTACATGCCAAAGGTTTCCTGGTATGGGGCCAGGGATAATTTTGTCCCCAGCGATCTAACTCCCGTTCTTCTACTAGGTACTGAAAGTAGGGTGACCTAGCATGCTTCTTTGATTGCCCTGGCTGCTAGGAAGCTCCAGGCTGTTTTCTATCTCAAATGCTATATTTTTCTTCAGCAGAAATTCCTGACGTATTTTTTAATTCTTACCTTGGGTAACTGTACTTGGTGCCCTATATCTGGACTGTCACTGTGCCCTGCCAGGTTCTTCCTGATGTAGGGGAGACATGAGCTGGCGAACTGTAGTGAAGATTCCACACAGCACTATCCTGCAGCCACCGTGATGAAAGCGCAAACCTTCCCCTGCTGAGGCTGGCTGGGCACGGCCCAGGAGCGGCCCCTCTGCCTCCCTGCCAAGTCCTTGTGCCAGCAGCTGTGCTTACCTGTCATGATCCTCTGGGCCTCGTAGGGCTCCATGTAGCCAGCACTCTCTCCCTTTCCTGCTTTGTTCTTGAGGTCATTCTTGGCATCAAAGGGATCGGAATAGTCATCAGCGATGGTCACCTGCAGGGAGCGAGATGGCAGAAGCGTGAGTCCACCTCTGGCTTTCTGCTTCACTTCTGTTCACAACCAGGCTTTGCTCGAATAAACTTAAATGGAGCCTATGTCAATCATAACAGCAAGGAGGGGGAGGTGGAGACAGGAAAGAGCTGGTACCTGCCCTTGGGGAGCTCTAATTCTCGTACCCCTAACAAAGAGACCCACACTGGCAGTGCTCCTTGTGAGGGAGGGGCCTCTGGGCAGGCAGCCTGGCTGCTCCGGGCAAAGCCATGAGAACAGAAGGGCATCTGGGTGGAGAAGTACAAAGGCAAGGACCTGGAGGGCGTCTTCGGGGAATGTGAGTTGCTCAATTTAATGGAATGGAAATGGAGGAAAGTTGGAAATGAGATAGCAGAAGGCCTAGAGATGCTGACATGCTCCTGGTGCTGGCTGAGGCCTAGAAGGGCCTGCCTAGAGATAATTATGTTCAGCGTTCCATCTTCCCCAAATCTGGAACACAAGCATGCCTTGGGTAATCAGACAACAATTTGGTGAGATCAACACGCTGCAAACATGACCGTGGCCCCAGGCAGACCCAAAGAAAACACAAAAGCAGCTCAGGGACCCAGAGACTGCCACGGTCAGAAAGGGGCTTGGAAGCAATAAACTGGAAGACTCTTCTATAACAGATGGGGAAACCGAGGTCCAGTGAGGGAATGGGCTTGACTAAGACCCTCAGGCCAATCCTCTGCCTCCCAGGGCTGTTCTCTTAGCCTCCTCACCTCTCAGCATTTCAGAAAACAGCAAAGTTCCACCGAAGACAGACAGAGTCACCTCGGGGTAGGCAGTGGGGGCAGGGAGGGGAGTCATAGGAGCACGTTCGAATCTGGGATTTGAACACTTCTTCGAACACTTCGGAGACAAAGTTCCACATTTTCCCTGAAGGAGGGTAAAGCTTCTTGGGCTAAGAGTAAGCATAGCGGTTTTTCCTCCCATTTCTCACTTTCTAAGCTTCGCGGAGGGGCACACTTACTAGTGAGGAAACCCACTCCCTGTCACAGCACCCTAGCCCCACCACAAACTCACTGTGACCTGCGTGGAGTTCTATGCCCCTTTGGTCACATCTGGCAAAGGGCGAGTCCTCAGCCTCCCAGCCAGGGCCACCCAGCTGCCTCTCTGGGGAGGGGATAGGTTAGCATTTCTCTCAACCCTTGGGGTTACATGAATTGTTATTTAAATTGTGGGTTTAATTAGAAACCACAGGAGCCTCTTCTCTCTCCCAGCTCCTGGAATGTAAGGCATTTGAGGGGCCTATAAACCCTGGGGAAGGGAAAATCCCCCTTTGTCTGCCTGGTAAATGGCAGCTTGTGGCAGCAGCCCTGGCAGAGTGAGCAAGTGACCTTCAGCTGCCAGGAATGATGCCCGAGGAGGGACAGTGGGCAGCAGCCCTGTCACTGGTGTGTGGCCGGGGGCTGATGGGAGGCATGGTACACAGCAGTCACCGATCCCTGAACAAGAGCGAGCTTATCAGTGAATGACCCGGGGCTGGAGCACCCGAAATCTGAGTCTGTGTGACCCCACTGCCACTGCTCCGCCATCGCTTCATTGTGGCTGTGGGACAGGCTTAGAGTCCCAGCGGGGACACTTCCAGATGCTGACATGGTAATCGTGGCCTTTCTTGAGACTCACTGAGCTCAAATGACACCAGGCAAGGGAAAGACGGGGGTGGGGGGAGTGCTGGGTCTGGCGATGTCTTTCATTTGATATTTCTACTCTACCATTTGCAGAATACATTAGGGAGAAAATTACACACGTGAACCACTGTCAAATAGAACAGCTCAGAGGCTGATCTGGTGTAGGGTTTTGTGCCTCGGAGTTCAACGGACCAGAAGTCCAAATCGAGAAAACCATGAGCCTGCTGTGGATGACATCTATTCCACATGGCCTTACCGTCTCTTTTCAACATGAACATCCTCCGTCTATCCAGGAAGGGAGCAAATATTTCCCCAAGAAAACCGAATCATTTTGGGGGGATTAGCTGAGGAAGGGGAAGACAGGGGAGGGAGTGGGCTGCAGTCTCTGTAATCTAGAAATCAACATTCCAGGTCCTCTCGGAAGTGCTCTGTAATTTGCAAACAGGGAAGGCTTGCAGGATATAAACCAAATCTTTGTTCGCCCAGAGACAGGAGCCCTGGGAGGCCCTCAGTTCAGCAGACACTATCTGTATTTTCTAATTAAAACGAGATCTGAGCTCAGGTTGTCAAGGGGGCTCCTAGCTGCCTGCCCTGCTTACTTCCGTTTCAATAAGAATTTACAAATCCTAAAACCAGGAAAAGCCCCTGGTCTCTGCTGACATATGGTTCTAGTTATACCTGCTGACAGTTGAAAATCCTTCCATTAGAAAAAAAAAAGTTTAGAATTCTGTTAGTTTAAGAAGCAAATCGGAAGGTTCCTAAAATGTATATTTAATCAATTTGCTTTCCAACTTCAAAGTCAGGTTGGTGGAGGGGAGGGAATTTGAGGTTTGAGCAACCTGAAACTTGGCAAACACTTAACTGAGCTGTCTGACCTTTTGCAAAATCATGTCCTGGTTTTTCGAGTAAAAGTTTAACCAGGTGCTGGGAGAGTTGAGCACGCAGTTAACCAGAGTGCCGGAGCGACTTGCCACAGGCCCTGGGCCACAAGCACTGGGCAGTGTAACTGCTGTCCGAGCTGCCCAGCATGCACTGCAAGTCAGGAGGGCCGGCAGGGGGCTTGAGTGAAGGCTGCTGATTTTCTGAGTTAACAGAAAGGGAAGGAGTTTCCCCACCCGTGGGCTTGGGTTCCTGCTGGGGCTGATGCTGCTTTGCTTTAAGATGTCCTCGAACCTAATAGACAATTCAACTCAAAGAATCTAATAGACAATTCAACTCAAAGGGAGCCAGGCGGGACTTCTCTGCCGGTCAGGCCACCTGGGTACCTGAGAAGTTTTCCTTGATTTCGATCCTGGATTGGCAAAGACCTGACTGGCATCGGACCCCTTCACGTGGCTTGCTCATGGTCCCACAGGCACAGAGCTGAGAGGGGGCCAGCCTACTGGTCTCACGATTACTCCCCCATGCAGCTGAGCAGCAGCAGAAAGGCGGGCTGTTGGAGCCTGTCCAACCAGCGGGCCACATTCACTTTCTTGGCCTCCCAGGGTAGGTGCACTGGTCCATCTCCGAAGAAGGAAGAGGGTTATGGCTAAACCCTAGGCAAGGCTTTTCTTGCTTTCAGACAAAACTAGAGACCTCAGGTCAGTCCAGTGTCCCAAAGGACTTTCACAGGCTCATAAAACTGTGGGGTCAAGGGGGTCCTTGAGAGACCTGCTTTAAACTCTCGTTCTATAATAGCCCACTGCAACCCAGAGGGTTTCAGAATTCCGCCATGCTTGCTGCCTTTCTGTCAAAACCCTGTGAGCTGGCTGCAGACTGAGAGTCGGCGCCACATGCCTCTCTCTTCTGGTTTGCACATACTGCTATGTGAAACTGGTTCCTCCCTTCCAGTAGTCTGAGGCCTGGGTGTTTTTATCTTGGGAATTTTGCTTTGCGATAGGAAGTAGTCTTCCTGTTCACACCCAAAGGGAAGCACTATAGAGGAAGATGGGTGTTGCCACTTGACCACATATGGCCATATGCTTTTCTGAGACAGCCACACCTGTGGGGAGAGCTGGGTCCTCCTCTCCCAAGCTCTCAACGGAAAGGTAAATTGGCAGAGCCTCTTTGAAGGGACAGCTATTGGCAAAGCCCATGAAAATCCAAAAATGCACATGTATTGACTCAGCAATTTCAATTTTCGGTATTTATTCCCAAATATGCACAAGGAGTGGGGCAAGAATGCTCAAGGGAACACAGAATAATGAGAAACTGTAAGCACCTGGTATAGCCATCAATCGGGGAATTGCTAAATAAACCATGCTAGAGTTCCATACTATGAAATACTATGCAGCAGGTTTAAAGAAAAGCAGTTGCTCTTTATGCACTAACACAGTTCTCTATGGCATAGCTTTGAATGGAAAGAAAGCAGGTTGCAGAATGATAAATACAACATGATACCTAGTTATGAAAAATGAAACAGAAAGCTCTATTAGTGTAAAGAAAAGATTCAGGGAGATATAAAGTTTTTTAAAAAGTTTTTTTTTTTTTTTTAAGTAATCTCTACACCCAACATGAGGCTTGAACTCACAACCCTGAGATCAAGAGTCACATGCTTTATGGACTGAGCCAGCTGGACATCCCTAGGGAGATATAAACTTTAAACAGAGAGCTCCTCTGGGGGCAGGGAAGGCTGAGATTGAGTGGTTAGAGGAAATCAAAGGAGATTTGTCTGTAATGTTAACATATTTTTCAAATAAGGAAAACTTATTAACGCTTTACATGCAAAATTAAACTTAAAAAAAAAAAAGCACTCTTTTCATAGGCTATTTTTGGTACAGTAGATAAACTGTTTCCCAAACTTGCCTGGAGATAGGAATGCCCTGGAATGCTTGTTTAAAAAACAGATCCCTAGCCCCAATAATCTGTATATTTAATAAGTAACCCAGGTGATTCTTACCAGGAAAGTTTCAGAAGCTTTAAGCTAGAGCCAGCCCCTTCCCCCACCAATCTGAAGCTAAACCTCCGGATATTACTCTGGAATTTCACTTTCCCCAGGTATTTCGCAGCCCTGTTCATTAAGCTGAGGCAAGAAGTCAATGTTAAATACAGCTCTCCCTTGCTTTCTTCCCTGGGGATTAAGTAGAGTAAGAGATGACCCAACATGCCTTGGTCCATCTCCAGAATCTAAGACGTAGAGGTAATGGCATTCCCTGTGCAATTCTGAGGGCTGACCCCAGATTAAGCAACAGAGCCTGGGCAGGGGCAGAGGGTTACCAGGTAAGACCGTGCCCTGCCCTGCCCTGCCCTGCCCTGCCCCATGAGGGGAGACTGGGCCATGAGGATGTGCAAGGATCTCTGTCCTAAAGCAAAGACCCTTTTAGGTCATGTCAACATGGCTCCCAGCAAACTCTGCAGGGAGATCATACGGCCCCAAGAAGGTCTGACAGGACTGTGGAGAATAGCCACTGCTGAAATGCAGGAGGCAGCCCTGCTTTGGAAAAGAAAAAAAAAAAAAAAGGAGTGACGAGAGGCAGAGTAGCCACCACCTTCTGGGAATGGGGACCCGTGCTGCCCCTCTGCCCCACAGGCACCTCCTCCAAGCCCTACGGTCACTTCCACGAGCTCTGCTGCCTGTGGGAACTGGCGGCACTGGGCTGCCCCGGCTCAACCACTTGTTGGAAAAGGTAAGTCTCCCCCATTCTGTGCTGCTTTTAAATCCCTGGGAAGTGAGGGGGCAGCACCCCAAGAGGTCCTGGGTCCTTTCCAGGCCCATGATTTCTACCCCAGAGCAAACTGCATCTGAACACACCTGGGAATGTTCTACATGTTCCCAGTCGGACCATTTCCTCATCGGTTTGCCATTAAGACTATACAAGTTTTCTTAACAGTTTGGGGGGGGGGGGGAGGTCACAGACCTCTTTGGAAATGTAATACCTGACGCTGCGGCTCCCTCCACCGTGTTTATGTATGGCTGCAAAATACAGGGCACACATCAGAAAAGTCAGCAGTACTGTGTTAAGACCAAGTCCCTGTGCATTTGAGCCACTTTAAAGAACAGCTTAGATGAGACATACTCTCTATGCCTTATATAGGCAGTGGGTGCGGACTCTATCATAATTCAACACACATCATTCAGCTGGCTGAAAAGACAGTGCGGTGTGTGACTGGCCTACCATTCGTTTGGGGGTGGGGAGTGGGGGGCACAGGAAAAGACAGCCTGAGGCCATTTGTCTTGGCTTACAGCCACACAGCACCCAAGGCAACCTGGCTCCTTCTCTCACTGTGGAGGTCAGGAGGGCTCCTTAAAGGTGACCAAACAGCATGCAGGGCATGAGGTGGCAGCAACAGCCAGAAGTCTCCATGCCTGTCCCCCAGTAGGGGACTGGGCAGACTGGAGTACTGGTCCTTCTTTGAGATCCACCATGACACAGACCCTGGTGGGCATGATGTCCCCACGATGGAGGCTCTATTGCCATGCCACCTAAGAGATGACAGTAAAGAAACAGGAATGCGGGGGTCTGGAGAGGGCTTCAAATGACCAGCAGGCTGTCCAGGAAAGAGACAGCAGACCAATGTTCTGCACAGACCCAGAAACTATCCAGAAGCAAGCTCAGGGAGTCAGAAAGGACATCTAACAGCTAAAGGGACATGCTGCTTGGAAACCAGAGTTCCTATCATTTCAGTGTCCAAGCAGAGGTGCCAAGGTGGGTGTCTGCTTTGGGTAGAGCTCAGCTAACCGGCTATCGCCTGTCTGTGCTGTTTTCCTAGCACAGTTTCAGCTGCCCCACAGCAGAAGTTCAGCTTCAGAACCGCCTAGATGGGTGGCTGTTTGCAGAACCCACATCGTGACCAAGGCAGGCGGTATTTCCAAAGCTCAAGGCTGACCAGTGGCAGCTGCCTGGGGCTGTGGAAATACACAGAAAAGGCAGTGGCCCTGCAGAAAGGAAGGACATCACCAAGCAGGGATGGCCCTGCAGAGTTCTGGAGTGGAGCTGGCTTGGTCACAGCCTTGCTGGGTAACTCTGGGCAGCCTGCTTTATCTCTCTGAGCTTCAGCAATTGACCTATGGAACTGAGCAAGATGGTTTGCCTTCTCAGCTTCACACGAATGTTATGAGGAGAAAACACTGAGATGATTTGGGGACGCTGTCAGCGGTTTATAAAGAAAAAGCTATGGTGGCACCTTTTAGGGGCCCAGGATGGAGCTAAGTGCTGGGCAGAGTCTCTGCTCACAAGGGGCGGAGATTTAGTGAAGACAAAACAGAGACCCAAGGAGAACCCGTCAAGACCCCAGTGATGACAGAGAAAACTGGCTGCAATTAGGCATGACAACAGCTGTCAGAGTTCTCAACCACAAAAAGAAAAATGTTTGTGAACAATCCTTTTTTCTATTTTTATGCTTTGGGTAAAGATGTACCTCCTAGTCGGGGACACTTGGCTAAGAAGAAGAGAACCTCTTGGGACTTCAGGGCCACCCCACCTGTGTGCTGGGAGGCAGCAGTGTGCTTCTGGTCTCCAGACGGAGTCCAGGGCTCTGAGCGGTCCAGAGAACCAGGCTGGGACACGCTCGGGGCTGTGGGGATGCAAGCAAGCACCCCCTTGCTCGCCTCTCCCCGTCCCTGGTTTGACCATCACAGACAATTCTCCTTACAGGTGTACCAATAAATCATTTCTGACATGGTAAGGAAATTAATTTGGGGAAGATTAATTAGCTACATTCGCATTCAGAGGCAACTCCTGGAAATCAGATGGAGGGGAGCACTTCACCCTGACTTAGGACTGGCTCCCTTTCTTTCCTCAGAGGACTGATTCAGCCATGCAGAGTTAGTACCCCAAAGTTCTAAGCCCCTGTTTTCATGCTTGGAGGTCAAGTGCTTCCAGTGGCCGGGAGTTTATGACTTCATAATTCAGTCATGTGGGCAGTCTTCTTCCGGCAAGCGCCACCCATTGCTTTGTGTAGACCTTAGGGGCTCTATTGTACACACTCCTTTACGGATCAGCCACTGACCTGCCCCGCACGTCAGGAGCCCAGGGGTGTTTCAAGTGGTCTCCACTGGTCTTTCCAGTCCTGCCCCTCCCACGGCCACAGCTGCTTGCCTAGACACCTGCAGGCTCCAACTTGTTAGGGAAAAAACGTATTTCAAATTACAGCCTCTGTCAGCTTCTCTCAGGCCCTGCTTGCTCAGCCCCTCTCTCACTCACTCTCTCTCTCTCTCACACACAGTCATACACACACTCTTCACCCTCCCTCGGTTTAACCCCGTGGAGAAGGCTCTGCGTCCTGGGTGGGAGGCTGCTGGAGCGGAGCCCAGCTCAGCTCTCTGTTTACCTCAGAAGCTTGCTGATAAGTGGTAGGGACTGGCTTCTCAGCATCTCTCAGCAATGGAAGGTTCTATTTTGAACTCAGAAACAGCTCAATCCTAGAATTTCTTAATTGCCTTCAGCTAGGGCCAGAGACAGAGAAGTCACTGCATCCCTCCTGAGGACAGAAGCACCCAGGGGTCTGCAATGCCATTACATGTGAGGTCAGAGTGGAAAGAGCCCTGGGAGATAGATCTAAGTCCAATGGGTTTCAAATTTTTATGTGTGGAATTGTGTAAATGAAACCTCACAAGGAATCCCAATATTTACCAGTACCCACAGTCTGAAAACACTGAATTTACTGGGGAGCAGGAGGCCCTGGGGGGGGGAGGGGTGGTAAAGGCCAATGCCCAAAACAGGTAACCCAACGTTTCCTAACACGCAGGTCCACACTGTTGCTGCAGTACCTATATGGCTATCTAACGTTTCTCTTAAAACCATTCCTCACGTGGGGCGGCTGGCTGGCTCAGTCAGAAAAGCATACGACTCTTGATCTCGGGGTCCTGAATTTGACCCCACATTGGCTGTAGAGATGACTAAAAAAATAAAGTTTAAAAAAATCGTTCCTAATATTGTCAATTTGCACAATCACTCTCCCCACCCCCATCTTAGAGCCTCTTGCAAGGACCACCACTCCTCTCATCCATCCATCATCTCCCCACTCCCCCAAGACAGCTCCCTGTGGGAGGCGGGGCCCAGGGGTGGGGGGACAGCATGCACTGAGCCTCCGTTTGTCCTCCCCTAGGCTCTGGCTCAGCACTGCCCAGTCCTCTGACAAACCCCATCAACTTCCACCCAGCTTCCCAGACAGTCCTTTCTTGCAAGTTTCTTGCTCAAGTGGGACAAGTGCTCCTCCTGGGGTTTGGGGTCACTGCCTAGAAAATACTCTCAGACCAGCCCTGGGTCACGAAGGGTAAGAGAACATATCATCTGGAGCAGGGACGTGGGATGGCTCTGGAAGTCCTTTACCGCTTCGCGCCTCTGCTGCCTTGTTTATAAAGTGACAACAGGATACGGGCTAAATGGACCAATATTAAGTGATGAACTTAGAATGGGCCCGGCACACAGCAAGTGCTCAAGAAATGTCAGGTGTGATTATCATCATCTCAACCATCATCTAGCCAGATGGATCCCCTCGTCTGATGGGGGAAGAAACTGAGGCCTGGCGAGGGGAAGGGGCTTATGGAGGTCACCTGGATATCCAGGAAGAGAATGCTCATTACTGGAGTGACAAAACCAAACTCCCACCAAATCCTAACCACAGGAGAACCTGTCATTTGGTGACCTATGTATGCATAGCCTGTCTGCTTCCGAAACGGGTTTTGGACAACTGAGTTTGTTTTTCCACTCCTAGTAAGCCCGGCCCTTCTGCTGCTCCCTTCCTGA
The DNA here is from genome assembly GCA_030068075.1 of Paguma larvata. Classification (NCBI taxonomy): domain Eukaryota; kingdom Metazoa; phylum Chordata; class Mammalia; order Carnivora; family Viverridae; genus Paguma; species Paguma larvata. The sequence continues at coordinate 32,918,984 of CM057832.1, read as the reverse complement.
GAAGAAAGGATCAGGAATGCCCGTGAGGCTTTCTCACGGTAAGAGAAGACTCTGTACAATAAGAACAACTTCTCCAATGTTCTCACAGGAAAAGTATGTAAAGCAAAACAGCAGAGCCTAGAAGCCAAAGGCCTTCCTGAGAGCTACGGTACCTTTAAAAGCCAGGCCTAGATGCAGGCTGTGGACATGAGCAGGAGTGGCCAGGTGAGGAGGGGGTCTCTCCAGCCTGTGGGAGCTCCGTGCCCAGAGCTGAGATTAAGGGGAGAAAGGGCTCAAGCCAGGTGCAGCTCACGTGATGGGCAACAGCAGCCCCAGGATCCGTACCAAATGAAGGGGCACTTCTCTCTGAATGGATGCCATTTAGGATGATGCGTGCACATTTTTAACACGAGAGCCGTGAGGCAGGCTAGAGCATCTTAAAACACAAGCGGCACTAAGCAGCTGCCCTCCCCCAAAAGTCACCGCCTTTTTATTGAAGACATGCAGCATCGAACCATAATTACCACCACCAGATTTGAAGGTTCCCAATTATATTCCGCTTAATAGTGGGTGCTCAGTAATAAATGGTGATTCACTTTTTTAAATGATGCCATCAAGCCTCAATTAACTCTTTCTCACATGCAGACCTCTAGGCTAAGAAACTGTCCCTGAACCCCAAAGCACTTCTCATATGTGTTCAGCACTTTCCAATGTACAGGGAAGTTATTGCGGACAGAGCTTTGCAACAACAAACCTGTCTGTAACGGTGTCAAGGGCTCAATCACATTTACCCCATCCTCACAACCTGCCAGGAAATGTGCTCTGAGTTGGGACGCAGCAAGGAGCAAAGGCAGGCCTGTACCCCTGCCTCATGGAGCTTCCAGTCTCCCAGGGAGGGAGGAGGGCAGGAGATACTCAGCAGGCTTTTGCGAGGCAGACGAGTATGTGCACGGGTGAGGCCCCTTCCTACCCTGCCCTGAATTGCAGCTATGTGGACACCTGTCTGCTTCGCCAAACCTGGGAGGAAGGTTCTGGAGCCGGCTCCCTCTATACTATGGTCAGCCCCAGCGTGCAGCAGGGCCCCTGCAAGGTGTACCGGGCAGGAGCCAGGGCAGGCAGGGATGCTGAGGGTGGTACTGGATTCAGAGGTTTAAGATTCAGTGCTTCCTGGCTCCTCACCCACTGTAGGGCTCTCGGCAGGTGCCTACCTTTTCCGAGACTGAGTTCACCCACCTTCACTGAGAGAACATCTTCCTCCTGGAGCAGGAGGAGATGGAGTCCATAGACCAAAGAGTAACATAATGGCTGGCGCATTGGGTTGCCAAGGGTGGGAGGCACTGGAGAACACAGAGAGGATGCCTTTCTCACATTTGAGATGCCACAGGCCATATGCCTTAGTTTGGGTTCCCCTAGACACAGACCTTGAAGCCAGTTCTCAGGTGCAAGCCCTTTATTTGGGACCTGAAACTTATGAGGGCTGTAGAAATGGGCCAGGGAAAGGAAGACAGTAGAGAAGCTAGGTAATCCAGTCAACTACAAAGGTGGGCCACTAGAACTTCATTCAATAGGGAAACTGGGAAATCATGCACAACGCATTCCTCAGAATTACTTTACCAAGGGTGAGGGAGTTTGTGGGGGTGGGGGGAGGGTGGGCCAACACCAGCTAACTCCAGGAGTCACCACTGGAGGCTGCTCTTGGGTCCCTGCCCCTGGCCCCTCTTGTGTGTGTGGGAAGGGTAGCTATACCCATCCCAGCTTCTTCGTGGGCCTTGGGGCAGATATGGGTCCCAGCCCGCTGGGGAAGGTCAGACTGCAGGGGCGGGAGGGACTTGGTGTGGCCTGACAGCATCAGCTAGCTGCCTAGGGCTGGGGAAAGCCTCATGGAGAAAGAGTAAGGTGAGAGGAGAGGTCCCGCCTGGCAAGTTCACCCAACTGGAGCAATAGGAGGGCCAGTCAGAGCGATGTGGGCACCTGTGCCACTTGGCCCCTCACCTGCCCAGCTCACTGCTTTCCTCTGAGTTTCAGTTTCCTCATCTGTGAAATGGGAAGAAGGTTCTCCTTGTCCCATCTCCCCCTGGGGATTTCAAACAGATAATGGTTTTGCAAATGCAATGGGGACCCCTGCTGAATCTACGAATCAGGCTATGCCCACAAGCCACCCTTTTCAGAGCAGGTAGCCTCCCTACACGAAGTCCCATGGGTCATTTTCTCCTGGGCCAGAGATCGAGCAGGTAGCTCCCCAGAGAAGCACCTGGACAAAACCAATTTTGGGGGACCAAATGCTGGCATGGCAGCTGTTGTCCGATGGAGGGGCTGGTGTACCATGTGAGTACCTGGGAAGGCCACGCAGGGCAGATGGCACCACAGTGAGCCTGTGTGTGGACAGGCCACAGCTCTGCATGACTGGCTGGTGGTGCGTCACAGCGTCCCTGCGTCTCTCACCCCACAGCCAGGGGTGCTGGCTTCTCACCCCCCAGACAGAGAAGGAAGTGGCCTCCAGTGAGAATCTCCTTTGTGCACACATACATAGCTCAGGGCACAACAAGAAGTGCAGAAGGGAAAAAACTCTGACCTGGCAATGCCCATCCTAGGATGGGGTGAGTCACCTGAGGACACCCACTGTGCTGCAAGCAAAGAAGTTATGGAATCTTTATGGATTAAAAGAAAATGCTTTTTGGCATCTCAGCAAGTGACAAAAATCAGATTTCAAAAGAGTGCTTCTAGGAGGATTCCATTTTTCTAAAATATAAAATCAAAAAAAAAAAAAAAAGGAGAAAGAGAAATGTGTTTATGTGCATAGAAAAAGGACTAGCAGGAAATACAGTAAAACACAGCACCTGTCACCTGCTGGTCCACAAGGCTTCTCTCTGATCAAGCCTTCCAGCACCTGGGCAATGCACTAGAAGACAGAGGGCCACCGAGGAACACATTATTGCACACCTGCTCCATGGTCTCAGAGTCTCCCCTCTGTGGACCTGGACCCGTTGCTGTATCCTACCCAGAGATGCCTACTCTGTAAACATGTGATGATTTCCGACCACTGTGGCCTTTGCCCTGAAAACCCTCAAATGCTGCCACAGTGCCAGAAGATTTCAACACCAGGGCGGTCTGATTGGCTCTGTCCATCCCCACCCCACCCTTGTCTAGTCACAGCATAAAGGGGTACGAGCAAATGCTAGATGAGTCAGTGAGTTCATGAATCCAGGGAGGGTCTGCTGGGCCATTTCCCTCTGCAGGGAAGCCCAATGTCCATGCCCATAAGGGGCCTCTCACAGTAGGGCACTATAAACAAGCACACTTCTCCTCAAGCACTTGTAAACTTCCTGGCTTGGCCTTGACTCCCTTGCATGACCTTCAGCAAGCCATATGACTTACTTGACCTGTCTGTCCGTAGTTTCCCTCATTGATAAAGCATGAATAATACTAAGATTTCCCTTATGAGTTCACTATGAGAATTGTTTTAATATCTGTCAAATGCTAGGGCGCCTGGGTAGCTCAGTCGCTTAAGCGACTGACTTTGGCTCATGATCTTGCAGTTCTTGAGTTTGAGCCCCGTGTAGGGCTCTGTGCTGATAGCTCAGAGCCTGGAGCCTGCTTCATATTCTTTGTCTTCCTCTCTCTCTCTGCCCCACTCCCACTCTGTCTCTGTCTCTCTCTCAAAAGTAAATAAAAACATTAAAAAATATATTTGTCAAATGTTTAGAACCATGCACGCAGCAAAGGTAAGCATCACTGAATTATTTAGTAAATAAAATAAGTAAATATACAGATACATGCCTAGCATGTGCACCTGCACCTAGACATGCACACACATGAATGTCCACAAAAACACACGTGTCCACACTCCCACGTGATCCAGCAGAGCATGGACTTTGATTTGCTTTTTCCAGATGTGTTTTGAGGTCAAATATGTGTACTCTGCCACGGCCAATGGGCAAAGGGAAGTTTAGGGCTATAGGCTGCCCTAAACAAAAATAAACCACTGAGCAAAAGTCTAGCCAGTGTACTGACCGACAGCCATGAGTGAGAACCCTGGTCATTTGCACCAATCCAGTTACCCGCCTGGCCCAGGCTTTTCTACGCCAGTGTGCTTTTCTGGTCAGAGAGCACCTGCCCCACCCAACCCTGTGTCAGGTGACCCCAGACCCACTGGACCTCAGCCATGCACGACACCTCTCCCTGGAGATATGGAGCTACCAGAGCAAATGCTGGTGGGCAAGAACACACAGAAAGCCCAGATAAACTCCGCCTGCCTTGCCTCCTTCCTGTAGGTTTATAAGAGGCCTTACCTCTATAATTCTTTCCACGGGCTCCTTTATCTGACCTCAAGCTTCTGTGTAGAGGGCTGGGGAGAGCAGAGGAGATGCCCTAAGTGGGGATTTCAGGGAGTTTCAAAGCCCAGTCCAAAGCACTCTATTTGTTGGGCTTAGTATGACAGGTTCTTATTTTTACACGCCAGTACTTCAGGAGTTTGACATATATGGTGCCCAGGGCCAGTTACACATAGGTGTGTAGCCTCTGCAGCTACATGGGGCTCTGTACTTGGTTTCATGCTCGGTTGCCATCTTGAAACTATCAATAATTTTTGAATGAGGGCCCACATGAACTCTTATTTTTCAGTGGAGTGGGTCCCACAAACTATGTTGCTAATCTTGATGGTCTTCCACATTCAGAAGTTCCCATGGGGAACTTGAGACCCAAACTAATCCCTTCCTCTCTCCAGCTGGGCACCAGTGGCTAAGTCATACCCCCTGTTGGGATTTTACTTTCCCCATCTGTAAAATGGTAAGGAGAGAGCAAGCCGCCAGAATTCTGGACGTCACAGACCACTATCATTACCAAAAGAGGGAGGGGAAAAGACACAGGATCACAACATTAAAGCCCAACTACCACCTGTCCTCACTGACATTTTCTAAAGGAAAGAACAACAATAAATAGTAAAAAGGAAATTGAGAATAAAGTACAATTCTTTAAAGAATGAATTTAACTTCATCAAAAACTCCCTAACTTTTCACTTTTCTAATTACTTTCGGGGAAAGCACTGGACCACATGGGCATTTCAATCCTTCCAACGTTATTTTGAAAGTCAAGCCTTCCTTTAGGACTGGTGTGGAAAGGTCTGGTGTGTATCTATGGCTTAAGGGCACTGGCTTTTCTGCTCAGTTCCCCTCCCCTCCCGGCTCACTCCACCGGCACTTTCTAGACCACCGCTGAGGACTGGCCTCTACGAAACGCCAACACAGCGCTTGACAGTAGCCTCATGAATCAGGCACAAACTGGCCCTAATTTATTGGTGCACATGGTAAAATTACCCTCCAAATGGAATGTCCTAAATCACCCACTGCCTAAATCACCTTTGTCCTTAAAGGGAGGCAAAGGTATCTTGAACTGAATCCCAGAATTATCGATTTCAAAAGAGCAAACTTTGATCCACTGCTGCTGTGTTAATCAAGTGATTGGGGAGGCCCAGCCCCTCGCTGATAGCGCACCTGTCACAAGACATCCCCAACCCTCTACTTTCTCTCTTCATACATCTCTCTGTAGAGTCATGCTGAAGTCATGCATGACTCACAGGGACAGACTCCTGGAGTTGAGGGTCCTTTGGTGCCAGGACCTAAGAACCTCAGGCTAGAACCTCCAAGAGCTGGAGCATTTTAGAGCATTCGAACTGGCAAGAGGCTTACAGAGGTGATGCTGATGACGAAGATCTTGAGCACCTAGTATGGGCCAGGCACTTGACTACGTGCTTTCACACAGAGGGTCTTATTTCATCTTGCTAATTACACCATTTCCAGATGACAAAATCAAAGCTCAGAGAGGTTTAGTAGTTTCCCCAAGGCCATAGAGCACACAGGCGGTGCAGGCTTCACTCCAAAACTTTGGTTCTTCTATGCCACCCACGGCCTGTTGCATGAGTTTCTAATATCCTGGATTCCTTCTCGACAGCAGGAGGAAATCTCTGAAGGGAGGTTTGAAAGGAAGAGAAGGAAGCTCTGCCAATTTGGCTCTGATGTGCCAACCTTGGGCAAGGGCCACCCCTGACACTCCCTCAGTCAGCTGGGTGCCGGGAGTCTCCCTTCCTCTTCCTCAGCCGCCCTAGGACTGAAGCACACCTGCAACCTGCCTGGGCCACACCTGGGGAAGCAGCCGCTTCCGCCTGCAGCCTGGAACTCTGCGTTTCGCTTCCAGCAATTTCCTGCCTCCATCCCCTACTGCCTCATCCTTCCTGCCAGAAAGATCCCACCTCCTCCTCCTCCTCCCCACCACCACCACCACCACCACCAAAAATAGCGCAGTATAGTACAGGAGGAGTCCTTACATTAGAGGGAATGAGGCCCCGGGGCCTCCCTCCTCACATCCCCAACCCCCAAACCTGGAAGCCTCACTCAGCACTAGAAGGTGAACGTGACCTCGCCTCTTGCTTCATTAATAAGAGTTACTACTTGGACAGTGCCCAGCATGCACTAAGTTATCGTTATTTTCAAAGAGGCCTGTAAAGTAAGCCTCATTGGTCTCCCGGTAGAGTGGGAGGGAATTTTATGGTAGAGCTGGTTCATTTTTCATCTTGTTAGGGTAAGCCCTGCTGGATTTGAAAAATCCAAGTGTCCACACATACCATGAGGACCAGAGGAACTGGAGATGTTCCATCTGTGGAAGAGAAGGCCTGGGGTCAAGGTGGCCAGCCTGAAATCCCTACAGGCCCTCACAGCCCAGAGGTGTTGGTCTTGATGTGTCTGAGAGGATGTCTAGGAATAACTCAAAATAGACTCTCCTGGGAAAAAAGTGAGCACCCCATCATCTTTATGGGAGTTCCATCATGCCCATTTCCTTGGGATAACACAGGCGATGTGGGCTGGGACTGGGAGGAGGTGTCCCTTCAACACCCCTCTTCCTCCCGCAAGAAGAATGCACTTTCTGGAGACATTTAAACCGATGCCCCAGCTGACTAGCTGTTTTGAAAGGGCCAGGACTGGGCCCACCCCAGTGGTCTGGATCTACTCCCTGTCTCCCCACATTAATGTCATGCCCATCCTCTGATCTGTGGACCACAGGTCTAAACAGATGGTCCTGAGCTCCCCATCCATCCTAGACTCCATAACTGGAGTGTCACAGCCTTATGGACTGGCTTGGACAGGCTGTACAGCTCCCATCCCCTTCCCTGCACCTTTGGCTGGAAGAGTTGGCATGGTAAGTAAGGCAGGGAGGGTCCTCAAAGGCTGCCCCCAACCTTTTCTGCCCAAGAAAACTTTGCTGTAAAATACCAACACCCTCTCCAGAACTGCCTTCCAGATGTAAGAAGGGGAGAGGTGGCTTGGGTTTAAAGAGAAACTGGATTCCCATTCATGAACTCCCCATACCAAGGGCACCTAACAGGTAAAACGGGTTCCGCCATTGATTAATGAGCTGGGGTAATAATGGGGCTCACCCTTCGTCATTAAAAATATTAACCTTGTTCCTGGCCGAGTGATAAAACCCATAAACCCAGGGCCCACAAAGCTCTCTCATGACCACACTTCCCATCTGCCAGGGGAGGGAGGCAGGGTACACCTTGGGGGTAGGCCAAGAAAGGGACAGAGCTCTTTGGAAAGGCCACGGACATGCCATAGAATCAACTGCAGGTGGGCAGGAGGGGGAAATAATGCCTTAACTGGTCATGGGTATGCAAGAACCCAGGGGTCTTTGCTGCCTGGGACCTTTATTAAAGTGATGTTTTGCTCACATGGTCTAACGTACCTTCCCAAAGGCAAACTTGCCCACTGGCTGTGTTGACAGTAGTGTGACAGTATGACTTGCGCTACTGGGGAGGAAGATGGTCTCCCTCAATCTGAACAAACCGAGGGCCACCCATCATCACATGCAGCTCTGAGCCCTGCATTTCAGATCAAGAGCTGCCACTGGGAAGACAAGGAGCCTGGCCTCCATGTATCACGAGCATGGTGGACGAGACCAAGGGGCACGTATGTTTTAGAGAATATTCAGGGATATGTGTGCGCGGTGCGGGATGGGTGGTTAATCCCTAGAACAGGATGTAGATGTGTTCTGTGGGGTCAGAGAGGACAGAATGAGGGCCGAACAGCAGAGGTTATAGAAAAGATTGCAACTCGGTTTTAGGAAGGATGTTTGATCAGACAGAGCTGATCAAAATGGAATAGGATATTTTGAGACACAGCGAGCTCCCAGCCATAGGAATCTCTAGGCAGAACCTGGTTGAGCACTTGGCCAAGAGAAGGACCTAGATTAAGAATCTTCACCATTGGAAACTCTATAGGATTTTTACAGTACTCCAAAGCATGAGACTGAGGGCATGGGAGACAGTGTTGAAGCGGTTGGCCCAACCTTATAAAAGTGCCTTCTCTCACTTCCACAAAAAGCCCCCAAGCATTCTGGCTCTGCAGTACTAGTTGTACCGGCTCATTCCCCAAAAGCATGTGAGGGTGGGAGGCTAGATAAGCCTGCCTTCAGAAAGGCAGCATCAGTATCTAGGTGAAGATGAGACACAGGCGGTGAGTGTGAGCTCAGCATCTCTAGGGATCTCCAAGGTAGGGACACCTGGGCCACTCAGGGGAAGGAGGGTCTCAGCCTAAGCTGAGACAGAGCTTCTTCCTCTAACTGCATCTGATAGGCTGTGTACCGTGGGAGAAGCACAGAATCACATGCAAAACACTTCCATACTGGAATTCAGCAATGCCCATGGGGGGCTAGGTACTGGGGACAGAAGAATAAATATAGCTTGATGTCTGCCCTCAAGAAGGGGAGAGTCTAGTAAGAGAGGTCAGCAAATTTCCTCTATAAAGAGCCAAATAGTAAACAGTTTGGTTTGCAGTCTTTATGGCAACTACTCAAACTCAACTGCTACTGTCATGTAAAAGCAGCCAGACACACGAGATAAATGGGAGTGGCTCTGCGGCAATAAAACTTTATTTACAAAGGCAGGCAGCAGCTAGATTTGGCCCAAGGGCCACAGTTTGCCCACCTTTGGTCTAGTCCAATGGTTCTCAACAGGCTGCACATTAGAATGACCTGGGGGGCTTTTCACAAACAGCAATGCCTGAGCTCCACCCCGCATTCCAATCTAAGTGGTCAGAGGTAGAGGCCTGAGATCTGCATTTTCTAAAATCTCTCCCAGGTGATTGTATCATGGAGCCAGGACTGAGAATCACTGGTCTCTAGCAGAAGACAGGCACTTGTAATCCACCTATTCTCTCACAATGATCCAGAGGATTTCACAAACCCAGCCCAGGGGAAGTGACTCGCTCAAGGTCATATGGTGAGTCAAGAGGCAAGGATTCCCAGCCAATGAGTATTCCCCTGCACCACAGCAGACACACAGATGGGCTCACAACCCCATCCCAGAGCTCGGGATGCAGGTACATTCTAGCTCATGTCCCCCTTGTTCCAGGACCATGAGGACCCTGGAGAAATACCAACCACATTCACCCAACCCACTGTAAGTAATGCATGGGACCTAGCCTCTCCCTAGGCCAAACCTCAGTGACGTCAAACTAACACAGGAGAAGAATTCCCAAAACGTCTCCCTTTCCTTTGAGGAAAAGGTTCCATCTGGGAGGAACAAAAGAGGACTGTAAAAACTGTATTTCCTCAGTCCTAAGAAGGGCAGCCACAGGAAACTCTTTACCAATGACACCACTAAGGACCTGCCAAAACGTGCCGCCTGCCCAGAGCTCTGCCCATGCAGGACTTGGGCACAAGGAACCCCCAGAGCCCTGGGGAATGTTGCAAGAGCTTGGCTGAGGCTGGGCAGCCACTGGCAGGGATGAGCTCAATGTCTACAGAGCAAACGCACTCAGGCAGACAGGGCAAACCCAGGCATCCCTGGCCTTGCAGGAACTCTGCGGGTGGCCAGGGAGCCTCTGAGAATCAGACCCTCCCTCCTCTCCATGGAGCGGGGGAGGGGGACAGTCAGGGGCTCAAGAGAGCTAGCCTTGGCCTAATTATGACTGTAATAATACAATAAGCAGCTACCAGGGGCTATGTTCAGTTCTTTTAACACTCACGACAACCCTATGGAGTAGGTTCTTACATTGTCCCCGTTGTACAGATGAACAAACCAACACACAGGGTGGCGGAGGAGTCAGTGAGTTAGTCAGGATTCAAGCTCAGCTGCTCTGTCCTGGATTAGGGCTCAAAGGACTTCAGAGTGAATCTACCAATGCATGGCCTTCCTGCAGGGATAGTGAAACAGACCCAGCGAAAGTAAGGGGCTGGGCAAGACCAGTTCTAGGTACCACCCCTCAGAGAGCCCTCTCTTCACCCAGAAGGGGCCTGCCAGATCTGATGACACATAGCAATGGGCTCGCGCAAAGTGCTGAGGGCTTGCTCAACTGGAGAGTGAGCCAGCTCTGTCCACCAGCCTGTCCAGGAGACCCCCCCTGTCATTTAGGAACTTCTCATCCCACTTCCGGGGTGGGGAGGGCCGTGTGCTTGTTTCCAGAGTCATGCAGCTCACATGCAGAGCTCTCGGACCTCAGGTTCCCCATCATGGTTCTTGGCCCAGCCGCGCCCTCCTCAGATGCTCCCTTCTCTAATCACTGCATATTCAACTTCCGCCCAGTCTCCAAGGGACAGTGCTTGAAAACATGAACTCTGGAGTTAGATCTGAGTTCAAATTCTGGCTGTGCCACCTTGGGAAGCTTGCTTAACCTCTCTGGGCTTCAGTATCTTCATCTATAAAGTGAGGATAGTGACAGAGCCCGCCTCAGTGCCCGGCAATGGTAGGGGCTCAGCTATATCATCTTAGTTCTGTCTGCGCCTCCACTCAGCCTCCCTGGGCCGCCCTTGGGGCAGACCCCATGCTGGGCTCTGGGACATGAAGCAGAACCAGACACTACTGGGGTCCTGCAGGAGTTCCAGGCTACTCAGGTTCAGACACAGGTTCACAAATAGCTGTGAGGGGCTAAGAAGTGACATTTCACATCCTGTCACACTCTCACAAGATTTTTTTAAAAATCTGGCTCCTTTCCCACTAACTAAACTCTGTTTCACTAACTCCTGACAAGTTGTGTAAGAGTTTTTAAAAATCAGGTCAAACTACATTTGGAGAGCTCCAAAAGGCTCCCAGAATTTTCTCCCTCCCTTACTTTGCAGTCTGGGTTTGGCTGTCCTACTCCCACTCTCTCCCACCCTGTGCCCCTACAGATATGTGCCCCATTCCATGCATTCCAAGCACACCAGAGCTCAGCAGCCACAGAACAGGGTGGGTACACCAGGACCAGGCTTGAAGGGACCTCCAGACTTAAGAGCCACAAGGATAAGAGCCTCCGGAATAAGGCCACAAGGCAGGCCTTATTCTATCATAAAAGCAATGGACCCAGGAGCCCCATTAACAAACACTCTTCCCAGCTCAGAGTGTCTCTTACTCTTCTCAACAACCCATGAAGTCATCATGGTTAGCAAGTCTTCCTAAATTGGGGCTCCAAGGCGGGGCCTACACCCATGCATCTTTCTGGTACCTGTGGGGCCTGGCACACAATGAGGTCCTCAGGAAGTGAAAAAGTACATTTTACAGGGGAGAAAACTGGCTCAGAGAGATTAAGAAACCTGCCCAAGGTCACACAGTGAGGAGAAACAGCAGGTCTGCCTGGGGACAAGGAGAAGCTGGGTATCAAGAGTGACAGTGGGCAGGGACCATGGGCGGTGGTGACTGGAAGGTGACAAGAAAAGAGGAAAAGGCAGATGAAACCCCAGGGAGGAAGTGCCTGACCAAGACAGGACAAAGATGGGGGATGGGGGAAGGCGGCTAGAGAAGGGCCAGAGGGAGGGAGAAGATAGAAGTTTTTTAAGACGGACTGTCAGCTGTGAAGCACAGGTTTCTAAACTCCTGAAGCTTATCAGACAAGGCTGACGGGAGGGTGTGACAGCCCAGGACAATGCAGCGCCGGAAAGGGTTTGCCACAGTTTTCTTCTCTCGAAAAATGTAGATAATTTGTTGTTAGAATGATGAAAAGCATCCTAAGGATAAAGAGCTCTGTCAAATGCTGCTGTTGGCCCTTTTCATGCCCAGAACTGTCCCAAACCCAGCGACTGGCATCTTAAAAAAAAATTTTTTTTTTCAAAACTCGATTCTGATTTGTCGTTCCATCTAAATCAGAAGAAAAGTGACATGATGGACTCTTTTACCAAAAAGTGCACTTTGAATGACAATCCCAAGAAAAAGCTGAGTGTAAGACTTTATTACAGTATGTGAATTACTCTGTCGTTAGCCTGTTTGTGTGACAGCAGATTTCAAGGTTGCAAGATCCAAAGAAAGGGGGTCATGGCCTAGGGCCAAGGACTGCATCCGATTTTGTGGCAAAGGAGTGTGTGAATGAACGGATTCCATGCTTCTTGGCTCAAGCACTCTGATTTTACAACCCTCTGCCCCTCCCTACCGCGCGCCCTCCCCCATCTACAGAGCAGAGGTCACAAAGCCACAAGGTCCCCTTGTAATCCTACTTCCTGTAGATGCCAGTCTGGCTTTCTGAACAACCTCTTTAATTTGACCACACAACCCGCGGTTGTCCGGAAACAACTCTGATGTAAGAAACCACTCAGGGAAGCTCAACTACCTCGTAAGTCCAAGACACTCCTAGCCTGGGGCCTGCCATCGATTGACGGCCAGCCCTGGCAGGGGCCACACGTGGCGACCTGGTTCTGATAGGCCAGGGGAGAACAGCAGGAATTCTGCCAGGGGGCTCCTAACAGGAATTTGGCAGCCTGTGCCCTGCCCTCCACAAATCCCTGGGTCACAGTTTTATTTTGAGCCAGCATCGCTGGTGCGGGCTCGGGGGCCACCCTCTAGAGCTGCACCACAGAAAGCTGTGTTGATAGCAGCCTGGCTCCTGCAGTGCAATTGTTCCCAGAGGGCAAGACTTGCTATGTGTCCTCAGAAATTCACAAACCACGCCTACAGTTCTTCCCCAGACCCTCAGTTCCTTCAGAGAAATGCAAACAGTGGCCGAACTTCCAGCTTCGGAGAGGCAGAGAGAGCCAGGAAAGGCTAGGTTGTGGGCCACTGGCTGGCAACCGTCTGACCCTGGGCAAATCTCAGCAGCCTCATGGGGAAGACAGACAGACAGTCAGTCACCTGCGGGCCATCAGGAGGTAATGAGACTATGTGTGTGAAGCCACACAAAGGTCGAGGAGGCCATTATCACTGAAGCGGGCTGCAGAAGGGTGCCTCCTTGAACATGCATTAGCACCTATGCCGTGTGAGACGGAGGAGGAGGAGACGCAGAGAGGGGACAAGTCCACAGGTTTTGACCACTCACCTGAAAGGGATGAGACACAATCTCCTGAAAAGCTGTCCTGGCCACTGTGCTCTACACCAGTGAGAACGGGCAGGTGGGCAGCTCTCCCCTGGGCTCAGGTGGGAGCAACAGCCTAAGGCATCTAGAGGCAGGTGTGGGAGTGAGGGACAGAGCAGTAAAGAGACCAGGCAATAATGCTAGAAAGATTGTGTCGTGGGTGCACAGCAAAGACACAGAGAAACAGAGTTTGGAGCGGATTCTGAGGGCTCTGTTTTGGGGCTTTACTGGAAATGGAGAGCATGTCAATGTCCGGAAGTGGAGGGGAATCGTGTGCTCAACAGGACAAGGGGAGGTGGAGAATGGGGGGCAGGGGAGTGGAGGAGTGGGATGGAAATGTAGTCACAGTGGGGAAAGGTGACAGGGTTGATCTAGAAGACACCTGTCCCAGGCCTGGCTGGCTCAGTCTGTGTGCGACTCTCGATCTTGGGGCTGCGAGTTTGGGCCCCACGTTGGGGGTACAGATTACTTAAAAATAAAATCTTAAAAAAAAAAAAAGAAAGACACCTGCCCCCAGAGATGTTTACAGGGAAGTTAACTTTGAAGACCTGGTACTTGGTGGGGCTGGAACAGATGAGGTCTTAGGACATTTATCCTCATTCAAGTCCTCTCTTCTCTGGGCTAAAAGGCCACGGCTTCATTTCTTCCAGCCGGAGAAGGAGGGCCAAAATGCAGTCACCACCAGGTGCTCTGTTCTTTTTCTACACAATCAGAAACAGGCCCTTTGTGCCTGATACCCAAAAGCCCTCTTCGGTAATCATTTTATCTTTGCCTGTAAGGGCTCTGCCTCAGCTGCCTTTCCCACCACCGTGCACACACACACACAGCTGCCTCTACCACCCAGCAATGAGCTCTGTATGGGGGTGGGGCACAGTCATGACACGGCACAATTACACATGAGGTGGGCCAGGCAGACACGAGCAAGACCCAGAGGCATGACCTGCGGGTAGGGGGACAGAAGAGGCAGACTGTGTCTGAGTTTTGCAGAGGGACAGGATCTGAGCTGAACCTGCATTTGCTAGGCGGGATGCGGTGCGGGAGGGAGGACAGGCATGCCAGCCTCAGGAATGGGCATGGGCAAAGCTGCAGAGCAGTAGAGATTCAGTGAGTTTAGGGAAGGATGTTCTCCAGCATAGCAGGAAAAGGATACAGGGAGCACTTTGTGGGGGGCCTTGAATACCAGGTTATAGCAACTCGACATTATTCCAGAAGGCAGTGGGAAGCAATCGGAGATTCCGAGAAGCCAAGTAACCATAGCAAAGTTGTGCTTTCACTGGAGGCTTATAATGTCAGCTGTCCTCCAGGTCAGGGTCATAGGTGGGGCCGGTACTGAACGCACAAAGCACAGCAGAGAAGAAAGAGCTATGGCAGAAGCCTGCGGATCACCAAAACATAGCCAGCCACAGTCGGCTTTCAAACCCACTTTTTATGAATAGTGCTTTGGGCCTCGGTGGAAACAACCTCATTCTCTACCTATTTCCTTTTTCATTCTTCAATTTTCTCCCGAGTTTCTGAGTACGGATCTCCTGAGGAAGTCATTAACAGGAGCTGCAGTCTGTTCTAATTATAAAGGACGCTCAGAGTGCCAAGGCAGACGAGGAAATCATGCCCATGTCTGGCCTCACAAACGCACTGGGGCATTGGGTTAAACAGGCCCATGGTGGGACCACACGGGATCAAATGCTGCGTCTGTCTTGTGCTAGGGTGCTGCACATGTTACTTAATAAACGCCTGGGCCCGGGTCTTCTCACTGGGGATAATAAAAATACCTATGACAAGGGTTGTTGCAAGAAGGAAGCAAAGAAGAGCTTAGCACAGCACCTGGCACAAAGTAGGAGCTTAGTACATATTAGTGAAATCGCCCATTATCTCCAGTTGGCATTTAACTGCAAACCTCAACTCCAAACTGTGCACATGCCCTTTAATTACTAAGGGACTGTGCTGTGTGATGACTAATGTACTGGGCTGGGAGTGGGGAGGCCCAGCCCTGCTCAGGGGGCTCCCTGATTTGGGGTGATTTCCAGCAATTCACTTCTCTACCCCAGGAGGCCCGCTCGCTCTGCCTCCTGGAGCGGCTGAGACAATACAAATGTGAGGGCCCAAGGCAAACTATAAAGTACCATGTGAGGGGCCAGTGCTCCCCTGCCTCCAACTTCAGCTGGAGTGAAAGAAGGGATCCGCCTCAGCAGGAGAGGCATTTCCAGCTCGCCCATCTGTTGGCTTCCCTCAGAAATCACGGTGACAGGCTCTTCGAAGGCCAGCCCAAGGAAAGAGATGCCACAGCCAGAGCAGCAGGGGCTCATGTCCAGCCTGGCCCAGCATGGGCTTTCCTGGAGTGACACATAGCCCAGACTAGAAATCAAATTCCTCTTAATTCCCATTATGGGCCGGGCCCTAGGTTTCCCCTGCACCCCTGTGGTAATGGAGGGCCAACCAGGGGCCTCTCAGACCCACTACTAACATCGCAGAACCACAGCACTCTTTGGCCAGGCCCTTGGAGCCACTCAAATGCCTCCCTCTGCCAGATACCCAGAGTCCCACCTGTTCTCCGTATGAGTTCCAAGCCCACACCTTTCCCACCAGACCCCACCTGTACTTCCATGATTTGGGCCAAGCTGTGCCCTCTGCCTGGAATACTCATTCTTTTCCCCAGCCACGTCTCAGGGCCAGACTGAAACCTACTCCCACCTCTTCCGAGGACCCTGCCCCGATCCCCCTCCTGGAATCAATCAATCAGATGCCGCTGTAATGGTGACCATTTTGCTACGTGGTAGAAGGCCTGGTGTCTGCTGCCCTGCCCCTCTAGCTTCCTTCTCTCCACTTATCCCACAATGCCCTGTTCTATATTCTCCACTGCCCAGGCCAGTGGGCTCCCCTAGTACATGTACAGGGAACTGAACTGCTGTCCCCCTCCTCCGTGAACGAGTTAATGGTTCTACTACTTCAACTCTAGGGACTGACATCTTAACTGTGTATTTTCCAGTCTGAAAACAGTGAGTTGCATCCTCCCTGGAAAAGTGGTCTCTGAGGGCAGACGGGCAAAACCACTTAGCCGTGGGGTCAGCTGCCTTTAGGCAAGAGAAGCCCAAGGTGACCTAGCCTGGGAATGTGTAGTGAGAATGTGGCGGGGACAGAAACCGAAGGTCAATAGTACTCTCCCCTCCCCTGCCACAAGAACCATCAACTGAGTCAGCAAGTCCTGGGGAGAGTTGGTGCAGGCGCCTTTAATCCTCCCAGAATACGCTGGCAGCAGGGGAAGCTCAGAGGGGCAGGCCTCGCGTCAGGGCCACGGCCCCTGTGCTGCAGCCAGCAAGCTGAGGCGGCGACCTGGAGAGGCAGGCAAGCCCTGGCTCTGCCTGGCAACCCACTCCAACCTGCCACTGCACATAAATTACAGGGAGGAGGCCAGTGGCCAACTGGCTTCAAGGCCAGCCCTGCCTCTCTCCAGCACAAGGAAGCTTTGTGAGGCTCAACACCTCATTATCTGGCATCTCAGCCACACCGGAAAGGGCAAATAATGGGGTAAGCACGACACATGTTGTGCAGACGTCCCTCCCTGCACAAACCTGTCCTTTCGTCCCCACTCCTTATGGGGTGAAGTCTCAACTCCTTCATAGAGCATTTGTGGCCCTTCAATCTGACCACAAATCTTTCCAGAAAAACCTCCTTCTGGCCTAATGCATGTATTTGTGCAAATAATCTGTTGTGGGGCGCCTGGGTGGCTTAGTCAGCTGAGCATCTGACTTCAGCTTGGGTCATGCTCTCATGGTTCGTGAGTTCAAGCCCCGCATCAGGTTCTCTGCTGTCAGCCCAGAGCCTGCTTCAGATCTTCTGTCCCTCTCAGTCTCTGCCCCTCCCCTCCTCGCATTCTCTCTCTCTCAAAACAACAAAAAAACACATTAAAAAATAAAAAGAAAAAAAATCATTGTTGAGCACCTACTATGTGCTGAGAATGAAGGAGATGAAGGATCCCTGGGTTCCACCATCCCAAAGCCTGTGCAGATCACACACAAGCCCCAGCTTAGAGCTCTGCATACAGGGGGTGCTGAGTACTTGGTAGCTATTATCGTTCCCACCCACTCCTGAGGAGAGAGGAAGCTGCTCTTCCCAGATGCTCGCCTGCCCACTCACCTATAAAGCTCACTACCACACTAGACAGGTGGGCACCAAAGCCATTCTGCCCGCTGGAGACCTACCAGGTGCCTATCATTTAGAGTGTGCTGGCTGCTCTGGAGGGCCCTGGGGTTTGGGGAGCTGCCCTACGCTGGAGTTACTGGAGGTCTGGGGACCTGGGGTTTCACAGCACACTGGACCCACAACCAACCTCTGTGAGGCCGCTCATGTGATGAGCATTCCTGGGCCCACTGCAGGCTGCATGGGGTGTTCTCGCAGCTGCTCTCCTGGAGTCATGACGTGTGTGACAGCTCCTGCCAGTGGCATGGACATGGGTACATAGAGAAAGGAAGGGTGGGAGATCAAGAAGCTTCCTGAATGGCTTGACAGCTGAGCTGGGCTGGGGAGGATGAAGAGGAAAAAGGTATAATACATGTAAAGATCGAAGGGCACAGAGGTAAAAATCCTGGCGGAATGCAGAGGTTTCCAACTGGTGGGCCAGGAAATAGGGAGCAGTGGGAAGCTTTTCAGAGAGATAAGGGTCAGCTTGAACTTCACGCTATGAGTCTAGACATGACAGAAGCCAATGAGGAGTGTTTAAGAAATGACATGTCCAGAGTCACTTTTGAAAGACAGAAGATGAAGGACCAACCACGAGTCAAGACTTAAGCACTATGGGACGTCAGGTATGAGGTTTTTCTTCGGACAGAATTTGGAAGAGCTGTAATAGTAAGCAATCTGACAATAGATCAATTTCCTAAACATTTATAATGAACCAGACTATACAAAAAGAGACCCTCCACAGGATAACAGGGTTGTAGGAAAATATGGTACATCTTTAAAGACATACTTTTTGACAAGAGAATGTGGGCAACTTTGGTGCAACTAAGTAATGATCAAAGATCTCATGGCATGTGTAGGTCAGAGAAGGCTTGTAAGAGCAAGGTGGTGGGAGGGGACTCCCATACAATCAGGAGGTCAAAACAGGTATGTATAAAGTACAGAAGGAACGAGTGAACATAGGCTATAATTATGAAGATATGTGCCTAAGTTTTTATTTTTTTCAATTTTTAAAGGATTTTGTTAAGTTTATTTATTTATTTATTGTGTGTGTGTGTGTGTGCGTGTGTGTGTGTGTGTGTGTGTGTGTGTGTGAGAGAGAGAGAGAGAGAGAGAGAGAGAATGAGTGGAGGAGGTGCAGAGAGAGAGGGGGGGAGAAAGAGAATCCCAAGCAGGCTCCGTGCTGTCAGCACAGAGCCCGACACAGGGCTCAATCTCACGAACTGGGAGGTCATGATCTGACCCGAAATCAAGAGTTGGACACAACCAACTGAGCCACTCAGGTGCCCCTAAAGATTTTATTTTTAAGTAATCTCTGCACCCAACGTGGGGCTCGAACTCACAACCACAAGATCAAGAATCACATGTATGTTCCACTGACTAAGAGAGCCAGGAGCCTGGTGGCTATGGTTTTGAACTAGAAGTCTGCAACGTTTTATTTCTGTAGTCAAGTTTTATTGAAACTCAACCCCACCTGGTCATTTATCTATTGTCTCTGGCCACTTGTGCACTGCAAGGCTGGCACTGAGTAGCTACAACAGAAACTGCTGCCCCAAAGCCTAAAACACTTAATGGCTGGCCCTCTATAGAAAGTTCGGCAGCTCCTATGTGACACACATGGGAACTCACCCAACCAGAATGAGTGACCACCCTGGGAGGCAACATACTTACCCCCAAAGCCCCTCTGGCTCCTCTCTGAGTCGGGCCCCCATAGGAGGCCACACATTTCTTTGAACATCTTGAGGTGGTAAACCTTCCATCCTCTAGATTTAATTTCTGGAAACTGCCCAAGGCTTTTCCAAACTAATTCAGGTGAAAAGGTGGGTGTTCGCGCCAAGGAATGAAACGAGCGAGCTTGCCAGGGGCAGGACGCGTGCCTTAGACGCTGGATGAATTGAAACCGCAGTGAGAAATGAGGTTTCATTAGAGAGTTACGCAACTTTATTCCTTGTGTCTTATTAATTGGGGACAACAGTCATCTGATGTTTGGGCCAGAGCCTGACAGTAAAAAAGCCTCAGTTGCTTGTGACTACTTCTTACAAGACCAACCGCATTCCACAGGAACCTAACAAGGGGGATGGCTATCCTAGAAAGTTTTTGAAAAAGACAGGGCCTTGTGACAGAGAAGAACACCTGGTTATTTTATACATGGAGACACTGTGGCCCAGAGAGGGGCTAGGACTTGTCCAAAGTCACCCAGCCATGGAAACTTGAAGTTCAATTTATCCAGAGTGGCTACAGTGTTCCAGGTTCTGAGCCAGCAGCTTTAGGGGTACATAAAAAATGAATACAAGGGCTCAGTTGGCTAAGTGTCCAACTTCAGCTCAGGTCACCATCTCATGGTTTGTGAGCTGGAGTCCCACATCCGGCTGTCTGCTGTCAGCACAGAGCCTGCTTCGGATCCTCTGGCCCCCACTCGTGCCCCCCTCCCCTGCTTCAGTCCTCTCTCTCAAAAATAAATAAACATTAAAAAAAAAAAAGAACACATGTTCTCCAGGAATGGAGTCCCTGGCAGCCAAGAAGATGAGAATGTCAATGAAAACAAGGAAATTTGATAGGCCTTGGCCATGTCCCCCTGACCTAAATCCGTTTCCTTTGGTGAAATGTGGACAATATCCTCCTTAGAGAGCTCCTGGGAGGATTGGTGATTTGATGTACCTAAAGCACCCAACAGAGTACAGCATACAATGGGTGTTCAATAAAAAGCAGCTTGGGGAGCGCTTGGGTGGCTCAGTAGGTTGGGTGTCTGACTTCAGCTTAGATCATAATCTCACAGTTTGTGGGTTCGAGCCCCATGTCGGGCTCTGTGCCGACAGCTCAGAGCCTGGACCCAGTTTCAAATTCTGTCTCTCCCTCTCTTTCTGCCCTTTCCCCACTCAAGCTCGGTCTCTCTCTTAAAAATAATTAAACATTAAAAAAATTAAAAACAAAAACAAAAGGTAGCTTGGGGCGCCTGGCAGGCTCCAGTTGGTAGAACAGGTGACTCTTGATCTCGGGGTTGTAAGTTCGAGCCTCACGTTGGGTGTAGAGATTACTTAAAAAATAAAAAATAAAATCTTAAAAAAAAAAAAGCAGCTCATAATCTCAGGCATGAAAGAAAGCAAGATATTTTCTTGTTTCAATATTCTATGATCCTTACCCACAAGTGCGCGCGTGTGCACACACACACACACGCCCTTCCATACAGGAAACTCTTCAAGACTGTAAGGCTTCACTGGGCACCTGTCATGTGCAAGGCCCGCTTCTGCCTGCCTCCTACAGGGAAGTTAACAGAGGGGAAAAACTGCAATCTGCCTTTGGAGCAGCCACGTCCCCAGCCCGAGGGAACAGTCCCCTCTCCCGGCTAACTCCTTCAGCCGACCACAGTTGTAAACACAGCACAGACAAATAGGAACGGGGAAACAGAAGCAGATGAAAAGCGAGTTGTTAGGGCTTTTAGAGGCAACCAGGATAGATTCCTTCCAAAGTGGCAAGGGAAAATCCCCACACCTTTCCAGGTCGGGAATAAAGCCAGTAAATCGCTCCACAATGGCCATTCTCCTTTCATGGAATAATAGCCCAATGCACCAGCGGCAGTCAAGGGAGAGAGGGCGTGCAGTTGTGGCTTCCTGTGCCTGGCAGCACAGTTCCGATACAGGTCCCTGCCCAGACTCAGGCTGTGACCACCGACACAGACAGATGATGTCCTGATGGAGCGCAAAGGGCCAGCACTGGCACCGAGCAAGCCTGGTGAGCTTATATAACAAAGGGCTTGTCACCACTTCCTGTGATCCTCATTGCCCACATTCCAACACAATGAGACACTCTCAGCCCTGCCTTTGAAGTTCAACAACTCATTCAGATGGCAGGGCTGAGAGGCAGAGAGCTCACACTGGCTTGCCTTTTCCATTCTCCTTTGCACTGAGATATCATTAGCTTGTAAAAAAAACAAAAACAAAAACAAACAACAAAAACAAAAAAAACAGAAGTATTTCAGCCATTAAATAATGTTTGTGTTTAAAATCTGAAAAATACCCAATCTTCCGGTGGCAACCATTGTTCACATTTGGATCTATTTACTTACAGCCTATTTTCTACATAAGTATGTATGAATGGGGTAGCGGGGAGAATACGAACAGTTTTTTATATCTGACCCCTTCCCCTCTGGACGGTTCTGCAGTTGAGTGACTCAACTCCGCTTTGGCTGGCTGCGGCCCTTTCCCCTAGCATGTGCTACATGCTAGCCATTTCTCATGCTTGCGTATTTAGGGGATTTCCAGTTTTTCGTTTTCCCAATTGCTGTCAGTTACCGGTAACTAAATCGTGACTCTCTTCACTCTATCCTCAGGATAAATTCCTACCGGGGCACACACTGGGTCATGGAACAGCAACTTTTCATCTTCTCTGTCTTGTTCCCTCACCATTTGCTGTCACTCTTTCTGACCCGGAACCAAAGCGTACAGCATTTTTAGGGTAACTTTGATTTATTAAGTCCTTTCACAGCAGCCTTAACGGCTGACCTCATGATCGGGATGAACACTCTCATTTTAAAGATGGGAAGACAGGCTCAGAGAGGTCAAGCAACTTGCCCAAGGTCACAGACCCTCAACTCTGATTCTGCCTGAGGAGCGCTCCTTCACTGCCCTATACTGTTTCTCTCACAGGCCGGTAGGCCAAGATGTGAACAGGTACGATGTGAGTATTTTAAAATCAACGCATGAATCTGCAACACACATGGCTTGTTACACATCCCCAAGACACGCCCTATGATTTTGGATCCACCTGTGAATGTTTGTCAATGTTTTGACCATCTAACCATGAACCAACACAGGGAAATGCCACAGTCCTTCAGTAAAAGGGCTCTTTTCTTTATTTCAGCAATGGGGGCGATTCTCGTCTACCACTAAAGAACTAAAGAGTAAAACCGGTCATGCCCCTGATGGCTATAGGAATAAACTTGATAATGACAATCTAACCCAGTAGTCTCTGATATTTAGACTGTGAAGGCAAGATGTCCTTAGATTTCACATTCAAACAAGCCTTTGAAATTCAAATACACAGGTCTTCTAAGGAAGTCTGGCTTCTTCCTACAAGGGAAGCCCTGATTTCCCTTTTTGAATTTTTTTAAACAAAAAGGTTGGGGTAAGACAAGAATGTATAACTTTTTGTTTTGTTTCAGTACCCTTTACAGATCTAAAGTCCTTTTCCCATCCATAACTTTAAAGCGGACATCAGAAATGTCCAAAATAAAATGACTTTGAATTGTAAGTGTACAACTGAAATTTACTCTCAGAGTAAGAAATGTTTGAGTGCAAACAGAACCGCGAGCCGTTGAACTTGAAGGAATCCAATAACGTAAGTGCTTATGAGGTGTAGAAATAGGTAAAACCAGAAGAAACCATCAAGAGCAAAGGGCTACGAGATTTTCTGGGATAACCATTCCCCAAAATATCAGACAGGTGTAAAAAGGGCATTTCGAATTTAAGAAGAGAGGAATTGAATAGTACCAAAAAAAAAAAAAAAAAAAAAAAAATCGAGACTGAGCCTTCACCCCTATCCATTGACTACAGTTTCTTACTTCCAACCTGCTTAATCAGCATCCCTCTGCGAGCCATCACATTCAGCAATTTCTGCTTTCTCTGGAGGCTTCATGTCTAATAATCTTTAAGGCCTCCTCAAAACAAAGGATAGAGGTAAGTTCCTCAGCTTTTTCAAGACAAGGCCCATTTCTGTCTTAGTATGTGGGTGATAAAGAATCAGAACAAGGGTGCAGACAAAAATCAGAATGGGGTGGGACAAGGGGAAGGAAGGCAAGACCCCAGTAGCAAGCTTGGGTTTGGTGTCTGAGCTTTGACAACATTCAGGCCCCAAGGCCTGTGTGTGTGATCTGAGCCTTGACAATGTTCTCAGCTATCCTGTGGGTGACTAGGAAGTGATGACACCAATTCCTACCATCTTGTCACTTGGCAGTCACACCACAGATGGCTTTCAGATGGATTCCGAGCCCCACAGAAGCTCAGCAAGCAGGAGTTGACTGACAGTTGAATTCTGAAAGCGTGTTCCCCATGCGTGCAGCACGAGCCCTCTAAGCTGGACTGATGGCACATTATTCCTGGATCTTTATTTACAAAGCATCTCTTCTGGGCTCGGGAAGCATGTTCCGCTGGCCAGAGGGGCCTCTCTGATTCATTGCTGAACAGAGAAGGAACTGGCGATCCTCAGGGGGCCCTTCAATGGAGCCCAGCAAACATCTTCATCAAGGCTAATGTTTCTTCCCCTCTGGGGACCTGATGGCTCCTGAGCACTCGCTACTTCTCAAAGAGGTTCTCCCCACAGAGGACGTCCTCTAAAGGTCAGCATCCTGGCATCGGCCAGAGCCCCAGCGTTCTCCTCTCCCTTTTGTATTCCCTTCTCAAGGCTCCAGCTATACCACTAGCAGCTTTACCGTAGCTTTCTTCTACCTTCTATTGACAGTCCCCATGTCTATCCGATGCCACCATCTGATGGCAGAGTGAGCCTCGGTCCAAGACGGGGGACTAGCTCTGTGGCCCCCCAGAACAAACACTGCCCACTCCCCCATCTCCGTCACCTACACAGCTTCCCTTAGGGATAGGCTGCCCATACCTACTCTGTGTTTCTACAGCAACAACCAGCTAGGTGCTGCCAGACTCACATAAGACCTCCTGCCCAACTCTCCCACCAGTAGGACCACGTATGGAAATGTACCTCCATTCCCAGCCCAGGGCCAGGGGGACCCCTGGCACAACATGTCTCTGACTGACAGAATGCAGACAAAGGCCCTGGAGGATCAGGTAACTCACACACTCTCACACAAGGCATCTCGGCTACTGACAAGGTGATCCAGGAAAACCTGTGGTTGACAAGCATTCAATTTTCCTCCATTGACCAGTGTCACTGCAAGCTGCCTGTGCAGTCAGTCATGGTATTTTGTGGCTTAAGGATGCAGACTGGGCTTAGGCCCTTACTCCCTCTGCCTGATGCATCTGAGGTTTCCTAACTGGGGTTCCCACCTCTTAGCTCTGCTTAGGCCTCCCCCTTCCCACACTTTTTTTTTTTTTTTTTTTTTTGAAAGAGAGAGAGAGACAGAGTGTGAGCAGAGGAGGGGCAGAGAGAGAGGCAGACATAGAATCCAAAGCAGGCTCCAGGCTCTGAGCTGTCAGCACAGAGCCCGACGTGGGGCTCAAACTCACCAACCAGGAGATCATGACCTGGGCTGAAGTTGGCCACTTAACCGACTGAGCCACCCAGGCGCCCCCCTTCCCACCCTCTCTAACCAATCCTCTAAAGCTGCAGACCGACAGGTTTTCATAAAGCACAGATCTGACCCTGTTACTCCCTGGCTCTACCAAGTCCCATTACAGAAGAAAGACCACACTCTGTGGTCTGGCCCTCAGGACTTCCGACACCTGACCTCAGCTCCCATCCTGGTGTCTTTCCCCTTGCACCTTCTCACAGCCTGTCCCTCAGTCACTTGAGACTTCTCACAGTGCTCCCCACCCCTGATGCCCTCCTCACATCCACCAATGTCCATATATCCAAAAGCTCCCTTTCCAGGAAGGTCCAGCTCCATGCCACCTCCTCCATGAAGCCTCTAGATTCTCCTTCAGCAGCATTATCCTGAGAACACATAGAGTACCTGGTCCAAACTAGAAGCTTTATCAACTTTCTGGCTTTTAAATGGCTTTGACATCATGGTTTTGAGACCATGAGGTGATACAGGACGATGACCTCGGTCAAGGTGCCCTCAGCTGTGTAGCACAGATTAAGGGTAGACAGAAGCTAGACTAACTGCATGGGGCCCCACATCTGCAGCTACTAGCTGCATCACCTATGACAAGGTACTAAAAGCAAAACAAATAACAAAGCCCTGTTTGCCTCAGTTTCTCCATTTGTAAAATGGGACTCTTAATAGAATTTACCTCCTACGGAGTACCGTGGGGTTCCGTGACTTAATCTAGTTAAAGAACTTGGAACAGGATGACGACTTAGGGACATGTTTTACTTTTACTCTCCCACTGTAAGGAATCATGGATCAATCCAAACTGACCTTAAAAATAAG
Organism: Paguma larvata; assembly: GCA_030068075.1. Lineage (NCBI taxonomy): Eukaryota > Metazoa > Chordata > Mammalia > Carnivora > Viverridae > Paguma > Paguma larvata. The sequence continues at coordinate 32,893,469 of CM057832.1, read as the reverse complement.
GACAGGGCTATTTTTTGAGGAAGCCCTTACTAAGCTAGACAGGGCAGCCCCACTGGCTTGACTGTGACTATAGGAAGCCCAGAGTTCTAGGCCGAGGCCTGGGATAGACTATGGCCAAAAGAATATAAAAACATTCATAAAGCTCTTCCTACATGCCAGGCATTGTGCGTAGCCATCAAACAAATGATTTTATTAAAGCCTCACAATGACCCTGTGTACTGCCCCTGGACCTTATCTCCAGAATGTTTCACATTAAAAAAGGGGATTCTAACAGGACCACATCAAAGACCTGCCGTGAGGATCATACATGGAAAGTGTTACATAGCTGCAAGGCACGGAGTGAGCAGTCAGGAAACGCCATCTATTACTGTTAAACCCACATTAGGACAGATGCAGCATTCCAGGCCTGGAAGTTAATCACTTGTCCCAAGTTACTAAGCTTTCATGCATCAGGGCCAGGATTTGAATCCGGACTTCTGACCCCAAAGCTGGTGCTCATTTCACACCACCACGGTTGGACACCATTAGGGTTCCATGGTGTTTAAATCAACAGCTCCGGGCACCTGTGCTTCCTGCCCTTGCTGGCTACCCCCCACAAAGGGTGAAGAACCAGGAGAGAGACCACCTAGCCTCCTACACAATGCCACTCCAGCTGGGCAACTTCCGCTTCACTTCAATCTGTTTGGGACTGAGGTCCTGAGGGGCAAGATCCCACCTGCTCCCCTGGAATCTACTCCTGACTGCTTCTCTCCTCTTTGTTCCTGCCCCCCAATCCACCTGGGAATCCAACCTTGCTCCCCACTGGGTCACACAATGGCACTGTTCACTCCTCAGTGCTAACCTCAGCCCACCCACTCAGAACTCGGGCTAGCCTGCCACTTCCTGCCCAGGAATGTCATGGACTTGGGGTCCATCAGTGCCCTCCATACTTGTAATACTGGAGGGTACTTGCCCTTGGCAGTGGGTGTCCTGGCTGGGAACCTGGCTCTATGGGGAACTGTTACAACTTGCAGCTTCCCGCTGCCTTTGAAGATATGATCAGACATCTGAGGGTCTCACACATCTGAGGGTCATCATGTGGAAGAAGTAAGGTTAGACTGGTTCTACTTGACCTCAAAGGGTCCAACTAAAACAGGAGAGTCTACAGAGAGAAAGAAGTCAGCCAGCAGAGCTCCTGTAACACCAAGTACTCAACAAACCTGTGCTAAACTGAACAGCAAAGAAAAAAAAAAAAAAGAAAAAAACAAAACAAAACAAAAAAAACCCCACAAAAACCTTGCAAGCCCAGCTGTGCAAAGGAGTGGGTAGTTATATAGCCTGCGAGGTGACAAATCCCTTTGTCACTGGAGGTTTTCAGGCGTGGATGCCTAAGGGTTGGATGAGTGATCTCTAGGCTCCCCCAGAATTCTAAATGAAGGTCCAAGACTGCAGCTTCCAACCTTAGCTGTGTATCAGAATATCTGGGGAGCTTCCCAAAATACTGATGCCCAGGGAGCCATAATGGTAGTTAGCCTGGGGAACTGAAAATTTTCAAAAATGCTCCCCAGGTGATTCCAATGTGTTACAAGGGCTGGACTAGGGTTCAATGATGCAGTATGACACACAATATAGTGAATTAGGTAGATACCCTCAGCCTCTTAGGACCATAAAAATGTGCATCGGTGTTCAAAAATCTGCATTTTTTTCTTGGTTTATTCCCAGTGAGTACTCCTGGACTTAATTTGTGCCATCAACACCAATTCATTAATGTCACAAACCTCACAGCGGACACTGTAAGATGGATTATCCTGACACATCCTGAGCCAGAGAAAGAGGAACATGCAGCAGGGGTTCAGAAAGGGTCTCTTGCTGATTAAAGACACAGGACACCTGCGCTAAGGGGGACAGGAAAGGTTGGGGATGAGAGGAGAACTCTGAATTCGTATCACTTGAACTGGACTTTGGTGGGTGTGAAGAGCATCCAAGTGACCGAAATAATGTAGTCCTCACATGCCACACCTTCAAGTCTTAGCCATGCCCAAGCCTGAGCTCTTTTACCCACAGCGAGCTCCACTACTGCCTGAGCCCACCTTGGGCTCCAAAGCTTCTCCTCTCCACTCAGTCATCACACCTGTCTCTCTATCCTGGCACTGAACTCTGTCTTGCATTGGAGAGAGCCCTGGGCCTTTCCAATGTCCCTACTGGGCTTTGAGGGAGCGCACAGGGCTTACTCATCTCTGAATGTCCGCAGGGCTTAGCTTAGTGCTAGAACATGGTAGGTATCTAAAAAAATGTTTGCCGCGCCAATGACTGAATGTCACATCCTTTTCTCCACCAAGTCACCATGTGAAAGCTGAAGTAGACACACCCAGATAAGGTGACGCAGGTAGGGCAGAGCACAGAAAGTGGTTGCCCCAAATATATACAAACACCCAGTCTCCCGATCCTGGACGGGGATGCCCGACTCCACCAGAGGTGGGTCAAGGCTTTCCTGGCTTCATCTCACCCACAGCGTCATGCTTGACATCCAAAGACGAAGTGCTGATACCTAGTTACTTCCCTCAGGTGTCAGGAATTGAATGTGTAATAAGCTCATGGTTATCTGCAAACACAAGGTGTCATTTTTATGTAGACAAGGTGAAATCATCATTATCATAACACTGGATAAGACCTAAACTCAGTCATGGCGAGACAGTCAAAATATTTAAGCCTAAAACGGCACCTGAAGAAATACAGATCACAGAGCAAGAAACAAGGAGAAGATGCCCCGACACAGACTGGTCATACAGAAAAGCAAAATTAAAACTCTACCTCATACCCTGAAATCAAACTCCAGATGGATTAAGATTTCTATGTAAAAAGAAAAATCAAACTATTAGAAGAAAATACAGATTAACATTGGAGTAAGGAAGATTTTTCTAAGCAGCATATTCCAGAAATCATGAAGACCATTGAGAGTTATTTAATAACAAAATAACTCGGTGTAAGCAACAGCAATCACCAAACACAGACCTGAAACACAAATTATAAATCTGTAAAAAATATTCTGCAACCCAAATGGCAGGTAAGAGGCTGCCATCCTTAATCCACAAGGAGCTCTTACAAATCAATAAAAAGATAAACCCCACAGGGACTTCTGGGTGGCTCAGTCAGTTAAGCAGCTTACTCTTGATTTCGGCTCAGGTCATGATCTCACAGTTCGTGAGTTCAAGCCCTGCGTTGGGCTCTATGCTGACAGCTCAGAGCCTGCTCCGGATTCTATCTCCTCTCCCTGCCCTCCCTCTCTCTCTCAAAACAAACAAAGAAACAAAAACAACCTAGCAACCCTGCAGTAGAAAAGAGGACAGAAGATATATATATATACATACATACATATATATATATATATATATATATATGCTTTTAGAAAAGAAACATAAATGGTCAAAGCACATGGGCACCAGTAACCCAAGAAATTACAAATGAAACTAAATTGGATTAGAGTAAAACAGGCGTAAATGTGTGAAATCTTTCTAGGATACAGTTTGAAAGCACCTATCAAAATTTTCCCCTTTTCCACAACAATCCTCCTTCTGGGACTCAGTCCCAGGAAAACCATCAGAGACTTACACTAAGAATTCTGTTACAAAGATGGTCGTTAGAGCACTGTTAAATTAGGGAAGACTATGGAAAGCCTAACTGAATACGATACAGATATTAAACTACTGATGTTGAATGTTTAAGATAATGGAGACTTCTTTCCATGTCTCTAAATAAAATGAAAATAAATTCATGCAATATTACTTAACTTTTGTGGTGGGAAAAATGTGTATAGATGCATTGAAAAATGCCTAATTGAAAAATAGTGGAATGCTAATGATGATTTCTTTGAATTATAGAATTTGCGTTGGCTTCTATTTTAGTTTTGCTTATCTGCATTTTCTACACCGAACTTGTCTTCGTTTTATTAAAAGGTGGAGAAAAAGTTCAGATATAAACATTGAAACATATTTAAAAATCTAAGCTCGTGGTTCTAAGGAACTGCCTCAGCACATTGCCAACTCACAGCTGCCCCCACAGAAGAGCAGGTAGAGGCTGCACCATTCCACAAATGCCACACAGGCTCCAAATCACATGCGTGGCTTTGGAATGCACCAGACGGATTATGGGGCTGTCTGGCTTTCTGGGAGTGCACATTCAAAAAAAAAAGTGAAGCTTCACTGTAAAGAACTTTCTAGTCATTTTCATTTTCAGAATTTAGTCATGGCCTGCAGAAACCAGGAAAGTCCCACTCCTCCTACTTCTGTTTGCCTCCTCCCCTTGGCCCACGTACCGCTGGGGCCCCACAGAAGGGAGAATTTCCCCCACAATCGCAAATGCTCCGCAATGAAATGTTCTGCTCAGCAAAGCAGGCAGGCTCCAGCTCTGTCCCTGGAGACATACCCGCGGCATTCAGCTTTACCCTTCTGTAATGCCCAGTTCAGGCACGCAACACAGCAGGTCACCTCTTTTGAATTTGGAGAATTAGGGCAATTTCAGACCAGCGGCAGGTGAGGCCCTTTTCCCGTCACCTTCCTCCATCACCTGCAGTCGCACCAAGGCGAGCCCCGGGCTCTGGCCACACCTGTATGCCCCCAACAGTGCTCCCCCTTCTGATCTCAACCACTGTGGACAGGATGCCTTCTGTCTGGGATGTCCCAACTGCACCTTCCTCTGAACACCCCCTCCCATAACGGGCGGTTTTCCCTAGCCAGGATGGATCAGAGGTCACCGGGCCTCCTCCAGATTCTCAGGAACCTCATGGCCCTGGCAGGCAGAATGTGTCCTGCTCTAAGCCCCAAGACCGAGCCGCTGGGTCAACCCCACAAGGCTTATCTATGACTGCTCCTCTGGTGTCCTGCCACTCTCAGCTCGCGGCAAGTCATCCTCCCTATAGCTCAGGCTGACACTCTGGGGTCACCCTCGACTCTCCTCCCCCTCACACCTCACGTGGCACTGTCAGGAAATCCTGTAGCTCTATCTTAAGGATGTGTCCTGAGCTCGGAGTCTTCTCCTCATCTACCACTAGCACCCCTGTTCCAACAGCCGCAGGTGCCCCAGTTGGCCTCCAGCTCACCCCCCTTCAGACTGTTCTCCACTAGGCAGCCAGAGTGATCCTCTCAAAACCCAAGTCAGAGCCCATCATTCCTCTGCTCAGAACCCTCCACTCACTTCCGGTCTCACGGTCTCACCCAGACTTAAAGCGAGAGACCTTTCTAGTGCCCCCAAGGTCCACCACACTCAGCCTCCCCGGCCCACCTCTCCCCACCTACTCCACCCAGTCATGCTTATTTCCCTGAACACCCCTTGGCCTGCTCCTGCCTTGGGCTCCTGCCCTGACTGCTCCCTCTGTGCGGAATGGCCTTCCCTTGGAGCTGTGGGAATCCTGCCTTCACGTCCTCACCAAAGCCCTCTGAGAACCCATCTAAAACCACCACATCCCAAACTCTGGCCCACCCTAGCCTCTCTCACCTGCTTTACCTTACTTCACACTCTCCACCCGACACACCGTATTTGCTTGACTCTTTTCATGAGGGAGCAAACTCAGGGTAGCACAAACTTTTTTTTTTAGATTATTCGTTCATTCATTTTCCAGTAAACGCTTTGCACAATGTGGGGCTCAAACTTACAATCCTGGGATTAAGAGACATGCTCCACTGACTGAGCCAGACAGGTACCCCAGGGAGCACAAATTATTATCTGTACTGTTCACTGCTGTATCCCCAGCACCTCGAGAGAACAATACTCAGCACAAAACAGTGCTCAACAATATCTGTTCAATGAATGAATGAATGAGGAGAAAGGTCTTGATATAAGCTCTCGTGGCCCAGCTGAGAACTTGGGGTCCAGACTCTAAGTGAAGACCCAGCAGTGGGCCAGTGATACCCACTTCTCCCCACCCCACCCACCCGTCAAGTCACTTCTCCCATCGTGGACCTCAAGGGGCCCCTTTCTGACCATTACTCTTCAGTCCTGCATGGAAAACACAGGGTGTGAGTCATTCCCCAGGGCCTTGACTAATTCTCTCTCCATCCCTTGGACCCACCTCCAAGATCCTTCCTCTACAGCATAATGGGAAATCCAGAGAGGGCTCCCCTTGGAGAAAATGGAAAGGAACTGAATGATTTAGAGGAAAATTCAATTCTTCCTGGCTCAGCAGTTGAGAAAGCGAAAAACTCTCAGGAAGCTAGTGCCTCTGAAAGTGAAACATTAATAGAAATATTACTGGAAAATACCAAACAGGAAGAGAAGGAAAATTCCATTGTGGAAGCAAGGTCCTCTGTCAATGCTCCTTAATGGTCTCAGTAAAGTATTTCAGAATCAAAACATGGAAAGAACCGGAAATCAATCAGGCTGTCACCCTTCCTGTGGACTGGAGCTTTGGCCAAACCACCTCCACACCCGCAGCACAAAGGGCACTGGGCTCAGAACAGAAGATCCATAGCCTGGCCACTGACTCAGCCAGTACCTGCTGTGTACCTCCACACCTCCCCGGAGCCTCAGTTTCTCCATCTGTAAAATGGGGGTTATAGCACTTTCCTTACAGACTGACTCTAAGAAGCAAATTAACTACAGGTATGAAAGTGCTCTTAAGTTATGGAATACTTACATAAATGTAGGAATCAGTTGCTTCTACAAGGCTAACAGAGGGGCTTTTTATAAAGTCTAGCCACAAATAAAGCAAAGGAAATTCAGGTGTGAGATTGGGCAGCCTAAGGGAGTATGGCACAGTGGTCAAAAACGAAGACTCTGGATCCAGTTTTAAATCTCATCTCTGCCACTGGCTGGTGGTAGGACCTTAGAAAATTATTTAACAGCTAGCTCTGTGCCTCAGTTTTCTTGTATGTAAAATGGGAATGACAGTAGCACCTACCTCAGAAGATTTGGTGTGGAGTGAGAGTTAACACCTACAAAGCACACTGAACAGCGTGTGGCTCAGAGGACACGCATTGGCTAACATTACTATTGTGGAAAACTCCCTCAGTTGAAGTGACTACTCTTTCTTTACTCGAATGCCTCTTCCTCCAAGAAGACTTCTCCCCTTCTCTCGTCCTCACCCTGCTTTTCCTTCGCCTCCGAGGAATCAAGGTTCTGCCCAGAATAGCCTCTGTGCCAGAATGGCTCTCAGCTCACCCACCCCACTTTATAGATAAACTCTGCCACACAGATCTGTATTCTTACCTGGTTCCTGCGTCCTCACCAATAAACTCCTTACGAGCAGGCACTACAAACCCCCTGGCTCATCCCTGTATCCACACACCTCCTGACAGTGGCCTGCACGTGGCAATTCCTTCATCAACACAGAAGTTATGAAGTTAGGATGGGCAGAGACCACTGCATCCTGTCTCCATCCAGCAGGAAACCCACCACCACCACTCAGAATGCCAACAGGTGCTGCCATCGGCCAGCCAGCATCCCGGTGCTCTGCCTCAAAGTTATAAATCCCAATTTATTTTCTGGGGCCAAGCCTGACCTCCCCGTTCTCCCACAGGCCACTACCTTTTGACTCTTCCAGCGCAAGATCTAAAAGTCAGCCCAAGATAAACTGCCCAGGGGAGCGCTTGACACAGGCAAGCTGAGCTTTGCTAGATGACCAGAGGAAGCCACACCTGTTTCAAATTTGCCCTTTAACGTCTATTTTATGGGTCAGAAAAGCTTTGGGGATGGGGAGATGACGAGGTCAAGTCTTGGAGGGGTTAAGTTGGGGGAAATCAGTCCTGTTCTGGGATTGTCAGATTAGAGGATGGTCACCTGATCTCCTTTAAGGAAACTCAGGTTCCTTGTTGATAAGCACAAGGTGCCACTAGGTTTTGGTTTTGTTTTTTCATAAAACGGCACATACAGACTCACCACTCCTTGGAGGAAGGGACTGCTCGGTGCATCTCATTCAAGAAGACATGACAGTTACAAGACACGTTTTGTGCAGCTGTCCCTTGAGAAGCACAACTCTGTGCACAGAATTTCTCTATAAAATAATTCAAGGGCTCCATTAACATCTCATTTATGGACCTCAGGGGCAGATACAGGAGGGAGAGAGAAAAGCCAGCTCCGGGGCCCCTTCTGAGAACCACCAAAGCTGAGACTGAACGGGGTAGAAATTAGGGCAGAGGGGAGAAAGGACATTAAGTGAAGGGAGGAGGAGACACAGAATGCACATTTCAGTAAATATCAGAGTCCTACTATCTCCATTTAAATCACAGAAAATAGTTCAACAAATTGATAAATAGCACATAAACTTGGAATTCAGATTGCACAGATGTGATCCTGATTCTGTCACTTGGTAGCTGTGTAACATTAAGCGAGTCATTAACCTTGAAGCCTCGGTGTCTTTATCTATAAAATAAGGGTAATACTACCTGCAGAAGATGGATAGCATTAAAGGCCTCAATTAATGGACTGCCTGTATCCCTGCCCTTTGCCATGAGACTTTGCAGATCCTCCTCTCTCTTTTTTTTTTTAATGTTTATTTATTTTTGAGAGACAGAGAGAGAGCACGAGCAGGGGAGGGGCAGAGAAAGAGGGAGACACAGAATTCCAAGCAGCTTCAGGCTCTGAGCTGTCAGCACAGAACCCGACATGGGGCTCAAACCACAAACCGTGAGATCATGACCTGAGCCAAAGTTGGATGCTTAACCGACTGAGCCACCCAGGTGACCCTCCTCCTCTCTCCTTGAATCCTGGCTGGCATTGTGACTTGCTTTGGTCAACAGAACGTAGCAGAAGGAATAGTGTACCAGCTTGCAACCTCAAGAAACCTCACGGGCTCCTGTTTTTTTAGAACCCTGCCATGATCACATGAACGAGGCTAGCCTGCTGGAGGATGAGAGACCACATGGAACAGACCCCGATTGTCTCAGTCAAGGCCTTCCTAAACCAACTACCCCCACGCATGTAAGAGATCAGCAGGGCTGCACATCCACCCTGGAAGGACCACAGATGTCTACGTGAGCCCAGCGGAGACCACAAAAACTATTCGGTTGACATGTGAGCTTGTGGACAATAATAAAGGCTTACTGTTTAAAGGGGGAGGGGTTGGAAACTACAGACCATAGGTCAGCTGCCTGTTTTTACAAATAAGATTTTATTTAAGCACAGCTATGCCCTTTAATTTATATATCATCTATGGCGGCTTTCCAGCTTTAAGGGCAGAGTTGAACAGTTGTGATGGAGACTATCTGGCTTTCCAGCCTAAAATTATCCACCCTCTGGCCCTTTAAGAAAGTGTGCTAACCCCTGGTTTTTAAAATCACTGAGTTTGGGGTGATATGTTATGCAGCAATAGCTAACTGATACAGCATCTAAACCTCTTCTAGGGTGATTGTGAGGATTAAATGACCAATTAAGTGGTCAGCACAAAGCCTAGAGAACAGATTTCTCTTCTGGGGAACTCGATGGAGTAAAATGGGATAGATATGCAGCATCTCTCTCATACATACTACTTTCAATGGATGGGACTTCAGAGAAAATAACCCCGGGGCACCTGGGTGGCTCAGTCAGTTTTGCGTCCAACTTCATCTCAGGTCATGATCTCACAGTCTGCAAGTTCGAGCCCTGTGTCAGGCTCTGGGCTGACAGCTCGGAGATTCAGATTCTGTGTCTCCCTCTCTCTGCCCCTCCCCTGCTCACGCTCTCTCTCTCAAAAATACAATAAAAAAGAAACATTAAAAAAATGTTTTTTAAAAAAGTAAAAGAAAAGAGTATCCCAAGCCAGACCACAGAAACTAACTGTGGCTCTTACCTTTTCCATAAATTAATTTCTAAGAACTGAAGAATGTGTTTGTTGACCAAATGGAAGCTGACAACTCATGTTTGACTCTGGCTTCAGTCAAGCCACACATCAATGATTTCATGTGAAAAAGCCCCCCAAAAAACAAGTCACAACTCCCCAGTGAGGCACATAAGACACTCTCTTCTCTTTGTGGCTCCGACCCCCTCGGCAATCCCCCACAACACCTGCCCTGCGGAACCCCCAACCATTCTTTCCCAAGCCTCCAGGCCCTGGCACAAGCTGTTCTACCCTTCTGCATGGACGGCCCTCCTCCTCAGTTCCCCGCCTAGGAAATTCCCACTCATCCTTCCAGAGTCAGCTCAAATGTCACCTCCTCCTGAAAGCTCTTTGACTTCCAGAACTTGAGGCCCTACCAGTCCCTTGCACACACTTCTAACTTGGCATTCCTCAGGTCTCCCAGGCTGTATCTGTCTCCCAGACTAGACCTTGGCAAAGTTGGTATTCGAGTGCAAACTGAGAAGCTTCCTTCTTGGGAAGCTGACCAACATTTATTTTCTGAATATCCCTTGTCTAGCAGGCCACTCAGAAAGTGTTTGCTGAATCTTTAAAAAAAAAAAAAAAAGGTTAGACATGATATTATTCTTTAGGAAACATGTTATTTAACTCAACCCCGTGGATGCTGACAAAATATAAAGTGTTGGTACACATCAGCATATACTTAAAACTTGGAAAACTGATGTCATCGTGCATCTCGACTTTCTCAGTTGTGGTGGAAACATTTACTTAATTATGATAAAAGAAACAAGACTTAGCAGAAAACATAACGGGATGAGACCTGTTCGGCTGCACGAAGGGAGATCTACCAAGTTACTGGCTTCTTTTGTCGTGGTTATTTTTTAATAAAGACAACCTGAAGAAATAATATTTCCATTCACTAAAGTTTCGTTTTCTCTTCCGGGGAGCTCAGGTCCTCGCTGTCTCTCACCTGGACTATAATTGTCTCTTAATGATCCCATTCTCTCCCACCCACCCCCAACCCCCATTGTGGCAGCTCAGTCATGGCTCTGAGTCGGTCCCTTTCCTGGCTCACTAGTTTCAAGGACTCCCTCGAAGGGAGGGTCCAAACTCAGCTCCCCACCCATGTGACATCATCTCCCATTCTCCAAGGGAGGCCCGCTGCAAGAAAGGTGTGGTTTTCAAGAACATACTCCATGCTGAGATTCTGTATGAACAGGTACACACATATATACCCACACGCGTTTATATATGCAAACTTACACACACACACACACACACACACACACATGGACACACAGCACTGACACTGAAGTGCGGCAGGATGCAGTCACCCCTTCCCCTGCACAGAAAATTCCATTTCCATCTCTAGATCCAGCTCAAAGCTGCCTCCTAGGTAAAGGCCTCACGAAATTCCCCAAGACAAACCCCTGGGAAACAAACGATGAAGACAGGGTATGACAATCTCCTCCGGAGACTTAGGCTAGAGATTACTGACAAGTCTTCTGTAGCTTTTACTCCTTCCCCTCTTCCACATGATTCTAAAAGGGAAAATGCCCAAGACTGGATGCTTGGGGCATGTGTGTGACCAGGGTGTGTGTGTGTGTGTGTGTGTGTGTGTGTGTGTGTGTGTGTGTGTGTGTGTGTGTGTGTGTGTGTGTGTCTGTCTGTGCTATAGAACTCACTGGGAGAATAAAATGATGCCTAAGTATGTGACACAGAGAGGCGCTGGTACTGAAGCAGACAGGAGGCGGGCCTCCAAAGATAAACTAGATAAACTATGGTGGGAGGTGACACTGGAGGCACCAAAAAGAAGGATCTGTGTCCCAACAGCTTCTACTTCACACCACAGTAACTCCCAGCTGAGACCTGATGTTAAAAACAAACACAGGGCCTGGCAGACAAGTTGGGGGACAGCGAGGCATTCCAACAGCCTTATGGGTTCGTGTCCTATCCCCAACAACTGATAAAAGGAAGCTGGACCTTTTATTAAATGGGGCACTAGAAATGGGTTTTCCCAGATCCACAGGCGAGAGTGGCAGAAGCAAGGCTCCGAGGTGTTCAGGGCTGATCTACTGCACTCCCCGCCTTCTGAAAGCTGTCTGGCTAAAAATAATGCCAAAACCAGGCTGCCTGGCCAGGAATGGGGGGGTGGGTGTTGGCCCCAGATGAGAAGACAACCCCACACAGAGGGTAGAGATGAGGGGATCCAGAGTCTCTGCATCCCAAAGCAGTTCCAACCAGAAGACCCAGGGGAAGAGTTAAGGAGAAGCCACTTTACATCAGTGGTCCTCACAAATGTGATACCAGGATCAGCAGCAAAGATCACCTGGGGACCTGTTAGAAATGCACATTCTCAGGACCCACAGCAGGCTTGATGAATCAGTGTTTTAGAGAGCTCTCCAAGTTCTGGTTTGAGAACCACTGTGTAGTGTGACCCTCCGTGGCTGCCTCCCCTCTTCCTTGTTAAAAAGAACATCTGGTAGCTGCAATTCCTGTCTCTGGATTGGAACAATTTCTCAAAAGATCAAAGGTCTCAAAATCACAACCTAGTAGGTGAAATGCAGCCAAGAGAGATTAAAAAAAACTATCTGCTAACCTCACTTAGCAGCTAAATCCCTGCATTGGTCCTCACTTCGCTTACAAGGTCCTTCCTAACCTGGGCCCTGATGCCCCTCTGGGGTCCTGCGCAACTCTAACCTCTCAATGCCAGCCACAAGGGCTTTACCTGCATCCTGTTAAGTGCCAGGCTCTCTGCAGCCAGTCATCGTCACCACCCCTCCCCCACAATGGCCCTCCCTGACCACCCCCACTTCGCCTCTGCTGTAACAGCATTCCCATCACAGAACTCATCATACACATTGTAGCCAGGGCCATAAAATTCATGGGGGGCTGCTCCTGCACCCAGTAGGGGAGGGCACAGAAAAGACCCATAAAAAATACTTGATGGTGAATGAAGCCAACTCTTAAACACATTTGACATTCCAGCTATAAAACACATTATCCCTCAGTATTTGAAACAGTCTTAATTGTAATTAGGAAAAAAAAAATGCCTACTAAAGTTTTGAAAGCCATTAAAGAAGATTTTAGCAAGCAGCAGAACCACAAGCAGTGGGAGACAAAGATTTGCCCACCCGGGAGGTGGTCATGGAGTAACAAGGGGGACACAGGAGTCCAGCACCATTCGCTGGGGATCTCTCCACCTTCACAGGTGGGGCCTTGCTCAAGCCAACCATACCCGGGAACTTCAGTCTCCCAAGCCAGCCCCTAGCCAAGCCCGAGCCATACATAAGGCAGCAGGGAGCCTCTTGTTTCCCTCACAGATGAGCCATAAGCCTTTGATCCCGGGGGCTCCCAGAGAAACCTCTCCCTCCTCCAAGGCAGCACCTGGGGGCACCACCTGGTTCCCAGCTCCTTGCAGGATGCCCAGAGCTCATGCTTTGGAAGTGTGCCCCCTAACTGGTCCCAGGGGGAGGTGGGATCCTCCACTGACTGCCCACCCTTTAGCAGACCCAGGTGGGAAGTCAGACTCTCAGGACCTGGGACCTCAGAGAGAATTAGCCAAGCGGAAAAACTAAAACAGGGGTATCTCTTTAGTCCTCCCGCCTGGAAAACAAAAAGATCCCTTTCCAAGCACCAGCTGGCAGGTAGGAGCCTGTCTCCCTTCTGTCTGGACATCCAGTCCTAAAAGGAGCTCAGACTCTATCAGTCTTCCCCAGCTCACGCCTGGGCAAAAGTTTACCTTTGGGAAAATGTGGGGGTGACGAGGAGAACAAGAGGGACGTTGGCCTGACAGACATCGCAGGGCACTTGGCCTCAGATATAATAAAAACACTGCTTTCTACCCACCATAAGTAGATAGAACAAGTACTTTATGGGGAAGGGAGGGTGTCACAGGAGTGTGAAGAGGAAGGAGAGGGGCCCAGTCTGGCTGTAATTGGTTTCCTTCAAAGAGAGGGATCAAAATGGCCTAATAGGTCGGGGAGGAGGGGGGTTGTCCTAAACTCATCCCCTTCATTCCTGGGACAGTATGGGGTGGAAGTAGGATCAGGAAGAGGTGAGGAATGGAGGGGTGAGTCTCCTTCCAGCCTGACGGATTGACTGACCGGACCCCCTTCTGTGCATAGCAGGAGGAATTGACTGGTCGAAGTGGAGAGATCCTGGAGGCAGTGCATTTCAACCGGAAAAGCACGCGTGGGGGTTCCCGGTGCAGCTCGGGTACAAAAGGCCGCTCGGATTTGGCAACCTGGCGCGAGGGGTGGGGCAGGGCAGGGCCTTTTAGAGGGATTTACACATGCACGTTTAAAGACAACCGGTCCGGATCTGTCACCAAGAGAGCTGTGTAATATTGGGCAAGTCACTTCCCAGCTCTGGACCTCAGTTTCCCATCCACAGAATGGGGGAACGGGGTAAAGAAGAATAAATGCTCTTCTAACTCCGTGCCAGCTCTGACTTTCAGACTTCAGTCCTCGGGGGACGGAAGGGCTGGCTGGGTTTTTCTTGGTCTAGGATGGTAGGATGCTCTCCGTCAGGCTACTTCCGAAGGGGGCACCTGGCTGTGGGCCCAGAGAGAGGACATTTTTGGAACAGCAGCTAAAGAGACCGTGTCAGGAGGCCGAGGATCCAGGATTATGCGCGTGCGAGGGGGCAGAACTGGGAAGCAGCGTGGCAGCCCTGACCCCAGGGCCCTAGACCCAAGCTGATGTACGAACCAGAGCGCTGCCTCAGTTTCCCCGTACGCACGGTGTCTCAGGAACCTGGGGTGAGAGACCAAGGGACGCCTTACCTTGTCCTTTTTGCCGGCTCCGCTCTCCTCCGCGGCCGAGGAGGCACACTTGTTGAGCAGTTTCTTGCCACCGCAGGCCGTCGGGCTCCAGGTGCGGCCGCCCGAGCAGGCACCCCCCGGGAGGTCTCCGGCACCGCCCGCGGCGCTCTCCACTTTGATGAGGCGGTGCTTCGGGGAGATGTAGCGCACCTCGGCCGGGGTGGCGGGCCGCCGCTCGCTGCTACTGCGGTAGAGGTGCGGGGAGCCGGAGGACGAGGACGAGGACGCAGCGGCGCCTGCGCCGGAGGAGGCACAGCAGCAGCCTGCGGCGCCCGACGCGGACGAGGCTGAGAAGGCGCGCTGGCCCCCGCCCGGCTCCCCACCGCCGCCGCAGTAGTCCAGGCGGCACATGGCGCGCAGTTTGCGCAGCGAAGAGCCGGGCCCGTTGTAGGGGTCTTCAAAGTCGCGCTCCTTCTGTGCGCGGTAGGCGCGGATGAGGTCGCTCGTGCTGCCGCTGTCGTCGGGCAGCGATCCCGACGAGGTCGAGAAGCAGGAGGCGGCAGCCGGACCGCAGGACGCCGAGGCGCCCGCGGGGGCCTGCGGCACGGCCTGGGGGGGCTGCGAGGGCCGCTCGCCCCGGCGCCGCTGCTCGCGGTAGTCCGGCCGCGGCGGCTGCGGGGGGCTCTTGGTCTTGCTGTTGCCCAAGCTGAAGTACTTGTTCAGCCACTTGGCCATGGCGAGAGGCCGCCTAGGGCCGCGGCGCGGGAGCCCGGTCCGCCGCCGCGGCCATTCGGAGAGCAGCGCTGCGGCCCAGGTCCCTCGGCGCCCCGGCCCCGGCGGGGGGCGTCCGGGGCGCCCGCTCCAGACGCCAAGTTCAAGTTCTCTCCGCCGCCTCCTGCCGGCGAATCCTGGCCTCCAGCAGATGCAGCACCGCCCTCCGCCTCTGCCGCTCGCCGCACGGGCTTCGGATCTCTCGCCCCTCACGGGCGCGTCTCATGGGATCCCGGCCCGCGGCCCCGCGGAGAGCGAAAGGCCTGGGCGCCCCACGTCTGGGACACTCTGGCCGTGCGCTCCACCGCGGAGCGCGCTCCTGTCCCGTCGGAGCCGCAGCCTCCGCCTGGGCCGGGATCTGCGGCTGCTGCGGGAACTTGTCGGCGTCCTCAGCCCCCCTTCTTCCTTCCCAAGAGCGCTGAGGGAAGCCCGGCCCCGCAGCCGGCGAGCAAGCAGGAGGGAGAGCGGACGAGCGACGGAGGAAGGCAGCCAGCGCCCGCCCGAGCCGCGCACCCGTGCCCGTCCCGGCGGCGCCCGCCGCTGCTGCCGCCGCCGCCTCCCGAACCGCCGCGTGTGTGACACCCTGGCCGCCAGAGCCCGCCCCGCGCCGCGGCCCCGCCCTCCCCAGGCTTGCGCGCGCCCCGCCCCCCAGCCCGCCCCCGCAGGCCCCGCCCCACCCACCCCCACGAGCCTGGCCGCCAGACCGCGGGCCCAAGCCCCGCCCTCCTCGTGCCCTGGTCTTCAGCCGGCGCAGCTCTCCACCTCAGCACGCGCCGCCACCCGCGGCCGCCTCGGCGCCAGCCCTGGGGTGGCGCCTGAGGGCACCGGGGTCCCGTGGCGCTGCCGGCTCCGCCTCGCTCGCGGCCAGCCGCCGCCTGGGGCGTGAGGTTGCCAGCAGGAGCCCGCCGCGCTCAGAGACCAGACCCGTGCGCTTCTCCGGGTCCCGGCGCACCGTGCACCTCAGGGACCCACTGTTGGCGGGTACACGGGAGGTGAATTATCCCCGGACATTTCTAGTTTACAGCATGACCCGCGCGAGGGAAGTGTGGCCCGGGACCCCTCGGGGACAAGGTGCCTAATCCCCTTCATGAAGGGACAGAGACTCCGGTTCAGCCCCCGCGTGCCAGATCTTCTGAGGAGTCTCTATTCTACTGAGCGTGTTAGCAGTCCGGATCTCGGCTACGGCCGGGAGGGGCGGCGGGGCGGCCCGGCACCCGTCGCGGCGCCAGGCCGAGGGGAGGCCGGACGTTGGCTTGCCTTCTCACCTCTGAGGAAGTCGTGGCTTTAACCCCGCGCACTGCCAACCTGAGGACTAAAGGAGGGCCACCCAGGTGAGCCTGGCTGCCGCTTCTCAATCTGATGACGCCGAAATGATGTCATCTCCACTAGTCTCTCCTTTGCCACTTAATATCGTCCTTTGATTATTGACCAAAGCTGAGGAAACTGAGGCCGAGGGAGGGGGCCTGCTTGCCCAGGGAAGCTTCTGAGAGGCGCCAGAGGAGCTGCCTGGAAACGAGGTAACTGCCACGAGAGCCGGTGCTCCTTTGAGTTTGGCCGCCAAGACCTAGAGTATGATTAACCCTGAGGCGCTAGGACTGAGACCCAAAGTCGAAGGAATTCTCTAGGAAAGCTGACTTATTAGGACAATAGCCCAAATCATTAATCATCTCCCCTTGCTACCTATGTACGAATAGATGGGCTTGGGTGAGGGCGGGGGAGAGTCTGTTTTTTTTTCTGTATCCAGTAGAAAAAGTGGGACCTGTTAGGGCAGGCAGAAGGCCAGAGGCTCTTTTGGCCAGGACACGGCTGGCCCCAGCCGTGCTGGAGGTGGAGGTCCCACTGGCTGTCTGAGAGCTGCCTGAGGCCACAGTGGGGAAGTGGCAGAACCAGGACTCCAACTTGGATTTTGCTCCGAAGGCTGTGCTCTGGCCACTCAGCCGCACACAGTGATGTAATGGAATTGACTGCAAATTGTCCTTTAGGATCAAGCCGTTTGTCTTTCCCTCTTCGGTCAGACAGGACTGTCGCCCTCTATGAGCCAGTTAAAAATTTTAAACCCACCATTATAACCCCCACAGTCACAACCACCATCTACGCAGCCCCCTCATTGCCTGAGTGGAACCTACTTAACATTTCTCAGGAAATAATCTGCGTGTGTGCGGTGTGTCTGGGGGATGGTGGGAGACCCAGAAATTGACTGGGATTAAGATGTTTGTTTTGGGTAACCTTAAACTGAAATATCTCAAATTATCCTTTAAATCACTCCTCTGCTGTATCTGCTGTATAAACACTTAAATTATTCTGCAAGTAAGGGAGGCCCAAACAGAAAACCCGAAAGGCTAGGACATCCTCAGTGTAAGCCCCACCTTTCAACCAACCACAAATCCTCTCTGGCTCCCTCCCCTCTCATTTAAATGGCTTGTGGGCTCAGAAAGGAGGAGCAGCGGGATCCTGGCAACAGGCCAGGCCACTCAGGACAAGAAAGTCCTCTCCAGGATCTGGAAACCTGTTGCCCGCGTGTGGGTTGCACATGGAAAAATTATCTCTGCCTTTAGGTTTAGGTTTAGGAAGAGAAGTTTTATTTCACAACTTATTTTTTCCATTTCACTTTCAGCAGACCGTGGGGTTAGACCCACTTTTCCATGCGAAGCCTCCGCTGGGGTATAATTTGCAAGCCAAAAATTATTGTAATGCTATAGTATTACGCCAAGAACTTCCAGAGCACTTGTGTATCTGCTCAACCCCAACACATTCTGTGTATAATTAACCCTGCTCAGCAGCCCTGCAAGTTGGTGTTATTCCCAGTTTACAGATGGGGTAACTGAACTAAGGTAGTATTTACTTCAAGCAGTCAAAAGCACCTGGGTGTTTTCCTTTGGGAGCTAGTGTAGACACAACTTAAAGGGGAGAGCCGGAAATAATCATTCTGAAAGGAAAGAGAAAAGTTTCCTGAAGACAGTGTTGGAGAAGTAGTACGTCGAATGGTTCAAGGAGGCAGTAATTTGTAGGGAAAGGATCAGAGCACTATAGGGGGCTTGAGCTAACGGACTCTCCTTTCAGAGAGCCAGCCACCCCATTTCACGGAGGGAAAACAAACAACTGAAGGGAAGAGATTGAACCCAGAGGCATGCCTGGGGTTGGCACCCAGTCTCTGGATATCACAAACCCAACACTATGCCCATCATTGGCATATTTTACTTTTAGCTCTCCCCTCCCTACCAACACTTATCCCCGGTTTTCTTAATGGAAGGGTTGGGTATGATCCTGTTTCTGTTTCTGCCCTGTCTTGACTTCTCACTTCAGACCAAGCCAGGACCATGGCAGCTCTTTTCATCCTCCTTCCATTGTCTGGAGGTGGCTTTGTCATTGATAGAGGTCTGGAAAAAATGATGCCACCAACCCAACAGACTCATCTACTTCTTTCAGTTCAGGCCATCGAATGTTAATGGCAGTCTCCTGCTGTGAGCCGGGCCTGGAAGCATAAATTTGGGAGCCAGTAGTGCTCTGAGAAGACCTGAGGCAAAACCTTCAGTCATCCTTGATACCTTCTTTCATTCCTGCTCCATCCGAGCAAGGAATATTCAGAATCCTACCACTTCTCACCACCTCCACTGCGTCCACCCCAGTCCCACACTCCATCTCTTGCCTGGATCATCAGAGGCATCTGTTACCCATTTCCCTGCTTCTGTCTGAACACAGCAGCCAGTGATCCTATTAAAAGTGAATCTGATTATGTCCCTCCTCTGCTCAAATCTCTCATTAAATCCCCATGTCCCTGAAAGTAAATGCCAAAATTCTTATAGTGGCCCACAAGGCCTTACATGACCTAGTCCCCTCAAATTCCTGACTTCACTTTGTGCTGTCGTCTCTCCTGCTCCAATCAGGCTGCCTTTTCCTGGTGTTTCTTGAACACTCTCTCACTTTGGAACCTTCTTACTACAGCTCCTCTGCTTGGAATGCTTTCTCCCAGCTGTCCCCATGGGTCATCTTTCATTCCCTTCAGGTCTGTATTTAAATGTCACATGCTCAGTGAGGCCTCCCCTGGGCACCATTTCTAAAATTGTTTCCCCACTCAACACTTCCTATCCTTCCCTGCTTTATTTTTCTGAGTATCACTCAACTCCATTTCGTGCACAGCATATTTTACTTATTTTTTTTATTTGTTTGTTTGTTCTTTGCCTTGGCCCACAATGGGAAAGGGATCTTTGCTTTCGTTCACTGCCTATCTCCAGTGTCTAGGACACTGCCTGACACCTACTAGACACACAATGAATATTTGTTCGCGTGAATGAGTGAATGTGAGTGGGTGATCATGAAGGGTAGAATGGCAGAGAGCTAAAGCTTGACATCTCTACCTTGGACCTGGTGCTGGTGGCTATTAATTTTGATCTGGAGGTGAGAGTGTATTAGACTTGCTGCATTTTTGAAGCAGGTGTGTTCTGGTGTTCTGTTCCCAGGCTGTGTCTCTGAAGCAGAGGAAGCAGAATGAGGTTTATGCCTGTCTGCCCAGCATCTGAAGGGGGTTCCAAGAAGGTCGTGGCATCCAGGTAGCCCCCTTCCACAAGAGTCCCAGTCATGCTGAAATGCAAGCCTGTTGGCGTGTCACTGAGCCAACTCTATTCTCTCCACCTCGGGTACAACTAATCTCAGGAATCTCATTATGGGTCGAAAGATAATCCTCTATATCTAGATTAAAGGCTGTGTTTTGACCATTACCGCACATTGAGCATTGAGCCGACAGTTTAATTGAACTGTTTATGCCGCTGCCTTGATCTCTTCCCAGAGAATTTACAACTAATTCTAAGTGTCTCTGAGAATTAAGTGGGCCTCTCCCAACATGCTTTGCCTGTAGTTTGCCTGTGCCAAATCCCACTTGTCCTTGTGTTACCTAATTATGGACTCTTGCTCACGACTGTCTCTGCCGGTACCACTTCCAGTCCACTTCCTCCCTGAGGTGGCCATTAAAGATATGGCTCTGAGAATGGCTACATCCTAGGACAGCCTCTGTGATACCTGCAGCAGTGGAAAGGGGGTGGAGGTGAGGATTGGCATAGGAGCAGAGAAAACATAAATCATGCTGATTTCCTTTGAAGTCACCTCCAGGCAACTGACAATGACCTCCTAACAAGAAAAGGTACAAGTGTCTTTAGCACAGTTAAGTGTGATGGAAGGAAAAGAGCTCTGGACTGAGGTCAAGACTCCTGAGTTCCTATCCTGGCTGTCTTCTGACTTCCTATGTGACCTGTGAGGCCTTGCTGTTACTATTTATAAAATAGGAGCTGGCAGATCATTGTTTCTCATTCTGCGTTATGGAAGTGTCTAAGGGTAGGGTTGCCAAATTTAGAAAAAACAAAACAACAGTAGTGAAAAAGGACATCCATGTAATATTTGGGACATACTTACAGTGAAATATTATTCATTGTTTATCTGAAATTCAAATTTAACTGGGTATCCTATATTTATCTGTCCATGTGGAAGATAAAAAAAGGCTCCCAACCCCTAGCCCAGCCTCTGCTAATGAAATGGACAAGAGCAGATGTTCTTAACCCTGGCTGAACATTATAATCACTTGCACACCTTATATAGTACCAGTGACCAGTCTGTATTCCAGATCAGTTAAATCAGAATTTCTGGTGGTGGATTCAGACATTGTATTTTTTTTTTAGTTAAAAAACTCCCTCAGTGAGTTCAATATGCAGCCAAGTTAAAAACCATTGGACTAGAGCAGGGGTTCTCAAAGTGAGGTGTCCTGGTCTGGAGCACCAGGTTCACCTGAGAACTTGTTAGTAGTATAAATTATTGGCAGAGAAGGGGGAGAAGAAAGAAAGAGAGAGAGAGCGAGGGAGAGGGAGGAGAAGAAGAAAAGAAGAAGAAGAAAGAAAGGAAGGAAGGAGGAGGAGGGAGGGAGGGAAAGAGGGAGGGAAGAAGGAGAAGGAGAAGAAAGAAGAAGAAGAAGAAGAGGAGAAGAGGAGGAGGAGGAGAGAGGAGGAGGAGGAAAAAAGAAAGAAAGAAAGGAAGGAAGGAAGGAAGGAAGAAGAGGAAGGGAGGGAGGAAGGAGGGAAAAAAACAAAAGGAAATACAAATTGTCATTCTGACTTCCAAAACTTCAGAATTAGAAGCTAGGGGTTGTAGCCCAGCAAGCCCTCCAGGTAATTCTGCTGTAGCTAAAGTTTGAGAACCAGTTTGAAAATTCCTTAGATAACAACGGGGCCCTGTCTTTTGAGGCCTGATCTACATGTGGGTGGTAGGAAAGCAAATTAGTTGAATTGCTTTGCAATGCTGCATCCTAATGGTCAAACTGCCTGTCTTCTGGCAATTACAGGATAAATTATAGAGGTTGCAAACCCACTGGGTACGATAGCTTTTTCAGTCCCAACCATCAGTCTGATGGAAATCTTGAAGGCTACCTACCATTGACACCTGAAACTTATTGCCAGTAGGACAAGTTAGGCCAGGAAGAGCCAGAAATGAACTAAAAGTGTCTGAGGGCATAAAGTTCTGGCCAGGCAACCTGAAGGCCCAACAGAAGGGGGCTGAGGAGCCATGGGCAAGGAGGAATTGGAAAGTGTGGCAGGAAGAAACCACAGGTGGGGGTACATTAGGTCAGCCCAGGTCCCAAGAAGGCTGGGACAGTGAATATCAGGGATATCTCCAGGATTGGTTAGGCCAAGTCACACTGCTTCTGTGAGGAACCAGCACCAACATGGGCCAAAGTTGATGCAGACTGGAGCAGGTGGGTATCAGAGGTGGAGAAGGGAGGGTGCTTCGTTTTGCTTTGTTCTGTGTTAAGAGGCAAGTGGTGTTAAAGAGCAGAGCAACATTTTTGCTGCAGTGGAGGAGGACTTAAATGCAAGCCCACTGGCATAGGTTTTCTCTGGGAGTCTCACAGTCAGGTTTATTTGCTTCTGGGATGCCAGGTGCCCAGGATATGTAACTCTCTTGTCCTTGAGAGACTTCTGGAGGGCAGGTAGCAGGGACTGTGCATTATTCATTTCTGTCCACCCCCAGGCTTTGCTCAGCGCCTGCCAAATGCTAGGCCCTGAGTGACTGTGTGTGGAATCGAATCCAATAGCGATCCAACAAATCACCGTTCTTAAGTATGAGTTATCACCTCAGGCCTTAATAAACCACACCACCGAGAGAGCCCAGACATTCCACATGCAAAAGGGCACTTGTCACCCTTCGAGAATCATTGCAGACTTTCCTCCTTGCTGCCTTCCTTTCTCCTTTCCTTCCACCGAGCACCTCCCCTGTGCAAGGCCAGATGTTACTGACCAGCTCTGCCATCAGGGCTTTTTGCTCTGTAGGGAACAACTGAAAAAAGAAGGCAAGAGGCAGCAAACATTGAAACTTCCATGGTCACACTTACCTGGATTCTAACGTGAATCACTTCTTGCTAGCGTGTACAACTGTAAATCTGAAGAGTTTAATCTGCTTCTCTTCATCTCCAAAGTAAACTTCGGAGTTCCTGAAAAGGTGAAATTTATTGCTTTAAGCCCTACAGTTGGGAAAGTGATTTATAACCTGCACAAAAAATGTTCTTTTGATGCAGTTTCCATCCTCTCACTTTGGCTATAACATTTAAAGACAATTTTTTTAATGTTTTATTTATTTTTTGAAAGAGCGTGAGCGGGGGAGGGGTGGGGGGGGGGAGGGGTGGGGGGGGAGGGGGAGAGGATCCAAAGTGGGCTCTGTGCTGACAGTGACAGCAGCCAGCCCGATGTGGGGCTCAAACTCATGAAATGTGAGATCATGACCTGAGCCGAAGTTGGACGCTCAACTGACTGAGACACCCAGGCGCCCCTAAAGACAATTTTTAAAAGTCACTTTTCATGCATAGTTTTCTCTCACTACATTTTTTTTTTTTTTTGAATTAAAATGGTTACCATGCTGCCATCTGAGGCTTTTCTAAGTGGGATACATTGGTCTTAGCCAAAGCCAGGAAAGAGTTAAAGTTGCAAATGGCAGTCTGTCTTTTGTCTCAGTTTGGGGGCGGGGTGGTGGAGACTGCCCAATTGTATGTCCTTCTCTTTCCCTCCCTAGGGCTGAGTGCAGGATGTTGAGTCTCCCAAAATAACTCAGACCCTAGGGGTAAATGCCTTCTGGGGAACAGGGGATTCTCTAGATCGGGAAGGAACTTGCAAGGCCAAAAGATCTGATCTAGGCTGAAAGAGAGAGGACCCCAGCCACATTCTACACCAAACATCCACTAACCAGTCCTTACCAGGTCACAGGGAAACCAGGTATCAGCTTCTTTAACCCAGCTGGCATCCAAGAGAAGGATCATACTCAGATGGAGTCCCTTAAGGCCCGTGGGCACAGCTTGGAGAGGCACCGACAGACGGGGGCAGAATCTCAGTGAGCCTCTAGGTCACTGGAATTTCTGGTGCTCTTGGAGTTTACAAGATGCTGTAGAATCACTGCTTACTGCACATATTCAGAGGATATGGTTTTCAGCTTCCCAGAGTCATGGTGAGTGAAAGGGATCTTTCTGCCCAGTCCGCAGAGCTCACTCTGATTCATTTGGTCCTAATGTTCAGACAGTGATGAATTTGGGGGCTCTAGACTGTGGGCTCACCTCACCCCCAAGGCTGAAGTAGCATTTCATTCATATACTCTAGGTCTGGAGCTAGCAAACCCAGAGAAAATTATTGCTTTCGTCATGGGGAATTTCCAGCTTTTGTCTTTATAGCTCTATTCATATTTCCATTTGCTCCCATTTGTGGACATCTTTGTGGTGGATAACCTTTTTATGTTACTGTTAGGCCCTCACCATAGGAATTCACTTCCCAGTGGACCACTTTTGCTATAAAGTAGCACATCCACCACTGCCACAGTGTGGGTCCAGGAGCTCAGGCTTGAGAAGCACCTAGAAAACAGTGTCAGAATGTATACTCCTAGAACCACTGCAGAGAAGCTGACTCAGATCCTAGGGTAGGGCCCAGGAATTTGCATTTTTACATGAACCACAGCAGATTCTGCTCAGGTGGGACCGGGACCCCACTTTGAGAAGCTCCAGCTCATCTCTGAGCTCCAGTCCAAAGCATGAGCCAACAAGTTCTGTGTGGAGGCATTTCTGACTTTTTGTTCTTGTGGTCTCATGTTCAGAGGGTCAGCCTGCCTGCGTCTCACTCAGGCAGGCAGACAGGCCAGCTGTGGTACGTGTCCCTGCAGAGCACCATGTAGCCTCTAGTTGTGCGCTCCGATTTATCCTGAGCAAATCTCCCTCAGTGGCCAGGCCGGACGAAGAGGGGAGAACATATATGAACACTGAGAACACAGAGAACGGTGTACTGGCGGCTCTGCTCCAGGCTTCACACCAATGGTATCTGCCGGCGTCCTATAGAAACACTCACAATGGGCATTAACACTGCCATTTTCCAGCTGAGGAGATGAGGGCTCTGAGGTCACACAGCTAGTTGTGGTAGACTTGGGTATGTTCAACTTAGAGACCTTCCTCTTTTCTTGTCTTTTTCTTGGAGGTTGGGAGGAATGGATGCATTTATAATTTTTCCCTTTTTATTTTGAAACATTTCACAGTACTGAAAAATTGCAAGAATAATACAATCAACCCCAGACTCTTTAATTGTTAGCATTTTGCCACATCTGCACTCTTATCTAATTGTGCTAATCCATTTGAGAATTTCGAAGCATAGCGTTGAATTACTCCTAAATAGTTCAGCCCATCTCCGAACAAAAAGGGCATTCTTCCACAAAACCACAATGAAATGATCATACTTGGGAAATTTAACATTAATACATTGTAGAGGCCACTTTTATTTTATTTTATTTTTTAAATATCTTTTTTTTTAAATGTTTATTTATTTTTGAGAGAGAGAGGCAGACAGAGCATGAGCAGGGGAGGGGCACAGACAGAGAGGGAGACACAGAATCTGAAACAGGCTCCAGGCTCTGAGCTGTTAGCACAGAGCCCGACACAGGGCTCGAACTCGGGAACAGTGAGATCATGACCTGAGCTGAAGTTGGACGCCCAACCGACTGAGCCACCCAGGCGCCCCAGAGGCCACTTTTAGACAACAGGCTTGTTGTTGTCATCTAACCTATGGGCTATTTACAACCAGGTATGGTTACCAAAAAAGGGAAAATTCTATATGTCCCCATACTTACTTACTTAGTTCTCAGTTTCTTAAAAGTATGCTTTGCCCCCAATGTGGGGCTTGAACTCTCAACCCTGAGGTCAAGAGTCTCATGCTCTACCATTTGAGCCAGCCAGGCACTTCTGCCCCTCCCTTGGCCCTGAACCCATACTTCCTCGAGCTTCTTCTACCTGATCATTGCCCCATATTTTAGGGGTCCCCATCCCATTAATATCTGATTTACTTTGCCAGTTGTGTATAAAAAATGTACATTATAGCTTTTCTTTTTTTTGATTCGGCATCCAATCTAGGGTCACTCGCTGCATTTACTTGTCACATCTCCTTAGTGCCTTTTCATCTAGAATGGTATTCCAGTTTTTTGTTTTTTGTCTTTTGTAACCCTGACATTTTTTTAAGAGACCAGGCCTGTTGTTTTGCAGAATATTCCTCAATTTGGATTTGCTGGATTGTCTCCTCATGACTGTAATCTTCTTAGGGCTTCATGTCAGAGGGACAAAAGATATACCCTTTTGGTTTACCCTCCACAGTCTCTTGCCAGGTGACGATACAGTTTGACCCTTTGAATTGTTAAAAAGACTAGCGGCAGGAAGAAAAGCAGCATAGCTTTGAGGAATGAAGGCAGGTTTTGAAGAGCAACAGAAGCAAGTTCAAGTCCTGGCTCTGATCTCTAGCTGATTGACCTTAAACACAACCTACCAAAATGCCTTAAATACAACTCAAAATATCTTGTTTCTTCTTCTAACACATCTCTCAGCTGCACTTTTTTCTATGCTTCTACATTTTTTCCCATTCTAGGGCACTTCTATCCTTACTGCCTTCTTTCTGTCACCCATGCCCTAATCTGTCCCATACGTACTACCATTGTTTGCCCTAAAATGTGTCCCTTGCTATCATATTCACCAGACTTCTTTCCTCAGTACATCAAGTCTGACTGCCTGCCTGGTATTGAACACCTTCCATAGTCTGACCTCATCCCACCTACCTGAACTTCCCGCCCGATGTTTCCCATGGGGAAATGTGATTGCTCTTGATTTGGCTGCTAGCACATCTTTTCTATTCCCTCATTAGAGTAATGACCCTTCCCCCTCCTCCACTGTTGGGTATATATACATGTATTGGTTAGAGTATGGTCACAAACAGGAGCTGCTGGAATTTAAAGTAGGAAGATATTGGGGCACCTGGGTGGCTTAGCTGGTTAAGCATCCGACTTTGACTCAGGTCATGATTTCCCGGCTCATGAGTTTGAGGCCCACATCGGGCTCTGTGCTGACAGCTCAGAGACTGGAGTCTGCTTCTGATTCCTCCTGATGTCGCCTCTCTCTGCCCCTCCCCCTCTCACACCTGTCTTTCTCTCTCTCTCAAAAATAAATAAACATTAAAAAAATAAATAAATAAAGTAGGAAGATATTTAATAAAGGGAATTAAGTACTTACGAAACCATTGAAAAGTCTGCACAAAGGTGAAGGAAGGCCACCAGTTTTGTCACTAGCTCTCGTAGATAGGAATTTGGAGGAACTCGAGAAACGAAGAGAGATGATCACAGCTGCCTTCAATCTTGAGGCCTGAGATTTTCAGGAAAATACTTGAAGGCCACTGGAAAATGTCATATCTCCTTAAGCCTCAAGTTTGACGTTGCCAGAGGAGCAAAAATCTGGCTGCTGCCTTATTCTGCCTTCCACATCTTGGCAACTCTTTCTCATTCATAAATTCTACTCTAGGATATGTAGATAGGGATTCTGGGACATGTCCTTCCCAAGCTTCTAGATACCGTGATATAGGGAAGAGCATAGTAGGAATGCTGGGTCAATAAATGTCTTTCCCTGGGACTCTGCTGTTGGAGCTAGTGAGGAAAAACTTACTCTGCTTTCTGCAATTACAGCTGGAAATATATGAAACTGCTTACTGTGGAAGCCATCTTTCCCGACTTTTTTTTTTTAATGTTTTTATTTAATTTTTTGAGAGAGAGACAGAGTATGAGTGGGTGAGGGGCAGAGAGAGCCAGAGATCTAGAATTCGAAGCAGGCTTCAGGCTCTGAGCTGTCAGCACAAAGCTTGGCGTGGGGCTTGAACCCATGAACTGTGAGAAGCCCAATGAGCTGTGAGATCGTGACCTGAGGTGAAGTCAGGTGCTTAACCGACTGAGCCACCCAGGCGGCCCATATCTTTCCTGGCTTTTGGAGGGAGCTCAGATGTGGTAGGAGAGAATGGGGCCCTCAAAAGATAACAGAGTGAAAAACAGAGAGAAAGAGAGAGAGACCAAGGGGATAAGATTGTGTCAGCCCTGGATTTGCTCATATGATCTTTTGCCAGTATTATCCATGTCTTTCTCAGTTATTTCAATCTATAAATTTCTTTTTATGCCTAAGCTAATTTAAGTTGGATTTCTGTTACAACCAAAAGGGTCCTAATGAATAGTAGGAGGGATACATGTAAACATTACACAGAGTGTGGTATGTGCTATACAAGGAGGACTAACAAAGCGGTGTGAGCGTGTAAGAAGGGAGCTCATTTCCATTTTATCTTGGAAATGTTATTTTAGCCGTAGCTTTTATCTTAGTTGTTACTTCTCATGGCCTTTGCTTCCTTCCAGAATACTCCCTTTCCTTTTCTTCTTGTGGTATTGTGATTTATAATAAGAA
The DNA here is from genome assembly GCA_030068075.1 of Paguma larvata. NCBI lineage: Eukaryota > Metazoa > Chordata > Mammalia > Carnivora > Viverridae > Paguma > Paguma larvata. The sequence continues at coordinate 32,865,434 of CM057832.1, read as the reverse complement.
ATATATATTTGGTCTTTATCCTGTTCCTAGCACAGAGCTCCCAAGATCCTTGGAATTTATTAAGTATTAACAGCATAAAAGTGAAGTGTTGTCTTTTGTTATTCATAGCAAGCCCTTTTCAACCACACCTGTTTATGTTAATGAGGTGACTTTTGGAAAGCCCCTAAAAATGGGGGCTGGTTGCCAGGGGAACCAACCTAGTGATTAGAGCCTTGAAACTGTCAGGATCCACCCTCCCCTCCAGGAAGGGAAGAGGGCCTGGAGTTGAATTAATCACCACTGGCCAATGATTGGATCAATTGTGCCTAAGTATGAAGCCTCGGTAAAAGCCCAAAAAGATGGAGTTTAGAGAGCTTCCAGGTCGGTCAACGTGGAAATGCGAGGGAAGAGTCATGAAAGCTTCTCACCTCTTCTCACTTACCTTGTCCTAAGCATAATCTTCTATTCAGCTGTTCCTGAGTTATAGCCTTTTGTAACAAACCTGTAATCTAATGAGTTTTCCTGAGTTTTGTGAGATGCTCTAGCAAATTAATCAAACCCAAGGAGGAGGTTGTGGGAACCTCCCAGTTACAACTGGCTGGTCAGAAACACAGGTATCTTGGACTTGGAATTGCAATTGGCACCCAAAGTGGGGCAGGAGATGGGTAGTCTTGTGGGATCAGCACTTAACCTGTGAGATCCGATGCTACCTCCAGGTAGAAAGTCTCAGAATTAAGTTAAATTATGGGATACCCAGCTGATGTCGTAGAATTGCTTGATATGTGGAAAACCCACACATCTGGTGTCAGAAGTAGGGTGGTAGTATTGTGAGAGTAAAGGAAACACATAGAAATATTTTTTCTGTACTCTTCTATTTTCGAGATACTTCCTGTCTTACAAATACCAGTTCAAATCTGCTCTTTCCAGGGGCCTCCCTACCTCATTCACCCCATTTCTAAATTCTTGAAGTTCTTGGCACAGAACAGTTGAACATAAAAGTTATTTTTAATTTGTGTGTTTTGACTTCTTTTATTAAATGTAAACTAACTCCTCAAAGCTATGGACTACATCTTACATCCTCTCTGCATCTCCCATCCCCAGATTTATCACCATTGATGGTGCCTAGTTGATACTTGGGAGTTGACAGATTGATTTGCTCAGTGGAGAGGCCGAAGTTGCCATGGGCAATTAACTGGAGGAGTAGGAGTGGAGGAGAGGAATGCTGTCCAGGTACTAGCCATCCAGGAATAAGGAAGCCTTTCCAAATATGCTTGGCATGAAGAGGTGGACCTGGAGTCCCAAGCAGTGCACCTATCCTAGTGGCCACAGGGGGGCGGCAGAGGGTATGGCCCAGGTGTAAGCTATAGATATGGCGACTGCATGAGCCAACCAGTCAGCTTGCTGAGCCACACTGGAAAGGAGATCTTGGTCTAAGTAACTTGCACAGGATGAGGTGGGCCTCCCAGCAGAGAGCCTGGAAAGCAGGGTACCTGGACCGAGGTTGGGAAAGCCAAAGAATGAACAGGTGTTTGGTGGACATCAGTAGGTATCTAAGAATGATCAGAACCCTCCAAAATCAAAGCAAGTGAGTGAACTTTAAGAGATCTAGATATTTTCTTAAGGACAAAGGGGTGCCTCAGTGCTTTGGCAAAGGAAGCAGGAAGTCCAAATGTGATATAGAGGTAAGGGCAAAGACTGGAAAGCAGGAGTCTTAGAGTTGCATCTGTAAACTTATGGGTCCTCAACCACGGTGAATGCTTTTGCTGTATGACTTAAGGGAAGCCTTTCTCCTCTCTGAGCCTCAGGTGTCTGATCTTATACGAAGAGGATTGGTGTCTGGAGACTCAGAGACAGCCCTATCTTTGCTCTGGGCCCCATGGTGGCCAGGGATCCTTCTTGCTTGAATGGTCTCTGGGGTTTTGTGAATAAAGCAATTCAGTTGGCCATAAAGACATATCTTCATTACCCCTATGTGTGTACACCTGCTCTCTTTAAAACTTTTGATGGGCCCTGACCCATAGGATCAGGACTATTCAAAGACCTTTAGAGGAGTTAAGCAGTCTAACATTTAGATGCACCACCCCATGTCATAGCACACATCAAAGTGTCCCCACATCCCATAGTAAATGCAGTTATTTTTGCTTTAAAATAATCTCGAGGGTGCTATTATAATTTTGCTTTCAAGATTATTTTGCTAATTTAATTTTCAGTGGCCATGATGTCTTGAAATCATAGTACATAGTTGGGAATTCCTTAAAGTGAAAGGACCTACTAGTTGTTTTCAAATCTAATAAGCTTTTTATGCCTACCAAATTGAGCAATTTAGGGAATTGACATAATACTGTATTTTGTGGACGTTTAGGGTTTTTTTTTTTTTAAGTTTATTTATTCTGAGAGAGAGAGTGTGTGCACATGCATGAGCATGGTAGGGGAGGGGCAGAGAGGGAGAGAGAGAGAATCCCAAGTAGGCTCTGTGCTGTCAGCACAGAGCCTGCCATGGGGCTCAGTCTCATGAGCCTCAAGATCGTGACCTGAGCAGAAATCAAGAGTTGACACTTAACCGAGTGAGCCACCCAGGTTCCCCAGCATTTAGTTAATTTTTGATTTTTGATTTTCATTTTGCATCTTGGAGTCAACAAGAATGCATGTGGTGTGCAAGTATTTTTCTAGGCTGTTGAAAACTTGTATATACTCAGTCTGTGTGTATGGCACCTGATGAATAAAACCCTCCTGCCTGAGGCAGCTGAGACAGAGTTTGGGGGGGGTGTCATTTCTTTCAGTTATTACATTTTATTTCATGTCTCCTGGTCTGGAAGCCTGAGTGAGCTATGAGTGCATCAACAAGAAAAGGATGCCCCCTCCTACTTCCCTTTAATCTCTGAAACTTCACTGTAGCCGTATCGTACAGCCAAGTCTCATAGGCAGGCACCAAGGTGGCAGGATCTCCCTGCTCTGGAGATTTTGTAAGTCTGGGTTCCTCCCAGCCCTCTCAGGCATACTGCATTCAAGCTAGACACCATCCCCATTGTCAACCTTTCTACAGAAATTGTTATCTCACAAAGGGCGATATCTCACCAGAGAATTTGTTTTCTCTTGCTGATAATTTCTCTCCATAAACATTTTTGAATGAGATGAATAGGTGTACCTTTCTGGAACAGCAGGCAGATGCTGGGCCATGAAATGACTTTGTGAGGCATGTTTTATGGATGAGAGGAAGGGCCTGAGGGCCACCTTCGGTTTCCCCAGCATCTCACCTGGCTGCTGCTGATCACCAGGTTCTTTTTCTGCAGGTGACCATCCACTTCACTCACTGCTGCTCACCTGAAGCATTTTAAAAAATTTTTTACTTTTAAAGAGGAAGAGAGCGCAAATGGGGGGTGTGGACACAGGAGGCAGAGGGAGAGAGAATCTCCAGCAAGTTCCACACTGAGCACAGAGCCTGATCATGGGCGTGATACCACAACTGTGAGATCATGCCCTGAGCTGCAAACAAGAGTTGGACACTTAACTGACTGAGCCACCCAGGCGCCCCTCACCTGAAGCTTTAAAGGCCCAGCTTGGGCAGAAGCTTCGGAGACTATCAAAGAGTTGGCGCAAAATGCCACCAGCCTACAACACTCTGGGTCCACCATGAAGATGTAGGTCCTCCAGGTGCGTTTCACAGCCAGTACTACAGTCTTCAGATACTTTATTATGCTGGCATTTTTTTTTTTATTATTTCTCTCTCTCCTTCTCTCCCTTTATAACAACTATGAAGGGAATGAATTCCTTTCCATCATGGTGTTAATGAATCTCAAAGGAAAAAAAAAAGAGATGTGATCTCAGAAAAATAAAGAAGATAACATAAAAACAGCAGACACAGTGACCTTCAACAAAATGAACAAATGTGGGATTTTTCCATTCATCTCTGTCTGGGGGATGGGGAGGGTGATTGTTAATAACAAAGTGGCACCGAATGACTTGCTGACAGTTCATCAGTGTCCCTCTAAAGCCCAGAGTCAACAATGCCAAATGAGTCATGAAGGTGGGAGACCACACAGGAGTGACAGCGTGGGGGACGGGATGGTGACACAGAGCTCAGGCCCAGGGCATAGGCTCCTTAAAAGGTTTATTTCTACCTCAGGGTAGGGATGCCAGGTTGAGCAAATAAAAACATAGGACCCCCAGTTATATTTGAATTTCAGGTAGCAAATAAATTTTTAGTATATTTGAGATATACTTGTACTAAAAATTTAGATATATTGTTTATTCGAAATTCAAATTTAACTAAGCTTCCTCTATTTCTCTGACAACCCTACCCCAGAGACAGCAATACTTCTCATCATTTTCCAAGTACTAACACATTTCTAGGTTTAAGCTCCACCAGAAAGAGATGCCTTCTGGTCTCAGCTTTTGAATCCTACACTGTCTTACAGGTCCAGTTCAAATGCCACATTTTGGGAAGATTTTCCCCCTAAATCGGTTCCTTCTTCCTTTCTGTCCTCTTGCCCCATAGCATTTTATTTATGGTTTTGGTTTCTATTCAGCCTAATTCCCCTTCCAGACTGGGAGCAACCCAAGGGCATGGCAGTATCTAGATTCTTTTTCTGATGGTCCACAGTATAGCTTCACTAGCACCTCATGTGTAGTCAATACTCTGAATGCTGAATGAATGAGTGAATGAATGATCATAGCTAACACACACTGAGTGCTGACTGACTATGTGCCAGGCATGGTTCTCAGCACTTGTCATGGATTTAATGTTTGAATAACCCTCTGAGGTAGGCACCATTTTTATGTCCATTTTAGCAGTGCAGAAATGGAGGCACCGAGAAGCTAAGTAACTTGCCCACAGTCACACAGCAAGTAGGGATTTGAACCCAGGCAGTATGGCTCTTCACCTCTGTAATACATTGAACCAATAGACGAACAGAAGAATAAGTAGAAGAACAAATGGAGGAATGCACAAGCAGAGGGAGCAAGCAGGTATTATGATAGGAGGACACAAGAAGAGGAACCCAAAGTAGGTGTTAGGAGAGCAGAGGCTGGCGAGTCGGGGAGATATTAAGAAGGCAAGCTGAGGGATACACTTAGGCACTTCAGTGAACTAAAAGGCAGCTCAGCATTGGAAGAGGCTGATCTTTCCAGGTTTCTGCTTTGGAAACGAATCCTTGTGTTGCAAACCCTCTACATCTCTGCAGGGGCCTCACTGTAACTCTCTTCCCAGCTTCCTGCCCCCACAACCTTTCTCTTCCAGGGGCAGAACCTACCTCTGCTCTCTTGAGAGGTTCAGACCAGTGGGGCTCTAAGGCCAATCCAGTCTTTCCCCAGGACTCTCAGCTAAGAGTCAACGGGCTGGGTGCCAATGCCCTCTTTGTTCCTGGGCTCCTGTCCCCCTGTGTCTGGTGCACTTCTGCCTGACTCTTGCCATGGGTGTGACACGTGTGTTACACAAAGAAACCAATGTGATCCGTGGGAGGGTGATTATGGACCCCAGTCAGAGCACTGCCAAGGTTATTATAGTAACATAATACTTCCTCTTCAAATCTGTGGAAATAGCAGACAGCGGCCTGCTCATACCATCAACCTAGTCTTTTTTTTTTTTTTTTTAATTGTGGTAGGAAACACAGAACATAAAATTTACCATCAAAATCACTTTTAAGTATACAGTTCAGTAATGTTGAATATATTCACATTGTTCTGAAACAGATCTCCAGAACTTTTTCATCCTGTAAAACTGAAACTCTGGGGGCGCCTGGGTGGCTCAGTAGCTTAAGCATTAGGCTTTGGCTCAGATCACGATCTCACAGTTTGTGAGTTCGAACTCCAAGTCAGGCTCTGTGCTGACAACTCAGAGACTGGAGCCTGCTTAGGATTCTGTGTCTCCCTCTCTCTCTCTCTGCCCCTCCCCTGCTCGCACATACACTCTCTAAACAAACAAAAAAACTGAAACTCTGTACATACTAAACAACTCCCCTTTGCCCTCTGCCCCAGCTCCTGGTCACCACCCTTCTATTTCTCTCTGAACTTTACTTCTCTGGGTACCTCACATAAGTGTGATCATACAGTATTTGTTGTGACTGGTTTATTTTACTTAGTGTAATGTTCTCAAGGGTCATCCACATAGTACATGTCAGAATTTCCTTCCTTTTTAAGACTGAAGAATATTCCATTGTATGTCTATACCACGTTTTGTTTATCCATTGTGTCGACTGACATTTAGGTTGTTTCATATCTTGGCTTTTGTGAATACTAATGAATAATGAGTGTTTAGATATTTCTTCAGGTCCCTGCTTTTGATTCTTTGGGGTTTATACCTAGGAATACCTATGGTATTTCCATCTTTAAGTTTTTGAAAAGACTCTCTGCTGTTTTCCATAGCAACTGTACCATTTTGCAGTCCCACCGAATTTCTCCACATCCTTATTAGTACATGCTGCTTTCTGTTATTTATTTATTTATTTATTTATTTATTTATTTATTTATTTATTTAACATTTATTTATTTTTGAGAGACATAGAGACACAATGTGAGCAGGGGAAGGACACAGAGAGAGGGAGATACAGAATCCGAAGCAGGCTCCAGGCTCTGAGCCGTCAGCACAGAGCCTGACGTGGGGCTCGAACTCACAGACCGTGAGATCATGACCTGAGCTGAAATTGGCCGCTTAACCGACTGAGCCACTCAGGCGCCCCTATTTATTTTTTATATTACCCATCTAATGAGTGGGAGGTTGCCTTGAGCCTGCTGCTTATGAGGAGGCTGTGCTCCTGGAATGGCTTAATGTAATCTCTACTCATTCACTGAAATCCAGCAATGGGGAAAGCACAGCACCATGCTAGGGGCAGATAACCTGATAACCTAGAGACAGAGAGCTCTTCTAATTTTGTCAATGACTTTGTGACTCTGGCCAAGTCGTGCAACCTCTGAATTTCCATCTGCTCACTAGGGGCGAGGCCTTCTTGTCCTCCCTCCCTGCTCCACCCTGATGTTTCCTCCAGGAAAAGATAGCAAAGGAGAGCTGAGGAATGACTTGTTGGATACAACTGCACCTCAGCAGCCATCGCCCTGAGTGTGTTTTTTCTTTTTGTTATTAAAATGAATCACGCTTTAAAAAAAATTAGAAAGCTCAGAAAAACATTAGAAGCAGGGAAGTATGGGGGTACCTGGGTGACTCAGTTGCTTAAGCGTCCTACTCTTGATTTCTGCTCAGGTCGTGATCTCATGGTTCATGCAATAAAGCTCTGTGTTGGGCTCTGTGCTGTTCTTTCTCTCCTCTCTCTACCCCACCCCTGCTCTCGTGTTCTCTCTCTCTCTCTCTCTCTCTCTCCTCTAAAAAATAAATAAATAAACATTAAAAGAAAAAAAAGAAAAAGAAGAAGCAAGGGAGTATTTATCCCTCGTTCCATCACCCAGAGGCAACCACTGATAACATTTTGGTCTGTTTCTTGTAGGTTTCCCCAGAAGTGAGGTAAACTTTAATCTTCGAGAGTCCCTTTTTTTCCTAAGAAGAGCTATTCATTTCCACAGCAATCAGTAGCAAAGTTAACTGAGCTCTCAATTTCTTAAATATATCCTTCTTTGTGCTAGTTCACTTCTAAGATGTGTCACTTTGAGTGAAAAGCAGTTAATTACAATGGAAACGCTGCTTGGAGACGTCTTATGAAATTATGTTAATATGTATAGAGAGACAAAAAGGAAGGGGAAAGGGAGCTGATGGGCGAAACAACTGGTCTATTTAAATGGATAATTTCCTTTCCTTTCAAGTTTCCTAGTTGAGGGTCCTTATTTATGAAATGACTAGAAAGCTATTATTGTAGTTCCAATTTGTCAAAATCAGTAAAACTCAACTGCAAAGCAAAGTTGATAAACCAGCAAAAAGGCAACAAAAGAAGGACTTTGGTAAATGTCATGTAATTAAAAAAAATCACTGTTATATCAACTCAGGAAGAAAATCTAAATGATAATCTGAAGATTAAAGAAAGGTGGAGTGTGGGAGAGTCATGAATGTAAAGGCATCCTCTCAGGAATTCCCAGCCTCAGGAAGAAAGACCTGGGCTGTGGAGACCCAGTTTGCTCTTTATAGCTCTGCCTCACCTCGACCCCTGAGGATGGCTTGACCTGGCTTCTGTGCTGGTGGAATAATTCATGAAAGGTGTTTAGCACAGCACTTGGTACAGAAGTGCTCAATAACTGTTTGAAGTAATTGCCATTGTATGGAGTGGAGGAGGGAACTGGCGCCTAGATCTTCTTGGTAGTGAGGGAGAGGTTGGGCGTCCCACTTGGAATGGGGGCAGTGAATGGGGAGTGGATTGGTCCCTTTACCTACTTCCTAATTCCTCCTTCATCCAGGCTTCCAGAACCTTGGTTGGGAAAGGCATGAGCATGCATTCTTGCATGCGTGGATGCGTGCGAGTAAGTGTGTGTGTGTGTGTGTGTGTGTGTGTGTGTGTGTGTGTGTGTGTGTGTTGGGCATATAGGGTGGGGAAGGCTTAGGAAGCAGGAAGAATAAACTAATATTTATTAAGCCCCTGCCATATCCCAGATACCATGCTGAGCATTTAAAAAGCAAAGCAAAACAAAACCTATCTAGGAGAGATTAGATAACTTGACCACGTTTGTCTGACTGACCCTAAAGCCTGAGCAGGGACATCCCTTTCATTTTCTGTGGACCTGTAGAGAGATTTCCTTAATCAATTTAAGAGTTCAAGACTAACCTTACTTCTGGTAAGGTTTCAACAGGCAAAGTTTCCCCAATTTGAGAAAAATCAGAGACTCTCCCTTTTAGGGTGTTAAAGGGTTTTCTGCCGGTGATAGGAACTACACTGTCACTAGCTCACAGTCAGCAGTCAGGGCCTCTCTTCAGGAGGCCGAGGGTGCTGGCATGTGCTTGCCAGAAGCTTTCTCCAAGGCCACAATGGAAGCCAGGAGGCCTCCTGGTCCCTGCCTGGTCTGACAGAAGCACTAGGTAGAAAGGAAGCAAGCTCCAACCTGCCGGCCAAGCCTGGCACAAAGTGGGGCAGTGGGCAGGCTGCCATCCTTGGCACCATTGGGGCCAAATTTCTTGCCAAATGGGCTTGGGTTTCAACACGTTGGGAAAAGCACAGGAGTCTGGAATCATAACTTTGCTATCAACCCTGGGGTTGGGACAAAGAAGACCCTAGAGAGTCTGGTAGTGCCACAACTGGAAGGGGACAGGCATGGGCACTGGGCTCCTGGGAACGTGGTCCTCCATGGGGTGCTGCAGAGCACCGTCTAATCTTAGCAGCCTGGGCTGGGATGAGGCATGTCACAAGTCATCCCAGGATGGAAGTGAGCTGTCTTCAGGCATCTCACATGTGAGATCTTCGAACTTAGACTAGAAAGTTTTTTAGAAGTGACCTAGTCTACAGATGATCTCTTCTTGTTGAGCCTGAGTCAAGAGAGGAGATGAAACATAATTAATAGATACTGTTTAAGAAAGCAAGATATTTTATAGTGTATGTTAGAAAGATTTACATTCGAAATTATTGTAGTTCTTAATTTATATCCAAAATAATTATAGTTTTTAACATTTTGGCCCAGAGAAAGCTTCAGTTATCAGTACATTTTACTTAAGTGGAATTACCAGATTTTGCTGGCTAATGATAAGAGTCACACTTAATGAATGTTTTCTGTGTTTTAAGCCCTAGTGTAAGTGCTTTACTTGTAGTAACTCCTTTGTTCCACAGAACAATCCTATGCAATATGGTACACATATTATTTTTGCTTTAAATATGGGAAAACTGAAACACAGAGGGGTTTAGTAACTTATCCAAGGTCACTCAGCTAATAAGGGCAAACTTAGGTTTGAACCCAGGGAGTCTCTCCAGCTTCTGAGCCTACGCTCTTAAGCACTGTGTTCTAAGGTGTTCCAGATAATGAGAACTTACTTTCTGTGGATATTTTACTAAGTGATCATTCATTCATTCTTGTAAGGCATTTGTGGGAACCGTCACGGTGAGAGTTTGGGAATCAGTCAGGACAAATTGGGAAGACTGGAAGCTTGACATCCCTACCCCCAATGCAATATTACAAATGAGAAAATTAAAGCCCAAAGAGGTATAATGACGTCTTGAAGGTTACAGCATGAAAACCGAACTGGAAGTCAGAACTTAATGTCCAACATATTCTTTGTTCTTAATGAACTCTGTCTGTATCGGGCTCTTAGAGTTCTGAATCCCTACCCCGACCCCCTTTCTCTCTCTGTTTCACAGCCCAAATTCTTCTCAACTACAAAGGGCTTGTGCTTTCCTCTCTGATACACATAATCCTAGGTCCTGATTCCATAAAAAATACTCCTTGTGGGGTGCCTGGGTGGCTCAGTGGGTTAAGCATCCAACTCTTGATTTCGGCTCCAGTCATGATTTCATGGTTCCTGAGATCGAGCCCGGTGTTGTAGGGCTCCGCACTGACACTGCCAGAACTTTCCTTGGATGGTCTCTCTGCCCCTCCCCACTTGTGCACACACTTGCGCTCTCTCCCCACCTCTCTCAAAAATAAATAAATAAACTTAAAAAAAAAAACCTCCCTGGATGTTCCATCCCGGTCTTTCCTGCTTTGCTGGGGCTGTGCATGGAGGCAGAACACAGAATTTGTTTTGCTCTTAATCAGAGCAGAGGGACTAGGAAAGGAATGTTGAGCCAGAGATCCAGACCACATGATTGGGGTGATGGAAACCAGGGCCTGGCCACAGCCAGTTATGGGGGCCACACCCATCACCCCATCAGCTCCTCCCTCAGTCATTTAACAAATCACCAACAACCCTGAGATGCCATTGGTTTAAAAAGTGCTATATGAAGCAAACCAAGATTTGAGTGTCATGGTTAAATGTTAGAAATGCTGGACTAGGAATCAGGAGGCTTGGCTTCCAGGCTTGGCTCTTCCACTGCCCAGCTGTGTGGCCTTAGGCAAACTGACACACCTCCTGGGCCTCTTGTTTCTCATGTATTAAGTGTATTGATCAGCTACTTTCCTGTCTTCATAGGATTTCTGTGAGGCTAAAAAAAGACAACAAAAGAGAATGTACTTTGTAAGTGACCATGCAGGGTAAAGATGCAAGGGATTACTGTTGTTGCACTGAGCTACATCCAAACAGACAGCAGCTCTGGTTTCCCTGCTTTGGTGATACGTGGTGGCGTGAATGACTTTATTCACTTCCTTCTACCATATCAAAACTCATTCTTAGAAGGGATTTGGGTGGTAGGAAAATAGATCCCGGCCTGGAGTTGCTTACAACCCCATGTGTTAGCTCTTTCGAGCACTGTGCCAGGGATCAGGAGCCTGGGCTCTGGAACCTGCCCTCCCACCACACCATGTGCCCTATGTGCCTCTGAGCCTCTCTGCACTGTTGCAGGCTCTGATGTTGATGCCCCCATCAGGAGCTTAAATGCAGGGAGCTGGATCAGTTCTGGAATCCGAAAAAGGAGGGAAATGGGAAATATGCCTACTAAGTGCCAGGCCCATTCTATGCCATCTATTTCAGGCCATGATTGTGCCAAGCTCTGTGCCAGATACTGGAACCAGCCATAATCGAGACAGATCTGGCTTTCTGGAGAGTCCAGTGTAGCAGGAAGATGAACACGAGGCAAATGTTCACACAAATAATGATTGACACCTGTGGAGTAGGGCAAGAAGGAAAAGAAGAAAGCGCTACTGGGAGTGACCAAGCCAGCCTATTATAGAACTGAAATTTGCCAGATAACAAGGAGGTGGCCAGCTAGAAGGGGACAAAACTTTCATGTAAAGGGAATAGGTCTGAAGGCTCTGAAGTTGGAAGGGAGACGGCACAGCCTTGAGACTGAGAAAGACAGCAAGCGTGTACAAGGATGGTGAGCAAGGGCTAGCCCGTTGTTGGTGCAGATGCCCAGAGGGTGACCGAGCCCTCTCTTGTCTGCCATGGTGAGAAGCAGAGGTCTTGATCCTAATCTTGACATCTGTTTATCTTAGAATATGAGCTTCATTGGCTTCGATCTTCTGAATTCAATTAGAAATTCTTACTTTATGGATAATCTCATTGATCACATTCAGCAAATACAATAAACATTCACTGTACCCGGCCCTAGAAAAACAGGACCGAAAAAGAGACTGTCCCTGTCCCTCTGCTCCCTATCTGGAAGACAAGCTGGGGAGAGGGCAGCAGGCAAGCACTTTATTAAGTAACTCTAAAGCAAGACAGACTGAGATGAGTCTGCAAAAGAAACGCAAGGGCCAAGGTTCAGTGACCAGATCTGACAGTTACAGGAACTTGTCATGTTAATGGCCAAATCTTTGGAACGCTTGTCACATCCATTGGGAGTGTTTCCAGAAAAGAAGTAGAATTTAAGCTGAGACTTAGACAATGATAGGACTTTTTATTTTTAGTATTTTTTCCAATTTAAAAATAATATATGCTCCTAAAAGAAAATTTCATAAATACACAAAAAGGTAAGGAAGATAATTACAGCCACACTTAATCTAGAGAAACCACTGTGGACATTTTAATGAGTAACCTTCCCGGCATCTTACCTAAGTTTAACAACATTGAAATCATCATACAGATACAATTTGGCAGCACTCTCTTTTTTTCATTTCATATGTCAAGAGTTCTTTCCCATATCATTAAATATTCTTCAAGAAACATAATAGTGAATGGCTGTTCAGTATTCTGTTCTTCAGATTTGTGTAACCACTTCACCATCATCGGATATCTTGGTAGTTTGCAAATTTCTTGTTACTATGAATCATGCTCGGTGAGCCTCTTGACCTAAAATGGCATTTGTGTCTTCCTTAAGGGCAGATTCTGAGTATAATTTCTGGGGAAAGAATGTGAATTTAGCTGTGGCTTTGGATACCTATTGACCCCTCATACTCCCTCCAGCACCAGAGCAGCTCTCTTATCTCACCACACTTTTGCCAATACGGTTTTCTTTTTTAAATCTTGGCTGTTTTGATGGGGGAGAGCCATGCTGTCTTGTTGCTTGAGTCCGCCTTTCTTTGATTAAGGGCGAGCCCAATTTTAACCAGCAGAGCTGGGGGCAGGGGGAGGTGGGGAAGGACATAGAACCGTTGGAGGAAAGACCTGGCATGACTCCTCCCTAGGTGGCTCTATGGAGGTGTCTGGAATGTTTAAGGGGATGACACAAAGGCTATTTCATGTTGTTGGTAACTCCTCCTGGCTCTCGTGGGCACTTGGAGTAGCCCACCCCTGGGGAGGACCTCTGAGATACAGTTCTGTATACCCCAGGATGTGCCTGGGAGGGGAGAACCCTTGGCCTCACCCACTGTGCTACTCTCCAGGACAGATCCTCCTCCACCAAACTTCCCTAATGAGAGAAGGAGTCTACTTTCAATCTCTGTGAAAAGTGAGGTATGGGGAGGTAGAAATTGGAAATAATTCTTGAGAAATGCCTTCAAAAACAAGACTTTATATACTACTAGAAGGAACATGAATTAGTTTGACCTTTTGGGAGGGCAACTGCATAATATTAAATTGTAAAGTATGAATACTCTCTCAGTAATTTATTTTAAAAACTGTATCTGAGTAAACAAACAAGAATGCAAAAATATGTGTCTCAGGATGTATATAGAAAGAAGCATTTTTGGTATTAGTGGAAAAAAAATATGAAAGCGATCTAAGTGGGTATCTTCTGCCTGCTTGAGAAATAGAGACATTTGTGTGAGAAATTTCATGGCATTCTGGGTTGAGGAAGGGGTCGATACCAGCTAAGAAAAAACTGGAGAGTATCTGAGAGGATTTCCCTGACTAACACCCAAGAGGAGCTCTTCCTCCCAGCCCATATTCGGCATCGACAGCTTGCAAGGCAAAGCACGGCTCTTGCCTAACTTGGGTGGACCAACAATGTGGGAAGGGAGGCCCACTTACTTCAATGTGTGCCACACATATGAAGAAGTCAGTCCGTTGGGAAGGTGAGGGCCTGTCAGTCAGCAGTCCTTCTGGTGCCTCTCAAACTACTAATATGCCCAGTAGGACAGCAGTATTTTGTCTGGGCCTGAGTCATTCCAACAGAGAATTGGAATATCCCGTTATTAGACAGGTACCAAACCCCATCCCCCAGCATCATCATATATCTTTCATGTGATTCAAAAAAATAGATAAAGGGGATCAAGAGTATACTTATCTTGATGAACACTGTGAGTAATGTACAGAATTGTTGAATCATTATATTCTACACCTGAAACTAATATAACACTGTTTGTTAGTTATACTTCATAGAAAAAAATTCCTAATCAGAGGACCAGTCATACTAAGTTTTTCTCTCAGAAAGAGACATATTGCAAAGAATAAAAGGAAATATTAGAAAATATTTAATTCCAAATGACAATGGGCTTTGAGAGGCTATATCTCTTATGTATTATAAAAAGCATGTAGTGAGTGTCCACCCTGTGGTACAGTGAATGAGGAGGCAAAGTCCCTGTCCTCGTGGAGGGATTCTTCTAGGGTGGGTAGAAAGATCACAGACAAGGAAGCAAAGCATAAGCAGTGGGTATGGATTGAGCCAAGTGCTGTGGAGTAAGCGAACAGGCTGGTGAGACAGTGGTAGGGGAGGGAAGGTCTCTGGGCCAAGGGGATTGTGAGCTGAGGCCTGATGACTGAGAAATGAGCAGCCCTGCAGGGAAGGGTGCTCTGGGTAGAGGACACAAATACCAGAATAGAACAGAAGTGGTGTCAGTGCATAGCAGGGAGACCGACGTGGGCTGAGGGTCATCAGGGTCTGGCTCAATCTAAGAGCAGTTGGGAATTATTGAAGAGTTCTGGGTAATCCATATGCCCAACTTGGGGCTCAAACTCATGATCTCGAGCTCAGGAGTCGCACACTCTACCGACTTAGCCAACCGAGTGTCCCAGTTGAAGACTTTTAAACAGAAGATGAACGTATATAGTTTATATTTCCACTATTGTTGATTTTTGTTTTTTGTTGTTTGTTTGTATTTCTAGTTTACAGGGTATTTTTAAAGATAGAGATATTATTGATACACCATAAAATTCACCCTTTATACAAGTCAGTGGTTTTTAATAAATTCAGAAGGTTGTGCAACCATCCCCATGATCTATTTTTAGCACATCTTTATTACCCTCAAAAGGAACTCCATACCCATTTGTGTCACTCCCTATTTCCCACAGTCCTCAGCCCCTAGCAACCACAAGTCTACTTTTTGTCCCTATGAACTTGTCTATTCTGAATATTTCATAGAAATGGAATCATATTCCATGTAGCCTCTGTGACTGGCTTCTTTCACTTAACACGTTTTCAACTTCATCCATTTGTTGCATGTATCATTTCTCTTTAAGGCCAAATAATATTCCATTGTATGAATTTAGAACAGTTCATTTATCCTTTCCTCAGGTGATGGACATTTGTGTTGTTTCCACATTTGTGGGATTATGAAGAATACTTCTACGAGCACTCAGGTACAAGTCTTTGAATGAACATATGCTTTCTTGAATAAATGCTCCCTGAATTGCTGCAAGCCTCTGGCTAATTTCCACAGTACAGAGAAAATTGATTCATACAACTTTTGCCAGTATTTTCATTGCTTGTATGGAGAGGAATTTTGGAGATCCTTACTGTACCATTTTGCCAATGTCACTCTGGATCACTTTATTTAATTAATAAATTAATTAATTTATTTAATGTTTATTTATTTTTGAGAGAGAGAGCACACAAGTGGGTCAGGGGAAGAGAGAGGGAGACACAGACTCTAAAGTAGGCTCCAGGTTCTGAGTTGTCAGTGCACAACCTGACGTGGGACTTGGACCCATGAACCATGAGATCATGAGATCATGACCTCAGCTGAAGTCTGATGGTTAGCCAACTGAGCCACCCAGGCACCCTGCATCACTTTGTTTAAAACCCTATATTAGTATTTGATGAACCAAAATGTGTTGAAATTTTTTTTAACGTTTATTTATTTTTGAGAGATATAGAGACAGAGTGTGAGCAGGGGAAGGGCAGAGAGAGAGGGAGGTACAAATCTGAAGCAGGCTCCAGGCTCTGATGAGCCATCAGCACAGAGCCCGACGTGGGGCTTGAACCCACAGACCGTGAGATCATGACCTGAGCTGAAGTTGGCCGCTTAACCAACTGAGCCACCCAGGTGCCCCTGAATTTTAAAGGTAAGCAAGTTTGTCTTCTAGATCACTGCTGTGTGCTGTGGTCAGCAATATCACCTGCCTCTGTTTTTTAAATTTATTGTCGAATAAAATAAAGGGCCAACTAAGCAAGTTAGACCTTTAATCAGCCTCTGGATAGGGCTTCAGGATTGGGAACAGCGCAATTGTATTTCTTGGAGAGGTGGCAGGGTTCCCATAGAGCCAGCTGCTGAGATGGGGGATGACGTGGAGGTCTTAAGAGCCCTTGGCTGGTGGGAGGTGGTCAGCTTGTGTCCGTGACTGGCTCTGGGACTTTCTTCCAGGCCTTGAATCCCCGGGTTTATAATTTTTCATGGCCTGAGTTCCCCAGCAGCCACTAGGGTTCTCTGGCATGAGAAGGCCATGGAGCTGTGTGATAGAGACACTTGCCTGCACATCGTGGCTTCTGCAGGATTTTCTATTCAGATAGATTGGGACGGTGTTGTCCAACAAGAGAGGGATGTATGAGTTGACCTCTGAGTCTGTTGCTCTTGAAAGATAAGATATGATACCTTTTTCTGGGTTGGCAGGCAGCAGGTATTACTCATGCCCACATGGAAGATTGAGGAGCTGAGGCCAGAGCAGGGCCAGAACCATCTCACCTCCCCTTTACCTGCCTCTAAGTTCTCAAAAGGACTTGACGAGCTCTTTGCATTCTAGTTTCCAACTGGTTTGTCCTGTAGATGGCCCCATAGCAGGGTAGGGTTTATCTAGGTTCAGTTTCAAGTCCTGCTCTTAGAGCTAAAAAATCGAAGTGCAGAACCCTGGCTCAACAGAGGAAAATGAGAGGAGGGCTCAGGGGACTGAATTGATGGTAGGAGGTGAGAAGCATGAGGGGCCACCCTCAGGGGCTAAGAGGATCTCAGGCTGCACTAATGGTGGAATGATGTCTAGATGCACCCTGGACCCCAATGGACACTCCTGGGGTTTTGTGTCCTGGAGTATGTCTGGAGCAGAAGGGCAGCCTGGAAACTTGTGTTAGAACAAGTGAAGGATTTGGGGGCTGTTCAGCTGAAGAAGGAGAGATTCAAGGAACATGTGCCTTGTCTGAGGATCTCTACTGGACTGTCTGGAGGCAGAGAGATCAGGTCTGCCCTTCAAGGGCAGAGCTGGGCCAGCGAGGGAAGCTACAGGGAGGTAGTCCTCAGCTCAGCATTGGCAAGACCTTTGTAATAGACTGAGTGTCCACGTTGGCAAGCCTGGGCCCGTGTTTGTAGGTAGTGATTCCTCAGTCAGTGCTAAGGGGCCAGGTAGGGAGAATTCCAAAGTGTTTTGCACAACATCCAAAATGATTTTCCTCAAAAATATGTTGGAGCTGGCCAGGTCATCGTGTGTTCAAATCTACCCCTCCTTCTTTCTAACCTCTGCAGGGAAGGCCCTGCCCCAATCTAGCGTAAATAAGAACCCAGGAATTCTCCTAGTCTCCTCCCCTTCTCCTGTCAAGTCAATCAATCAGTCAATCAATTAGTTCATCCACTGCTGCTGGCTTACTCCAATTTTCATCATTTCTTGTCCTGGCCTTTGTTTCAGCTTCATGTCTGTCCAGTGGCGATCTTAACTTATTGCCCTTAAATGCTGACTGATCATGTTAGCGCCTTGTTTGGAATAGTTGCCATCTCTCCATAGTCTTGGGATAAAACATAGACACCTTAACATGATATTCAACCCACCTCTTCTACCAGGTTCTCCATGTTCCAGCCACATGCCACTGCCCCCTAGCCTTTGTTTATCTTGGTCCTTCTTTTAATGCTGTCTTTCCTGGCTTGTCTTTTGTTTTGTTTTTTTTTTTTTCTAGGTTTACGGATTTTTAGGTTTCCAGAAAAATGAAATAGAAAGTACAAAGTTCCTACATATATTCCCTCTCTCCCCAGCCTCCCCCATTATTTATATCTTGTATTAATGTGGTATATTTGTTACAACTGATGAATCAGGGGTGCCTGGGTGGCTTAGTTGGTTAGGCATTTGGCTCATGATTTTGGCTCAGGTCATGATCCCTGCATTGTGGGATTGAGCCCCACGTTGGGCTCTATGCTAAGCATGGAACCTGCTTAAGATTCATTCATTCTGTCTCTCTCTCTCCTTCTCTCTCAAAATAAATAAATAAACATTAAAAAACAAACTGATGGGATGCCTGGTTGGTTCAGTCAGTTAAGCATCCGACTTCAGCTCAGGTCATGATCTCATGGTTCATGAGTTTGAGCCCTATGTCGGGCTCTGTGCTGACAGCTCCCTGGATTGTGTCTCCCTCTTTCTCTGCCCCTCCCCCCATCTCTCTCTCTCTCTCTCTCTCTCTCTCTCTCAGAAATAATAAATAAATAAACTTTATTTAAAAAATAAAAAATAACTGATGAACTAATATTGGTATATTATTATTAGGTGCATAGTTTACATGAAGGTTCACTCTTTATGTTGTACATTCTGTGGGTTTTGACAGATGCATAATGATGTGTATCTACTATTAGTGTGTTGTACAGAAGAATTTCACTGCCGTAAAAAGCCCCCGTTTATCCTTCCCTTTAACTCTTCACAATCACTTTTTCTGGCTTTTTGTATGTCAAAATCTACCCATCCTTTATGGCCTTATGTAGATGCTACCTCCTCCATGAAACCCTAACTAATTCTTTGTATTTTTTATTTTTTATTTTTATTTAAAAAATTTTTTTAAATGTTTATTCATTTTTGAGAGAGAGACAGAGCAGGATGTTAGCAGGAGAAGGGCAGAGAGACATACATAGGATCCGAAGCAGGCTCCAGGCTCTGAGCTGTCAGCACAGAGCCTGATGCAGGGCTTGAACCCACGAACCGCGAGATCATGACCTGAGCTGAAGTCGGACGCTTAGCTGACTGAGCCACCCAGGCGCCCCTGTATTTTTTATTTTTTTGAATGTTTATTTGTTTTTGGAGACAGAATGTAAGCAGGGGAGGCGCAGAGAGAGGGAGACACAGAATGCGAAGCAGGTTCTAGGCTCTGAGCTTTCAGTACAGAGTCTGATGCAGGGCTTGAATCCATGAACCATATCATGACCTGAGCCAAAGTCCTATGCTTAACTGACTGAGCCACCCAGGTGCCTCCTCACTGATTCTTTTAGTTGAAAATATTTGCTCTCTTCTTTTAATAATCAATAGCATATATTGCACATCTTTTCTGCCTTGAGTACTATGTTAATCCCCTCTTCTATACACCACTTCTGCTGGATAGATTTTAACTGCCCAGCAGATGAAAAACAGGCTCATTTATTCAAATGACTTGCCAAAGCCCACACAACTAGCAGGCTTGAAGACTGAGATGTGACCCCAGCTCCGTCTGCCCCCAAACCTTCCTAGAGCCTTTTTGTAAGTGCTTGACCTCTCTTGGTGTCTGCTTTCCCCTCTAGACTGAGAACCTGAGATAGGGACCATTTTCAATTCATCTCTGGATCTTTAGAACCCGACATAGGACCTAAACAGATCAGGAGTCCAAGATGAACGTGAATGGATTGAAAAATGTTTTGTTCTTTGGAATTCTAATAAGCTACTAGCTGGAAGTGCTGAGGAAAAAAAGCAGGAGTCTTTGGGCTGTCTTCGGGAAAAGATATTTGCCTCATATGCTCCAGCAGTCCCTCTGAGCCAGGCCTCTTGAGCAAACTTGTTAATTCCAGTGACAATGACCTGGAGTGTGTGTGCGCGTGCCTGCTGGCGTGAGAGATCCCTCTCCCCCACACCTAGGATGCTCTAGAGGGAAATGGGCTCCTTTTTTTTATCTCAGCCTGGAGAGGGCTGGAGAGGCCCAGCCTTCGTATTGGGCTCTGTTGGAGATGGGCCAGGCCCCTAGTGTGCTCACGTGTGTGCACTTGAACTCCAGAGCCTTCTCTTTGTCGGAGATCACACCACCAGATGCATAGTTCTCCTCTCCACTAATGCAATTTATATGTCTGAGCATGAACAGAGGATTTGTGAGCCTTCAAGGCTGGGGCTTTGGAAATTACCTCAGCAAGCTAGGGCTGCTAGGTAGAGACCTGGGGTTTAGGAGACTTTGGGGGAATTATTTTCAAACGTGCTGAGGCTCCTTCTGGAAGGGGAAAGAGTCATCCCTTCCCCACAGTCTCCACCCCCAGCCCTTCCTAAGGTCCCTTTTAATTAATTAATTAATTAATTTATTTATTTTTTATTTTATTTTATTTTATTTTATTTTATTTTTTAAAAATTATTTTAATGTTTATTTATTTTTGAGAGAAAGAAACAGAGTGCAATCGGAGGAGGGGCAGAGAGAGAAGGAGACACAGAATCCGAAGCAGGCTTCAGGATCTGAGCTGTCAGCCCAGAGCCCAACACGGGGCCTGCACCCACAAACCATGAGATCCTGACCTGAGCCAAAGTCGGGGGCTTAACCGACTGAGCCACTCAGGTGCCCCTATTTATTTATTTTTAAGTGTTTATTTATTTTTGAGAGAGAGAGAGAGAGTCAGAATTAGAACAGGGGAGGAGCAGTGAGAGAGGGAAACACAGAATCCAAACCAGGCTCCAGGCTCTGAGTGTGGAGCGGGAACTCTCCAACCACAAGATCATGACATGACCACAAGTGGCATGCTTACCCAACTGAATATAGGGTCCTTCTTAAAATACAACCAGTTGGGCACCCAGGTGGCTCAGTTGGTTAAGCATTTGACTCTTGATTTCAGCACAGGTCATGATCTCAGTTTTGTGAGTCTGAGCCTCACATCTAGGGCTCACTGTGCAGAGGATGCTTGGGATTCTCTTTCTCTCCCTCTCTCTCTACCCCTCCCCTGCTTGAGCTTTCTCTGTCTCTCTTAGAATGAATGAATGAATGAATGAATGAATGAATAAATAAATAAATAATTTTTAAAATTAAAAATAAAAAAATAAAAATAAAACATGACCAGTAAGACTTTCTGGTTTAACACTGAACAGGATGAGAGCTACACAAAGTGGCAGAACAAAGACTCATTTAACAGATCAGCTGGTCAGAATGGGAGCAGGTCAGGCTTGGGTTCATTTCCAAAACTGGGCAGTCACAAGCTGGGAGTGTTACTAGATTTTTAAATCTGAAACTCAGCTCCTACCTGATGAGTTTGAGAGAAATAAATTCTGTCCACCAGGAGGTGGTATCTCCTGTTGAAAACAATACAGGCTTTTGTGTCGAAAAGCCTCTCTGTGTGTGGCCTCTCTGAGTCTCTTTTTGTCATTTGTAAATTTGGAAATAACAACAGCTACACTGCAGGTTGTTTGAGGAACTAAATGAGATAATGCACAGAAAGTGCCCAGAGTAGTACCTGGCACCCAGTAAGTGATCACGGGCTCCTTCCTATCTCCTTAGTTCATGCCGGTCACTCTCTCCTGCCCACTTGCAGGACCTTGGCTACCACCTCTGTCTTGATGGATCCTCACTCACATCCCACTGCAACCCCCATCATCTTTCTTGACTGACTATCACGAGTTCTTAGACTTCTGCTTGCTGGGACCTTACTGCCTTCCATGCCCACCTAGAAAAGGCTCTTTCAGAACCATGTTGGCCATATCATTTTCCTGCTTCAAAAACCTCTTATGTCTACCCTTTGCCTACAAGGTCAAACCCAAACTCTTTATCACCTTCTACCTTTCCTATCTTATTCCCCCCCCCTTTTTTTTTTAAGTTTTTATTTATTTATTTTGAGAGAGAGAGAGAGGAGAGCACATGGGTGGATGCATGCACAAATGTGGGAGGGGCAGAGAGAGAGAGAGAGGAAGAGAGAGAATCCCAAGCAGACTCTGCACTGTCAGTGCACAGAGCCAGAGGCAAGGATGGAACTCACAAACCGTGAGATCATGATCTGAGCCGAGGTTGGATGCTCAACTGACTGAACCACTCAGGCACCGCTTACTTTTTCTTTAAGAAGGCTGGAGTATCAGATTTGATGACCATGGCTCCCAGTTTTAAGCATTTGTTGTCCATATTTCTTGTATATTATTATTGATCTTTCTCCCTCCCAAGATGAGGATGATTTTCATAGTGAATTTTGAAAATGATGGTTTCTTGATCTAGTTTAAGAAATAATTCTCTGGAAAAACAAAATAGCAGTTTTTTTCTTTATGCCTTAAAACCACCTGAGTCTTGGGATGGATTTATTCACTGTTTTCCTCTGAGCCAGCCGTAGCCGTAGGATGATCAGAACATTCCATTTCTTTGTAATTTCTCTGTGCTGGGTTGCAGGCCTGGAAAATGATAGATGCCTAAAATTGATCAGGGTAATCGATGCTACGTGAAGTATTTACCCATGATGGATGTATCATCTACCAGATGTGAGTGTTGGCAATGGCTTGCTTGTTTATAAAACCCCTGAGATCCCATTTGTATCAGTGACTAATGTTTGCACATGAGGCTATTTGCAGTGTTTCAGAAATGACTATTTATTCGACATGACCACCTTTCTCCTTTACTTCCCCATTTATCACAAGCCTTGCTGCTCTTTCCTACATAACAAAACCAGGGCTCTATTCAGTCTCCTCTCTCTTTGACCTCTGTGATATATGGGGGTGGTTTTGTTTTGCATTTCCAACTGGCCTCCTGTCTTGCCTCTCCCTCTAATTCAAAACTTACATGTTGCTGGTGTTTTCTCATGAGTCTTTCCCTCCCCATTGCTACACCTATGGTATAAACTCTAAACCCCTTGTGTAATACTTGAATCCTCCTCAATCTGGCCTCAGCTGATCTTTCTAGCTGTATCTATTACTGAGGACCCCGGCACTGAACAAAGATACTCTTCTGACAGAAACCCAACCTAATTTTGCTTATACCCACAAAGGTATTTATTGAAAGGTCCCAGGATAGGACACATAATGAAGAAAGATCTGCAGGGACCAGTCCTGCTCTGGGGATCTCAAGGACTGGAACCAGAGTCCCCAAAACCATCAGTGATTCTTATCACACCGTTTCTGCTTTCTACCCATTCCCACTTGTGTGGTGTGATGGCTTCATTCTCTCCTGCAGACAGGTTCTCCCTCTATGACAAGGAATATGGGCACTGTCAGCTTAACTCCTTCATGGGGAAAGCATCCCTCCTCCCAGCTGCACTGGGGGAGGGGCTCTGATTGACCTGGCTTGGGCCACCCGCATCCTTGGAATCTGCGGTCTGGTGAGCGCTAAATGGCCCAGCTGGCATTGCTGCCCCAGCCAGGAGGCAGGGTAGGCTCCTAGAAGAAGGGTGTAGGGGAGTACACAGAGCCATGGCTATCATCCCTGCTCCCCACACTAGCCCCAGCATGTGTTCCATTCAGTTAAGTGCTTACGGAGTACCAGTGCTGTGTGCCAGGCTCCCGGCCCCTCCTTCACCTGAACTGACAGTCCAGTAGAGGAAACAAATAGCCAACAGATCATTACAATGCAGGGTACAGAGTGTGACAATAGAGACAGACTCAGAATGCTCTCCAAGCACAGGTGGGAGGCCTTGAATTCAACCTGCTCAGTCTAGGAGAATTCTTGAAAGAGTGGCAGGACTGGGAGTCTCAGAATAGCAGGAGTGAGGGAGAGGGGAGCATTCCAGGTGAACAACAGCGTGAAACTGTGGGCCTGTGCCCAGAAGTAGCAGCCCAGGAATGCTAGGGCATTGAATGTGAGGTGGAGAGGGGCGGAAAAGACGGCCAGGGCTCAGAAGTGCCTCATTCTTTGCCTTCGCGTCTGCCCCTCCCTCCTGTCTTCCACACAATGAAATCCAACTCAGCTTCAAGACCAAACTCCAAAGCTGCTCTGTCTTTTTGAATCCCTCAGCAGCGAATCACAGCTTCCTCAGGGATTGTGCAGCATCTTGCAGGCACTCTATGCTAGGCTTCTGTTCTACCTTGCTTTCAGTTATTTATTTACACATCTGAGGTCCTTTACTACATCAAAAAACCCTTGAATGCAGGAGCTGTGCCCTAAACGTCCTTCTCTCTCACACAGCGTGGCTTAGCACAGGGCCACGTTCAGCGTTCAAAAAATAATTGTTGAATTGTGAACACTTGGGCTAATTGGACATTCTTCCCCTCTTGGGAGCAACTGGCAAAATGATATTGGTTTCATGTAAGCAGAAAGAATTTGAGAAATTATTTATCAACATTTTCTCAGCATGGGAAATTTTTTTGTTTTATTTTTTGCCAAAACAAAAAGAGCTTTGTGAATTTTACTGATTATAAAGTTGATAAATATGCATATAGAAAATGTAAATGATACATAAAAGAATAAGAATAAATTTGAAACAACACAAGACACCATCCCCAAGAGGCAACCACTGTTAACATTTCAGATAACAACCTTGAAGACATTTCACTATAAATCCAGTGATAATTAATATATAACTTTATAAGAAGGTAGCATTAAATGCAACATAAGCTAGCCTTCAAAATAATAAGTCCAAAAGAATTAAACAGCTGAATAAAACCTGCTTTTTTTCCAGATAATCTGAATGAATTCTTGATGTTCTCTGAACGATTAAACAATTACTTAATATTTACTTTGAAAAGTTGTATCTGCTCTCTCTCTCTCTTTCTCTTATTGAGACATAATTTACATGCCATAAAATTTACCCTTCTAAAATACTTTTAAGGTGTACAGTTTAGTAGTTTTTACTATACTCACAGATTGTGCAACTATCGCCAGTGTCTAATTCCAGGACATTTTTGACACCCCCAAAGAAATTCCATAGCCATTAGGCAGATACTCTCCATTCTTCTCTCCCCTTCACCCCTAGCAACTACTAATCTACTTTCTGTCTCTATGAAGTTGCCCATTTTGGACATTTCACATACATGGAATCATATAACATGTGCCTTTAAAAAAATGTTTATTTATTTTGAGAGAGAGTGTGAGCAGGAGAGGGACAGAAAAAGAAAGAGGAAGAGGAAGAGAATCCCAAGGAGGTTCTGTGCTGTCAGCACAGAGCCCAACGTAGGGCTCAGTCTCATGAACCTTGCGATTATGACCTGAGTTGAAATCAAGGGTTGGATACTTAACCGACCATGCCACTCAGGTGCCCCTAACATGTGCCTTTTGCATCTGTCATCTTTCACTTAGCATGTTTTCAAGGTTCATCATGTTGTAGCATATGACAGGACTTCATTCCTTTTTATGGCTGAATAATATCACATTGTATAGTTATACCACCCTTAATTTATCCATTCATCAATTGATGGACATTTGGGTGTTTTTGCTTTTTAGCTACTATGAATAATGCTGCCATGAACATTTGCATAAAAATTTTTATTTGAACATATGTCTCCCTTTTCTTGGGTTATATACACAGGAATAGAATATATGTTTATATGGTAGCTCTATGCTTAACTTTTGAGGAACTGCCAAACTATTTTCCAAAGCAGCTGTACCATTTTACATTCCCACCAGCAGTGTACGAGGGTTCCACTTTGTCCACATCCTCAACAACACTTGTAACTGTCTTTTTTGTTCTAGCTGTCCTAGCACGCGTGTGGAGTAGCATTTCCCTAATGACTGAGGCTTTTTCGTTTTTCATTCGTTTTCTTTTTCTTTTCTTTATTTTTTTTTTCTTGAGAGAGCACATGTGTGTGCTAGCAAGGGAGGTGGAGAGAGAGAGAGAGAGAGAGAGAGAGAGAGAATCCCAAGCAGGCTCCACCCTCAGCATGGAGCCCCATGTGGAGCTCCATATCACAACCATGAGATCATGACCGGAACCGAAATCAAGAGTTGGATGCTTAACTGACTGATCCACCCAGGCGCCCCTTTCTTCATTCTTTTAAAATTTCTGTTCCTCAGTTGGATAATCTCAATGGACCTATCTGCAATTTTGCTGATTCTTTCTTCTGATTGCTCAGCTCTGCTGTTGAGCCTCTCTAGTGAATTTCCCATTTCAGTTATAGTAGTTTTCAACTCCATAGTTTCTACTTGGCTTGTCTTTATAATTTCTATCTCTTTGTTATTTTTCTCTATTTGCTGAGCTATAATTCTCATACTTTTTTTTTTAAAGATTTTATTTTTAAGCAATCTCTACAACCACTGTGCTGCTTGAACTCACAACCCCAAGATCAAGAGTTGCATGTTCTACTGACTGAGCCAGTCAGGCACCCCTTTCATGCTTCTTGTTAGTTTTTTCAACATAGTTTCCTTGAATTCTTTGAACATATTTAAGATAGCTGATTTATAGCTGATAACAAGTGCCTTTGTTTCCTTAGGTACAGTTTCTATTGATTGCTTTTTTCTCTCCATATGGTACATACTTTCTTTTTTCTTTGCATGTCTTCTATATTGTTTCTGTTGTTTTTGAAAACTGGATATATTTAGTAATATAATATGCAACTTGGAAATCAGTTTTTCCCCAACCCTGGAATTTGTCGTTGTTGTTCACTGGAGTGTTAGTGCATATCACCTGATATGCTCTCACAGGTTTGGCTGTTCTAGCCCTGCCCCACCTAAAGCTCTCATCTGCACTCCGACTCTCCCTTTTAAGTCTTCCAGACAGCCCAGGCACAGCAAACACTGGGATTCCTGTTACCCAAGGTTTTTCCTGTGTTTACTGAGATCAGCACATCTTTACCACACAAGACACTCTGGATTGACTTCAAGGCTCATCTTGACATTGGACTTGAAACTTTTTTTCCAATTTCGACTTCTGCGACAAAGACCCTATTCTCCCTTGGCCTCGGTCAGCTCCTCTCTGTCTCCTTACTGGGCTTAGGGTTTGCCGTACTTTCCTTCTCCCTCTCTCTTGTCTCTCTACTTTCAGCTTTTTCTCTACTCTTAGTTCTTCAACTGTCTCCTCTGTAGCTCCTTGGTGGTGGAACTGGAGCACAGTAATAATAAGAGTGAGCTTTAGAGTTTGCTGGACCTGAATTTGCCATCTGGCTTATTCATTTACAAGCTGGGGAGCCTGGGGCAAGTTAATTCACAACTCCATTCTTCAGTTTCTCATCTGTCCAAAGAGGCTAATGATAGTGCCATTTAAAGGAGTTCTCACGAGGCTTAAATGAGATAGCACCAATACCCTATTCTCGTGGTAGAGTAAATGCTCAAAAATATTGGCTATTGAGGTTCTACCATCACTTCAAACTCATCCTATCCAAATCAAGCTCATAACTTCACTCCAAACAAGGCCTTGCCTCTAGCTTCTGCGTTCTCCAGCCCTTCAGCCTCCTCACTTTGGGGGTCACCTCTGACCTGGTGTTGATCACTAATGATGCTAACATTCAACATGGATCCAACATCACCAGAGGTTTTTCATGCCCAGGTCCTTGTTTTCTTCCATTGTGGAGCATCCTTTGCTTGATCCTGCTAATTTTTCTTTCAAAATATTCCTTTCCCCACTTTTTCTTTTGACCCTCACTGACTCTGTTCTATTTCTGCCCTCACTGAACTCGGAGTGCAGCAACAGCCCCTGATACAACAGCTGCCTGTCTACCTCACAGGAGTTAGGCAACTTTCCTGTGTCATCTGTGTCTCTTGTTCTTTTTCCTAGCAAGGTGGAGCCCTGACCAGTCAGGCAAATACTGGAGAGGGGTAAACTGTGGGATTTGAAGGCAGAAGTTCTTGATTCTAGATTAGGCTCTGCTATGGCTTGCCAGAGAACCCAAGCAAGCCCTTTGTGTTTTTTGGACCTTCGTTTCCCAATCCATATAGTGGGGATGAAGAATTTAATAGTCTTTTAGGCCCCTGCCAGCTCTAACATATGATGATTTATCACTGTAGTTTTTTCAAATACAAGGCTCATTCATGGGACTTCTGAAATGTTGTTCTTCCTTCCCTCTCGCCCTACCTTGACAGACTTGTCTTTTAAGGAAAGTTCTCCTTTGCCAGGTCCTCCGCAGACCTCATTTCCTGTCCCTGACTCACTTCGCTTGGCTTCGTCCCCTACTCTGTAACCTAGGGTGTTTGTGCTGAGGAACACATTTATTCTGATTATTGGCATAACCTCTACTTCTGTGTTCTTCTGATCTTTTCGGAGAGACTCTGCCTTCTGTCCTGTTCCATCCCAGCCGCTACACTGAAGACCAGTGGGATCTTTCTAAAGCATAAATCAGAGCTTGTCACTCCCCTAATGAAAAACCTTCAGTGGCTCTCCAGATCCCCAGGTTAAAGGTTACTTTCTTAGCCTCCTTTCTAAGCTCCCATACCCTCTATCTTCTGATCTCAACTCATTTTCTCTACTCAGCTGTTTCTGAAGGGACAGTTTTTGCTTATTCTATTCTCTCTGTTTGGGATGCACTTCCCCCCAATACGTCTCTGCTCTTTAAAATCCTACTTACCCATGAGGCCTCAGATCAACTGTCACCTTCTTGGGAAGCCTTTCTTGATCTCCTTACTCAAAGTAAAACCCTATTGCTTCCAAATTCCCACAGAATGTTATTCATTCAACAGAGAAGAATCATTTTCTTTCTTCTTCATATTCTAATAAAGGCAAAGACAGTGTCTCTTTTAGGTCAGATGCTAAGCACATAGGCAGCACTCAGAAACATGTATTGAGGGGCACTTGAGGGGGCTCAGTCGGTTAAGTGTCCAACTTCAGCTGAGGTCATGGTCTCATAGTTCGTGGGTCTGAGCCCCACATGGTGCTCTGTGCTGACAGCTCAGAGTCTGGAGCCTGCCTCAGATTCTGTGTCTCCCTCTCTCTCTGCCCCTCCCCTGCTTGTGCTCTCTCTTTCTCAAAAATAAACATTAAAAAAAATGTATTGAAAAGGGGAATCATTTCTCTCTTGGTCTCTGGCTTTAGACTCCCTCCTCCACCAGGATACTTGAGAGATCCCTTCAATTCACCTGTCAGAGATTTAAAAAAAATTTTTTTTAAGGTTTATTTATTATTGAGAGACAGAGAGAGACAGAGCATGAGCAGAGGAGGGGCAGAAGGAGAGGGAGACAGAATCTGAAGCAGGCTCCAGGCTCTGAGCTGTCAGCACAGAGCCCAACGCAGGGATCGAACTCACGAACCACCGCATCATGACCTGAGCCGAAGTTGATGCTTAAGCGACTGAGCCGCCCAGGTGCCCCTCAGAGATCTTTCTGAAGGGTGGCTGGGTTCATCTGCTACCAAACCCAACTACTGGCACAAGGAGCTCTGATGGAATTCCCAGCCAATGTCCACAGAAGCAAGTGGTCAATGATACCAGCAGCTAGGATTCATACTGACTGAACTGGGGAATCTGAACTTCTGGATCCTTCCAAATCCTTGGTTGTCGGGGCTGGAGCTGACGCTCAAGATCAATGTGTCCCGACCCTTTCATTTTATAGATACAGAAGCTCAAGTCCCAAGAGGGCCTTGAGACCTTCCCTCTCTACCAGGCTGTGGAGTTTTATAAGAATTTTTGAAATTCTTGGATGTCTTAGTTCATAAACAGGGATTTTCCTAGGGCTGGATTAATAAGACCTTGAAATTGGCATCTACCTTTTAAATTCCAAGAGAAAATTCACTGATGGGATAGAGCAAAAGCGAGAAAGAGAGAGAGATGAGAAAAGATGGAGATGGAGAAAAAAAGAATGAGATAGGAACAGAGAAGGAGACAGAGGGACAGAAAGAGAGATGGAAAATGACCAAAGTCCAACAGACCAAGAAACCAAGAAAGAGAGAGAAATAAACAGTGTGTGAGAGAGACAGGAAGCAGAGGTGGAGAGAGACTACAATAACAGATCCCTCTCTCTATACTACCCATCTCCTTCCTCTACCCTAGCCTGGGAAATGCTTCAAAGGTAAGGATAGCCATTGCTCCCTTTGGGTTCTCTGGGGCTTTTAGGATGACTTGGCCCCAAAGGCCTTTATCCCAAGACTTCTTTCTGGGAGCTGGGGCTTCAGCTTTTCAGGTGGTGCATGGACTGCAGCAGCTTTGTGTGTATGAGGAGAGATTTTGAGAAAAGTGTTGAGGTTGATCTGGTAGCTCCTTCCAGGTTTTCTGGGGCTGCAGAAAGAGCTCAGGAGGGCAGGCTTATCGGGAACTCTGGCCCTTTTGGGAGGATTTGGTCTGGCACTGCCTGGCTGGGGGGCTTGAGAATGTTTTCACACTGGGGTTTGGATCAGCTGATCCCTGAGGCCCTTCTAGCTTTGAACTTCATGACTGATGGATTGGACCTAAAGACAAAGGGTTTCATCCCTTCTTCTTGGGTGTTAATTGTTGCTGTGGGATCATGTCTGCTGTAAAGGATGTGAACTGAAAGGGATTATCCATCCAAGGAGACTAACTTCACCTATTGATTTGTCCAGCAAAGAAATCTTCTTGGTGGAAATGTTTAATCGTAGACTATCAGAGCAGGAGGGACACCAGACACAGTTTTCTTAACTTTCTCATTGCTCAGATGGGGATACCCAGAAAGTCATTATTAGAACAGGAGCTAGAACCTAGAACTTGAATCCGCTGGCTCCTGGCAATGTCCCAGGACATCAGGCTGCATGCCAAGGTGCAGGGAGGGAAGTTGGGAAGACATGACTGGGATTTTCTGGGATGCCTGTGTGGCTTGGTTAAGCATCCAACTTCAGCTCAGGTCATGATCTCACGGTTTGTGGGTTTAGGCCCTGTGTTGGGCTCTGTGCTGACAGCCCAGAGCCTGGAGCCCGCTTCCGATTCTGCGTCTCCCTCTCTCTTTGCTCCTTCCCCACTCACACTCTGTCTCTCAAAAATAACATTAAAAAAATTATTTTAAAATGCAAAAAATCAAAAACAAAACAAAACAAAACAAAAGATTGGGGTTTCTTACCCAGTGAGAATAACTAATGCCCTAGAAACATCCTCAAAAACTGAGGTTGAGTGGTATTGCTTCTCTCTTCTTCTTCCCCACTTTGAATTAGGCTGTTATCCAGAGCTCTGTGGACAACCCCACCTCATCGCACACTTCACCTTCATTCACCAGGAACTCAGACATTAAGCTCCTTTGTCTCAAAGACTTGACAGCTACCTGAGAATGATCTTAGAAGAGGTTGCTCCATGACTAGGCTTTAGAAGGTATAGGACAATGGCTGAAGAAGGCAGCAGATAGGGGCACATCAGGGAGATGAAAGGGATGTTGACTAGGCAAAACTTAGACATATAAATCTACCTATACCACAAATCACCGAAGGTGGAGCTGTCTTCCTTTCATGAACATTCTGAGGTTGTCTTTTTCTTCATCCCTTTACTTAATCATTTATACACACACTTGTTTATTCACTCATGTAACCATCCAAGGAATCATTCATGGTGCACACACTTAAGAGTGGTCATGTTAGTGGAGGTGGGTGGCATTGGTGGTGGTGATGGTAGTGGTTGGGGATACTTTTGTTGATGGTGGGTGGTAATGATGAGTGCTGGTGATTATGTTGGTGTTGATGCTGTAATGGTGGTCGTGGGTGGTGGTGACAGGTTGGTGATATTGGTGATGATTGGTGGTGGTGGTGGTAGATGGGGTTTTTATTTTTGTTGGGTGGTATTGTTGGGCAGTGGTGATTGTGATGTTGATAGAGTAATGTTGTAGTTGTGGTGGTGATAGTATTGATGGTGGTGGTGATGATGATGGTGTAGTTATCATGGTGGTACTATTGATGGTAGTGGTGATGGCGATGGCGATGTTGGTGGGAGTAATGATTGGCGATTGGTGGTGGTGGCTTTGTTAGTGACTGTGAGTGTAGTGATGGTGGTGGAGGTAGCGGCAATAATGTTGGTGGGTGGTGGTGGGTGGTG
Organism: Paguma larvata; assembly: GCA_030068075.1. Classification (NCBI taxonomy): domain Eukaryota; kingdom Metazoa; phylum Chordata; class Mammalia; order Carnivora; family Viverridae; genus Paguma; species Paguma larvata. The sequence goes on along the minus strand of CM057832.1, from coordinate 32,833,714 downwards.
ACAGCTATCTTGTTCAAAGGGGGAATGGTGTGGTATTGATGGAAATGGAGGTGGAGAGCTGGGCAGGGGAGAAATATCACCCAGTTTGTTCTTCAGTCTACTCACACTCTGGTTGGGAAGGAGGTATGACCTGGAATCAACACTAAAACTGCAGATGGGCAATGCTCAGAGATGTGGAAGAAGGAAAGTAAAGAGCTCTGAGGGCTTAGAAGAGATAGAACTTTTTTCTGTACCCCGAAGGGCAGGTAGTAATAAGAAATGAAATCTACATAAAATTAATAGTTTTATTGTGTAAGGGCAAATCGGGACTGACTCCATTTTGTTTAAGGGCAAACTGAGACTGACTCCATTTTGAGTCCCCTGTGCCTGCACAGAAGCTTAAAACCTGCAACTTCCTGGTTCCAAAAGAATCACGCCCAGTGACCTACTCTGACCCTTCCTCAGCCAATCGGCTAGGGTCACAACCATCACCCCTCCCACTACCCTAGATCCCTTTAAAACTCTTGGGCTTTTGGAACACGTTCTCTCTCTTGACCCACCGCTGCATTGGTACAGGTATGAGATTGAGCTAGAGCTAGCTCGAATAAAGGCTCTTTGTTCTTGCATCGGGCTCGGCTCCCTGGTGGTTCTTGGGGTTCCTGAATTCTGGGCATAATAATTGCTTTTATGTTTGTAATAACTGCTATTTAAACAGAACCAAGAAGTATAAAAAAGTACAAAGAAGAAAAAATTTGAATTAAACTAAATCTTACTTCCTAGACATAAACATTGAAGAGGAAGTTCATCTTTATATCAGAAGTAGAGATTGGGTGGCTCAGTCTGTCAAGCTTCGACTTCGGTTCAGGTCATGATCTCACAGTTCATGAGTCTGAGCCCCACGTTGGGGCTGCGCTGACCCCTTAGAGCCTGGAGCCTGCTTCGGATTCTGTGTCTCTTCTCTCTGCCCCTCCCCTGCTCACACCCTGTCTGTCTGTCTCTCTCTCTCTCTCTCAAAAAAAAGCATTAAAAAAATTAAAAGCAAAAAAAATAAATAGAAGTTGAGAGGATCCCAACTCAGGACATTCCCTTCCAGATGGAGGAAGCTGTGTGATTAGGACCGAAGGTGCCTTTAGGTTGGAGATGTTCCATCAGCGGAGATGAGAGCCCTGCCCTCCCTGGGAGGAAGGGAAGTGGCACCTGGGGCAGTGAAAGCAGATACACTGCTTGCAGAGTTGGACAGGGGTGGGGTGGAGTGGGGTGGAGCAGAATGGGCTCTGCCTCTGCCTGCCCTTTGTCCTGTGACCCGCCTGGGTGAGCAGATAAGCTTTGCTGGATCTTTGTGTTCTGCGTGTCACTTTTGAGCCAGAGGGTATTGAAGTGTATCAGGCAGCCTGCTGTGGAATCTCAATGAGCAAGAGAGATCTGGAGAGGAACAAGATGGGGTTTCTTTTCTCTTCTCCCTCTGGCCTCACCCCTCTCCTCCCAGAAACCCAGCATTTCTACCTATTTGTAGATTAATGTGAGGCAGAAGGAGGATAGTTAGCAGTGACATTGGGGGAAAAGACGTCTTTGGGTCCAGCTGAAACTAAGGGTTATCTGAAAGATTTCAGCACAATTTAGGGGCCAACAATGTCTGAATGTTAAGAGCCCCTTTAAGATAATCAAGCCCAAGTTTTCAGTGCTTCCTTCTTTGTTTACTTTTTAAGCAGGGCATCCCTTTGTCAAGCAGCATCTTCAATGAAAGTTCAATATGGACACCAATAAAAAAGAGGCTGCTCTGATTGAAGCAAAAGAAGAAGATTCTGCCAGTTGAGCCCTTGGTCAATTTACCCTTGTGCCTTGGACTGCAGTGAAATGGGGATGATCATACTTGCCTTTCAGTACTGTTAGGACCGAATGTGGAGAGGCATGTAAAGCTCTCAGGACTCCATAATGCTGGGAGGCACTGAGGACTTCCGACGGGCTTTGGGTTCTCTCAGGGCTCTGCTAGGAATTAGGAGAGCAGAAGTTGGAGCTTGGAAGATGGCCCTGGAGGGTATCTAGGCATGCAGGTTTCATTCTGACACTTGGTCCTGTAACCCAACTAACATGGATTCACTCCTTGGTGAGTCACAGATAGAAGCTACACCAGGTAGAGTTGTTGCACAAAGAAAGCTTTATTTGCAGCACATAAGGAGATCATGGGGAATAACTTCCAAAGCTATGACCCCTGAGCATGGGCGATTGGTTCCTTTTATTTAGGATTAGGATGAATATTTAGTTGTGGAAGCCTTATCATTTTATGTAGGGGTAGGCATAAGGTCGCTCATACACCTTAAGGAAGCATGGCTATATATACATTGTATGTTACGTAAATGAGGCTTGGGCAGAAATTTCAGTATTGTAATGAGGTAAAGGTAATTTCTGATCATTCCAGAGGTCACTCCATGGTCCATCTATGTGGGTATGAGTTGGGGGTTTAACTCAAACTGGACTAGGTGGTCTGGGCCATCAGAGCTCTTCCTTCAGGCAGTTATTTCTTGAGGAGTGGTTTCAGTTTTCATCACAGGATGTTATGCCCCTAGAGTTTTTGGCCCGAGTTAAGAGGAAAGAAGAGTTTTAAGGAAAAATGTGGGACAAATGTCAATGAGTACAAGCAGGTGAGCAGTAAAGGTCAGGTCTTGGGGTTTGGCTGGTGACAGTCCTAGCCAACTTTTGCCTCTGGCGGGCAGCTCTCAATTCAACACTCTCTTCCTCTCTACCCAAGTCCCACCACATCCTAGGTGACCTCAGTGTCCCCTGGATTTACACTCCACCTCAACCCCACAATCCCAAGATCTTTTACTTATTTCTTTTAACTAATTATTTATTTAAATAATCTCTACACCCATCATAGGGCTCTAACTCACAACCCCGAGATCAAGGGTCGCATGCTCTCCCAACTGAGCCAGCCAGACTCCCCTGGGATCATCTTTTATAACAGTAGGAGTGACCAGTGTTCATGGCACCTTGCCCCACACCAGGCACTGTTCTAAGACCTCCACACATGTTATCTCATTTGCTGCTCCAGTCCTTCAGAGGGAACACTATTATTCTACCATTTTACACTTGGGGAAACTAGCATAGAGAGTGTAGATTATTTGCCCAAGGTGAGACAGGTCCTATGTGCAGAGCTAGGATTTGATGCAGGTGCCTATGTGCCAGGACCTGCTCTCACCAGTGCTTTCCTCACCCGTGAAATCTCAGCTGTGACATCTCACTCCTCAGCCGCAGCTTCCCTCTACCCCTGCTCTTCCACCTTACGGAGACTTCTGGGCCCTTTTTGTAACTTCCCATTTGCACCCAGTCCTTAGACCCTCCTGTCTTGACTTCCTTATCATCCCAAATCCTTGAACTTGTATTAACAAACTCACCAGCTCTCTGAAGCCCTAGACCTGCAACCATGTCTGGTGAAAACCCAGCTTCACCTATCTGGAATGAAAAGAAAAATTGCTCTTTTGAAAGCTGGCTGCTTTGGAACCTTCTGGAAGTCTGTCACAGTCTTCTAGAGAAACTTGTTCCTTTGTTTCTAGAGCCTTTAGGTGAGACACAGGTGGGCGGGGCTACAGCAGGAGAGCAGGAGTGGTCAAGGGAGTGACTCCCTACAATGTTTCTAATGAACCTTCTGTGGTTTACTTACCATGTTGTGAAGGGTTTCCGTCCCCTCCCACCCAGGAAGGGCCACAGCAGGGCGGATCACGAAGGACTTTGTTCAACACTCCCCATGGAGTATGAGAGGGAGTAGTTATACTCCTATCTTAAAATCGTCACCCATGTGTAAAATGCAATCCAGAGTCCTTAACTTGGACTCTCCTATAGCTCTTCGCCTATGAGGATCACACTGCTACACACATACTAGCTTCCCAGTTCACCTCAAACACCAAGTACAGTCCAGCCTCAATACCTGCCTTTGCACCTATATTCCCCCTCCTATAACACACACCGCTAGATCTCCAAGCAGTCTGCTCCTTCATTTCATTCGGTCTTTGTTCAAATGTCACCTCTGCAGAAGGTTTCTCCTGACCTGCCTAGCTAAAATTGCACCCCTTCGCTCTCTATCTCTTCACTCTACTTAAATTTTCTTCAAGCCCCGATCATTACCAGGTATCAAACAAAGTATAATTTACAAAGAGTCAAAAAAAAATCTGGCTCTCACACAAGCAAGCATCCAGTGGGATGTGTCAGTGATTTATTTAACTCCTTAGTGAGGACAACAGCAGGATGACAAGGCTGGTTCAAAGGGGGTTTGAGAAACTGATACATATAATCGATGGAAAAAGAGTGCTGGAATAAGATTGCAGAGTTAGATACCAAATTGGTTAATGTCCCCTAGCAAAATAAAACTGCAGTCTTCGGGGTTATCTTTTCTTCCAGACAGAAATCATTTGCATCTCTTCTGGACAAAAATCATTTGGAGCTTATCTATCTTCTTTAAGTCAACATTGCACTTCTTAGAGTCTGGGTCCTAATCGATAGCAAATAGCCAAACAAAAGTTACTCTTCGAGAACAGCACTGTTCAAAAGAACTTTCTACAATGAAGGAAATGTTCTATAGCTGGGCTATCCAGGATGATACCCCTAGCCTCATGTGGCTAGTCAGCTCTTGTGATTGGTGTAACTGGGAAACAGAATGTTAATATTTATTTAAGTTAAAGTTCAATAAATGTAATGGAAATATTATATACATATTATATTTATGTACATGTTAATATAATATGGAATGTAATATAGAAATAGAATATAATTAATTTAATATGATATAAATTATTTCTAAACATAATTTCTTGTATTAAACATTTTATTAATTCGTATGAAGTTAAAAAGTGAACACTTAAATTTAAATGGCCACCATAAATTTTAGCAGCTACCCTTTTGGACAACAAAGCACTAGGAAGTCAGATGATATTAGGCAGCTCATTAGAAAACGCTGTAGCTGGGGCACCTGGGTGGCTCAGCTGGCTGAGCATCCAACTCTTGATTTCAGCTCAGGTCATGATCTCACAGTTTGTGAGCTCGAGCCCCACATCGGGCTCTGTGCTGACAATGGAGAGGCTCCTTGGGATTCTGTCTCCCCCTCTCTCCGGCTCTCTCCTGCTTCCTCTCCAACTCTCTCTCTCTCAAAAAAAAGCCCCAAAAAACAAAACAAACAAAAAACAAACAAAAACAAAACCAAAAAACATACTGTAGCTCAAGACTTATTTTCGTGTTTTGAATAATTTTTCTTAATTCTAACATCATATTATATGTTTACTTGTTTGCTTGTTGTCTTTTGTCCCTACTAGAAAGGAAGCTTTGTAATGGCAGGGACTTTGTGTTGTTCTCTGCATCTCCCCAGCACTTACGAGGGGTGCCTGGGGCATGGCAGGTGCACAATCAGTAACTGTTGAATGAATACATAAGCACAGGGAGGCTGGAGTCTTACCAAAAACCAAAGCAATAAGGCTCTCCCACGGTTAAGTTTGGCTGATGAACTTTAAATGGAGTGAAACCTGATATTTCATTTTAAATGGTTTTCTTGGGGCACCTGGATCGCTCAGTTGGTCGAATCTCTTGATTTTGGCTCAGGTCATGATCCCAGGGTTTTGAGATCATCAGGCTCTTCTGCACTGGGTGTAGAGCCTACTTAAGAGTCTCTCTCTTCCCCCTCACCCTTTTCTCTCTGTTCCTCCCCTGCTTGCACTTTATCTCATAAATAAATAAATAAATAAATAAATAAATAAATAATTTCTTATTCCGTAAGGTAATTCCCTGCTGTGACCTTCAGTAATTCCCTTCAGTGAACATATGTGGCTCTGGTTAATGGTTCTGGGGAGGGGGGCAAGGTGAAGAGTCACAAGGGGAGTGCTGGGCCTGGGAGACAGTGGTGAAATGCTGGCAGCGAGGGAGGATAGTGCTGGGTGCAGACATGAACGCCCAGAGTGGACTTAGGACTTCCTAGAGGAATTAGGACCTCAAAATGCCAGGGAGAACCTCAGGCACCTCAAAGTTAAAGAAAGATGGATCTACTCGTGCTAGTATATTAGGGTAGACAACTTGTAGTAACAAATGGTCCTATGATCTTGGTGGTTGAATGTAGTAGCTTCCCAGGCAGGGCCCCAGCCTTAGAGGACAGGGCCTAGTGGAGGTAAAACCACCTCTTCATCTATTTATATAGAGTGAAGGCGCAATGGAGGCAACCCACAAACCATTTTCCTCTGTATTTGGGCTGGTTTGGGGCCTATGTTTAAATGTGGGGGTGTTTACTCATAATTTACGTGGGGTGTACCAGAAGCTCTGATGCTCTGGGTACAAAGAAACCATGAGACAAGGCCAGACTCCTTCTTACTGCCTTCCCCTTCCTGACCCCACGCGTTCCTTTATCTTTGGCGGCCGCATGGCTGACTCTCAGTTCCCAGCATCTTTCCACAGCACAGGTGCCTAGTCTTTTGGGCCACAACTTCCCTGGGGCAGGGAGGTGGATATTTCTGCCCAAAGCCCTCTGACCCCACTTTTCCAGGCCACATAAAAGATGTGACCTGTCTCCTAAGGATGGGAATGGTGGCAGGGCTGGCATTGGGAAGAGGCCAGGGTCTCATCTGAAAGGCTTCTTGGCTACACACGGATGGCTGAAGATTGTAAGTTGAGTGAAAAGGACTGTTTCTGTCTCTCTTCAGGCTGGTCATCAAATGCTCTTGATAAATGAGATTATGAGGTTGTTGAGCGACACTATCCCTGAGAGGCTGAGGACTCAGGATCTTTACTAGAGTAGCAGCTCCCAGAAAGACAAAATGTCAGCTGTTAAGGGTCCTCAGCAGTCACATGGTCTCACCGCTTGTTATGCAGAGGACTGACCCAGACTTGGAGATGAAGGGACTGCCTGGGGCCCAGAGAACAGTGGCAGAGCTAGGCCTTCAACCCCCCATTCCCAAACCTCCTTCAAAGGTGCTGGTTCTTTGCACTTGTCCCTGGTCCTCCTGCTCTTTTCTCTATCATCAAAGGGGCCAAGATGTAGTGGAAGGAAGTCAGATGGTAGGATGGGGAGAGATGCCTTTTTAGGCTGCAGGGGCCTGCATTTTGGGGCTGGCACTAGGCAACTTGTCTATGAGATCCTCATCTCTGGTGTGATCTCATCCCCTGCCACTCTGCTGTCTGACCTGAGGGGCTTAGGCAGGGTGGCACGTGTTGGTCTCAGGTTGTGCCTAGGATGGGGGTCTCTGGGTGCCATTAGTCTACACACGCCTGATGTACCTACTGCACTCTCTTCTCCCATCCCTGGGGATTCCCTGTATGTTCTCCCTTTCCATCTAAGGGGGGAGGGGGGCCCACCAACATCAGAGTTGGAAGCATCCCTAGAAATTGCCTAACCCTCTCATTTTACAGCCTGGAGAGAGAGTCCCTGGGAGGAGAAGGAGCCTGGCCACACAGCCAGTCAGCCAGTCAGTGCAGAGCTGGGACTAGAGGCTGAGGCTTCAGAACCAGCCAGGGGTTTTCCAGGGCTTTAGGCTGTCTCCTGGCCATTATCTTATTTTGTCTTATCTTGTCTCATCTCATTAAGGATAAGGAGCTGAAGAGGCAGCCCTGAGATGGGATCTTCAAATCAACTTTAGAGCAGATCTTGACTTGTACAGCATATTTTCTGAAATAGACCCTTCCCTATTCCCATGACCTTCACCCAAGCCCAGGTGTGGAAACCACCCAGGCCTCCCTCCAAGTTGCCCCTCTGCTGGTCAGGCTGCCTGTGTGGGGTCCCAAGACAAAGTCTAGGGAGGGAAGGAGTGAGTAATAGTGGGTACACCACTCTTCTGGGCTTGTGTTCCTGACACCAAAGGAGATGGACAGGATGGGTCCTTTGGGATTTCATGGAATTGTCTAGAAGGGAAGGTGGAGGAAGATTGAAATAGGGGCAATGGCTAAGGCCTCTTGTTGCCCCAGTTAGATGAGATGAGGGAGTATAATGGGGTCTTATCCAACAGGGAGTATTCCAAGCTTGGATTCCTTACAGCAGAGGCAGTACTCAGACTACATTTGGTTCATTCAATAAGAATGCTTTTGGTTATCATAGAAACTCAACTCAAACAAGCTTAGGCTGTTAGAAATAAGCCCATTGACCCCAATCAAAGGAGGGTCGCAGACACTACCAGCACAGAGAAGCGAGGCTTTAATTAATGTTCTTGCAAGAGTGGGTATTTGATGGACAGACACACTTGGGGCAGTTACAGCAGACAATTTATCTCCTAGCGTGCAAGTCCATCCCCTGGTTTCTCATTGGCTGAGTACTAGAGGTTATAGCCTTACCCGGAAGTCACCAATGCCCATGTAAGGCAAAAAGTAGTCAGATTGGAACAAATATATGTTCCCTGAGGTGATGCAGAGACTTTTAGTCTGTCCTCAGTTCGTTCGTTGGCGCATGCTCATTGCAAGGCCCAAGAAAATAAGCCCTCAAAACGGGGAGGAGAAGAAGAACCAGGAAGTGAAGTGTCAAAAGATATGAGACTCCATTGTTGGGGGTGGGGAGTTTGTACATATTTCCAATAGGTTGTAAACCTATTGTTAGACAACACAGCTTTTATTTGGTATTTCTGAAAATGAACAATCTCCCTTACTTCCCACAAGGCCAAGAGGGAAAAGAGGTTATTGGGAAGACACTAGGCTTTCCCATGTCACTGAATTGTGGAGAAGGCTTTCTCACATTAACAAATCATGTCCCTACTGACTTGAGGGACATGAGAACTTGAATGCAGCCAAGACCCTCCTCCCAGCTTTCATTCTCTGCTTATCTGTGTGTCAGCCCCACTCTCTAATGGCTTCTTTCATCTTAGGTGAACACAGTGCTGACCACTGCCCAGTGTCCCCCAGCTCAGAGCTTTGCCCCAAGACATGGATGGTTCCCTTTTCTCCAGGGTCAGTTGGGGAAATCCCTAGAAGGATTCCACCCAGCCTGAGTTGGGTCAGGTGCCCACCCATAGCCCAGATTACAGAGTTGGGAACTATCTCCAGAAAACAGTGAGCCAGGGACTTCTTTAGAATGCTCATTGATGTCTCCTGCATGCCCTGTCATGTCGGGGAGGAGCTATGAGTAGCCTGGGACTTGGGGCACTCACAAGAGCAAAGAACAAGGCAGAAGTTGTTCTAGGCCTAACAGAGAGAGATGGTGCTCTGGGATGCAAGTTGTTTTATGATCAGAATTCATAAAAGCTTAGAGGAACCTGTGTGAATCTCTAGTACACAAGGCAGGTAGCAGGTGACAAGCCTTATGAATAAGGTTCTGGAGTCTCAGAGGACACATTCTATCTTGGTTTTTTGTTTTGGTCACTTAATATTATATACATTTCTCATTTGCTATATTTGTATTTGTCTTTTAAAAGTAGTTTTAAGGGTGCCTGGGTGGCTCAGTCGGTTAAGCATCAGCCTTTGATTCATGTCATGATCTCACAGTTCATGAGTTCGAGCCCTGCTTCGGGCTCTGTCCTGACAGCTCAGAGCCCGGAACCTGCTTTGGATTCTGTGTCTCCCTCTTTCTGTGGCCCTCCCTCCCTCACAATCCATCTCTCTCTGTCTCTCAAAAAATAAATTAAAAAAATTAGATTTTAAATTATAAAAGTGACACATAGATATGATAAAACAAAATGCAAACAATTCAAAAAGGAATAAAAGGGGCGCCTGGGTGGCTCAGTCGGTTGAGCGTCCGACTTCGGCTCAGGTCATGATCTTGCGGTCTGTGAGTTCGAGCCCCGCGTCGGGCTCTGTGTTGACGGCTCGGAGCCTGGAGCCTGCTTCCGATTCTGTGTCTCCCTCTCTCTCTGCCCTTCCCCTGTTCACGCTGTGCCTCTATGTCTCTCAAAAATAAATAAACATTTAAAAAAAAAAAAAAAAAAGGAATAAAAGATAAAAAGTAAGTCTCCATCTTCCCCCAGGCTGCCTTCCTCAAGCAACTGCTTTTTACAGTTTTCTTGGGAATTCTTCCAAAAACTTTTAATCCATATATAATTGTGTATATGCATATATTTTTAAATAGACAAGTGGATGGTACAATGCATATTGTTCTGTACCTTGCTTTTTTCACTTGATGCTGTATCATGGAGATGCTTTTTTATTAGCATATATAGAGATTGCTCATTCTGTTTCAAGAGTGGGATGGTGTTCTGTAGGGGAGACGGAGTGGAGTTTGTTCAACCAGTTCTCTGCTGCATGGACTTACTACTGTTTCCAATCTATTCATTAGAAATAATACTTCAATGTACTTTTAGTACATTCATCTTTGCACATAGGTGGAAGTATTTCTGGACATTAAATTCCTAGCAGTGGAATTCTTGAAGTGTATCACAGCATATACATTAAAGAGAATACATAGTATTAAATCAAATTATTTCAGTATATAAGAGTATATGCATTTTAAAATGTGATAAAGACAAGTTGCTCTTCAAAGAAGTCCCATAAATGTTAACATTTCAGAACTTGGGCAGGACAATTTTTTGCCCATATTTTTCTGTATGCTTGGATAGTTAACACCCATGCACAAGAAGTTAAAATGTTTATACTCCCATGAACAGTAAATAGCATGGGACATTAACACAATTTTAAATCGTTGCCAATCCGGATGGTAAAAACTGATGTATCTCTATTGCTTTAACTGTATTTATTTAATCATGAGTGTAGCTGATCATTTTTTTGGTGAATTGCTTTTCCATTTTGATTGAGTCACTTCTTTAAAGCCTATAGGATATTTCATTTTATGTATCTGGCCTAATTTACTTAACTTTATTCTCGTGGATTATTCATGCTGTTTCTAAATGACTGTGAACATCTTTGTACATAAAGCTTTTTCTCTTCATCTTTTAGACTTTTTTTTTAATGTGCCATTTCAGAAGACAAATTGCTAGGTCAATAGTGTGGACATTTTTATGACTCAATACGTACTGTCAAATTGCTTTCTCAAAGGACAGTACAATATATAGTATCCCCAATTTCATTATACTCTGGTCGACACTGGATATTGTTAATAAAAATTAATTTTTGCTAATTTTATAGGTTAAAAATAAGGCCTTAATTTATTTGTATTTTTTATTAACAGTGAGGTTGAACGTTTTAATGTATGTTTGTTAATTAACTGCATTTCTACCTTTCTAAACTGCCTGTTCCTTTTCTCTGCTCATTTGACAGATAGCACATTCTTATACAAAGAGAATAAGATGATGTTTTATGAGGGAAAAAAGCCCCTATTTTCTAAGGCACTGGGACTTTCTGGGAGGTTACTGACTGGTATCAGATTATCAAGTAAATCTCTTACATGAGAACGAGGGGGTAGCAGTGAGAGAGTAGTGGGGATGAGAGAACTGAATGAATAGGACTCTAGGTAATAGCGGCTGGTTGCAGAGATGAGAAAGGTGAAAAGGAAATTGTGTCAGGATAAAAATTCATGGCCTCAGAGTTCTCCATCTCCGAGCTTCTGAATGAGCTCTGGGTGACCTTTGCAATCATGGCTGCATTTCAGAATTCCAACCCGGGTGTCGATATTGCTCCTTGTGGAGGCCCTCTTCCAAGGCCAGTGCTGCAGAGCAGAAAAGAGGTTGGGATAAGGGAGGATTATTATTACTGTTATCAGTTATCGAGCACTCTCCCCCTTCTTTATCCAGATAGCCACTTAGTTTCAGCATTGTAATGAACAATTTTTATTAATCAAGTTGATATCTAGAATTATTGTTTTAATTAGTACTTCTTCTATTACTACTTTTCATATATATAGAGCTTTCTTGTATTATATTTTATATTTAGGTATGTATTTATGCATATATATATACATGTATGATATATATCCATACCATTTTATTACTACTTATCATATCTGCGTGCGTGTGTGTGTGTGTGTGTGTTTCCTGTTTTGGAAGAAATTGACTGTTCATGTTCACTTTTTTTTTCCTTTGGGATGTTCATTTTTATTGATTTCCAAATAATCTTTATATGTTAAAGTTATAAGACTTTGTCATATTTTTCACAAGTATTATTTCTTTTTTTTTAAGATTTTATTTTTTAAGTAATCTCTACAACCAATGTGGGGTTCAAACTCACGACCCTGAGATCAAGAGTTGCAAGTTCCACCGACTGCGCCAGCCAGGTGCTCCTACAAATATTATTTCTAATTTGTTGTTTATCTTTTCACTTTTTGTTATTGAGATGCACAGAGTGTGTTAAGTTTGATGAGTTTTGACAAATACATATGCTTGTGTGACCTACATTTCTATCAAAATACAGACTATTGCTATTACCTGATGAAATTTTCTTGTGTCCTTAGTCAATCCTCAGCCCCACCTGCTCAGCCACAGGCAACCACTGCTCTGATTTCTCTCGTCATAGGTCAGTCTTGCTTGTTCTAGCATTTCATGCAAATGGAATTACGATCAACACACTTTTCTATGTATGGCTTCTTTCACTCAACCTATTGTGTTTGAGATTTAGCCATGTTGCTACTTTCGATACACTTTGTTCTTTTTTATTGCCTAGTAGTATTCCTTTGTCTGAATATAGCAGTTTGTTGATTTATTCTCTTGTCTATTGACATTGGGGTTATATCTAGTATTTAGGTATTATGAATAATGCTCTAATGAACATTCTTATATGAGTCTTTTTCTAGATATGTTTTTATTTTTCTTGGATAAATATCTAACAATAGAATTGCTAGATTATTTAGTAAGTATAGGTTTAACTATTTTAGAAACTCCCAATTTTCCAAGGTGATTATACCATTTTACATTCCCGCCAGCAGTATACGAGGTTCAAGTTTCCCCATATCCTTGCCAGCATTTGCTGTTGCAAGTTTTACAAATGTTAGCCATTCTAGGGGCTTGTAGTGGTATTTCGTTGTAATAATAATTTTCATTTCCTTGATGACTTAGGATATCCAATGCTCTTTCATGTGTTTATTGGCTATTCAAAGAATAGTATATTTGACTTAGGGACTTTAAAGTTTTGTAGTCAAGAGCACCTGGGTGGCTCAGTTAAGCCTTTGACTTCAGCTCAGGTTTTAATCCCATGGTTCATGGGTTCGAGCCCTGCATCACGGTCTGCTCTAACAGTGTAGAGCCCACTTGGGATTCTCTCTCTTCCTCTCTTTCTCTGCCCCTTCCCCATTCATGCTTTCTCTGTCTCAAAACAAGGAAATCTGGGGCACCTGGGTGGCTCAATTGGTTGAGCCAACCTGACTTTGGCTCAGGTCATGATCTCACGGTTGGTGAGTTTGAGTCCCATGTCCGGCTCTGTGCTGACAGCTCTGAGCCGAAGTCTTCTTCAGATTCTGTGTCTTCCATCTCTCTCTGCCCTTATCCTACTTGCGCCCTGTCTCTCTCTCTCTCTCTCTCTCTCTCTCAAAAATAAATATTAAAAAAACAAACTTAAAAAGAAAGTTTTATATAGTCAAATTTATTAATTTTTTCTTTTAGGAATTTTATACTAAGAAATCCTTTTTTTATATTTTATTTTTGAAAGAGCAAGAGAGAGAGAACAGGGGAAGGGCAAAGGGAGAGGGGGAGAAATCTTAAGCAGGCTCCATGCCCAGTGCAGAGCGTAGCGCAAGGCTCGATCTCACAACGAGATCATGACCTGAGCCGAAATCAAGAGTCAGATCAAGAGTCAGCTTAACCGAATGAGCCACTCAGGCACCCCAAGAAATCTTTCTTAATACCAAAAACTAGTAAATACCTTTTATTTATATTTCCTTCTGCTACTTTATTGGTTGAACCCTTAAACATCATATCTTATATCTCGCTAAAATTTATTTTGTTTAAAGTAAGGAAACTATTTGTCCTCACAAAATTAACCAGTTGACCTATATAGTTAATAATCTGACTCCTTTCTTTTTCCATTTATTCAATTTAGCACATTTATCTTAAGCCAATCTTTAACGTATTTGGATCCATTTCTATATGACTGTATTACTATTTATTTTTCTACTAATAGTATACTGTTTTAATTATTACGTTTTTAGAGTTTATCAAGTAAGCAAGTAACCTTCATTACTTGTTATTTCTTCAAAAGTTTCTTGGCAATTCTAATTCATCTTTTGCCTAATCTAACAGTAGTAGGCTGAATAATGCCCCCTGCCCCCGTACCCCCCAAGACGTCCATGTCCTAATCCCTGGAACCTATGAATGTTACCTTACCTGGCAAAAGGATTTTGCAGATGTGATTAGGTGAAGGATTTTGAGAAGGGGAGATTATCCTGAATTATCCAGAGGGGCCCAATGTAATCACAAGGATCCCTGTAAGAGGGAGGCACAAGTAACAGAGAAGATGGTGGGGACAGAGATTGGTTTCATGGGGCCACAAGTCAAGGAATACAGGCAACCTCTAGAAGCTGGAGGAGGAAAAGGGCAAATTATCTCTTGGAGCTTTCAGAAGGAGCAAGCCCTGTCAATATCTTGATTTTAGCTCCTTAAGACTCATCTCAGATTTCTGACCTTCCAGAACTGTAGGAGAATACATTCGTGCTGTTTTAAGCCACTAAGTTTGTGGTAATTTGTTACAGCAGCAATAGGAAACTGATATACTGACTTAAAAATTCCTTTATAAAACTGAGTTCTAAATGTTGTCCCACTGTGTTTTTGATTGGATTGTATTAAGCAGAGCATTTTTATACTATTCATTCTTGCAATCTAGACTTCTCCAGAAAAATGCCCTCCTCTCACCTGTCTGATCATTTCTGCCCATTGCCTGCTTAGGTTGGGGTCTCCAGAGGTAGACCTGAAGCAAGGATTTGGTTGCAAGTAGTTTATTTGGAAGGGGACCCTGAGCAACACATATAGCACAGTGAGAAAGCGGGACAGGGAAGGGAAGGCATCAACAGGCATGCACTTCCGGGCTCCCTCAAATCTTTTTGAGGGAGCAAATGTATCACCTCAGCATTGGGAACGAAGGGCATCTGGGTGGAGAAAGACCATCAGACCTGGTGTCATCAGCAGGCAGGTCCTGTGTCTACAGCCACTGGCTGTGAGGGCACTCACTTCTCAGTGTCCACACTTTCCCTGCGTCTTCACAGGGAGGCAAGGTTACAAAATTGGGTACAGCTGGCCTAATTCTGCACAGGATGCAGTGTTCAGAACAGCTTCCTAGAGGAGGTGAGCTGCCTGCCAGTGTCTGAGTAGCTGTAGCAAATGATCCCTTCACCCTTCCTACTGCGGCGAACACCTGGTTTCCAAGTGTCAGCACCTGCATCTCTTTGCCCAAAGGTTTATCCTGCTGGTCAGTGCCCATGGCAGGCCAGAGGTGCCATAGAACTAAAAGTCTTCCCCAGCAGCCTCCAACCTGTGACCCCCAGCAACCTTGCTCTGGGAGCAGGATGGAGAACTGTGACCCCCAGAGTTCCCCAGTGGGTTGAAGCTTGACCACACACCCTGTAAGAAAATTTTTTTTTGATGTTTATTTTTGAGAGAGAGAGAGCTCGAGCAGGGGAGAGGCAGAGAAAGAGAGGGAGATGGAGAATCCAAAGCAGGCTCCAGGCATGGGGCTTGAACTCACAAACTGAATGATCATGACCTGAGCTGAAGTCAGACTCTTAACCAACTGAGCCACCTAGGCACCCCTGACCACATACCTTTATTGGCTGCCTTCCCTTCCCTGCCTCACCTCCTGCTCATCAACTGGTGTTTCCTGAGTTTACCTCCCAAATATATATTTATACTTGAATCCTTATCTCATGGTCAACTTCTGGGAAAACCCAAATAAGACGGCAGACAATGGACCTAAAATGGCCAGAAGAGTGAGATGGAGGTGTTCCCGGCATGGAGATTAACAGCAGTCCCCGCTGAGCTGAAAGACAAAGGTTTTTGAGCCTGAGTCGGGGGTGGGCTAAGAAGATTTTGGCCTTCTTTCTACTTTATATTTTTCTGGCTCTGCTACTGTGGTGCTTGTCTGGTTGGGGTCTGGCTCTGAAACTGGGGTCCTAATAGTGATTCTGGCCTCTGGGAAAGCCCCTTTAAGATGCTGAGAGGATTAGAAGTAAGGCTCTTCAGGTGTCTGGAAAGTGGCTTATTCCGTTTCACTGAAGTCAGCAACAGGATCCGCAAGCTACCTAGACTTCGTTTTGGCAGGAGAACTGACAACAAAGGCTTCTGGTAGAAAGAACTCTCCATTCAGGAGAATTTAATGTGTTCCTGGGAGGGAAGAAACATCAGTGGAGATTGAGCTAGTGCTCGAAGGAAGACGTTCCACTGGGCCCTCTCTGGTAACCATGGGGATGGAGAGCCCAAGCCTGGCAGGATCCATATCCCATAAAAACAACGGCTGGATTGCAAGATGAAGGGCCTGCAGATACCCTCCGACACCATGTAATTTATGGGGTAATCAGAACTCCTCCTGAAGGGCTCTGAGGAAGGAAGAGCTGTGGTTCAGAGCCTCCAGGGCTTGGACGTTTAATGAGGCTCTGGGAGCCCATAAAGATTTAGATCAGAATGATTTGCCCATTTAGGATGCCTAATCTATCTTAGCGCCGCCCCGATGCCGCTTCTCTGAAATGCTTGGAAGTCTGGATATAGAAATCAATGACTCTTCATGTGAGGGATACCATGTAAAGACTTGGCCAAGGAGTCCATTTGGAGGTCGAAAAACGCTTTATCTTGACACATTCCCCTGACTACTGCCAAGGAATTGAGAGAAGCTAAGAATCTCAATCTGGAAAAGTTCTCACAGAGGGAGAAGCTAAAGCCCAGAGAGGTCAAGTGACTTGTTCAAAGTCACAGAGTGTACCAGGAATCATTAGCACCAATGATAAGGTCAGCTGGGAGAAAAAAGAACCATTAAGTCTATACAGGAGACAGAACTGAAATGATTTCTTCTTAGAAGGCAATTGGCAATTTACAAGGTGCAAAAGACATAAATAGTATCTTTTGGGCTTTTAGAAAAAGGTTTTTTTATTTATTTTTGAGAGAGAGTGAGAGAGAGATGGGGGGGGGGGAGAGTGAGTGCAAGCAGGGGAGGAGCAGAGAGAGAGGGAGACAGAGAATCCCAAACAGGTTCCATGTCGTCAGCACACAGCCCAACATGGGGCTCAAACTCACGAACCATGAGATCATGACCTGCACCGAGACCAACAGTCAGACGCTTAATCTTAATTGGCAAAGCCACCCAGGTGCCACAGTGTCTTTTGGGGCTTTAGAGTTTGAATGTTAAATTGCTTTTCTAAGTGCACAATATGTATTACAACATTTTCAGAATCTCTAAAGATTGGTTCATCAATTAAAAGGGATCCTATTAATACATGGTAACTGCCTGATGAAATGGATTAAAAATGGTATCTGTGTGCTTTTAAGCTGAGACATTTCCAGTGTCTGGAAACACAAAGGTCTGAAACAAAATGTTGAGTGAATGTTCGCTAAACAAAGGATGAATGGGTCTGGCTCTATCAGTGGGACATGGCCCCGGTCAGGGAATCTTAATTATTTTTTTTCCTTTCAGATTTTAAGGGTAGTATGTGTTTATTGTAGAAAATTTGGAAAGTACAGAAAAGTACATAGAAGGAAAAAAATCACCCTTTAACCACCCCTTCAACCCCCCTAGAAATAACCATTTTTAATATTAGGATATATTCTGACAAGTTCGTTTTCCCCCCAAAATATATATAGTTTTAAAAATTGGCATCAGTTCTATTTAGAAGATTGTATCTGCCTGGATTATAACTTGCTATTTAACAGACCTCAAAGAGATGAATTTAGCTGCATTATATTTCATTAAAAGGCTGTGGCATAATTTATTAACCCGTTTCTAGGTCATTTCCAATTTTTCAATATTATAAACAACACAATGATAAACATCCTGGTGCATAAATCTTGGGCGCCCCCTCCGCCTGTGTCTGAGGTCTGTTCCCAGCTGCGGGAGTGACAGGAGAAGCCTCCCCCTCCCTGCATTTCTGGCACCAGGCGCCTGGAAGCCACAGCGCCAGCAGTGCCCAGCCCACCCCACTCTTGGCTCCACCATGTCAGCGTCCTGGAAGATGATCTAATAGGGTGGAGGAGAAAGCCCAAGTCTGTGGAAACTCATTGACTATACCGCTGAGCTCTCTGACTTTAGGCAAGGGCCTCTGCCTTTCTGTGCCTCAGTTTCCCCTTCTATAAAGGAAGGAGCATGAACTAGGTCATTGGATTTCAATTCTGTCTTTAAAAATACTTTTTTTGTTCAAAGGAAAACCTACATAGAAGTCAGTTATGTAGACAGAACAGAAAAGAGAGGAGCTCCCTTGGGGGTCAGAGCCCTGCCTAATTGTACTTTTTTCATCCAGCGAAATTATCGAGGGCCTATTATATGTCTGGCTCTGTGCTACGTGCTGGGTACAGTGTATGAGGAAATGTATTTGGTATTTCCCTACATGCAGACCCCTTGGACCCCTTGCATGGGATACCAAGGAGGACTGCTGACTGAATTGATATTGATACAATCAAGGGCCCACCTTTTTTATGACACTCACTATGTATATACTTGATAGGGTGGTCCCTGCATTCGTTGAATTGCTCCAGGCTTTGCTTCATTCCAGGGACAGCCATGGCTGATTCTATCATGCCCTAAGGTCCCTGAGCCCTGAGGTAGCTCCTCAGAGCCCCAGGGCTTTCAGATTCAGTCTGAAACCTGAAGCCACTGTCCATTCCATTGTTTACACTGTTCATGCTGCTATTACTACTACCAGCAGCTGTCATTTACTTGAAGAAGGAAACCTGGTCATAATTTATGGAACAAAGCTATAGGAAATGGTATTCACAAAGGGACTGTGAGTCCTGCAGGCCCTACTGGTGACACCAAATGCCCTTCTGGCTTCCAGAGCTTGGTGATTGTTCAGCAGTGACTCTTGCAGCCCTCTTTGACCTAAATTTCCTTTTTGGAAAGATAGGTCATCCTACCCTTCCAGACAGCAGTTGTAAGCATGAATGGGAAGGTTTTAGTGCTACCTCTGGTACCCAGTAGGTGCTCAGCAAGTAGGAGTCCCCTTCTCCTCTTCCTCCCCTTTCTTCCTCTCTCTATCCTCCTCTCCTCTCCCCTCCTGCTCTGCACAAAAGTGCCTCACAATTCCAGCCTCTCTGGGTCCACCTCAGAGGTTTGAACTGCAGCCCAAAGGCTTGGGCAAGCAGTGTGGGTTGAGGCCAGCCAGCACCCAAGCAGATGGCAAGGCCCTGGGGCTGTGGAAGCAGGTGTGAAGCTCAAGGATCTGATCTCCAGGTAGGCCCTGGTCTAGCTGTGTCTGAGAGCAGCAATATACCAGGAGTGTGTCCACTGTCCCTGTAGGCCAAGGGGTTGGGCATGGGGAATGGGAGCATTGAATTCTTTTGTCTGTTGTTCCCTAAATCTCAGCAACTGCTGGGGAAAGCAGGTACTAAGTCATTGAGAATTCTACCTTCCAAACTGGGGAAAAGGGAAGAGAGAGAGAATACTTCTGTCACTGACCCCTGTGTGACTGTGGGCAAGCCCCTTCCCCAGTTTTGGCCTTCAGTTTCTATCTCTGTAAAATCAAGGTTTGGTTCAGTGCATGCTTGTGATCTGCAAATCCGTGCTCCCCACATGGCACCTGGAGATGCTTTGCTTGTGTCTGAGTCCTGTGTGTTAGCGGAATGGTTTTGTGTCTGCAGCTCACCATGCCCACTGGCCCATGAAATCCTCAAGGGCAGGGACCGTGTCTGATCTATCTTGTCTGCGCCCTCCCAGGCCAGTCCTGGCACTGCTCAGCTGAATGAGGGAATGAAGGGCCTTTCGGGTGGGGGTTGGTCCGCCATCATCTCCATCTGCCTGCCCTC
The DNA here is from genome assembly GCA_030068075.1 of Paguma larvata. Taxonomy (NCBI): domain Eukaryota; kingdom Metazoa; phylum Chordata; class Mammalia; order Carnivora; family Viverridae; genus Paguma; species Paguma larvata. The sequence continues at coordinate 32,813,975 of CM057832.1, read as the reverse complement.
CCCCACAACTAGCTGGGCTCCAAGTCTGGGGAGAATGCTGGCTTTCAGGGGCACAGACAGGTGATCTTGTTATTATTTTTGTCAGTGTAATGCAAGGTTTGTCTGGACGATGCTAGACAGTAGTGTACAGGGCTTCCGTTATCAGCTTCTAGATCTTGACCAGGCTGGGCTTCCAGAAGTCAAGGGCCCAGTTAGATTCCTCTCTGTGTTCACAGTGCCAGTGTAGGGTCTGGCACAGAGTCTGTGCCCAGTGAGTGGAGAGAAGAGTCACCTCATTGCTGGGCTCCCTCCTCCCCCATTTAAACCTTCATTCGGACAGCCCCTCAGTAATGGTCACCTAGAGCCATGTCTTTAGGGTCAGGATGTGCTATCTGTGGACAGAGATAAATCTGACTCAGTCCTCAACCTCAGCTTGCTCCCCGTGCGACCTGGAAGAGTCTGACAGGTCAACCTAGAGCTAGAGTGGACAGTGTCTGGCAGAGGCGATGGAGACAAACCGGGGCACTGTGGGAGCACAGAAGAGGGAGAGAATACCCAGGGACATGAAGCAAGCTTCCGAAACCATGGGCCTTGGAGCCACACTGTGTGTGTTCAAATCCCAACTCTGTCCTTTATGAGTTCTGCAACCTCAAACAAGCCATTTCACCTCTTTGTGACTCAGTTTCCTCATCTGTAAAATAAGTAATACAGGTAGGAACTTAGAACAGTGCCTGCAGATAGTGAGGAGTCAGTAAATGTCAGCCGAAGGTAGAAAATGAATGATTTTTCACATTTTACCAGCCCCCTCCAGGAGGCAAGAGAAGGACCCCCTACCCACTCTCAGGTTTTTGTGGCCTCTGGGTACCTCTTCAGAATTCCAGAGCTCTCCCACCCAGTTTGAACATTGCTGATCTAGGGGGAGACACACTCAGAGAGGGGGAGGGGCAAGAACTTATCCGAGGCCACACGGCTAGTGGAAGAGCCAGAACTGAACCCAAGAACTCCTGCCTCCCAGCCTGAAGCATCTTTGTCCTTACCAGACCCCCTGCCTTGTAAAAGCCCCACTTCTGCGTCCGCTTGCATTGATCACTCAAAGGCCCCATGTGAACTGCTTTACAAAATTGGCTCAAAGGGAGTGTGAAAGCTGGCTTTCACTGATCACGGCACCAACGAGAGTTGCACTGGTCTTTTTAGAATTTAAAAGACTATCTCTTTTTAACGAATAATTTGTCTGGTTTTTGCCCATTTAGAAATATATGCAGGGAGGTGTGATCAAATGCTTTCCTTTTCTGGTATATGCCATCCAAATAAGACGGAACCTGGATTGTCCTTTTTGAAAATTACCTGCTCTGCTTCACTTCTCTTCTTAAAAAGCCACCCTTCCTTTCTCTGCCAGGGTCCAAGGCCTTCATGAGTGTCCCTTCACCTGACCTGTCATCCTCATCTTTTTCCTACATGATAGAAACAACCTCTCCTCTGTGTCTTGGCTTATAATTTTTCTATTTCCCATTTCTTTCTTTACAGAGCTAAGGTGTAGTAAAAAAAAAAAAAATCTGCTCACACCTTTTCTCTACTCCAGACCTTCTCTGATGTCCCAGAATTTAGGGGTAAGAGTCAAGGTCCTTAGCTTGTCATTTAAGGTCTTTAGGGGCACCTGGCTGGCTCAGTCAGTAGAGCATGCAACTCTTGATCTCAGGGTTGTGAGTTTGAACCCTAAGTTGGGTATAGAGATTACTTAAAAATAAAAATCTTAAAAAAAAAAAAAGATCTTTCATGATCAGACCTGCATAGTTTACCTATATAGTTTCACTTTCCTCCTTCTTCCAAGGTGCAAATTATTTATACCCTACAGAGAAGTCAGGGGGAACCCAATTATTCAAGTCTCTTAGGCAAAGAAGATTGCTGCCATTGAAGTCACAGGGTCCTGGTGGTCAGGGCTTGTATTAGTTTCCTGTGGCTGCTCTAACAAATCGACTCAAACTTAGCGGCTTAAGACAACGGAAATTTACTCTCTTATAGTTCTGGAGGTCAGAAATTCAAACTGAGTTTTAGAGGGCTAAGTCACATTCCCTGAAATGGTCCGGGGGAGGCTTCTGGTGGCTGCGGGCATCTCTTGGCTTGCGGCTCCATCTCTGCAACCTCTGCCTCCACAGTCACATTGCCGTCCCCTCTTCTGCATCATGTCTCCCTCTGTCCTCTTATAAGGACACTCGTGATCACATTGAGGTCCCGTGTGGATAATCCAGGAGAGCCTCCTCACCTCCATGCTCTTCACTTCATCATGTCTGTGAAGGCCCTTTTGCCCTATCAGGTGACATTCCCAGGTTCCAGGGCTGAGGACCTGGATATCTTTGGGGTCATTCCTGAGCCAACCACAGGGCTCAAAACAAAACAAAACCCCATAATGCATTTCAACATCTTTCCTCTCACTGATGAGACAGACTTCTTCCTACCACCCTGGATGAAGATCATTACTTACCCACTGCTTACAGATTTCTATCCTTTTAGTTTGCATTTAAGCAATGGGGAGATAAGACTTATTCTTTTAAAGCAGCCTAGATTGGATTTTGGCCAACACTGATTATCTAACAGACTATATTATTGAAACATTAACTGGTATCTTGTTTTGTTGGCTCCTGCGGGCTTTCCAGAAGGAACAAAAGTGCTTTCTCCCCAGGCTTCACCATAGCTCCCTTCCCAAGGAGGAACCTGCCTGTGTTTCTAAAGGTTTGGGCCTTTTGTTTTAATTTTTCATTAGGGCAAGGAAGCAGATTTTCTGGCATCCTCTGGCTGGTAAACGGAGGCCCGCTTTGAGTAGGGATGGTTATCCTGGGGAGCCAGAGGGGAAGGCATGGGGCCTCGTGCTCTGGGGGTTGAAGAAGGGAGTGTCCAACCCCAGGGCACATTATCCGTCCTGTTCCCCTTTCCCCTTCCCCTACCGTGGGAAGGACATTTTGCTATCATGAATAATGCCGCTATGAACATTCTCAAGCAAGCCTCCCAGTGCACATGGGTTTCTTAAAGACATACCTCAGAGCGGGAGCACTGGATCACATGGTGTGTGAATAGTCAGCCTTGTAAGTTAAAGCCAAATCAGTGACTGCTACATCTGTGGTGTGTTTCCCTTACTCCTCCACCTTGTGGACTCCCTCTAGCGCCCCCTATCGACACAGGCTAAGAAGGCATGAAGTGTCTAAACAGAAGAGTCCCAGCTACCAAGTCACAAAGCAAAACTCTGAGGAGTAGGGTTAGAGATGAGAGGCATAGCAACTAATTTAGAAATATGTGATCACTGTCTTGACCAAATAAAAAATAACTGGGCTAGTGTATGCTGAAGTCATCTTTTTATTTTTAAATGTTTATTCATTTTTGAGAGAGAGAGAAAGAGAGAGGGGGGGGGGCAGAAAGAGGAAGGCAGAGGATCTCAGGTGGATTCTGTACTGACAAGAACGAATATAATGGGGTCTTGAACTTGCGAACTGTGAGACTGTGACCCGAACCCAAGTCAGAGACTCAACCGACTGAGCCACCCATCAACCATTTAAAACTTCTACAATGTAGCTTGATTTCCTACTGATCTTCCTTTGACTTGCTCTTGCCACAGTGAATGGCCCAAACGAAATGCTTTTCCGCCTCTAAGTTTTCATTTCTCCTTTCTTTCCGTCTTAATTTCCCTCCTTATCTAAAAGCCCATTTCAGATGCTGTTTCCCTCCTGGCATTTACTCTGATCTCTCTGGTGGAGGTAATACAAATATCCCTCCCTTGGGTTCCATGGCCCCGAATCTGCCCTCTGTCCAGGCAACAGTAACTATTCACTCCACATCACAGTTATGTTAGTCTATGATTCATCTCCTCACTTAGAATTTTTTTTAAGTTCAGGAAAAGCAACATAGCAGTATGAGAATAGATAAAATAGCCACTTCTATCCCACTGCTGGCAAACTTTTAACATGTTAATGTGTTCTTTTCTACCTTTTCTGCCAACAGATTTTGAATTTGTAGTACATTTGTGATGTTGTAAATGATTTATTGTTCAACCCTTATTTGGTGAAAAGGGCTTTCCCCCCCGTTGCGTCTACCATCTTCATCACAATTTGTAATAGTTATGCACAGAAACTTAACCTAAATTAGCTGAAGCAGAAAAAGGGTCTTTGTGCAAAGAATATCAGGGGATCTCATAGTAGCCAAGGAGAGGCATGTGGCTGGGCTTTGGAGACCCCTGGAACATGGATGCAAATGTCATGAGGTGTATCTTATGTCTGTGTCAACTTCATTCTTTCCTTCCTCCCTCCGCTGAGCAACTTCCTCTGCTTTTCCTGTTTGTGTGGCAGAAAACACCACTGACCATGCCCAAACTTTACATGTGACAGTCCAGCCACCCAACAGAGACTCTTTATCAGGAGGAAATTCCTTTTGTGTTTCTGGGGACAGGGTTCTATTCTACTAATGTGAGTCGTTCTTAAATAGTCAGGTAGCTGGTATAGAATGTAGAAAAGGGATCCAGAGACAAAAATTCCACAGTGAGATTTTATATTCCTTCCCAATAACTGCTAAGATAGTAGTCTTATATATTAGCATATAAACTTTTCCTTATTTTGAATTATTTTCTTTGGTCCAGTTGTTAGAAGTGGGATGTCTAGATCATAAAGTTTATACATTTTTATATTTGATATTATTACCAAATTGATTTCAAAGAGTTATTCAATTTTACCCACACCTAATATCAGTGTGTGAGAGTCATTTCATTGTACCATTGAGAGCACTGGGTATTATGACTTGAAATAGATATTTTACTATTTTAATAATCATAAAAAGATATCTCGTTGTACTTTTTATTGGTATATGCTAGTTACTAGTAAAGCTAAGATTTTCCCATATATTTGTTTTATTAGAATGTATTCCCTTTTGTGAATTGTCTTTTCCTGGTTTTGCCAATTTATCTAGTGGAGTGTTAATTCCTGCTTAGCTATAATTGCCTTTCCCTTTCGTGTGTGCATTTCACTTTCTTTGACTTTCTTTTGGGGCATGAGTCATGGTCTAGCTTGCATTATAGTTATTCGAGTCCATCTCTAATTTTTCTTATTAGACTGTAAGCTCCTGGTGGAAAGAGCCAGGCCTGGCTACCAGCCTCGCATGGAACCTTGTCCTAATAGAGCCCTCAGTAATGGTTAATTGGATAAAATAAGCATATGGTTACAGTCTACATTACGCAGAAGTAATTATGCAGCCTGAATAGTGCTGGGTACAGGCTACAGGGATGTGAGAAGCACAGACTTCATTCAGACTGAAGATCTGTTACCTGCTAGGGTCTGGGAGTGCCCCAGAACAAGCATTCTTGAAGCTACAGGACAGTAGAGGAAAGAGAGTCAATGATTGCATAGCCAGTGAGAAATTCTGTGTATCCCAAAGAGTTCCAGATAGCTCTATGAACTCTAATGGGGCAGAAGCGCAGATCCAAAATTATATCGATCAGGAATCAGCATACTTTCTAGAAAAGGCTAGATAATAAGTATTTTAGGCCTTGTGGGCCATATGCAGTTTCTGTCACAGAGCTTCCTTACAATTTTCTATTCTTCCTATAGCCCTTTAATAATGTAAAGACAATTCTCAGCTCACCGGCTATGCAGAAACAGCTGTGGGCCTGATTTGGTGTGTAGGCTGTAGTTTGTCAACTCTGGACTAGGCTCTGGAGTCACAGAACATGTTAGTTGGAAGGGCCAACTCTCTCATTATTATACAGATGGAGGAACTGAGTCCCAGGGGGCAGAACTGTGTGTTGGATCCCCTTGCTGATACCTGTGCTGAGCTGGGCAGCTAAGGGCTTTGCCTGGACCTTACACTAGGTCCCTTCTGCCTGTCCTCTGAAATAATCTGCTCCCTTCCTCCTGTTGTGCTACTGCTGGGTCTGATGCCAGAGCACAAGGCTCCCTCTGCCAGGGGTATTTCCTGTTTCTCCTACCTTGGGAATTCTTTGACCCTATGTCCTGTTGAATAGGGGTTAGTGGTGATGGAAAAGATGGAACAGCAACATTATTAATTAAAGCTTGTGCATCCCCAGGATTTTGTTGAGTGTAGAAGTGTTTTCCTTATTAGAATTGATTTTTACAGCAAAGGTGACATTCTTTATTCAACTGAATCATGTATGGGGCAGAAAATACTAAATATAATTGCTGCTTCTCTCTCTCGAGTTAACTCTCCTGACAAGTACACACTCAGCAGGACCTGAAGCTGCTTGTTCTGTCTCCAGAGGCTTCCTCTAGCTCAGGGTTTCACTCAGCCTCAGAGCTGGAGGGGCTGCGGGGGTATCCCTTGCCCACCTCTCACTGTGCAAAGGGAGGCAGGCCAGAGGTTGTCCTACTGAAGCTGCCCCTGGTGACATGTTACTCCCGGGTCACAGGGCTCCTTGTAGATGCCTGGGCATTCAAGGCATCCAGCCCCCTGATCACACATCTGCTCAGCTGTGGGTCCCTCTGGGACCCCCATCTCTGCTTTTGTCAGACTGTTTCTAGCAAGAAAATCCCCCCTACTAACCTTGTGTTTTTACTGCTCTCTCTAGGAATGTTTGATACTCAAGCTTGGGATGGCAGGACTTGCAAGGAACAAGGAATGATTTGACCTGATAATCAGATAGTTATGGGGCTCTTTCTGGCATTCATACTGCTTCTGCCTACAATGTGATCTTGGGTGTCCCACCTCTGTTTGGACCCATTTTCCCTTTGATACTAATTGAGGACAGACCGTGCATATTCCTTAGTGTGTTTTGTTTCTGGCAGCATGAGTACCTTCAGAGTGCTCCTGGGACCTGTGCTGCCCTCCTCCTGCCTGGACGATCCCTCTGGTCTTTTCTTCTGACTCCTTTCTTTGCATTTCTGCCCCACTCATGCTAAATGATCAGTCAAAGCACTCTGCCCTCCAGGCCTTTGTGCCTACTCTATCTCTTTCTAGGATGCCTCTCCTCCCCACTTCATGGGGCTAGGTCTGCCAGCCTTGCTTGGATATCCACTACTCCAGAAAGTGCCCCTCCAATGAGTTCCGTCTGCTCTTCCCATGCTGGGTTGCCATGGTAGATTTGAGGGGAGACATGGTCGCCTCAGCTCTGATTCCTCTTGGTACCCCTGTGCCTCTCATGGATCTGAACACCAGGCAGGGAAAATGTGCAGGCCTGGCAGGAAGCAGAGAGGGCATGGGTAGAGAAGAAGACATTTATGGAATGACAGAGCTATATTTTGTTTTCTAGAAAAGAGGTGCTGGGACTCTAACTGCCTCCCCTGCCTACTCCTCTGCCTGCTCCCTCTCTTCTCCTGATTCTGTTTCCCTGAGCTCCTGGGAAATCGAGGAATGTTGAGTCATTTGAAGGGCCTACATGAAGAAGTAGGGGCAGTGGGGTGGGGTGATATCTCACAGGCTGGATAGCGGCACCTCTTGCCCCTCTTAACTATGTGGCCAACGTGCCACTTGGTACTCCTGGCTGCTTGTTGCCACTATCTTGTTCTGTTCCCACCATAGCTTTGCCAGGAAGGCCTAGCAGTAGGATCAGGGCTTGGGGAGAGGGAGACTTCTTTTGGAGGGATGTGGGGTAGAAGGGACCCTGGCCCTAGATTAGGGTTCAAGTTCAGCTCTGCCTCTGATTTGTTGGGTGACCTTGAGCAAATCCCTGTCCCTCTCTGGGCCTCAGTCTCCTGTACACTGAGGAGGTCAGAAGGGATGATCCTTAAAACACTTTTCACCTCAAAAAGGAGGTCCTGTGACTCATATGCAGGGAGATGGGATAGAGACAGAAGCCATCCCATGGCAAAATGACAAACACTGCGGTGATTCACTCATCCTGGGGCTGTTCTGGAAATGGGTTGCCACAGATAGGGACGGAGTTCAGCACAATCCCAACAATCTGGACAGAAGGATCTGGAGGTAGCCATATACTGGCTGGGGTAGCAGCACGTGGCACACCACCACGCCTGGGAAATGGACCTGTGGGTGCTGCTAACAGGGCACCGTCACTGTCACCCCAGGCCTGCACGCGTGCGTGAATACATGTGAAGACATACACGCAGGTGAGAGGGCAGGTGTGCCTGCGAATGTGCGCCTCACATGAATGCACGCCACTGCATGCGTGCAGGAATGCACGCAGTGTGTGAATGAATGGATGAGTGAATGAGAAGGTATACACTCGTGTATTGAGGACGAAGCGGTTTGTTTAGCTTGGCTATGTCAGGCAAAACAAGACCTTGTGTTTCTTTGTTTATTTTCACATGCCTGTGTGCGGGCACACACAAATGCACGAACACACACACACACTCACACACACACAGAGCTTCATGGAGGCAGCTTTTTAAGAAACATTCCTGGCTAATACACCCCCGTTCCATGCCTATTATCAACCCCATTCTTAACCCCCTTTCCTTGGACGGCGCTTCTCAAACTTTAATGTGCATAAGAACCATGTGGGAACCTTGCTAAAATGCAGCTTCCGATTCAGCAGGTCTGGAGTAGGAACCAAGGGCAACTCTGATATGAATTCAAGGGTCTGATTTGGGCCACAGATGCCAGTGGGTCATTTGATTTGGCCTTTCGGGTTTCACAGATTGTTTCTGGCCTTTTCCTAGAGCAGTGGACTTTAGCTCCATCCAGGGATGGAATGTCTGGACATATCATACCTTTTGTAGTTCACTGGGAAATCTCAATGCATTCAAGTTCATCATGCAAATGAGAACCAGAAACAGTTTACCTGAGGGACACATGGCTCTTTTCTGCGTGCAAAATATATATAGTGAAAACCATATGCCTATGGAAAAATTGTTGATCTTGCAATTTTATTCTCTTTCTTATTAATATTCATTTCAACACTTGCCATTTATTCACTTATTTTGAAAAAGTAGACAAGCAGTTACAAGCACTAGAGTTTTTAGGAAAGTGTATCAAATAAAAAATTTAAATTCAGAAAATTCTTTCTGTGAATTTAATATTATTATTTAGAAACTGAGAAATGACTGGCACCGTTGTGTGAGTTGACCCCATCCAGTTCCCAAGACACTAGAGTTGGAGAGTTTTCCAACTGTCTTGTTCTCTCTGATTCTAGAAGCAAGTGTAACCTGAATTTCCTGGTCCTCACTGTTTGTGCAAAGGAGGATATATTAACAATAATAACTTAAATTCTGCTAGGTCTTCAGCCACCTTTCGAGTTCTCTCCAGGTTGTTCCTTGAGAGTGTCCCACATGTGTTCACGCAATGGGATGTAAATAGAGATGGTGTATAAACCTTAAGGAAGTGACTTAGTAGGAAGAAATGCTCCTTTTCCTTACATCCTGCTTGCTAGAATGCAGCTGTAATGGCTAGAGGCCTTGCAGCTATGTTGTACCATAAGTTGGCTGTTGGAATGGATGGTAGAGTAGTAAGAGAGAGGGAAGATGGGTCTGTGATTTTGTGGTATGCCATACCAGCCCTGTATTTCCTATTGTTGGACTTCTCTAAAGTAAGAGGAAAATAAATTTTTATCTTGTTTAAGTTCCTATTACTTAAGGTTTTTCTTTTCCTCAAAGTGAACCCTACCTCAACCCATAGTGATGCCAAAATAGAATTGCGTCCTCCTCAGCCTTCCTGTCTGGAGCCTTGCTGTGTCTCTTCTGAAGTGAGGACGATGTGCTCCTCCCTCATTCTGCTGCCACTATTTTGCTTGGGGTCCACAGTAAAAGATCTCCAGGTTTCTTTCTCCTCGTGTTCTTTTTCTCTCCTAATGATGCATTATTCCAGGGCTTCTCATACTTTAATTTACATACACATCATTGGGGAGCTTGCAAAAATGCAGAGTCTGATTCTGTAGGTCTGGCAATGGGGCTGGAGCGTCTGCATTTCTGACGAGTTTTCAGCTGGTATTACAGCAACTAGCCCAGACCATGATTTGAGTACTAAGGTGTTGGAATGCTCAGCTGTGAGCTTGCAGGCATGGACCATGTGGAAATCTCACCTGTTTCCACAACACTTTGTACACAATAGATGCTCAGTGTATGTAGGATGAGTGACTGAATAATAAGCAGTTAGTATGCAAGATGCCAAGAAGTCCTGCAGAAAGGAAACTGCTACTGTTTACTATTCATATCTCAAATTTATTTTCACTGGAACCCTATTTTCAGAAATACCTATTAACATTCTGCAGAAATAGTGCTCTGAGAAACCCACTTTGGCAGCCCCTGATTTACGATGGGGTCTTCGTCAACCCTGTAACCGCAGTGAGCCAATCTCCATATGGGAGTCTCAAAACTAGGATTCTATTTGGGTGTCTGCTTCAGCAATTAAGAGAAATTGTTTCAGCTCAGATTCCCTGTACCCTGGAGGGCCTGCAAACTCCTTGAGGGGACATATTTGAATACATTAAAATACAGGAGCGGGTGCTATTGCTAAGTTGTTCATTTCTCCTCTTCCCCTGGCAGTGCTCAACAAGCCTATGACCCCCTCAGGGCAACAGGAACCTAGCCTGTCTGTCAATTATCATGTTCCCGTGGATCTGTTCAAGTGTCTTTGTTCCTAGGCTGAGGCTAGGAGGACGCACTGGGGAGGAAGAGGAAACGGGAGGAGTTTGAAGCTGGGGAAAAGGCTGAGTTCCCCTCCAGGGACAATGTTGACTAGGTGAAGCCCTGGAGCTTTTTCCTGTAAAAGGAGCCTCCTGGGCTCTGGAAGGTCTGCCTTTGCCAGCTTCAAGGGACGAGGGGGGAAGCTGGGGGTTGGGGTGTTGTCATTCCTCTGTGGGAGCATTCTCATGTCTGCTCAGGAATCCTTAGCATTGCCTACACTCCCCAAATTGTTGAATTCACAGGATCAAGTCAGGGGGTCTATGTGGGCTGCATCTCTTGAGCTAGAAGGTGGGCCACAGGCCCTTTGTTCTAATCTGGGTCTTCACATGAACTCTGGATCAACAGGGGAGATGCTATTCAACATTGTGTTACACATGTCAGAATATACGGCCCCTGTGAAATAAAGGCAGAAAGCCATAAGGAGTAGAGGGACAGACATTGTTTAAAAAGCCACAGAATGAGACTTAAAAAAAAAAAAAGATTAAATGAAAAGGGAATTAATGAGAAAAGGAAACACTGTAAGAGAAACTAAAAAGGTAATCACAGAATTAAAACTCACCATTAATCCCTTGGTGAGATTAAAGAATAGAATCAGTGCTGTAAAATATTAAATCAGTGCTGTAGAGGTCAAGGTCGAAACATCTCATCAAAAATTCAGGGAGAAAGGGAAATTAAAATGACAAGAGGAAAGTTTGTAGGTATGGAGACCAGAGAGTAAAGCAGCGTTGTGCAGACACTCCGTGATTCTGAGGGTGATACCAGATAGAGCCGTCGTCCGACAGATGAGAGAACACCACACAATCCAGGGAGCGCCACTTGGAAGAGATCAGCATGTGCCAGGCAAAAATCATACCTATACCTGACACCTCATGAAAATGTTTGAAGAATTGGGAATCTTAAAATTTTGCAAGTATACACGCAGACTAAAGAGGAAACCTACAAAGGAAGAGAAATCAGACCAGCTTCAAACTCTCGTTGCCCTTGGTTTCAACAGAGAATGTCTATAGGGTTTTCAGAAGAAAAAAGAAAAAGATGGTGAGCCAATGATTCGATGCCCCACAAAGATACATTTAATGTTTGAAGTCTCAGGAAAGATCCCTTCCAATATGCAAGGGTTTAAAAACATACCACCATGTACCTTTCTGAATAAGAACCTTGGAGAAGTATTCAAGATTGTCACAAGATGAAGCAAATTTAGGAAATGAGTGGGGAAGCCCCTATGCCAAAGAACAGGGGACAGGTGACTGTTAAACAGAGAAGAATATTAGAAGTTGTAGAAGTGGTCCAAAACAACGAAAAGTTAAAAAATATTCTCAAAGAAGAGGCAAAGAGAACTCAGAAAGTACTGATTTACTCTTGACTGTTAGGAAACATGTGAGTTAAAAAATGCTTTATAAATGAAATCTAACTATTGAATTATAGGCAGAACATATATATTATATACTAATATATGTAATAAAAGTACATTATAGTATGTGATACATAGTTACATTGTATGTAATGTAATATGTATGTATATATACACAAACAAATATTCTCTCTCTCTAGATAAGATAAAAGGCAAAGAACACATGGTCAACACATCATACAGCAAACTCTAGAAAGAGCAAGAAAGAATTAAAATTATCTGTAGGTGATAGAGTGCTAGATACATATTGTAACAATTATTGTAAATGGGTTACATTTCTTGAAGACAAAAATTCTTAGGTTATATGCTGTCTACAAGGGAAACTCAAAACAAAGCAAAACAGAAATGTAAAATAAGATCCAGTAATTCCATTTTTAGTTTTTACCTAAAGGAATTGAAAGCAGGGACTAAAGCAGATTTTTGTACACCAGTATTCATAGCTGCATTATTTACAAGAGTCAGAAGGTGGAAGAAACACCAGTGTCCATCAACACATGAATGAATAAACAAAATGTAGGAGATAACATATGATGGAATATTATTTAGTCATGAAAAGGAATGAAGTTCTAGCACATGCTACAACATGGATGAATCTTGAAGACCTTATGCTAAGTCAAAGAAGCCAGACACAAAAGGATAAATATTATATGATTCCACTTATATGAGGTACCTAGAATAAGCAAATTCATAGAAACACAAAAGTTAGAGGTTATCAGGGGCTAGAGATTACAGAGTTTCTGTTTGGGATAATTAAAACATTTTGGAAATAGGGGTGCCTGGGTGACTCAGCCGGTTAAGCGTCTGACTTCGGCTTAGGTCATGATCTCATGGTTCGTGGGTTCAAGCCCTGTGTTGGGTTCATGCCCTGTGTTGGGTTCTGTGCTGACAGCTCAGAGTCTGGAGACTCTGCTTCAGATTGTCTCTCTCTCCCTCTCTGTCCCTCCCCCACTCGTACTCTGTCTCTGTCTCTCAAGAATGAATAAACATTAAAACAAAAACGTTTTGGTAATAATGGTAATGGTTGTACAACTCTGTGACTGTAATTAATGCCATTGAATTATATGCTTAAAAATGGTGAATGTGGCATATTTTATGATTAAAAAAATACAAGAAAGTAAATGGATGGACAAGATTATATCAAGCACAGAGAAACATAAAGAAAGCAGGATTCTAAATATTAATTTCAGGCTAAACAGGATTCCAGGCCAAACATGTTAAATGTGACCAAGAGGTTTAACTTTGATAAAGCGTACAGTTTCCTTGAATATATAACTATCATAAATCTTTATGTAACAAAAAACACAGCATCAAAATATATAAAGCAAATGTGTGCGTACACACACACACACATCAGTTATTATTAACTAGGGAAAAGTTAACAGGCTCTCCTAATTAAGTAAGAGACAGCTGCCTTTTTCCACCTCCCCTCTCTTTGCCCCAAACCAAGAGAGAAAACACAGAATAGAAGAGTGGGATATATGAGGAGCAGACCCTTACTACCAGCCTCCACACTGATCAAAATCAGGGTATTAGCTTCAGTACATTATTACCATCTAATCGTCAGATCCTGCTCACATTTCACAGAATGTCCCTTATAGCAAAAGGAATCAGTTCAGCATCATGTGTTACTTTTACTTTACTCTCCTTCGTTTTGGAACAGTTTCTTAGTCTTTCCTTGACTTTCATAACTGACATGTTTGACGATTGTGGGTCAGTTATTTTGTGGGAGGCTGTCTGATGTTTCCTCATATTTAGATTCAGGTTATGACTTTTAGGTAGCGATTCACAGGAACAACGCTGTGATCTTCTCATTGCCATCTTTCAGGTGGCTCAGGATTTTGCCTTGACCCATTATTCATGACGTTCATGTTGATCATGTGATTAAGGTGGTGTTTGCTAGACTTTTTCATTGTAATTTGTGATTAATAAGTATTTTGTGGGAAAATACTTTGAGAGTGTGTAAATATCTCATTCCTCATTAAACTTTCAATTTATTAATTTATGAATTCATGTCAGACTCATGCTTTCCTGTTTTATTCAATAAGTTATAGTTTACTAATATTTATTTTAGTGCCCAAATTGTCTCATATTTGGTGTTCAGTAGTCCTTTTAAGCTGGTTCCTGTGTCCTTTTTGACTCGTCTCCGTCATTCTTTGAGTACTTCCTTGCTTTCTAGCATGACAACATGTTCCAGGCTCATCTTGCACTTTCCCTTTTTAAATTTTATTTGAGAGAGAGAGAGAGAGAGAGGAGAGAGAGGGGGAGAGAGAGAGAGAGAGAGAGGAGAGAGAGGGAGAGAGAGGAGAGAGAGAGAGAGAGAGAGAGGAGAGAGAATTCTAAGCAGGCACCACGCTCAGCATGGAGCCCAATGCAGGGCTCAATCCTACAACCCTGGGATCATGACCTGAGCCAAAATCAAGAGTCAGATGCTCAAATATCTGAGCCACCTGGGCCGCCCTGTACTTTCCCTTTCTCAGCCTTAGTCAACTATTTCTTTAAGGAGTCTTATTCCTTTCGGCGGAGAATGATATTTAGAAGCCAAGATCTGGGCATTAGGTGTGCTCATTGCTATTGGGGTATTGCTGTTCCCAGGCCTTTTCAGGAATTAGGGAATTAGCCTGGCCTCTTAACAGTAGGGTCTGCATTGGGGCAGAATGTTATAGAAATGGGAGGACATGCACTGAAGGAGCTTTTTTTCTCAATCCCTTTACCCTATGAATGGATAATTTAGGCAGAAACCTCCATTTGAGTTACCACTAAGGAGAAGACAAAAACCTCTTAGATCACCAGGGGCTATTAAAAACATCATTTGACTATTCTCCTCACCTTGTTCTACTCATCCAGCAGTGGCCACATTCTTGTGTTAGGTAAACTGTTTTCTCTTGTAGTTGCCGTTCATAGAACTAAAGGATGGCAGGACCCAGACCTCCTCCCAGTGGGCATAGGGAAGTGGGGCAACGGCTAGGGGCACCAGGGAGCTCATGTTCCTCAGCAAGTCTCCATTCCAACCAGGAACAAAGAAGAGAAAGAAATTCCAGCTCTGAAGTTTCTGGTGCTCATTCCCAGTTAAGGGAAGCTATTGGGATCTGGAGGTCTGCAGCACAGCCAGGACCTGGAAGAAGCTCTGTATTGAAAATTCAAAAGAAGCTTAACTTCAGAGTCCTTTTCTAAGAAAGGGCCCTTTTGCTACCACAGGGATTTACCTGCAGACAAGGTTGTTATTTTTTATAGACCCAGCCCTAGGCTACCACTAACCTACTCTTTGTTGCTGTAGATTTCTCTGTTCTGGACTTTCATATCAATGGGATTATATAGTATGTGGTCTTTTGTGTCTGGTTTATTTCACTTAGTATAATGTTTTCAAGGACTGTCCTTGTTGCAAGCATGCGGCAGTACTTCGTTTCTTTGTTACTTCTCTGGAGGGTGGTCAGCAGGCCAAATATGGCTCCACGGAGTGGAGACCTCCAAGTCCAGGATCCTAGTGAATGTTGTTGCTTTGTTTCCAGCAAGGGCATGGCTTATTCCAGACCATTTCACTTGCTTCTTCCTTAGGTGGTTGGTGGACTAGAGACCTGTAACTTCTGGTAACTTCATGCTGGTCTGTTGTGGATTGTCTTTGTACTGTATAGATAAGCATCTGCTCAAGGCCACAGTCACCACTTTGTTCTTGACAGGGGGCATCTGCTGTTTCCAGGCTTTCTGGATGCCCTTAGCCTGCTGTCATTCATGCTGCCCATGGAGAGGATCGAAAGGTATTAGTAGGTGTCTGCATATTTCTGAAGCTTTTCTGTGGGATTCTATCTGAGTTCTACATTTTTCTCAGCATTCTTAGGTAAGGAAATATTCCAGACATGCTTGGACCTGTACATGTACCCATGCTATAACTGGAGTTTTAAACCAGTAGATTGGCCTGGACTTTTTAGTAACTGAAAGTGACCGGAAAGCCCTGTAGTCTGTTCCAATGTCATTATGAGGCCGGAAGGAAAGATTTAGTAGAATTAGTTTGAAGGTAAGCAACTGGACCAAAACATAAAACCATTTTATGTTTATACCCTGCTGACTTTAGACTGTTCAATAAACTGGTTAAGCGCTGAAGAACATAGAGGCAGGGCACCTGGGTGGCTCAGTCGGTTAAGTGCTTGACTTCGGCTCAGGTCACAATCTCACAGTCTGTGAGTTTGAGCCCTGCATCAGGCTCTCTGCTGTTAGTGTGGAGCCTACTTTGGATCCTTTGTCCCCCCCTCTCTCTGCCCCTCCCCCACTCTTGCTCATGTGTGTGTACATTCTCCCCCCAAAATAAATAAGTATAAAAGAAAAAGGGAGAACATAGAGGCAAAAGTCCCACAGGAAATAGTGTTCAATCCAGTAGTATGTTAAAAGAGCAGTACATTATGTACAACCAAGTTGGTTTTATTTCAAGAATGGAAAGATGGCTCAGATTAGTAAATTCATTAATACAATATATCACAGCAACAGGTCAAAAGAAAGATTTTGGCAGGAGTTCAGGTACCTGTTCACACAAGGCATTTTTATTCCCCTAACTCAGGTGCCAAAGAGAAGCCTATGGGACAACGGCAATGTCTGGGATGGCTACTGATGCTACTTTGAGAGAATTACGCTCAAAGAAGACATTTGGTTTTGGGATGGTGACAAGTGTCTTCATGCAACTAAAAAGCCACATTGCTTCATTCTGTAGTAGCAGAGGAAGTTCAGCTCTGAGGGAAGTTTCTTGAGTGTGTCAGAGAGTCCTGAAGTTCAAGGTGACAAGACTTCCATTTGAGAAACTCTTCAGGCTCCATCTGTAATTCTCAGTGGGGTCTATCAAGGTGCTGCAAAGACCTAGAAAGGGAAATTGCTAAAAATTGGAGCAGCAAAAAAATGTAGTTCAGTGTAAGTGAGACCAGACATTCTCAGGGCATCAGGGCAAACTTTGGACTCAGCTTCAAGTGATTTGCTGTT
Organism: Paguma larvata; assembly: GCA_030068075.1. Classification (NCBI taxonomy): domain Eukaryota; kingdom Metazoa; phylum Chordata; class Mammalia; order Carnivora; family Viverridae; genus Paguma; species Paguma larvata. The sequence continues at coordinate 32,797,064 of CM057832.1, read as the reverse complement.
TGATTCTTCAAGATGACTCTCAGTCAGGTGTTTTTTTAAACAGTCCTATTGAGATATAATTTACATACAATTTCACCAATTTGAAGCATACAATTTAATGGGTTTTGACAAATGTTTTCAGCTGTGCAACCACCACAATCAAGATATAGAATTTTTCCATTGCTTAGAAGTTTCCTTGTGTTTCTTTACAGCCAGTTCCCTTTACACATACTCAGTCACAGGCAGCTGATTTGTCTTCTAGATGTGTTTTCTGTGGGTCTCTGGAGCTCTCTCTGTGTGGCTCCCTCATCTTTGGGTTTCTAATACCGCAGTTTCTAGTTGTCTCAGCTTCACTGAACTCTGATCTGTCCCTCAACTCAGTAGGTCTGTTGGGCTCAGTGTGGGTCCTCCTCCCTCAAGGCACTGGGAGGGAACTCCCTTTAGGCACTAAGGTAGGACAACCATAGATCACCTCTGGCTTTCCTTGTAATCACAGTTCTGTTTTTCCCAACTCCAATATTTGTAAATGATACTTTACTCATTTTGGTGGTTTTTAGTTGTTTAGGCTAGGAGGGCAGTTTCTGTAGCAGTTAATACCTTTTTTTTTTTTTTTTTTTGAGAGAGAGAGAGAGAGAGAGAGAGATGGAGGGGCAGAGGGAGAGAGAGAATCTTAGGCAGGCTCCATGTTCAGTGTAGAGCCCAACTCAAGGCTTGATCCCATGACCCTCGGATCATGACCTGAACTGAAATCAGGAGTCAGATACTCAGCCGACTGAGCTGCCCAGGAGCCCCTGTGGCAGTTAATCCTTAGGAACAGAAATGGAAGTGTTCTCACTCATATTTTGCTATTTGCCTGATGATCTTATGTTACCCGGGGTCCCCAGAAGAAAACGCTTCAGGTACATGGAGCCTGGTGGACACTCCCTTGAGGGAGGTGTACAGTAACCCATTGCTTTCTCAAGGCATGAAGAAATATGTGAACACCTTTTAATGATAATAATTCACTTTGAAATAATTTCAGATTCAGTAAAAAGTTACAAGACCAGTTGTACAAAGAGCTCCCATCGTTGTCAACTGCCCCTCTGTTCCGTCTCTGGTCTAGGACCAATCCAGGCCGAGATGGTTCTTTAGTCTCCTTCCATCTAGAGCAGGCCCTCCAGTCTTTCCTATTCAGGCAAGAGTCTGACAGTTTTAGAGGAGACAGGCCTTTAATTCTGTGGTGGATTCCTTAGTCTGGGATGGTCTGATTCTACTTGTGTCCAGACTCAGGCCCTTTGCCCTAAAGAATAACAACAATATAATAATAGCTATCATCTAATGAGCATTTACGTGCCAGGCACATGCTAAGCACTTTACATATCATAACATAATTCTCAAACACTGTGAATTAGGTACCATTATTATTCCCTTTTACAGATGAAGAAACAGTATTCATGGTAATAGTTTTGGAGCAGGACACATTAGATCCATCTATTCAGAGCCACCTTCTTGAATACTAAAAATCTTTTACAGTTAGTGCAAAAAACAAAACAAACAAACCAACCGAAAATCTGTAGAAGACATTAGCCAAGGAAGAGTTAAAAGCAGTCAACAGAAGTGGTTTGGATTTTTCTTTTGCAGCTCAAATGATTCTCTTTGTGGCAACTAATGACTCAGAGGTTCCATTTGATGCTTTAGTAGATAATGCACCTTAAAATCTGCAACCATTTTAAATTGGGTCAAAGACACTTATTTAAAGCCACCAAAGTTGTCAAAAATACACTCCACTAAACCTCATTATTTCTACCCATCTTAGGTCAGGTCATGAAAGGAAAATGAAAAGTAATGACTAAAAATGTCAACCCAGTCAAAGCATCTGAAAATTTGCCAGTGCGAGGACCAACCCCAAAGAGACCTAGAATATGATCTCTATGTATAAAGAAAAAACCTACCACAGGCATTATTAAAATATGAGAACTAATGAAACAATTTTGATACTGGCCAAAAATTATGAGACTAAAATATTTTCAAATACCCCTGAGAAAGACCATAATTTTCTCATGTATTAATTATAAATTAAGCTCTGTCTATCAGTCTGTTTCAATTTTTAATGAGTATTTTTATCTGAGTTCCTTTTTATTAAATCTCCCTTGGGAGAGGAATGGTGGATTTACAGATATTTTACTACGGCCCATTTATTACAGGCCATTTGCTATGGTCATAAATTTTGTGGTTGAGTGATGAGTAAGGAAGGAGTGAAGCAAGAAGTAGATGGAGGCTGAGAAACAGGGTAAGATTAAAGGTGGGCTTCCACAGAAAACAAATAGCTCTTACATTTTGATACAGCTCAGAATGAGTTGTAAAAATACCACATTAAAATGTCCTTTGAATGAAAATAGCAATACCAAAACGGACCGCTTCGCCCATAACACTTATCACAACATTCACCTCAGTTCACAGGATTTGTAGCACTGACAGGCATACCACTCACTGTGTTGGCTTTTTCTGAAGACCCTAAAAGCCATGGTTTGGAATCCTGAGTTGTGAGGCCAGCGTGCTGAACCAAGATCCTGAGCCAGTGAGTGAACCTAGCAGAATGCCTGGCATCCAGCTCTCAGTGAGGCTGCGTGTTCTCAGTTCATCACGTAAGGAATGACTCTGCTTAAGTGATAAAAAACTATTTTCATGTTTTGTTTGTTGTGTGTATAGTATGTGTGTGTACTCTTGGTGCAATAAATAGAGATAAACAAAACTTTAATGAAATCTTCAAAAGACAGTTAAATAGTAGTGGTGGGAGTGAGTAGAGGAAACACTAGTGTCTTGTTGGGAATGTGATTCCAGAAGTCCCAAGCCTACCTGTTTGAGTTCATTATTTTGGTGGTCCAGCAGTGTTTGGGAAAGTATGGCAGAAAGAGCTCATTTCTCTTTTCTTCTCTGCTGAGTTTTTTCTGAGCGCATGGCTGCCCAGAAGAAAGACTTTATTTCCCAGACTTCCCTGCAACTAGTTGTGGCTGTGTAATAAAGTTCTTACCAATGGGGTAGAAGGGATGTGTGCAACTTGGAGATTGTACCCTAAAAGGGAAGGGGCATGTTCTCCCCTGCCCCTTCCAGCTGGGCTAGAATATGGACATGTGGTTAGGCGTCTTGGGCCAGGCGAACAAGGGAACCCCATGATGGCCGAGCAAAAAGAAAGAGGAAGCCTGTGTCTCTGACAACTTGACAGCCAGAGCTGCCATACCAGCCCAGACTTTTTTTTTGTTAAGTTTATTTATTTTGAGAGAGAGAAAGAGAGAGAATGTGAGCAGGGAGGGGCAGAGAGAGGGAGAGACAGAATCCCAAGTAGGCTCCGCGCTGTCAGCACAATGCCTGATGTGGGACTTGAACTCACAAACCGTGAGATCACCACCTCATGAGATCATGATCAGAGCTGAGATCAAGAGTCGGACACTTAACCAACTGAGCCACTAAGGCACCCCCAGCTTAGACTTTTATATACAAGAGAAATAAACTTCTCTTTTGTTTAAGCTATTGTTAGTAGTCTGAGCTTCTGACTCATGTATGTGGATCTATGTCTTAACTAATACTGTAGGTAAGTCAAAGATTCATTGTAACTCTTTCCATGCTCTGCTCCATCACCAGGGTGGGAGTTCCTTATGAGGATCTCTCCCTGTATTTCCCTCCAGTTCCTCACAGTAGCCCCAGCACTACCCTGATCTCTGACACAGAATAGGTGCTTGTGAATATTTATTGTATGAATGAATGAATGAATGTGCGGTGATATAAACCAGCCTGTGGTGGGAGCTGTGATAGATGCATCAGAAGAGCTATGGATGGAGAGCTGCCTCCCAGTTGAGATTTATGTCTTGGGAATTTGTCGTGTTCAGCTGCTTGTAACAGAACACTCAAGTAACAGTGACTTAACCACACAGTGACTGGTTTTCTTCATATGGTGAAGGTCTGGGGGTGGGTGTTTTCTGAACTGGGTTTGTGGTTAGTGGTGTCAGACCTAAGTTTCTACCATTACTTAGCTTCTTCCTCTTGGTCACAAGATGGTAGCCAAACTTGAACTATCGTGTCCATGTTTCAGGGAAGCAGGAAGGTCAGGATGGTGAAAGGGAAAGCCAGCCACGCATGTGCCCTCCTAAAAGGCTCAGACTACTCCCAATAATTGCAGGCCTCCAGGACAAGAGTACAAAAGGAGACCCAGCTACCATGTGTTTATCGATTTAAAAGTTATAATTCAACCCAACATACTATTAAATAACATATATTCATCTTCCTGCCTTGACAAATACACCTTCAAAATGACAAAATCAAGAATCTATGTCAAGCTATAATTTTTATATGGCTAAAACTTAACAAATCACCAAAGACAATTGCATTTAATTATGACTGAATATATCTGGGTATATTGCTGATGAGCTGGCAAAGTCAGAATGAATAATAAAATCTAGGTACACATAATTCATAAGTTATTATTTATTTATTTCATAAAATTTATTTTTCTTGCTTTCATCTCAGCAAAATTCAATAATAGTATTATCAAGATTTTCACAAATTTGGATTCTATTGACAGTAAAGCTCTGAAGTTAAGTTTGGCAAACTATGACTTGCAGGCCCACTGCCTGTTTTTGTAAATAAAATTTTATTGACACACAGCCATGCACATTCCTTTACATTTTGTTCGTGGCTGTTTTCATGTTAGAGCACCAGGGCTAAGTAGTTGTGATAGAAACTGAATGGCCCACAAGCCTAAAATATTTACTCTCTGTCCCTTTAAGTAAAAGTTTGCCAACACTGATCTAAAGGATTAAAACATGAAATGTAAGTATAGTGAAAGTATAAGTATACAGGATTTGAATATATTTCCTTCCATAAGTGTAAGTTAAAAATAAGCATAAGTTAAAGTGAACATAAAAACCAAAGATTTAAAACCATTTTTCATATACATTTTCTAGAAAAGTTATTTTTCTTCTAAAAAAATCACAATTATCTAACAAATTGAAAGATAAAGTACAAATTAATAACTCATGAAAAGTAACACCATTTAAATAAATTTTTTTGAAAACTTAATTAAGTCTTATTAAACATTTCTGTGAAAATAAAGCTTGGCATGCTATCATTCAACATCCACATGATTGCCAAGGCACATGCTTTATATCATGCTTGTGCACATTCTGTCTAGACCTACATATATGCAGATTTGAGAGTAACACAAAGTGTTGAGTAAGGCAACATGTTCTTCAGCTACCACGTACAGCAGTTGTTAATGCCCTGCAGTGAGTACTTCCAGGAAGGGGACTGGAGCTGGAAGAGAAGCAAGAAATTGAATGCTTGGCTCAACGGGGACACAACACTTCGTTGTGTAAGAATCTAGCATTCATTTTATGTGCTGGAAAGGAATTAACAAGGTAACTTGCTTTTTATACCATCTGACCTCTTCTGCTGTTCAGTGCTTCCTGATTACTGATGCAAGGACTCAGTCATGTTACTTTAGGCCTCCAGGCCTGTGTTTCCCTAGTCTTTCCCACAACTTCCCTCTGAGCAGTAAGGAAACCGGGGCTCAGATGGATGAAATGGTTTGCTGAAATGTTAAGTGGGAGAGGTCCTTTATATGTTCAAGATGGCTGAGAGATGGATATAGCAAAGAGCCAGTGTGGAGGAGGGGGCAGAATTCCACTGGGCCTGGGGGGGCCTGGTTTTAGCCATGGCTCCATACAAACTTGCTATAGGACTTCAGGCAAGTCGCCACACCTCTCTGGGCCTCAGCTTCTACATTGTTAAGAGAAAGAATTGTAGGAGAGTTCTTTCGGTCCTGATGCTCCGTGACTCCAGGCAAGAATACACACACACACACACACACACACACACACACACAGAGTAAAACTTTGGGTTGCAAATAACTTGTTCTGTGAGTGTTCTGAAAGGACAAGCAAACATTTCTAATAAATTTTAACTTGATAAATGAGCAATGTCTTTCAATACATGTAATAGGTGATGCTGAATGTCACATGATCACAACTGGGCAAATGGTTCTTGAAATTCACTTTAATATACGAGTGCTTTGGATTACAAGCATGTTTCAGGAATGAATTATGCTTGCAAACCAAAGTTTAAACTCAAGTGATTTATTAAGACTTCAGGAACAATCAAGAAGGCAGAAGGCACCACCCTCCCTCACCCCTTGCCCCTTTATGCTACCTTTTGCCTGGGTCCAAACAGGCTGGAGGGAGGCCCAACTTTGTCAGCAATACTGAGGGGAGAAGAGAGTCAAGTGATTAGCTAGGATGTGAAATTAGAGCATTAGAGAGTGCAGTGGAAGGGAAGACCCTGGGGGGAGCACAGTATCTTCCCACCTCCAACATCCCTAAGATGCCACCTGGGGTGGTTCTTCTAGCTGTGCAATTTTGATGGTGAGGTTGGTTTTCACTGGCAGTCATATGTACCCAGGAAATGACCTGATTTCCTTCTCATACCTGCTCCCCGTGGTCTGGTGGGTTCCTCACAGCAGACAAAGGGCCTTAATGTTAGGAGTTCCAAATCTACCAACCTGCCTAGTCACTGCCTCTTTGGGCTGCTGGGAGAATTGAAGGTCGTATTGTATTTTACTCAAGTGGCAAAGAAGACTCCATACAGCTAATGTAGCTTCCATGTTCCCAGACCTGAGCCTCGTGCTTTAGTCCCTCGCTACCCCTTCTGTGGTCTGTGGCCCTGTAATCTCGGCATCCCCTGGGAGCTCATTATAAATGCAGAATCTGCTGATTCATGTGCACACTCAAGTGTGAGAAGCTCTACTGCAGAGGCCATAGCTCCTTTCCACAGGGCTGAGGACCCACCCAGAGCCAGGCCACTTCTAGATCTCCCTCTGGCATTCTCCACCTTGGGATTTCCTGCCCGAATGGACCAAGCTTGCACCCAGAACCTGTACTGGCCTCTTCTGCAAGGCCGTTGCACCTCTGGCCAAAAGCGGTGGTCGAAGAGTGACTGTGGGAGTGGCAAAGGGGCTACTGGGTGAGGTAGACCTTGGGCATGGGGGCTTGAAAGTCTATACTTGTGTGCACAAGACCCTCACAGTGCAGGGATGAAGACAGGGAGCAGGAGAGGGTGGAAAGAAAGGGAGCAGGTGTTGTGGGCTACAGGACTCCTCTTTTACTTGCCCTGGGTCCTTCAATTGTCAGAGATAGGCCTGTGTAATTTTTATGAAATAATGTTTCTAATTATAGGTTGGGTAGATATCTATGGCAGTCTATGATCCCATTCCATTCTTTTCTTTCTTTTTTTAAAATTTATTATCAAATTGGTTTCCATATAACACCCAGTGCTCATCCCAACAAGTGCCCTCCTCTGTGCCCGTCACCCACTCTCCCCCCTCCCACACCCCCCTCAACCCTCAGTTTGTTCTTAGTCTTTGAGAGTCTCTTATGTTTTGTCTCCCTCCCTCTCTGTGTCTTTTTTCTTTTCCCTTCTTCTTCTCCCCCATGGTTTTCTGTTAAGTCTCTCAAAATCCACCTATGCGTGGAAACATATGGTATCTGTCTTTCTGTGACTGACTTATTTCACTTAGCATAATACCCTCCAGTTCCATCCATGTTGCTACACATGGCCAGATTTCATTCTTTCTCATTGCCACGTAATATTCCATTGTATATATATACCACATCTTCTTTATCCATTCATCAGTTGATGGACACTTAGTCTCTTTCCATGATTTGGCTATTGTCAAAAGTGCTGCAATGAACATTGGGGTACATGTGCCCCTATGCATCAACACTCCTGTGTCTCTTGGGTAGATTCCTAGCAGTGCTATTGCTGGGTCATAGGGTAGCTTTTTCTTTTCTTTTCCTTTTTTTGGTTGTCAAATGATCCCTTATCAAAATATTTTCTTTTGTAGACTAAAAAAAACCTTTTCTATCTATCTATCTATCTATCTATATATATATATTTTTTTTTTTGAGAGAGAGAGAGTGAAAGGGGACGGGCAGAGAGAGAGAGAGAGAGAGAGAAAATCCCAAGTAGTCTCCACACCTAGCACAGAGCCCAATGTGGGGCTTGATCCCACGACCATGAGATCTTGACCTGAGCCAAAACCAAGAGTTTGGACACTCAACCAACTGATCCATTCAGGCACCCTCGCTTTGTAATTTTTAGCTAGCTGGGCATCCCACTGCACCACTATCGAGGTCATCTGTGATGTCATAAGGGTGGTGGCCGTCAATATTGCAGCCTACAGATTGGGAAAACCCTAGGATTTCCTTAATGGTTCCAGAGAGTTCTCTGGCTAAAGATAGGTGCTGCATCTGTCAGGAAATGTTGATAATCTCAACAAAAGTGGTATTTTTGGAGCGCCTGGGTCACTCAGTCAGTTAAGCATCTGACTCTTGATTTCAGCTTAGGTCATGATTTCACAGTTCAGAACTGAGCCCTGTGTGGGGCTCTGTGCTGACAGCATGGTGCCTGCTTGGGGTTCTCTCTTGCTCTCACTCTGCCGCTTCCCTGCTGTGCATACACACTCTCTCTTTCAAAATAAACAAACAAATAAATAAATAAAAATTTAAAAAGTGATATTTCCACTGTGCTTAATGTTTTTCTGCTTCTTTCTGTCTCCTGGTAGTTCCTTGAGGGCTTTGATAATCAGAACAGATGCAGTCAGTACCACTTCAATTTGGGCCTATCTGTTCTCAATGGTCACTTTCACAGTAATCCGCAGATTACTTTTAATCACTGGTTTCTTCAGTGATGTTATCACCAACCTTTTTTGGGGACAGACCCGGGGACGAATCTTCAGGGCCAAACAGACATGGCACCGACTTTCCCACCAGTGCACCTCAGATATATGACTTTGATCTCCTTCGTGTTAAACTTAGGCAGCATGGTGGAGGCAACTGTTGTCAGATGAACCTAGATTTGGGATGACTGAAGACAGTTGCACTTTTGCCTCCTCCAAGCCAAAAGTCCAAAATATGATTCCACTCCTAAGGTGGGAGTAGGCAAAAGGTTTCTTAGAGGAAAGTAGAATTGGAACGGGGCTTTGATGGATGAGTAGGAGTTCAACAGGTAGAGACTGAGGGAAATAGGACATATGAGGCATTTGTGGAGAAAGATGTACTTTATGCTGGAGTATCTTCAGTGTGGGGCCAGATCATGCAGGTGAGGACTTTGGTGACAGGGAGTCCTCAAAGGTAATGAGAAGGGAAACTGCAAGTAAGAGAAGTATTTTAGGAGGAGTTTCAGATGGAAGTATGGGGAGTAAGTTGGAGGAGGGGAGAATATCAATGTGGAGACCTGTGTTGACCTCATGTGAAGCAGAAAGAGTAGGAACTGGATGTAGAAGTGAATTCCAGGGACATCAGGAAGATGTCTGCCAGGATTTGGTGAGCAATTAGATGTAGGCACAGTGTGAGTGAGCAAGAGATGCCCTAAGTCTTTAAACTGCCATGACCAAGGAAGGTGCCTTCACAAAGGTAGGAGTTGTTGAGGCTTAGGTGCCCAGAGTAGGGATGGGGAGGCACCCAGGTGGGGAGCTCCAGAGTGGCCTAGTTGGGGATAGACTTGGAAGCCATCAGCAGATAGATGGCCAAAGGAGGAATGATAACGTGAAAGGAGTGGGGGTGAGAAAGACCCTGAGAGAGCAGAGGAGAAGACTGTCCTTCAGTCTGCAATGACAGGTGCTCAGAAACGAGAGCCTGCGAGGTCATCAGCAAAACCTGGCCTCTCTTATATTAGGGCACTAAAGAGGGTGCCACAATGACAACCCTCACCTCCCTGGGGAGGATATCAGACTGGTCACAGAGGGGCACTTGTGATCTCTTGCGGGAGCTTGGGAGACGGTGATTTGGAGGCACAGGTGTAGTTAATAGCCTTCCCCTGCCCCAGGAACTATCAGGGCTCTTTTGGCTACAAGCCACTGGAAACCCACCCAAAGTGAATGTATTGGCTTCTGTAGCTGGATATAGGGCTCAAATAATGGTATCATGATGTGTGTCTTCCTTCCTTCCTTCCTTCCTTCCTTCCTTCCTTCCTTCCTTCCTTCCTTCCTTCCTTCCTTTCTCCCTTCTTCCCTCCTCTCTCTCTTTCTTTTTCTGTTTCTTATTTCTTCCTCTTAAAGGTTGACTTGTTTTCAAACAGGCTTTCCGCTTTGGTTCTCAAGATGACTTTTTGTAGTGGTTGGGCCTATATCCTTTCATGTTCCGAGCAGAAAGGGATGAAAATCTTTGCCCAACATTCCTAGCAGAAGTTGTGATGTTCACTCTGATCGGACCACCTGAGGTTAATGGCACTCCAACCCAGTCACTGTGGCCCAAGGAATGCAATGCCCATCATTGGGCCAGGGCGTAGAGGTCTACCCAGACAATCTGGACTAAGAGTGGGGCCCATGGGTTGTGCCTTTTGAAGAATGAATATTGTGGAAGCAAAAATAAATGTCTGTGCCATCTTCCTTTCCCAAGAGAATTCTCCTATGAGAAAGAAAGAAGGAAAATTTCCAACAACATAAGCAAGTCTGCGGGGCAAAATGATAATTTCATAGTTATTTTTTTAAAATAAGAACACACATGATATAATAGTTTAAAATATTTATTTAAAAGGAGGCGAGAAACCACTCTGAGTGTACACAAAAACACCTGCATCTAGAACACAGAACTGTATTTAGCTTTGAGCTTCCTGGTGGCAAAGCAAAAGAAACTCCAATAACAAGGATCTCGTTCAGTGAGAGAAATAGATGCACTGAGCACTAATTCTGCACCCAGATAAGGGACGTTGCATAACGAAATCACAACATATCTTGTTACTTTCTTTAATGTTTATTTTTGTGAGAGAGAGAGTGAGCAGGGGAGGGGCAGAGAGGGAGACAAAGCATCCGAAGCAGACTCTGTACTAACAGCAGAGAGCCAGATGCAGGCTCAAAGTCACAAACTTCAGATCATGACCTGAGCTGCAGTCGGACGTTTAACTCACTGAGCCACCCAGGGACCCCCGTACCTCATTAATTTTTATGTAAGATGCTGAATGTTCTTCTGTGGCTCCCGCTTATACATTTCCTCTTACTAAATGGACAGCATAGCATAGGCCAAAGATCGGGGGGATTTTGCAGACCCCATACCTGCTTTCTGCCGATTTATTTAGATCCCGGAATTAGGCTGAAAGAATCAGGCTAATGGCTGGGTCATCATCACTGGATTCTCTGAGCTGCTTGGACCACTGGGTGTTGCTCTCTCTGTATTGGAACATTAATGCAAAGCAAAGGTCTCATTTGTAATTAATCAAGCAGTAGTAAGAGCAAGTACAGGGAGTTTGCATTGATTCCTAACACATCAAACAAAATGGCGCCCAGCAGCCAGCGATCGCAGCCTTGGAGAGGCTTGCCAAATTGGATTAGCAAACCAAATGTCGGTTTTAATGCCTGAGAGATGGACGAGGCACTTATTAAACAGTCCACAGGCAGGGATGTTTCGAGTACTTAATCAACCCTTCATTTCCCTCCTCCAGGGAACAGAGAAGCCTCAGTGCCACCCATCGTGAAAAATTACCAATCCCTGCAGGATCTGTCCCTGCCATTTTCACTGCAGCATGTGCATGCATTATATTAGCAAGAGCCCAAGGAAGACAATGTAAGGATACTCGGCCAGGGTGGTGGAAACCGCATAGGTCTGAGGGTGGGGGACCTGGCTGTAATCCCTGCTTTTCCTACCTCTCACTGCGAGGGCTCAGGTCTGTTATTCCCCTCTCTGGGTCTCAGTGCTCTCTTCAAGGCCTTCCCACTCTGACGAGCCTAAATCAGTTTTTTGAGGATGCTTACAGGAGGCAGGGGGCAAAGAAGCTTTTCCTGGGGGAAGGACTTGCTCCATGCTGGGGAGGGGTGGGGTGCCATTCAACTTTCTCTTTAGGTTTTAATTCAACCCGGCTTTCAGCTTTCGGGTTGGAGAGCCCCCTTCCATCCTCTCATCCCTTTCCCTTCCTCTTTTCTCACTTAAGAGTCTTAAATTTAGAGTCAGCACCAAAAAGGCATTGGGGGCCCTCTGTTGGAGTCTTGGAGGCATCTCTCTGTATTCTCTGGGAAGATCTCTTACAGGGTGGCTTTTGAGGTGGGATTCCTCTCCTTGCCCCCATTTCTCCTGCCCAAGGATGACATCCTTTGATGTAGTCCACTTTCCCCCTTAAGGAGAAGCAAGGGGTAGGGGGAAGGGTCTTGTGTTAGACATTGCATCAAGGACCATTACTGCCTGTAACACGGTGACTTTGACCTGAGTTGGCCCAGGCCCTTCCTTTTACGGTTTGGAAAACTGAGGCCCAGACAAGGCAAGAGATTTGCCCAAGATCCCAGGGTGAGTTTGCAGCAGAGCCAGGTCTGGTCTTCTTCAGTCACTCCTCCCCTTGACTTATTTGCCTTAGCCCTGCCGCCTAAGCCAGGGGTGGGGCCACCACCAGGCTTGGTCAGCAGACGACACAGTCCAGTCCAAAGTGGTGCCCACCATTCCCAGGCTGAGGCCTGAGAGCCCTTTTTGGTTACGTGGATGTTCGTTTTGCAGGACTCTCTGTATATCAGGAGAGCATCCTCTGTTTCTTCCCTTCCAGGAAAGAAACTTTCCTCTCTTGTTTCCTATAAGTAGAGCAAGCACCCACTCCCACCCCCCAGTATCAGGAGGCATCATGGTGGGACCCACTAGTTTCCAGGTGGGTCTACTTTGCTTCAGGGAGGCCTAGCAAGCCTTCCTATGCCACTCCTTATTAAGACAGCCAAATACAAACATTAAACAAAGTATGATAAAGTCTTTGGAAAAAACCCAACCAAACAAATCCTATAAACTTCTAGTTAAAATGTGGCCCCCATCACTCTAATTCATCTGTTATCCATCTGCACTGACTCTAATCCCACTCTTATCACCACACTTCAGTAGAATGCTTCTTTCAAGCTAGCTGAAACATTGTTTCCAGGGTCCAATTTTTTACCTTTGATGTTCCTGCTGACAGGTCCCTTCTCCTCACTCTCCATGGGTGAGATGCCAGGCGTAGCTTCCACTATCAAGCCTCTCTGACTCTGCAAGAATAGGGACAAAACAGCTGGAAAGGGGAGTGAGGTAGTGCTCCCCTTGGGCTACAGCTGCCCCTCCTTTCCCATCAAAGGATCAAAGGGAGGGACGAGTTATTGCCTAAGCGGGGTTGTGGTGGTCCTGCCCTTCCTGGTAGGAGCCTATTTCTTAACTGATTTATTTACTTCCCTGGCTCTTTCCTCATCTTTCTGATTAATAGTTTAGTCGGGGGTTCTGGGAAATTTATATCCAATTGTCACCATAGCAACCGGCTCTCTTGCACAAGATACCACAGACAATGCATTTGGGGTCTTCTGAAGGAGCTGGGTTTGTAAGGATCTCAGATGGGCAAGATGATGTTCGACTGATAGGAGTAAGAATTATGAGCAGGGATATGTAATGGTCTCGCCACAGCGTAAATATGGAAGGACAGTTTTAGTGTCTTCCCTCTGTCCTTTTCTTATCTCTCTTTCCCTAGACACCTCTTCCCTTCAGTGTTTCCTCCTAGGTCCCCGAAAGTTAGTTCCACACAGTACAAGGGCAAGGAGTTCTGGGGAATCTCATTTCCTTTTGGCGAAAGGAAGAATTTGTAGCAGGCAGAACCATCTGAAGATGAAGGGGGGCCTGTCAGAGGGCTCTAGAGGGGACTGCACAAAAGATGGAGTAAGGGATGGTATGTGTGGAATCTCTGGGTCCCTCCTGGCCCCAGGATGGAGGAGTTGAACTGAACCTGTTTGTGAACCAGTCTCACCATCCCCCAATTAAATGGAATGTCAGAATTGGGCATTTTAGCTCCCTGGGTGCCTGGGATGTCTCCTGTGTCCCCATAAACTCAATACCCAGCATCTTGCCTGGCCCATGGGTGAATGAATGAATTCCTTAGGTTTTATTAAGTGCAGCAAGCACAATCTATTGTTTGTGTTCTTTTATTATGATAATAAAAGACAACTTTTAGAAAAAAGTTTATTTTTGAGAAAAAGAGAGAGATAAAGAAGCATGAGCAGGGGAAGGGCAGAAAGAGAGGGAGAGAGAGGGAATCCTAAGCAGGCTCCATCCTGTCAGTGTAGAGCCCGACGCAGGGCTTGATCCCACAAACTGTGAGAGGGTGACCTGAGCTGAAATCAAGAGTTGGATGCTTAACTGACTAAGCCACCCAGGTGCCCCAAACCTACTTTTTAAAATATGGCCAAATAACAACTTGAGCTGGAAGCCAAAGAAATCGATGTTGCTTATAAACCGCCCCCCCCCCCGACATGCTGGAATCATTCCCTGAATTACAGCTGAGGCATAAAAGTGTTTGTTCTCTATAACCACGTGGAGGCCATGTGGCATAGGGAAAGCTCTCCATGGACAAGTCCCTTTTTCTCCCTGTGCCTCTGTTTTGTCCTCTGTGAAATGGGAGTAATGGAAGTCATCAGGAATGACCAGCTGATGGGTAGAGCTTGCCTACAGTGCTATGGCCAGAAGGAGTCAGGATTTGCTTCTGGGCTAAGTTGAAGAGTGTACGGTAATAGATTAGCAATGTCTGCCCTGGGCATCAGACAGGAGGAGGGGACCTACATGTTGTGTATTTGTCATTCTGCCCTATGTGGTCTTGAGGGACCTTGATGGTTCTAGATGCCAAGACTGAAGGCCACACCAGCCATTCTATGTCTCCTCAATCATTCCTCTTTGTTGATTTTGGCTAAGCTGTCTCACATGCTTGGGACCTTTGCTGGGACAACTGGGTTGACTCATTACCTCATCCTCCAGTAGCCTTGCCTGGGCTTGCTCATATGGTGGGGACAAGGGTCCCAAGAGAGCATGTAGCAGGGTACAAGGCTTCTTAAGGCTTAGGCTCGAAGTAGCATAATATCACCTCTGCCATAGTCTATTGGTCAGAACTAGTCACAGTCTCCAGAGGTGGAAAAATAGACCCCATGTCTTGGGAAGAGCTGCAAAATCACATCTGCAAACCAGCATAGATACAGGAAGGGAGATAATTGGGGCCATTTTTGCAAACCATCTACCACAATTCCTGTTTTAAACAAAAACCAGAGTCTTGAGTTTATTACCTGTGTGCTCCAGTGAGCAAGTGGGGATGAATTCTGTTCTTTTCCACCTCTGGTTCAAGTCTATTTTTAGACGTAGTCTAATAAAATGAATTTCACACCTGGGTTACTCACCCACTAACAAACACTCTGTTCTTATCAATGCCTGGGACAAACACCTAGGCGGCCTGGATTTGTAGTTCCATTACCTCTGAGCACAATAATTGTTAATTACTTGCTTTATTTGGTTCTGTTGCGTTTGCCAATAGTCAATTACCTATGTTAGGTTTTCTTGTGATCAGTGGGGCTTATCCAATATTGCAGCTCAGCTCTGTTTTTGTCTCAGAGATGTCTTTTCCAAGAGAGTTAAAGAAAACCCTTGTTCACTAGTTTATTGAATATTAGCCTTTATCTGCTTATTTCAAAGTCTTCTTATTCACTGCTGCAAGCACCAAAGTGCTCAGGCTGAACTCTTAGAATTGAACAAAAGACTAAAGATAAGCCCCCCTTTGCCCCATCTGGCTAAGTCCCAGTACGTGGAATAGAGGAAAGAACAAACTGTGGGGTCCTAGGGGCATTCCCTGAGTTCATGCCTGACTCTTGGAAACTGCCTTATCCCCTTTAATCCACCCTCTGCACTGCGGCCAAGAGACCTAATGCAGAGATATGATCACATTACCCGGGTTAGAGTGCATTGATGGGCCCAGTTCTTCAGTCCTCCTTTTACCCATGCCCTGTATCATATGACTTTGCAGGTGCATGCCTTTGAATCTGGACCAGGCTATGTGACTTCCTTTGGCCAACAGAATGAGGTGGAAGCAACAACCATGTGCCATTTCCAAGCCCAGGCCTCCTGACACCTTGCATATCTCCTTTTGTACTCTGCACTTCTGCCATTGCCATGATCAAGACACCACCCATGTTGGCCCCGTGCTCCCAGGAGGAAGAAAAGAGACTCATGAAGAGCCAAATAGCCTCAGCAAAGGCCTGCCAAAACCAGCCCCCAGCTGACTTCAGATAGGTAAGTCATAAACACTGTTGTTTTATTTTTTTATTATTTTTTAAAGATTTTATTTTTAGAGGTACCTGGGTGGCTCAGTCTGTTAAGTGTCTGACTTCAGCTCAGGTCATCATCTCATGGTTCGTGAGTTTGATCCCTGCATCAGGCTCTGTGCAGACAGCTCAGAGCCTGGAGCTTGCTTTGGATTCTGTGTCTCCCTCTCTCTCTGTGCACCCCCCTCCTCCAACTTGTGCTCTGTCTCTCTCTCTCAAAAATAGATAAACATTAAAAATAATAAAAATAAAGATTTTATTTTTAGGTAATCTCTACCTCTAACGTGGGGGCTCCAACTTAACAATCCTGAGATCAAGAGTTACATGCTCCACTGACTGAGCCAGCCAGGCGCCCCAACACTGTTGTTTTAAACCCTTGAGATTTGGGGTGGTTTATTATGTGGCAAAAGCTGATTCATCATTCTTGTGTGTAATCCCAGCACTAGTCCCCTGTACCTTGAGGCATAACATCCAGGCAAAACCTTCCAGCATTATAAAAATAGCTGGGCCCAGCTCTTTTTCCTGTCTTAGTGCCTCCAGATTTCTTTTTTCATTTTACACTTTAACAATGACCCCAGATGACTTGCATTTCCTTAATGCATCATCCTGGCTCAGATTTCTACACCTCTGCACCAGTCGTGCCCTCTGCCTGGAATGCCATTCTCTTCTCCTTTGCCCAGAAAACTCCTATTCATCTGTCTAAACCCAGCTCAGACGTTGTACCTTTCAAGAAAATTCACTGTATTCTCCTCTCCCTTGTGGTAAATCATTCTCATTTCTGTGAAAGGTCTAGACTCATCTACATGTCTGTCGTTACCATGTGACATGGTATTATGGTGTGGGTTCTTTTTATTTTGTTTTTTTCCCCATCTTTGCTTGAGAACAAGGGCAGCTTTACTTCATCTATGTATTCTTGGTGCCTAGAGCAGTGCCTGGTTCCAACCATGTTTGATGACTAAATGGAATGTTGGGATCCTTTCTTGTTGGGGAAATTGTCCATGATGGGAAGGAAGATGGTCATTTCTTGCTCCCTTTCTTCCACCTAAACTTAGGTAGTGGATTTGCTTACTTTGTATCTTTGCACTTACCATCTGATTCCACTATAAGGGGACACCCAGGGCTGAGTGAAAAAATGAGTCCTGGGTCCTGTGGGTGCCCCCGCTGGGCTCTGAGCCGCTCCAAGGCTGAATCTGGGTTTCTTCACCTCTATGCCCATGGGGCTGGCACCAAGCCTGTATATAAGCAGTTTCAGAAAATCCATTCATCCAAAATATTTTTATTTCTGGAACATCCATCAAGTGCCAGGCACTGTTCTAGGTGCTACAGATAGGTGGTGACCAGATAGACATGGGTCCCTCCCAGCAGGGGAGACAGGAAAGACCATAAACAACTCAGTTAAATAAGATGTTATTCTTGTTTCTTCCCATGGCTGGAGGAATTCTCTCTGCATTGGAAGTTATGTTTGTGAGTGTCCCACTTAAAATTTACCCATTTGTAAAAAGTGTTCAGAAAGCTAGCGGGTCTCAAAGAGAGCAGTTAGTTGTTCTCCAGAAGAGTGAACACAGAGACACAAGTAGAAGTTACTGACAGCAGACCCTACAACTGACATCAGCCAGGGGTACACTGTGGCTGGTCAGGGACGTTTAAATATGAGCCCTATTCCCAGTAGCTCTAGGGCACATTCCAAATCGCAAGCGCTGATTTGCTATCGAGCTATTTTTCAGTGGGACAACTTTAATATCGTGCTCCAGGGTGAGCAGTAACAGAAATGTATTTAATTAATGATGTGGGGGAGGCCAGCCAGTAAATAAATAATTACAAAGTGTGACAAGAACGTTATGAAGGGACCTGAGATGAAATTGGGAGGAAGGCAGCAGCCTTGAGACTGTTGTAAGTGCCTTGGATCTTATTGTGAGTGTATCGGAGACCAGGGGAGAGATGGGATCTGATTTGTGTTTAAAGAATATCACTTCCGCTGACATTTTTATTTAATTGAATCAGATATTTGTGGAGAGCGTCCCAACAAATTGGCTCCTAGTTCTTGAAGCCATCACCTCCCCATGCTGAATTTCAATACCACCTCCTAGAACTTAGGGCCCTAATTTTTCAAGGAGACAAACACTCAATTTTTGGTTTAGATTTGCATGAGAAAGAGACCTTAATTACTCTGATCTTTAACACCTCTGAGGAGCTGATTTGAGCTTTTCAGATGCAAAGAGTGTTAATTGGCTAAGGGGCCCAGCTGAGCTTACCCTGCCCCGATCAAGTGGGTAGGGGGTGGGGGTGGGGCTGGGAGATGGGGAAGGTGGGTAGAGAGGACGGGGCATCTCACGTGGTCAGTTTCCTAGAGGTTTCCTAGAGGTGTGCAGAGGGCAGTGGGAAGATAACACACAGCAGTTTTGCTGACTTCCCCTTCAAGGCTCCTCCCACCGGCCCTTCAAGAGCCAGCTCATCCCCACTTATTCTAAAGCTTCCCCCAGCCCCACTCCCACCCCAAGATCTCCCCAATTGCTTCCTGGGCAGCCAGTGGCTCCCTGGGATCCTGGTTTCTAACTACAGTAGTTCTCAGATGGTCTGTTAACTGGGCCACCCTTCTACTCGGGGGACAAAGACCCATCTCATGCAGCTGGCCTTCTTACACAGCCCAAAGTGAGCACCCAGGAATTGTGAAACAAATGAGTAATAGAACAAATAGTAATAATAATAATAATATAATTACAGAAGCCATGACTTGTATAGGGCTTCTCGTGATTCCTCCTGTTTGGTCTTAAAGTTAGAAAACGCTTAATCCTCTTTTCCAGTTCCTGCCAGAGCAGATATTCTGTATGAATCATTACTGATAGTTATAGATTTGTAGGATTATTTAATATTTACCACCTTATGAAGATAAGAAATCTGTTTTAATCTCTGTACTATCCCTATTGCCTGGCTCAGAGTCTGGCATATAAAGGCTCGATAAATATTTGTTAAATGAGTGAATGCTTGCATACCTTCAGTGATGGGGAGCCCACTATCTCCTGAGGAAGTCTTGCTCATTTTTAGCACCTTTTCCTGTTAGTTGTTCCTTCTATTGAAGCTACTTTGTTTCCATGGAGTGTCCATCTAGTCCTGGCTCCTGGCTCTCCCAAAGACAACTTGCCCTCCTTCCCTGAGGCTGGAAGGCTGTGACCTATAAATGTCTCTTCTTAACTCCCTCTCTTCTTTCCTGGGAACAGCACAGCCAATTCCTTCCTCGTAATGACCTAGCATCCAGTCACTGCCTCATCCTGGGCACCCTCTGTGGAATCGTCCAGATTGTCTAGTTCCCTCTCACAGTAGAGGCCTGATATATATGTGAAGATGGGACTCTCACTCCCCACATTTTGGGAGTTACATTTCTATTAATGCAATTCTTTCAATGCGTTCACCTTGACTTTAAACTAAGAGACTAGGCACGTAGCCAATATGGAAGGTGGTTAGACCAAATGAAGTCTTTCTGTTTCTACAGAAACTGTTGATGGTGGGTATATGGATGTTCACTGAAAAACTTTTTCAACAATTTGGTATGTTTGAAATGTTTCATAGTAAAAATGCTGGAAAGAGGGAAAAATCCAATAGAGTAATTAAAATGGAATACTAAAACTTCTATAAACTCCAAAGAAGACAAAAGAAGAAAGAGAAAAGGAAAACAGGATGAATAGAAAACAAATAACCAAATGGCCATCCTAAAGGCAGCTGTATCAAGATCAATATTAAATGTAAATGAACTAAACATTTCAATTAAAGACAGAAACTTTTGAGCTGGTTAAAACAGCAAGAGCAAATTACCTTCTGTCTACAACTGTCTATTTTCTGTAGACACTGCTGTACACACTATGTAGAAGTCCTAGTCATAAGAAAGCTAAAGTGGTTGGCTATATTAATATCAGATGTCATACTTCAAGACAAGAGGTATTATCAGAGACAAAGAAGTAAACTTCATAGTGAAAAGTAGGTCGATTCTTTGAGAGGGCAAAACAGTTATAAATGGGAATGTGTGCAACAGCAGAGTTTCAAAATACACAAAGTAAAACCTGACAGAACAAAATGGGGACATAGATAAATCTATAACCATAGTTTTACTCTCTTGGTAGTTGGTAGAATTATTATCACAAAAATAGTAAGGACATTAAAGAGCTCAGTAACTATAGAATACTTACATTTTTCAAGTGCCCATGGAATGTTCACCAGGATAGACTATATACTGGGCAGAAAATAAACAAATGTTAATGAAGTTGAAAAGTTGAAAACATGCAGAGTGTGTCCTCTGATGACAATTAATGATGAATTTAAAGCTATAGATTTAAGCTCAATGAGCTCAAGAAGAAGAAACATGAAGGAAAGGATATCAAGACATATGATAATGTAATTGCTCAAAAGCATTGATAAAGAGAAACTTCAAAAGGCTGCAAGAGGCAAAAAAAAAAAAAAACATATACAGAGGAACAAAGATGAAGATAACAGCAGATTTCTCATCAGAAACAGTGCAAACAAGGGGCACCTGGGTGGCTCAGTTGGTTAAATGTCTGACTCTTGATTTCAGTTCAGGTCATGATCTCACAGACATGAGACTGAGCCCTGCATCAGGCTATGCGCTGAGTGTGGAGCCTGCTTGGGATTCTCTCACACTCTCTCTGCCCCTCCCCTGCTTGTGTGTGTGCATGTGCTCACTCCTCTTTCTTCTCTCTCTCTCCCAAAACAAACAAACGAACAAAACAAACAATGCAAGCAAAGCAAAAAGATCGTGAAGCCATACTTTGATATACTGAAAAATAAAAAAGCCTGTCGACCTAGAATTTTATATTTAGCAAAAATAGTGTTTAAAACCAAAGACAAAAAGATGTTTTTAGACATGAAAATAGAAAGAATTCATCGTTAACACACCATACAAAAAAATGAATGCTAAAGGAAGTTGATCAGACAGAAGGAAAATGACACCAGATGGGATTTTGATTCCACAGGAAGTAATGAAAATTATTATAAACGGTAAATATATGTGTGTATACATATATATATATATATATATATATATATATATATACTGTATATTTATTTTGAGAGAGAGAGAATGCATGACTTGGGGAGAGACACAAAGAGAGAGAGAGAATTACAAGCAGGTTCCACATACAAGACAGAGCCCAATACAGGGCTCAGTCAAAATGTGTAACAACAACATCACAAACGTTGGTAGTGGAAAAATGGGTATGTACTATTGTAAAGTTCTTATACTATACATGAAATGGCAATATATCACTTGAAGGTAGACTATGATAAATTGAATATGTATTCTATAAACTCTAATGAAATAACAAAACAAAGGGAAAGCAGTGATAGCTAATAAATAAACAAAGGTAAGAAATAGAATCATAATCAAAAGAAGTAAGAGAGGGGTGCCTGGCTGGTTCAGTCAGTAGAGCACACAACTCTTGATCTCAGAGTCATAAGTTTGAGCCCCATGTTGGGCATGGAGTTTACTTAAAATAATAATAATAAAGAAACAAAAGACAAAGAAAAAGGGGAACAAAGAATAATGAGATTAAATAGAAAACAGGTATCTAGATGATAGATTTAAACCTAACCACATCTACAAGCACATTAAATGTACAGGGTCTAAATGCCCAAATTACAAGGCAGAGATTGCCAGATTGCATAAAAAAGCAAGTCCCAACTACATGCTGCTTATAAAACCACATTTTAAATATAAAGACACAGATAGGTTATAGTGGATGGATGGGGAAAAATACACCATGCTAACGCTAGTCAAAGAAAATCTGAATGCTATATTAATATCAAAGTATATTTCAGAGTGAAGAATATTACCAGAGGGGCACCTGGATGGTTCAGTCGGTTAGATGTCCAACTTTGGCAGAGGTAATGATCTTGTGGTTTGTGAGTTTGAGCCCCGCATCGGGCTCTGTGCTGACAGCTCAGAGCCTGGAGCCTGGTTCGGATTCTGTGTCTCCATCTCTCTCTGCTCCTCCCCATCTTGTGTTCTGTCTCTCTCTGTCTGTCAAAAATAAATAAACATTAAAAAAAAAGAATATTACCAGAGATAAAGAAGGTCATTTCATGATGTGATAAGGGGGCAGGGTTGAGTAATCAAGATAATATAATCCTAAATGTTATGTGCCTAATAATAAAGCTTGAAAATACATGAAGCAGAATTCATAGAAACAAAAGGAAAAATAGAAAAATACACAATTACTATTAGGGATTTTAGTAACCATCTCTCAAAAAATGATAGAATAAGTAGACATAAAACCAGTGAAAAATAAGGAAGACTTGAACAATACTATCAAGCAACTTGTCCCAACTGGCATTTATTGAATACTCTTCCTAACACCAGTAAGATATGTATTCTTTTTAAATTAATGTTTGTTTGTTTGTTTGCTTGTTTGTTTCTTTAGAGAGCAGGGGAGGGGCAGAGAGAGAGAGAGAGAGAGAGAGAAAATCCCAAGCAGGTTCCATGCTGTCAGCACAGAGTCCAATGTGGGGCTTGAACTTATGAACTGTGAGATCATGACCTGAGCCAAAATCAAGAGTCAGACACTTAAGCAAAATATGCATTCTTAACAAGTGCATATGGCACATTTACCAAGATAGATTATATTTGGGGCCACAAAACTAGTCTTGAAAAATTTCAAACATTTCACTAATAGAAAGTTTTTTTCTTAGATCACATTGGACTTTAATTCTAAATCAATGACAGAAAGTTCTCTGTAAAATTCTCAAATGATTGGGAACTAAATAGCACTTCTAAGGAACCCATGGATTAAAGAAAAATTGAAAAATGAAATCAGAAGATATTTAGAACAGAATGAAATGAAAACACAACATAAGATTTTGTGGGATGCTGCTAAAGCTGTACATATGGGGAAATTTGTAGTACCAGATGGCTATATTAGAAAAAAAAAAGTCTCAGATCAATGACCTCAACTCTTACCTTAAGAATGCAGAAAGGGGAGAGCAAATGAAACCCAAGTAAACTGAAGAAAGGAGATAGAAAAGATTAAGATGAAGATCAATGAAATAGAATATAGAAAACAGTAGAGGTAATCAATAAAACCAAAGGCTGTTTTTTTTTTTTTTTTTTAAAGAAGATCAATAAGACTGACAAGCCTTTAGTTGGACTGACTGGGGTAAAAGAGAGAAGACACAGTTTTGATATCAGGAATAACAGAAGTAGTATCATTATAGATTCTTCAGATAATAAATGGACAATAAGGGAACATTTTAAACAACTTTATGCCCATAAATCCAAAACTTAGATGAATTGGACAAGTCTTTTGAAAGACACAAATTACCAAAGCTTACTCACGGAGAAAGAGTTAACCTGAATAACCTGAATAATGCTTTATCTGTAAAGAAATTGAATTTGTAAGTTGTATATATATTCGACTTACAAATTCAATTTCTTTATACATAATATGTAAACCTTCCCATACTGATGAATTCTACAAAACATTTAAGTAAGACATAATACCAGTTCAACACAAATTCCTCCAAAAAGTTTTAAGGAGTAGGGGACAGGGGAGGGAATATTTCCTAATTCATTCTAGGAGGTCAGCATTACCCAAAGCAGATAAAGACATTACGAGAAAAGAGAACTACAGTTCAATAAGTCCTTATGAGCACAGATTGAGCTCAACAATGGACTAAAATGATAATGCATCATGACCTGTGGGCTTTCTCCAGAAATGGAGGGTTGGTTTAACCTTCAAAAATCAATTAGTATGATTCATTATATTAACAAACTAAAAGAGAAACAAACATGATCATTTCAATTAAATAGAAAACATATTTGACAAAATTCAACATTCATTCCTGATAAAAACTGTCAGCAAACTGATAATGAAAGGAAATTACTTATCCTGATTAAGGACATCTATGAAATCTTGATAGCTAGCATCATACTTAATTATGAAAGACTAAATGCTTTCCCACTAAGATCAAGAATGAGACTCTCTCCACTTCTATTCAATACTGTACTGGAGGTCTTAGCCAGTGCAATCAGGCAAGAAAAATAAACGAGACACCCATGTTGGTAAGGAAAAAGTAAAACTGTTTTTGTTCACATCTACACGATCATATTGCATAGAGAATCTAATAGAATCTGCAAAAAGACTATCAGGATAAATAAGTTTTACAAAGTTGCAGGATACAAGATCAATTTATAAAAACTCAATATATTTCACATAATAGCAACAAACAGAAACAAATTTAAAAATTACCACTTATTATAGTATCTAAAGATATAAAATACCTGAGGAAAGTTGTGAGAGACCAGTACCCTAAAACTATAAAGTATTGCTGAGGGAAATTAGAGAAAACCTTAAAAAAATGAAGTTGCAAGAATCAACATTGTTAAGATGTCAGTGCTTGCCAGATTGATCTATAGATGCAATACAATCCCAATCGAATTCCCAACAGGGCTTTTTGGTAGAAATTGATATGTTGATTCTGATATTCATACTAAAATGTACAGACTCTAGACAAGCCAAAACAATTTTGAAAAAGAAGAACAAAATTAGAACACTTACACCACATGATTGCAAGACATAAAGTAACAAAATATGGTAATAAAAAACAGAATTATTGGCATAGAGACAAATAAACAGAATAAAATCCAGAAATATACCCACACATATATGAACAAATGATGTTTTACAAAAGTGCACAGGCAATGCACTGGAGAAAAGATAACATTTAGGAAGAAATAGAACAATAAAAATGCAAATTAAGAAAGAAAGAGAAAGAAAGAAAGAAAGAAAGAAAGAAAGAAAGAAAGAAAGAAAGAAAGAAAGAAAGAAAGGAGAAGGAAAGGAAAGGAAGGAGAAGAGAAAGGAAAGGAAGAAAGGAAGGAAGAAAGGAAGAAGGAAGGAAAAAGAAAAAGAAAAAGAAAAAGAAAAAGAAAAAGACAAAAAACTGAAGGCACCAAAAACTTGGACCCATATCTTGCACTATGCACAAAAATTAACTCAATTGGACCATAGACGTAAATGTAAAACCTAAAACTATAACTTCTTTACAAGGAAGCATAAGAGAAAATCTTTGTGACTTTGGATTATGCAAAGGTTTCTCAGATATGTCACCAAAAGCACAGTTCACAAAAGCAAATTTGATAAATTGGGCTTAATCAAGTTAAAAACTTCTCTTCAAAAGACATTATTAAGAGAACAGAAAAGTAAGCCACAGACTAGGGAAAAATATTTGCAATTCATACATTTGGTAGAGGGCTTATATCCAGAAATATATAGAGAACTCTCAAAATTCAACAATAGGAAAATAAAGAATCCAAATTAAAAATGGATAAGATTTGAACAGATACTTCATCCTAGAATGAATAAGAATGGCAAATATGAACATAAAAAGATATTCATCATTATTAGTTATCAGAGAAATGCAAATTAAAAACCACAGTAAGATATACCACTAGTTGCTATTGAATATAATACCTGCCGGTTTGAATATAAAGTGGTACTACTATTTGGGAAAATAATTTGGCATTACTTTAAAAGGTGTATCAGGGGCGCCTGGGTGGCTCAGTTGGTTAAGCGGCCGACTTCAGCTCAGGTCATGATCTCACGGTCTGTGAGTTCGAGCCCCACGTCGGGCTCTGTGCTGATGGTTCATCAGAGCCTGGAGCCTGCTTCAGATTCTGTATCTCCCTCTCTCTCTGCCCTTCCCCTGCTCACGCTCTGTCTCTATGTCTCTCAAAAATAAATAAACGTTAAAAAAATTTAAAAAAAAAAAAAAAGGTGTATCATATGATCCAGCCATCCTACGCCTAGGTACTTACCCAAGACAAATGAAAGCATATGCCCATTATAAGACTGGCACACAAATGTTCATAGCAACATTATTTGCCCATCAACAGGTAAATAGATAAACAAAATACTGTATATCCATACAATGGAATACTATCCTATAATAAAAAGGAACAGATTACTGATACAAACTACACGTCTATCTCAAAATGAATCTTAAAATAAGTGAAAGTATTAAAAAAAAGAGTATATAAAGTATGATTCCATTTATAAAATTCTAGAAACTGGAAGCTGATCTATAATAACAGTGGGTCAGTGAGGATGGGGGTAGGAGGGAGAGATGATGAAGAACAGAGGAAACCTTTGCAGGGTGATAGATATGCTCACTCTCCTGACTGATGTTTTGTGGGTATATACATACACCAAACCGTATCAAATTGTATACTTAAATATAGCTTATTATATATCAACTATATTTCATAAATCTCTTTGAGTATATTCGAGCTTTAATAAGGTGTACACACACACACACACACACACACACACACACACACACACACAACCATTCCCAAGCCTTATCATAAGTCTAGTGATTCACATTATGTGAGGAGGTCTAGGTCAGTTTTGCAATTCTGATGCATTCCACTTGAGAGCCATGGTCTTGTGGCCCCGGTGATATTGAAATTCCTTCCTGTGGCCTGTGAGTCTCCTGTCCTCACTTCCCTTGACATTCCCCTTACCCACTCCCCATTTCATTTTGTGACCTCTAGCCAGCCCAGGCTGTCTGAAGGTCCCTGATGGTACATGCTCTTTTGACCCTGAGCCTTTGCAGACATGTGCCCTTTCCCTGGAACACCTTTGTGCTCTTCTTCAGTTGACTAAATATATTGGTTCTGCAAAACACTGCTTAGGGGGCACCTCCTCTGGAAGCCTTCCAGGTCCCCTGCTCTCTGAGTTCCCCTACATATGCTTTCATTCCCTGGAGACCTCTTTGAACTTTGGTTTTTGATCTGTAAAATGAAGTTAAGAATAATATCTCAGAGGATTGTTTTGAAGAATAATATCTCAGAGGATTGTTATCTTGAGATAACAAGATAAACTAGTACAGTTCTTGGTGCATATTAGAAGTCAACAAATGGTGGCCACTGTTGTGGCCGTTATTGTTATTATTTTTCATCACTGTCTTAAGAGCCCTTTGAGCATCTGGCATACCATCTAACCCACTGGTGGCTACTGTTTGATCTTCCCCTAGATTGACTGAGCGTGCCACAGAAATTCAGTTCAGCCACAAACATTTGTTGAGTACCCTTTGGGTATTGCCTCTATCCCAGGGGCTGGGGACACAAAGATTAGGAGGAAGGGAATGGGTATCAGAGATGAGAGCAGCAGAGAGGTACCAGAGGGGAGTGTGAGGAGCACAGACTTCTGAGCCATCTACTCTATCATATACAGCTTTGTGTCTTGGGGAATTTACTTCACCTCTCTGGTCCTCGGTTTCCTCAAGCTTAAAATGGAGATAATAGAATGCCTGTCTTAGTAGGCTGACGTATCATTTTGTTTTACTATAACAACACATACATAGTTTTGTTCAAATGAGCTGATAATCTGTAAAACAGTCAAAACAAAGGACACTGAGTATCCGCTGGATTTGGCAGTCAGCGGGCTATCAGAGATGTGGGGAGGACTGCTTTAGAGGAGGCAGAAGCCATAGTGCAGGGATGGAGAAGCGAGTGGCTAGGAAAGCTGAGAAGGGGAAGTGGAGACAGTTCCTCAGAGCTCTTTGGGTAAGAACAGGGCGACTGCTCCAAGTGGAGCTGTACAAGGGTTCTGAGAGACCAGTGTTACAGGAAGGTGCCTGTAGAGTGGGAGTGACTGCAGATAAGGGAGAGAGCCAGGAGAATAGAAGGCCAGAGGGAGGAGGAGGGATGCATGCATGCAGGTATAGTGGGGAGTGGTCCGCCAGGGAGCGAGCAGCTTCATCACTGCCTGCTGCCCTCCAGGCTCTCAGTGGAGCAAACTCTTAGGGAGAGAGGGTGGTATGTGGAGGACCGGTGTTGGGGAGGGTGGAGTGTGAAATAGTTCTTGCCATGGAGTGGGGGAAGGCTATAAAAGACTGCAGGCTATGCTAAAGGAGGTTAGAATTTGGAAGTGTGCCTGTCTGCTTGGGTGGAGGTTGACTCACCTGTACCTGTGGCCACTGAGGTCAGGCATAGTAAAAGTGAAGGGTAGCATTGCTGCAGGATTGGGCTAGCTCCCTGTTAGAACCAATTTGTCTCTGTTTGCCTGGGACTGACCTGGTTTTAAAACCAAAAGTCCTATGTCTGCCTATTCCCTCAGGACCTTCAGTCACCCACACAAGAGTGGTAACAACGTGGGGATCCGAGGGCTATGAGATGCTGGTTCCCATGAGCGGTGACAAGATGGGGACAGTGTGCAAGGGGCATAAGGGTGGCCTGGACACTCAGGATATGGGAGTAAAGGGGTTGAGAGGGGGGTAAGGACCGTAAGGCGTTACACACCTGTCTCCCCAGTGCCTGAATAATGCATGGCCATCTACTGAGGCACTAAATATTTCTCTGGAGCCTGCGAAACTGGAGATTTACATGCCACTTTTAATTTCTGCCATAGCCATACAGCTTCTGCTTTAACTTAATGTTCTTTCAAATCAGCTTCTTTAATAAATATGTCTTAAAAGGAAACAGTAGTCTCTACCCTATATAGAGAAAAACAAAGAAACCACACACACCACCACCAGACACTGGATTTTAACTGGGTATGCTGCCTGACAAAGGAGCCGAGCCTTAGCCTGCTCCTTCTTTGTTAACTTGGGAGAGGGGCCAGGGTTAGAGAGGCACTTAAAATGTGTGGCACCAAACAGTCCTGTGCAGCTGCTCAGGGGATGGAGACTGGAAAGCAGGCACAGCTTTCCCGTTCACTGACTCTGTGTTCCCTTTACTACCTAAAATCACCTTGCCTTCCTCATTTTGGAAAATACTGCAGTAAAGTATTGAGACTGTAGGTTCTCAGTGTTCTCAAGAGTCAGTAACAATGTACATTTAAATACCAATATGTCATTTTTGTAGCATTTTTCTGAAAGGTCATATATAGGCTCAGGGAACCCTACAGCTGAAAAGGTCCCTGGAGGACCTCTGATCTAATCCCTCACCCTTCTGCTTTCTCCATTTTTTTAAAGTTTATTAATTTATTTTGAGAGAGAGAGAGAGAGAGAGAGAGAGAGAGAGTGAGTGTGTGTGTGTGTGTGTGCTTGTGAGTGGGGGAAGAGGCAGAGAGAGGGAGAAAGATAGAATCCCAAGCAGGCTCTGCACTGAGAGCCTGATGCAGGGCTTGAACTCATGAACCAAGAAATTGTGACCTGAGCAGAAGTCAGATGCTTAACCGACTGAGCCACCCAGACACACACACACACACACACACACACACACACAGGACAAGTCCAGACAGGGCAGGGACTTACTCCCAACTATACCATCACACCTAGTTGGCTGCTTTTTTCAATCCTTCCCCACTTGGCCTTCAGAGACAATTTTGCTTCTTGATTTCTGACTTCTTGTCAGCTGTGATTAATGAGGGAGGCTCCTGCATACATGATTTTCAGCTGTACCCAGTTTACGACAAACAGATTAGACCATTTAAGTCAGAATAATGCTATTTAGCAAAGCCGGATTTAGAGCTGGCAGAAATTAAGAAGATTAATTTAAAGCTAAAAAAAGAGTGACAATCATAGATCAACACCTGAAAAATCTCGCTGCCTGTACACAGCCCTAATTGAGAAGTATGTGGAAGATTCCATCCGTGAAATTCAATTATCATGCAAGCCAGAGGAAGCAGCTTCCCTAAGGAAGAAACCAGGCAGCCCAAATCAAAATGCCTCCACCTGTCTGTTTTCGTGTCAGAAGAGTGAGAAAACCTGCCTTGGCGAGGATGAAATATGGACAGCGTGCATCAGTGAAACGAAACTTTCCAGGGGTGCCTTTCTATAATGGGATTACCTCCCGAGCGCCTCCATCAGAGGTCAGCCCAGAGAAGCCTCGAAAGCTCCATAAAGCCTCTGGATATGGAAGGCAGAAGGCGCTGGTGCCCCATTCCTGACACCCTTTCCTCTGGCCCCAAGTGGGACTGGCTGGGGTGCAGAGACAAAAAGTGCTCTCGAGCCCCTGCACCCCTTCCGCTGATTAGGGGCTTCTTAACCCAGGCAATCAGCAGAGAAAACTCAAGACAACTGTAATGATTATAAATGAGCCTATGGTAATTTACCCGCCTTTTAACCGTAGGGAAGGATGCGTGGGGGGGTCGGTTGGTGGCAGATTCATCAGCATTTGCATTGTCTCTCCCATTCTGCTGAGGTTCACCCAGGAGCACATAGCGACCCCCGATCTGCAGAAGAGCTGGACGGAGTTCCTTTTTGGTAAACTGCTTTGGGTGGTCATCGTGGTAAATAAAGGCTTATTCCATACTGACGCTTAGAGGTGCATAATTTGCAAAGTATGTTCACAAGCATCAACTCAAAAAACTGGACTCAGGAAACCCTGAGATAATGTCTCCCATTACCCAGATAAAGAGGCTGAGGTTAAGCGATTGGTCTCATCTATTTGAAAGATTGTTGTTGGCTTCTGATTTCATGTGTTTGGCGCTGCCCTGGCTAACGTAGAGGAACGTAGGCTTTTAGGAGCTCATGTTCTGGTGTGGAGGACTAGACACAGGAGAGATTGTCACTGAAGGTCAAATGTGATCGGATCGTCAGAGCGGGTGCTCAGGGCGAGGTCAAAGATGGAAGAGACTGCATAATGAAGAAAACCTCCAGGGACAGGGGTCAAGTCTGTCTTCATCACTGCTGTAGCTTCATTGCCCAGCAATACACTCTGCGAAAAGCACATTTCAAAAATATCTGTTGAATAAATAAATGAATGATGAGATAGACCTTGAAGGATGTAAAGTACTTTGGAGATTTGGGGGAAAGCAAGTGTGTCAGGAATATATTGATTGTCAGGAATGTATTGACCATGAGAATAGAACATGCAAATCCTAAGATATTAAAATTGCAGCTTTGGCTGATGTTAACAATGTGGTTTTGCTAATCTATTAAAATCCAACAAATCTTTGCAGCATTATCTCATGGAGAGTAACAGGTCTCTCCTTCATGCACATCTATTTTCTCTCAAAGTCACTAGGGACATTGCTTTGAGGACCATGTGTGCCTCTTCCAGCGACTTAGAGGTTTTGAATTAGTTCCTCTCCCAAGAATGATATTGAATTCTAGTGACCAGTCCTACACCTGTGGCGGCCTGAATCCTCACGTGTACCTGGAGATGAAAGGGCCTTTCCTCGCCCGCTCCTCTCTGCAGCTGCCCATGCCCACGTAAACAGAACCTTTTTCCCTCCACGACACAGCCAGGGTGGGTGCCATAGGAAGTCCCAGAGTTCTGCCGCCTCTGTCCTATCTCTTTCCTCTGCCCATGTTCCTTCTCACGGACTCGGGGCAGAGGTGGAATGGGAGCTGCCCTCTCCAAGCCTCCAGAGCTGGGTTGGAGCTCTGATGCTGCCACTTATGTGCTAGAGACCTTGGGAGGTTCTAGGCATGAAACACTCCATTGAAAGCTAGCCTTGAGTCTTTAGTACAGGTGAGCCGAGGCTGAAGGTAGAATTCTGTAAAAATGTGTTGTGGGGATGGTGAGGGTGAGACATTCTCCAGGGAGCCTGTCCACAGGCGTCACCCCTCCCCCCGCACTGACAACAGGGTGCTGTAGGGCCTTCATGGAGTCAGGCTGACCAGGTGAACCTGGGCAGTCTGCAGTCTCTCTCTGAGCCTTGGTGTCCTCACTGTCAGGTGAAAGTGTGGGGTTGGGCAAATTAGAGCTCCAGCCCCGAGAGTTTCCAGCCTAGCGCCCAAGGGCCTGGCTAGCTGGCTGGAGCCCAGCGGCCCTAGCACAGGAGCCTATGTGCACACGCTCTCACACAGAGCCTGCATTTTCTCCTGATCACGCTTTCTCTCACCTTGTCCTTGTGTCACTGGATAGGAGCCCATCTGTCACGCTGAGCCATCTGCTTCCTCTCCTGCCATCTCTGCTGCCCCACTCTAAGTAAATTAAAAAACAAAGAGGCAGGAAGCCACTGACAGCCGCATTTATCCTCATTTCTGTGGCTGGCAACAGGAGCTGAAGGCCTGGCTTCATGGGTCTGAATTAAAGATTAGTTAGTGCTGGTGAGAAGGTGAACAGTCTCATAGCTGTGGCATCCTGACACTGGACATCAGCACAGGTGGTAGTGAATGTGGGCCGGGGCTGAGGAGGAAGAGATTTGAACCAGCACGAGCGGCACTGGCAGCTTGGGAGCTGGGCAAAGCTGGTTTACTGCCTTCTTTGTATATGACCTTGAGCAAGTCATTTACCCTGTAAGCTTTGGTTTCCTCATCTGTGAAAGGATATGCATAAATAGTGTTACTGACCTCACAGAATGGTTGAGTGACTATGTGAAGAACATATGGACTGATACCAGATGTGCAGCAGATGCTCTGTAGAGAGCAGTTATTTCCGAGGCAGTCAGAGTAGGGAAGGAGGAAGATGGGGAGGACAGGGAGCCCTTTTGTCCAGGGAAGGTCATCAGGAAGGAGTTTG
Organism: Paguma larvata; assembly: GCA_030068075.1. Lineage (NCBI taxonomy): Eukaryota > Metazoa > Chordata > Mammalia > Carnivora > Viverridae > Paguma > Paguma larvata. Next base: position 32,764,581 of record CM057832.1, on the reverse strand, counting down.
TGACCTGAGTCTCCTTAGTGAGCCTCAGTTTCTGCATCTCTAAAATGGGACTAGCACTGCTAGCACTAGCACTAGGGACATTGTGGAAGGAGCAGAAGGAATGGGATGGGCGAGCCAGAGGGCGAGCCTGGGGACGTGTGAGTCACAGGAGCGGGAGACCCAGAAGGGAGCTGCCACTGTGTCTTCCCCCTAGGATGGCTCCATGCTGGATTGTGTTACTGTTCCCCTTGTTTTCTGCCCCCCTTGTGAGAAAATTATAATTGCCCCACCTTCCTGATGTCAGATTTGGCCACATGACCTGCTTTGGCCCATGAAAGTAAAAGAAAGTGCCATAAGCCGGTTCTGAGCAGTGGCATTAAGAGCCAGCACACACTTTCATGATTGCTCTTCCCCCTCTTCCAAGGGACCAAAATACGGTGTTCTCATCTAGTCTGGGTCTTGAAATAAGATAGAGTGGAACAGAGCCAAAGCTGACCCATGGCGGATACGGGTGTGAGCCAGAAATAAGTGTTCATTTTGAGTCTTTGACATTTTAGGGCCGTTAGCAAAAGCTGACTGATTCAGGCCCCTTTGACTCCAAACTGGTTCCCACCTGAATCTCGGAAAAGGGACACAGCTGCTCCTTCCTGGGTCCCTGCAATTTCTGGGTTTTGCCAGACAAGGTGCCTTCTATGACCTGCTCTGTGCCTTCATAATTTTGTCTGCAGAATGATTGGGTTGTGGACGAATGAAAGTCAGTAAGGAGGAGGAGGGTGGGGGCCATACAACAATGATATCCCCAGCCCCAGGACCCAGGTGGGACACCGTGAGAAGTCCCAAAGGTAGTCAGGTGTGTGGCACAGTCGTCACATCCTCTTCCCCCTGTCAGCCACATGGCTTTCCTACCTTCTTCTGGATCACAGAGCTGTGACTGGGGGGTGCAGACCCACCTCCTCCCGTGCTGGGGCCATACAATTCGAGAGAGACCTCTACAACTCATTCAGAGGATTTAAGCTTAGACCTCCCCGCATATGAGAGTTGTTCCTTCCTGGCCAAACCCAACAGAACTCATGATCAGGGAATGACCAGGCTCTAACTGAGTCATGGAGATGACCCAGGCAGTGGACACTTTAACTCGGCTTCAAAATGAAATCCTTAACATTTATTTAGAGAGAAGAAATAGCAATGGCAACTCAAATCCTATTTCTATTCTCCCGCGATATTTACTTCTGGCCCCAAACGTGGCCGTTTTGTTTTTTTCCATTCTATTCCATTCTAAAGACCAGAGCCCTGTAGGTAGCCAGGTCTTCCTGGAGTGGCCATTTGTCTGTTGAGAAGTATCTTAGCATCTGAACATCCTTCCTACGTTTGGGCCTGACTCTTGTAGAAGCAGAAAAGGCTGGAATCTCCCTTTGTAGGCCTCCCTTGAAATAGTAGGTGCAGTTACTCAGACCCACCTGCTCCCAAGACACAGAGAGAGAGTGGGGACTCCATCTTGATGCAGTAGCACTACCCAGCCTGCAGGGGCCACAGCAGCAGTGGAGCAGGTGGTGGCACCTAGTGCCCCGTACCAGCCGTACTGCCATGTGAGTCATTGCCAATGGGATTTGGAGCCGGGTGTGGGTTCTTTGATACTCCGGTTGTGCAGTGGCTGCGGTCCTGGCCCTGGCCCATTTTCTACTCCTAGTTCTGCATCTGTCCCAGCCATTCTGGGAGTTGCTCCCTGTGCTTTCACTAAATTGACTTTCTGCTTATTATCAGCTAGAGCCTGTTTCTGTTGCTTCCCAGCAGGAGCCCTGAAGCTAATACCACACCCTCCCTCCTGAGAAGGCAGGTTAGCATCTTGGTCCTGGACAAAGCAGGATGTTAAGGGTTGTTTTCCAGGCATGTGTGGTTCCATCTCTGAGGAGTGTTCTGGGAAATGCATTTTGTTTTATCTCCTGGAATATTTTAGTTCTTCCTATAAATCACCACTCCAGAGAGTGGCCCTGCTGGTCCATCCCTTAATCTGGCTCCAAGCACAGCTGACCCCATCCTCAGGAGGAAGACATGTCAGGACATCACATAGTTGTGGTTTGTAGTGGTCCCAGTCACACATAAAAGCCAGCTCCTATTCTGAGCATTGGAGAGGAGCAGGTGTCTGTCATTTCATAGGTGTCTGTCCCAGAAGGACCCCTTAAGATGTTCTAGTAAGGTACTTTTCAAAATGGTGCTGGCAAGCCAACTGCCTCAGGATCACTTGGGAGTTTGTTGAAAATGCAGGCTCCAGGGACCCACCTACTAAATCAGTGAGGTCCAAGGGTCTGCATTTTGATGCTCTACCTGACTCCCGGGCCCCATTACACAGATGAGGAAACAAGACCCCAGGTTTCCTGACCCTGAGGCACTTAGTAGCCCCTTGGTAGCACTTCAAGTAGATGCTACCCCTTCTAGGAAAGAAAGCATGATCCAGGTTGACTGCCAACAAGGCCAGCCTGATGGGGAGGGGATGTTGCTTCTGGAAAAAAACTGTGATGAGTATGGAATTTATAATCTGGCTATTTCAGCAAATATTTGCGTGCTTTGCTGAAAGGTGCACTTTCAGATCAATTCTGCCCTGCGTCTTTTTCAAATTATTATTCTAAGCTTGCAAAATTGAGTTTATTACTGATGTAAAAATAATAAACTCAGGAATCATTCATTATTTTCCCCCCTCAGGAGTCAGCCAAGTTTAAAAAAAAAAAATCAGAGAAGTTCAGGATGACCCTGGGTTTCTTGACTAAGGGACTGCAGGGATGAGATGGGTACTCGGTGGAGGCGCAGGTTTGGGAGAAGTAGGACATATCGATTTTGTGGTGCCTGTGGAATCATCATAGGAATATTGGTGAGCAAAGGCCAAACAGATCTGGAGCTTAGAGGAAAGGTCTAGTTTGCAAGCAAAAAATTAGAACATTTTGACACAAATAAGATGGCTCAGAGATAGTGTTTTCTGTGAGGAGTAAGAACAGACCACATCAACCCCTTTGTCCTTCAGTAGAAAATGGGGCTAGGGGACGGAAGGAAAGGTGAGTGGTGAGAGGGGCTGGGGCTAAACCGTTTATAAATCTAACACAACATTCTGTTGCTCTGTGCCATAAATATTTGTGAATTCAATTCAATTCCATTCAACTGTTCCACTCACTGTGCTGAGCACAATTCAATTCATCAACTATTTTTTGAACACCTACTATGTTTAGGGCCTGGGGCTCACCAATAAACCCTCAGATGGCCCTCATCTGGTGTGGACTTCCCACTTGTCATATTTGACAGTGGGTCAGGGTGTGATGTTTAAGGTCAGGTCCGAAGTCCTTAGAGAGCAGAAAACATTTCCAAGGCCATAAAGCAAGATGGTCAGAGGGGCCCAAACCATGATTCCTGACTTCCAGCAGAATGAGGGATTTCTCTGAAGCATGGTATAGTCAGGAAAGGTGGTAGGATATGAATGGACAGTGTGAAAATATGATTAGCATGTAATCATATTTTTTTAAATATTTTTTTAATGTTTATTTAATTTTGAGAGAGAGAGAAAGAGGGAGAGAGACAGACAGAGCATGAGTGGGAGCTGACAGACAGAGAGGGAGACACAGAATCTGAAACAGGCTCCAGACTCTGAGCCATCAGCACAGAGCCGGCCGCGGGGCTCGAACTTGGGAACGGTGAGATCATGACCTGAACCGAAGTCGGACGCTCAACCGACTGAGCCACCCAGGCGCCCCTGTAATCATATTTTTCAATTTAATTAATTAATTTTTTTTTTAACGTTTATTTAGTTTTGAGACATAGGGACAGAGTGTGAGCAGGAGAAGGGCAGAGAGAGAGAGAGAGGGAGACACAGAATCGGAAGCAGGCTCCAGGCTCCGAGCAGTCAGCGCAGAGCCCGACGCGGGGCTCGAACTCACAGACCGAGAGATCATGACCTGAGCCGAAGTTGGCCGCCCAACCGACTGAGCCATCCAGGCGCCCCTATTTTTTAAATTAATTTATTTATTTTGAGGGGGAGAAAGGAAGAGTGCATGAGTTGGGGAGGAGCAGAGAGAGAGGGAGAGAGAGAATCCTAAGCAGACTCCATGTTGTCAGCACAGAGTCTGATGTGGCACTCAGTCCCATGAACTGTGAGATCATGACCTGAGCCAAGATCAAGAGTCAGATGCTTAACCAACTGAGCCACCCAGGCACCCCAGAATTTTGTTGTTTGCACAGCGTATTGACAACTAAGTTGAATCCTGTTGAAGGCAGCAGCACAGTTTCTGGGCGCACTGTAGTGATTACTGTCTCTTGAGCTGGGTAAGTAGATGAGAGAATCTCAGGACTTAGGGGTCATCCCATTGAATCTTGCACTATTTAAAACAGTCTTGCACATCTCCAGTGATGAGGAGTTCACTACCTTCCAAGGTAGCTCATCCCTTATTCAGAGCTCTGATTCTTGGAAATGTGTCTGTTTATAGTGAAAGAGATCTCTCCCGCTATGGTTCTAATCCATTGATTAGTTGTAGCCCAGCTCCTGGGTACCACAGATCATGTCTGTTCCCTTTGTCCTGTGGCAGCCCCTTAGAGACTTGGAGGTGACCATGTCCCATTGAGCCTGTCTTCTCCAGGTTGAGTGCCCCAGATCCCTCACCCTGTGGGTCCTCTCCTCATCCTGTCCTCTTACTCCTGACATACTGTGGCTGACCATCATCCCTCTCACAGAGCTGAGCACAGCACTCCAGAAGTGTGGGCTGGACATACCCTGTGATGAATGTGTCCTTTTAATGCTTATTGCAGGATCAGGAGCTGCCTGTATATCAACCCGAGACACATGACCTTGTGACCCACTGTCCATCTACCAGTGACCCCTTGCCTCCGCTTAAAGACATAGGTACCTTTTGACTCATCTGTGTACGTGGGGCAGTGGTACGACCAGTGGGGACCAGGGTGAATGGTTTTAATCCTTTTTAAGTGAAAACCTGAGACTAAAAAGGTGTTCTATGAATTCATAGCACTCATTAGTGACTGGGCTAGCAAATAGATTTCTTTCCCTTGCTACTCAAGGTATGGTCCATGGACCCGCAGTATCAGCATTATGTGGGGACTTTTGGGGATGTGCACAGTCACAGGGCCCCATTCCAGACCTACTGAATCTGAAGCTGTGTTATAAAAAGAGCCTCAGTGACTCATATGTCCTTTATTTGCCATTTATGAACCCTTAGGTTACTCGGCTCAGCCTCCAAGGCATTTAGATCATGCCGGGATGACTTTCCTAAAACTCCAATCTGGGGTGCCTGGTGGCTCAGTCGGTTAAGCGTCCGACTTCAGCTCAGGTCATGATCTCACGGTTTGTGGATTCGGGCCACGCGTCGGGCTCTGTGCTGACAGCTCAGAGCCTAGAGCCTGCTTCAGATTCTGTGTCTCCCTCTCTCTCTGCCCCGCCCCGGCTCATGCTCCCTCTCTGTCTCTCAAAAATGAATAAATGTAAAAAAAATATTTAAGAAAAAGAGGCAGCATTCTTAAGCTCAGGAAAAGATCAGGCATAGCAAAAAAAGTAAAAACTTCACATTCTAAAGGTAGAATAATGTACAAGCGAAAACCTAAAACTCCAATCTGGCCATGTTAGTGTGCTGCTTACTTGTTCAAAGAATCCCTGTTGCCTTCAGGGTAAAGTCTAACCTCTCAGAGATCATAATCTGGCTTGTACCAGTCTCCAGAGTCTACTACCCTACTCATAACTGAATGCCCAGTCACACCAGAAAGGCCAGACTGTTTCACACCTCCATACCTTTTTACTTACTGTTTCCTCCGCCTGGAATTCCATCCCTGGACTTTCCACCTCAGAAGCTCCTCCCCAGCTTTCATTTCAGCCTCAGTATTACTTCCTTTAGATGCTGCCTGATGTGTGCCTGCATCAAATCCAGCCCTTCCCTCTGGTAAGTGCTTATCACAAATACACTAGCTATTATCACTCATCCACATGTGTCTTCTTCACCAGACTGTGGATTCCTTGGGGCAGAGCCTGTCTGGTTTGTCTCAGGGCCTAGCACACAGTAAGTGCTCAATAAAGGCTAAATTGCTGAGGCTGTTCACGAAAGCCCCAATGTCCACAGGAGAGCCCAGGTGGAGGGGAAGGCTTATGTAGAAAGTTTATGCCTCATGGTTATCTGCCTCCCGGCTCTCCAGCACAGGGGCCCTCTCTGTCCGTGAAGCATCCTCAGAGAACGAGCTCTTTATCATTCCAACACTGCTAGGGTAAACGGCAGTCAGTGCCACCACCAAGAAATGCCGTGGTCCTCAGAGAGTTTTCTGGATCTTAGGCCTTTCTCAGCTTGTTCCATTTTTCCGAGCCCATTGTGGGCTAGGCTTGACTCTCAGGAAGCTGAGATGCAACAGATCTGTCCTGTGTCCTGGAGAGAATATAGTCTGGTCTGGAGTCAGGCCCAGATGACTTCCAAACGGTGCTCTGCAGGTTTGGGGGAGGGAGTGCCCCACTGGGTAGGATGTCGTTAGGCAGGGGCAGGGCAGGGGTGGCACCCAAAGCAGAGAGAACAGCAAAAGCAAAGGCCTGGTATAGGGAATGGTTATTGGCTAAAGCATGTGAAGTGGGAGCCTGCTAAGGTAGGTTGGGGACAGGTTATAGGAGGAAGGGTCTAAAGTGCTAAGAAGATAACATTGCTCACAGGACTCGCGTGTGTGGCTGTTCATGTTACGCACTGCCCTCTGCATGTTTTCGTGTCTCAGGATCCCATTTGTTTCGCAAGCAACCTTATTGTTTTGAAAATTAGAAAATATTGGGCGTCTGGGTAGCTCAAATGGCTAAGCGTCTGACTTTTGATTTTGGTTCAGGTCAAGATCTCACAGTTTGTGACATGGAGCCCCACCCGTATTGGGGTCTGCACTGACAGTGCGGAGCCTGCTTGGAATTCTCTCTCTTCCTCTCTCTCTCTGCCTTCCCCACTCTCCCTCTCTCTTCCTTTCTCCCAAGAAAAATAAATAAATTTTGATAAAAAGGGATGCCTGGGTGGCTCAGTTGGTTGAACGTCCAACTCTTGATTTTCGCTCAGGTCAAGATCCTGGGGTCATGGGATCAAGTGCCATTTTGGGCTCTGCACTGAGCATGGAGCCTGCCTGGATTCTCTCTCTCCCTCTGCCCGTCTCCCTCACTTGTGCTCTTTCTCAAAATAAATAAATAAATTTTAAAAAGTAAGTTAATGTGGTTTTTTAAAAAGAAAATTAGAAAATATTTTTATTATAAAAGTTTTCACTCTAAAGATGGGTAACATACACATTTATCATGACAATTTTTTGGTGGATGGAAGTAATATGTATCACCAGAGTGATACATATCCTATTTCTACTTTTGAAGAAGGAATATGTTTTGTAATTGAAAGACTTAGTGAAAATGTACAGCGTAGAATGCAAGTTGGGACATACTCTCAAAAATATCCACTTTTAAATTAATTTTCTTCGTATCTATTTGATATGATGTTTTATGCAGAATTAGTAATATAAGTATAAGCGGGAACCAAAACTAGTATACAAAATGCTTTGAAAGCATCAAAGGAATTACAACATTCCCTAAAGAGAAATTAAATGCTAGTGTTTAAGAATAATTATTCTTAATGCTAAACAAATTGGAGATCATTGATGCCAGCTTCTCTCTCTCTTTTTTTAAGTTTTATTTATTTATTTTTGAGAGAGACAGAAAGAGTGCTTGCACATGCACGTGCTGGGGGAGGGGCACAAGAGAGAAAATCCCAAACAGGGTTCGCGCTGTCAGTGCAGAGCCAGATTCAGGGCTCAAATTGGGAAACCATGAGATCATGGTCTGAGCCCAAATCAGACACTTCACCAGTTGAGCCACCCAAGTGCCCTGATGTCAGCCTCTCTTAAGAAGGAAATGTAAGACAAAAAGTCAGAAGAAAAGTGATTTTACTTCGGTGATTCCATGATCAGCCCATTTGTGACCTACATAAAATTTCAAAATCAATTTCTGTTTAAAAATATTGGATACAACAATATTATTTTCATAAGAAAAGTTCGTTGTGCTGAAAAATATCCCAGTCTTTCAGTCTTCTAAATGACATCCATAATTTGAAGAATTGGGATGAACTTGAACAACTGTAACTATGTGAAAATTTACAACTTGAAATTGACCGCTGTGCTATTGACGAGGGATTGATCTGTGAGCAACTAAAACCTTAATCTGTTTTCTAAAACTCTTCTCTTGACGTTTAGCAATACACTTGCATCAATAATTTACTGGACGCCTTTCTGAATATTTCTGTAGCTCTCAGAATATATTTAACTTTGACAACATTGGTTGCCAATGGAGAACATAGCTTCTTGAAATTAAAATGTATTTAAAATTGCTTACGATTTATAACCTGTCAAATCTAGCAATCTTTTCTAGAGAAAACAAGATATTGGAGCAAGTAAGTGTTAAGATGATCATCAACATTTTGTTTCCATGAAAGCATGTCTTAGTCTAGGTTCCCCTAAAAAGTAAAGGCTGAAACAAGGGTTTTCATGAAGGCGATTCATTTTGGGAAACTGGCGCCAAGGAACTGGGAGAAGTGAAACAGAGAGGGAAGTCAGTCCATGTCCCTGTTATGCAGCTGGCCATGCTGTGAGCACCTGGGCTCCATCTGGCTGGGACACCAAGGAGCCATGTGGAATGCACCCCACGGGGCAGAAGAGTGGAGCATTTCTCCACTGGAGCCCATCCCCCATGGGTCAGGGGTTGCTGTTCTCTGAGGAATTAACCCCCTTGTACCTCCAAGTTTGCACATTTGTCAGAATGTGCTGTGCGACCACAGCAGAAAAGCCCCAGGGCTGAAAGTAGGAGATACGGGAGGGAGGCAGCTGAGGTGAGACGCTCTCAGGTTACCCTTGCTCCACAGCTGGTTGCTTTAGAAACAGCTGGAGTCAAAAAGTGGCCAAGAGAATATGAGGGGGACACAAGAGGTATCCGATACAACATACAACAATTTAAAAACAAATAATTATATTACAGTACTAATTCTAGTGAGTAAAAGCCCAAAATTTCTATTTAAAACATTTTGTTTTGGTTTAATGTACGTATGGTACACACATCTCACTTGTACAAGCTCAATGATTTTCAAATATTCTTTCATATTCTACTGTTGATTTATTTTATACAAAATGATTTCATTGTAATTATTATTAAGAACTTTAAAACTTCACTTGGGAGGGGGGGCTTGTTCTGATTTGCATTAAGGTGCCTATGGACTAGCACCTGGGCCTCTGAACAACAGTGCGGTGTGTCCTCACAGGGTAGAGTCAGACACTGCTTCACCCAACTGGGTGAGGCTTGGAAAAATTGTGGCTAAAGTGACTATTTTTTTGAAACCTTACCTGGGAGAATGTGCCATTTTAAAGTCCTTACAATAAGAAAGGAACCCCTTTAGGGGTGCTTGGGTGGCTCAGTCAGTTAGGTAGCTGACTTCAGCTCAGGTCATCATCTCATGGATTGTGGGTTTGAGTCCTATGTCAGGCTCTGTGCTGACAGCTCAGAGCCTGGAGTCTGCTTCAGATTCTGTGTCTCCCTTTCGCTCTTTGCCCCTCCCCCGTGTGTGCACGCTCCCTTTCTCTCAAAAATAAATAAATAAACTTTAAAAAACTTAAAAAAATTGAGGGAGACCTTCTTTAGAGCAAGAAAGGCTGTATGCTTAGTTTTGGGAACATTCAAATTCCTTCCTTCCTCCTTGACCATCTTGAAGGTGTCCCCACTAGAGAACATTTGGAATTACAGAATCTAGAATAACTAACCAAAGCATGGACCAGAGGAGGGCTTCTCAACCTAGATATGATTGAAATTTGAGGCCAAATAATCCTTTGTTGGCAGGTGGTTGGTAGAGCTGTCCGGTGCATTGTAACAAGTTTAGCAGCTTTCCTGACCTCTACCTACTAGATGTGAATAGCAACTGGCTCACTTCGCTCCCCAGCCCATATGACAACCCAAAATGTCTCCAAACATTGCCAAATGTTCCTAGGAGGCTAAATAGCCTCCATTTGAAAACCATTACTTTAGAGAGTGAAGGATTCGTTTGCACAACTAATTATTTCTCTCCAATATTCTTTCCACAAGCTCTGCACATTTTCAATGCTTTTCTTAAAAAAAAAAAAATCAGATGGTATAATACTTCCCTGGTAGGGAGGATTCAGTGAAAATCACAATATAGGGGTCTGCCTGACAAGGAGGCCATGCCAGCATTTGAGAGCTGCTAAGTGGAGGTCTGAGAGGGGAGTCAGGAGATTCAGTGACTAACAACTTCACACCGAAGATGGCAATGGGGAGGTCTGTAGTGCCCAGTGTGTCAACATCAAAGGGAAGCCATGATGTGAGCATTCATGGGGACCCTCTGTGAAGCTACCACATCTGACTGCCACCATAGCCACTTCCATGATGTCCTAAGAAAATGGCTTCTGCTTCACTTCTGCCTTTCAGATCTTATGTGACTTCCCCTATGACAAACTCTAATCCTGCAAACCACATAAGGTAGGGGATTCTGGAAAATGCAGTTCTCAGCCTTATACAGGAGCAGTGGTGCCGAGATCCCAGAAGAGTTCACCCCTTTGTCAACTTGGCATTCATGCAAATCCCTTCCACTAATCAGTCACTAAGACTGATTTCTGAATGAAGATAGTAATAATAAAACATTCTCACCTAAAATGATGCAACTCTTCTTAGTACATCTAAAGATGTGTTAACTCCCCACCCTGCCCTCCCCCTAAAAAAGAGGAAACATGAAGTCTCATAGGTCATTTTATCTGTCTCTGGATATTAACTCATCTGGCTGGGTCACTTTCCCTTTTTGCACCCCGTACCTTAAATATGGATATGTAGGATTAACCACTATTAATATATGTACTTCATGTTAGCCAGCAAAAGAATGGGAGGGGGAAACAGAAAAGTTAACATATGTAAAAAAAAAAAAAGCAAGGAAATAAGAAAGCAAATGGTTCTCATTTTGGCAACTGGTGGCGTGGTTGTAGCTGGCATATGGCTTCTTTCTCTATTACCCATTCCTTAATCTTCTTTATGTTTCCCTGTCTGGTGGGATAACTCAAACCGTCATACTTGAAGAGCCTATGTCATTAGATTGTGCTGATATTTTTCATGCACTTTTGCCATGAGACATGGGAGCATTAGGAAACATCCAGAAAAACTCCTGAGTCCTAGAAAGACTCCTCTTTGCCCCTCAGTCTGTTCGGGCTGTTGTAACAAAATACCAGAGACTGGGTGGGTGGCCTATAAACAACACTTACTTCTCACAATTCTAAAGACTGGGAAGTTCAAGATTGTAGCACTGGCAGATTTGGTGTCTGGTGAGAGCTTACTTACACATTGAAGGTGGAAGGGCCCAGGGAGCTCTGTGGAGTCTCTTTGGTAAGGGCACTAATCCCATTCATGAGGGCTCTGCCCTTAGGACCTAATCACCTCCCAACAGTCCCATCTCCTAATACCTTCACTTTGGATGATTACTTTCAACATATGAATTCAGAGAGGTGGGGGCACAAACATTTAATCTATAGCAGCCACCATTGTATAGTAATTGCTCCAGTGAGTACAGAATGCAGTACTTTGTGTCCATGGATGGAAGTAGTTTTCCTTTGGGAACAAAGACTTCTATGTCAAAGAGCCCAAAGCCACAGGGAAGGAAACAAAAATGTTGCTAGTGCATCATTAAGGGTATTAGTGATATGAGCCACTTCTATTTCCTCCCTTTGATTCCTGGACCCTGGATTCCTGGCTATGGGAGAAACAGTACCACACATTGGTTACTGAGTTAGAGCATATACCCCAGTACCCCATTCTGTAGGACATTACCCCAGTCCTGCAAAGGCTTGTTATTCACCTGGTGCCAAAAATTAGTATTCAAAGGCCATTCTACTGTTCTATCAAGTCCGCCATTTCAGATTGATGGGAACATGGTCAAATCAGCAAATTCTGTGAGCTTGAAGGATTTTCCAGGGCAGTCCCCAAAGCTTTACCTTTTCTTACTCAGACCATGAATTGGGAACCTAAATCCTGGGCTCACCATTTTCTTTTTTTCAGATTCTTCAGCACAATTACAAGTAGTCAACTAACCCCACTGTCCTTATGATCTTTACTTCCAATGTAATGTTCTACTGCAGCAGCTCTTTGGCGACCTGACTTTCTTTTTACAGATATCTAACTTCAGAAGACTACAAGTTATAATAATTTAATATAATTTAGATGTTTTGCTGCTTTATGCCACAGACTACTATAATGCAGCAGTGGTGTTGTTAACATTCTTAATTCTAATATTAGTGAGAGAATTTCACATTCCCATTTTAAGGATATGTTCCCCTGAACTACTAGTGGCTTCAGTCAGGAACACAGAGCCTTTACAAGAATTACAGAAATAAAAGGTTTAACATAGGTGTTAGACTTATGCAAATCTGGGGGTAGTGGTGGGACCCAGGTTCTAGAGGGAGAAGTTGAAGGGTTGCTTATTATTCTACCTGAAGCACAAGTGGGAAAGATGAGCTTGTGGGAAAGTCTGAGAGGCTGCATTCATCTAGCTACTGAAGTGAGGCCGTGGAGTAGGAGCCCATGGGGAGACCTACAAAGCCACTACATCTGTCCAAACTGCCTGGTGATGCTGTCACCATAGCTGATCACCATGCCTTCCCAGTAACAATGGCTTCCCTTTAGCTTCTCCCTTTGAAAATTTGCATGGGTCCCACTCATCAGCAGTCTTCACTCTTCTGAAACCATTCCAGAAACTGTATACTGGGAAGTATAGTTCCAGCCTGAAACAGGGGGGATAGTGCCAAGTTGACAGCAAGATAATCCATCACAGTGTCCCACAGTGGGGAATTGGTTACATAAATTATGGTATAGCCATATAATAAAATCCTATGCAGCCTGTATCAGGGTTCCACCAGAGAAATAGCACCAGTAAGAGATACATGTATTAGGAGATTAATTGCAAGGAATTAGCTTACGTAACTATGGGGGCTGGTTAGGTAAGTGAAATTTGTAGGGTAGGCTGTCAAGGAAGACAGGCTGGAACTCGGACATGTCCGCAGGTAGTTTCTTCTCCAGGGAAGCTTCAACTCTGCCCTTCAGGTTTCCAGTTGGTTGAATCAGGCCCACATAGATTATCTAGGATAATCTCCTTTACGGTTAACTGATTATGGACTCCAATTATATATACAGAATACCTTCATGGCAATATCTAGATGGGAGTTTGCTGAATAGCTAGGGGCCATAGCCTAACCACATTGATGCATCAAGCTGACCAACCCATGGCCGTTTAAAAGAATGAAGTGGCTGGGGTGCCTGGGTGGCTCAGTTGGTTAAGTGCCTGACTAGATTTTGGGTCAAGTCATGATCTCAGGGTTCTGAGTTCAAGCCCCACATCAGGCTCCATGCTGACAGTGTGGAGCCTGCTCAGGATTCTCTCTCTCTCTCTCTCTCTCTGGCCCTCCCCAGCTCATCCTCTCTCTCTCCCTCCCTCTCTCTCTCTCTCTCTCTCTCTCTCAAAGTAAATAAATAAACTTAAAACAAAAGAACGAAGTAGGTTGATATGTATAATGTGACAGTTAATAATGCTCTAGAAGAACATTTATTGATACAGAAGAGTGTTCACAAAATATTAAGTTGAAAAAGAAGGTTTTAAAATGATATACAGAGCATTATTCTCTTTGTGTAGAAGAATGTCTATTTAAGCATAGAGAAAATAGACCAAAATAGCATATGTGAATGTTCAGAGCGGTAATTACCGAGTACAGAGAGAATGGGTGCTGAAAATATTCTCTTTTTTCCTTCGTGTATTTCCTAAATTATTTACAAATTAAGTAATGGAAATTAGAGAACAGTGGGCTCCTCCTAAGCTGAGGGAGGGCCTTCCTCTCTCCTCCCCACTCTCTCTGCCTTTCCTTCCCTATCTACTTATAGACACCAAAGTTATTTGCAAAACAGGAAGCTCTCAGGTCTTAGAATGAAATGCTTCCCTCTTATTCCTTTCTTTAACAAGTAGGAGGTGGATGCTGTGGGTAAGATTCGAAAGCAAGCGTTTAATTTAAAATACACAGTGGAGAGAACCTTTAATATAATATTAATTCCTCCTGCAAATTAGTGAGGTTTAATAACCATGTGAGCCATCGGGAATCCTGGTGTGACTCAAAATGACATCTGCATTAATGGTCTAATTAATAATGTATATGTTAATAAGAATCTCATTAAAGCCAGGGTACAATTATCAATGTACGGTGCAATTCCTTAGCATCCGTGGACCAATGTAGTGCTCTGGTGATTCCAGTTGCAATTTCCAATGATAAATGGCCTTTTAAGTCTCATTAATTGATTAAGGAGGCAGCGATTAGTGTAAAAACTCAACTCCTTTGGAAGTACAAAAACTACTGGTAAGACCATGATGATTACAAATCAGGAAGAAGCGGGCCAATTCAGGGCAGGCAGCGGGGGGTGCAGAGTGAGTGATAAGAGACAGCAGACAGGTGAACCAAGCCCACTCATCCATGTCCCCACTGCACCCCAGGCCTGGGAATTTGACTCTGCTGTTCTCAATATTTTCATAAGAATTAAATTAACACTGATTCATTTTTATAGAAAAAAATGTTTTTCAAGACAAGCACCGTACAGTTCATTGATTCCTTCGGTCATTTTTCTCTTCAATTTAGTTGATCTCTTCTCACTCTTACTGACATTATTTCAATCAAGGCTGTTCTTCATCAAGACTTGTGTATCCATCAAACTTTTTTTTTTTTTTTGTAACTTGACTCATGATAACATCTGCCATTCGGGTTTTTCTTATATTGGCCACTATTTAGACCAAGCCTGAGTTTCCCAAGCCATATTTAGCAAATCAATGTCAAGAAGATTTGATTTTTTAGTCAATTTTTAGTCAATGAAAATTTCGACTCTGTGGGGTTTTACCCCTTGTCAAATGTATTTCATGCTGATTATTGTCACAAATCATCTTAGTTGTACATTGGATAAATGACTGAGAGCTTATATTTATTTTAAGCTAACCCGTGGGAGAAAAAAATGTTAGCATGTTTGTGAACCTGAGGCAGACACTGGGGGAGAGGGGAGAGGAAAGGAAGTGGAGGAAGGAGAGTGATAGACCCAGAGAGGGAGACACAGAGAATGGAGACAGACACCAAGATGTTGTAGCAGTTCTAGCTATTGGCTGCTCTGCTTTTGACTTTTCTTCGGGGTCAGACATCTGCCGCTTCTCTGCTTACCTAACCCCATGGTACCTGAGCTCCTGCTCTGAGCTGGACCCTGTGCCATGGGGAGTGGAGTAATATAGGGGGTCTGCCCTCAAGGGGGCCAGGCATGGAGGCCAAGGGTGCTGGGCAATGGAGGTAGCAATCCAGGGTGAGGGAGCTACTCAGATGTGTCTCTGTACCCCCAGCACAGGGTTTGCCCAGAGAACATGCTCATAAACGAAGGGACCTATTCTCTTGTTAACATGCATTTATTGAAACTTTACTACGACCCAGGCACCACATTACAATATGAGGGTGCAGCTGCTGAGCAAGCAGTGCAGGGGGAGGATGAGAAGAGGCTAAAAGGAAACAAGCATGTTGAACATACAAACTCAGATTTTTTAAAAACGAAAGTAGGCAGGAATTTAGTAATTAATTTTTAACACTGAATCCAGTGCTGCTACACTAAGGGCTTGTTTAGAAGGCAAGGAGCACATGGCACAGGTGAGCAGAGTGCCTGGTGGGGTGATGTTTGATCCCATATTTGCAATGGTTTCTTCTTTCTCAACTCTTGGGTCTGTGTGCCCAGAGGTGTTACTCCATCCTTCCTCTTGGTTTCCTCCCTTGGGAGGCAGTGAGTGGTAGGACTCAGGAAGCTCTGGCTCTGGCTCTGCCCCTGAGTGCTCTCTTCCCACTAGCTGTGGGCCTCAGTTTCTCCATTTGTAGTTTTACTCTACGCAGTGCCACTCCTCATGGGGTCACCAGTCCTTACCACTGGGAAGTGCCGGCTTGACCCTGCTCAGAGTCTGGGGCTCTGCCCATTCATCTTTGACCCCTGGAACCCAAGTCCTGCCCACTTAGGGATGGTTCCAGATAATTGAGACAGCTCCTTGGAAGAGAGCCCACTGGGACTCACAATCTCACATTCAGTGAGGGATTTCAGGTCCTCTTAAATTCTCCCTCCTTCATTTACTTGCCCACTTGTCCTGCTAGGATGATTTCCCTAGACTGTATCAGAGTGGGGCTGAGGTCTTTCTGTTGAAGATCAAACCAGGTTCCTGGAGTCTGCAGAACTGCCTGGGTCTGTGTACAAAGGTTGACCTATTCATGTCACAGTGGGGCTCATGAGACGAAGACCTAACATTATTAGGCACTTGCCATGTGTCAGGGTCTGTGTCAGGATTTTTAAATGTCATAATCTCAGCTACCCAGAATTGGATTTATTATTCACATATTTCTCATGAAGGAACTGAGGCTCAAGGAGTTTTAGTGGCATGTTCAAGGTCTGCAAGTACTATCTTGGCCTTGCTTCTCATGGCCCCAAGAAGAGTCTCAGGGTCTGCACAATGCCAGATCTCTATTGGTCCAGAGGCATTGTGAGGCTCAGAGAGCTTCACCAAGCGATCACCTCCAGGGAAAGTGGGGGCCTCTGTGCTAGTGGGCTCTGGGCAACAGTCCAGGCCTTACCCTTTCCGTGCTGGAGCCCCATCAGAGAGAGATCACCAGAGTCAGTCCCTGCAACCCGCAGATTTCATTAACACTATAAATCCCCTTGACTGCCAGACAGATCTTATTGTCTGAACTAATGCAAAAGGAAGGGCCCTAGGAAGTGATCTGGTTCTGCCCCTTACTGTTCAGAGAGGGAAAAGGCACCTACCCCACGTCACATCAGGGCACTCCTGGACCAGCCTGGCCCTGTCTCCTTTTTTCCATGACTCAAAGGTCAACAAAGGTCTGGCTCCAGAGTAATGAGGGCTTTGCTTCCTTTCTGGTCCTTACTTTAACTTTCCCTTTAAGAGTCACTTTCTGCTTTCCCCTTGTAAGAATTTCACAGCAATTCACACACCCTGAGGGATGAATGCATAGCAGATTGCTAAAGCTGGGCTGTAATTATCCATCCTTCTGCTCCGAAGGAGGAATTCACTTGCACAAGGATTAATGCTGCTGGGGCTCTCACCCATGCTAGTGTTTCTCAAGCATGTGCTCTGACCTGGGTCTTTGGGGGCCCTGCATTGTGGGGCACAGAGAGAACTCAAACAGTGCCATCCCTAGGAGTTTCCAGTGCAACAGAGGACTGGAGATGGCACCACAAGTAGCTAGGAGCAGAGGGAGTATGGCAGGTGTTGAGGTGCAGACCCTTAAAGCCCCGCGTAGATTCCAGTGGCATGTGGACAATGCCAGTGGCAGGGGTGGGGCTTGGGGCAGGTGTTTTCATGTAGAAATTGGCACGAACTGAGGTGTGGAAGTGGGAATTGAAGAGAGGGGTTTGGCTGTGTAAGAAGGTGAGCCAAGGCCTAAATACCTGTGACCTTGGCCTTGCCCAGAGGTTGTAAACAAGCTGTCTCAGAACAGACTGAGGCCTCTGATGAGTTTTTTGTATTTTTGTTTTGTTTTTATTTTTCATATTTTGTATATGTGACCAACTTTGGAAACCAGGAGCTTTCATGTGAGAAATGGGTTTCCAACTTGTTAGAAACATCCAAAGAACTGGCAACCTTGGGCCTGTCCTTTTGCCTGGCAGTATGACTGGTGTGTATTTGGGGATGTGCATTTTCTGGGGACAGGGTATGTGTTTCCATTGGATCTCTGAGAAGGTCATGGGCCCTCCAAAAATTAGAGCCACAGTTGAAGAAGAATATTGAATGACATGGAAATTGTGCATAAAAGAATAAGTGGGAAAAAGGTACAAAGGAATAACTATTGAAGACATTTTAGAAAAACATATATTCATAGAAACATTAGTTACTTCTGGGCAACGTGATTAAAGGTGATAAATTTAAATGGTTAATTTTCTTTCCTTTGCTTGTCTCCATTTTTTACAAGGAATATTTAAATAGGAAGAAAATCATTTTATGAATTTATTTTTAAAGTAGATCTGAGCTAGTCGATGGTGTTTAAAGACTCAGTTTCCCAGCCACATATGGGAAGAGACATTGACTCTCAGTCTGCTGACCTGGCCTTTCCTGCCCTAGGTTACAACTCTCCAACCTTGTCTTCTCTTCGTCTCTGTCAGGGCACTTGGGAACCTCTGTCCCCTCTGCACTCTCTGGGTGTTTGGTGGTGACATATGTCTGCCTCTTCTCCCATTTCTCTTTCCTACTAAGCCCGCACTCATCCTTCTAGGGTGAGACAATGCTAACTCCTTCACGAAGCCCTCCCACCTCTTCTTCCAAAGGGGTTGTTTGTAAAGTAGGTGTCTGACTCTGGCACTGGATTCTGGGCCTCTAGAGGGCGGGCAGCATGGCATATTCATTTGTCGGCTTGTCCATTGAGCCCCGTGTGTAGTATAGGATCAGAAAAATGCTTGTTGGAGTCAACTGACTGGAAAGGAAGAGAAAAAAAATGAGGGCTTTAGTTGGAAAATATGGATTAACGTCCCTGCCCTGACTCATAATGAGAGCGTGACCAATCATGGACAAGTCTTAGACCCATTTGTCTATTTATCCATCTATAAAATGGTCACACAGACCTGCTCTGAAGACTAAACAAAATGATGTGTGTGGAAGTTCTTTGGAAACTATGAAGTGCTAAATTATTGATAATTCTGTCACTCATGTCCATTCCTTTAAGGCAGCCCTTCCCGAATATTCTTGGTGGTGTAGACTGACTCAGTTAAGGTCACATTCTGAGTCAGTGGTGGAGCTAAGACTGAAATCTAATCCTTCTGTATTATAGGCCATTCACTGCCCTGTTACAATGTGTTGAAAGAAATTAGAAATTGCAGCCAGGAGATCATCATTGACTTCTCTGTGCAGATGTTGTGGTTCATTTGCTGCTGGGGAATAAGAGAGGCATGGTTCTCACTCTCACTGAGCTGCCTCCAGCCATTGCCACATTGCAGCTATTATCTTCCCTGCCCAACTTAGAAGCAGGTGTGTAACGTCTGGTTTAGCCTCTATTTGCTCTCTTCTTTGAGTCCTAAGTAATCCTTGTCAGGTACTGAACTGAGGGATGTAGTGGGGGGAACCCTTTTGCCCTGTGACTACAGTGGGATGGGCAATGAGGACTCTGCTTAGAGGTGGAGAAGAGTGAACTGGCACAGGACACACTCAGTCAGGCCTGTAAACTGGCAAACCCAAAGGAGCCAAAGATAGAGAAGATGCCGGGTAGTGGGGAATGTGCCTCCAGGACTTGTGCAAGACTTGGATGTTGGACACCATCACCCCAGCCCTTGACAAGATGTGGTAAGTAAGCAGAGGGGCATAAAAAGTTTGGATATTTTGAGGCATAAATTCTGCACAAGTTAGACATTGCATGCCCAAGGGATCCCTTAGTTCAGAAGCCCCAGCTTTGTAAACATGAGAGAAACCACCTGGCCTTCCTGAGTCTCCCTTTCCTTTATCTGTGAGACAAGAGATTCCTTCACGGAACAAATACTTATTGAGTAACTACCATGTGCCGAGGAAACCCCAGTGAATAAAATACATGGGATTAGTTAGTTCAGGTTCAAGTGTGATGGCCATAATTCCTGCCCTACCATCCTCCCAGTGAGGAGGTGGCATATGGGAAAGCTTTGTAAACTGTGGGGCCTCTGTGAGAGGCTGTGGTCGAGCTCTGCCTGGGCCCGTAACTCAGTTGGTCTCTAGCCATCCAGAAAACTGTGTTCCTCTAACAGTTAGATAATTGAGGATAATGTCAGGAGGGAAGAGACTTAAATTAATGAGGTTCTTCCTCATGCTTCAGTTCCCTTCTAAACTTTGAGTTGAATTAAACTGGTAAAGGCCACAAGTTTGGAGCAAGAATTAGCTGTAGGTCTGTTGATCACAATCTCCTGCTGTCACTCATTCAGTATTCTGCACGTATTTGGTGAATACCTATTGGGGATACAAGGTGGACGTGGAGGGTGCTTATAGGGCCATCACAGTCTAGCTGGGAATCAATTAGAATATCCCCTGATAAAGGGCAGGAGGGGGTGGGGAAGGTCAGGTACTGTCAGACCCTTAACCTGGGCTTGGGAGGGGGTGGTCGGGGAAGGCTCCTTGTAGGAAGTAAACTCTGAGCTGAAGCCTGAACTTTGAGTAGGTGAGAGTGGAGGGTGCAGGGCAAAGACCACCATGAGCCATGCCTCGAGGAGGAGCTAGAAGTGCTGAACTGAGAAAAGAAGAGCAGGTATTGCTGCCCAAAGAAACTATTGTGCAAAGACAAAAACATGTATGTGTATTAGAGAAGGGCCAATCTCCAATTAAAAAAAATTTTAAAAATATTTATTTACTTTTGAGTGATTGAGAGAGAGAGAGAAAGAGAGAGAGCATGAGCGGGGGAGAGGCAGAGAGGGAGACACAGAATCTGAACCAGGTTCCACATTCTGAACTGTCAACACAGAGCCTGATGCAGGGCTCCAACTCATGAACCGTGAGATCATGACCTGAGCCGAAGCAGGATGCTTAACTGACTGAGCCACCCAGGCACTCCTACCCATCTCCAATTTAATAAGCAGAGAAACCAAGGCCCAGAGAGGTCTTAAGCTTTCTCAATGGTAAAATTGAGGTTACATGACCTAAATGTTAACCAAGACCCTTTAAACTCTAATAATCAAAAATATTTTGGTCCCAGGAGATTGTTCATATTCCCATTTACTTTGAGGGAATTGAAAGAACAAGTGACTGGACTAAGGCCCTATAGTTAGTGGCAGAGGCAGGATTAGAATTCATACCCCATATACTAAAATGTCGTGTGAGTTCTACTATGTAGGTTGCCTTCAACACATATCCTAAAGACCTCTGAAGCTCTCTCCACAATAGCCCTCAGACTTTGAAACCCATTAGGACCACCTGGGTAGGTTTCAAAAATCCAATGCCCATACAGAACCCAGGGAATTATCCAAGTCTCTGGTAGCAGGACCCAGCCATCAATATTTTTTTTAAAAAAACTCCAACTGAGCCCAGTGTTCCCATGCTGTGTCATTTGGGGATCTTGTTAAAATGGTGCATTTAAAGAGACTTCCTCTCAAGCTCTCGATTCTGCACTTGCATGAACCTGAGAGGAAGTGTCTCCTTAAGTTTTGCTCCCTAGTCTTCTTGCTTTGCTCCAGTCTGAACTTACCCAGGACCCTGTCCTCCTTCTCCACCCCCATACTGCCCTCCCCTAAGGCTTGCCCATCGTAGAATCTTCAAGTTGTTTAGATTCCATTCTGTTTCCTTCCAGAAGGCAGTTGCCCTCTGCCTCGTCAGCACCATATCCTTAGGCTCCACTCCCCCTTCCTAGGGACAAGGTAATTTCCTAAAACAATGGTTTTCATAATGTGGTCCATAACTAGCAGCATTAGCAGGGTCTGGGAACTTGTTCAAATGCAAATGCTCAGGCCTTAGCCCAGATTTGGGAGTAGGTCCGTCAGTTGCTGATTAAACAAGCCCTCCAGTTGACTGTAATGCCCCCTCAAGTGTGAGACCCACTGTGTGTGTGTTGGGGGGAGGAGTGTCAACAGTTTCTGGGACTGGCTGGGCCCTGACACCCCATGACTGGGGCCTCTGGGCCAGTGTCCCCCTCTCCATACAAGGAGGTGGCTGTGGCTTTGCCATTTGCAAAGGCTCCTCCAACCCTGACTCAGAACTTGGGATGTGCTTGCCAGCTTTACTCCACTCCACCGCGCAGTGCCCCTGGCAAAGGGCTCTCCCTGGACTGACTCCTGGGGCGAGGCTGTGCATTGCAGTTTCCACTGTCTCCATGGACATCATTAGCTGAAGAGTGTCCTGACCAAGAAGGTCTGACTTAGGAAACAGTCTTAACAAAGAGAAGGATTTCAATGGCTGGCAGCAAGTGAGGTGCCGGGAGCTGTGGAGGAAGAGCTCCACAGAGGCCTGCAGCTAACCCTGCCAGGGTCAGGAAGGGGTTTGGGAAATGTAGGTTCATGTGGCTGCAGGCAGGGGTAGCTCCAGAATGCCTCACCTAGACCAGCCAGACCCATCTCTTCTCAAGTCTTGCATACATAGAAGGCATGGCTTCCAGTGACCTGAATGCATTTATGCATTCACTCACTCAGCAAACAGCCCCTGGGCACCTTGCATGCTTGGACCAGCTGTGTGTGTGAGGGGCGAAGAGGAGAAAGGGGGAAATAGAAAGAGGAGCTGGACACAGGGACACAGGCCCTGCCCCCTAGACTAAGAGGGAGACCTCATGATAGCCAATGTTTATGGAACATATGTTAGCAGTATTCTGTTTTACCTGTGTTTACCCATGTACCTTTAATTCTCACAGTGCCTTATAGTAATAATGCTTCATTATTAACAATATAAGACCTCTCAGAATACTCATTTACAGATGAAGAAACCAAGGCCCAAAAAGTTAGGTAACTTGCCTAATATTAGGTACAGAGTCAGGATGGGAACCTGGGCAGTCTGGCTCCTGAACCCAGGTTTTTAGCTATCAGGCCTTCTCTCCCCTCCACAGGGAGAGTTCACCATGAATTACTGTGTTCAACAGCTGGACAAGCGCATAGAGAGTCCCTGCCTGGGGATGTGACATATAGATCCCCCGCTTTCAGCCTCGGTTTCCTCCTCTGTAAAGGTTAATAATTCCTGAGTGGCCACCCTCCTCCCGAAGCCAAAGTGAGGATTATAGATGATGACTGCATCCAGTGCAAATTCATTTATAATTTATTTTATTTTATTTTTGAGAGATATAGAGACAGAGTATGAGCAAGGGAAGGGCAGAGAGAGAAGGAGATACATAATCTGAAGCAGGCTCCAGGCTCTGAGCCGTCAGTACAGAGCCCGACGCGGGGCTCGAATTCACAGACCGTGAGATCATGACCTGAGCCGAAGTCAGCCGCGCAACCAACTGAGCTACCCAGGCGCCCCTCCAGTGCAAATTCAAAGGTGAGGCGGTGGCCCTAGGTGACAGAAGAGGCTTCTTTTCACCTGGGCTCCCCCACCCCAAATAGCTTGCCCCAGGCTCTTTGCAGATAAGAAACGTAAAGCTCAGATATAAGTATCTCATCCTGGGCACAAAGCTCAGGTTGTCTGGAAGAGAAAGAGCTCAGCAGAGACTCCTCTCTCTGTTTTACAATATGCTCAAAGTTTCTCAATAATAGAATAATTATAGATGCGATAAGAAATGCCTAGAGGACAGAGTCAGGATGAGTCTGGATGTCTGTGTTTGATGTCTGCACTCTTAACCCCTATGCGATAATATGTTCAGGTTAAGGCTGACCCTCATCAAGCTGGAGAGCACTGGTGATCTCTTGGTGACCCCTCACAGTCATCATGGGGAGTTGGGGGTGTAAAGCCTGGATGGGCCAGGGAGTTGGCTCTGGTCCTGCAACCTTGGAACAGGCCCCAGGGAGTTCAGTTTTCTACCCCTGCCCCAGCCAAGCTGAGTGGATCTGAGAAGAATGGAGTCTGGTGGCCATAGGTGGTCAGCCCTGCTCGTGGAACATTTGGGTTCATTCAGGGCCTAGAATCAGCTTAGAGGCCAATGTTAGTGCTTGATTTTGGTCCTATCAGTTAGCATGAGGAGGCTGGAGGTTCCTGGAAGAGTGGTAGGGACATTTGTAAGGAAGCAGGGGCTCCTGGAACAAAAGGGATAAAGACTAGCCCTTCCCCTTTGAATGTTAGTTACAATCACTGAAGCATATTTGGAAGGGTCCAGACCGAGGCCACATGGTAAGGATGAATGGGGAGGAGGTCTCTCAAGAGAAAATTCACCACGAAGGGAGGGTGATAACATCAGCAGGCTGGCATCTGCACTGGGACAAAGGATGGGAAGGGACACAGACCTGATCAGGTAGGGTCTGGGGTGAGCAGTGCTGGGTCTTATAAATATGAACATTAACCTGCCCTATAATTTAGCAAGTCCAGTCTTAGGTATTTACCCAAGACAAATGAAAACATGACCTCCAAAAGACTTGTTTAAAAAAATTCATAGCAGCTTTATTCACAAATGGACAAAAACTAGAAATATTCCAAATGTCCATCAAAAAGAGAATGGACAAGCAAATGGTGGAATGTCCATATCATAAATAGAATGCTGCTTAGCAAAAAGAAGAAACAAACCATGATGCATAATATGGGTGGGTCTTAAAAACTTTGGACTGAAAGAGCTGCACAGCAAGACTCAATTTATATAATGCTCTAGAACAGACAAACAATGTTCTACTGGAAAAAATTCAGAACAGTGTTTGCCAGGGGGAGGTGGAGGCATTGTAGACGACAGGAAAAGGTCACAAAGGAAGTTTGTTAACGTTCTATATCTTGATGGCAGTTTGGATTACACAGGTGGATGAATTTGGCAAAACCCATTGAATAGTAGACTTAAGATTTGTGTATTTGAGTACATGAAACTTTACCTTAAAAAAAGTCTGTAAACAAATATGGAACTTTAGTTAATGATATACACGTTGAAGCATGTCTGGGTGAAGCATATTGCTGTCTGCACCTTATTTTGAAATACATCAAAAAATAAGATAGATAGACAGATGGATAGAGGGATAGATGCATGAGAAAGCAAAGAAGGCCAAATGTTCACTTTAGTGGGTTTATGGGTATTCACTTTACTTGTTTTTTCAATTTTCCTGTATGTTTGAAAATGTTCATAACAGAATGTTGTTGGGAGGGGTGAATAACTGGTACAAATTCTCATTTTTGACTGTACTCTGACAGGCACAGTCTACGTGTGAACTATGATTCATTCAAGGATGCTTCTGTTGATTGACATTGAGATGGACATTGTTCACTGTTGGTAGCAAGGTTGCTATTATTTGGGTCTCTGTGTGCCCACGTGAGAGTATTTTCTCAGACAAACACCAAAAAGTGGCTTTTCTGGGTGAGAGGCTCTTCTTCACTTTATGGGGGGGGGGGGTGGCACAGGAGAAACCAGGTCCAGAGACAGAGATGGTTTATTCAGGCTCACACAGGAAGCCCACAGTAGAGGTGGATCTGGGCTTCTGTTCCCATGTTTTTGCTACAAAAGATAGAGTCCTCTCCTTACTTGTTTGGCCTCGAGTTGATGCCCATCTCTGCCTTAAGGGAGATGGAAATAGGGGTCTGCCTTCCCAGCGTTCGGAGTTAGGTCAGGTGACAGGGTCCTTAGAGGAAAGTGATCAGCAGGGGGAAGGCCCGCAGAGAAGGTGGCTGCTGTCACCCTCAACCTCTCCAGGGCTTCCACTCCAACTCAGAGGTGCAGCAGAAACAGATGAGCAGAGAGGAGGCTGCACATCTCCTAGCACACACATCCTCACTCGTAACCACCAACAGTAAGTCTTCAATAACTGGGCTCATGGAAGCATATTGCCGTTTTAAACAGGAAGCTATGACTCAGACCTGGAAGGGCCATCTGCTACCCAGAGGCAAGGTGGTCAGAGACTATCTCTCCACAGACTTCTGGGGGTGCCAGGGGGCCAGCAGATTTAAAGGCAGCCAGGGCCAGGCAGGTTGGGGCTCCCCACCGCTCTTAGCAATGTCTTAGCAATTCTTATAATATGAAAAGAGAGAGGAGAGGAGACCTGAGGCAGGGAGGCCCCCATGAGGTGGATGAATAACCTGGAGGAGTGAGGCCTGAGGGGTAGGGGTAGATAGGAGGGCAGATCCCATGCCATGAAGGGGGTCTAAGTAACAGGGAGCTATTTAGATGTGCAGAGGAAAGAAGGGAGGACAGGGTGCCCCAGGAACCTCATATGGACACCTGAGTGCTGTTCACCACTCAGGAACCAGTTCGGGGTGGAGAACAACAAAGGAGTCCTTTTCAGACAGAGTGTCAGAGGGAGTTCTTGATGACCAGGATAATTTTTTTTGATGCAGAAAAATAACAGATTTTAAAACCTAACCCTTTAAGTTTAATTTCAAACTTTATTATCCTCATTGTAAATCCAAATTCCCTTAAACAGTTTCACTTACAATTTATTTTATTTGATTCTTTTGAGCTTTTTAAAGTGTGTTTATAAATATGATGCATCCTGTTTTTGCTCAGAGCACTTCGTGTGCTTGATCTAACAAGCAAAACCTTTCCAAGCACCTAAATTACTCTTATGAATTTAATAAATCAAAATCATAAATATGGCAAATCTCCACTTCTCATAAACATTCCAATACTGTTTAGAAAACTAATCAAATTCTCTTACAACTTTTAATTTAAAATCACAAGTCTAAAATCAATTACTCAATTACATATTTTCAGCATAATCTCAGATATGCCAAGTTCTCTTAAGAAATCACAAACTGTAAACACCAAATATATGCAGATCATCCCTAAATTTAAATACAAAAGTATTCATATTATGGGTTTAATGGACTTCATTATTTCTGTATTTAATTTATACCTTCCAGAGGTTAAAAAGGCTCCTTTTCACAAAGGGAACTGCTTTCTCATCCCAAGAGAATTTGAAGTCTCCTCTCCAGGAACACTTATTTCAATTGAGCTGAGGTCTCAAGTCACTCACTCATGGCCATGCTGTGGTTACTACCTAAGAGGGCTTGTCTAGAGGTTGTGGCTGGCTCTGGAGACTTAGAACCATAATCATCCAGGGTGATACCTCTCATGTACTTTTTAATGTGTCCCCAGAGGATTCCAAGTCCATAATGTTCAAATTGAGTTATACTTCTAACCCAGATCCCCTAAGTGCAAGTTATACCATTACCTAAATTATTTATCTGATTTGAGTCTGCAACACCTATTCCCCACCCCACCCCACCCAACCGTATTGCATCTACTTTCATCCAGTGAATCACTTTGTTCAATAACTAATTGAATTCCCTATTTTTTCCCCTATTTTTCATTTTTGACAGGGATACTATTTATATTAAAATTTAAAATAATGCCTAACTGAATTCTGTCTGACTCCATGCCTTTGCCCGACTCTATGGTTAGTAAACTAAATTAATTTTGGGGGCATTGCATTGAAGGTGGGACAAACCAATGGATATGTAGTGGTGGCTATGGAGGTTCCTTTAAGAGAACTTTTTGGGAGGGCACAGTTGGCTATCAGTCTCCATTGCTCACCTCTGAATCCATCATGGGAATCATGTTGAGGCCACACTGCCCCAGGGCTGCTTCTAGCCACTGATCGAACACAGTTGGGGTACTGGTATTGGCCCCTTTTTTCCCAACCACATGACACCTCAAACCTTTGCTTGGGAACTCCCCATGGTGCTGGCCAATAGAACTGCATTGGAGGCTGACACTTTTCCTTCCTGACAATCCTCCTTCCCTCTCTCCTTCCATAGGTGGCAGACCTGCATCATTGCCTACTCTCTACTCCATCCCCTTTTGTCCTTCTCAGGAGTTTCTCCTAATAATTCCCTTGCACATTGAACCCTTTGTTAGTGTCTATTTCTCAGAGAACTTGAACTAACAGAGGTAGGATATGAGGAAACAGGCAGTACGATAGTGGGATTTGGGGGCCTGGCTCACTCACAGGCTGATTGTGTCAAGGAGGACCCATCCCAAATGGTGTGTGGGACACCGATTGTCTTTGGCACAAGGTGGTAACCCAACCGCTAAAGATTTCACAAGAGGTGACTTGGGGGCCTGCATATGGATAATGAGAAATTGAGGGCAATTATCAAACAGTTAAAGGTTAAGTATGAGATTGGGGCACCTGGGTGGCTCAGTCAGTTAGGCATCTGACTTCTGCTTAAGTCATGATCTTGTGGTCTGTAAGTTCGAGTCCTGCCTCGGGCTCCATGCTGACAGCTTGGAGCCTGGAGCCTGCTTCCAATTCTGTGTCTCCCTCTCTCTCTGCCCCTTCCTCGCTCATGGTCTCTCTGTCTTCTCTGTCTCTCTCTCTCTCTCTCTCTCTCTCTCTGTCTCTCTCTCTCTCAAAAATAAATAAACATTAAAAAGTGGGGGCGCCACCCAGGTGGCTCAGTCAGTTGATTGTCCGACTTCAGCTCAGGTCATGATCTTACCGCTTCTGAGTTCGAGCCCCACATCAGGCTCTGTGCTGACAGCTCAGAGCCTGGAACCTGATTCAGATTCTGTGTCTCCATCTCTCTCTGCTCCTCCCCCATCTCTCTCTCTCTCTCTCAAATAAACAAACATTAAAAAAATTAAAAAAAAAAGTTAAGTGTGAGAGCCAGAGTTCTCCTTGGTAAATTACAAAGAAATTGGTATCTTTGCAATGAAAGCAGACTTAGGACTTGATAGAGTTGTGGAGGGCCATAGATGTTTACGTGCTTAGCTAAGCTTGATCTGTTGTGCTAAAGGTCCTAGCTAGGAAAATCCCAGACTCTGAAACATGGGTGGAGACTTCTGGGTGCCATCCCCAAGAATTTTGACTGTTGACATACCCGAACTGCCAGAGCTTACAGAGGTGGCCGACTCCTCTGTAGTAGAAGCTAGCACTTCTTCCTTTCAGGAAACCTTTCACTCTCTACCTCCTGACCCCCAAGGAAACAGGAGCCCTGTCCTCAGGAGCTGCCCCCTTTTCTCAGCTAGCTGCCAGGTTGATAACTGGAGTTAAATCCCAGCATAACCATGGTGAGTCCCAAGGATGAGGTGGAAAAATTAGCTAGCACATTCCAGGGAAAGTCATGGAAGTAGCCCTGGGATTGGATTTTGAGTGTGCTTGACAAGGAGGCTGGAACAGGAGGCGGAATAAGAGGGAATTTATTGACTTAGGGGCACTTTTTCAGGACACTAACATTTCACACTCTGGCAAGGACTCCAGCGATTGAGCCAGACTCACTTCCTGGACAGCTCTTAAAAGCCTGGCAATAGTGACGGCCATTCTGAGCAGGGTGGAAACACCCATGCCACCCTGGGAGACAGTAGAAGAGGGCAGGAGGGGTCAGGGAGGTGGGGACGCTGGGATGGATCTCGTGTGAGGCCGGAAGATCCACCAGAGGGTTATGCTCCGTGGGAGGCCCCGAGGACTTGCCATTCACCAAGCCATGAGGTTTGTGCTGATAAGCAGGACCCCTGCATCCCTAGGTGGTGGCCCTCCTCTGCCAGCCAGAGCTGGCAGTGTGAAAGGTGGTCACGGGGCTGGGTTTGAACAGCCATGAGGAGCATGGGCCCTGAAGTAATAGAGGCCCGGTGGCAGCACTATCCCCCTGCAGGAGGAGGGGACCCCGTACGGTAACAATCGGTCAAGTTGAAGCAGCAGCTAAGTGGGATTGACCCTCTGGGGGGGCGGGTTGTGGAGATGTAAATAGAGCAGTGTATCTCTTATGGGCTGGATGTTTGCTCCCCAAATTCAAATGTTGAAACCTGAACTCCGGATGTGACAGTATTAGGAGGTGGGGTCTTTGGGAGGTAATGAGGTTTAGATAAAGTCAAGAGGGTGAAACCCATGTGATGGGATCTGTATCCTCATAAGAAGAGGAAGAGAGTAGAACAGACTTCCTCCCCCACCCCTTGCCCCCAACTGTGTGACAATATAACAAGACAGCTATCTGTGAGACAGGAAGGGGGCTCTCATCAGGAATCAAGCAGCTGGCACCTTGATTTTGGACTTAATATCCCAGAATTGTGAGAAATAAATGTCTATTATTTTAGCCACCCAGTCTACAGCATCTTGTTGTAGCAGCTGGAGCTAAGTTGGCATTCCTAGGGGCAAAATAGACTGTCAGCCAACCAGGGTGCTCTTGACATCTACAATCGGAAGACAAGCATAGAGGAGGAGGAGGCTGAGGATTGATGACTGCCTCAATAAAAAGGCATTTGTATTTCTCAGTTCATAGACCTGAGCCAGTTCTCATACCTTGAACCCATTGACAGAAGAGGAGGCTAGTCCTTAGGAGAAATGATCCCAAAGCAAGCTTATAGGGTGATGAGTCCCCCCATTCCTCTTCCAGGGGCTCTAACACATTTACTGAGGTGACCGTACTCTGGGGCAGCACTGCACAGTACCTGTCGATGTTACTTGAGTCTGTGGTTGTAGTGCAAAATCAGTTGTAAGCAATACGTAAACTAGTAAGTGTGGCTGGATTCCAAGAAAACTTTATGGACACTGAAAATCGAATAGTATATCATTTTCACATGTCACAAAATATTATTCTGATTTTTTTCCAAGCGCTTAAAACATAAAAACCATTTTTATCTTGCAGGCAGTACAAAAATGAGCAGTGACCCACAGCCCATAATTTGATGACTCCCGATCTAGCATGTTAACATTTGTCAACTTAACATTTTTGAGAGTCACCAACTGACTACATCTCCCTTGGTCCATGTTGCTCAGGGTCATTCCTCTTTGGAGACAAAAATATTTTCTTATGTCTTCTTTCCCATGTCTTAAATTCGCACCCCCCATCTTGTTTTTGAGTTTTCAAGAAACCTGGAACCAGTTAACTTTATAAACTCTCTACCAGAGTATGACCTAATTTTACTTTATTACGTGGAGCAGTTTTGTTTGCATTCATCCATCACAACCTTTAGCACCATCCCCCAATCCCCAAAACTACGCCCTGGGCTTTGCTTTCGATAACAAAGATCCAATAGTGTGTTTCCCCAAACAAAGCAATCATCCACTAAAGTGAATTTAGCTTTCATCTCTAAAATGCAATCACTCTGGCAAGCAGCTTTTAGAATAATACATTTAATCCCTACCACACGTGGCCAACTTGAGCCTCATCACAATTCTATGTAGATGGAGAATAAGAAACTTGAGACTTTGTAAAATCGCTTAGGAACTCCAGCATCATGCCAAACCCTTTAGTGGATGGAAAAAAACAGAAGCATAAAACAAGGGCGACTATTAGTTTTTTAATGTTTATTTATTTTTGAGAGAGAACACATGTGCGTGAGAATGGAAGGGGTAGAAAGAGAGGGAGGAAGAGAATCCCAAGCAGGCTCCACACTGTCAGCCCAGACCCCAAAGCGGGACTTGATCTCACAAACTCTGAGATCATGACCTGAGTCAAAATCAAGAGTCAGACACTTAACCGACTGAGCCACCCAGGCGCCACGCAAGTGTGTGTGGCTATTATTGTCTTTGCTGTTACTATCCTGTCTGTAGAAAATGAGCTGCACACTCAGTTGTCTTCAGAGGCCAGACTGGTCCCAGGGATAGGAAATAGGGAATGATGGGAACTGGGCCAAACTGAAACATGGACT
The DNA here is from genome assembly GCA_030068075.1 of Paguma larvata. Taxonomy (NCBI): domain Eukaryota; kingdom Metazoa; phylum Chordata; class Mammalia; order Carnivora; family Viverridae; genus Paguma; species Paguma larvata. Next base: position 32,733,396 of record CM057832.1, on the reverse strand, counting down.
TCCGTTTCAGCACATCCAAAGTACAAATATATCTCTATATAGTAGTATGCTTGTTAAATAAAACCCATCCATGAGACAGATGCACCTCTCAGGCCATCAGCTTGCAACCTCTGCATCTGTGTTTATCATTTATCTGGTTCATTCATGCACAAGGCTGTAGAGAGCAACATCCTGGAAAGTGCCCCCTGATGCTTCCTGAATCCAATCCTTTCACTGTAAAGACCAGCGAACTGAAGCTGGTGTCAGGAAAGGGACTTACCCAGAGCAATACAACCAAGCTGCCGTGGCAGGACTGGGATTTAAACTCAGTTCTTCCTGAGTCCCAACCCAGTGCTCCCCCATTCCCTGCATCCATCTCAAGGAGTTTGAAACAGGAGGATGCTAAGGGTGGCAGAGTGAAGCCTATAGCTGTTCATTCTGGCTGCATCACTTAATTAATTCACCCGCCAATTGGCTGAGCAAATGAAAAAAGTGAGTCAGCTGGCATTATGAGTAAGCGACTCCAGCTGCCTCCCGCCGGCCAGAACTGCCCTATATTTGAAGGTCAGACATCAGAGGCCCAGCTCTTCACGTGGAATTTAACCACTGGGGCCCACATGATTAAGGAAGGGAATGGATACTCACAGACTTTGGTTCCCAGGCGATCAGAGCCATGGAGCCACCTCCCTACCCTCCCACACAGGGCTCTGATGATTTAAATATCACAGCCACAGGAGCCAGACACACTTTTCAATGTCACCCCAATTAGGGGGCTTGCAAGGTTGGATGGGCCCTTGAGGGAAGCACTAGGGACGCCTGCTAGATGAGAGAACGAGAGCCCCACAGTCACAAAGACCCAGCACCCAAATGTTCTAAGGAAACTGGGAAACTTTGGAGTCCAGCTGTGCAACGGGATCTCGAGCAAATCCTGGCCCTCGTGCTGGCTGCTGCTGTTCACTGGACTGATCAGCTCCTTACCGTGCTTACTGGACTGTGTTCTAATGAGAAACAAGAGCCATAATGTAGGTGAAAATATCTTGTGAATAGGAAAGCAGTAAAGAATTTTGGCTCTTTTTAGCAAGGGCCCATGAGGTGGCAGCTGAGCAGGGAGGGCTAGTAGAAATCTTTCCTGAGGAGTAAGGTTGGGATTGCTATTATTGCCATCTAAAGGGCTCTTTCCAAGAGAGGGGAACAGTTGTGCCTCATGGGGGCCCAGAGGCGGACTGAGGAAGTTGAGTGGTACGCAGTTTGGAGAACAACAGGAGAAAGGCTTTGGTAACAGAGCTCTGCAAAGGCAGGAGGGACCAGCACAAGAGGCAATGACCTCTCTGTGGTTGGGAGGGTCCAAGCTAAAGCTGGCTGAGCATTTGCTGTAAGAGCACCGAGGCATCTGATGGCAGGGGAAGATATGCAGTGAATCACCTACAGGGTCTCTTCCAAGGCCTCATGCTCTGGATTTCAGATTTGGTCAGAGGTAGTTGGGGGTGGGCGGAGTAGGGGCAGTGGAGGAGAGGAAGTTAAACTAGGAACCAGGAGCTCTGGGTCCAGGCCAGGCTCTTCCCCATCTTGCTAGACTCTTCCCTGCCCTTTGTCCCACTTTGCCACTGGGCTCTGCAGCCTTAGAGGAATGGCTTCGCTGGGCCAGTGCATCTGGGACTCTTTTCCAGCTGCAGATGCCTTTGCAGGTGTCCTGAAATGTGCAAGGCCATACTCATGACTGGGGCAGAGTTGCTTGCCCTTTCCCTCCTGGGGACCTTGGTGGTCACTTCTTGCACTGTTGGGTTGGAGGAGCACTGTTTGGAAGCCATGGCTTAGAGACCAAGGGCCCTTCAGCTCTGGTAGTCCATGAGTTTTTAATAGGATAAAGATTGGGTTCGAGGATCAAGTGGGAAGACAGAGCCCTCTCTTCACAGATCCTTGGCTTTGTCACCTAGAGGCAGCTCTCTCACATTCCTAGCTCCCATTCCTCCCCTTTGCCCATCTCCACTGCCGTGAAAACCAAAGGTGGGAGTGTGGTTTTGCACAGGAAATGCCTTGATTAACATCCTGGCTCTGTCAGAGATGTAAGATGAAAGGAGGATGTTAGAATTATGAAAACATGTCCGTGTCCATGGGGAAATCAGTCCATTTTGATATTTGGGTTTGCAATTAGTCTGTGGGGAGCCAGAGCCCTGTGATTCCTGCCTTGTCTTAACCATCCTGGGGTAACAGCAGAGATAGCAGCCCTGACTCTGGGGTGGGGAGTGAGAGATGCAAATCAGGCTTGATAAGGCAAGCCCACTCCCTCTCAGTACAAAGCACACTTCAGTTCCTAGATTGTAACTCCCCACTTTGCAGGTGATTATCGGAAAAGCAGAGACAATCACCCCAGATCACCTATGAATTTGAATCCTGTATAGTCTCTGAGGTGGAGGTTGGAGGGGCTCCACCCAGTGCCCCTCAAAGCCCTTTACTGGTCTGTGCACTGCTCTCCTCCCCTGCCCCCTCATGTGCTTTTGCTTCCAATGTCTACACCTGTGACCCCTTCCGTGGCCTGCCCCAGGCTACCGGAAACCCTTCCCATAAGTGCAGACAGACCGAAGTGTCTGGGAGTTTAGCTTTCCCTTAGCTAATTACTGGCAGGTGTCCAGCTTCTTGGTCTTGGGACAAGACAACCCAGTGGCGTGACTTACATTCCAGAGCACCCAGTAGGATCAGGTCAAAGCCTCTCTCTGTGGGACAGAAATCAGCCTTCATGCTCGAATACAGTGCTGCCATTAGCCTTTCCTATAGAAATTCTGGAGTTTCCGCTACTGAGGCGAACTACCACAGATGGCTTCTGGGAAGAGGTGGCATAAAGGCCTTGTAAGATGAGGCATGTGCAAAAGGAGTGGCATGTGCAAAGGCGTGGAGGCCTCAGTGGGTGGGGCGCACCTTGTGGGCAGTGAGAAGACATAGGAAGGCAGGTGTAGAGGGGTGGAAAAGGCTGAAGACTTCAAGTGCCAGGGTGAAATATTTTAGATTTATGTTCTAAGCCAGTGTTTTGCCCTACATTCCTTAACAGCCAAATCCTTTAGAACACAGGACATCTTATTTCAATCCCTATTATAAAACAGATAATGAGGGCACCTGGGTGGCTCAGTCGGTTAAGTGTCTGAGTCTTGATTTTGGCTCAGGTCATGATCTCACGTTCGTGAGATGGAGCCTTGAGTCCCAAGGTTGAGATTTTCTCTCTCTTCTCTCTCTCTGCTCCTCTCCTGCTCTTTCTCTCTCTCAAAATAAATAAGCATTTAAAAAAATCATATTAATGGCTAAGAGTTATCAACTGGTTTCTATGTGGCTTACATGGATTGATTCTCTAAGTTCTCATAATATCCCTACTCAGCAGGCGGTATTTACCATACCCCGTTTACTTTGGTAAAAGGGGCAGATGGGCTTTGAACCAGGCATTCCTGGTGCTCAGAGCCCTCTGTGCTCAAGCACTGTGCTATGTTCCACTCACCATCTTTGTTTGGAGTGGGGCTGGAGGCTGGCGCTTTGCTTGCTCAGTCTCCCCTTTCTCCCATAGTGGGCCACCAGGCTCCCCCATATGACATGGTGGCTCCGGGGAGAAGGGTTTGAAACTGCTGTTCTAATCCACCCCAGGGTTTGAAGGCGGAAACTTAGTCACAGCTTAGCACTGTGTGGAAAGCGATGGATGAGAGAGGAAGGGAGAGGGTCCCACTGAGAGAAGAGAGAAGAGAGAGTGGACTAGGTGGAGGCAGGAGGCAGAGCTGGGCTTTTTTATAACTGGAAGTCAGGGGATCCCCTTTCTAAGCCCAGCTCTGCTCCTGACTCTGTGGTCCTGAACTAACAAGTCTCTGCTTCTCTCTGGGGTCTATTTCTTGATTGTACCACCATGGGGTTGGACTAGGTCAATGGTTTCCAACCGTTTCAGCAGTAATAGTCAAACACATTTGTCAGTGGAAGTCCATTACATAAAACTGACAAGAGTGACATTATTATAAATTTATGTTTCATTTCAAATGTATAAGCACTGCTTATTATAAAGTCAACCAATGAGAATAATGAGGCTATTTCAATAATAACCCAAATAATTTGAAATCGGGCATTATAAGTAATAGTTGCAACAGTATCCATATCAATATCCAATTTATTTCAGTATTTAGATTTAGTTTCACTGTATTATTAAAATCCTGTTCCACCTAGAAAAGTAGTTGCATATGGTAACAGATTTTCAAAACACTTTACCTTCCAATCCCAGGATATTCTCCAATTAAATTGATCCAGGAACTTCAAGAGGAATAATAGGCAATTATTTTGTTTCAGGGTTGAATTATTAATAATACCTAAGCCCTGCTCTCATTCCTTAAACAGTAAGTATTAAATTTGGAGAGAGATGATGAATAGGTTTCTTAGTTTAAATATTCATGGTTTGGTAGAAAAATATGTTTCAAATGCAGTTTGAAGGATGTTCAGGGTTGTCATTTAAGAAAATCTCATGCCTCAGTGCCCGTCTCTGACAGCTCTTCACTCAAACTTTCCAAACAGTCAAATTGATTTTGTTTTGCATGTTAAATCCAAGCTTTAGGATTCAGTTTTATCTAAAACACATTATCTAGAATAGTAAGCAGAGGAACCGTGGGACCATACTGAGCTCATTGGAGTTAACAGATTAAACAAGAAGGGCCCGAATTTACACTAAGCAATAGTCCAGTATGATAGTATCAAGACTTCTGGCACTTTTACCCATTCCTCTGTGACTCCTCAGTCCATCCGTGGTGCCTAGAGCAGCCTCTAACTGTGCTGGACATGAATCACCTAGGAGTGGGCTCACATGACAATGTGCTGTGTGAACTTAGGTCCGGGCCTGAATTACCCAAGGTGTGCAGTACAGTGAGGCAGGTGAGCAAACTTTCCAAGCCATGGTGCCATCTGCTTAGAATCCACCAGGAGCCCAGGCTCACCACAGAAGCTTTATCCCAAGGGTAACAGAGAATCTCACTGTGCATGTTGGCTAGCCCCCCTGGACTAAAATTTGAAAGCATGCACGGCATTTTCATTTCAAGATTTAAAATAATTTAAGATATATATTTAGATGGTGCTTGATGAAGTTAGTACAGGTCTTCTTTGGATCCTTGCAGGCATTAAAAATACGTTTGGAAACCATAAGCCTTGGCGTTGTCTCAAAGGCCCTTCCTGAGCCAACATCTGAGGGCCATCCAGCCCTCACTGAGCACTGTTTTATCCTCCCATCCTCCAACCTCCAATGTTTCCTGGCATAAAAAACCAGGCCCTCCTGGTCCTCCCCACCCCCAGCCTGTGGGATTCCCTTCTAGGAAAGTCATTACTGCCTCTCTTGGTCGTCTGCCAGCTCTAAAGTGTCTTTTTAATTGCATCTAATTTGGCCTCATCTCATTAAATCCTTAATTTAAACCGGAGCGATCCCTCCAGCTCTGGCTGCCTAATGACAAAGGGGCCCGCACACCCTTCCCCCCTCAGCTCGGCTCCCCGGCTCCCCCGGTCAGGGCTGCTCTCATTTCCAGGTGGTCTCTCTGGGAGGCTTCTGACAAGTGGCTGTCGTCCTCGCCATGCTGAGTATGGAGCTGAGCCAAGAGGGCTTCCCAGGAGCAGTAATTACTGGTAAAGGCTCAACCCTCCACCCCACCAGTGCCCCAGCTCACAGGCCCAAAGTCACTGCAGTGACAGCATCCAATTCTAGTGGTGCAAGAATAGGAGCACAGTGAGGAGAAGACACTGAAATTGAACAATAATAAACCCATGATAATTACAGTAGCTAGGACATCATACTTTAGATACATTATCTCATCAGGGAAGAAGTCACTGGCTTCATGGAGCAGGTAAGGAAATTCGAGCTCAAAAATGTAAAAAGAAAGTCCTCAGAATATAAACCCCACTCTGCCTGGCCTCAGTGGGTGGCCATCCTCGTTTCCCCAGGTCCAACCTCATCTACTGAGCTCACCTTTGGTCTTTCCTTTTCAGCCACCTAGTCAGCTCACTGCTCCCCAGGGCTTTTGCACTTGCTGTCCCCACTGTCTGAGGTGCTCTCCCCCTACGTATTTATCGCGCTCACTTCCTTTTTCCACCAGACGCAGTTCAAACCTCCTCTCGTCAGAGAAACTTTTCTTGACTTCCGCCATCATCCCTTCTTCACTCTCTATGCCCTTACCCTGTTTTGTTTTTGTTATTTTGTCACTTTTATGACTAGCCCCTACTAAATCATATATTTATCTTTTAAAAATGAGGTGCTATGAAAGCAGAGAGATTTTCTGTCCTCTCTACTGCTCTATGCCTACTACCTAGAACAACATCTGGCACATGCTAGGTCTTCAATTTGTATTTACTGCCTGATTCCATCATGGCAATGTCTAGCCATTTCAGGAGGATATACACATTCCAGCACTTCTCAACTCCAGTTATTACCAGGGTTGAGATCTCCCCTTTCTCTGAATCGATTCTACCAAGGAGAGGCCAAAAGAATATTTCCCTGGGAATAACCTCCAAGAATGCAGCCTAGAGACTCAGGGTCAGGTTCAGTGTTGAGGCTTGCAGCATTGATGTGGACCTTGGGAAATTGGTTGCTATAGAAACACCTATTGTTTCCTAGATTCTTGCCACAGAGGGGCTTCAAGGCTGCTCTGAGCTCTCTTCGCTGCTGGGATCTGAGATAGATGCACCAGGGCTGAGTGAGAATGGATTGGTCCTCTAATTCAGTCCATCCTAGGTGAGTCCCCTCACCTGCCTGAGCCTCAGTTTCCTCATCTGTAAGATGAGGTTTATCATACACACTTCACAGGGCTGCGAGGAGGATTCAGTGAGATGATGTATATAAAGGATGAGCACCCAGTTCAACAAATTCCAGGCCCACTCTTGGTTTTACAAAACTACAAGAAAACTGGAAACTGATTTTATAAAATTCAATATTTCCTTTGAATGTAGACCTCTCAAGGACTGTGAGGGTCTGAGATTTTCTCCTCCTTGAAAGCTAGCAAACAGGCCTGCCACAGTTACGTGGAGGGTGGCAGAAGACATGAGACTCCTGGAGAAGAGACAAATGACTTTATTACCCCTGGGACAGTGAGTAGTATGCACTTCTTGCTTACACCAGTTCCCTTCCTCCCCAAGTCCCACAGTGGGATCAGAGCAGCCTCAGTAGTTATTACGTACATAACGGGGGTGTGCCAGACCCAACCCTCAAGTGTAGATAGCCCAAATATTTTACAATAGCTCATATACAAGTCTGTCTTTGCCCCAGAAAGAGACATTACCTTTATTTCACTGGACAGCAAATAAACCTGTCCTCTGCCCTAGAGGGAGAAACGATCTCTATCTTCCAAGGCTGTTACCTATACAAATAAATATCCATGAAAAGAGTCTGGAGTGAAAACTGACAGCATTTCTGTTTGTAAGACATGCAGGAACATGAGATCCATGGAGAATTGTCTCCAGTAAGGCCGTGTGCAGAAGAGATCTATGGGAGTGGGAGAAGAGGTGCACACCAAGTAGCAGAGGCTCTTTTCTAGTTCTTTCCATGTTGTTTTGAGTGAGCCTGTATGACATACATTGCAGGCCTCCTCACTCCCCACCTCATCCTCCTTGGGTAAACAACACCTTCTGGATTGCTAGGTGCAGGAGGGTTCAAATGGAAGGAAAGCTGGGATGGGAAACGGAGTGCTTTCGAACCAAACTGCCTGCTAAGGGGTTGGTGCACAGCAGTGGCCATCTCTGAGGCACCTGAAGAATCTGCAGGCCTTTGCAGCCTGATTCATAAAAGTCTCCATTGTTATCTGCCCATCAGCACAGGGAGCAACAGGGAGGATAATAGGCCAGAGATGAGCAAGCCTGTCATATGTCCCCACTTTGTCTTACCATCTGCAGGCATGTGTTAGGGGAGGGGCACTGCCCACCTCATCCCCCTCGGGGAGAGAAGGAGCCCCTTCTCCCCCATTTCCTACAAAGAGGAAATGACCCCAGTTCCCCACAGTTCATTCAGCAATCATTTAACGAGCACCAGCTGTGTACCCAGGCCTGAGCCAGAGGCTGGGGGTAGAAATTAATTAGCCTTGGCCCCTGCATTGTGGCACTCTTAGGCTGGCAGGGGAGGGAGAACATGGACATGGGCACTGCACTGCAGGATCGTGAGGGCCATAGCAGAAGTAGGTGAGGAGGAGTTGGGTCCCCCCGGGGTGGGCATTTCTGAGTTGAATCTTGAAGGATGAATGGCTAGGAGGAAGGGCAGAGCACGGAAGACACGTTGGTGTAGAAGGAGGGGAGATTTGGGAAGCAGGAAACCCTTGAAAACTATGCCACACGGTTTTTCACTTTTAGTTTGCAGTGATGAGGGGCCACTAAAGTTACAGTACATCAATTCTAGTTATTTTTCATATTACTGAAGTAAAACATTCTACTAGAGAGCATTTATAAGAGATCTGTTACCAATCCCTCTTAACTCTTTCACCCAGGGAAAACTGAACATTTAGTGAATTTCCTTCTAGTCATTTACATATAGGCACCCAATCACACAAGCTGGAGCCTGAGATGGCTTATCCTTTTGCTATCCCTCATAGCCTGTATCTTCTTTCAAACTCCTGAATCAGTAAGACAAATCATGTTGCTTCACTTTTTCTAGCTCACGATCGCCGCCTCCACCTCTTCCCTACCCCTGCCAGGATGCTGGGACATTCGGACTCAGGCACTTAGGAAAGTGAGGGAGCACCTCACCCTCCCTGAAGAGAGAAGGGGATAATGGTTCCCTTCCTGGCCTGTATGTGGTCACTGCCAGCTGCCCGGTGGTCTCTGAGCCTGAGCACTGTGCAGGTAGAGCCCAGCCTCCTTGAGGGCACCCAGCCATTCCCCTCCGAGGACTACCGCCTCCTGTGGCACTTCCGGGAAAGTGGGTCTGGGCCTCAGCCCCTCGCAGCCCTGCTGGGGCATCTCCCCTCTCACAGTTAGCTCCTCTTTCCCTGCCTCCCTCGGGGAATCCCTCCAGCAGCTTAGGGTTTTGGAAAACAAAGGCCAAGTGGGAACTGATACCTGTAAGCAGCTTCTCCAGAGTCAATGGAGCGCAAAGGCCAGGTTCCTTCTTAGAACCAGGAGGGAAAAGACAGAAGAAACACAGGCAAATATATAAATACATTATCTGCCAGAAACATGCACATATAATTAAAAAACAAACAAACAAACCCAGAAGCCTCTGCCTCAATTCCATTGACAATGCAGAGAGAGCTCTCTTCCTTCCTGCAGGTGGATTAATACTCAGAAAATCCTCATCTTTCCTTGATCCTCCTGTTCTAGGGGGAGCAGGGATGGGGCTCTCCCTCCCCCACAGGCTGAAGAAGAGGCAGGTAATGAGACTCTGGGCAGCAGCCTCTCCTTCACACTTATTCCTGATAATTGGTCACTCCTTTCAAAAGCAGGTGGGTCCTGATGCAGTAATTGGCAGGGGGCAGGGCCAGTCCCCCAGGGAATGGAAAGGTGTTAATTGCTCTTCCCCTTCCCCAGGTGCATCCCTACTAAGGAGGGAGCCTTAAGTTTAAGTGATGTGCAGGAGAGGCCCCACAAATGCGAAGGGCAAAGGATTAGTGCTTCCCTCAACACCATAAAGTGAATAAGGTTGACAGGCCATCCTGAAGAACTTGCTGAGGTCCCTAGCTGGTGAGCAGGAGAGCTGGCACATAGAAGTCAGGGCTGTGAGCCTCCACAGCTGATGGCTTGACCACCCTGCCGTGTGTCTTGCTAAGTGGATCGAAGGGAGGGATCTAGCTCAGGTGACTCTCACAGCCCTTTCCAGCTGAGATCTACAAATCCGCCAACCTGGGGAACTGGAGCAGGAGTGGGCACTGAGTCTCTTTCACAGTGGGCTTTCTTTGCAGGAAGTGTTTGTTCAGGGCATTGTTCTCTCTTAATAATACTCCACACCCAACACATTTTACTCATTGGAAATTACCTTCAGTCCAGCATTTTATCAGCCTGACCCACAGAGTAATTGGAAACAGGAGGATTTCCCTCCAACAATCAGTGCTAGAGAAAATAGTTTATACCCCCGTCAGAGGGAGCTGCGGCCTGGGTCTGCAGCATGTGAAAATGCCCAGGCAGTGTTCCAGCAGCAGCTGAGCATTGGTCTTCCGTTCTGCAGGGGGAGCACCAGCCAGGTCTGGAGTGGGGCAGCGGGCCCTGCTACAGTCATCCCGCGCGCGGCCTGCAGTAGGCGGGTATGCAAAGTTGCTTGTGCATGCGCAGCTCACAGCGCCCCGAGGTCGTGGCCATCCTGAAGGATGGTCTTAGACACAAGACGCTATTCTTAGTTAGGGGCTCTGGCTCAGCTCTCCACCATCACCCAAGCCAGAGCCTTGGGGTTGTCTAAGCCTTCTTTCCTTCACATCCTCTTCCCAATCAGTGCCAGGTGCCACACCACACCCGCGGCTTCTGAGAATCTTGTTCCCTTCAATATGTTAATCATTTCAGATCTCCATAGCAGCTTCCTTGCTGGTGTTCCTGACCTCAGTTTATCCCCTCCTATCAATACTCCCTTTCAACCCAGAATAATCCTCATGAAATTCAAGTCTGATCTGACTGCTCCCTTGTCTAAAACCCTTCTGTGTTTCCCCATCATCAAAGCATGGCATGCAAGGCCTTTCAAATGCTGGCCTCTGCCTCTCTCTCCTGCCCCACTGCTCATTTCCAGCCACGTCTCTCCAAATATACTACACATTTCCCACCTCCAAGCCTTTGCTGCTATTGTTCCTGTTGCCTAGACTGTTCTTCCTCCTGCTCCAGAAGCCCGAATCCTACTTATGCTTCAAGGACCACTTCTAATGATACCTTTAAGCCTTCCTGGGAAGAATGACCCCTAGTCTTCTTATTCCAGCTTCAGAGCTTTTATGTCTGTGGTAGGGGAATAAACCTGAAATCATTGAATATATTACCATACCTGGCAAAAGGGACTTTGCCGATGTGATTAAGGATATTGAGATGGGGAGAATAGCCTGGGTTATCCAGATGGGTTCAATTACTCCTTATAAGAAGGAGACAGCAGTGTGAGGGACAGAAAAGGTATGTGACAGTGGATGCAGGGGTCAAGTGATGATGAGGCTAGGAATGCCGACAGCCTCTAGAAGCTGGAAAAGGCAAACATTGAATTCTCCTGTACAACCTCCAGAAAGGAACATAGTCCTCCTAAGACCTTGATTTTAGCCCAGTGAGACTCATGTTAGACTTTTAACCTCCAGAATCACAAGATAATACATTTGTATTGCTCTAAATCACTAAGTTTGTTGTCATTTGTTACAGCAGCCATTGGAAATTAATATAACGTCATATCGGAGGTGGTTGTTCATGTGTCTGAGTCTCTGGAGACAAAGGACACAAGCTGGGGCTGGTCCTCCCCTGTATCTCTAGCTCCCAATACAAGGTCTTCCACAGAGATGATGCTTCACAAATACTGGATGAGGGAGTGAGCAAGTACGACATTTCTTCCTGCTGGCACCAGCAGACCCACTGTGGACAGCAGGCCTTTGAGGTTTCTTGGGCTGAAATGAAATGGAATTGATTTCATTTCACACCCAGAAAGCATGGTTCCTAGTGCTACTAACCCTATCCCCTACCCTGCCACATCCAAAAACATTAATTATGTTGCCTCAAAGACACACTCCCTTGGCTATGAGATCACTTAGCCTTCCAGCCCTTGCTCACTTCTAGCAACTCCCATGTGCACCAGTAAGAAAGTTAGGCTCCAAGGCTCATGGAACATCAGTACTGCAGGAGCCTCTGTAGCCTCACTTCCCATCATTTACAGATGGAGAGACTGAGGCTGAGAGAGGGAAGGGGCCAAAGTGGTCAAACTGTGGCAATGTAGTGCCATGGGGAGAACCCAGGCCAGGCCTCTTTCACCTGCGCCTCCCAAAAACCCAGATGCTAGTATCAACATCCCCATTTTACAGATGAAGAAACTGAGGCACAGAGAAGTTACGTAGTTAGTGGTGCTGATTTGAACAGATCATTGCTCCAAAGTCTCTCCTCTCCCCATCTCTGCACTGTGCCGACAGATGGGGAAACTGAGGCCCAGATGGGTCAAGACAGTGGTAGCTGAAGAGAAATCAAGTTATGGCTCAAATTCAAATCAGAGCCCTCCAAACCCACAAGGTGGGAAGTGCCTGGGCTAAAAGGAGGCCTTGGGTGTTTGCCTTCTTCAATTAGGCTGTTTGCTTCTCTGAGTCCAGGGGATAATTTAACTAATGGTGCTGGTTTTCTGACACTATTGATCGGTGAAGATTAAATATGTTTGTCACAGTCAAGTGAACTAATCACTTTATTGTATTTCAAATACTAATTTCATCAGATAGATGTTGGGGGGTGACCCTGGGGAGGTGCAGGGAGACGAGCACGTGTGCAGACTGGGGCGGGCAACAGTGCAATCGATGCAGCCAATCTGCCTAGAGGTATCTGGGATATCAGGCTTTCTGGATGCCTGCAGCTGTGCTGCTCAGACAAGAGGAATCTGCATTTCCCCCGGCCTCCTTCATCACTGCGCGAGGCCCTTGTGAAATTTCTCAGGAGAGGCAATTTCTCAAGCATTATTGGAAAATGGTAGATGTTTCCAAATAGCTATCCTAAATCACCCCCTAGCCACTAATCCCACAGCCACTCTGACACTGCTGGATGCAAATGCTGCCGCTCTGAGCCATTAGCCATCCCGGGAACCACCAATTCACGGCAAAACCTGAAAATGAACTAATCTGTCTTTCAGGTTTGGAAAGCCTTTGCCATTTCCATAGCTCAGCATGTTGGACAAGGAGACCCAGGGCTTATTAAATCATCCCCTGGCCCTGGTGCAATTGAACAAACCTCCCTCCTTTTGAGAATAAGTACATACACTTGGACAAACACACACTCGCATGCGTATACATGCAAACACAAGTTCGTGCACGTGCATGGACACAAATACACACAGATGCAAACAGGTGCACATACATACCCATATAAGCACACACGCATGCCTTCACGAACATGCACATAGACATGAAATGCACACCCCACAGATGCACACTCATGTATACACACATACACATACGTGCACACACTCACAAACAAGATTCAGAAGTTCCCAAGGGGCAAGATGCTTTCTAAACCCAGGAGACTGGGCTGTCCGCCTGCTCACAGAAGCACCTGCAGTGACCTGACTGGGTGACAGTGAAGATGAGGTCAATTTCTCTGGACATAAGCCCACCACCAAATCTGTTTTCTCGTTTTCGCAGATTTAATCCCACCAAACAGAGGCCATCAGTTGTAGCCCTTGCAGTTAAAGTAGCTGTCTTGCACACTTGGGTTTCTGAGATTCAGTCTTGTGTCGATGAGACAAGGGAAGGGGCTGTTTCCCAACTTAACTTCAGGTGCTAAGGAGTGACCCGTGCAATTCTTGTGAGCACTCACATAAATGGCCTCGATAAAAGTCCTTTCCAGAGGAAAACACGTGTTTCTGCTTGGAAGAACCTTCCATAGCTGCTCACAGAGCACCCCAGGCTGTCTGGACATGCGTAACCGGAGCCCCATCACCAGAGGACAGTCCTTTTCTATGAGCTGATGCTTCACATCTGTACAGTTTTCAACAGCAACTCCGAAGTAGGTAGGCTTTGGAATTTACCATCCTTATTTTATACAAGCAAAAACTAAAGTCCAGAGAGGGGAAGAGTCCCACTAAAGGCATCTGGACAATCAGTGGCAAGTTGGAACTAGAGTTTGGGTTTCCAACTCCCAGACCAGTGCTCTGTAAATCTCTGCACACTCTGCCCAGTCTTTCATAGCCTTGCAAAGCTCCACCTTTTGTCACATCCCCCTTCTGTGTCCAGGCTTCTACTCATTGCTAGATTTGCTGATTGCAGTTATGCCCTGAGCAGAAGTCCCCATATACTAACACCTTCCGGCCTGGTATCTGCCTGTGGGGCTGGGTTGAGTAGGACAAAACCTGTATTCTTGCCAGGCAATCTCTATTTTTAGAAGCTTGTTTTTGTGACTTAGAATCTCTGAGATTTGGAGCTTTCATGGGGATATTGTTCAAGCTCGGGAAGACACATCTTTCCCTAGGAATCCTACTGGGTTAAAACAAGACAGAAAAAAACTAGCGGCACCTCCCCAGGGAAACACTGAAAGTCAGAGCAACAACAAACAGATTTGCTGAACATTCTGAATCTTCGAGCATCATTAAAACCCAGAGAGCTGTGTGCTAAGTGTATAACCTGGCCTTCAGTTTCTTTTCATGCAATGCAACTCCAGATGTTTTACCCCCTAAAAAGATGTTTTTCTACATGATGGAGTACCCAATTTGCAAAAAATATCCCAGTACCTACCCCGAGCCAGCAAAACCCTCCAATGCATTTGTTAAAAGCCAGACCTAGGGAATGTTCTACGCATGGATTTTGAGGCCTGATGGATTTGTAATCGGAAGACCTGAGCTCTAACCTCTGTTCTGCCTTCAACTTGTCAAGTGAGTTGCCTGAGGCCTACAGAGCATGAGGCAGAGCTGGTATTGAACACCTATCTGCATGCCCTTTGAGCAAAGAAGAATCAAATCTAACAAGATCAAGCACATCCGAGCACAGGCTGGGAACAGGGAGAAATTGCATGTAACTAATCATGTCCAAAGTATCTCCTGGTCACCATGTCAAGGGAGGAGGTATTCTCCGTCCATTGTCTTGTTGTCTGTGTGGACTCCTAGGAGCTACCAGCCTGCAAGGTGCCAACAGGCCTAGAGGGAGGCCTGTAGGACCCCCCCAAATGGGGTCCTTGGGCAGATAGGCATTCTGGATGCCAGATGGAATTTTCAGGATGGAATAATCAGTGCTGTCTCTTCAGCTCCTGTCATGATGGCCACCAAGTCCCCTCTCTGCTGTCAGCCACTGGCCCTCTCTGTCACATGTACTGCTGACCACTCACCACTTCCAAAGTCTCTGACCTCCTTGGTTCCTAAACTCTACATGTTCCAGGTGCCCTCTCCCTCTGGCTGTTCCTTTTCTCCAGCCTCTTCCTTGAAGGTTGGTGTTCCCCAGGACCGTCTTTCTTATCGATCAGTCAATCGCACATTTATCTATCTACTCCCTGAACTATCTCACCCACTCCCACGTAATGCACCCTTGACACTCCAGCTCCAGACTTATCCGTCTACCTGTTTAACTTCTCCATTTGATGCCCTGCAGGGATTTTTCTCACGTGATGAGTCTAGAAGCAGGCAGTGTCTGGCATTGAGTCAGCAGCTCCAGCATGTCAGAGCTGCTTCTCTTGGCCTTTCCCTCATGCTTGCACGAAGGCAGCTATAGTGCCAGCCATCCCATCTGCATTCTAGATAGAAAGATGTGAAGAAGGGCACATAGGGCCCCAAGAAGAGTCTTCCAATAAGCCCCACCAACAGCTTCCACTTATATCTCCTGGACGCTCCCTCATTCAGGGTGGCAGACTGTCCTATCTGCATCAGTTTTAATGGGCATTGTGCCATCCCCATCGTGGGAATAAGAGGAGGAAAAGGAATAACAGGAGACCTCTCTCCTGACTGCACCAGGCTTCTCCCCAAACCCCCTCATCTGTACCCTCGTCTCTCTCAGCCCCTCCACTGGCTCCCCATGCACAGCCAAAATGATGTTTCTAACATGAAAGACAGGTGGCATTACCATCAGCAACACCTTCAGCAGGGGTCTGCCCCACCCTGGATGGCACTATGTAAGACTCACTGGCCCATAGGTAAAATTCTTGGCTTGGCATCTGAGATCCTGGAGAACTGGTATAATCTTCTGAAACTGAAAGTTGTTTCTGTGCTGTAGTCTTCCTGATGGATTTCAGACAAAGATAGTGCAGCCATCCTTGAGGGGGAAGGGCTGATAACAGGGGATTTTAAAAAACAAACACATTAGCTCTGGCCTGCCCAGATAATGAATAGAGGAGAAGGTTATCTATCTCACTGATTTATATTGTTACGGTTACGTTCTTTCCTTAGACTGAAGTGGGAGCGTCTTTACATCTCCCGCCCTTCACATTTGCTGCAGCAAGGAAATCACATTTTTCATGAACCATGGGAATTACTGAACGGTAGTGGTTTTATTTGTTAAGGGTTGAACTTGGCCATTTCTTCTACTGGGGGCCGAGTCCTGCTGTTATGCACAACTTCTCATCCAGAGAGACACCATGGAGAATAAATCAGGACCAGGACTCAGTGTGACAGCTGCAGTCTGGCAGAGCCCTGGGGTTTGGGGGCTAATGGGGTCTCACGGCAGGGAGGAACTGCTGCCAGCCGGCTGGGAGGAGAGGTGGGGTTGAGACTTTGAAAACTGAATGGAAGAATTTTGCCACTTCATAAAACCAATGTCAGTGGGTGAATCATACATAGGTTGTGTAGGACTGAGAGGGCTGGCAAGGTCTTCATGATTGGTGAGCTCTGGGTTCTTAATCTGAGGACTGAGGCTGGGTTTTATAGGGGTTTATGAATCCATGAAATTGTGTGTAATTCGTTTAGGGCATATGTGCCTTTCCCTGAGGTTACAATTCATAGCTTTCATAAGTTCTCAAAGGTTAAGAACTACTGGTCTGGTTCAATTCACTCATCACACAGAGGAGAATACTATGGGGTCCTTGGAAGAGAAGGGACCAGTTGAGTTCCCTTAGTGGGAAAGGGCGCAGAACTGGAATTAGGAATCAAGAGACTCTGGTTCTAAGTTGGCCTAGCCAGATTCTGGCTGTGTGACCTTGGGCTGGTCACCTTACCTCTCTGAGTGTTTTATTATTTATTTTATTTTATTTTTATGTAATTTATTGTCAAATTGGCTAACATACAGTATGTAAAGTGTGCTCTTGGTTTTGGGGGGTAGATTCCCATGGTTCATTGTTTGCAGACAACACCCAGCGCTCATCCCAACAAGTGCCCTCCTCAGTGCCCATAACCCATTTCCCCCCTCTCCCGCACCCCAACCCTCAATTTGTTCTCTGTATTTAAGAGTCTCTTATGGTTTACCTCGCTTCCTCTCTGTTTGTAACTAATTTTTTCCCTTCTCTTCCCTTTCCTTCCCTTCCCTTCCCCCATAGTCTTTTGTTAAATTTCTAAGTTTCTCAAAATCCACATGTGAGTGAAAACATATGATATCTGTATTTCTCTGACTGACTTATTTCACTCAGCATAATACCTTCCAGTTCCATCCACGTTTCTGAAAATGGCCTGATTTCATTCTTTCTCATTGCCAAGTAGTATTCTACTGTATATATAAACCACATCTTTTTTATCCATTCATCAGATGATGGACATTTAGGCTCTTTCCATAATTTGCCTATTGTCGAAAGCACTGCTGTAAACATTGGGGTACATGTGCCTCTATGAATCAGCACTCCTGTATCCCTTGGGTAAATTCCTAGTAGTGCTATTGCTGGGTCATAGGGTAGTTCTATTTTTAATTTTTTGAGGAACCTCCATGCTGTTTTCCAGAGCGGCTGCACCAGTTTGCATTCCCACCAACAGTGCAAAAGGGTTCCCATTTCACCACATCCTCGCCAGCATCTGTTGTTTCCTGAGTTGTTAATTTTAGCCGTCTGAGTATTTTATTATGCATACGGTTAAAGAGTTGTAGAAGGGCACCTGGGTGGCTCAGTTGGCTGAGCGTTTGACTCTTGGTTTTGGCTCAGGTTATGATCTCACAATTCATGAAATCGAGCCCCACATCAGGTTCTGTGCTGTAACGTGGAGTCTGCTTGAGAGTCTCTCTCTCTTTCTTTCTCTACCACTGTACCCTTCTCTTTTTCAAAATAAATAAATAAACATTAAAAAAATAAAGAGTTGTAGAGATGATTAAATAAAGGAATTAAATGGACTTCAATACCTATCCACAATGTTAGTATGTAATTGTCAATAAATATTCTGTGAATCACTGTGTAATTTTGAAAATCATTCTTTTTAGCTTTCATTCATTCAGCAAATATTTTTTATCGCTTATATACCAGGACATTGGATGAATGAATAGGCACAGTAACTGCCTTCTTGGAGCTGGGAATTAAGTAGGAGATCAAATTAAGAAAACAGACCATTGCTATTGCTACAACGATGAACTATGACATTGTCCATATGACTGTTGTAATACAGTGTGGTGACCGTCCCAGCAGGGTCAACACAGAACCTGGGGAGCATGGGGTAAGGGTGACTAGGGGTGGAGGGAATCAGGAAAGACTTCCTGGAGGAGGTAGCAACTAAGCTGAGACGTGAGAGAGAAGAAGCAGGAGTTGGCCGCACAAAGAGAGGGCTGGAACATGGTGCAGAAAACAGCCTATCAAAGGACCAGAGATAAAAGAAAGATTTTCCCCCCCATTTCTTTAGGGAGGTAGAAAATAGATCAGACTTGCTGTTTTCAGCTGCTGCAGGCAGCCAAGAGAAGCCACGCCAAAATCAACAAGCATACTCGGCACATCTGCATCCCCTCACCTTTCATCATCTATTTATCTTTCCGTTCATTTGTTTAATGTTGGCACATTTGTACATAATCATCTTCTCCTCCCTGTTGATCCAAATGGTACAGCCTTTCTCTAGCTAGCCTTGGGAACTCTTTCAACGTCCCCTCAGTGGAGATGAGGACGCTGGATGGGTAATTGATTTACATCAGGGGGTGCTAGAATTAGAACTCAGGCAGAGAAGTCTGATGAGCTCATGTTATCAGAGGCAGACAATCACCGTGTGGCTTGCTGGTCTGTCCTAGGCTGGCCGAGCTTCCTGGGTCACTGTCCTGCCAGGGACAGCCTGAGTGATCACCCTGGAGATGATTAATTCCTGCCTCTCTCGGCCAGCCCTGGGTCTGCAGCCAAGTGCTGCTGTCATCTCTTTATTCTTCTGCTCCACCGTTATTGAAAATCAATAAGCTGTCTAAGCCAAATGAAGTTCAGTGACTGGGACCAAGTCCATAAATCAAATAAAAACTAAATTACATTTAAAAAGGGAAATAGGAATAAGAAGGCTGGAGCTGGAGGTGGAGCTGGAGTCCCTGAGCTGGAGGCAGAGAGAAGAGCAAGAAACTGGTACGACCTGCCCAGGGGGCATGGTATTGGGGCTGAATGGTGCCTCAGGGAGCACCCCTCCCTTTTTCAGACCAGAAGACCGAGGCCCAGAAAGGATGATTTCCCCTCTGGTTCCATGGTGTGGTGCAGGGCTGGCTCCAGAGCCAGGGCCCATTGATATTCTCCCTCTACCAACTGGCACTCAAATTAATGAGAAACAACAGCCGAACTGAAGTGAATTTAAGAGGAAACCAAAGAAAGAGGCTTTAAAGTTTTATGTTGTCAAATATATAACTCTTTTCCTTAACAGTTTCTGCCTTTAATGTTATGCTTTAAAGTCCTGAGCAAAGATGGCTGTTTCAAGGAAAGGAGTAGGCAGAATAGTCCCTGGAGCTCACATGGGGCTGGGAATTCTTCATGTTCCCACCAGCCAGAGTGGATAGACATCCTTAAAACATGAGGCATTGAATAGGGTCTTCAGAAGGGTAATGTTTTAACAGCGAAGCAAAATTAACCCTAGACCAGGGGGTGCTCTGTAAATCTCAAAAGGATCTAACTGATGTGTGCTCCAGAACAAAATCCAATGGTATTTAAAGGAATACAACAAAATCCAGCAATCAACAATGTAAAATTTATAATGTCCAGCATCCAAAAAAATTACCAGCAGGCAAAGAAGTAGAAAAATGTGACTCATCACCAGATGGAAAACTAATCACTAAAAACAAACCAAGAAATGATAGAGAATGGTATATTTAGCAAAGAACATTAAAATAGCTTTCACGATCCGCAGAGTTCAGAAGGTAGAGGAACATGCAACCATGATGAGGAAAGAAATGGAAGTTAAAAAAATTTTAGACCCAAGTGGAATTTCTGGAAATGGGAAATATAGTATCTGAAATGAAAAAAAAAAACAACCAAAAAACATGGGATGGTATTAATACCAGATTGGACTTTGAGGAAGGGAAACTAAAACTTTAGAAACTATCCAAAATAAAACATATGCTTGCCATATGATCCGACAACCCCACTCTTAGGTATCCACCCAGGAGAAATGAAAACACTCAGATGAAGACTTGAATATTCACAGCTTTGTTCGTAATAATAAAGAACTGGAAACAACCCAAATGTCTATAGACGGATGAAGGGATAAACAAAATGCGATATATCCATACGATGGGATACTATGTGGCAATAAAAAGAATGAACTACCGATACTTTCGACAACATGGATGACTCTCAAAAACCTTATGCTGATTGCATTTCTATGAAATTGTAGAAAAGATAAAACTACAGGAATAGAAAGCAAATCAATGTTTGACTAGGGTGATGAACGAGGGGAAGGGATTGACTGCAAAAAGGCAAGGGGGAACATTTTGGGGTGATGGAAATGTTTTCTAATTGTGGAGATGATTACACAACTGCATATATTTGTCAGAACTGATTAAATTGTATGCGTGGGCGGGGAGACTTGGATGTAGTTATACAAGGGCAATATGAGGGATCTTTGTGGTGATGCAACTGCTTAGTATGTTGACTGTGGTAGTGGATACACTACCCTACACATGGGATAACATTGTATAGAACTAAATACACACTTACAAATGAGTGCAACTAAAATGGGAGATATGAATAAGATCAGTGGATGTTATCAATGTAAATATCTAGGTTGTGATACTGTACTGCAGTGTTATAAATCGTTACCATTGGGGGAAACTGAGGAAAGTTTACATGGGATCTCTCTGTAATGTTTGTTACAACTACATGCGAATCTACAAATTATCTCAATAAAAATTTCAATTAAAACTCATACAAATAAAATTACTAAACTTTATCAGATATAAATTATTCCTCAATGAAGCTGAGATTTTAAAAGTTCTGTATGGTTCTCTAAAATAAAATATATTGGGGTACCTGGGTGGCTCAGTCTGTTAAGTGTCTAAGTCTGACGAAGGTGTTCGTGGGACTGAGCCCCGTTTTGGGCTCTGTACTGACAGCATGGAGCCTGCTTGAGATTCTCTCTCTCTCTCTCTCTCTCTCTCTCTCTCTCTCTCTCTCTCTCTCTCTCTCTCTCCCTGCCCCTCACTCACTCACTCTCTTTCTCAAAATAAATAAATAAACATTTATAAATAAATAAAATAAAATTATATTTCTCTTTATAACCTGCTCTTTCATGAGAGCTTCAACAGGACTTTGGCTCTATTTGTATAGAAAATTATAAATTAGGAATATTTAGGAGTACCGTATATTTTTTCCAGCACACCACAAAAATGATTGATGATTTGTTCATCCCTAAACTAATAAAGATATTGTCTTGAATAAGAGTCCTAAACTACCCCTAGAAAAATGTAAAAGTCCACCTATTATTTTCTTGTCATTTCATATTTTCCATTTAGATTTAGTCTACCAATGAAATTTATTTTGGTCTCTTATTTTTAAATTTTTTTAAATGTTTATTTATTTTTGAGACAGAGAGAGACAGAGCATGACTGGGGGAGGGGCAGAGAGAGAGGGAGACACAGAATGTGAAGCAGGCTCCAGGCTCTGAGCTGTCAGCACAGAGCCCGATGCGGGGCTCGAACTCACCTACCACGAGATCATGACCTGAGCTGAAGTCGGATGCTCAACCGACTGAGCCACCCAGGCGCCCCGGTCTCTTATTTTTAAAGAAAGGTTCTATTTTTCTAAATGGTTAGCTGCTGGTCCTGACACCACTGTAGTGTCATCCATTTCCTCCAACTCCCAACATACATGTTTAAATGGTTACTTTTATTATATACTAAATTGGCACCCAAAATTTGCATCTGTTTGTAGACTCTCTATTCTGTTCCATTGAGTCGAATGTACCAAATTTCTTTACCAGTACTTCCCTGTTTTCTTTATTGTGACTTTGGAGTATGTTTTAATGCCTGGTAGTATATGTCTCCTCATTTACTATATCTTTTCAAAACACTCTTGACTATCCTTGCACATTTATGAACTTCAAAATCATTTTGCCAAGTTTTCAGATGTCCTGCTGGATTTTAACTGGCATCTTATTAAATTTACAAATACATTTTGGGAAAACTGGTAACTTCACATTACTAAATCTTTCTACCCAGGAACATGAGATGTCCAAGGACGCCACACTGTACAACCCCACGGGGCGTCATTCACATTGGAGTTATGAATGTTCAGCCTGTGTAGCCATAGACAAAGGGCTGTAGATTTATTTTTCCATTTATTCAGGTTGTCTTTACATGTCTCAGTAAAGCATTATGGTCTTTGTCACATAAATTTCTTGTTACATTAATTTCTGGGTCATTTGTATTTTTGCCACTATTGTGAATGGTCTCTTTTTATCCCCTGAATTTTCTCCCATTTTTTTGCTAGTGTATGGAGAGTGACTGATTCTTATTTTTTTTATTTTGTAACTAATCACCTTACTGAATATTCTAGTTGATGCCTTTGGATTTTTCAAGTTAGAAAATTATATCATGTGCAAATATTATCTTTGATTCCTTTTTTGCGCTATTCATACCCTTTGTTTAAGAATCACTCACCTGTCCTCTGTCAAATGAGAGTGGTAATCACAGGCTTTCATGTCTTGTTCCTGCCCACAAAGGGGATGTGTCTGACTTTCACTTCGGGTGTGTTAATGGCTTTTGGTAGGAAATACTCAGTTAAGGAAATATCTTTCTATTCCAAGTTTATTAAGAGTATTCAGAATTTGGAATTAAGGTTGAATTGTGGGGTTTTGTCATCGTTGCATTTTCAAGATAATCATGTGATATGTCTCATTTGGCCTATTAATGTAAGGAATCATATCAATAGATTTATATCAAACCATTCTTACCTACTTGAAATAAACCTTATTTGACAGGGTGGATTATCATTTTAATATACTTCTGAATTTTATTTGCTATTTCTTTACTTGGGATTTTAAAAAAATCTGTGGGTAAGCATGCTGTATTGTGACACTCCTGTTAGGCTTGGGACTCGAGGATATGCTGGGTTTGTAGAAAGGGTTGGGAAGATTTCCATATTTATCTTTGGTCTGGAACTGTTTAAATAGCATGGGAATTATTTGTTTCTCAAAGGTTTAGAGAAATTTGCTCATAAAACAGTGTGAGCTCTTGGCCTTATTTGGTAATGATTCCTTAATAATTGTGTTGTTTTCTTCCATAGTTTTTTGTTTTCTTTCTTCAGTTAACTTTGCCAACTTATATTTTCTTACAAAATTATCAATTTCTTTTAGTTTTAAAGATATTTAGCATACATAAAGACATAGCATACATACATAGCATAGCATGATGTCCTCTTATAACTGTGAAATCTCACAAATATCTTGTTATGTCACCCTTCTTAATTTTAATGCCACATTTTCTGTTTTCCCTTTTTTACCTTGATTACTTTTTCCTGAAGCATGTATAATTTATTGGACTTTTGGAAGAAACCGCTCTTGGTTTTATTAATCCCTCTACTGGGTTCTTGTTGCTGAATGTGTTCAGTTTTATTTTAATGTTTATTGCTTCCTTTTTATTATTTTTCACACGTTTATTTTGCTGCTTTTTTTCTAACTTCTTGAGTTAAATGCTAGATGACTAATTTTTATTGCTTCTTTTTAAAATACATGGTTAAATTTTCTCTGATGACAACATAACTACCTGTAATTTTTAATATATAATATTTTCATTTTTCTTATTTCCTTATATGGAAATACTTTAATTTCCAATATTTTTTTTCTATTCAAAATTTTATTACTAAAATAAATTCTTTGTGGGGTTCCTGGGTGGCTCAGTTAGTTAGTTGTGCATCTGACTCTTGATTTTGGCTCAGGTCATTATCTCATAGTCGTGGGATCGAGCCCTGCATCTGACTTCACGCTGGGCATGGAGCCTCCTTAAGATTCTCCCTCTCTCTTCTTCCGCCCTTCTCTCTAACACTCTCTTAAATAAATAAATAAATAAATAAATAAATTCTTTTTAATAGGGACTCCCTATTAATTTGACTGAAGCCCCCAAATCTGGGAATAAAACCCCACATTCTGAAGTGAGAAGCCAGACCATCTCTATAGGTCTTGCTAAGGAAGCAACTTGCCAATGCAGGCACTGCCAAGTGGCCTAGATGCTACAGGGCTCCTTGAGGTGCCTGGCACAGGTGGAGTGTCCACCTTGGCCTCTCAAGGCCTCTGTTTCCCTATCTCATCAATGAGGAGTTGGACTGGATGATCCCTGAGGCCCTTTGATTCTAATGTCCTGGGGCCTCTGGGATGCCAGGTTACTGAGAAGTGAGGAGAACAATGCTTCACACCATTTTCCACCTACCAGATCATCAATGGACAGCCCTCAGCCCCCTCCCCCAAAAGGATAACCGTGGATGTTGGCAAGGATGTGGAGAAATAGGCAGGAGAAGGCTTTTAAGCAGAGGGAAGAGCAGGAACAAAGACATAGTGGGGGAAATTACTCTTTGTATTCAGGCAAGGCAAGGTGATTTAGGGTAATAGGATCACTAGGTATGTAGAGGGAGGGATCTTAATGTGTGAGCAGCACTTTGAGGTTTCTGAAGCTCTTTCACACCCTCCTCTTAACCATACTGTGAGATCAGCATTTTTGTGCTTATTTTATAGGAAAGGAAACTGAGACTCAAAGGACAGAAGCTACTTCTCTAGGGTCAGACTGCTGGAAATCAGCAGGGCCTAGATTTAAACCCAAATCTCTCTGTGCTGGTCCCTGATGCCACAGAGCCTTTGAGGCTGTATGACTGAGCATATTTAGTCACCTATTTTGCATTATCCTGATGACAAATGAGTATGTAATTCATTAGACCAGCCATACAGTCATTCTGATTCTACTGTCAAAGTGGGGGAAAAACAAATCCATCATTTCTTGATGTGAGGTGTTTTTATTTTGATTCCCCCTCCTGCTCACCCCCTGCAGAGCCTGGGGAGGAGACAAAATTCGATTCCTACAGCCTGCGTACATTCGTGCCCATGCCCGCCTGCATGTGCACAAGGTGAAGGAGAGATTATAACTTTATTCTCGCTTGGGGGCAACTGGTTATGTCTGGAAACATTTGAACACCCCATAAAGCTCATTTCTTTTGCAAATGAGTCAGATAACACAGAACACTTCAAAGTGAAATTCCGTTGGGCTTTCCATCTGGCTGGCCTCTGGGGGCATGCGTCGCGCGCTGCCTTTGTTAACCAGGTCCTGGGAGTTGGAATTTTATGCTGAAATACAAATAACTGTGCGGATTCAGGGAACAAAGCCAAGATATGATCTCAACTGCGTTTGGAGTGCAATGCCCCATCTCCCGCTAATGCTCTCCATCTTCCGCACGAGAGCAAAGAATATTTTCTAGCTGCCAGCAGCCGTGCTTTTTCATGCCCTGCACCTAGGAAGGCAGGCATGGTCGAGTCATGGCTTATCACCCTATCTCTGATTGCCGTGTGCTCTTAGATAGGACTCTTGTCAGTGTGGGCCTTACTCCTCCCTGTGTGTGCTTTCAGAGCCTCCCACATGCCCCAGAACATTTCCCGGGAGCATCCTGTGGAGGGGCTCACTCAACCTCTATTCCACCCTCCTACCTGGAGAGCTTGGACAGCTCAAGACTGCATTTCCTACCCCCTGTCGTCGTGAGGGTTGTGGATGTGACGTAGGTGCCATCCTTTTGGTGCGCTCCTGTGAGTTTTGGAAGCCAGAGGGAGGAAGATCCGTTTTGCTACCTGCTGCTTGCTGTTCCCTTCTGGCCAGCAAGCTGGAAACACACCGTCTCCCTGCAGCCATGTTCCCTGTCGATTCTCCTGTTGTCTGGTTTCTAGAGCCTTTGCAGCAACAGTGGTAGTTTTAGCTTTTTTATGCAGAGCCCCACTGGTGTTCTCAGACGCCTCCCCTGGGATTCAGTTCTGGGTTGTGTTCTGCGCTGTCCTGAGGGTTCTTCTTTGGAAGCCAGCGTGGAGTCTACCCCTGCAGTCCTGCCAATGACTGGGTAAGCACCCTGTGCTCTGGAGCAAATCCCTTCCCGCTGAGAGTGCCTGGAGTGGTCATGTCCCCTGCATTGAAACTGCTTCACATACCTCTAGCCTGGTTGTGATAGGAAATTTGGTTCCTTCCTGAATATTTCTCAAGACTTTTTTGGGAGAGGTGGGGAATTCACATGTCCATGCTTTTGCCTGCCATCTCTGGTTCCAAACTTCCATAATAGCTTTCACTTGCCCAGCTCTGGTTACTTCTTCACTATGTTAGAACCAACAGGAGAGGCGTGTGTGTGTGTGTGTGTGTGTGTGTGTGTGTGTGTGTGTGTGTGTAGAGAGAAGAGAGGGAGATTTCAAAATCTGCAAGGTTAACTAGCAGGCTGAAGATCCAGGGGTGGGTCATAATTTGAATCTGAAGGTAGTCTTCTGGCAGAATTCCCTCTTTTCTCAGGGGAAGTCAGTCTTCTTCTCAACCACCCATATTATGGAGGGTAATCTGTTCCACTCAAAGTCTACTGATTTAAATGTTAGCCTCATCTACAAAATACCTTCCTGGCAACATGTTTGATTTAAGTACTGTGGCCCACCCAAGTTAACACATAAAGTCAACCATTATACCATGTCTCCATCATTTTCCAGCACTCTTTGGATAACTCCAGTCTCCTGTACCCCATCTCTATCATTCCCCCAAAGCACCACTAGCATAAAGATTGAAATGACATCACAGAACAAGAAACAACTTAAAATTACTCACCAGATATTACTGGTGCTCAAGTTCATTGGCCATCGTTGCCACAGAGAGACCCTTTCAAGGCATCTCTCTCCTTGACTTGTACCCACTGCCCTGTTGATGAGACCCACTTCTCCCCACTTAGTCCTTGCCTCCTCTCTACACTCTCAATAAATTAGAAATTCCTATCGCTTTCTAATACGGAGAAATTTTGTTCCCTTAGTCTCAACTTTTTCATTTTGAATAATGCTCTTGGCTTACTTTTCATAAGCCAAATACCTAGTACCATGTCCCCTAGGCAAGAGGAATCTACTTAGTAGGACACTTAGTAACAATTTAGTAATACACAAATGGATACAATCTCTGTTATTACCTGTTTCCTTCATAATTCCACCATATCAGGCAAGCCTGAGCTCAGAATACCAGTGCTTCCCTCCCCTACCTACAGCCTCAAAAAGCAGAAAGCAATGGTTTAGATGATCTCTGCTGCTCATTTTGGCCAAAGCCAACACTGGGATTTATTCTCTTATATTTGTCCTTTTTTTTCTGTTTTCTTTCCAAAATCTCTAGAAAGTTTTTGTTCACAATCTCTTTCTTAAAGTGTGGTTAGGATGAAGCAAAAACACAGTATATAGTTCCGATCCTGCTCCAGCTGGGTATAAATATACACACCAAGTGATACGTAGCTACCTAGTACAGACTCCCCGACACACCAGGGGACTCATAAGGTAGCAGCAACATGGGGGCACATGTTCGGGTCCCCTCCACCTTGTCTGGCTCATCAGGAGAGAGGCCCTGTGTCAGGCTGAGCTCAGCCCAGATAAACCAGGCATCTCCATCAGGTCCTTTGTGGCTGAAGAGCAGCCTTTTGCTGGGGCTTTTGTGGCCAGACAAGTCCTTGCCCATGCTCTTCCCTCGCCAAGTGAGAGAGGGTGACCTCTGCTGCTGCTATTGGCCCACCCTTCTGCCTGCCCCGTCCCCAAGTCCTCTCTGGGGTCCAGGGCTTGGATATGCACAGAGAAGTCCTAAAGCCTGTCCAGACCACACTGGGTGGGTACTAAGCTTGGGCAGTGCTAACCGGCCCTCTGGAGTCTTCCTGGCCTCTCTCTTCTCTCCCTCTACGTCTCTGAGCTTGAGCCGGCTGTTTTTTTCTGCCCTAGGACTGCTCGTTTCTATCTCTCTCCTGTTTTATCACAGCTTCCCCACCACCAAGGTCTGCCAAGAAACCATCCTACCCACAACCACAAACCCTCCTGTCCTCTACCCTCCCTTTCTCTTCCTTTCCTTCTTCTCCTACTCCACCAGCTTCCCCGTGAGCACTCTTGCCCAGTTTGGGCACTGCTTTCCCTGGCAGGCAGCATCCACACCATGGCTCACCTTGTCCAGAGACACGAGTCCTGGTTGCGTGGGGTTTCTTTGATCTGAAGGCTCCCGATGAGTCACAGCTGTCCTCTGTGCTTCTGCCACTCCTGCTCCTGAAGCAGAATACTGGGTGTGTGCAGTGGACCCTGGGGCCTTTCAGGGGAACCTGACCTGGGACTTGTTGATCTCCAGGCTCCGGAACCTTGAATGCCAGAGACTGACTTCAAGATGGGGAATCCTATCCCCTGAAGTCTTCCTACACGTGCCACCTTGGCTCCCGCTGCTCATTCTGGAGTCCTCTAACACCTCCCTGCCTCCCTCCCCCTGCCAGTGTCCTGTGAGAGTCCCTGGATCCTACGCACAGCCTGAGATTTTGGGGGAGGGCTCCAACAGCCCCCATTCTGGGCAGCCCGACCAGCAACCTCTGCTCTGCCGCCCTCAGGATGGCCCCCTGGCAGCCCCCCTCCAGCTCACATCTGCCCAAGTTTCTTCCTCCTTTGCAGGGCTGGGCAGGAGTGTGGGTGGCTCACGGCCCTGGCTAGGGGTGAGGGAGTAGTCAGGGAGTCAAGTTGTCTGTAGGACGCAACTCCAGGGGAGATACTGCGGGGCCGAGGGCCAGAGTGACAGCAGGTTGTGCCAGCAGAGAGGATAGCAGGCAGAGCGCTGCTCTGTGCACTCTGCTCAACGCTCTGACATCGCACACACACTCCCTTTCTTCTTGCATCTCGGCATTCCAGTCCCCGCAGCTGTGATGGCAGTTCCTTGACTTACAGTGGGGCTGACTAGCCGACACTGCCGGTGGACGTGCGCAGCTGAGTCTGACCTCACCCAAGCCTGCTGCACTTCATGCAGCACCCTCAATATGGGCACCCTCAAAGTAGAAAGGGCCCCACTCCTACCCCCAGCACCCCAGGGGGTTTCTCT
The DNA here is from genome assembly GCA_030068075.1 of Paguma larvata. Classification (NCBI taxonomy): domain Eukaryota; kingdom Metazoa; phylum Chordata; class Mammalia; order Carnivora; family Viverridae; genus Paguma; species Paguma larvata. The sequence continues at coordinate 32,704,441 of CM057832.1, read as the reverse complement.
GGGTGTCCTCCCCCTACTGACGCCCCTCCCCCCATCTGTCTTGTAGTCCACAGGGACCAACTCCTATCTGATGTCTGACTTGGCTCAGCCCTCTGACCATCAAAGCCATAAACATTGAGTGCTCTCAGAGACAGAATGGACAGTAAGAAGAAGCCCGGTCTTCTGGTACTTTCTCCTTGAGAGGCAGTGTGCTGGGGTGAAAGGGCACAGGTCGAGAGTCCAGCAGACCTGGGTTTGAATCCTGGCTGCAGCACTTGGAATGTGTGTGGTTTCAGTCTTCTGCCTGGGCCTCAGCTGCCTGATCTCAAAGTAGGTAGCCAACCCCCACATAACAGGGCAGTTTTGTGGATAAAATGAGAGGGGCTTTAAGGAGGATTCCATTGTGGGGCGCCCAGGTGGCTCAGTCGGTTAGGCATCCAACTTTGCTTAGATCATGATTTCAGTTTGTGAGATAGAGCCCTGTGTCAGGCTCTCTGCTGTCAGCACGGAGCCCACTTTGGATCCTCTGTTCTCCTCTCTCTCTGTCCCTCCCCTACTCATGCTCTCTCTTTCTCTCTCTCAAAAATAAACATTAAAAAAAAAAAGTAGGACTCCATTGTACATGTCTACACCCTGGACACACAGAAGCACATAGCACTAGGATGTAATGAGACAATGCATAAGAAAGCCACTTGGCATGGGGCAGGCATTTCAACACTAAATGGGAAGCGGCTGTGAGGCAGAGAGAACCACACCAGGCACCCAGGTCCCCCATGCCCAGGCCAGAGCTCGTTCCTCTACCTGGCCCTGTGTGCCTTGCCAATGTCATCAGCATTTGCCAAATGGTAGACGGCAAAGGTCACATCAAATGTGTGTTGATCCAAGATATGTGCATTCCGCCCACCCACGGACAAGAATCTGCTTGGTCTGTTTCTTGGCCCAAGGAGTCTCCTTATTCCTTAGCTTCTCCTAAATGGCCCGAGATTCTAGGCCTCTGCGGATAACAGTGCATTCCCTTGCCTTCCTGAGTTCTGTGCTCCTGCCAGCCCTGCTCTGCCTTGAGGCTTGAAGAGAAAGCCCCAGGCGGCCACATGGCAGGGCAAGGAGAGGAGCAGGTCAGGCCAGACCCAAAGCTGCTGCTCTCACTTTGCCTCTGACAAGATGTGGGACCTGAGGCAAGTCACAGCTCATGCCTCGTTTTCCCCTCTGCCACTGGAAAGGGTATAGGTCTCAACTACCAGCCTATGGGGTATTCATTCGGTCCCCTTGCCTCCTGGACACAAATAGAGAAAACTCGTCTGGGTTCTCAGGAGTCCTGCTTGTACTTGCACACCAAACTTACCGAAACATCAGTCTTGTGACAGCTCCTCTTAGCATGGCCTTTGTTTCACTCTGTCTCCATTTGTCACGGTCCCACTTAGCATCCTTGGTCCAAACTGCCTCACAAAACCCTAATGCCAAGGACAGGGAGGTATATTTGAGCAGAAACCCACGTGAAAAGACCGAGGGATGTGACTTGGCTATGGGCTGTGGGTTCAGTGAAGGTGGTGCCACCCACGAAATCCTTGAAGCTTGGGTCTCTAAACCCTGACTCCCCTGGCTGACAGCGTGGACATTTCCATGCTCATGCAGAACTGTTCTTTCCTTCTCCAGCCATGCTACAACATGAATTCAGGACCTCTGGTCATCCCTAGCTCGAGAGACACTGATATTAAGGTATGAAATTACTTTATAATTAGAAATAACAAAGACCTATAGATACACTGTAATATAACCCACAAAAGGAGCCATGTGTGTTTCGCGGGTCTCCAGCCTTAAAGCAAACAACTCTTCCCCAGTTGCTTTGATCCAACCATTTCACTTTCCAACAGCTGCTTTGATATATGAGGAACGTGCCAGCAGGTCCAAGCTAAGCTGAATGATTTTCAGGCACAGAGGACAAAAAGGATGCAAAACGTGGAGGGGGTGATCCGAGGTCCTCAGCAGCTGGCTGAATCATCTGGCTCTGTATGTAGCTTGGGGGACATTGTAAGAAAAATGGAGGTATCTCCTATAAAGCTTGGGCATTGGAACTTTCTCCAGCCATGACAGGATCATTTTGCTTTTTCATAATCAGCCTGCCAGAGGTGGGTTCGCAGACTGTAGAAGTGGGAAATGAGCTTAGAGTCATTGGGTCCAACTTTCTCATGTTAGAAACTGAGATTCAGAGAAGAGAGAGACTTGGCTTCAAATGTCAGTATCCAAAGGCTTCCCAACTTCAGACCAGCTTGACACCAAAGCCCTCCTAGAACGTGCTCCTTGTCCTATAATTCTCTCCTTACTAGTAACTTCGTGCTCTTCCCTGAAAGAAAAAGCTCTCTCTCACTCTTCTAGGTCCACGGTAATTGAAAGACAATGCAATGACCCTCTGCCAACATCCAGAACCTCTCTCATTACAGCACTCAGCTCTGGCTTTTGATCAAGGAGGTAACACCCAGGAAGGTGGCAGCGTCTGCCCTGATGGTGTCATGAATATGATGAGCCTCGTGAAGGAAACCAAAGACTGTTTCCGACAACTTTTTCTTTCTTCCCACCTCCTTCTTTCTATTTTGTTCCTTCTTTCTTTCTCTTAAAAAAAAGTTTAAAAACACATTTCAAATATATTCATTCTCAAGAATTTCCCAAGACATCTGGACCTTTTAAAAAAGTTATTACCATTTCAATAAATGGGATGTATTTAAAATATTTAAAATGAGATTCCATTTTAAGATCAGTAATTCATTAAGTCGTCTTTAAGATCATTTCTATATTACGATATTTTTAGCCAAGGTAAATTTCTAAGTTTAGTTATAATCATTTCCATATGGTTCTCCATAATTAAATACACTTGATGCTTTCAAAAGCCTTCCTTAGTAAATATCACTGAAGATCCTTGTCCCTTTTTGTTTTCTAAGTGTAGCCCATATCCAGCAAACATCTGGCGAGGACTGCGTGTGGAGTTACGGAGGCAAATAAAGTTGAATGACACCTCCGAGAGGCTCACTCGCTAAAGGGGGTACAGACAGGTGAAATAAAAGGAGGAAGCAGGGATGGCAGGTGCTGAAAGGAAGGCACAGGGGAGCAAATAGAGGCAGGTGAATTCCTCTGGCAGGGAGCAGGAGTGCAGCAGGGAGGAAGGCGCAGAGATCCACATGGAGCTTGGCCTGAATCTTGAAAGAGACAGGAGGCAGGAAAGGGCAGCTTGGGCAGCAGGAGCACGGTGGAAGGCCTAGTGGTGTTGAAGAACGCCGTATGTCTGGGAAACAGCATGTGGTTCCTTCACGGGACTGGAGCATGAGGCAGAGAGAGAGAGAGAGACAGGGGAGGGCATGAGGAATGAGGAGCAAGGAAACTGAGACACTGATGTCACACAACCGAGCCGATACTGGCATCCAGAACTCAGACTCTCCAGCGTTTCTGCCTCTTTAAAAATCCAAAAGTCCTGATCAAGCTACACCCCACTCCCCTGTGATCTGCACCCACAGGGGTCCCCAAGGAGCAGAAAGGTAGAGCATGCAGTACTACACCCCCAGCTCCCAGCCGACGAGAACAGCCTTCACAGAGCCCATCTCCTCTCTGGGCTGCAGCGACCATGTCTGAATGGTGTAGGGCTGGACTAGCCTCTCTCCAAACCCTCTCAGCTCTGAGTCTCAGCTCCAGGATTCAAAAGGCAAGCAAAACAAAAACTTTACGCTCTGTGGGCTGAGCAGGTGGCCAGTTTGCCAGCCAGCTGCCCGACCTGGCATCAGTGAGTGGCTTGTCCCGCACTAGTGCTTGGCACCGGTCAGGAGGGTTTGGGAAGAGGCTCCGGCAGACTGGCATGCCTGGCCTCCCAGATGACTTCCCAGCCCGAGTGCCAGTGGGAAGCCAACAGAGGCGGGTGGCTGGGGTGGGCAGCCCAAGAGGCAGAGCAGGTGGCCCTGGCACAGCAGGTTTGGGCAAGTCATGTCTGACTGGGGACCGTCAGGCTACTAGAGCGAAAGAGGGGAACACAGGCATGGATGCGCTCAGTGCACAAAGGGTAGTTGGGGGTCTAGGGGGTGTTGGGTCAGGCAGGCTCTGCAGAGGCCTGGGATTGCTGTCTGCAAGACTGGACACCGAGCATCCGAGACCTCAGCCAATCCCCAAGTCAGGTGCCAAGCCCTGCAGTGTGGAGGGGAGCCTGGCCCAGCACAAAGGAGGGGAGGAGGTGGAAGACAGAAAACTCACCCACCTGAGGATAAGGAGGGTGGTACATGGCGAAGACAAGCCCTGAATAGGAAGGGAGAGGATCAAGGGCCACACCTGCCACTGACCCCCTGAGTGACCCCTCCTCTCTGAGCCCCAGTCTCAGTAGCCATGTGATGGGGGTAACTGTTACCAGTTCTACCTTACCCACTGGAGTCTTGTGAGAAGACAGAATCATGAGCCAGATAACAGATATGAAAAGACTCCTCCAGCCCTTGGCCTCACTGAATCCCAGCCCATGGCCACTCCACAATCTCTGTGACAGGATTTCATGGTGGCGATACTTGGGGAGGGGGGGTGTGTGGTGGTGGCAGCCTATCTTGAAGCTGCATTTACATACCACTTATGAGGAAGCATTGTGAAAGTCTTTTAAACTGGGCGATAAAGAACACTGGATGTCCTTGTAGAAACTTCCAGGCAATTCTTATCTAGTCCTTCTAGATGACTTTCTTTTCAGTAAATCTGATCCCGTCATTGTTTTCAAGCTGTTTTGCCACTTTATAAATTGTAGAAAACGGATAGCAATGTGGTGATTCCTGCCCATAGAAATGCAAATGAACTTTGCCCCTTGGAGTTGCAATGATTATTGCTCTGCGGATATTGACTACTTTTGTAGCTATTTTAACATTCCTGATTGCCCACATGTGCAGTTCCCACATGTGACTCCTCCTTCCAACAGGATGTAATAGCTTACAGAGTACCTCATGAACTAGTGGGCAAAATACAGTATTTGACATATGTTCCTTTTATATCTGTATGAGAGTCATTGTATTAGTTTCCTGTTGCTGTGTAACAAATTCCCACATCAACTGGGCTCACAGGTCGGCAGTCTGTGCAAAGAAAGTCTGGACTCTCTCCTCGGGTCTCCTGGAATCAAGGTATCAGCCAGGCTGCATTCCTTTCCGGAGGCTCTGGGAAAAGAATCACTACCGAGCTCATTCAGGTTGTTGACCACCTTCAGCTCTTTGAGGCTGTAAGACTGAGATCCCTGTTTTCTCTCTAGCCGTCACCTGGGGACTGCTGTCAGCAGCTGGAGACCACGTCTCTTACTGGCAATTCACAACACAGCAGTGTGCTTTCTTCCAGGCCGGCAGGAGCGCGTCCTCTGGGTTCTTCCTCTACGACCACCCAGAGAAAATGCTCTGCTTTTAAAGGGATCTCCTGATGAACTCGGGACCACCCAGAATGATCTCCCTTTTGCCACATAACATGACACAACCACAGGAGTGATAGCGTATGTATAGTTCCACCCCCACTCAAAGGGGAAGGGATTATACAAGCTCGAGGGTCACTGAGGGTCATCTTGGAATTCTGGCTGTCACAGATGATTTTGCCTAACAAAAAAATGCTCTAACACAATTTACGAAAACTGAGAGACCATCAAAGAATGGGAAGGAGTTGGTAGAGATTATGAGGATACTAAAACTCTGCTCTACAGACCACCCTTTGGTATTGCCACTGACCTAAGCCCTGATCCACTTTCAGGCCAGCTTGTCAGTGATGATGAGTTTGGCTGTCTTTCTCCCCAACCAGACCAGGAACTCCTCCAAAACCAGAACCTAATCCTACTCAGGTCTTACCTAATCTGCAGCCCCTGAGGCACGTCCTAGTGAGTGATTTGGTGCCAGAATGTGAGAGGTTTTCCTCCCTATCTTGATTCTCACATTCTCTGGTTTAAAAACAGAATACCCACTAACACACAACCACGTCTTGGGCCTGGGGGTAGGGTACGGTGGAGAAAGGGGTACTTAGAGACTCCAGCAATGGCCGTAGTGTTGGTCAAATGGGAACCAGGGACTCACAAGGGCCATCAGACATGTACCCTGAGGGTCGGAAGATGGGACAGGAGTGGTTCTGATTCCCACTTGCTACAAAGGTTCAACTTCAGGGCGGGCAGAGAACAAGACAGAGGCACTGAGAGTTCCACCTGGTGTGTCTCCATCCCATCCTCCTCTCCTGGAGGAAACTGCAGAAACCCAGAGCTCCACCAGCTTCTCGCTGCCACCCCAACCCCAGACAGCCCGTTCCATCTTTGCCTCTGGGCTCTAGTGGCACACACTGTTTACTTTGCCTTGTGCTTCCTCCTTTCCAACCTCCACAAAGGGACTTCTTTTCGTTCTTTAACATTCAACTCAAATATCAGGTCTTCTGGGAAACCTTGAGGCATCGCAGCAGTGGAAAGAAAATGGGCCTGAAAATTAGAATTTTGCTTCCAAGCTCTGTGGGCTTGAGAAAATTACATAAGCTCTCTGAATCTCCGTTTCATCTGTGAAATGAGTACAATGCAGTATTTAGTGATAAAACATATCTTGGTGACTAATCACAGAATAATAATAGAATAGCAATTATGTATTTCATGCTTGCCGTATGCCAGATATAGCGCTAAGTGTTTTACATGTATTTTTCATTTAATCTCCCAACAACCCAGTAGAGGAAGTTCTACTATTTTCTTTTGCAGATAAGGCAACTGAGGTTAGAGAGGTTGAACCCTGGCTCCAGAGCTCTGGCTCTTAATTATTATGCCATACCGCCTCCTAGAAGGTACTCAAGAAATTGTCATCCCCTTTGCCCTCTCTGTTCCTCACCATGTTCACGCCTGGACTATCAAAATTGTTTACTCCTTCCTGTGTCTTCATAGCCTTTGTATATCCAGTGCCTGTAATACCGTGGAAGAGACAGTGTTCATTTTCTCATGTTTCTGCCTCCTCCAGCCCCTAGCATTGCATCTGGCATAGAGCAGGCACAGACTACCTGCTATTCAAGGGAATTAACGAATCATCTTGAATCTTTTTAGGAAGTGACCAGGGTGAGTCAAATGCTTTATATCATCATTTATATAATAAAGTGACTATGAACCATGCATAAATAAAAAAGAGAGAAGACTGCCCCTTCCGCTCCATCCTCCTTCCCTCATGCTATCTGAGTTAAAGCAATAGGCCCTGCAGGGACCCAGCAGCAGATAGATAAAAACATCAAGTCCCGTTCCAGCTTCACACCAGACCCTGGAATTTAATTTAACTCGTACAGACATCAGTGTTGACACTCTTGGGGGCTCCCAGAGCAGCCTCACAGAACAGCTGGTAACAGCTGCGATGGGTTTGCCTTCACACCTCTGATTAAATCGCAAGGGAATCCCACGAAGGCAGGGCCCTGGAAACCATTTTACAGAAAGATGTTCATAGGCTCCTGGGACCTCTGCTTTGCAAGGAGCTGCCAAGATCACCCAGTGACCTCTTTGTTTTTAAAATAGCCAAACTGAGGCCCAGGGATTTCCCCAAAGTTGCATGGCTTTCTCAAGTTTTGATGACGCGGCATTAAGAATATAAGCCACAGCATTTTATGGCTTGAGGTGTGCAGTCCTTGCACTTAAAACTCTGCCTTTTGCTCTCTTCCCTACGTGCCCTGCAGTTAGTGTACGCTGCCGCCAGCTGGGGGCACACACAGGGTCGTTTGCATGGTTAAAGGGGTGCCTCAGGCACACGGTTGGCATAGATCCAGATTAGCATTTGAACTCCCCACTTTATGATTTTTATATTAAATTCCGGCTTTTTGTATTAGGCTGTGACTATATTTATATTAAACTATGACTCTTTCTTATTAAACTCTGATTCTGAAAGCAGATAATTCAGTGACAAAAACAGGCTTTTAAAATGAAACAAATATAGAACACACTTCTTGTGATCCTTTTCATGATTTTCTATTACCAGCCGAATTTAACCCTCATCTCATTCCACATATTGATAGAAACTACACTTTCTAACTCACCATGTGTTTTGGCTTGTAGGCCAACTTACCTTGGAGCTTTCCCCTCAACCTCAATCTTGGAATTAAATTCTCCATGCTTCCTTATTCTATAGCACACGGAACTCTGTCAATTTAATAAAAACTTAAAATGTGTTTATTTTTTGAGCACATATCATAGCCAAGGCTGAAGGGCGAGTGAATTCTAAGGTAGAGATCTACTAATATGAGTAAGAGGTAGCCTCTGCCTTCAAGGAACTCATGATTAACTAGAGAGTAAAATCATTAACCGATCATTGAAAACAAGGAGGTAAAATGAAAACAAGGCCAGAAATCATGACAGAAAACACTTAACTACATAAATATTTAAAATTTCTGTAAGGCAACCGACACTATAAAGGAAACGAAAGTACAGATGACGAATTGAGGAAAAACATGTTCAACATTTATTACACACTAAAGGTTAATAGTGTTAATACATAAAGAACTTTCTACAACTCAGTAAAAAAAAAAAGGAAAACAAGTGAATAATAAATATGCAGAAGATTTGAATTAGAAAGCCCCTTAAAAAGAAATAGAAAAACACAGTGCTTAAACTAACAAAGAAATACAGATTAAAACAATAAAAATATATTTTCCCCTGTCTGATTGGCAAAACACTTTTAAAGATGGATAATGCTTGATGTTAGTGAGATGGTAGGGAAATACGTTCCCAGTTGGGACGGGGGTAAATTGAAAGAATGTTTTATTTTTTTTTATTATTATTTTTTTAATTTTTTTAATGTTTATTTATTTTTGAGAGACATAGAGGCACAGCATGAACAGGGGAAGGGCAGAGAGAGAAGGAGACACAGAATCGGAAGCAGGCTCCAGGCTCTGAGCCGTCAGCACAGAGCCCGACGCGGGGCTTGAACTCAGACCGCGAGATCATGACCTATGCTGAAGTCGGCCGCTCAACCGACTGAGCCACCCAGGTGCCCCTGAAAGAACGTTTTAAAGGCAATTTGGCAGAATCCATTAAAGATTAAAATGTGGATATCTATTGACCCAGACACTCCATTTCTACAAATTTATTCTGCAGATTTCTTCACTCAAAGGCACAGATACACACCCAAGGTGATTCCCTGCATTTGCCTGTACAAGTGGGAAGTTTGAAACATTTTTATGTCCGTTAGGAGATCTGTTAAATGAATTAGGACATAGTCATGTAATGCAGTATTATGCGCATGTTAAAAAAAAAAAGATGTGATATGAGAGGTGCCTGGGGGGCTCAGTCGTTAAGTATCCAATTCATGATTTGGGCTTAGGTCGTGATCTCATGGTTCGTGACATTGCCCATGTCAGGCTCTGTGCTGACAGCATGGAGCCTGCTTGGGATTTTCTCATTGCCCCTCCCCGTCCTTCCTTTCTATTTCTCTCAAAATAAATAAAGAAACATTAAAAAAATTTAAAAGAGATTTGAGGGGCACCTGACCCTGCGCTGACAGCAAGAAGCCTGCTTGGGGAGTCTCTCTTCCCGGGTTCTCTCTGCTCCTCCCCTGCTCATGCTCTCTCTCTCTCTCTCTCAAAATAAATAAGTAAATAAATAAATAATTAAATCAATAAAAAGAATTGATATAAAAAGACATCAAAATATATTAAATGAAAGAAGCAAGAAATTGGACTGTTAGTATATTCACAATTGTGCAAAAATCTAAAATGTGCATACGCCTATAGCTATATATGCATTTAAAAGATCTGACAGGATGTACACTCTTAGAATCACTTTGAGGAACTGGAATCTTGAATGACTTTTAACATCTACTTCTTTTTGTTTGCATAATTTGTCATTAGAAAAAGTAACAAAAGTGTAAAGGAATATGATCTAACTTCCTGCTGGTTCCGGTCCTCCAAGCGTTTTCCCAAATGGCACTTGGCTTGCCGCATGGATTTGCCATGCAAAGACTTGTGGGCATTGGACTGTGGGCCACTTGAAGGTTCCCGGTTTTCTAGCTTGGGTGATGAATTGGTTATGAAGGGCTCACAAAGATGGGGGACTACAGGAAGAAAAGTATAGCTGCGGAAGAGGTGGGGGTGAGGAGTGTGGCTCTGGGTGTGAGCTGCCTGGGAACACTGACGAAAATGGTCAGCAGTCAGAAGTCTGGGGAAGAGCTCTGGGAACTACTTGCTTATAGGTGATTACAGAGGTCGGACTGGATAGACGACACTGACGGAGGTTATAGAGCAAGAGAAGATGGGGACAGTTTATAGCCACCTTGGTCATCTTTCTGTCCTTTCAATTCACCAAACTTGCATTAGAGTTTTTATGCGATTTGAGAATTTATATATTTCTTATCAATTGTTCCTTTTATTATTATGTAATGACTGTCTTTATCCCTAATGATACTTTTGACACTAATGTCTATTTTATCTAAATGTCTATGCCACCTTTATTTTGGTCAATGTTTGCCCAGAATACATAGCATACGGCTTTTTATAAGAATTTTGATCAGAGGACAGCTGGGTGGCTCAGTCAGTTAAGCAACCAACTTCGGCTCAGGTCACGCTCTCGCGGTTTGAGCCCCATGTTGGGCTCTGTGCTGACAGCTCGGAGCCTGGAGCCTGCTTCAGATTCTGTGTCTCCCTCTCTCTCTGCCCCTCCCCCACTCACGCTCTGTGTCTCTCTCTTTCTCTCTCTCTCAAAAATAAATAAATATTAAAGAAATTTTTAAAAAAGAATTTTGATCTGAGAATTTCTATTCTTTCATCAGAGACTTCAGTCTATTTACATTTGTGTGGTTACTATCAGTTTTCCTAAATTTATTTCTACCATCTTATTTAATGCTTTAGATTTACCATGCTTTTTTTTTTTTTGCCTCCTGTCAGTATGATTGAATCACCTTTTATCACGTGCTTCCCGTTCGGTCTTTAAGAGATGATATATATGATTTCTTCTTTTATTGGTTGGTTACTCTTGATTTTTTATGTGCATAGTGAACGATGTCAAGTTAATCAGTGTCTCTATCTTCTTGCCAAACAATACAAGGACCTTAGCACACCCTGAATTTCACCATACCCCCCATGTCTTATTGTTATCCAGTATTTTAGTCACACCTTATTTTCATACCTTCCAGTATTAGTTGTATTTTATATGTTCAATGTACATTTCGATTTAACCCCATGTTTGCTATCTCTTTCCTCCACATGCCTTCTTACATTCTACTTCTCCTGAGTTTGAATTTCTTATTCCTAAAGTATATCCTAGCATAAGTCTTTCAGAAAGAGTGTTGGTAGTAAACCTTCTCAGTGTGTATCTGAAAATGATTTTCTCAACCGATACTTGAGACAATCCCGTGGTCATGCCCTCTCTCTAGTCATTCACTCTGGGGTCTGGCCCTGAGTTAAGGTATACGGGCCAGGTTTTCTCAGCTCGTCCACCCTACATACTGTGTTCCTCTCCGTGTTGTGGCAGGGTCACACCGTCCTCATCTTTACAGAAGTTGCCCACAAAACACTACGTGAATGGCAAGTGGGGCCACCACTGACCAACCAAGTAGATAAATGAGATTATCTGACTGAGCTCCAGGGACCTCATCTTTAGAAAAGGGGGAAATAAAACCTGCATCTTAGAGACCGCAAAACTCAGGTGAGCCAATGGATGGTATGGAAATTTGTAAACTGTAAAGAGCTGCACAGATGTGTGAGAGTGTAACTATGTTAGCTAATGCCCTTCAGCATGAAATCAGGCAATAAAGGCCTCCTGTGATTTAGTTCCAGGAAAAAGCTTTCCCTGTCAAAAGAGTGATCCATGTGGTCCCTGCTCCCAGCAATGAAAGGTGATCACTTTAGTAGCCAGCGCTCTTTTATTGCAAATGATGGAAACCCAAATTGAAACACTTTAAGTCAAAAGGGGATTTATTGAATCATGTAACTAGGAAGGGGTGGGAGAGAGGCTGGCCTCCGGGATGGCTGGACCTGGGGATCTATCAATCAGCTGACACCTCTCCTCTTCTCCTCTCCAGTCTCTCTGCATGTTGCCTTTGTCCTCCCCATCTACACCTGCTTTCTCCACTGGGGAGAAGCGCTTCAAACTTGCAGCCTCTCTTCAGCTCAGTAACTGTAGAAGAAAAAGACTCTTTCCCCTTTAGCTTCAAACTAAAACATCGTAGAGCAAAACTCAGATTGGTCAGCTGGACCAAAATTTTCTAGCCAGGGGAATGACATTTGATGTGTGGTGGAGTGCTTTCTCCCAATACCCATCTTCCCCTTGTACTGGAACCTCCATTTCTGAGCTGGGCATATTGCTGTCCAGTTAATACATTTCCCAGTCTCCCTTGCTATTAGGTATGGCCATGTGTCCAACTTCTGATCAATGAGATATAAGCAGAAGTGCTCTGAGGTATTTCTGGAAGCTCTTAAAATTGAGAAGCTGTCCTTTTCTGCTCCCATTTCTCCTTTCTGTTGCCTGGAAGGTGGATGCAATGGCGAGAGCTCCAGCAGCCATTCTGCATCACAAGGAATGGAATGGAAGCTACATGTGGCAGAGGAGCAAGACAGAAGGGAGCTTGGATCCCTGATGCCATGTCTCTGCCCTACCAGCCTTGAATTGCCTCCTCTCTACGTTTTTATGTGAGAGAAAAATATACTTCTGTCTTGTTTAAGCCACTATTGTAGAGTCTTTATTATTTGCAACCAAATCTAAACCTAAATGATACATAGCTCAGGTTGGAGGGAAAACGCCAATTGACAGAAGAGGCTGGGAGGAAAACATCCCAGGAAACATGGAACAATAGTTGTTAGAGTAGCCAAGTGTCTCCCTTTTTGCCTTGGCCTTTAGGAACCTCTCAGCAGCTGGGGGTATCCCCACTCCATGCTCCCTTTCGTCTCCTTCTATGACATCCTCCTTTTCCATGCCTTGGTTAATATCAATCCTTACAGAAGTAAGAAGAGTGTACCATGAAACCCACCTTTCCAACAGTGTACTCCATGGAACACTCATCTCCTGAGGTGCTCTGGAGGGAAAAATGAATGTGTGATCAATAAGTTTGGGGAATGCTACCAACTACTTTCCTCTCAGAGATGCATCAAACACATTAGCATGGGAAAGCCTCAGAGAAGACTTTCAGTTAAATAAATCTAATTAATTTTCTTTAATTCAGTGTTCCCTCCAAACTTATTTGACCACGGAAACCTCCTTTCTCCCCCATATAGCACCTGTTAACATGCCGTAGGGAAAGATGCTTTGGGAAGTATATGATTAGCTAAGCAATGGAAAAAAAGGAAGCTGTGACCCTGGAAACTGCTCAGGTGAACAGGTATTTTGGCTGAATTACTCCTATTTATACAAACAGATACCCACCAGCCGTAAGGACTTGTTTGGTGCTGGTTGTACTTGGATCCTGATGTCCCAGCTGTGACCAAGGTGGGACCGTGACCTCCCTCATTCTAGACCCAATGTTCTGGTGTCTACAGAAATAATTCATTTCCTTAGTCTGCCCGTTGGATGCTCCCACAAGTTCAGACCTGCTTTCCACACGCAGACCAATGACAGGACAAGAATTAAAGCAAGAGACGTCCACATAAGCTGGGAAAGAGATGTTCTCTGTAGTCCCGGCCAGATGGAAGCCAGAGCCCTCTGTGGGTCATAACCTCCTCCAACTGTCTGAGAAATGCGAGCCCTCCTCTTCAATCACGTAGCTGAGCCATCTTTCCTGGATAGTGAGGGCTTCGCATAAGCAGATTCCCATGAAGTCTGGTGTATGTGTCCTGCACACTGTCTGGGAGGGGGGTTCTAGTTCACTTTTCCCTGGTCTGGGAGCACAATTCTGGATTGCTGGCTGGCATATCCCCCTCAAACTGACAAATCAGAGGCTGCCAACAAGAGGGACCGAGGACAAAGTGAGGGAAAGAAATCCCCAGGCTCGTCTGCGGGGAGAATCCCTCTCCCTTCTGTCACAAAGACAAGCAGCAGCAGGCACTTCCTGCTGTTCCTTCAAGTGGAAACCTCTCTCTCGCCACCTCCCAAATACCCAGATCTTTCGAGGTCCATCCCAGACACAGAACAGACCAGCCTTAAAACCAATAGATTGAACTCTGAAAGCTGCCTTTTATTGCCCATCTGGCTTTGGGAAGTCCCATCTACTCTCTGGAGCACAGAGAACATGGGTCATTGGGAAGACAGTATGAATGAGTCAAACACATAGAAGTTCCCCAGAAGAGTGAGGAGCACACTCTGGGTGATATAACTAAATAAATAAGCAATTAATTAATTTAAATGTCTCCTCTTCCTGGCTTCCAGCTTTTTCTGATTCTGCCAGAGTAAACTTTCCTACCCCGAGTCCTTAAATAGGACTCATCAAGAAAGTGGGATTCCCTCACCCTTTCTCCTTTGGCACAAGTACTTTGGGTCCCTGAAACTGAACATAAAGGGAGTCACCACAGACACTTTTAGAATCAGTCTCTATTGGTTTGAGAAGTTCCTTCTCGGAGAGCTCCATGAATTATGTTTTCAGAGGAGTCTGGGTTTTTTGGTCTTTTGTTTTGTGTTTTTCCATGAATGTATTTCCATCCTAATTCTGTGAAAGATTATTCTGGACCAAGTGCAATTCTTTCTATCTTCGCTATGGGGATTTTCAGAACAAAAGTGGTATTGAGTCCCAAACTGGAATGACTTCATAGATTGCAGAGAGAGAGAGAGGGAGGGAGAGAGAGCAAGCGAGAGTGAGCGCCACAGACAATGAGTGGGGAGGGTTAAGAAGAGAAAGGGGCAGATTGGTTTTCAGATCTGTCCTGAATCTCGCAATTTTATTCATAGAAGTCAGAGCCAGCCTTGGTGGAAAAGCAGCAGTTAATGTCACCACAGGCTCTGTCGGAGGATTCCTTATTCTCCTGGGCAGAGCAGCTGCTTATGCTATAGGAGAGAGATCAAGCCCTATTTGTACACACGGAATTGCTTTTCCCCCCTTTCTTGGTAACAAAACCCGGAAACTGCTTTGGGAGCAGGCTTCAGCATTCCTGTTGCATGGGACACGGACTGCTCTCCGTTCTCTGGTGGGGCTTCCTCCTCCCCAGCATAGGGCAGTCATATTTCTCAAATGCATTGGAACCGGGGGCCCCTGGATTCAACCCTTTGAGGTTTCCCTGCTGCCACAGAAAGTGAAATCCACCCCCTGAGGACCTCCTCTCAGCAATGTGCTGCAGAACGCTGAAGGGAGGGCCTCAGTCCACTCGTCAAGAGGCCCAGGCTTAAATGCAACCAGGTCTCTGACTCAGCCACATCTTGGGGAAGGGAACCCCACATCTGCTTGCTCTCCAGCCCCCAATACAGGTCAGGACATCTAGGCTCGTCATGGACTCCAAACAGGCCCAGATACTTGGAGGTCATGTGATAGGCAAAGCACATGGGTGTAGTAAGGGCTCTGAGAAGTCCTGTAGTGAAGTAATAGGTTCAACTTTGTTTAACTCGGTGCTTTCCATGTTTAACTAACCCTGCACCACTTTTCTCATGGAATACCCAGTGTCTCATTGAGCAGCGTTCCACAGAACGCTGGAAAACAATGCCATGGTGCCGCTCACCGCCATGCCCAGCTTCCCTGGAGGATAGAGACAGTGTCTGATTCAGCTTTGGGTTGACAAACCTCAGCACAGGACCTAGAAGATAGTGTTTTCAGAATGAATACATGAGTGAATTAATGAAATCTTACCATAGTCCAGGCTGAACCTGGGAATTACAACTGTGTGCCAAGCACTCTTTTCCGGGGCAATTAAGCCTGTGGCCAATGCATAGCTTGGTGAAGACCAAATCTTTTTTGTTTTTTCCTTCAACATTCGCACCAGTTACAAACTGGCAGGCATTGAACCAGATCTGTCTAACATATGTGTTTTGTTTGGCCCGGTACACGGGTTTACTTTTTAATGGCTTTAGGTAGGGTCTCAACTCTGCAGCACAGCTCAGTTCTGCCCCTTCCCCTCCCACAGCCTCTGCCTCATTCATATCGCCTGCTTAGCTCCTGAAGGCTTCGAGTTTGCCATCCAGGGTTTAAATCTCCCTGGGAAGTTGCTTTTTCAATCTGACCGTGAACATCATGAATTTATTTTGAAATGGATTTGCCTGCTTGATTTCTCATGCAGATCCTGAAACCTTTAACCATTTGTGATGAAAGATCTATACAGCCCAACATGGCACAGGCTCTAGTACACTCGAGGTGACTCCCTGAGCTAACCCGGCAATGGGGTGGAGGCAGGGTCATCCCTGTGCCCATCTTCCCACAGTGGTGCTCCCCAAGCTTGTCACTGAGAGAGCTTGTGGAAGCCCACACTGCTGGGCTTACCTCTGCAGCTTCTGGAACAGCAGGTTGGCCGAGGGGCCAAGAATTTGCACGCTGTGGCTGACGGCCCCAGGGCCACACTTTGAGTCCGCTGCTCTACAATTTACAAAGCTCTTTCCCAACTATTACCTTAGTAGACCTCCACAACCATGTGGACAGGGGAGGAATCACTACTCACAGGTCACAACTGAGGAAAGGGGTACCCAAAAAGGCTAGCCAATAACCAAGGTCACACAGATTGTCTTGAATTGGGGTCTTCCAATGCCATGTCCGGCTGCCTGCGAGGCAAGGATGTGGTTGAAAGGGGCCGTGGAACATCACTCTGCTTTGGGACAACGTGACTGGACTGGTGAAAACATTGTAGGAGCTTACTTTGCTATAGGAGAGATCTCTGCCTTGAAGCAGGAGCTGACAGCCTCCCTCGGTCCCTCTCAGCTCTCAGACTCCACACTGTGGCCCTACGTGGACAAGATGTGAGAGGGACCAAAGGAGCCCAGCAATACCCACCCCACTGTCGACTGGCTTTTGGTCCCTTCACAGCCGTAGGTATAGCGGCAGAGGAGCAGAGACGCCCCACCCACTGGAGTCAAGACACCCCTCACTGAATTTTCTGTGTAACAACCAAAGCGGAGTGAGAGACAGGCACAGGCTGCAGCTTCTGGGAGGGGAAACGGGGGAGGGGGAGAGCCCAGACCATATGGAGCAAGAGTGACAGAATTTGGCAGTGTAGGCTCTGCAGATGGGCCTGCTTATGTCCACACACAATCTGAGGCCAAAGACTGAATCATCTCTCTAGCAATTTCTTGTTTCCAAACACGTCTTTTGAAGAATGTGGGGATGCTCCGTGTGGATCTCCACAATCCTTGCTGGGAAAGGGTATAGAGATAACAGAAAAAAGTTGTGAGTTGCTTTTGTTTGGGGAAGGAAGAGGTGCAAAATGCCCACTTGAGCAAGGCGGAAGGAAGTCGCTGTATGGTTGGTTTGGGTAGTATTTAGGGAGTTCACAGCCAGTATTTAACATGTTTCATGTGTGATCTTCACAATGCATTAATGGGGTTAACCTTGTCAGCCCCATTTTATGAGAGGAGAGACTAGGGGGCAAAGATTTGTCAAGGCTTCCCTATCGGTGAAAGCAGAGTCGTGAGTGAGGAAAAGCAAAACTGGGCAGCCACACATTCAGTGGTACCCTCCCAAAGCCAGGACTCTGGTGTCTGTCTCCTAGGTGGTCCTGTGTTCCAGCCCATGTGTGGCCTTCCAGTAAGTTGCTGGGTCCCCCCAGGGCTCCCCAGGGTCAGTCTTCAGGATGAAGTCTGGACTGCTCTGCCTGGCATTCAAGGCCCTGCAAGGCCAGGCTCCAGCCTCATGTCCGTCCCTCCCCTACGTGCCCCAGGCTTCGGTGCAACCAGGCAGCTCACCATTCCCTGAACACACTCAGGGCTGCCCAGCCTCCAGGGCTGACCTTGGTGCCTTCCAGTCACAGGTCCCTTTATCTTGACTTGTGCCCGTGTCTTCTCTCTCCTCACTGTGATGTCTGCTCTTCTAGGACTAAGAACTCCTTCTCCTCAGCTCTCACTCCTGCATCCTTTACACAAGTGCACCACCTTATGGTTCACAGAGTGCTGTCCCCCCTGCAAGGTGACAGAAGGGGGCAGGTTTTAGCTCCAGTCCAGACTGAGGCCAGAGAAGGGAAGGTACCTGCCCATGTCCTCACACCTAGTTGGCAAAGCCACAGTGACAGCCCAAGCTCCCTGACTCCAGACCTAGTGCTCTTCCCATTTTGTCCCATTTTGGGGATACTGTTTATTTATTCCAGAATAAGCCGGCCATCTGCACAGAGGTGGTGCCCACATGCCTCAGGGTCGCCCTTGGGGAGAAAGAGGTCTGTGTTAGTTTCCTATTGCTGACATAACAAATTACCACACACTTAGTGGCTTGAACAATACAAATGTGTAATTGTCATACAGTCCTGTAGAATAAAAGTGTGACATGGGTCTCACTAGGCTAAAGTCAAGGTGTCAGCAAGGCTGCGCTCCTTTCTGAAGGCTCTAGGGCACAATCCATTTGGTGCCTTTCCCAGCTTCTAAAAGCCACCTGTGTTGCTTGGCTCATGACCCCTTCCTGCATCTTCAACACCAGCAAAGAAGGGCGGTCAAGTTCTCACGTCGCATCTCTCCGACCTCTCTCCTGCCCTCCCCTCTTCCATTCTTAAGGACCCTTGTTATTACGTTGGGCCAGCTGAGTAGTCCAGGACCCTCACCCTCTTTTAAGATCAGCTGATTATCGACCCAAATTCCATCAGCAGTCTTAATTCCCCTTTGCCATGTAAGCTAACATATTCATAGGTTCCAGAGATTAGGACACAGACCTCTTAGGGTGATGTTATTTTGCCTATCACAGGGACAAAAAGAAGATTCCTGCCCCCAGAAACCATCAGTCAGTCACTTGGCAGAGTAGGTGTGTCAAGCCCGAACCAGATGTGCCAAGGCTTCAGTAGCCTCTGTCTTGGGACACAGTCCTGCAGGACCTTGGAGAGCTCATGGATGGGGGCCATGGCTTCTGACAATTCAGCCTTTACAACCCACCCCCCCCCTCCCCGGAGCAAGCTCCCCAGCACCAGGCTGCCCAGGAAAACCAAGGCTGTCCTGCTCAAAGGCATTTGGTGCTTCCTCATCTTATTCATCGCTCCATCTGCCTCCCAGACCTACTGTTCATCCAATCTCAGGACGCAGCACCATCCCCAACCAAACTCCTGCTACCACTCCCCACCACCCCACCACCTCATACCCAGAGGTCTTGCCTGTTTATAATGACAATTGAATCACTCAGAATAAAATCCAAACTTCTTATCAAGGCTTCTAAGATACTATACACTTTGGTCTCAAGTTACTATCCCATTGTTCACTAAGCTCAAAGAAGACAGGTCTCCTTTCCATCGCCTGAATATACTATGTGCCTTCCTGCCTCAGGGCCTTTGCACATGCTATTTCCTCTTTCTATGACTTTCTTTTCCCACTCTTCCTTGGGTGATTCCTACTCCTCCTTTAGATCTCAGCGGCTTTCAGAAACGTCTCCTTTTTATACCTCTCAATTATCCCAATGAGGCCTCCCATATCATGTCTCTCTCTCTCTCAGAAATTGACTCTTTTCTTTTTTTTCCTATAAACATTTATTTTTAAAAAATTTTTTTATTGTCAGATTGGTTTCCATACAGCACTCAGTGCTCATCCCCACCCGTGCCCTGCTCAGTGCCCACCACCCACTCTCGCCCCTCCCACACTCCCCTCAACCCTTGGTTTGTTCTTAGTATTTAAGAGTCTTTTATGTTTTGTCTCCTTCCCTCACTGTGTCTTTTTTCTTTCCCCTCTTCTCCTCCCCCCTAGTTTTCTGTTAAGTCTCGCAAAATCCACCTATGCTTGGAAACATATGGTATCTGTCTTTCTGTGACTGACTTATTTCACTCAGCATAATACCCTCCAGTTCCATCCATGTTGCCACACATGGCAAGATTTCATTCTTTCTCATTTCTGCATAGTATTCCATTGTATATGTATGTGTGTGTGTGTGTGTATGTGTGTATACATGTATACCACATCTTGTTTATCCATTCGTCAGTTGATGGACACTTAGTCTCTCTTCCCATGATTTGACTATTGTTGAAAGTGCTGCTATGAACATCGGGGTACATGTGCCCCTATGTATCAGCACTCCCGTATCTCTTGGGTAGATTCCTAGCAGTGCTATTGCTGGGTCGTAGGGTAAGTCTATTTTCACTTTTTTGAGGAATCTCCACACAGTTCTCCAGAGCGGCTGCACCAGTTTGCATTCCCACCAACAGTGCAAGAGGGTGCCTGAGAAACTGACTCTTTTCTTTAGCAACGACGTCATCATCTCTGTGACCATATAAGACAGAAGACACTCAGGCCCTGACATTGCAGGAAGGTCATCCTTTGGATTAAAATCTGATCTTATCTAGATTTTAATCTAGGCTCTGAAATTTTATCCTCTCTTTGCAAGGAACCGTAATGAATCCAACCTTAGAACCTCAACTTTGGCAAAATTTTTTTCGTGGACTGTGAGGTCAAGCAGACACATTCCTGCTCCCTACTCCTCTACCAACTGGCTTTGTGGCCCTGAGGAAATAGGTCACTCTCTCTCTGGGCCAATGACTTTGCCCAGCTGACTATGACCCAGAAGAGTATAGAGAGGCCCTCCCCTGCAGGCCATGAGAGGCCAAAAGCCAGCCAGTGAGAATCCAACATCCAATAGAGATAAGAAAAGGTTAACCAACCATGTTGTCCCCAGGACTCCCCCCCCCTTTATCTCCCACTAGCAGCCTGCATGCTCAGGACAGCAATGTCCTCCCAGCAAGTCCATTTTACAGATGAGGAAATTGAGGATGGAGAGGTTAACTGACTTACACAAGGTCACCTGGCCTAAACCACCTGAGACAAGAACCATGCTCTGCCTAACTCTTCACTGAGATAATCAAATTCACAAAAATGCATTCCATGTACACAGCATTTCACAGTCTACAGACCTCTTTCCCATCTGCCATTGTCTCTGATCTCTACAACAATATGTTGGGTTGAGTAGCATCAACCCATTTGTTCAGATAGAACACAGAGATTTAGAGCAAGGAAATGACTGGCTTAAATCAGTGGGTGTATAAGTTACCTTCTGCTATGAGTGAGTTTGTCAGCTTGAAAGAGTACACAGTATTATCTCATAGTTTCTGTGGGTCAGGGATCCAGGCACGACCTAGCTGTATCTTCTGCTTCATGGTCCCTCAAGAAGCTATAATCTAGGTGTCATCCCAGAATCTGTGGACTCATTAAGGCTCAACTGGGGAAGAAGGATCTTTTTAAAAAATGTTTGTTTACTTATTTTTGAGAGAGAGAGAGAGAGAGAGGAGCAGAGAGAGAGGAAGGGAGAAATCCCAAGCAAGCTCAGCACTGTCAGTGCAGAGCCTGATGCAGGACTCAGTCTCACGAACCATGAGATCATGACCTGAGCTGATATCAAGAGTGGGACACTTAACCGACTGAGTCGCCCAGGTGCCCCTAAACTGGGGAAGAAGGACCTTCTTTCAATCTCATAGTTGTTGGCAGCCTTCAATTCTTTGTGTGCTGTTGGACTGAGGGCTTAATTTCCTCACTAGCTGTGGATAGAGGACACTTCCGGTTCTTTGTCATGAGGGCCTCTTCCGTATGACAGCTTGCTTTATTGAAGTGTGCAAGAAGGCAATACAGTCCTGGTCTTGTACCCTAATCATGGAAGCGACAACCCACACCTTTGCTGCATTCTATCCATCAGAAAAAGTCATTAGGTCACTCCAGACTCCCACCCTAGGGGAGGGAAACACACGACAACATGACTCCCAGCAGGTGGGGAGTGTAGGAGGCTGTAAGTCTGCTTACCACAGCAGGGAGCTGGGCTGCTCTGAGTCTGCCCTTCTCCTGGACCTGGAAGTCTCCTGGCACAATGGACCGAGGTAGCACGTGGAGATCTCAGTGCTCTAGGGAGGTTCTCAGGGCCACGCAGAGCTACGGCCAGACTTCCCAGGAAGAGAGCTGGCCCCATTTTAATTACCTTGTTGCCCCCAGAGGAAGCCCGGGCTCTTCTCTGGATAGTTTTGCTCCCCCTTTACTGCCATTTCTGTCTTTAAATCAAAGCTGCTCTCTGTTCCAGGGCTCCCAGCCCCAGGCAAGACAAGGATTTATGAGTGGGTGATCCAAAACTGTAACATGAAGGAGTCAGGGTCCAGACAGTAATGTAAACCGAGAGGTCCTGGGGAGGCGGGCCGGTGACCAGGGCTCAGTAGCCTCCCAGGCCCGGCAGCCTTCACAGCCTCCTCCTTTATGAAACTCTTCCATCATCCTTCCCGCTGGCTGCCCCTGCCGCCTCTCTCCGCTGCCCGCACTGCAGCCTCCCACCCCCAGCCAGCGCCCAGGTCCCCTGCGTCTGCCTCGGCGTGCCTTCCGCTGTCCTCCCGTCTCTGGTCTCCCACTCAAACCCTTCTGGGTGCCAGTCCATGCGGACAGACTCCTATCTCCATGTCTTTGTTCCAGCTATGTCCTCTCCTGGAATCGCCCTTTGCCCCATGCCCCAGCGATGAAGCCCCCTTGAGGACTCCCTCCCTGACCTGTCACCCCGTCCCTTACTTATGGCACTGAGCGCCCTAGGCCTTAGTAATGGAGTCCATTATGTCCACGCCAGTCACCCTGCTTAGACTGAGACTTCCTGAAGGGTAGGGACCCAGGGCTGGAGCCCACCGTGGTCCTCCCACTATCTAACACACAGGAGGTGCTCAATCAGTGTTAGAATGATGGAAAAGTCAGAGTCAGCATCGACTTTCAGGGGAGAGAAAAGTAGAGTTCTCATGTCACATTTTCCGTGTGTGGCCAGTGGCCGGCCAGCCACCTGCTCCTTCCCTCTTGGCCAAGTCTCCGCCTGGCACTCAGGCCTGCCTGGGTGCAGCACACCGGCCCTGCCTCATGCTGGATGCTCCAAGCACCTGGTCTAGCTTTCGCGGGTGGGAGGCAAAGGCAACACAGTCTTGGCCAGGGCAAAGACACACACGTGGAGCCACAGACACCCTGAGGGGCACAGACATTTGTGCTCAGAAGATGCCGCCCCTCCCGTTTGCATTCTGGACTTGACGCATTTGCTCTGCAAGGGAGTCATCCCTGACTGCTTCTTCTTCCTCAGCCTTCCTTCCGTCAGTCCCGTAATTCCATGAGTTCCACCTTCTGTTCAAAGTGTTCATCACACACGCACACCTCTCTCTTCGCCTCAACTGTCCCTGCCCTGCCCAGGTCCAGGCCACCAAGGATGCCCTCCCGGCCTCCACCTCACCCTTCACTCAGGTGACCAGAGCCATCATTCCTGTCAAGTCACTCCCTTGCTCGAAAACTGTCAGTGGCTCCCCATTGCCTGAGCAATGGCCCTCACCTCCCCAGCATCCAGGCACTCCCCAATCCAACCGTCCAAGGCTTCTCCAGCCTCATGTCCCCCTTGAGGACCTGCACCCCAGACCGCCTCCTGTCCCCTGGTACTCCTGGTGCTTTCCTAGGTCCTCCTGGAACACTCTGTCTCTTCATCTCTGCCCATCTAACCCCACCGTCCTTCCAGGACACCTCAAAGTCTGCCTCCTCCCTGAAGCCTTCTCTGACCACCTTTCAGAAGGCAGTGAACTCTCAGTCCTCTGGGCTCCCAAAGATTTGGCATTAAAGGACAAAAGGCGTCCTCACCACCCCTCACTCCCAATCCTGAGCACCTTAGGGGCAAGGACCAGCCTCATTTCCCCCTTTCTTCCAAACCCCTGCTGCTGCCTCCTCTGTGGAGACAAAGACAAAGGCGTCCCTTGGGGGAGGGGAGCTGTCTTGAAATCTCTTGGAGGCTCCTGACGGCTCAGTCCCGGAGAAGAAAGCTGCCCAGAAGGCGGCACTCCCAGGGAGGGGTTCTCGCCAGAAGGCCCAGAGCTGGGTCTGAGCCAGAGAGTGTTTGCGGGAGCCCAGGGGTGTGTGGATGGGAGGGGGGCTTGGCAGCACCAAGGGTGGTTTGTGATCCGCTCTGGTTCTAGTTCCCTGATGTCTTTGTTCAGAATCCCCAGGGTGCTTCTCTCCAGGCTAGGGGGTGGGGGTGGGGACAGTTCAGAGTGGAAGCTGGGCCTGGGAGGAGCTAGCTTCCCTCCTTCCAGGGGAGAAAAGGGAGGAGGCTAGAAGGAGCCCTTTTGTTAAAGCGCATCGCCTGGGCGCAGTGCTCGTTCTGATTCCTACTCCTCCAGGTCTGCCCTGTCTCTCTGTCCCGAGTCTTCGCCCTTTCCCTCTTGGGCTGGCTCCTTCTCTTCAAAGAGCTGGCAGGATAGTGTTTCTTTCCTCATGGAGGAGGGGGAAGAAGACAGAGGAGGATGGAGCCAAATGGGGAGGAGGAGGAATTCATGCAGTAGGGACTCCTGGCTGTGGGCCACTGGGCACGAGGCTCCGAGGGAAGAAGAGCTGGAACGGGATGTGGAGATGTCCAGGACATGTGAATAGGGCCCAGGTTAGTGCCCAGGGGACTCCCTTTCAGCTCCCTTTCCAGCCAAAGTCGCTCTCATTCGAGGGGGTTCTCTGGGTCTGACACCATCCCCCTCTTCAGAGAGGCACTTTGCTGAGCTCAAAACCAGAACTTCTGGTACAGCTGTACCACTATGTAATAGGTGTTGTCATCCAGGTAGTGAGCAGCTGGTCAGAGAAGGTATGCAAGCAGGAGCTGGCAGCACTAGGCAGGTTCTAGAGCGGACTCGGGTATCTGATATGCTAATAAGGAAGATGGAATGATTTTTTTTAATGTTTCTTTATTTTTCAGAGGGAGAGACAGAGAGCTTGCACAAGTGCAATCTGGGGAGGGATAGAGAGAGGGGGAAACAGAGGATCTGAAGCAGGCTCCGCGCTGACAGCCCAGAGCCCAATGCGGGGCTTGAACTCACAAACCGAGAGATCGTGACCTAAGCCAAATTCAGACGCTTAACCAGCTGAGCCACCCTGGTGCCCCAAGGTGGAATAATTTTTAAGTTTCCTTCCTACATCCTGCTTCAAGAGACTATTATCAAAATATCCCTAATTAGACTGGGGCGCCTGATTTCAGCTCAGGTCATGATCTCATGGTTCATGAGTTCGAGCCCCGCGTCAGGCTCTGTGCTGACAGCTTGGAGCCTGGAGCCTGCTTCGGATTCTGTGTCTCCCTCTCTCTCTGCCCC
Organism: Paguma larvata; assembly: GCA_030068075.1. Classification (NCBI taxonomy): domain Eukaryota; kingdom Metazoa; phylum Chordata; class Mammalia; order Carnivora; family Viverridae; genus Paguma; species Paguma larvata. The sequence goes on along the minus strand of CM057832.1, from coordinate 32,679,430 downwards.
TCCCCCGCTCATGCTTGTGCTCGTTTCTCTCTTTCTCTCAAAAATAAATAAACATTGGAAAAAAATTTTTTCACAAATGTTCCTAATTAGCTCTTCTAATAAAGGTAAAACATACGGGCATTAAAGTGGGCTAGACTTGCCTCCGAACTGTGAGATAGCACTCAGCAATAAAAAGGAGTGAACTTTTTTAGTGACACCTGCAACAACTCGGATGCATCTCCAGGGAATTATGCTGAGCAGAGGGGATGGGGATGGGGGAGCCAGTTCCAAAATTCTGTATGAATCCATTTATTGAATGGAAACGTTAGTGAAATGACAACAGTTTAGAAACGGAGGACAGATGAGTGGCTGCTGATGGGCACGAGGTGCTGGCACAGAGGTGGGTGTTGTTGTGAAGGAGTGTATTTGTTTCCTGTTGCTGCCGTAATAAATTGCCAGAAATGTAGCGGCTTTAAACAACACAAGTTTATTCTCCCACAGTTCCAGAGGCCAGAAGTCCAAAATCACCTTCACTGAGCCAAAGTCATGGCGGTGACAGGGTTATTATTCCTTCTGGGGGCTCTAGAGAACACTGCGTTCCTTCCCTTCCCTTAGGCTTCAGGAGGCCACCTGCCTGCCTTGACATGTGACCCCTCCCAAGCATCACTCCAAATTCTCACATCCATCATCGCGTTTTCTGCTTCTTCCTTTGACCTTCTTGTGTCTTACGAGAACTCTTGTGATCACCTTTAGGGCCCACCTGGATAATCCAAGATAAAGCCCCATCTTGAGATCCTTAATCATGCCTGCAAAGTCCCTTTTGCCGTATAAGGTGACATTCACAGTTTCCAGGGATTAGATGCAGGTGTCTTTGCAGGAGAGAGGTGGCAATGGCATTATTCGGCCTACCTCAAAGGGCAACACAAGGGATCCTTGTGGTGTTGGATGCATGAATCTGTAGGGGGTAAAACTGTATAGAACATAACACATGCAAACGCAGTTGAGTACGAGCAAACACTGGTGAAGTCTGAGTGAGACTGGTAGGTCCTATCAATGTCCATATCCTGGTTGCGCTAATATACTGTAGTTTTCAAACAGTGTAAAGTGCACAAGAGCTCCTTCTACATTATTACTTACAACTGCATGTGAGTCTACAATGCTTTCTTGTTGAAAAAATTTGTTTAATGTTTATTTACTTTTGAGAGACAGAGACAAAGTGCGAGTGGGAGAAGGACAGAGACAGGGAGACACAGACTCTGAAGCAGGCTCCAGGCTCTGAGCTGTCAGCACAGAGCCCGACGTGGGGCTTGAACCCACAAACGGCAAGATAGTGACCTGCGCCAAAGTTGGATGCTTAACCGACAGGCGCCCCAGATACAAACTTCAGTTCATTACAAAGTGCTAGACTGCGGATAGGACAGAGCCAATGTGGTTGTCTTCTCAGTGCCACTTCCCGAGAATCTCCCAGGGCTGCCCACGCAGTGGGCTCTCGGGAGTCCTGTGTTAGGAAGTGGGCTCACCCTCCTGGCTGCGTGAAACTGAGTCAGGAGTGGGCGTCTGATCCACGCTGAGAATATTACAGGCGCTCCTCCGTTCTTTGGGACAGTTTAGAACTGAGACACCAGAGAGAGTTACCCGTCGGAAGGCTGGACTTGTAACGTTTAAACAGTGCACTTTGGGTGTCATGTTCCAGCCCGTGGACAGAGGAGCAGGGGGTGAGCATCTGCAGGCTGAGAAGATCAGATCCTCTGCAGAGAAAAACAGACAAGAGCTGGAGAAAGGGGGCAGCCGGGGTTCCTATTAGCGCTCCGTTTCCTGCGTCTAGTCTTTCTGGGGCATGACCTGATTTAGCCCTTGGATTTTATGAGATTCCTGTGTCCTTGTACAGAATCTCCTCATCCCACCCCCTACCCTTCAGCTAGCCAAAGAGAATCTCTGTTTTTTACAATTAGGAAGCCCTGACTATCGAAGATAGCGTGTACCAACGTGCAGCCCCATGGCCCGCCTGTCCCTATTCAGGTGCCATGGGAAGGTCCATGTGCCGCCCCTTCAGGGTCCAGTGCAGGGAACACAAAGCATCCTTTTTATCTTGGATTTAAACCCCACTCCTGCTTCTCACCCTCTCTGGGCGGCCCTTATCTGCAAGTACAGTGAAAGAGAGGGCCCGCCCCCAAAGCGCTGCCACCCCCGTGCGCACACACCATGCACACAGCAGGCACTGGATGAACGATCATAAGACTAGGTACAAGCCATCCTGAGAATCGTCAGGCTTGTGGCAGAGGACGGTTTGAGGAGAGCGGGCGAGCCCAAGCACTGTCACATCTTAGAGAAAAGGAGAAGGAGAAGAGCCCAAGTCAGCTCCCCGAGGCAACCAGGAAACAATTTGCAAGATGGAATTCAACAAGCAATGCCAACAAGATCATAATGACCATATTTATGGGAGAATGTGGAGGCCCAAGCGTGGGTTTTCATTATCGTGTGTACAAATGTGATCGTATCCGTGCAGCCGGCCTCCTGCTCCAGGCGGCAGCTGTTGGCTGGTGCATGGTAATTTGATGTAAATTGCCCCCAAATATGGTAATTCTCTCCTCTGCCAGGGGAGTTTGAAGTCACAAACCTGGAGATGTTGGCAGCAGATGTGTTCTTACTTCTCTTGCAGGCTGCTGGTATTCTAGAAAAGGGCAGGCAGACCCGGAGACAACGCTTACCTTCGCCAGCTCCGATGTGCGTCCACGCTGTGTGACCTGGAGTGGGGCACTTTACCTCTCTGAGCCTCAGTTGCCTCACCTGTAAAAGAGGCATAATGTCTGCCAGGGTCGCTTTGAGGACAGAGGACTAGTACGGCGCTTTGGTGAATGTTACCTTTTTGGATCGCAAAGGTGCTGTTTGTGGGGACTGGGCAGTCAGCGCCCAGGGCTCTTTCCCTGTCCTCGGCAGTGAGCCCCCCCGGAGTGAGCTCCTCCAGGCAGAAAACAAGAGCAACGTTATTAAAATGGACGTGAACATGCTGTGGGGATGTCTAAGGAGGACAGACTAAGGGTTAATATCCTCACCATCTAAGCGCTTATTAGAATTTCTAAGAAAAATATCAATACCCCAATATGTAAATGAGCAAAGGGTACAAATAGACTGTTCCCAACAGAGACAGACAAATAGCAATCAAACCCAAGGAAAAATGTCTTTTCCTCTCTTTTTTGTTCTTCTTTAATCAGTAGTAAAAGACATCAAGTTAAAACAACCTCAAGATGGGTTTATTTCCATAAAAGAAGAAAAATATTAAAAAGAGGATACCTGATGTGGGTGAAGTTTCTAGCAAAAGCAAAAAACGCCAGCTGCTGGGGTGGCAGCCTGCACTGGCGGGGACGTTTTAGAAGGCAATCTAACCATGTGTACCAAAAATCAAATCGAGACAAATGATCCAGGAACCTCACTAATGTGTCTTTCTCCTGAGGAAATCATTCAGTAGAAGGATAAAGCCAAACGAACAAAGACACTGTGAAAAAATGTTAAAACGGAGACTATGCGTCCATTAATGGGAGATGGCGAATCGAGCCATAATGCTTCCACATGAAATATTCTGAAATGCCTAAAAGGGTAGTTACGTTTTGAAGAGTGAGCCTACCATGTGGAATGATGTTTATGGTATATTTTTAATTTTAAAAAAGAGAACAAAAGGCTATTTACGGTATGGTTGAAATTATATGCACATGTGCCCGTGTGAGGCGGGGACCGCCTTCATGCAAAGCAGGGGCCATTGAGAGAAGTGGGGTGTTCGCACAGAGGGACACTGCTCTGCCGCGTGAGATTTCTGAATCTCAGCCACCAAAGGTCACTCCGGACTAGCGGCAGCAGCCGCAGGGAGTTCCTGGACCTGAAAAGCAGGACTGGGGTGTGAGGGGAAACTCTTTCTGGGGGCTGCTGACAGCTCAGCTCTGGAAAGACTCTTCTTATGGTCAGAGCCTTCTAATGGTGACATGGGCTGGCTCCTGAGGTACCGAGCTCCCAGGGGTGGGAGGTATGTAAGCCAAGGCGGGAATGGAGCCAAGTGTGGGTGGGTAGCTGGGTTAGATGTCACCTAGGATGGTTAAATGATACTAAACATATGCCTACGCTTACCAGCACATCTGGCTAAATATCCCCGAAACAGAAACAGGGTAAACCCATTTGTTCAAGGAACACAAGGAAGGAAACAGGGAGAGAAAGCAGGAAGAGGAGGTTGGGAGGGAAGGAGCAAGGAAGAGAAGGAAGAAGGCAGGAGGGAATTGAGGGAAGGAAGGAAAGAGGAGGGGAAGGGAGGAAGGAGAGAGGGAAGAAAGGAGGGAGAAAGGAGGAAAGGAAGGAAGGAAAGGAAGGTGGAAGGGAGGGAAGGTGGAAGGGAGGGAGGGAAGGAAGGAGGAAGCAAGGGAAGGAGGGAGGAAGGAGGGAGAGAAAGAAGGAAAGAGGAAGGGAAGGAAGGAGGAGAGGAGGGAAGGGAGGAAGGAGGGAAGGGAGGAAGGAGAGAGAGAAGGAAAGAGGGAGGGAAGGAGGGGAGGAAGGGAAGAAGGAAGGAAGGAAGGAGGGAGGGCGGGAAGGAAAGAAGGAAGGAAGGAAGGAAGGGAAGGAACGAGAGGCAAGGATCGCCACATGCTAAGCAGGGATCTAATCCCTTTGTAAACACTGTCAGAAACTTGTCTTCCTAATTGAAAAGCCCATGCGGCTGCTTAATCCAGTCCATGTTAATGAGACCAAAACACATTATAGCAGATATCGACTCCAGTCGGAACGCCAAGGCTGAGGACGCCAGGGGGAATATATTGACAGAAGTGAGGCTGGGGTCAATCTTGGCCTCCACAGGCATCATCTTGCTGCTGCTTTACTCAAACCATCCCAGAGTGAGCCCTGGCCATATACCAGGGGGCTGCAGGATTTTCATGCGGGCAAGTACCACTCGGTACCTGGACAGTTGTCTCCCTTAAATGGAAGAAAGTGGCCTTAGAAATAAAAGCCTCCATATAAACATCCACTCACACAAGTATAGCAAAGTACACGTTTGTTCATAGGACGTGTGTGTGTGTGTGTGTGTGTGTGTGTGTGTGTGTGTGTGTTTTCCGCCTGTTCAATGACTTCAGAGAAATCGTTACCAAGTCAAAGACAGGCCATTTGGGAGGCTGGGGGTGAGGCTGTGCTCAACCACTTCTTGCCTCCTGCTTGTGACGTTTAACCCCTCCTACGAAAGGTTAATGCTCTTATCTTCAGCCGTGCTCTTAGCAAAAGGTCTGCCCTCATATTTCTCATTAATGAGTGAGGCACCAAAGTGCTATGGTAGTGGACCTAGACTTCAGAGTCACACAGCCCTTGTTCCGGCCTTGCCATCCCTTACCTGGCTTTCAGGACAACTGTGCACTGCTAGCTGAGGACTAGCTAGTTTCCCTGCTCCAAGTTCAGCCTCCCCAAGCCACACAGGTTGTCAGAATGTTCTTTCTCATTTACAGATCTGATCCTGCCTTATTCCTGCTGAAAGACCTTATATGCTTCTCAAATCAGTCATTTTTGTGCCACATTCTTCTAGCATCAGCCTCTATCGCCGTACCCATAATCGTCACCACCCCAGATTCCTACTGTTGTCACACACCATACGCTTAAGCCGTTGACCTGCTCAGAGAAGGTCACAAGCCATGGCTGGGCTCGAACCCCAGCACTGAGGTCCACACGCTTCACGTTTGGCAGAGCATCTGATTTGAGCGATTTGAAACAATAGAATCCTAGCTCTGTTGCAGTGCCCACCCCTTCTCAGTTTAGAAATCTTTTCCTGAAAATTATCTCGTTTAACCCTCGCCAGCCTCCTGAGGTGGATATAACGCCTGTTCTATGGGTGACGAGTGTGGGAGGCTCACCTGAAGCCACTCCGCAGCTGGAGGCAAAGCTGAAATCCAGGACAGGAACCGACTCACCTGAGCAATTCTTGCCTCCTGAGTCCACAGTTCCCCTGATGCGAGATATTATTTCTCCTTTCTTACAAAAGAGGAAGCTGAGGCACAGGCGGATCGAGGAACTTGCCTGTATCACAAAGCTGCAGAGTGGTGGGGCTGGAGAGACCCAAATCCATCCGGCACAGTGTCCAATTCTGTCTCCTGCACCACCGCTGCCTTTCCGAGGCAGCCGTAAAGAGGCGAAGTGGAAGTTCCCCTCTGACCTTGGCAGTCATTCATCGTAGGGTCCCAGGAACAGGGGCTTCTGGATCATTATCTGGAATGCGATGGGAAGTGGGCATTTAACCAGACAACAGCTGTCGTGTGAATTGAGTGACTCAATTGTCCTTGAGAAATGTGTGTCCTCTGGGAGTGACTCCCAGCCTTTCGGTCCCATGATCTGAGGTGACTAATGGGAAATCCATGTCTGACTCTGAACCTGGTGGCAAAGAGATGAGCCTTAAACCCTGGAGCAGCCAGTAGATTCTAGCTGTAGTGGAGTCAAGGCTTTGCCGGAAGCAGACTGGCTGCAGGGTGCTGCGCAGCCTCAAGCTCTGTTCCACGGACCTCCTGGAAGCCCAAGGACAACACGTCAAGGAGGCACCCTCGCTTATTTGCCCATTCATTCATTCATTCATTCATTCCGCAAACATTCCTTGAGCAGCTATGCCACAGTAGGCAGGTGCCAGGCGTTCCCACATGAGTGAGCCCTGCCCTCACCCTCAGGGGCTTCGAGCCAGTGGGGAGATAGACCAGCAAATATAAGGAGGAGGCTTTCTCCGCCAACTCCTTTACCACATGAAAGAGCTGAGACCTGGAGAGGGGGAGGCCCTCCACTGCTTTCAAAGAAGAGATTTGCACAATTTTGCATGTGAGCCGAGACCTCATTTTTTTTTTTTTTCAGGAGACTGAAGGGGGTGAAATTTCTGTTTTCCCCAAGGCAGTCTGTAAGAGCGGTCCTTTGACAAGGTAGTAAAACATCTGTGTTTACAAGAGAGATAAGGAGGAATCTGGCACCTGTGGGCCTCTGAGGCTGCCTTATGAAGGTGTTGCCTCAAAAGATATAGTCTGAGGCGGAGGCACCCAGAGGTGGGCAGCCTGAGCCTGGCCCGGAGCTGTGGGTATACGTTTCTTCCATAAGACCTTCCGTCTGGGCCAGGTTGGCAGACCCTGGTGTGGGACCAGGTCTGGACTTGGTGCCCACTGAGTGGGTGTTTGATGGATGGATTTCATCTCGTCTCTGCCCTTGTCCATCCAACTGTTCACTCACATAGAGATCAGAACATTTTTTTTTAATCTTTATCTTTGAGAGAGAGACAGAGACAGAGCACAAGCAGGGGAGGGGCAGAGAGAGAGGGAGACACAGAACCAGAAGTAGGCTCCAGGCTGTCAACACAGAGCCTGACGTGGGGCTCAAACTCACGGACTACAAGATCGTGACCTGAGCCAAAGTCGGACACTTAACCGACTGAGCCATCCAGGTGCCCCAGAACATTTCTTAATCCTGCTGCTCCCCGTCTCCTAGATCTTATTAAATTCCTTATCCTCATGATCAAGACCCTTCACTACAGTCCTCTGTGCCGACCCTGTCTCGCCTCCCCAGGCCCTCGCAAGTTCCACGTTGAACTCAGATCAAAGTTCTTATTCCCAAACATGTGCCTTCCTTCCTCCAGGCCTTTGCCCTTGTGCTCCCTTTGGGTGGCATGCCTTTTCCCACCCCTTTGCTGTCTGTCTTTGAAGACTCCTCCTCCTCCCTGCCAGAGGAATGGATGGACATCCGCTCTTGGAGCATTCTCCACTTCCCTGGGTCAAGTTGGGGTGGTCCTGGAGGCAGCACGTTTGAATGTTTCTTCTGCACATCCCTGGTCAAAGTAAAATGAACCAGAGGTATTCGAGAAAAGGATCAGGCAACATGCTGTCCAGTAAGTAACTAGTGAGAATGCAGGCAGGTGTCTTGTTCTTGAGGGACAACAGCTACGTCAACCCTCAGACTATGGTGAATGCAGAAGTCAGTACAAACAACCTATCTGTTGTTGATGCCACGCTCCTCTCTTCCCTGGATGGCTTACTTGGGGTTAAATGTTAACTCCACCATTCTGTCATTGGGTGGCCTTAGGGGACACCCTTGCAACTAGGAGCCTCGTCTATAAAACAGGATGGATAGGGGCTGCTGGGTGGCTCAGTCAGTTAGGTGTCCAACTTCAGCTCAGGTCATTATTTCGCAGTTCGTGGGTTTGAGCCCCGTGTCAGGCTCTGTGCTGAGAGTTTGGAGCCTGGAGCCTGCTTCTGACTCTGTGTCTCCCTCTCTCTGCCTCTCCCCTGCTCATGCTCTCTCTCCCTCAAAGAATAAATAAACATTAAAAGAATTTTTAACAGGATGGATGAGCCCACCCCGTTCATGGATATGAAGTGCTTTGTAGACTGTGAAGTTAATTAAGCCAAGTAGAAGTTCCTAGAGGCATCTGAGTTCTAGTCCACTGGACAAAAGCTACCCTGAGTAGCTGTCTGCAGTGGGACTTCTCACCCCACCAGTTCTGTAGGCTCGAGGCAGGACAGAGCTGGAAGGGTGGGACAGGGCCACGGACTCTAGAAGCAAGGAAGCAAGGAAGGGAAGTTGGAGAGAGGGACCCATTCCCAATCCTCTGGGTAGCAATCTGTGACACAGTGAGATACAGGAGGGACAGCGGCCAGGACAGAGGGCATCTGGGATCTAGGCTCACTGTGTGCTTTTGGGCAAGTCCCTTCCCCTCTCTGGGTCTCAGGTTCTTCACTTATAAAATAAGAACTAGGTGGTCTTTAGTCTCCCTCTAGTCCTGAAGTTGTGAGGGTCAATAAGAAATCTCTCCTCGTTAGCAGTCTGCTCCCCACAGTAAGAAGAAGCTGAAGCACGTTGTTCTATATTCGTTTGGAAATGAATTCCCCGAATCAATCTCTTCTCCTCCAAATGCTGCTGTTGCCTTTCCAGAGCTCCACTTCACAGCCATAAGTTCCAGGCATTGTTGCATTCGATGCAATTTCTCATTAGACTGGAGAACTCTCTTCTCCCAGCCCACAGCCAAACGGAGGCATCTACAATATGAAGTGGAAAATAAAACAGCAGGAAGATTGCTGTGTTGTTGTGGGTGGAGGAGAGGTCAGGGGACCCTTCAACCCTGGGAGGCAGAGATGACATTGGAACACCAGGTCTTGACCACAGTTAGGTCAGAGGGAGGCACAGTCTATGCCCCGTGAAACTGACCCTCCTCACGGGAGGTATCATTTCTACCATTTTTAGAGGGGAGGAAAGCAAGGCTCAGAGAGGCGAGCTCACCTGCCCAAGGTCACATAGCCAGTAGCCGAATCAAGCTTCAGAATGTAGTCTGTCTGGCTTTCCCCCGTGCTACAGGACCTCCCTCCTCCTGACTCCAGTCTGTTTATAAGCATGTCTCTGTTAGTGGAGTGTCCCTTCAAGGACAAGAGCTGGGTGGACTCAGCTCTTATCATAGTGTTCCCAGACACAGAAAAGATGCTCAGTAAATGTTGGTGGAATTGAATTGAATGGAACCGAATTTCTCCTAGAGCCCACCTGACACTTGAGATTGATGGACAGGTGATCCCCTGTTAGGACTGTGGCGTGTATCATCTCCGCCATGGCTCCAGGGAAGTCAGACAGGCAGACAAAGTGTTTCAGTCCAGCAGGGGGCACAAGGTCATACTCTTAGAGGGAATTAATAATATCCAAGGAATTCCTCTGGAACAGTAGGGGGGAATAAAGATTCTTCAAAGAAGGGCTAATAGCAAATTTTCTGGATTTTCTAGCTAATTTGAAGGTATCTACTTGGAACATTTTCTTGTCAGAAAAGATTTTAAAATACATTCATTCAGTGTGACATGATAATTGGGCCTGGCTGCCTGATGAATGCCTTTTATCTATTCCCGAGCTATTGTTCCCTGGGATCGCAATGATGGGCTGGAACGGGCACTTTGTTAAATGCACAAATTGAGCTACTTGCAAAGGTTCTGGCCATGGGATGCAGCGGGGTCTCAGAAAGATAGCATCGGGGACTTGTAATGATAAGGCGTCAGAGAAGGAAGGAACTTCAGAGATTAGCGAAGCCAACTTTTTCGCTGTCCACCCAGGGAGACCCAGGGCTGAGGGATGGGCTGGACCTGCCAGCATCTACGACAGGGAAGGGGCAGAACAGGACTTGGCCCTAGGAGTCCTGGCCTAGAAGCTGAGCCTCTCTTCCCCGCCTCCAAGGCCTCCGTGGAAAAAGACACAGCAATGGACAGTGTATGTCTGTGCAAAGCCATTCAGGCCTCTACTTGATCCTCTGCCCATCACTCGGAGAACATTCACCTGTTTTGTGCCAAGGTTGGCAGCCAGAGCCGCCTGCATTTCTGACAACTGACTTCTCTCAACTATACAATGTTGTTACCAAATCAGCTATTTTTTAAGGCTTTTTTCCTTTCTCCTTCTTTTATATTTTCCTTTATTTTAATGCCTTTGTTTTATTGAAGGCAAGTTTCCAGGCCTGGCCATCTGATAGTCATTTGCAAAGGCTCCATGCCTCTTTAGTGCCCTTTCTGGAAAGGAAGGACTTGTTTGGACTTATTATTATTTATCTTAACATGATATTTTGGTTTATCTTGATTTGTATTTTGGAATTTCTTTAGTATTTTTAAAACCCAGTATCTGTGTTAGGGTGTCTCAATTTAAAAACTGAGTGTATCATCTGAACTGCCTTTCATTAACATTTAACGAATAAAACAGTTCCGTTGGGACGACAGAGTTGACATTTTCACTGTTTTCCTTAGAAAACATCACAACGTTAATCATCCCTCAAGGGACTTAATTTTCCACAAGAGTAGGATAACAATGACCCAGACTAGGTGTGCACGTATGTATACATGTGTCGATGTTGAGATGTGTGTGCATACCTGTGCTTTTGTGCATATGTCTGTGTGTCTGAATATCTATTTATGACATTATATCCATGACTGTATGTTGTCTCCCAGGGTATAATTGGCTACGTGGATGTCTAGATTGTTGGTGTGTGTGTGTGTGTGTGTGTATAGACGAATCTGTATGAATCTGAATGTATGTGGATATGTACATTGTGTGTCTCTGTGAGTTTTAGGGCCATGTGGCTCTGTTCGTGAGGATATATTTTCAAGCGCACATGCTGGTGTGTATATACATATCTATCAATGTGAGTGAGTGGGTGCTATGGGTGTGATGATTTGTGGGTTTGTATGTGTCCATGTGTCTGTAGGCACGTGTGTGGGGATGTCTTTGTCCGCGTTCTCCACTTGAATGTTTGCGGGGGGAAGAACACCCAAATTTGTGTTCAGAGCCTCCTATACACATGTACACAGTACCCTCTAGTGGACATCAGAAGAAAGCACCCTAAGGATCCCTCAAAGAAAGCAAGATCTGGATCACCTCCAATTCCAGACTGGTCCCATGGTGACACACAGAGCAAAGTTTCCAGGCTAGTCTTTGAGGGGGCGGAAGAGGTCAGGCACCCACTTAGCAGGGCACTCTGTGCACCTTCCAGCTCAGGGGCAGCAGCTTCATAGTGTGGGGTGAAAGGATTCATCCTCTGGTACGGAGGCAAGGTCACTGAGCTTCTACTTGGTGGCTTCATGGGCCAGGAGGGAGGCAGGCTGCGCATAATCAGGTCATGGTGGGGAGCGACCTTACTCCAGTCTTCCGCATTTGCTGCGGCCCTGCATTCTCTGTTGCCCTGGCCAGGCCCGCTTATATGAACGTGCCCTTCATGTATCATGCTAAGTCCCAAGGGAAATAGAGTCCCTTTCCCTGAGATGCTGTATGAGTTTCCTCTTCCCGTTGTAACAAATTACTTTAAATTTAGTGGCTTAAAAAAACAAAAATTTATTCTTACAGTTCTGGAAGTCAGACATCCAAATGGGAGGGCAGAACTGCCTTCCTTCTGGACGTTCTAGGGGAGACTGTGTGTCCTTGTATTTTCTCGCTTCTTGAGGCTGCCTTTATTCCTTGGCTCATGGCCCCACATCTCTCCAACATCCACATCTGTTGACATATCTTTGTCTTTCACTCTGACTCTCCTGCCTCCCTCTTCTCTGGACTCTAGTGATTACATTAGGTCCACCCAGATATTTCAGGATAATCTGTCCATCTCAAGATCCTAATCACATATGCAAGGTCTCTTTGGCTGTAGAAGGTAACATACTCAGGTTCTGGGTATTAGGATGTGGAAATCTTGGGGGGCCCATTATTTGGCCTGCTACAGATGCCCACCCCCAAACCCTTCATCTCCCAGTACAGTTCTGCACCGGTCAGGACAGGTAGGACTGGCGCATACAGGTGCCGTTTGTGGAATGTTTGCCCTGTGTCGACATTGCACTATATGTACTCTTGATGGATCGTCTCATTTGATCCTTCCAACGGTCCTATGAGGCAAGCGCTTTTATTGTAACTATAACTGAGGCCTAGCAAGGCTAAAAAGAACTTGCCCAAAGTCACAGAGCTTGGAAGTGGAGACAGATTTTGTCCCCAGAATTATTCAACTTCAAAACCACATTCTTTACCATTCTAAGACATTGCAAGGGTCGAAATGCCATGTCGTAGATGAGACAGCTGAAATCTGGAAACAGGGTATTTGACAATAATTTGACTTAAATTAATGCCTTAAGAAAAACATATAGGGGTGCCTGGGTGGCTCAGTGAGTTAAGCATCCAACTTAGGCTCAGTTCATGATCTCACGGTTCATGGATTCGAGCCCCGAGTCGGGCCCTGGGCTGACAGCTCAGAGCCTGGAGCCTGCTTCAGATTCTGGGTCTCCCTCTCTTCTGCCCTTCTCTGTTGAAGGTCTGCTGTCTGTCTGTCTCTCTCAAAAATAAATAAACATTAAAAAATTTCTTTTAAAAGAAAAATATATACACATGTCCTTTTAAGGACTGCTACCATATGAACCAAGCAATCATGGGCACCAAGGTATAGAAATATTTAGGTGTAGAGGTATACTTCACATATGGTCAGATGCACCACTTTCAGTGTAAAGTTCTATGAATTTTAACAAATGTATATGGTCTTATAACCACCACCACTATCGGGAAATAGGTTGCTTCCGTGACCCCCAGTGTCTCCTCATGCCAACAAGTGCTCAAATCCCTCCTTCTGTCCCAGCCTTGCAACCACTGATCTATTTCATGTCCCTGTAGTTTTTACCTTTTCCAGAATGTCATAACTAGAATCATAGATTGGCTTTTTTTTCTTTTATAATTGCGACATTATTTCCATGGAGTAAAACGTGTGGTTTTTGGTATAGAATCCCATGAGCTTTGACAAAACCCACATGGTTCTATAACCAGCACCACAATCAAGACACAGAGTTATTTTCTCGCCCCCCACTTCCCCTGTGCTGTACTTCTGTGGTCACCCTTTCTCTCCATCCTGGCAATCAATGATCCTATAATTTTTTTGTCTTTTCCAGAATCTACCGTATACGGCTTCTGAGTGCATCTTCTGTCACTAACTGTAATGCATTTGAGATTTATCCACGTTGTGTGTATCCATAGTTCATTTTTTTAATTGCCGAGCAGTATTCTATCATATGAATGTACGATAAACACAGTGTGTTTACCCATTCACCAGTTGAAAGACATTTAGGTTATTTCCCAATGTGGTGATTATGAATTATTCTTTGTGTGTTCTGCTGAATTTGCTTTGATAACATTTTGTTGAAGCCGTTTGCATTTGTATTCATAAGGAATATCGGACTATGGTTTTTTCTTTTTCTTTTTTTTTGCAGCAGGAGGGGGGATATCTTTTGTCTGCTTTTGGTAACAGGGAGATGTTGACCTTATAAAATTATTGGGAAGTGTTTCCTCCTCTTCTGGTTTCTGTAAGAATTTGTGTAGAATTGGTATTCTTCATTCCTTAAATAAGTTGGTATTTGAGTTCACCAGCGAAGCCATCTGAGTCTGGAGTTTCCTTTGTTGGAAGGTTTTCAATTATGAATTCAATTTGTTTAATAGATACAGCACCATTCTTATTCCCTATTTCTTCCTGAGTGAAGCTTTGGTAGTTGTGTCTTCCAAGGGATTTGTCCATTTCATCTGAGTTATTAAATGTATTGTTATAAAGCTGGGGACAAGTCCGTGCTGAAATAACCAAACACGTGAGTGAATGACTTGCCTAAAAAGCCCATAGCCAACAAAGAACAGAAGTTATGAGCCAGGAAATAATCTGAAATTCATGAAGAACTTTATGCTTTTTTGAAATGAGTGAGTTTATTGAAAAGTACAATTATGTACAAAGATGTAAAGCAAAGTCTTATCAAAAAATTGGAAACCACATACCTGTCAAAGAAAGTTAATGTGGTATAGTCACTTGATAAAATAAATATTATATATCATTTAAACACTGTAAAAATGTGCTTAGCGAAGTCTAGAAAAAATCAGACTGAAATGGTAATAGTTATTTGTCAAAGTTTTGAGTCTGTGAAGTTTTTTTTTTCTTCTTTTTTATATCTTCCAAATTTGCTATGTAATTTTTTTTAGTGGGACAAAAAACTTAAGAAAAAAACCTGGCATTTCCTCCCACCTCTCACAGGGCATAACTAGAGTTCCTATCAAACACAGGACCTGACACTTAGTAACCCCTTCATAAATGGAGGGACCAATCAAGTAAAGGACCAATATCTCAGAGTTGAAGGCACTTCTCTCCTAAGGCCTTGGCTGTCACCAGCACTGCTACTTTGGCTCGTGCTGCCACCTTCACTGCCAGCAATCTGAGCTCTTGTCCCAGCCCTGGCTGCCCCCTTGGGGTCCCACAGCACCCGAAACCGGCCCAGGTGTACTGTATATGCGCACCCAGCATCTGCTGGCCGTTTGCTCGCGCTGCACACCGCTCCCGGTCCCCATGGGGCCAAGCCCACACGGGCATACCCTGCCACCTGGCGCATCTCCTCTGCTCACATGCATGCTCCACTGTCTCATCAGACTTCACTTACAAAAACACAAATTCAAAGCATATTCAGCATTTCAAGATGATGAAAGCAGAAAATAAAACCCTGGGGCTCCTGGGTGCCTCAATTGATCAAGCATCCTGACTTCAGCTCGGGTCATGATCTCATGGTTTGTGAGTTTGAGCCCTGTGTCAGGCTCTGTGCTGACAGCTCAGAGCCTGGAGCCTGCTTCAGATTCTGTGTCTCCCTCTCTCTGTGCCCTTCCCCTGCTTGCACTGTGTGTCTCTCTCTCAAAAATAAACATTAAAAACAACAACCACCACCACCAAGAGTCCTGTGCAATTGCACAAACCACCTAGCTGTCAAACCAGTCTAGTAAACGCATGGTGGCCTGGACAGCAGAAGCCTAGCATGGAATGCTGCCCCTTAGCAGTCGGGGTGGTGACAGGGCAGACCCATAGTTGATATTTCTAGAATATACACACCTAAATACCAACATCCACTCCATAATTATAGCTATGTAGTTACATAGGTTCTGGAAGGTAACAGGAAACAAAACACCATGAGGACAGAGAACATTTCTTGGTTTGTTTACAGCTATATCCTCAGAGCCTAGCCTAGTGGCTGGCACTTAGTAGGTAAAGAATAAATGTTTATTAATATAATTGTAGAGATTCTTATCCTTACTCTTTCTCATTAGCTCCATAACTCCTATACATCCTTTCAGCTCCTATTCAAAATGCCCCCCTCCTCCAGGAAGTCTTCTGCAACCCTTCCAGAGTTAGTGATTCTTCCTGTGCTTTTAGTACCTCTTGTGCAGTCCTTGATGTTAGCACCGAGCTGAAGCATGAGGTTATAAGAGCGCCTTACATAAATCCTCATAGTTTAGTTTAGTTTCCTTAGGAATTTTGTAAACTATCAAAAATCCCAAACCCATCACTCAGGACAAAACAAATTATTCTATGGCATTTTCTAAGAAAGAAAGTATTTTGTCTATTAATCATCCTTCCCTCCTTTTTGTTTTGCTAAATGCTTTTATTGTAGTCTTAAAATGTTTCTACTTCCTTTTTTAAAAATAAGCTTTTTATTTAGGAATAACTTTAGTTTCACAGAAAAAATAAATTGTGTCAATAGTACGGGGGGCGGGGGTCTTAAATATCCCTCGTCCAGTTCTCCCCATTGTGAACCTCTCACGTTACCATGGTACATGTGTCAAAACAAGGAAATTTGGCATTGGTACAGTCCTAGTATGTAAACTCCAGCCTTTATGTGGATTTCACCAGTTTTTCCATGAATGTCCTCTTTCTGAAACATGATCCAACACGGGGCACCGTATTACACTTAGTTGTCATGTGTCCTCATGGTCCCTTCTGGGCTGTGACAGTTCCTCCATCTTTCCTTGTTTTTCACGAGCCTGACGGTCTCAAGAAGTTCTGGTTCGTTATCCTAGACCATGGCCGCTACTCTGGGCGTGGCTCATGTTGCTCTCCTGCTTAGACTGAGCTTATAGATGTACGGAAAGGATCCCACAGAGGTGAATTGCTCTTCTCATCACGTCACACTCGGTGACACCTGACATCACTGGTGAGGTTCTCCTTCATCACTCAGTGGAGGAGGTGTCTGCCAGGTGTCTCTGCTGGAAAGTTACTATTTTTTCCTTTCCACGCTCTATTCTTTGGAAGCAAAGCTAGGATCTAGAATCCTATTTTATGTATCCCAGAATCTATCACCATATTATAAGCATTCTTTAAAAAAACGTTGATAAGCTACGATCACTTTAAAATACATTTAACGTCCAACTTTGAAAGGAAATTTACCTGTCAGGCCCAATGATCTGAGAATTACTATAAACATACTATGCTGTGTTCCTCAGATTATAAAACACCCCTGCTTCTGAACAGATAGGATGAGAGTGTTAGGGCATTACTTAGTACAGTTTGTCATAAGCACAACTCATGTCTCCAACCTGGCTGCATCTGGCCCCTCTGATAAATGACACATTGTTCCTGCTCTGTTCTAGATGTTGTTCTGGGGGTTGAACCCTGGCATAGATCTGTTTGAACCCTCATCTTCTACAGTAACAGAAACTGAAGACCAGAGAGGGGGAGGGCTTGCCTGAAGTCACATGGTTCTTGAGTAAGAGAACCAGGGCTAGAACCGAGTCTGTCCAGTCCCCGGGATTCACAGGAATGCCGGTCATAGTCTGAGACCCCCGCTTCCTCAAATCCCTGTTTAGCCAGGAAAGATTCTCTGCTTTTCTGCATGGTTTTCCATTCCAGTGTCAGAATCTTAGTCCCTATGGCATAATAAAGCCTGGGTCTAGCAGAGAGGGCCCAGAGGAGATGATCACACCTCTGCATATCCCTCAAGGAGCTTCTGGTAGGCAAGGCGACAGTTGGCAGTTCCATTGAGAGCTTAGTACGTACCCAGGGCAGAGTAGATGTAAGTAATTGTTGGATGAATGGATTAGCAGCAACACTTAAATTCACCAGCCCCTTGTACTTGGTTAAGGCCCATTACCGACCTTGATGGTAGCATATTCCAGTCCTTGAGAACACCTATGGGCCTTAACTTTACGCCAATCTGTGTTGCTTTGTTTGACTAATGAGCTAGTGATGGCCCGTCCCCTACAAGAACCTACACTCTGACGAGGGACCATGTCTGTCTTGCTCACAGTTGGATCCCAGCATTTAGCACAGCAGTAAACACCTACTGGCTATTTGATGAATGAATGAATGAATGAATGAACGAACAAATGAACAAATGTGATCCCAGGCACGGAGAAGACTGGGCTGTCACATGCACACAGATGCAGCTCCCCACATTTCTCACCAGCTGCCAGGCATCACATCAGATGCAGGTTTTCAAATAGAAGCGAGAAGCTGAATGTTTGAAGCTAAACAAAGCAGTGGGCTGAGCCAACTTGCCTTAGAGGAAAGCTGTTTCTGGCTCCACCCCACCTGGCACCTGGGAGCCTGCTTCGAGGCCTGTCCTACAGCCAACCCTCAGCTTCCACCATCTGCACCCAGTCAGGGAACGTGGGACTCGGGGCTGCTTGGAGGGAGGTCACCCACCATCCTCCCATCCTGGATGGCCAGGGCAGACCTGGCTCCTTTCCCCCAGTCTACCCTGCTCACGGCCAACGCAACCAGATCCTGGGGCTGGGGGTGGGGGTGGGAGGAAGTTCACATTCAGCCGTGGAAAGAGGGAAAGAAGAAAGGAGATCCCACACCTGAGCACCCGCTCGGCTCTCTGCTAGCCGCTGGGCACCTCACCTGTGCTAGCTTACTTGTAGCTTACTCGCAAGTCAGAGGCAGAGGCCATGACAGCCTTTTACAGATGTAAACTGCCTTAGAAACTGAGGCTCCGAAGGGTTGCTAACTTGCCAAGGCCACAAAGCCCTCAGTGGCAGAGCCTATTCGGGCCTCAGCTCTGTGTGATCCTGGAGCCTGAAGCCTGGCCTCAGGCTGTGGAGAAGGTTTCTGGTCTCTGTATTTTTCTCATCTACCAGAGTGGTTCCCTGTTCTTCTTCAGTCCCCCTGAAATACCACCAGCATGATTCACTCTCGCGCGTTTGTTTGTTCGTTTTTGTTTTTAAGGCAGATGTAAGTAATGGAGGTGGGTATAGTTTTGGAGCTATCATCCATTCATCCCCTGGTGTGAATTACTCAAATCCCTTTGCTTTCCTTCTGATTCTGACCTTCAGCTGAGTCTCCCTTGCACGGAGCAGGTGGAAATGTTGTTAAGGAGGGAGAGTCAGGGTCGCTTCACTGTAGTCAGTGTGCAGGTTGGGAAAAGGAGGTCAAGAGCAGGGAAGAGAAATGCCCAGAAGCCAGATTAGGAAGGCAGATAAAGCAAGACCCCAGTTCAGGAATAGAAAAGGGGATTCCCAACACCGCAGGTAGTTTTTCTCACCAAAGTCCCCTGGCAAAGGGAAAGAGAAAGGTAAAGTTGGGGGGAGGGAGCTGGGGAAGGGAAGATGGAGGTTTTCAGAAAGAGCAGATTGTTCTGAAAGGGGCCACGGGCCACCTGGGATATAATGGCCTGTCCTGATAAAGGAGGTCCCAGCCACTTCCCACAGCCCGCGTCAGGGAAACTCCAGCCATGAGCTGGGTGCCTCGTGCCAGCCAATCTCCATTTTTAGATATTCCATCCTTCTAAGTCGTCCTCTCTTTGCCTTCTTTCTCTGTGGGAACACAGAGGCCAAGGGCTGAACATTTCCAAAAGAGAAAAATCAATCACTGCACACTTCGGGAAAATGGGCAAAAGTGCTTTGGGTTACCTGAAAGTTCGCACAATGCCGCCCTGGAGGAACTAGAAATTACCAGTACTGGAACAGAGACAGAACAGTCGCTGTATTCCTTATCTGTTGCTGCAGAACAGATTGTCCCCAACGTTAGTGCTCTTAAATGAGTTTCTGAGGGTCAGGAATGCAAGGATGGTTTAGCTGGCTGGTTCTGGCTCCATGTCTTTCACGGGGTTGTGACCAAGCCATTGGCAGCTCCCTGATGATGTGCATGGTGGGTCCACTTACAAGTGCACTTATGGGTTGTTGGCAGCCTGAAAGGAGGCCACAGTGGCTCTGAGGTCGGTGTCTCCGAACTCACATGGCAGTTTGCTTCCTCAGAGTGAGAGATCAGAGAGAAAAAGCCCAAGACGGAGGCCTCGGTCTTTCATAATCTAATCTTGGATGTGACATACCACCGTCACTTCTATCATACACTATCGGTCATGTAGACCAATCCCCCAAGGACAGTGTGGGAGGGGTCTCCGCAATGTGGGCAGGGTGTGAGTACCAGAAGGCACGGGTCCTGGGGGGCTGCCTTGGATGCTAGCTATAGCATTTTTTTTTCTTATCCAAATTTTCATTTGGACCAAACTAATATCTAGCAACACGATTTCACCCCAGTTGCCTTCAGCCAAATCACAGATGGCTACCTTGAACCTGAATGGAAGTATGAATGAGGGTATCTCCCTGTTTCCTGTTTGTAGTAAACTAAATAATGGTTCCCAAAGAGATTCAGGTCCTAATCTCTGGAGCCTATAAGGATTACCTTAGATGGAAAAGGGTCTTTGCCTGAAATTTCGCATCAATAGCCTTTATTTCTCTCCAAAATTTCAAGAGGTTTCCATAGATAAGTGTGCATTCAGCTCCAGTGTCTGTTAGAACTTGTATAGTCTGTTTGTTAGTGCGAGACCAATAAATCATTAGTTCAACATAGGGCCTCTGGTCATCCCCTATTATACACGCTAGAGGGCAACGTTAGCCTAAACCCTAGTCTCTAGGGATGGGGGGCAATCCATCCATGAAATTCCTCTGTTAGCAGAAGGGCTTTTGGCAACACATCTGGCTTTTCTGAGTCTTCCTTCAAGGGAGTAAACTGCTTTCCTTGAAGCAGCACCTTCCTTAGGCTTAGCAAAACCCAACTCGGGAGCTTGTGTTTATTTTCTCTCGAGGTCCCAGATAACATTAGATCTTGCCACAGTTGTTTATGAGAGACTTCGATGGGCCCCCTTTCTGCCATTTTATTGTCTGCTTTGTTTTTTCCTGCGTTTCAACCCACTTCTCTCCCTTATGTTGGATTCTTTCCCTTTCACTTAAGTTTAGCCACTAGAGTGGTTACTGTAGCAATGGGCTGATTAACCACAGGGGTAAGGACAGATTCTAAAGTCCCACACCATGCCCCTGGGGCTGACTGAAAGATGAACGAGGGTCTTTGCAGATGTGATGAAGTTAAAGATCTCAAAATGGGGAGACTTTTTGGATTATCCAGGTATACCCTAAATGCAACCACAAGGGTCCTTCTAAAAGAGAGGCAGATACCATGCTACCGGCTTTGGAGATCGAGGAAGGGGCCATGAGATAAGGAATGCGAGAAACGCAGTTTCAGAAACTGAAAGCGGCAAGGATGTGGATTCTCCCTTAGAGGGAGAACAGAGGGAGTTGTGCCAGCCCTGACACACTGAAACTGACCTTGGACTTCTGCCTTCCAGATCTGTAAGAGAATAAGTGTGCGCATGATTTCAAACCATACCTTTGCGGTCATTTGTACTGGGGCAATAGCAAACAAATACACCGTGTCACGTCCATGTGGTACAATCAGGAAAATGTAGAACAGGAAATAAATACCTCCGGTTCTAGAGCTGCAAGCACTAGAGGTTTCCCGCTCACACATGCCTTTGTTAAGGGGAGAAGGAACTTTCACACCAAAGCCCTGGTTCCTTTGGGAGGGTAACGAATGACACTGATTTCCAGCATGTTCAAGTGAGGCCTGGTGAGCTAGACTTGCTGGGTTGAATTCACCGTTCATTAGCTGGATGACCTTGAGCAGATTATACAACCCCAACTTCTCTGCCTACACATTAGAGTCCCCCAGAATCCTTCAAATCATTTCCATGGCCAAGACTCTGGTTCAGGTGTCTCGGTGGTGGGTGCCTTGGGCATCAGTGTTTTTATAAGCCGCCTGGTGATTCTAACGTGCAGCCAGGCTGGGCAGCACCTCTCCAAATCTGTTCCTCCTTGGAGATAGAAATCAGAGTTTGGTCACCTATCACATGGGTGTGGCGAGGCTTCAGCGAGGTAATCATGTGAAGTGCTCAGCACAGAGTAAGCCCTCAAGAAATATTAATGAGTCTTATACTGCCATCCAGGCAGACAAGTCGTCTTTCAGTGCCTCCTACTCTATCCACTTTTAAAATGTTCAGGATAAACAGGAAGGTGCAGTAGATCGCTACCAGGGTGACATTTTCAGGTACACTTAAATCAAGCATTTCAGACTCCAGGGAGACACAAGACAGGGTCGAATCAGACATCTCTCCAGCTTCGTGGGATTCCTGTGCCACTCAAAGCACAGGGCAAGCACCCAGTTCCGTGTCACCTGGGCGAGTGTCTTGCTCCAGCATGCCTTAAGGTTGCAAGAAATTACCCATTTACGCCTGTTCAGGGAGGAAAGAGCCTGTCTGGCAAACAGACCAGGACTTTTAAAATCCTTCAAGTTTTAAGACCAGGAGTTTGTTTTACTATGGACTCGAGGGCTCCCTGAAGGGGTGACCTTGAGTTTTCCAAAATAATTGGTTTTCCTCTTCTGTACTCCTTAGTACTCTTCAGATGGAGGCAGAAGTGGATTCCTAGCCCAAGAGACCTCTGGAATAGAACCCAGGGGCAGCAAGTCCTGGGAGCTGGAGTCAAGGCCACGAGTGAGGGCACCCCCAGGTTTGGTGGGGCCTGAAACCCATATATCTGGGGCAGGAAGGCGCTCTCTGTCACACCTCACTGCTCTGTGAAGCAGAGAAATGCTGGCACACATTAGAAGAGAATGATTAAACAAATTTGCAAACGTGGTTTGGTGAATAAACAGCCCCACTCAGTACAGCAGCTCCTCTGTCCCCAGCAAAAGAGATGGCTTTGGTGGAATGCAATCTGAGATTCTGGCCTCACCAGCTAGAGGATGATTCTGCCCCTTCCTTACCCCTCCTCTTTGGTTTTCTTTTTGTTGAAAACAGGATTGAATCATCTCTTCTTCCTTCTGGGTGTTGAGAGTTGGGAAGCCCTTTAAATAAACATGCCTATTAAAGACACCGATCTGTCCCCCAGCAGGCAGTAATTGCACCTCCAAGGCCACCTAGGTAGTGGCTTCAGGGTGCCAGGCAGAGACCTGAAGTCTATTCCACCATGTCCCCGCCCTGTCAGGGTCTCTCTGCCTGGCCTGGGGCAAGTCCCTGTCTCTCCTTGGAATTCAGTCTTCTGTCCTATACAATCAGGATAACAATCCTCTTAGTTCATATTCTTCCCGTCACAGTGATAAATCCCTTTGGCTCAAGTCCTAAATGACAGTGCAGGACTCATGTTCAGCTGAAAAGCACTAGTGCTGCCATATAGGTGCTTGAGTATGAAATGATCATCTACCGGTTTGTAAGCAGCCAATGTCTGAGCCTTCAGGAGCCCACCTGTATCTACTCTGGCCTCCTAGCTGTTGCCCAGGACCCCCAAAACCTTCTCGTGACTCAGCATCCGAAGGAGTCACACCTGGCCCAGTGAGGGGGACACAAGGACCAGGCATAGAAGAATTATAGCAGGCTCTATGTTCACTAGTCAGTGTGGCTTTCTGGCATCAGGGCCTTGAATAGCACGCCTAGGCCCCTCCATAGGCTCAAGCACTTCCAGTCTTGATACTGTCACTCTGAGGAGCCTCTGCCACCCTTTACACACTAGAGTGGGGCCCAGCTTGTAGACAACCTCAGAGTCCTGGGAAGCCATTTCCCAGCAAGAGACCCCTGATTTATCCACCCAGCCTCCTTTCTAGGAGATCATTTGATCCAAAAAGTTGGCCCTAAGAGGGACAGACCTAGCCAGCTGCCCTCCAGACCCTGTGAAGGACTCTCACCCGACCAGGTGGGGACCACACTCCCTGGTTCCTACCCCTGAGTCACTTCATGCTGCCTGTCTTCGTGAGCATTCCTAGACACCTCAGCCCAGGGGCAAAGCTGGGAAGGATGACTGAGCCGCAGAGGTCCCTGGACTTGCCTCGGTGATCAAGGGGGGTGGGGGTGGGGGAGTCGAGTAAACTCCTTTTTACCTGGATTGACACTAGCCTTCTGTGTGAGATTTCATTCGGGTGCGTGATCTAACCCAGTCCCCTCACTGTATGGACAATGAGGCCCAGAGGGCACACAATGAGGCAGGCAGCCTGGGATCCAGGCCTCTGGCCCCCAGCCCGGGGCTCTGCCCCCAGCATCTCATGCCCTCTCTCCTCTGTGGTTCTATCCTGCATAACACTGCAGAAACATCATTCTGTCCTGGGGAAGGAATGTCCCGCGGTCCATAGTCCTTATGAACAGATGTGCAATGGGAAACACCCTTCTTATTCAAACCCTGGGGCAATTTCACCAACCTGCAGCTGTGGCCTTACCCAGGATGCAGCCTATCTGAAAAGGTTGTTTAAACACCACAGTAGACACCAGGTGAATAATAAATAAGGCTGTGGAATGTGTGGGTTCTTGTTATGGATGCTGGTCCAAGCCCCTCCCGCTTCCAACCTCCACGGACTCCCTGAAGGACCTGGAGAAGTCCTTTTGCCTCTCTGGGCCTAAGTCTCCCCATGTGTACAATGGCAACATTAGGGCAAAAGCTCTAAGAACCCCCCTTGCTCCCTGCTCTATCCCTGATTCTGTAAGGCCAGGGGCAGGACCAGCCACCATGGGAAGAATCCTCTAAGGTGGGGGCTGCTTCTCCTGGATGACCCACCCAGGCAGTCATGGCAGGATCTTTGGAACCAGATTTGGAGAGGGGAGGTTCAGCCCAGGTCAGTCACCTCCAGGAGCTTGCCTAGTGCTTAAGAGGGCGGCATTCAAAGCCAAGGTTTGCAATTCAGGTGCCCCAATTCAGGGTTCTTATCTGTCAACCGAAGCTGATAACGCTTGTCTTCACGGACTTAGGAGGGTGTGTGGCTGAGCCTCCCGGTTATTCCCCAGTGTCTGTCTTCCCACAGAATCACAGAAATGGAAACTCTCAAAATGACCACCCAGTATAAAGACTGCATTTCCCAGCCTCCCTGGTTGTACCATCTAAGTTCTGCCCAATGGGGCATAAGAGGAACCTTTTGGGGAAGCTTCGGAGACCCTTCTTTAAAAGCAGCGGACACACATACCTTGGCCTCTTGTCCACATCCCTCCCTCCATTTCGCCACCTGAAGTATGGACGTGGAAGCTGCTATTCTGAACCGCAAAGATAATGCTTGCCGCTAAGGAGGACTGAATGGTGAATTGGAAGGGATGTGTAACCTTGAGGCTCATTTATCACCTCTCTGGACTGCTTACCTCCAGGCTTATTTTACTTATTTAGAGAAATCAACTCCTATTCTGTGTAATGGGAGTCTCTGTTTCTCAGAGTTAAACTGAATCCTTACTCACTGCCATGGGATCTGATGGAATTAAATGGTTCTCGTCTAACCAAGTCACCCTCCCGCTTTAAGGTCCTTCTGTGGCTCCTCAAGATGACATTGAAACTCCTTAGCATGGCGCTTAAGGCCCTTCGTGCTATGTCCCCCTT
Source organism: Paguma larvata (assembly GCA_030068075.1). Classification (NCBI taxonomy): domain Eukaryota; kingdom Metazoa; phylum Chordata; class Mammalia; order Carnivora; family Viverridae; genus Paguma; species Paguma larvata. The sequence goes on along the minus strand of CM057832.1, from coordinate 32,654,518 downwards.
ACTGCTCCAGCCTCGGCTCTCTCACTGTACCCCACCTTGCCCATCACAGGCCAGGCGCCAGCCAGCAGGAGCTACTCACAGCTCCCCCTGCCCCCCAGGCGCCTCTCGTTTCCAGTCTTTTGCACATGCGACTCTGTTCTCCAGAAATGCCATCTCTCCCCTGGCCCTTTTCAGCTTTCAATATTCAGACCGGGTATTATTTCGTCCAAGAAGCCTCCCAAGACCTTCACGGGCTTTATTGTGTTCCATTTCTTATTTCTCTTTGCTCTGTTGGCACCATAGAACCTCCTCATACTGTGTGAGAGACACACACCAGGGCCCATGTCTGTCTGCCTTCCCAGTCTGAGGCCTCAGGACAGGGATAGTGCCTGGTTCATCTCAGCACTGCGGGGCCTCTGCAACAAGGTCATCCATAATAGGAGCTGTGTGAAGGGAGGGAAGACAGAAGGCAGATGCTTGTTAGTGTGGAAATAGTCTTAGAAGCAGGAAGAACGGATGACTGGAGACAGAAGTGAAAGTCAAGGTCATCCTACGCAGAGGCTCATCCCTGCTCCCCTGCTCTGGTCAGATATTCCCGGATCTAAGTGGCCCTCGTGCATTCGTCAGCAAATCTGCACCAAGTGTCATAAACGGTGGGGCAGTATCTCAGGCTTTCTCATGCAGCACGTGTGTAAAGATACACTTGGCCTCCGCCAACACTTCGTACTTCAGTCATTGCCTCATTACTGCCCATAACCAGTAACGATAACAGAAGAGGAAAGGCAACGGACAGTTGCACGAATAACATGTGTGCGGGACCGAAGTTTGTGGTCCAAGGACTCTGCTAACAATGAACATTATTTAATGGCCTTATCGTAACTTCCTGGGGTCTGATTCTTTAATCGCCTTTTTGTGTATCTCCTGGTTCCTCCTTCAACAATGGGGAAAACTGAGGCCAAGAGAACGAAGTTGTGCAAGGTCACACAGAGGCTGGAGCAGAGACTGGGACCCGCACTCTGACACACAGCCCCATGCCCTTTGCACCGCTCATGCCCCATTCTGTGATTGCTGTCCTGTAATTAACTGTGCATTTAGATGAAGACACGGACCCGCCGGGCCCAATCATGAGGGTCACAAAGGGACAGATACATTATCGAGCCTTGGAACCAGGAGGACACCTTCTATTGATTTGGTAACATAATCTTTTTGTATGTTTTTTTTTTTTTAACTTTTTATTATGAACCAGTTTAAGTATACACAGAAAGAGAGTATAATGACTCCCCTGTGCTCATTAGCAGCTAGCTTAAGGAGTTATCGACACCTGCTGTTTGGGGTAACATCACTTGGAATCATCTCTCCCCCTAGGAAACTAGAGGAGATGCGTACTACAACCAGAATCAATTTCTCAAATTGCAAACTAGATCGTGTCAACTCGTCTCCTTCTTCCTCAAAACTAATAGGAGTCTCTGCCCCAGAAACGAAGACAAAGCAGAGCTCCACTCCACCCTGGACAGCCTATCTCTGCACTGTTTTTTTTTTTTTAAGTTTATTTATTTATTTTGAGAGAGAGAAAGAGACAGCAGGCCCCTGCCCACGTCTCTAGCCTCTTCCAAAGCTACTTACCCCTTCCCTCCTCCCGCTTGTCTTCTCCCAGTTTCTCAAACGCCCTTGACCCCTCCCACTCAAGGCTTGTGCATAAGCCTGTCCCTTTCACCTGCAACTTGCACCTGCCTCTTCATTTAGTCTGCCCCTGCTCGTCCTTCAGATCTCACCCTCTACCCTCTATTTGAAGCCTGGTCTTGGCACTAGCAGCATTGGTATCACCAGGCAATTTCTTGGAATTGCAGAATTTAAGGCATTTATAGTTAACAGGATTAACAAGGTCCCCGGAATATGGAGAATGCTTCGATGGGTGGTTCTGACTCAAAAATATGATTGGGTGGAGGCGGGAGAGGGTCCCTTTTTAGAACAAAGGAATTCTGGGTGAACAAAAGAAACAACGTCCCTCGCTCATAATTATGGTGTCTGCACAGTGGAAGGCTATTGACCACCAGGCCAGGTCGTGCTCGGCCAGAGGCCATGAACTCAAATGCCTACAAGGGCTAGAAATGAGTAAGTGAATGTATTCGTTTTCTGTTCGTTAGCTGTTATAAATTATCACAAACCTCGTGGCTTAAGACAACAGAAACTTAACTGTCTTACAGTTTTGGGGGCTCAGAAGTCAGAAATGGGTGTCACCGGGCGCTAAAATGGAGGTGTTGGCAGAGCTGTGTTCCTTCTGGAGACGCGGGGGAAAATTGTTCCTTTGCCTTTCCCAGCTACATGTGTTCTTTGGCTTGTGGCTGCATGACTCCTTCCTCTGCCTCTGTTATCACAACTCCTGTGATGTTGACATTCCCGTGCCCCTTTGATAAGGACCCTTGTGATAACTTTGTACCTGCCCATCTCATCTGGGATAATCTCCCTCCCTCAAGACCCCTAACTGCAGGTGCGTATGCTTTGCTTCCCTGCCGGTGTTATTTGTGTGCTGTGTGAGAGCCAGGATTTAGCGCGAACTCAGGCCACACATCTCCCGTGTGTCTTGGGCAAGTCCCTTTCCCTTTCTGGGTCTCAGTTTGCTCAGCTATAAACTGAGGTGCAGAGGGAGGGAAAGCGGAAGGAAGTCAGGCAGGTGAAAGGGAAATCGAGTTTATGGTCAATACTCAGGGCACATTTGGTTTGACAACATTCAGACTTTGGTCATGTTCACACAGAATAAACTTCACAGAGTGTAGAGATTTACTCAGGGGAAAAGGAGCGGGGGGAAGGGTATATTTTGGTTTGCTTATACATGCATTTTTATTTTTAAATTTTCATTCCCTGCAACTCCCTCACTGTCTTGACCCAGTCTTCCATCTCTGATTCAAAGGAAGAGAAGGGAGGCACCTGTTGTGCTCAGTGCAGGATAAAGGCCCAGTGCAGTTCGCAGGTCCTTTTGTTTGGAATCTGTCTGATCTCTTCACTGTCTCAGAGCCAGGAATCTTCTCTAGTAACTTCCTAGACATATAAGGCTCCGAAACGCCAAAGGATAGAAATAGCTTCTCTTCCCCCACCAGGGCAGTGTAAACACATCCCCGAGTGACATTCCTTGCTGACAATGACCTGGCTGTGGCTTGCGTTATCTCACTATTTCTCCTTCGATCCTTTTAGTACAAACACTCACAGTGGCTCCAGGCCCAACATCCGTGATAGAGGCCTGGATCTTTTTTGCCAATTAAAAAAGCCGAATACAAAACATTCCTGAACAATAGTCAACTCTCCGCAAAAATAATTTATGTGCTTTACCCTGAGCCATGACACATTTATCCTTTTCTCCAAGCTATAACTGTCAGGCATTGGGGAAGATTTTTATTATTTTTAAAATTTTTTGGCTGCATTTGCAAATAACTCGCAACAGGACTGCTTTTATGAGTTCTGGTGACAGCCACATCTTACGAAATGTCAAGGGTGGGCGAGCTGAATGGAATCTAGATACAAACAAAGCATTCACTGGACTGGTCCTTTCTGAAAACCTTCCATGGTGGATGGAGAATCCCTAAAGACCGCTTAGGTCGGTGCTTCCCAAATAGAGTTGCATATCAGGAGCTTACGGAGAACTTAAAAAAAAAAATTCCTAGGTCACAATCAACATCTAATCATTTAGAATCTCTGAAGGTAAGATCCAGGGAGATTGTGGTGTTTTGTTTTGTTTTTGACACTTTTCAAGCGATTCTGTGCACAGCTTAGTTTGGAAGCCACTTGTCTTGTTAAGTCTGTAATTGGTACTCCTCTCCACAGGATTTTGCCAAATGGTTGTCTATCCCTCCTTGTACTCCTCCAGTGGTGGGGGACTCACTGCCTTTCAAAGCAGACCCTCCTATCCCTCCTTAGCCAGCTCTGCTTTGTGAGGAAGTACTTCCTCTGTCCCCCGTAACTTCTCCTTACTGGTCTCTGCCTTCTAGGACCCTGCAGATGTCTGCTTTTATCCTTTGGAAACTTAGAGGGCACAAATTTGTCCTGTGAGTTCTAAGGGGTGGACACCCCGGTTCCTTTAGCTGTTGCTCACAGGACACAGCCTTCATCCTCTCTCTGCGGGGCCACTTCCTGTGAGCCAGCTGGCCTCTGGCCACAGCTTTCCAAGCTGTCGTGAAAACTGATGCTCCCTTTGTTATGGACTCACCGCCTCTACTAATGAGGCTGTTAATTGACCAAATAATCACTGAGTCGGTCCATCATGGAGTGCCAAGCACCCAAGACATGCTAGGTTAGCCACGTGCTGTGGGAGAGGCAGAGGGGGCTTTGGAAGGGGCTACACGCTTCCTGGGAGAATCGAAGGAGGACGTGAACAAAGCCGTGGCAAGACGCAAGATGCGCTGCTTTTAGCGAAGAACTACATTTTGCAGCAAGGGCTGAAAGCATCCTAAGGATGACATGGTAACAGAAGATTCCATAGAGATGTAGCTTAAGGAAAGAATTATGTGAATCAGCCAGGGTCAAGCAGGAAAATGTGAGCACTAACTATATGCAGAGGTAGGGAGTTAATACGGAGGATCAGGTGCTGATAGAATTGTTGGAAGGGCTGGAGGGAGAAGCAGGGAGAGCTAGAGGTTCAGGGCAGATTCCCAGAACAAAGATGGATATGGCTCACCAGTCTTCCTGGTGTCTGAGGCCACCTCCGGAGCTATTTAGCTCCAGACACACCCCTGCAGCCATGATTCAAAGAGCAGGTAGTAGGAGTCTAGAAGCCACAGCCACAGCTGCCACCCCATACCCAGGAGGAGCGCTAATGCGGAAAATCTTCACAACCTGCCTTCACAATCTCCTCCCCCAAAGAGGCAGGAGAATACCCTCCACCTTCCCCAGCTGGCAGGGGTACTGCTAATCAGGGGCAGCAGGTTCACTCCAGAACTCTAGGTGCAAACAAGGATGGGAAGGAGCTCTTCGCTTCCCACTCTCTCCAGCCAGAAGGAAGGCACAGTGGAGGTGGAGGGAGTCAGAGATGTGTGCTTAGCACGGTTTATGGCAACAAAAAAACGGATACAATCTAAGTGTCCATCAGCAGTCTACCCAACCATGGAATTCGGTGTCCACTTCGGGGAGGGTGACGTTGCTTTTTAATTGTGACATGAGAAAAGTTTCATAATAAATCACTAAGTAAAAAAAAGAAAGAGGGGTGCCTGGGTGGCTCAGTTGGTTAAGCGGCCGACTTCGGCTCAGGTCTGTGAGTTCGAGCCCTGCATCGGGCTCTATGCTGACAGCTCAGAGCCTGGAGCCTGCTTCAGATTCTGTGTCTCCCTCTCTCTCTGCCCTTCCGCTGCTCATACTCTGTCTCTATGTCTCTCGAAAATAAATAAACGTTAAAAAAAAAAAAAAGAAAGAAAAAGAGAAAAAAAAGCAGGCAGCACAAAAGAGATCACCATAAAAAATTTACTTTTTATTAAGTGAATTTTTGAAAAATATAGAGGAAAAAATACGGGCAAGATAAATGGCAACTTTTGGGTGAAAGGATTGAAGGAATTTTTTTTTTCCTAGAGAGCAAAACTATAACTTCATAATGATGTAATAAGCTCAATATGTAAGTCAAAATAATCATAAATATATATGTACCTCATACATGAAGCAGAGACTGATGGAATTAAAAGAAGAAATAGATTCGCAATGGTCACAGATTTTAACATTTTTCTCAGAAATTGATAGAAAAACTGGATTGAAGGTATTTTAAAAAATTCTTTCATCCTTTTCTGTGTTTTCCAAGCGTTTCTACATTGTGCCTATATTCTTTATGTCCCAGGGCAAAAAAAAAAAAAAAATGCATTTTTAAAATGCACCCAAATAAAATCTTACAGGGAAGAAGAGCGGCGAAGGTGTAAGACAGAGGGCAGGCACAGAAGAGGTTAATGAGAGGCTGGAGGATGAGGACCTAACGAGGGGCACCTTGCAGGAGAATATGCAAAATGTAACCGGAGTGATCTCAGAAACTTCGAGAGGCATGCCCCCTTCTAGGTCTCTGTTTCCGCTTCCAAACGAGCGCCTTAGGACCGCAGCTTGGAGCCGCCAAGCCACGAGGGCACTCCTGCGTGCCGTGTGGCTCGGCGGTGGGGAAGGCGGTGGCTGGGACCCGGGAAGTGGGGAGCGCTGCCCTCCCCCGCCCCCCGGGCCGTTCCAGCCCCCACCCGCCCGCGCCTAGAGGGAGGAGCGGCCTTGGCCCCGGGTCGCAGATGGGCGCCCCCTGGGAAGTAGGCGGAGCCTCGCGATGGGGTGGAGGCTGAGCAGCTGCGCAGAAGCGAGACCCGCGTGGAGCTAGCGGCGGGAGGCTGGGCTAGACCTGCGAGAGCTTGCAGCTGCGCGGGACCGGAGCTAGCCTGCAGCAGGTAATTAGCGCGCTTCTCCGTCGGTTCCGAGGGCAGGCTGCCGCTTCCGAGCTCGTGCTTGCACCCGGGGCACGGGGTGATTCCTGTTGAGGCCCGGGAGACCCAGACCCCCGCAAACCATGCCCCGCTTAGCTAGAAATCATAGCTGTCGCCCATCCAGCCCACTCCCGCTGAGAACCCCTGACTGTAGCCGAGAGGCTGTGACACGCGCCCCCTCCCCGCAGAAGGGGTGAAGTTGGTGCCACCCCGTGCTGGGTGATCCAGAAGGGCGTCCGTTGGCACAGTGGGCACTAATACCAGGAACTGTTAGAAATTGCCCACAGTCGGGAGGAAACACAAAGCTGGGGCAATGGGAATCCTGGCTGAGACTCCTACTCTCACTTGCTGTGTGCCCTTGGTGAGTCCCTGAGCCTCTCTGATCCCCAGTCTTCTTCCAGAAAGGGGGTGGGTCATCATCTGCCCAGATAACCCTGAGGGTTGCTGGGAGTCTCAGTGACTTAACTGCTAAGAAAATGACCTGCAAACTGTCAAGTGTAGTGTGCTGTGAGCAGTGATCTTACTCTATGCAAGTGGAAGCTCCAAGCACAGACCCTATTTATTTAAGCCCCTAGAGGAGGAACAGCCTTGGCTCAGCATGAAAGACTTGCCAGCCTTGGCCTATGACTATCTCTCTCACCTGTTTAACCCTTCCACTCCCTTCCCCTGCCATTAGTTACGCCTCCCCTAGAATCCCTCCCTCCTCAGACCCAGGTCTGTTGGACCCAAAGTTTCTTCTGTCCCAACATGGGAAAGAGCTATAAACAGGATGGAGCCTGAGTGGACCCCTTACAGATCTGCTGGCTCAACCACTCTCCAAGGGAGGGCTCTGATTTGTATGAAGCTGGGGGACCTGGCTGGGACTTTGCTTTCCGGGATGCCCAGTGGCAGAGGGTGAGCCATGCAGGGGTAGGGGTGGGAGTGGAGAAGGCATGCGCAATTCCTTTTGGCTACTGGATGGATCAAGACTCAAGTGAGACAGAGAAGGGGAATGAATTGATGTCCTGGCTGAAGAGTAACTGTTTCAATGAATCTAGAAGTTTTATCCCCCATTTAAATTTCATTGAATAAATTTCATATACTGTTTTAATTTTATAGTTGGTTTAAAAAATTTTTTACATTTATTTATTTTGAGGGAGACAGAGAAAGAGAGAGAGAGAGAGAGAGAGAGCGAGCATGAACAGGGGAGGGGCAGAGAGAGAATCCCAAGCAGGCTCCGTGCTGTCAGTGCAGAGCCCCAGGAGGAGCTCAAACTCACAAACCATGAGATCATGACCTGAGCCGAAATCAAGAGTCGGATGCTTCACCAACTGAGCCACCAGGGCGCTCCTTTAGTTGTTTTAATAAAGTCTGCACTGTTTTCAGAGTTGTCAGCAAGAATAAACAGGCCCTTCTTCCCAGCTGCTGCCAGGCTTGCTGCACTCCCGGGAAGCTGAGACCTTTGACCGGGGCCAGGCCAGTGTCTGAGGCCAGCTCTGATAGGCTGGGGCGGAGGATTGCCATGCGTTTTATGTGCACGGTCCTGTTCAGTGTAGCCCCGTGAGGCCTTTCACATAAGAGGAAACTGAGGCACAGAGGTAAAGCGAAGCCAGCCCCTGTTTCAGTCCCTTTGGTTTCTACTCCATTATTAGGTCAAATCGTGAACAGTCTTTGTGGAAATTTTGATGTCTATCACTGAATAACTAGCCACTGAGCAGCTGCTATGTAGCAGACTTACTTCCAGGCACCAGGAACACAGCAAAGCAGGGGGGGAAATGTCTGCCCTCTTGGAGCTGATGTTTCATTGGGGAGAGGCAGACAATAAACATGTGAATGCATAAATATACTATTTGGTGTGTCAGATGGGGAGAAATAAGGCACAGGATGGGGGACAGAGTGCTGGTGGTGAGAAAAGTTGCACTTGTGTAAATTTTACAAAGGGCAGTCTGGGAAGGCCTTGCTGAGCAGGTGGCATTTGACCCAAGACCCAGAGGAGGTGAGGGAGTGAGCTGGGGGATAGGTGGGACATGAGGGAGATGGACCAGAGGGTTCTTTAGGGCCTTTGTACACCTTACAATCCATGTTTTTAGAAGTGGCACCCCTTTTTGCTAGCATCTTGGACCGTCTTAGCTGGTAGGCCTTTGGGGGACCACTTTGGCCCCTCTCACCCGTTCACTCTGGTTCCCCCTGTCCCCCACCAGAGTAGTGAGCATGCTGCGCTTCCTGGTGGCCGTGCCCCGGCTACTCTGCCTCCGTGGCAGGACCGCCCCATACTCTTCGGCAGCAGCCCTCCCAAGCCCCATCCTGAACCCAGACATCCGCTACAACCAGCTGTTCATCAACAATGAGTGGCAAGACGCAGCCAGCAAGAAGACCTTCCCGACAGTGAACCCCGCCACGGGAGAGGTCATTGGCCAGGTGGCCGAAGGGGACTGGGCTGATGTGGATCGGGCGGTGAAAGCAGCCCGCGAGGCCTTCCGCCTGGGGTCTCCATGGCGCCGGATGGATGCCTCAGAGCGGGGCCGGCTGCTGAACCGCCTGGCCGACCTCGTGGAGCGGGACCGTGTCTACCTGGCCTCGCTGGAGACCTTGGACAACGGGAAGCCTTTCCAGGAGTCTTATGTCTTGGACTTGGATGAGGTCATCAAAGTATACCGGTACTTCGCCGGCTGGGCCGACAAGTGGCACGGCAAGACCATCCTCATGGATGGCGACCATTTCTGCTTCACCCGGCACGAACCTGTTGGTGTCTGTGGCCAGATAATCCCATGGAACTTCCCCTTGGTCATGCAGGGCTGGAAGCTCGCTCCGGCGCTTGCCACAGGCAACACTGTGGTCATGAAGGTGGCAGAGCAGACCCCCCTTTCTGCCCTGTACGTGGCCTCCCTCATTAAAGAGGCGGGCTTTCCCCCCGGGGTGGTGAACATCATCACTGGCTATGGCCCCACGGCAGGAGCGGCCATCGCCCAGCACATGGATATCGACAAAGTTGCCTTTACCGGCTCCACGGAGGTGGGCCACCTGATCCAGAAGGCGGCCGGCGATTCCAACCTGAAGAGAGTCACCCTGGAGCTGGGCGGAAAGAGCCCCAGCATCGTGCTGGCCGACGCTGACCTGGACCATGCCGTGGAGCAGTGCCACGAAGCCCTCTTCTTCAACATGGGCCAGTGCTGCTGTGCAGGCTCCCGGACCTTTGTCCAAGAATCCATCTACGATGAGTTTCTAGAGAGAACCGTGGAGAAGGCTAAGCAGAGAAGAGTCGGGAACCCCTTTGAGCTGGACACTCAGCAGGGGCCCCAGGTGGACAAGGAGCAGTTCGAATGAATCCTGACCTATATCCGGCTTGGCCAGAAGGAGGGGGCAAAACTTCTCTGCGGCGGGGAGCGTTTGGGGGAGCGTGGTTTCTTCATCAAGCCCACGGTCTTCGGTGGTGTGCAGGATGACATGAGGATCGCCAGAGAGGAGATCTTCGGGCCTGTGCAGCCCCTGTTTAAATTCAAGAAGATCGAGGAGGTGATCGAGAGGGCCAACGATACCAGATATGGCTTGGCTGCTGCCGTGTTCACGCGGGACCTGGACAAGGCCATGTACTTCACACAGGCGCTCCAGGCTGGCACAGTGTGGGTAAACACCTACAACATCGTCACCTGCCACACGCCATTCGGAGGGTTTAAGGAATCTGGCAACGGGAGGGAGCTGGGGGAGGATGGGCTTAAGGCCTACACGGAGGTGAAGACAGTTACCATCAAGATTCCTCAGAAGAACTCGTAAGAGAATGGCCACCACAGAGACCCTCCTCCAATCCAGGGCTTCCATGATCACCTAGACCAGTGGTCGCCAAATCGTTTTTTAGCCTCAGACCCCACTGTATTTGTTCCAGATGAACTCTTTGAGGGAAGCTCACCAAACAAAACAACTGAAATGAGAGCTGCTCTAGTTAAAGCAGGGCTGGGACTGGGCTCAGAGTTCTCTCCATCTGCCCCTCAGCCCCAGACCCCTTCATGGCCCTTAGTTACTTCCATGAAATCTTGGGAGTCTAGAAAATAGATTAAAAACCACTGATCTGGACACTAGGTTTTCGTTCTTCCTTCTGATCCAAGAACTTCCCAGTGGATTAACCTGATGGCTTAGACATAGGATGGGAAGGCGTTAGGAGTTTCGAACTAGATGGGTGCCAAATCTTGGCCCCATTTCTCAGTGACTTAACCTAAAAATCAAGGATGCTTTTCCTTTTTGAAGTACCAGTGGCCAGGCTGTTTCGCTTGCTTACCCTACATTTCGTTACTGATATTCCTTCATTCGAGGGAAGAAGTGGGCAAAGTGCATTTATGTAACCGTTCCTTTAAAGTAAACAACCCAGCTGTCCATCAGCTAGTGAGTGAGTGAATAAATGAAATGTTTCCGTGGAATAGTCCTTGCAATACTCAGCCATAAAAAGGAATGAAGTACCGACACATGCTACATGGATGGACCTTGAAAACATTAGGCTGAGTGGAAGAAGCCAGACACACAAGGCCATATACTGTATGATTCCATTTATATGAGATGTCCAGAATAGGCAAATCCAGAGCCAGAAAGTACATCCTGGTCTCCGGGTACTGGGGGAGGAGAGAATGGGGAGTAACTCCCAGTGGATCTAGGATTTCTTTTTTGGGAGGTTTTGAAGGGTTCTGAAATTGGATAGTAATGATAGTTGTACAACTTTGTGAACATATTAAAAAGTGCTGAATTGCACAGTGATTCACATAAAAGGTGAATTTTGTGATATGTGAATTAATTTCAATTAAAAATTAAATACAAGTATTCATAATTCCATTTGCAAATGAATTTTGAATCAATAGTCTCTTACATCTGAAAATTTTAGAGTCGGGATGGGAGGGACCCAGGTAGTCATCCAGTCAGCCCCCAGCCAGGTGCAAACATCCCCTCCCCAATATTTCTAGTTGCATTTTTGTTTTCTCTTGGCTGAGTGACAACGTGCGAGTTTAAGGCCCACAGAGAAAAGCCCTGCCTCCTGCCTAGAGCAAGTCCATTTTGGTTCCCATTTCGGGGCTGCCACACTGTCCCCCCACCTCTGCCCAAACACGCCACCCCTCAAGCAGAGCCCAGCATCAGGGCCATTCTGACATACTAGGGGTTTCCAGAATTTTGAACCGCAGAGTTCAGTGTATTCATTGTTAGTCTTCCGACTTCATTCCCCATCTGAAGGGAGCAATTCGAAGTCAGCCAGACCGCAATACAGAAACAGTGCTGATCCTCTCTCTCCTTGTCTTCCATCTTTCTAGACCACGTTGCTCACGAGTCCCCACACTTCCCGGAAATGCACAGCCTTGGTCGTCTCTTGAATGTCCTGTTAGCTCACTGAGGCATTGAGATAATTTTGTGCTGGGTCTTCAGGAGTGGGCCGGAAACTGCTTCCTGAGGCCCAAACAGACCCCTTTTTCTCCCCTTCCTAGGGCCTACTTTCTGCACCATTTGTCTAAGGCTGGGGTGACCCTGACTGCCCCTGCAAAGCACACCTTTTACCTATTTCTCGTGGAAGCCATTGGCGGGGGAGGTGGGAGGAAGCGGGTGGCTAGGGGGGTGGGGGTCTCCGAGGACTAACCAGCAGCGTCCCAGTTTTCTCAGCTCGGTTCCTCATTTGTTTTCTACTTCTAAACCAAGAGGGACTTTTGGAGGGTGTCCCAGTGTGGGTGGGACTGCCAAAAGACAATCTAATAGGTCTCACTTCTGATCCCTGAAATTCTGAGACTGATGAGTCAGAAAGGTCAGGTTCCTAGTCAGCTGAGCCGCCAAGGCCCCTCTGTCCTCTGTCATTGCACTGATCGCGGGAGGTGTGAGCAGGAGGTTGAACTGGGCAGCGTTAAGGGCAGGATTTCACTCGGTCCTAGATGTTGCAACTCTGGGCCACCGCCCATTCAACAAACTTGCACCAAGCACCTCCTCTATGGAGCACGATCTCTGCCAGTCGTCTTCACACGCCACCGAAGCTCACAATCCCAAAAAGTAGGCAGTGAGCTGACCCCCTTTTTAGATGAGGAAGTGGAAACAGAGGTTTAACCTGCAGCTCGTTTGGACCTATTTTCTCGGGCATACACTAAGGGCCAGAAAGGGGGCCCGTGTCTTATCACACCTTGAAGCCTCAAGAGCCCGTAGCAGTGCTGTTGAACAAGGTCAAACTCCCTGCTTCTCTGCTGGTCCACCGGGGCTACCCTCGATCAGATCGGGATCTCAGATCCCACCAACTTTTAAAGAACCATAGTTTGGGTTGACTCTATTTTGGGTGTGAGGCTGACCTCTGGTGGTCACCTTGTTAGTTAATTTGCTCAGATCATTCATTGATTGGAAGAAAAAAAAAACAGGGAGGCGGGGGGCGGGGGGCTCAGATGCCAGTTCTAGGCAGGTTGTGGGGAAAGAGAGTTGAATGAGGCATTCCCTGCCCTGCAGGAGCTCACAGTCTGGCAGGGAGACCATTCCCAAATGAGGTGAAAGTTCTGGGGTAAGTAGAAGCACAGAGGCCATGAGGTCACAGAAAGAAAGAAATAACATTCTTTAGGCACCTATAATAATATATATGATCTCATTTAATGCTTCTAACCACACGTGAGGTACTTACAATTAGCATTCCACTTGCTAAATAAATGAGGAGGCCCAGAGGTATTCAACTGGTAAGTGGAGCCAGGATTCAAACTCAGGTGTCCTGACTCTTCTGCACCCTACTCGGCCCCAGGGAGAGCCCCAAGGGAGGGGCAGAAGATCTGCTGGATGAGAAGGAGGTAACCAGGCAAACACAGGAAGCGCATTCCTGGGAGAAGGGCCTGGGGTTAGTGAGACAGTATGGAGGGTGTGAGGAATGGTGTGAGGAAAGGAAAAGCCTGGGAAGAAAGGCCTGGGGGGAGGCAGGGGCTGGATTATGAAGGGGCTGTAGGCCCTACCAGGAAGTTCACATGCTGTCCAGCAATGGGAGGCCATGAGGGCTTCCCAAGGCAAGTGACAGGGTCATATTTTAGTTTCTAAAGCTGGTTGTGCTTCAGGGGGAGGATGGGTTGAGGGGTTGACCTGGAGCTGACGCTACCGCCACTGCCAAAGTGATGCTGACCTGAGCCAGGTGTGAGGATGGGTGGCAGATCCTGGCAGCCCACAGGTGGGTGTCCAGGCGTGGTGACAGATTGCTGCAAGAGGAGAGTGAAGTTAGGGTGACCCATGCTCCCGGCTGAGGACCAAGTGGCAGTAGTGCTAGCGTTATGAAAGGGAACCTAGCTGGAGGAGATTTGGGGACAAGGCGGTGAGTTCATTTATTTATTTGTTTATTCAACACATCATATTCGGTGCTGCCCATGTGCTAGGAACTATTATTCCAGGTGCCGGGGACACCGTAGGGAGCTAAATACCGGTCCTGGATATTCTCCCTGATGGGGGAGGCTGACCACAAGTAAAAGAAGTGAAACATTTAGTCTGTCAGGTAGCTACGGTTATTATGGAGAAAAGTCTAGCTGGGGAGGAGAATAGGGAACGTGGGTGGGGTGGGGTAGGAATTATAGTTTTCAATAAGGTTCTCAGAGATGGTTTCACTGAGGAGATGACAAAGGACTGTAAGAGGTATGGAAATGGCAGGTGCAAAGGCCCTGAGGCTGGGTGGAGCACCTCTCAGGGGCTCAGGGAACACAAAGGCTGAGAGCGAGGAGCCAGAGTGGAGCAAGCAAAGGCTAGACATGGAGGTAGAGAAGCAAAGGGTCTGGGGTAAGGGCAAGCAGAGCTTTTGAAGGTCACTGTGCCAAGCGAGGCCTTTACTCTGAATGATGAAGGAGCCACCAGAGGTGTTTGAACAGAGCAGGGACATGATCCGACATGTTTTAAAAGGATCACCGGAGCTGCCACGTTGAGAACAGATTGCCGGGAGAACAAGGATAGCTTGATCCTAACAAGGCCAACATCAAGGGTGAGTGGAGAATGAGCATTCCATAAAGGGCACTAAGGAGAAGCAGCTGAGAAGCAGGAAGAAGCCCGGAGAGGAGGAGTCAAGAAGCCCAGCAAGGCGGGAGTTTGCAAACGGATTGAGCCCTCGGCAGAGTCAAGTGCTTCCGAGAGGTCAGGTAGAGGCCAGAGGAGTGTGCCCTGGCTGAAGCCCCAGGGGTCCCTGGAGACTTGGCAAGGGCATTTTGTGCAGAGGGGTAGGGGCTGAAGTCAGACGACTGTAGATCGAGAGCACCACCTAATCCCCTCCAACCCCAGGGATCTGTTCGTTAATCCTAGAATTGGAAGACCTTGGGAGGAAAGCAACGAGACACATTTTGAGGGCGTTGGAGAGCCTCTGGCCTCCTCGCTCACTCGGGTAGAGGGGTGGACCGAGTAACCAGCCCAAGGTCATGGGGCTCCGTGGTGCCGGAGCGTGGCCTGAAGTACAGATCTCCTGGCCCCCAACCACGTACTCTTCCCACGTGTCCCCGCCTAACTTTAGTACTACAACAAACCCCCAAGTTTGGGCGGGTCAGCACAACAACCGTTTATTTCTTAATCTTGGTTAAGCAATTAACCAATGGTTAATGAATGATGATGGTTAATTTCTTGTAATAATCTAACGCAGGTGTCTGGTTAATTGGCCCTCATCTCCCACATGGAGATCGAGAGGCACGGATTCCTTCCGTCTTGTGGCTCTACCGTCAACAATGATTCTTAATCCTTTTTATGTTATGCATTCTTCTGAAAAGCTAATGAAAGCAACTAGAAAAAAACTGCACCCATGCCCATCCACATAAAATTCTGCATACTTTTGGGGCGCCCGGGTGGCTCAGTTGGTTGAGCGTCTGACTTCGGCTCAGGTCATGAGCTCCCAATTCACGAGTTCGAGTCCCACATCGGGCTTTGGACTGACAGCACCAAGCCTGCTTTGGATTCTCTGTCTCCCTCTCTCTCTGCCCCTCCCCTACTTACTCTCTCTCTTTTGCACTCTCCCTCTCTCTCAAAAATAAACATTAAAATTTTTTTTTAAAGTTCTGCACACTTTCAAGGGGCTCACAGACCCCATGAATCCATCTACAGAACCCCTAGGAGTCCACAGACCCAAATGAACACCCTTGCGTGCGGCCTCAGAGACCTCCGTGCCAGCTGGTAGGTAGGGTCAAAGTGTGGAAAAGGCCAACCTACTTCTTTAAAGCCCTGGCCTCGGCATGGAACACAGCGCTTCCATTCAGTCTGCTGGCCAAAATGACCTGACCCAACCAAGGTGCCGGGGAGGCTGGGAAATGTAGTTACAGGGACATTTTGACCCTGTGGAGAGGTCCCCAGCTTTCAGCAGACAGCTCGTCCCAGCTCTAACACACATGGCACCTCCATGCAGGTGTGCACCGTGTTTCTCACTGAGATATTTTTAGAGTTTAATCCTCTTAAGGGCCATTCGCTCCCCACCTTCCAGCCTTGCTCAATGTGATTCCTTCCTCCTTTCTTCTTTCCTCTCCAAATCCAGCCCGTTTCCTCGGAGCCCTACTGAGGGCCCATCTCCTCCATCTGCTTTCTCTGACCATCTTAATCAGCCATCTCTGGCCCCTTTGAGCTCATAATGCCCACCCTTCATTTAGCTTTGTTCTGTGCCAGCTCTTTTTTGTTAGCATACAATGAAATGGGTCTTTTTTGTCCCCCTGGATGGTGTCTTCCACAGCCTCCCTAGCATGTCTGACCTGTCTCCCTGTGCCCCTGCCACCCGGCACCCAGCCCTCAGAATCCCCTCCAGAGTGGACAGTGCATGTCCACTCGCTCGCACAGGCTCAGGGTAGCAGGACCGACCAGGAACTGCAGGCTCTGAGAGCAGAGGAAGTGACCCAGACCTCCAGACTGTGGCGCAGCTTGACTTTGCTTCTGAGTCTTTGACTCCAAAGCTAACGCCTATTCTACCTGAGAGACAACTGTGGCACCTCCAGCAGCACAAAGACAGGTCCGGGCCTGGTGCCGCCAGCGACTCCGGGAGCTGTGAGCGGCAGCAGACCCTCAGCACCGCGCCAGGTTGGTGGTCTGCAAATGTGTGTGGTGGGTGGGCTTATGAGTAGCAGCAAGAGAAGCTTCTGCACACCATCCCCCCCAATGACTTTTCCTTTTTCCTCGACAACCAACCACTCCCCTGAGGGAGATATAGGCATGAGGAAGACAGCCGTAGTGAAAGGAGACACAGATTGCTCTGCCTCCTGGCTGCATACCCCCCTCAGCCCCTGATGTCCTTGCGGCTGAACTCAGAGGGAGCCCTGACTGTAAAGTTCACACCAGGAGACAGAGTCCGTCCCAGTCCCACCGAGCCAAGCATGGGCAGCCACTGCTATGGGGCTCTTTCCTGGGTGACGGGCTCCCACGTTCTGAATTCATTATTCAGCTACAGACGCCAGGCCACTTTAGCTCCCTTTAATTAATTAAAATATCACATTATAATCATTCTCTGATTTAACGTTCAGGAGGCCCTGGCAAAGGATGGGGATGAGGAAATTCATTAGAGCGGACTGTTCACTGTCGATTGATTTGCTCGTTCTTATTAATTTTTCTTGTGTCATCCATCCCTGGGGGAGAGGGGAGGGCAATGTTATTTTAAAGACATAGGATTAATTTTACCATAAAATCTGAAGAAAAAGTCCATTTTGACTAAAAACGGGACTTTTTTGTGTAAGGTAGGAAGTGGCTAGGTTTCGGGATTGAACATTGGCTTTCGAAAGGTCTCCCTTAAGCCCGTCCATTATAAACAGCTGACAACAGAAGACTGAGTCAGGCTGCCCACCACGTGGAGCATCAGGTCCTACCTCCTCTGGTGGCATTTAGGGGTGTGGCCTAAGACGGCTCCTCCCACCCACCACCACAAGTTCCAGGAAACCACCACAGCTCACTACTTCCCTTCAGGAGCCACCCTGCGCTTCTCCATCCCTGCTCGTTTCGCATGCTGTTTCCCTGGCCAGGGATCCCCCATACCCACTCCAGTCCACAGCTCAGATGCCTCCTCTTCCGGGAGGTCTTCTCCGATCTCCCCCTGCTCTGATCACAAAGCAGATACCTTTTGCTGCCTGGCAGGACGCAACCTCACCCTACTCTTCCCCACTGGAGTCTCGCCTGAGGGCCAA
This sequence comes from Paguma larvata, assembly GCA_030068075.1. Lineage (NCBI taxonomy): Eukaryota > Metazoa > Chordata > Mammalia > Carnivora > Viverridae > Paguma > Paguma larvata. The sequence continues at coordinate 32,637,045 of CM057832.1, read as the reverse complement.
GTTCCCACCCGCCTTCCTAGTGCCTGTGTCTGCACCATTCTGAGCTCCGGAAGACGCTACTCCGCGTGCATGCGGGAGAGGACACGGCACAGCTAAGCTGAATGAATGAAATGCTGAACACACATCCAGCAGGAGACAGGAGTTCTGGGGCAGGCAGAAGGATCAGGCCGGCAGGAGGTGATTAGGACTGATTAAAAATTGCAAGCCAGCTGTCCAGGGGGCGTTTGTGACGAGAACCCAGGTGTGAGGGGAAGGAGGATTGGGACTATGTAGCTGACATGGGCGAGGAGAGGACAAGATGTGTCAGCGGCGGTGGGGACGTATCAGGGGGACCTGCGCCCACCACCCACAGCGGTGTTCCCAGGACAGACAGACCACAACGACTGTCCCTAAAAACATTTATTTTCAGGTGCAGGGGTCATGTGACATCATCGCATCTATGAAAATAGGGCAGAAAACCCAGTTCCTGGGGGCACCATGTTTGGGAATGGCCACAGCCACAGCACACGTCCTTTCAGCCCCGGGAGGGGTCTTGGGGCTCTCCTGGTGGAAACACGTTGGGTTGGAACACGCCTGTTAATCTGCCTTTTGGTTTTCAGAGAGTGCAATATTAACATTATTATTATTATATTATTTTGCACATCATTATGACGCTAACCCAGCCCCCTTGGTTTTGGTCACCCAAGTGCTCCGTCTGCCCTGCTCTCTGCATGTAGACCCGGCTCTCCAACTGTGACCAGGCAAAGGTGAGGTGAGTCCATGGATTTCGCTGGATGTGCTTATCAGCAGATGCATGATGTTGTTCTAGCACCTTCTCCAGGGCCACAGCATCCCTACTTCTGACGGTTTCACTGTAAGTGAAGGCAATGTAAGTACCTTACCAAGTCTTTCCCCAACTATGCAAACCACAGAGAGACTCAGCCACAGACCTTGGGTATAGAAACCCTGCAGTGGGGGGAGAGGGTGTTGGGGTGCTGAGTAGAGGGGCGGAATGTGAGCAGGCCCCCCGCAGCCCCAACTTCCAACACACAAGCACAGCTTCTAGTTAATCAGTTTCAACTCTGATTTTATTCAAAGAAAGGGGTTCCAGTGTTTTAAAGTTTGCAAACTACCTATCTAGTTTCGTTGCCTTCTCACTCAAATGAGGAAAACGGAGTTCCGGAAGGTGAAGGGAGACTTGCTCGGATTCAGGCAGCAAGCCAAGCATGAATCCCCAGATGGACCTCATGTTTCTGGAGCCTCAGCCGTGCTCCTGGCGTGTAGTACCTCGGGGCGATGGCACCCCAATATTCCAGATACGGGATGGGCAGGCTCAAAGGCGGAAAATGCAATTCCAAAAAGGATCCCAGGATGTGACGCCCCGGGGGAGTGGCATGGGAGAGTGTGCTGTAAAAGCTGAGAGGGGCCTGGAGGGGAGTCCCCGAAGCCCCTTCCCCCCCATGGCCGGGAGACTATCCCGAGAAGCAGCACCATGACGTAGAAAGGGTGCCAAGGGGGGCCGGGTGCCTTGAGTTCTGATCCTTCTCGGAGGCCCTTGGACCCTGGGCAGGAGCCTCCCTCTCGGGGCCTGGGTTCTTCATCTGCAAAGCGGGAGGGACATCCACGTCCCCCCTCCCTGCCGTGCTGGAGTTGTGAAGTGGCCACAGACAGAAAAGCGCTTCGTGAACTTTAAGGATCAGACACAAGTGAGATCCCAATTCTGACTTAAAAAAATTTTAATCACCCAGGGGATCTATTTTTTTACTCGGATAATAAATACTCTTCTCACTGAAAGAAAAGAAAAGAAAAGAAGAAGAAAGGAAAGGAAAGGAAAAGAGAGAAAGGAAAAAAAACAAAAGTAAGAAAGCCTAATTCCTGGGTGAGGTCAAAACTGTAAGTAAAATGTATTCTACTCACACTCTAATCCCACAGCCCAGAGGATGAAGCATCTGACCCCACTGCTTCAGTTTGATGTCTAGAAGCCAGCTGTCTACTGCTTACCTGGTTAGAGAATGATGGGCTTGTTGACAAAGGGACATCTAGGTCCCCAAGACCCGGCCAAAGGGCTCCTGAGCCTGGTAAAGTGTCCCATCTAGCACTGCATCTCTTGTTTTGTTTTTTTTTTAATTTTTTATTGTCAAATTGGTTTCCATACAATAACACCCCATGCTCATCCCAACCCGTGCCCTGCTCAGTCAGTGCTCGTCACCCACTCTCCCCCCTCCCACACTCCCCTCCACCCTTGGTTTGTTCTTAGTATTTAAGAGTCTCTCATGTTTTGTGTCTCCCTCCCTCTCTGTGTCTTTTTTTCCTTCCCCTCTCCTTCTCCCCGCTGGTTTTCTGTTAAGTCTCACAAAGCCCACCTATGCGCTCCATCTCTTTAAGGTGGGAAAATGGCAGAATGGAAGAGCCGTGGCCAGCTCCACACCCACCCTGGTATGAAGCAACGGCAGCTGTTTTGTGCTGTTTTGAATGCTAAGACCACACTTCCTGTATTTTTTCCACGGGGCCATCTTACTCTGGGATGGCAGGACTCCAAGGGACACAGGTAATATCTAGTCCAAATGCCACACTCCCAGGTGAAGGGACAAAGGCCCAGGATGGGGAGGGGCCTATCCAGGTCACACAGCAAGTCAGAGAGCAGGCAGGGGAGGGAGGCGCCACCCTCTCCCTCCTCCTATGACATACACTAAGTCACAGAGCTTTGCTAATCAGTCATAAAGTGAGGTAAAGATGCAAAGCTGACACAGGCCTTGTTCCGGCCCCTTAGAATTACAAATACACCACCAGGTGACCTTCCGTGGGAGGGAGCAGTTAAAAAAGAATCCTCACGGAGCAGTTCATTTCAAAAGTATAAAAAAGCCGCATGCAGCCTGGTTTCCCAGTGCCTGCTCTGCTAACAACTACATCTGCATACGAATCTAGTTTGCATCTAATTTGTAAAAACATACAAAAGGGGTCATCTACAAACAGTTTCTCCAACTCTTCAAGAAGAAAACCGATCCATGACTTGACTTTTCCAACATCCTGTCATCAGGTTTCTAAGACCCTAGAAGGAAAGAGAGAAAAGGGTGAGAGAAAAGAAGGCTGCTCTGTCACAGTGACTGTGTGGTGAATGGAAGGTGGGGGAAACGACCCTTAATCTTAAATCTTCCTGGCAAGGGGCGGGGCTGGTGGGGAGCAGAGGGGCTTCGGAGGTGTCTGCTGGGCGGACATTTCAGGGAGGCGGAATGCAGCTTAACACAGGAAGAACTTTCAACTACTGGGAAGTCCAAAAATAGTTGTCTGGTGGTAGTGAGCTCCACACCACTGGGGGTATGCAAGCAAGAGCTGCCAGTACTGCATGTTGTAGGGAGGACTGAAGAACTGGGTGGTGCCATGTTCTTAAAATTCCACGGTTCTTTGTGGCTCTCTTTTGAAAACGCAACTATAATAGACTGCATTCATAACCTGATTTCAGTGTGTTTTTAAAATACATATGTATTTAAAAATTGTGTACACATGTGAAACATGAAGGATATATATATAGCCACACATACATATGTATATACATGCATATGTGTACGTGTGTGCAGGATAAAAGTCCTGATACGTGATACATATATGATAACGTAGAACAATACATATCGGCAGGGCAACTTTAAAAGCCATCTCCTACCTGAATTCCTACTTGACCGTTTCCCACCTTATATTTTCCTTCCTGTTTCCAGGAGCTTGAACTACCTTGTCCACCATGCTTCAACCCCGATGCCACTTCCTCAGTGACATCCTCCTTTGTTTTTCCCCAGTTCTAAGTGACTTCTCTCTCCTCAAACTCGCACACACCCCTCACTTCCTTAACACCGTGCCCCTTCTTGCTTAATGACGGTCCCCGTCTTGGTTTTCTGGGCATCCCTACAGACCTGATGTGAGGCTTGTACACAGAAGGGACACAAGAACAGTGGCTCAACAGGAAAGACTATGGGTTACAGCCACAGCAAAGGCCTGCATCCCTGCCCTGCCTCCTGTGACGGCAGCACAGTCCCCTGCCCCGCTGATGCTGGGCGTGGCTGCACTTACGCAGGTGTGACATCTGCCACATCTGAACAGAAGCTTTAAATGGGACTGTGTACCTGGCTCAGTCTCTCGCTCATCCCCTCTGCCACAAAGAATGGGCCGAGTCCACACTGGGGCTGCTCCTCCAGCTGGGTCCCGATATGACACAGGGAGCAAAGCCACACCAACCAACCCGCAGCCACGACAAGGAGCGTGAGCAAGACATAAACGGTGGTGGCTGGGCACCAGCGGGCCCTGGGGACTGTTAAGCAGCCAAAGCTGGCTAATTAGAGGGCTTGTGTCCTGCGTTCACAGTCCACCTGTGGGCAGCGGACTAATGCAACCCAGCCCTCACCCTGCCGGGCGTGAGGACTAACAGACACGGGGCCAGGGGAGACGCAGAATCTCCCAGAGACACACTGCTAAGCACAAACCGCTGTTCTTCCCCAGGAAGTACCTGGGGACAGACAGACGACCTCCTCTGCGGGCATGATTTCCCACGGTGCTGTCACAATGACAAGGCCTGCTCTCTCTGTGCCCTCTCCAGGACCTGGAGAAATACTCTGTTCAGCTTCAGAAACTGAGATTCTACCTGCTAGCCGTACTACGTTCCTACTCCTGTTTGGTATTCCTCTGGTTTCCCCGATTTATGTATTTTTCTTCTTTGTTATCATACATCTTATAAGGTGCCTCAATCTCTTGTGACACAGGTGTATAAATACCGAAAATGACTTAGAACACGGACACTGCCCCGTCACATGCGGTCGTCTGGAGCTGGGAAGCGGGGTCCTTTGTATTTACTCAGATCCAGAACTGTCACCGTGCCGTGGGACTGGGCCTCCCCAACCGCGTTTGCCGAATGGCACAGGTACACTCCCTCATCTTCCTTTCTCAGAGGGTTGATCTAGAAATAAAACAGGCGAGTGTACATAGTCATATATGGCACAGCAAAATCTCCTCCTTGTTTTGTTCCTAATGATACGTCTGAACACTTATTCTTTTTCAATAAAATAGAGCACATTATTTCTCTTTTTGTCTTGGCTGCCAAGAAAGAGTTAAGTTTTATTCTCTGTACCCTCTCTATTGTGGCTCTTATTAAAAAATTTTTTTAATGTTCAGTTATTTTGAGAGAGAGAGAGAGAGAGACACAAAGCATGAGCATGGGAGGGGCAGAGATAGGCAGAATCTGAAGCAGGCTCCAGGCTCTGAGCTGTCAGCACAGAGCCCAACATGGGGCTTGAACTCGTGAACCATGAGACCACGACCTGAGCCAAAGTCGGGTGCTTAATCGACTGAGTTTAGCCCCCACATTGTGGCTCTCATTTTAATGTTTCCTTGGCATTCCTGCCTTTTACTGTCTTTGGCATTTCTGCCTTTCACTGTTCTTTTATTGAAGGTGATAAGTAAACATCACAAGAAAACACTGCAAATTAAAAGAACAAAAACGTACTGGCCAGGGCATGGCTCAAGTGCTCCCACTGGAGGCAGGCTTTACAAAGTAACACGACGGAGAACATCTCCCCGGACCCTTCCTTGTAATGAAGAGGGGGGTGTGCTTGATTAGAAGAAGCCACAGACCCAGTGCGCTCTGAGTCTCCGAGCTGGATGGAGAAGTCACCAAACCTTGCAGAGATGGGGGTGAAATGAGACGGACACCCTCAGAGGGCAGCCCGTTCTCACGCCCCTGAGGAGCAGACCCACACCGGCTCTCTTCTGAGTCACTCTGAAGACTGGCCGGGGGGTTATGTACACCACCTCGTTTTGAACTCGCGCTGATCGTGGGGGAAGGGGGAGCATCGTTATCCTGGTATTCCAGGAGACTGGCAGGTTGTCACAGACCGTTGGGTCACAAGGCCCTCCACTTACGAATGTGGGCGCCGAAGCCGAAGAGGTAGTGTGACTAGCCCAACCTGGACCCCCATTCCATCACACCCTCACTTTCAGACCACAGTTTAAGTTCTCACGACTTAAACTGCTGCAAGTGGCCTAGAAGAGCCCTGAAGGGGGCGCCAACGAGCGGTCTTCTTTACTGGCCACGTGGTATGGGCAAGTGTATTAGTTTCCTATGGCTGCTGTGACTAATTTTCCACACACTGAATGGCTTAAAACAACACAAATTTATTATATTTAGGTTTTTAAAAATTTTTATTAAATATTTTATTTTTGGGGTGCCTTGGTGACTCAGTTAAGTGTCTGACTCTGGCTCAGGTCGTGGTCTCACAGTTCATGAGTTTGAGCCCCGTGTTGGGCTCTGTGCTGACAGTGCAGAGGCTGCTTGGGATTCTCCCTCCCTCTCTCTCTCTCTCTCTCTCTCTGCCCCTCCCCTGCTCTCTCTCTCTTTCTCTCAAAATAAATAGACTTTATTTAAAAAAATAAAAAAAATAAAAATTAAAAAAAAAGACTTTATTTTTAAGCAATCTCTTTGCCCAACGTGGGGCTCAAACTCACAACTCTGAGATCAAGAGTTGCATGCTCTACCGACTGAGCCGGCCAGGCGCCCTTGTATTTATTTAGTTCTTGAATGGGAAACAAGGCTAGAATGAAGGTATTAGCAGAGCTGCCTTCTTCCTAGGGATCCTAGGGGAAAACCCATTCTAGATAGGCTGCCTGTGTTCCTTGGCTTGTGGCCTCTTCCTCCATCTTCAAAGCCAGCTGATTAGCTGACTTTATTCCACCTGCAACATTAATGCCCTCTCGCATATAACATATCCACGGATTCCAGGGATTAGGACATGGACATCTTTTGGGGGCCACAATTCTGACCACCACTGAAGACCACTTATACTCTCAGGGGTTAAGCTTTCCTCGCAGTTATTGTAGGGTCCAACAAGAAAGGGATAAGAACAGCTTTGAAATGTATAATATGCTATAGAAATATAAAGGGTGCTTGATAAGGGCCAGAGAATAATAGCCAGTAATCCTAGACACATGAGATGCTCACCAAAATCCAGGCTGTGGCCTCGTGGTCAGAAGGGCCCCCTCGCACCTGGACAGCTATATTGACGTGGTCCCCAGGCAGGTCCTCTAGCACCTGAGTACCCTCAGGAGACTGTGTGACCTACAGAGGACAGGAAAACCAGGAGTGATTTAGAAAAAGCACTCTGGATAAGCACTGGACCACAAACATCCTTGCTGTCTTCACCTTCCTACTGACTCAAAGGCCAAACCCTAGCACCTCTTACTCCTATTAAAAGGTCAGTGGCTTCTTAAGCCTAAATGTATGTGAAGACAGCACCCCCTGCTGGACAGCAACGATGCGGACACCACCACTATCTCACAGAAGCGGCTCAGAATTTCATGGCTGTCGAGACAGGGGGACAACATAAGCTGTGATCCACTCCAGTCTCTCAGAAATTGATGTGCAGGAAGATCTAGTTTTGGAATAAGATTTGGATAGTCTTTCTAAAACCCAGATCCAATGAAGCAGGCTCTAACTTCATTCCAGCTGATCTAGGCTAGATAAATAGATGAAACTTCCAGACCACTAAGTGGCCAGGGGAGCAAATGGCACAAGGAAGGATGATGAGATCCCCTTCTCTGGGGGCAGCTTTGGGGTAAAAGTTTTGAGGTGTAAACCTGGAGGCAGAGGAGTGAACATGTAAGATGCCTTATTTAAATAGTTGGCTTCACATATAAAGACATACATATAAACACATGAGAAACACCTCTTTTTCTCTCATTCTCTCCCTCCCTCCCTCTCTCTCTCTCTTTCTCTCTCTCTCTCTCTCTCTCTCACACACACACACACACACACACACACACACACAGAAATTCCTGGTCATATGTACCTTCCTCCACGTGATGACAGGGGTGGGCACGGCCCTCACCTCACAGGACAGGTACACCTGTGCCCCAGTGACGTTGTGGACACTCCCGGGTGGAATGACAACCACAGGGGCTGGAGGAAGAAGACAAGGGATCACAAGCTTTACCCTGCCGGGTTCCCAGCACCCACCTCTAGGACTCCCTGTGTGCAGAGCGCCTGCGGGGACAGTCTAACGTGAGGGGGCGGCGGCAGAGGAAGCTCTACACACATAAAGAACGCACTCGTGCTTCCCTCAGACCTGGAGGGACGCCTCCGATTTCCTCATCCATTGCCTTTGTTCTACCAACAGGAAAACAGCGATCTGGGGAGGAGAGGCGACTTCCCAAATCACCCCGCGCGTCGGTGGCGGGGCTTGGGTCTTATCACACTCCCGCCCGGGGCTCCTTCCAGGACCCCGGCTGCCATCTGCTTACAGCTCAACTCGGTGAGACGCTGAGTGGGCTCGGGGAGGGGCTGGTGTCATCTCGCCAATGCCAAGTCTTCTAACAGATGGGCTTTTCTCCTTCCACGTGGAGGGCGGTTCAGAGAATAGGCCATGCAGAACAGCTGCACGCACCGAGCTGAGACCCCCTGCGGGGCCGGTCCAGACGCTCGTTTGCATATCGCCTCGTTTGCATATCGCCGACTCGCAGGCTCCGCGGGAGGCCTCCCTGCCCCGACAGCCCCCTCCCGCTGGGCAGAGCTGCCGGCACTGGAGCCGGCACAGGGACTGGGGACGCAGGGAGAGAGGGAACTGCCAGGATCACGGTGCCCAGGCAGTGCGGCTGTAGGCTGCCAGAACATTACGGAAAGGGGAGGGAGGGTGTGGGCTGGCTGGCTGGGCTGGAGACTACGCGGGCATCTGAGTTAGAAGTTCCTAGCTGACAGACGCTCAGCGCTGTCCTCCTCCCTGCCCCGCCCGGTCTGCTCTGCTCACACTAGTGCTAAAAGAATCAAGTCCAGCTGCGGTGGCTTTGGCCTTCCACCCAGCCCCTCAATGGACCTGCCCACACTGCCTCTCCCACCTTCTGCATGGAATGCACCCCTCAACTCCTCATCCTGCAGGACCTATAAGGTATGTGTCCTAGTCCAGGACCAGGTGTCTGTACCTCTTTGACCTGCTGGAGCACAGCCCGCTGGCGTCCAGGTGCTTCCATCCCGCCTCACTTGAACTAGACGGCAGCTGGGCCCATCCCTGCATCTGGGCCTCAGTTTCTCGGCCAAGATGCAATGGGGAGGCCCCGGGGAGAAAATGCTCTCTGCTTGGGTTGGCTCGTCTGTACGATGGGGATAATAGCCCCTGCTCGCAGGGCTGTTGAGCAGATCTGACTAGGTGATGAGTGTCAGAGAAATGGTTTCAGTTAACAGGACATGTAAGGGCGGGTCAGGAGCAGGTTTGATAAGCAGAGGACTGGGTGAAGAAGCACACGGCAAATAGCAACCTCGTTCCTTCTCTGGCCATCAGACTGCAGGGTCTATGCTCCTGGGGCTTTGCTGAACATGAAGGAAAGGGTGAGGCTTGCCTGGGTGAGGCTGCAATAAAAAGGGGAGCAAAGGGAGGGAGAGGGAAGGCCGCAGGAAGAGCAGGGAGGGACAGGAGTGAAAGGACACAGAAATGAGACTGGTCTGGCCTCTCCGGACAGACTTTGTCAAGCTGGTACCAAAGAAAAAAAATCTCTGGAAAGCTGTCTTAGAACCAGAGTCTCGGACTAGAGGGGCCCAGCTCCCCAAGATCCTGTGCCTGATCATCTGGGATGTGCATCTGCTTGCATGCCTCCAGTGATAGAGAGCTCACTACCTATGGAGCCAGGCCTTTCCATCCTTGGAGGGCTCTGTTCCTAAGAAAGCTTGTCTTCACTTGGGGCTAAAACCCACCCCCCTATAACTCCCACGCGTCGATGCCTCCTGGAGTCCTACAGCCCTCCCAGCGAGAGCCCCAGTGGCCTCCACTGAATACAGACACTGCCTTCTCCGCCCCCAGGCTGCTTTCTTCCCTCTCAGCCTGGTCAGCCCACTCCTTCAGTTGTGCCCATGTGATCGCCCCCAAGCACCACACCTCCACCCACAACACTGAGTGTAACCAAAGGGTCCGAGGCTTGAGGCTTCTAACGTTGCCCTATGCATCCCAGCCACCTGCAAACTGCCACAAAGAACCACGCCCCCGCCCCCCCCCCCCCACCTCCAGCAGGGGCCCCATCTGCAACCTGACAAAGAGAGTCTAATTTATCTGCCCCCTCCCACCAACACCACCTCCCAGGAGCCCAGCCGTCCTCAAATGGCTCGCTGGGGAAACAATCAGAACGGCGTCTTATTCCAGAGCCCTCAATGGATTCCAGAGGGACACTCAATCAACATGTTTTACTTTCATTCATGTAAAGTCATCAATTTTAAATGAGGTTTCATCAATCCCTTGCAGGCCTAAATGAAAAAACCGGTAAATCACATTTCCGTGTTCTCGGTCCTCGAATTTCCCTCGCCCTCTCTTGAGTAACTGCAATTAGGAAAGACTGTCTTGGAAATACTGTCTTTGCTCCTGAGCTTGTGGCAGAAAACGCCACCTCTTTTACAAAAGAGCCCCAGCTTTCACTGATAAACTGACACTGGAATTTTAATTTATTTTTAAATTTACATATAGCATGTTATTCCTTGCAGAGTGTGGCTCTATCTAAGTTTTGACAAAATGCCTACGGTCACGTAACCACCACCATAACCAAGATATAGAAGAGTCCAGCTATCTCAAAAAATTTCCTCATGCTGCTCTTTGTCGTAGTAATCTGGTTTTAATATTAACATATCTGACTGTAAATTTAAGCTATTTGTATCCGTAATAGCTCTTTCTAATAAGTCAACTGATGTCATAATAATGGTAATAGTGCTACCATCTGACTCTGAGAGCTTGCTGTGTCCTGGGCACTCTATTCTGCTCACAAGGATTAACCCGTTCGATCTTTCCAGCAATTTCACCAGCTGTGGAGCTAGTAGAGTCACCCAGGTTTAAATGACAGGGCAAGGCTTGGGCTCTCAGCTCTGTCCCACAATGTCTTGCCTTCTACTTAGATGACTCTTCCACACACACTACTCCTTTCGTCCTTATACCTACCCTGCTAAATAAGCAGGTGCTTTTACCCCCATTTTACAGATGAGAAAACCAAGGCTCAGAAAGATGAAGTGCCTGGAGGAGCGGGGACTCAAACTTAGGGACCTCGATTCCATCAACTCCACCCTGACTTTTCTTGATTTTTTATTTTTTTAATGTTTCTTTTATTTTTGAGAGAGAAAGCATGAGTAGGGAGGGGCAGAGAGAGAGGGAGACACAGAATCTGAAGCAAGCTCAAGCCTCTGAGCCGTCAGCACAGAGCCCGATGCGGGGCTCGAACCCACAAACCATGAGATCGTGACCTGAGCTGAAGTTAAGAGGCTTAACTGACTGAGCCAGCCAGGCGCCCCACCACACTTATTTTTAAAGTGAAAACATTTGTTGCCTGCTTCCATTCCAGAATAAGAAAGGGATCCTAAGGGATTGTGTTGAGGATCCTCAAGAGAATCCCCAGCTTCAGTGCTTTGCTAGGAGGACTCACAGAACTCAGCAGTTTTGTTTTTTTGTTTTTTTTAAATGTTTGTTTATTTTTGGGAGAGAGAGAGAGAGCAAGCACACCCATGCAAATGGAGGATGAGCAGAGACAGAGGGGGACAGAGGATCCAAAGCAGGCTCCTCGCTGACAGCAGAGAGCCCGATGTGGGGCTCAAACTCAACAACCGTGAGACCATGACCTGAGCCGAAGTAGGACGCTTAACCGACTGAGCCCCCAGAACCCAGCACAGTTTTATACACAGCCATGATTTATTACAGTGAAAGGAGACACAGCAAAACAGCAAGGGGAAAAGAGGCTCACAGGGTGAAGACAGGGGAAACCGGGCACAAGTTTTCAAGAACCTTCCCCAGTGGGTCACACAGGACACACTTAATCCCCCAGCAATGAATGAATGGTGAGAACAAGTGTGAAATGCCGTGTCTCAGGGACGCTCACCCCTTGCCTGTGATTTTTATTGGGAGCAGGTCACCTGGGCACCCTCTGCTTGCTGTGTACCAAAATCCCAGGGTCCCAGAAGGCAAGCAGGTATGCAGCATGAACCACAGTGTTGGTACAGTTTAGGCACAGTGAGCCACCCTCAGCAGTTCCGAACATGGCAGGAACCCTCCTGAAACCCAAGTTCCCAGACAACAGCCACGGGACAATCTCACCAGCAGGCCTTTCTAAGGATACGGTCTCAGGGCTGCTCTGTTTACTCTCTTCTGCACAGGAATAAAACCCTCCAAACACCAGCCCGGGGAGTGATGTAGGGATACTATTAAATGGCTGATATGTCCTTTACACTAGCAGGACATTCCCAATCCTACTGTCCCCGAGGGCTCATTCAGGTGCCGTGCTGGGATGCTCAACGTCATGACTACAGGCAGGATGAACCCAGGTTCAAACCCTTCTCTGCTACACCCCAATGCTGTGACTTGGTCTCAGTTTCTTCTTTAAAATGGGCACAGGAGTCTGTTGTCCCTCTTCCCCACCCTCTCCCCTCCCCCTCAGACATTGGGAGGAACAGTTCCTTGCAAACTAAAAGGCTTCCGCAGAGAGAACCAGGGACTTGGCAGACTGCTACCCCAAGGGTAATCTCCTCAAAGTGCCCTGCCTGCTCCGAAGCCCCTCCTGGCCTCTGGGGAGCAGGCCTACGCGTGGGCTCTATCTACGCTGAGGCACCAGCGGCCATGCCCATAGCCCTCATCCTGGCGAGCCTGGGGCACAGCCTCTCACCAGAGCGGCCAGAGCTGCCACACTCCTGCAAGAGCCAGGCTTTCTACCTGCATTTGACAAGAGGGAGGATGGTGCCTGGTGGGTCCAGTCTGAATGTGCCAGCTTCGTTTCTCTAGCTCTTTCTTGCTAAATCCTTGTTTCCTTCTGTCCTGTGCCAGCAACAGCCCTAGAAACGCCGGGATGGCACAGGTGCATCCACCAGGTAACAGAACAGTCACCCACCTGTGCACCCACTGGGGGTGGGCAGAATAGCACCAAGGGAAACCCACATGCCTGGGGGTCCAGGCGCCAACCAAGGGCGCTTGCTCAAGGCGCTAACCATTTCCTCCTTGTCTGCAAACAAAGACAATGACTGCTACCCCACATCCTCTGGGGTGAAGGGAGGGAATGGATGTGACTGAATTATTAACCATGTGGATCTGTACAAATGCAAAGGATCGATATTATTATTATAGCATGTGGTGATCTGTCCCCCCCACCTGGTCAGCTAAATACGTCCTTGATGGCTAGAACGAAAGATCTTCCCAAATGCCTCCGAGGTTTTATTTAAAGTTAACGGTGCCGTCATCCCCCAGGACCCCATCTGCTTGTACAAAGAACTGCACAACCGAAGAGTTTAATCATCAACGCACTGAGCAGCCCTGATAATTTATGCTAATAGTCATGTTAGGATGTGGAAGGAGAAACAGCTTAATCCGGCTCCCTGCAGCCTGTGCCTCAGACCCCCTCCCTCGGCATGAAAGGCTTTTGAGCACGAGGGCCCCCTTCTTTGTCCCTCTCACAAAGTGGCATTCGCAGCCTCTCCTGGTTACCTGGTAACACGCACCTCGCACAGACTGAGATTTCTAAGTGGAGCTTGAATTTCCACCGAGGTGAATATTCTAAGATTCGGGATCTCGAGAGCTCACTGAAGCTTCACGGGCTCGGTGCCCTGTTGGGTATTGGCACGGGGCCCTGTTCCTATCTAATTTAGCATTCAAAACATGCTATCAACCTGCTGTCTGCAGGATCCCCACCCCCTCCCAACGTTGGCAAATGGTCAGGGAGCCTCACAGCCTTTTAACGACAACAATGCCACGCCACCTTACAACTGAGGAACGAAAACAATAACTTAGTACAGAAGGAAGCTTCATCCCTCAGCCTGGCACTCAAGGCTGGCGATGCCCCCGCCCCAAACCCCTCTGGGCCTCACCCCCTTCCCCAGTCATCCCCCTGGGTACCTGCCCAGCAGGCCAGTGTTCACACCCATCATGGACCCCCTACCTCCTCCTACCTGCTCTTACCTCCATGCCTAGTTCATGCTGAGCCTTCTAATCCCCCCTTCTCTGCCCAAGAATTTTCTACCAGTCCTTCATGGTTCCTCTTGGATAATTTCCTTCTGTGCAGCTATCCCTGTTCCCCTCAGGAGCCATCACCCAGTGCTCAACAGAGGAACCAGCAGCAAGCCTTGGGGGAAAAACAGGACGGTGGATCCAGACTGAGAAACCCTCAGCATTCAAGTGTAGCCAGTTTGCAGCCGTTTCCTAATCAGGTGGCCAGCGGGCTAGAGGTGCATGGCTCCGTCTGAAAAGAGCCAGGAGGGGCACCTGGGTGGCTCAGTCGGTTGAGTGTCCGAGTTGGGCTCAGGTCATGATCTCACAGGTTCGTGAGTTCGAGCTTCATATAGGGTTCTGTGCTGACAGCTCTGAGCCTGGAGCTTGCTTCAGATTCTATGTCTCCCTCTCTCTCTGACCCCGCCCTTAAATATATAAACATTAAAAAAAAAAAAAAAAGCCAGGAAAACCCAGGCTGGAGCCCTACCTCAGCTAGGAGCGAGCCACGCAGCTCCAAGGAGCTCCCTTTGGTGCGCCTCAGTTTTCCTTTCTATTAAACAGGAGTCAGATCTGGCCAGGGTAGTTGTGAGAATGGAGTAAGAAGATGCGGTGCAAGAACAGTTTCCAGCAGTAAAGAACTGTTCATAGGTGGGAACAGGGCGAGTCTTCACTAAACGTGTTAAAGGACTGCTCTCGCTCTTAGGCATCTGGGGGAGTTTCAGAGCATGGGAGAAAGGTCAGAGTTTAAGCCTGCACACGGTTTCCCAATGCCCCTCAGAGTTGCGTGTAAGAACACTTCCCACACTGTGCAGAACTTAATAAATCTTTACGGAGGTCTCATTCAGTGAAAGTCAGGTGCTCGCTTATTGAAGGAGAGGTGAGAGCCGAGGAGGGTGATTTTATTAGCAGTATTGAAGGAGACCAGCTGCTGCTATGACTCGGCCTGTTTCCCTTCCACCAGGGTCCCTGGGGGCATTGTTAAAAAGTGCCTCCCCCCCCACGTCCTCTGAATAAAGGATGGCTTTAGGGCAGCACAGAACCAGAGGCCGCCTCCACTGGCCGGGAAAGACCCCCCTGTCTTCACCTTCATACTTCACCAGGACACATGGGCAGGGGCCACACAAACACTTCAGGACAAAAAGAGATGGGGAAACAGTGTCCGGGTCTGTGGCAAATATACAACCTTTTGTAGGGGAAAGGAGAGCTAAATTCCGGGGAGGCCTGATGCCTGTCACTAATGGGGTCATTAAAAGCAGCTTCTGAATTCCCTTCCTTTTGGCCCCTTGAACATCTCTACTCCTGGGGCTTGTGCCTGGGGTGGGCCTCGGAGCCCCCTAGATCAGAGTGGTGGGGCTGTCACATTTACTTGTCATTTGGTAATTTTCAATGAATTAGGGGTATGGGGTTTCCATCTGCCATCTGGCTGCACTCTGGTAACCATGGCAACCACCACCTGCCTGACTTAACACTATCAACTCCTGTCCTGAAAGAGCAACCGCACAGGGTGTCGGGGTCCTGGATGCTGGTCAGGCCTTCCTGGTCACCCTGGATGCGTCCCCTGCCCCCCCTGGGTCTCAGTCTCCTCTGCATCATAGCAGATTTCGTCTGTGTGTCTCCCAGGTGGCTTTCTCTTAGGAACGGACTATCACTCCAGGGAGAAATCATCTGAGACCATGAGCACCGGTTGGATTCTGGAGACCAGGTCAGCATTTCTTGCGTCTCCTGCGTGGGGAGTTACTTGTCTGGAGACAAAGAGAACTGCCTGTGAATTAACTGCTAAGGAAGCAGACTGTAAAAAAGGAGGAATAGGAACTAGAAGGGAGGGGACAGGACTGTTTAATGCCACACGGCAGAAACAAAGATTCGAAGTGGAAGGGGCCTCGACAGTGGTTCCACGGGGCTGACTCGGCTCAGAGAGAGGTAGGTACCAGCCCGAGGTCACTCAGGGAACCAGCAGAAGCACAGACGCACCAGCCAGCTTTTTGCTCCACTGGGGCCCCAGCCTGGGAACAGCCACCGGTGACTTTCCTGTGCTCCGGGGCTGCGTCAGCCCCCTCAATGGGCAGCACATTGGTTTTGTTTTCTGGGACAGGAGTCCTCCTGTCTCATCTCCAACAACCCGGGTCTCCTGCACTTGAGTGCACCCAACAGGAATGCTTGGGGGGAAATAATACTAGAAATTGCCCAGGGCCGGGAAAAGGTCATCCCCCCACCTGCAAGGCTCCCCTGTTGGAGCTAAAGTCATTACCCTGACTTAGGCATTTAAGTCTAGACTTGAGTCCTCGGGGCCAGGCCAGAACTCCAAGCCAGGCTCCTTGGAACATCCTGGCCACAAGCTCACTCACCTCAACTCTCCCCTGTCCCCTCCAGGCAGTGTAGACAGGGGCAGGTCTCCAAAAGCTAATGGGGCAGAAGGGTGCTTCACTGGGCATACCTATACTGATGTTTTTGGTTTATTTTTGTTTGGGTTTTAAAAAATACATATAGAGGTGGGTAACTTTAGATGACTTTACTGTGATAGTAATGAACTTTAAGTTTCTAGGTACCCAGCGATGAATACATTTCGATTCTTTTACCCTCCAAATCATATAAGCCTTAGACCCACAAAAACCAGGTCTCTCCCTGATGGCACCATCATCTTTTCAGAGCTTAGGTTTCCAAAGGTCTTACCTGTCCTGGGTGGGAGATCCCTCAGGTCCTCCCCGCAGGGCCCCAACCTTGGTGTTCTGGCCCAGTGATTCCTGAGTCCCCTGTCTGGAGCTCCTCCTCCTCCAGGATCCTCACCTTCTCTGCCTCTGCCTTCAAAAACTCCACCCTGGCCTGGCTCAGTGCTGGAGCCGGGGGACTTGCACCCAGTAGGACACATCCTCCCCCAAATCCCAAGCTGGTGGAGGCAAACATAGCAGCCCTGCACATAACTGCAGGCCTTTTGGTACTGTACCAAAGGGGATAACAGGTTCACCAAAATTCTGACCAGCTCGGGGACTTGTATCTCCATGAGCTTGGTAAGGAAGGGTGTGGATTCCTGTCCCAGTCTCCTTGAGTCCTGGTAATAAAAGTTGCTTCCGAAGGGAAAACTGAGGCTGTCGATCACTGTGCATTGAGGGATCCTTCGCCCCACACTCCTGCGGGTTCGGGGCGGGGGGAGGGGGTCCCTCTTTCTCCTCCTACCCCAGCACCGCGGGGCAAAAGCCATACTCACCAAATTCGCAGGGGCCATCGCGCGCCTTGTGCAGGTGGCCGGGGAGCGCGTGGGGCCCGTACCGGGCGCGCAGGCGCAGGGCGCAGACGCTGGGGTAGGAGCGGCCGTCGGAGCCGCAGACGGCGCCGCGCTGCGCGCACACGCAGAGCCCGGTGCCCTCGGGCGCCGCCCCGGCGGCCCGGCTGGCGCACACCAGGCCCGGGCCACAGCGCGCGCCGGCCCGCCCCCCGCAGCTCGCACCCTCGGTGCCCAGGCAGCGCGCGCAGCAGCCGCACTCGTCGCGCGCCGCAATCGCGGGCGCGGGGCAGCGCGCGGGCGCGGGACAGCGCTCGGGCCGGCACGGACCGCACTCGGGGCGCCGGCCGCCGGCAGCGCGGAGTCCGAGGCCCGAGGCCAGCGGCGTCAGCAGCAGAAGCAGCAGCGGGAAGAGCCAGGGTGAGCGCGGCATGGTCTGCTTCGGGACGGCACTGGCGCCTCTGCTTCTCGCGGCGCTGAGCTTCGTGCGCGCCGCGCCGCCACCCCGCCCGCCCCGCGGCCGCTGATTGGCCGGGGCTCCACCGCGGGGCGCCTCAGCCGGCTGCGGGGCCTGGGACCGCAGCGGAGGGGTGGACTGCCGGCCGGCCCAGTTCCGAGCTGGAGTGATGTCCCGAGACCTACTCTCCTAGACCCAGTGGATTCTTGGGGAAAACAGACTGCTCCAGGCGGGAACTTGCCCGAGGACGCTGTGGTGGCGCCGGGATTGGGTGTACGGTCTCCGGATCCAAAGCTAGCGCCAACTATCATGTCCCTTAATCCTCCCACGAGGATGCGCTGCTTAATTTTATTTTGCATTTAGTAGTTTTCAAAGTTTTATTTTAAAAAGGGAATACATAGCTTAAAATTTCAGAGTTTTCAAATGTATGTAATGATGAAAGGAGTCTCCCTTCCACCCTGTGATCCGGTGATCCACCTCAGCCTCAAGAGGCCTACTCATTATCAGGTTCTTGTGTCTTTGCAGAAATTATGTAAGCCCATTAAAGCATGTATGGTTGCATAGCTCCTTCCTTTAAACACACACACACACACACACACACACACACACACACACACACACACACAGAGCAACATGCCCTGAATGTCACTCTGCACTAAGTTTTTCCATCTATGGTATTTCCCATAGTTTCCCTAACTCTTAGCGTCTCTGAAATCCGGCTTGTTCGAACAATGGAGCATTGTTTAATTGCCCCCCGCCCCCATGCTACCAAAGTCATGGTATATTTCACAGTCAAAAGTGACTTTGGTTGTGATGAGATATGGTCATCTATTTTGGGTTGACCTCGGACTTTCAAACTTTGCACAGAGTTTAACTGCACAAAACCTGCAGTTATTTAGCCAGTTTTCAATTCTTTTGTGACTACAAATAATGCTGTGATGAATGTCCTGGTTCACAAGTGTCAGCATATCGGTGGTTCGTGGGCAGTGCATGTTGGGAGATACAATAGCCCCGGTTTTTGTCATCAGATATTTATTCACGTGGCCTCTGCTTGAAGCCAGGCTCTGTGTATCCTATCCCGCACGGGACACCCTAGGGAGTCCTGACAGCTGGAGTTCGATGTGTGGCCAAGTGAGGATATTGGATGGAGGGAGGGACTTGCTGACCAAGCTGTATGAATGACTTAATCCTCACTTGCCCTGTGCAGTTTTTCCGTTTTTTGAACTCTTAGAGATGGAGGAGCCTTTTGGATTGTTGTCCATTTCCTTTAAAACTGCCTGCAAGTCCCCCAGTGAACTGTGGTTCCCAGAGTGCCAGTTAACACTATGGGCAACATCTGTGGGCCCCAGGAGATTATGGGAAAAAGAAGAGATGAGTTCTCTTGGCAAGGAAGGGGGTCGAGGTACCTCTGTTGTCTGGCAGGTAGTGAGTTCCCGTGGTGTGAATTTCTACCTTCTCCGCTCACAGCTGGCACACAGGGAGGCTGGCTCCTACTGCACTTCGGGGAGTTGCGTGCACACTCAGAAGCTGCTGAAGTGGGTGTGAATGTCCCAGTCTGAGGAGCTAGGGTGACGAGAGATTTCTCCATAAACGGGCCATAGACTTGAATCTCAAGCTTAACAGTCAGGCCATTCATAGAAGGCCCTCATCCAGGTTGAGAGAAAACAAAATCCCTGCCTCCAAGCCCCGGGCAGGCCGTTCTGGAGCAGAGAGAGGGGTGGGTTTTTATGCATGGGAGGGGGGGTTATTGAGGGACAGATTTCAATTTGATATCGTGTAAGAGGGAGCATAGCCAGATGTGGAGCTCTTCAAAGAAGGAAATTTCGATGCCGAGCAGCCAAGATATGACAGAGGATTTGCTCTCCTGCTGTAAATAACTTGAACACCCAGAAAAGTTAATACAACAACTGTTCGCGGGCACCGGCCTTGAATGGGGATATCTGGGTGGATTCAAATGAAGCCGACAAAATTGAGAATCTTGAGACTTTGAGTTCTTCTAAGCCTTTTTTTTTTTTTTTTTTTAATTTCTGCTAGTGGAAGAAGCTTGCTGTTTATGTCTGAGAAGGTTCACTTTCCCTTGGTTAAGGACCCTGTGATGAAGTTACCCAGGGCTGTTACCTGGCAACGCATACCCTTTCTCTTCAATACCTAGCCCACCCTGGGGTGCTGGTTAAGCGTCTGACGTTGGCTCAGGTCAAGATCGCAGAGTTTGTGAGTTCTAGCCCCGCGTCGGGCTCTGTGCTGACAGCACAGAGCCTGGAGCCTGCTTCGGATTCTGTGTCTCCCTCTCTCTCTGTCCCTCCCTCCCTCATTCTCCCCCCCCCCCAAAAAAAAACATTAAAAAGAAAAGACCTACCACAGCTGCCTCTTGTGGCCACTAGCCTCTCACCTGGCACCAGAGTACCACATGCTTGAGCAGGGCAAATGCAGGGTCTAATCTGAGAAGATAGAGCTTTTATACCACAAGAATGTCAAGATTCTGCTAAATTACATTGCAGCAACTTGGGGAGTACGCGCAGGAATGGATTCTAAGGGTGAAAGACCAACGAGAACAGACTATAACTCCTGAGTGAGTTGAGGCAGGTGTTCTGGGTTCACTGTGTTGGGTGGTGTAGCTGGAAGTGACTCTGTGGTTTACTTAGCTGCTTAGATGAAACTGAGGCTTAATGATGCTCTGCATTTAGTTGAGTTGAGATACCAGTACTTCCCTAGTGTGTTGTAAAGGAAGACATAAAAAAAGGCTTAGGGGAGATCTTGAAATAAATTAATTACGGTCAAGCTGCACAACCAAGGGGGTCGAGAGGACGTCCCCTCCCCTGTGACGTTGGGAAATTCATTAGCGAGGGGAGCTCAGGTCTCCTGGAAAAGCTCTGCGTGTGCTCTCCTCTGTCGGCCACATATGATAATGAGAGAGGCCGCCCTGGAGAGGGGCTCCCCGAGTCCTCTAGGGATGGCGGGATTGCCAAGGACATAGCAGGGTGCAGCTCCCGTGACGGCCTGTAGGACGAGGTGGCCATCCTGGTTTTGACTCACGGGGATCTTTGGCATTGTCTGGTTGTCACAGTGTCCCTAGGAAAGAAAGAGTGAGCATCCGACCAAAATGTTACTTGCCGCATACGATAGGAACCCTGGTGTCCAAAAGCTGGTTTGAGTCCCCGGGGGTGTCTTATCCAGTTTTCAGACCTAATGCAGAAGGGGAGGCCAGGTCCCCTCGCAGAAGGGTGCTGTACGAATTCTACAAATCCTCCTCCAGGGCCTTCCTAGAAGGATATCCGACCATTTACTAGAGCGGCTTCTGTGGCCCACAGTCACAGGGAGGGGAGGTGCGGCGCTCAGGGCTCACGTTCAAATCCCAGCGAATCCCCCTGCGGTTACTTCCCAGGTCCCGCATAGAAGAGACACACCTGGCAGCCGGCAGAATCCCGACGTGCGTTCCGTGACACAGGGAGTCAGGGCTCTTCTAAGAGGCAGTGAGCGCCAGGGGAAAGCCCCTCAAACGTTACCTTTTCACCTGGAGAGTTAGCAGCTCCCTCATAAATAATTGAAGGAGAAGTCACCTTGCCATGGGCAGGATTTTTCTTAGAAGACAGCACAGCCCAGTCTCACTCGAGGAAAGCATTGGTTTCCTTTTAACACGCCCTTGGCTCTGCTCCTTTCAAAGTAATAGTATGTCAGTGTTGGGCTAAGGGGCATCCGGTCTCTTCCCGTGCAAGTGTCAACATGAAAATGTACAGTTGGCCCTTGAACGACACGGATTTGAACCGTGTAGATCCACTTATATGCAGATTATTTTGTAGCAGAGTGCCGTAAATGTGTTTTCCTGTGGTGTTCTTTTGTCCAAGTTACTTTATTTTATTGAAAGAATACGGTATTGAATACACATGACATATAAAATATGTGTTAGTTGACCGTGTTGTTGGGAAGGCTTCTGATCCACTGTAGGCTGTTAGTAGCTGAGTTTCAGAGAGCCAAAAGTTCTCCGCAGGTTTTCAGCTGCACCGGGTGGTCAGTGCCCCTAACCCTTCCACGCTGTTCACCTGTAGTTGCGTCAACTATGGTTGTTTCTTTCTGATTCTCAGCTGTCTCCCTGTTGGAGGGGAGGCAGTTCTCTGTTCATCCTGCTGCATGGCGCCCCTAATTTGTTGATTCATTGACTCATCTTCATGCAGCCGTCTCTCAGAGGGCCTGCTCCTGCTTGCCAGGCCCGTGCAGGGCACTCGGTGAGGGCGGCTAGAGGAGTAAGCCAGGTGCTGTGCACTCAAGAAGGTGGCTCAGGAAGGCAGATGGGAGGCCATTTCTGTGCAATAAACGCGGCTTCAGAAAAGTGCTGGGGGAAGAGAGTCCACCTGCTGGAAAACGCGCTCCTGAAACTGGGCCTTGAGGAGGCAGTAAATGCTGTCCAGGAAAGCAGAGAGAGGGAACCGTGTGGCTGAAGGCATGAAGACCAGAGAGAACGTGGCACAGTCAGGAATGAGGAGAAGGCTCAGGCCGGCCGCGGTGCTGTGGAGAGTGCGGCGGCCAGAGAGGTCAGGAAGGGCCAGATCACTGTCCCGGCTCAGCCAGCTGAGAAGCTTGGAAGCGTGGAATCCAGGCCGGTAGCTCAGGTCTGTGTTGCTGTCTGACAGACTGACACTTTAAAGGCGTGGGGTGGAAAGGGACAGGAATTACGCACTGAAGAACCAGAGGATAAGGGTTTGAGGAAAGTCCTTCCTGGTTCTCTCTTCTCTTCAACATCTTTTCCCAGAGCTGCTACCAAAAGGCAAGGTTTGTGTTGTGGCCTCCCGTGCACATTGCCACCTGGTGGACAATGCAGGGATTACAGACCTAGCAATAACATTCCTCATTCATTCGTTCAACTCTATACTTTCTAATAATTCGAATGAACCCAAGTGCTGAGCTAAAGCACTCTCGGTTAGGAGGAGAGACCAGAAATGGATACAGATAGTCACCGTGTGCTGAGAAGTGTGAGTCTTCCTGAAGCAACGGGGTTCTTGAGGGAGATCAGGGAAGGCTTCACAGAGGTGACATCTGAGCTGGGTCAAGTAGGGAGAACGGGTCTTTAGAGACCACCTCTGACAGTCTCGCTTTACACAGGAGTGTGACTGCAGCACAGGATGGGAAGAAACTTCCTCAAGGTTACAGAACCCTGCAGGACCTAGGTCTCTGGGGGTCCCGGCCCAGAACTCCTTTCCAGTACATGGTTGGCCTTCAGTTTCAGTGGGTCCCCCTCCTGGTGCTATAGAAATGGCCTTTGCAGGGTCGGATCTGCTGCTCTGGCCTGTCCCTGTGCAGCCCCTGCCCAGAACTTTGTCCTAGTCTGCCTTTTTGTGCAATAATCTCATTGTCTGCATTCCTTCTGTGATCAACTACCAAGCACCAAAACCTTCCTCAGGGAGGACCCCGTGCTTGAGCCAAGATCTTGGCCAACACGAGAAGAGGGCCCAAGGTATGTCCCTAGAGCAACTATCCTCAGAGACTGGCGTACTTCTTGGCACACGGGCACTTCATAAATATTGTGACATGAATGAATGGTGAGGGCAGGGTTGGCAGATGGTACCTGGGAGGTCAGTCCAGATCTCCCGTGGGCTTAGCCAGAGTTGAGTCCAAGAAGATAAGGGCCAAAGTCACAAAGGTCACTGAATGCCCAGTCAAGGAGTTTGTCTTTATTCTGCCAGCAGGGGGAGCCAGGCTGTTTGTGACAGAGAAGGGACAGGATCGGACTATAGATTCCGTTTCATTCTTTTCCAAAGTGAGAAAAATTGTCCCTAGTCGAGGGTCATACCCGCTTCCAAAAGCCATCATTGTTACTTAATGAAGAAATTACACTAGGTCATCAGGATATCTGGGTTCTTCTGTTTCTAAATTTAATAATTAAGCTGGCCATATGTCTTCGGAATAAATAGGGGCTGTTCTGTGATAAGCTCCCAGCGCTCAGGAAACAAGCACGGCCTCTGTGAGGCGCTGCTGGATTCCCTGCCGTCATGTCACCAGAACTCTGACCCTGCCAAATACACGATTGCAAGACAGTAAGTCTGCCTAACCTGGGTTCTTTCCTCACTCTCTGCCAACCGCAGTGCCATCACATGGCTCCCGGGAAGAGGTCTCTCGTGGAGGGCTATAGGGCTCTATACTATTCAGGGTTTTTATCGATAACTTGGAGGAACTCAGCAGAAGTAACTAAATGCCCCCAAATTTCAAACGGGATAGATGTACACTGATGTGCATTGGATAGAAGAAGCAACATTTGGAAAGATTGCCTAAGTTAGAATGCTAGAGGGAAATCAGATGTTGAAATGTTCCACAAATGCACGTCAAGTTCTCTGATTAGATTCAACACTAAAATGCAAAAACATGAGGGAGGGTAAATTCAGTCTATCACACAGGGTTGTGTCCAGGTTCAAAGGGGTCATGTCTGGAGCATCGTGATCCCTTCGAAACGGGTCCCTATTACTGTGGATGAAATTTTGCTGAACTTGAGCATTTTAGAACAAGCGTTTTAGCTTCTCTCCCACTTAAAAGTGGCTGCCTTCCCAGCCTCCCTGGGGCAGTTGGTGGCAATTCAGTAATGCCCCTTCCTTAATGGTATAAAGAGAGGAATTGTAGAATTGAGGGAAACCACTGTTATAATCCAAGAATTTAAAAGAGTCGTTTGAACCCCAGACAATGGAGCCAGGAAGCGCCTGGTGGATGGGCTCTCCCGGAAGCGATAGCATCTCCTTGTGTCTGGAAGGAGAGGAGCTTTGCAGTTCGTTTCTCTGAACCACGTGGGACGAAGGCACCAAGAACTTCTTCCAGGGAAGGAGAGGGCCTGGCTTTCGAGGAAACACATTTCCAGTGTTTCTTTGTTTCTGGACATCCAGCAACAGAGTTCTGCTGGACCCGATCCCTGTATGTCTCTGACATACGTTCATTGTTCATTTTCCTGTCATTATTTTCAATTTTGAGAATAAGCATTTACGAGGCCTCCACTGTATCCCAGATGTGTTGAACCAGATCTAGTCATGGCTTCAAAGCCACTATGATCTATGAGGGGAGTTGGGACTCGGACACACTGACCCGTGAGCTGACCGTATGCTCCGTGTCCCAGTCAGTGCCCAGCAGAGAGTAGGTGTCCCCAGATGCCTGAGGTTCACTGAGTGCTTAATGTGTGTCACACACCCTCCTAAACGCTTTCTGTGAATTGGCTCGTTTCAACCTCATATGACCACTCAGCGTGAGTACCTTATCTCAGGTTAAACTGAAGATCAGAGAGGTTGACAGTAACTTGGCCCCAATGATCCGGCTAGGACACAGTGGAACTGGCCCCAGAGTTTGCACTCGGAACCCCTGCAGCCGACTGCTTCTCCATAAATATGTGCTGCATAGCAAATAAAGAAGGCCTCCATATGTGCCGGAGGAGAGACGTAGACCACACCTAGAGAGGTAAGATTACACCCTAGTGGCCAGGAGACACTTAATGCCAGATATTATGCTTGAACTAGGACTTACGGAATGAAAACGATGGTGATAAGCAGAAGCGGGAGAAGGTGGTCCATGTAGGCGTGAAGGGGTCAGACACGTGTGGCCTGAACTTGCAGTCATGGTGTCTGCTTGCTGCCTGCATGGCCCTCTCCCACTCCACCGCAGCCGATCAGACAAGGGGTGTTATGACCGAATCATGCCCCCCCCCAATTCATATGCCGAAGCCCTAACCCCAGTATTTTAGGATGTGTTTGAAGATGGGGCTTCTCAAGAAGTAGTTAAATTAAAACAAGGCCGTTAGGATGGGCCAAATCCACTCTGACTTGTGTCCTCCTAAGAAGAGGAGATAGGACACAGAGAGACACCGGTGACACACATGCACAGGGAAGAGGCCACTTGAGGACAGTGAGAAGGCAGCGCTCTGCAAGCCGAACGGAGAGGCCTCAACAGGAACCAAACTTGCTGACACCTTGATCTTGGACATCTGGCTTCCAGAACTGTGAAAGAATAAATCTCTGTTGGTTAAGCCCCACTGTGTGGTGGTGTTTGTTATGGCAGCCCTACCAAAGTAATACAGGGCTGTAAGACCGAAGCAAAGACAGAAGAACATAGACTGGCCCATGACCTACCTGGGGGTAGAGATAAACGGGGACAGAGCTTTTCTGGTAGCGGTTAGAACTGGGGGGCCCTGCAAAGGAGGAGGTAGAAGCAGAAAGGGTACTAGTCGGCAGTGGTGAGTTGAAGCCACGAGAGAGCAGAGACCATAAAAAAGCAAAGGTGCTGAACCATAAAGAGATTGAAGCAAAAATGCCAAAGGGGAGAGAGAGAAACGAGAAAGACCCCTCGGCCATGGGCGTGGAGGGACCATTCCCGAAAGTGGCTTCCGTTTCCAGCTCTTTCCCGGGTTGGGTCCCCAACCCCTGCAGGGGAGTAATAGGAAACCCAGTTAGCTACAGGCAACTTGAGTGGACTCCCTTCCTTGCTTCCTAAAGAGCCAAAGACGTGTAAAAGCCTGTGTTTAGGGACGGGTTGGCGACTCACACAAAATGTAATGTGTGCAGGAGGCCAGTGGAGATCAGGCTGGAAAAGAAGGTTGAAGCAACTCCTCGGAAGGTTCGGAATGCTGGGGCCCGGAGTGCAGGCCGCGGGAGGGCGCTTGGCAAGGGCGAGGGAGGTCTGGGCTGTGCTCTGGGAGGTGTGACTCTGCGCGGAGCAGGGAGGCTGGAGACTGCGAGGCCGGTAGAGAGCTCCGTGGTAGTCCAGGCACAAGGCGCTGAGGCCGGAACTGGGGCGGAGCAGTGAGAATGGAAGGGAAATGGTGTCCATTATGTTGGGGCCTAGCCGCTGTAACAAGCAAACTCCACAGCGTGCAATGACTCTAACGTAGAAGATGTTTATTCCTTTTTCCTTGTCTCCTCAAGCGTCGGTGTGGGCCCAGGCTCCTTCGCATTGTGGCCATGCCATTCCGAGCGCCACGTCCTCCAAGCTGGCGGAAGGGAAAGGAGGAAGCGAGCCCTCCCACAAGGAGGTGAAGGGATGGGTGAGAACCACTGGGAGGCAGAATGAATGGAGTGGGAGCAAGAGAGGAGCTGCAGACAGCTCTTGGGGGGTGAGGTGTGGCGGGGCCATTACCTGGCCTAGGAGCTGATGGA
Organism: Paguma larvata; assembly: GCA_030068075.1. Taxonomy (NCBI): domain Eukaryota; kingdom Metazoa; phylum Chordata; class Mammalia; order Carnivora; family Viverridae; genus Paguma; species Paguma larvata. Next base: position 32,610,318 of record CM057832.1, on the reverse strand, counting down.
CGCAGTGAAGTGACGGATGGGGTTCCACGGGTTCCCGTTTGGCCTGAAAGACCATTTGGAAACAGTGTGGCCATGGAGAGTCAGTGGCCGTTGTGGTAACTGGGAAATCTTAACTCATCCTCAGCAGCGAGAGGCACGCTCTGCCCCGACCAGGATGCGGCCACGCCTTATATTTTGGCATCTCTCTGCATGTCATTTGGTTCTTGGTCTCGAGGACAAGTGCTTAACTCTTGCTGTGTGTCTCGAGGTCAGCCTCCCAAGACAGATGGTCTGCTGGGCAGAGCGTCCATCACAGATAATAGGGTGATGTAGTTCATGAGCAGCTGCTCTTGGGTCGGGCGCCTGGTCCGGGGGGCAGTGCCCTGGGGCAGAGTCCTGTGGCACCCGTGTGGCTGCTCATGCCCTTGGCACAGCTCTGCGGGCACGGCGGGCTTTCTGAGGCTTGGCCAGTCCCGTTAGTACACTTCCCCTCCTGAAGCCTTAGTTTTCTTGCCCTTCAAATAAAGGACCTGGACTTGGATGCTTCCAAGTCCTCCATATTCTGTGCCGCGTCAGCTAGGGCAACATTTGCTGTAACGAACAAGCCCACGCTTCGCTTATTGAAGTAGAACTTCGTTTCCTGCCCACGGACCAGTGTGTGAGAGGACAGTTGGTGCAGAGGACAGATTCCTCTACAGAGTGACCCAGGAGCCCAGGCTCCTTCCATCCCGCTTCTTCAGGGCCTTTGAGTCCTAAACCAGCAGATGGAGAAGAAGGTGGTAAAGACACACTTGCTGTGGCCCAGAAGTAACTCGTGTCACCTCTGCTCACATTCCACTGGTGAGCCTTAGTCCCGTGTCTGCTCCTAGATGCCAGGGCCTGGGGAGCATGGCCCTGGCTGGACAGGTCCTTCCAAGCAGCAGCCTCACCTTACGACAAGGGAACAGGAATCCTGCTGGACACCCTGCATGGGTGGGGTTCAGTTTTGAACTTGTCTCCAGCCTCTTCTCCCAGCAGTGGGTGGCCTAGCTTCCAAGGAGAATCTTGAAGCCCGTGGTCCTAGTTTCCCACTTTATTGCTTTGAGCCAGAGTCCTGCTTTATGGCCTGTCATAATTTTTATAGCTAGCCAAAGAGGCCTTCACTGCCGGGCAAAGTTCTGATAGCTCAGGGGGCCCAGCGCCCACATGAGGGGGCTCACAGAACTAGCGAGTGTCCAGGAGAGAGGAAATAGGAGGGATGTTCCTGCTTTGCAGGAGAAGAGGAGGAAGAGCAGAAAAGTAGCCAGTTGTATTCTGAAACAAGGAAGAAGGCCACCTGCCTGCTTCCATTCCTCTGGTAAATATTTGACTGGATGTTTGCCTTTTCCCTGAGGTTTTTGGGTGCCGTGAAGAGAACTGGGCAGAACACCAGAATATCAGAAGCAGTCAATAACCAAGAGGCCAGAGGAGCTCAAAGAACAATCCAGAGAAGGAGATCGCTCCCTGGGACCACAGGCCGTACTCTCCCACCAAGATGACTTCCACAAGCTCCGGGTGAGTTATCAGAGTCACACGGGACACACAAGTCACACAGGACGACCACATGTCCATGGCAGCGGTCTTCTTTGATGTCGGTGATTCATGGAAACTGGGAGAAAGGCATAGGTTTAGTTGGTTTATAGGCTGTCGTGTGGGGAGGAACCATGGGTGGGTTCCTGGGTCAGTGAACAGGTTTCTGTTTATCTTCGGTGCGGAGCCAGAGGAGAATGGGAAGAGCCCAGATATGGTGTCGGAAGACCCGAGTTGGAATCCTGGCTCGGTGGTTTCTGGGAAATCCGAAAGCCTCCTTTTCCTCACCTACAAATCAAGTGTAATACCCCAGCTTTGTGAAGATCATGTGAAAAAAGAATATGAAAGCGTTCGAGGTCTGTAGAGTCCTGTCCCAATGCCAGAATTAAGAATTCTCACTGAAACGTTGAAACTTAAATATTTAATTAAAAAAAATCTTTTTAAGCTGATTTAATCTTAAAAGACCTGAAAAGACTAGCCCGAAATATGACAGAAAGCAGAACTGTCTGTCGCTTTCTGGTGTCGTCATCGTGTGTCTGGTTAGATCGGCTACGGACGCCACGGAGGGTGAGAGACAGAAGAGGCTTCACGGAAAGACAGACGGAGTCTGTCTAACGGGAGTCCCTTAGGAAAGCAGATGAGGGTTTTCCCCGCCGTCTGCAGGTAGAGCTTCCTTCCTCTGAAACCTTTCATGAGCCAGAATGCTCTAAACCCATTCCGTGGAAACATTTGTGAGCATTCCCAGACCCCAAAAGTAACCTCTCGTAGGCTTTTCTGTTGCCTTAGGACACATCTTGCCAACAGATGCACGAAATAGATGGAACTAAAGTACCGACGCTCACAGACAGTTAGTTCAAAGCTCTGGCAGCTTGATGGAGATGCCGAGTGCGCTCCCCGGGGAAGGAGCTTGGTGGCACCCATCTCCCTGCTGGGGCGCCTGCTGCTTCTCTAATGGCTCACTGCAAAACAAACGCTGAACAGTGTTTTTGCTTCTGGTCTTTTTTCATAAAGGGGAAAACCATCCTTGGATTTCTTTCGGTTAGTGAAAACCAGTAGTAGCGTAGAGGTCTTGTATAAAAGTGAAGCAGCATAATGTCAACTTTTGAAAAGCAGAGCATACCTGTACCTGGAGTCCCAGGCATGGGGAAGGAGGGACGAAGCCTGAGGGCAGCGGGGGGAGAAGGACATGGGACAGGAAATAGACCGGAGGGTGGCCTGAAGGACAGGTGGACCGAGAGGAGAGTCAGCTAGGTGCTAGGGGGTGTGAACTAGGAAGCCCGAGGGCCCCGAGCTCTGTCTCCCCTCTTGGCAGCTGGGCTCCTTGGGCTGGGAGGGAAGGGCTAAGAGGGAGCAGGGGTGTGTGGCTGGATGTGGACTTCGGGAAGGTCCCTCTGGTCACAGGGTGGAGGAGGGATGAGGGGGCAGTGCGGGAGGTATGGGATGTGGCAGGGGTTTGACCCTGAAGTCCAGGTGAGGGTGAGGGGAGCCTACACTGTGGTGGTGGCTTTGGGGACGGAGACGTGTCTGGATTCAGCAGGGATTGGAGAGTCCACCTGATGGGGCTTGATCTGGGGGTGCGTTGGAGAGCCTGCCTCTGGGTCTCTGGCTTGGCCTAATGGGTGGACGGCGGTGCCATTCTTGACATGAGGTTCCCCCGGGAGGAACGGCTTGGCAGGAATGTTCAGTCGGTACACGTTAGACCGGAGCGCCATGGGGCGTCCCAAACGAGATGACCAGGAGGCAGGCAATTGGCCGTATGGTCTGGACTCAGAATAAATGTCTGAGCTGGACCCAGAGAATGTGGCCTGACTCCATGGGGTCATTGTACCCTCTGGGCCCCTTGCTTTCAGAATCAGCCCCATGCCCCTCGCTGGCTCCGTGCACCCCTCCCAGGACTTCCTCTTTATCACGGTCATCTCCCCGGACCCCAGGCTGGCTTGTCCGGCTCTCCTCACAGGGCAGGGCTCAGGCCTGGGCACGTCGTCCATCTTTGTCTGACCAGTGAAGAGTTGGGGGTCACTGTCTCCTCTGAGGACCCCAGACACGGAAGCTTTATCAATGTCTGTGTGTAATTTTAATGTGTGGGTCTGTTTCCTGTTTAGAAAGTATGCGAAGGTTTCAAATTCCAGCTCTACCACTCACTAGCTGAGTGACTGTGGACATTTACTTCACTTCTCTACAGCCTCAGTTTTCCCATCCATGAAGTGGGAATAATAGTCCATGCTGCACAGGTTGTGAAAGGATTGAGCTAATAACTATAAAACTGTAGCCCCGTGCCTAGCCCCTCAGGAACCTTCAATAAACAGCCCCTAGTATTACTGTTATTTCATTAAGTGAGAAGAAAAGAAAATGAACGTTGCTTTATTGGACGTGTAATAGAGTAGGGAGTACAAAAATGGGCTTTTGTCTTCCTTGGTCATACATTGTTTTTGTGGTAACTCTCTCTGAACTTCTCAGACGTGGGTGCAACGCCCCCATACTCACCCTCTGAAGCAGGGTGCCTAGCCAGGCTGACCGTTCCTAGCTTTGCAGTAAGCTCAGAACGAACGGGAGGTGAACGCAGAGGAGAGGAGGCAGAGACCTGGACACAGAGGGGGATACAGGGAGGCCGTGGGAGAAGATGGCGTAAAGACACAAAAGGCCAATTAATACCTCATCTCTGATCCTCCCAGCGTGACGTTAGTACCTGTGTTTGAGTCCCCATATGGACAAGCGACAGCCTCTCTCTGAACCTCGCTCTCTAAGGATCCGGCGAGCCCCGGGGGATGAGAATGCCACGTGGACTGTGAAGCCCCGATCTTTCCTGCTATGCCCATAGCTTGGCACAGGGAACCATCCCGTGGCTCGCACCCCGGCAGAGAGCCCTGTTCCCAGCCTGGCCGGGCCGATTCTGTCTCTCTGAGGCACCGATGGAGCCAGGGCACCGAGCCAGGGTGTCCAGCTTTTTCGTACAATGGCTTCTGTGTCTCTCTACGATGCTGGCGCCACCCTAGGAGAGCGCCTCCGGGCTCCCCTGGGGGCCAGGCTGCTGCCTGAAATCCGCCTCTAGCTCGTGGAACGCATCTGACAGAAGCAGCTGCAGGGAGGGGGCCTCAGTTCCCAAGGCCCCATTCATACCCATTCTCTTTTTAATTTTTTTTAAAGTTAATTTATTTATTTTGAGAGAGAGAGAGAGAGAGAGGGTGCACATGTGTGTGCACATGAGTGGGAGAGGGGCAGAGAGAGATGGAGGGAGAGAGAGAATCCCAATGGTGCAGAGCCCTATGCGGGGCTCGATCCCATGAACCATGAGATCATGACCTGAGCCGAAATCAAGAGTCAGATGCTTAATTGGCAGAGCCCCCCAGGCGCCCCCAAACCCATTCTTCACATGATCTAGGGAAGTGCGGGCATTCCACCCGTTCCACAGACAGGCACCTGAGGCTTCAGAAGGAGAAGTGGTTCACTCCGGGTCACAAGGTCTCTGACTCCAAGTCCCAGGCTCTTCCCTCCAGACAGTTCTGAGGTCTCACATGAGCATGAAACACCCCATACATGCCTTTCGAAGGAGGTTACTGACCTAGGGCTGACCGTTTCTAGTGGTACAACAAGGTCAGAATGAACGGGCAGAGCCAAGGCAAAAGAGAAGGAAATGGGTTTGGACCCACAGAGACGATAGCCCTGGGGAAAAAAAAATGGAATAAAAACAGGGTGTGTATGTATTTCCTCTGATTCTCAGCGAGCCACAGAAAGTGACAGAGACAAACATCAGGGAGTAAGAGAGAAGCAGACAGAAGACACACAGGACTTTCTGGAAAGGCTGTCAGAGGCAGGCCTCAAGTGGGGTCATGGGGCTGGGAAGAAAGCAAGAGATCGGTCTGCAAGGTGGCTGCCTGTGTGGGGTTTATGACAGTCATGGGCTTGATTTTATTTTACTTAAACAATTTAAAGTTTTAAAATTGGAAGTGTACATATTTATACAAAAGACAAGGGACTAGTATATCGAACCCGTGTGTGTATTCCCATCACCGAATTCCATGGCCAGTCTTGTTTCGTGGGCACCCCCCCCCTCCCCCAGACAGCCCAATACCTCGTCATGGATTTCAGTTTTGAAAGGAAGTTTGCTTTCCCCCATGGAATTCTAGAAGCTGTGCTCAAATGACCCGGCACCCAAAGTTGACTCTTCACAGGCCCCATGAGCCTCTGGTCTTCGTCTGACAGAGTCCACCCTGCCCTGGCCACAGGAGTGGAAAATTACATCGAAGGGTCCTAGAAGGTGAGTCAGAAAGTACTTATGTGAGGGCCCACATTGCTAGGGTTCAAGTTCTGCTGGCTCCTCCACTTATTAGCTGGGTAGGCTTGAATGAGCTTCCTGATCATTCGGTGCCTCAGTTTTCTTATCTGTGAAATGGGCCGATAATAGCACCTCTGTCACAGGGCTGTCAGGAGGACGAAGTTAGTTAACAAATGCGCGGCCCCTAAAGCATAGCTTGGCGCACAGTGGGCCCTCGAGAAGTGTTACCCGTCCCTCTACCCACTTAGGGAGCGTTAGTGAGCACCTACTGGTGCCACGTGCTGGGCCAGGAGCTGGGCGCGTGGAGACGAATGAGAAGGGTCCCGGCCCCCAGGGAGCTCCCCATCCGGTGGGGACACAGACCCAGGAAAAGACACTTCCAAGCAGTGGCCAGGCTGCTATGACAGTGGGCTGTGTCCCAAGCAGTTCAACCTTCTCCATTCACAAGTGGCCAGACTGAGACCCGCAGGTCCTCTGAGCCTAAGGAGCCATGGCCAGCCCTCTTACGTGAGGGTCTCAGACGCCGGCGGCTCGGGAGGGCGGCGGGGCTATTCCGGGGAAAGGTGCTGTGCTTTGGGCCACCCTGCCAGCAGCACGGAAGTGAGAGACAGGTCATGGGCCAGGCGTGGGCAGCCGCCGTGGCTACTGGTTAACCAGGTGAAAGACTTCGATTCAGCCCACTGCAGGGTCAGGGGCCAAGGGCAGGGGAGTCCCCGACACACCCGTGCCTACAGAAGGCCAGGCTGGCTGTCTGTCCGTGCCCTGGATTGAGAAGGGCTGGCTGCAGACCCTCCAGGGACAGAGGAGCGGACAGGGTCTGGGGTCCGAGGAGGTAGAAACACAGCCGGTGAGAGTTCCTTTTCGGCCCACCATAAGGGAAACCCCTGATCTTTGGTTAGAGCTGTGCAGAAGCGGGAAGGGGATGGAAGAGACCAGTTCTCATTGAGCATGAGGCGGGCACTTGACTCTCACCGTGTCTGATCACCAGGCAGCCTGGAAGGGAGACATTAGATCCACTTCCAGGACGAGGAGAGTGAGGCCCAGAGCAGGCATGGCTCACCCACCGTCACACAGCTGCTGAGCGGGGCAGCCGGGCTCACTCTCAGGTCTGCCCGGCCTCGAAGCTGGTGCTTTCCCCTCCAGGCCCTGCGAGATGGGAGGGTCGGCTTTGTGGGGAGAGGATTCCTTCCACGGAAGTGCCGCCCAAGTGTGGGTGTGGGGGCTGGGCAATGTCCTAGAAGGCGTTCAGGCATCCGAAGGGGCTGGATTCCAGAGCCTCTGGGTGACCAGGTGGGTGTCTGTGATCCTGACTGAGTGGATGAGTGTTTTACCTCAGGGGGGACAGGAAGCAGCTGTGCCATGTGTGTCCCCCCCACACCCAGTGCTGCCGGTTTCTCCATCTCCCTCCCCTCCTCCCCCTTCCTCCCTCCCTCCCTCCCTCCCTCCCTCCCTCCTTCCTTCCTTCTTCCTTCCTTCCTTCCTTCCTTCCTTCCTTCCTTCCTTCCTTCCTTCTTCTTTCCTTCCTTTCTTCCTTCCTTCCTTTTTCATTCATTCATTCATTCATTCATTCATTCATTCATTCATTCAGCACCTACTTGGATTTGTTATGTACCTATCCCAAGTCAGAAGCTGGGGGCAGGGCTGGGGTGGAAGATGGTTGGAGTTTAAAGTTGAGTGAAACGCTTCTTGCTTTGGAAAAGCCCAGGCTAAAAGTGAAAGCAGAGGTCTTAAGAAAGCACCTGCAACAGGAAGCACACGTGATGAGTGCCAGAGATGGATGAGGCTAAGGAGTGAGGGGTCCTTCCCGGGGAGGCTGCAGGGATGGACTCTGGCACCAGGGAGAGGAGCCAGGGCAGGAGGCCGGTGCAACGCCCCGAAGGGCAGGTGATAAGGGCTGAAGAGTTCCTGGGTGATCTCACCTGCTGTTACACATCAGAGCAAGGCCTGGTGTTTGGGAACCCCTCGGCACAAGGACAAATACTTGCAGAAGGTGCAGTGAGTCGGAGGCCTTCAGGGGTGCTGCGCCCCTGCCCCAGCAACCTCTTTGCGGTCAGGGTTTTCAAATGGCTAATTGAGAACCATTCGTGGGCTGTAAAATTAATTTAGTGGTTATGACCAGCACTTTACAAAATGGAACGGGCCAGAACAAAATGAATAGAATTGAATCGGATTAAAAATAGTAGAGGATACGGAGGGTATTGTGTTATGAAAATGTGTTTTGCATGTTTGTGCACAGCTGTGGGTACACACACACACAACTGGGTCACGGCTATAGTGTGTACTTGGCCAGAGCTCTGACTTGTAGTCAAAAAACCTTGGGCGCCTGAGTGAATCAGTCGGCTAAGCATCCGACTTCAGCTCAGGTCATGATCTCCAGTCTGTGAGTTCGAGCCCCGCATCGGGCTCTGCGCTAACAGCTCAGAGCCTGGGTCCTGCTTCGGATTCTGTGTCTCCCTCTCTCTCTGCCTCTCCTCTGCTCGTGCTCTGTCTCTATCTCTCGCTCTCATAAATGAACATTTAAAAAATTTTTGAAAAAAATAAACAAACTTAAAAACACTGGATGGGTCCCATCTCCTCATTTTGCAGAGTATGGGGTTGGGGCCCTGGCTCCCTCCTGTGTTTTTTCCTCTAAACTTACCTTTCTCCCAAAGAATAGTTTATATTGAGACCAGTTTCCAAACTTGAACAGCCTCCTTATTTTTGTCCATGCCCAGAGCCAGGGCCACTTCTGCCCAGCGGAGTGCCAGGGAATGTGTAACTGGCTCTCTGGAGAAAAAAAATGTATTTAATATATATTATACAGATATAATGGATGTATCACACAACACACAAATAACAAAATATACAATGCTCTTACAGGTTCCATAGGGCCAGTTAATTCTTGTGGAATGCTTTCATTGATTTTTACTGAACTCTTTTATCTGTAGCCAGCCTGTAGTTGATGAATGAGCTTAGTTTCGACATGAATGTTATTTGATATTTTTATTTACATTAATGAGTAAGACAGATGTGAAACAATGAAGGCAAGGGTTGGGTCCAAACTTCCCGCATTCATCAATCCACACAAACTATTTCCAGGATGAATAGGACAAGAGTTTTTGAATTCTGGGAGAATACTTCTTCAGTTTTTCTTCCTGCTATTCACAGTGTAATAGCTACAAACATAGGTTTCAGTGTAATCTGCATTATTAACATTTTCTTTGTCACTTTTTAAAAATGTTTATTTATTTTTGGGAGAGAGTACATGCAGGGTGGGGGGCAAAGAGAGAGGGAGAGAGAAAATCCCAAGCAGACTCTGCACTGCCAGCATGGAGCCTGATGCGGGGCTTGAACTCAAGAACTGTGAGATCATGACCTGAGCAGAAACCAAGAGTCAGATGCTTAACCAACTGAGCCACCCAGGCGCCCCTTTGCTGTCACCTTATAGACGATCTGCAGAACAATAAAGCAAGCCCTGATTTGTAGCGTCTGCCTATTTGCATGGTGTAAATATTCGCGCTATGGCTAATTTCAATCTGCCCACACGATGTCGCTGAATGCGGGTGTGGAAAGACGCTCAGCAGCACGCCGTGGCAGTTTCCACCACGCAGATGCAATAGGTGTAAATCGCTTCAAGAGGGTAGATAATAGTAAAATAATCAGAAAGTGATGGGTTTTGAGTCTTTGCTAACCTTTCTTTTTAATATAACTGATTTAGTTATAAGTTATATAATTTAGTTTTTAACGATGCTGGTGTTTCACAATGGGCCTGCAAAGTTCCTTATAAGGTGACAGTCCCAAGCTGCTACAAGCCAGCCTGAGCTCACTATTCCATCTGCCTCGAACTCTCAGGCAGGACGGCAGGGAGGCTGCCCACCAGGGGGTTGATGGGATTCCTAGACGTGGGTCAGGGTGGCCCAGAAGCAGACACCCCAATGCACAGACTACTGTGTTGCTGGAGGAATCACAAGGACAGGCAGGCGCCCGCACACACATAAACACACACACATAAACGCACACACATCTCTCCTCCTTCCCTAATCCTCCTCTGCGCCAAGCACCAAGTGTAGTATTGGTTTTAGCAGCAGGATTTAGTGATTCATCACTTACATACAACACCCAGTACTCATCCCAGTCAGTGTCCTCCTTAATGCCTGTCCCTCAGTTAACCCACCCCCCGCCCACCTCCCCCCATCAACCCTCAGTTTGTTCCCTGCATTTAAGAGTCTCTTACGGTTTGCCTGTCTCGCAACAGACATTCCTGAGGCTCTCCGTGCCAGGCACGGGCTGACCTTAGGAATCTGAGATGAGTCTGCGGGGTGTGGAACCTCTCCTGGCTTCAGTTCCTCCTTTTAAAAAGGAGATAACACAACCTGCCTCACAAGATTCCTGCAAGGATTAGATAATCTCAAACAGCAGAATGGCTAGGCCATAGTGACACATCATAAGTGACATCCATCAAGGAAGGTTGCTATCATATGTTTGACTTACTACTATGGAGTGATAATGTTAGGGCCAAAGGAAGCAAAAGGATTATGGGCAGAGACCGTCCCCCGGGCATGGGGTCAACAGGGGGATGTCGGAGAAGGGAGGGGGGAGTTCAGACGACCCATGATCTAGATGCCCCGGCTGTGTAGCATGCCTCACGGTGGCCGTCACAGCATTTTATTAAGAATTTTTTAATTAATGAGGGGCACCTGGGTGGCTCAGTCCGTTAAGGGTCTGACTTCAGCTCAGGTCATAATCTTGCAGCTCGTGAGTTCGAGCCTCACCTCAGGCTCTCTGCTGTCAGCACAGAGCCTGCTCTGGATTCTTTGTCTCCCTTCTGCGCCTCTCCCACTAGCGCTCAGCGCTCTCTCTCTCTCTCTCTCTCTCTCTCTCAAAAATAAAGTAAACATTTAAAAAAAAGAATTTTTTAATTAATGAAAAATTTGTAATTTGCCACCACAAACCATACATGTTTTCACTTTATGCTGATTTCACCCACTTCTTCCCCTCAGAATGGTGTTTGATGGCTTAGGAACAACCTTTAGTCTCTTCCCCGGTTACAGAGCAACCTGCTCATTCATTCGGCATGTGTTTGTTGCCTCTCCTTTATGCCGGCACTGTTCTAAGCATCTGATAGATGGGCACAGCTGTCAAGCCCCATATCTGTGTACTGCAATTCAGAAAAAAACATAAAAAGACAGTCAAATGACCTCAAATCCCACTATCCAGAGATGCCCACTCTTCAGAACTTGGGATCAAGGAAGAATTTTCTTTCACTTTACAGTCTATCGTAAACACATTTCCAAGGCATCATCTATGGAGGGCACATCTTCTGCACTGGGGGGGTCTTGTCTCGCTGCTGCACTGTAGGCGTTGTCCACCCTTCGGCATTCCTGCCCCGCCAGCCCTGGACCCAGCGGGACGCAGCATGAGTCGTGAAGACCAGGAAAGGGGCCTCCGTGGCTTTCGAACCTGTGTTGACGGCAGAATGCTTCATAGGCTCACCGAGGTGGCTGCTGGAGAGGAAGTGCGGCCCAGGGCTTCCAGACCCTGCAGCTGGGACCCCTTGAGCTCACCTGTTCCCAGCTGCTGCCAGACTGACCCTCAGTTCAGCCCCTGCAGGCAGGAGACAGGCCAGGCGGTGAATCTGCATAGGCGATCACCCATCCACAGGAGTCTGACGGGGTCTGTCATACGGACACGGAAATTTCCCTTCTTTAGTAAACACATTTTCTTTCCTTGAGGAAATGAAGAAATCAAGAGTAGTCAGATCCCATTTTTGCTTAAAACTATAGAGGTTATAAACATGCATAGTTATGGAAGGAGAAAGGATTTTAGTTACTGCTTTATACATTAGTAAATACTTTGAGTGTTTTATGAGCGTATATGACATTACCAACATTATACACACACGAGAGGATTGACAGAGTGAGGGATAGAGAGAAAGGGGAGAATCTGGGCATTCTGGTACATACCTTTAGGCACCTCTCTGGGTATTTCCCTAGCTTATATTTTTCAGAAGTAGGATTCCTGAATGTGGAATTGCTGTGTTTTGAAGGTTCTTCGTGTGTATAGTGCAAAATTAATCCTCAGAATGGTTGTACCGGTTTATACTTTCGCTACCAGGAAATGGATACTAACTTGTCTTAATCTTCAGTAATGTTAGGTAGTATTTTCAATAATTCTCAGTTTAATAGATAAGACAGCATTTCATCTTAGTTCCTACTTTTATTACTAGTTGCAATTTTAAGAACTTCTCGCACATGTGTATCTCTTCTGTTTTGGCGGCTTACTATTCTTCGACCATTTTTGTTCTTGTGGTGTTTCTCTTCTAATCTCAATTTTATTTTTTTCTCTTCCTGTAGTGTGTTGGAGTGATTGAATTTTCTTTTTTTCAGAGATACCTTTTAGTATGCGGGTTTACACTGTATTTGTATTCTTCTGGCAGTTCCCTGTGGATTTTTAACATACTTACCTAGAACTGCATTTTTCTTGTAAAGCCCAGAAAGAGAAAACACGTTTCTCCATCATCCTGCTGAACAGGACGATGCGAAGCTGCTGTTTCCCTCTGCATCCACACCTGGCCCCAGCTCGCCCGCCCCCCGTGGGGATCTTACCTCCAAATTGGCATTTCACACATTTTGTTTCACAAGAACTACTTACCTAGATATTTAACAACATATTTTACTCATTTCTGTGTTGGCTGTTGCCTTTAAATCCTTCTTCCTAGACTCCTCTTTCTTTCTTTCTTTTTTTAAAATTAATTAATTAATTAATTTTTAAAATTTACATCCGAGTTAGTCAGCACATGGTGCAGCAATGATTTCAGGAGTAGATTCCTTAGTGCCCCTTCCCCATTTAGCTCATCCGCCACCCCACAACCCCCCCCAGTAACCCTCTGTTTGTTCTCTCTATTTAAGAGTCTCTTATGTTTTGTCCCTCCTCCCTGTTTTTATATTATTTTTGCTTCCCTTCCCTTATGTTCATCTGTTTTCTATCTTAAACTCCTCGTATGAGTGAAGGCATATGATATTTGTCTTTTCCGACTAATTTCACTTAGCATAATACCCTCTAGTTCCATCCGTGTAGTTGCAAATGGCAAGATTTCGTTCTTTTTGATTGCCGAGTAATACTCCATTGTATATATACACCACATCTTCTTAATCCATTCATCAGTTGATGGACACTTGGGCTCTTTCCATAATTTGGCTATTGTCAATAGTGCTAGTATAAACATTGGGGTGCATGTGCCCCTTTGAAATGGCACACCTGTATCCCTTGGATAAATACCTAGTAGTGCAATTGCTGGGTCATAGCGTAGCTCTAGTTTTAATTTTTTGAGGAACCTCCGTACTGTTCTCCAGAGTGGCTGCACCAGTTAGCACTCCCACCAGCAGTGCAAAGGAGATCCTCTTTCTCCACATCCTCGCCAGCATCTGTTGTTGCCTGACTTGTTAATGTCAGCCACTCTGACAGGTGTGAGGTGGTATCTCATTGTGGTTTTGATTTGTATCTCCCTGATGATGAGTGATGTCGGGCATTTTTTCATGTGTCTGTTAGCCATCTGGATATCTTCTTTGGGGAAGCATCTATTCATGTCTTTTGTCCATTTCTTCACCGAATTATTTGTTTTTTGGGTGTTGAGTTTGATAAGTTCTTTGTAGATTTTGGATACTACCCCTTTATCTGAATTGTCATTTGCAAATATCTTCTCCCATTCCGTTGGTTACCTTTTAGCTTTGCTGCTTGTTTCCGTCACTGTGCAGAAGTTTTTTATTTTAATGAGTCCCAAGAATTTTGTTTTTGTTTCCCTTGCCTCAGAGAAGTATTGAGTAAAAAGTTGCTACAGCCAAGGTCAAAGAGGTTTTTACTGGCTTTCTCCTCTAGGATTTTGATGGCTTCCTGTCTTATGTTTAGGTCTTTCATCCATTTTGAGTTTATTTTTGTGTATGGTGTAAGAAAGTGGTCCAGGTTCAGTTTACTGCGTGTCATTGTCCAGTTTTCCCAGCACCGTTTGCTGAAGAGACTGTCTTTATTCCATTGGATATTCTTTCCTGCTTTGTCAAAGATTGGTTGGTCATACGTTTGTGGGTCCATTTCTGGGTTCTCTATTCTGTTCCATTGATCTGAGTCTCTGTTTTTGTGCCAGTACCATACTGTCTTCATGATTACAGCTTTGTAATACAGCTTGAAGTCGGGATTGTGATGCCTCCAGCTTCAGTTATAGAGTCCTCTTTCTTATTTCTTGAGAATTTCCTCCACTGTTTTTTCCAGAGAGGGTCTTTTGAGTCCTTGTGTTTCTAAGAATGTTATCTATGTGTAAAGATGTATATTTAGTTAAATGTATATTTACTTAGAATCCTGTGCTCAGAGGTTAACAGTAGGTTTTGCTAATTTTTTGCCTCTATTGTTTTTTACACCCTCTATTTTCTCCTAGATTTATGCTTCTTTGAAAATTTTTTAAAATTTTAATTAATTTAGAGAGAGAGAGCACACAAGTGGGAGAGGGGGCAAAGGGGAGAGAGAGAGAGAGAGAGAGAGAGAGAGAGAGAGAATCTCAAGCAGGCTCCACACTCAGTGAGGAGCCCAGTAGAGGGCTCGATCCCGTGATGCTGGGATCATGACCTAAGCCGAAATCAAGAGTCTGATGCTTAACCAACTGAGCCACCCAGGCACCCCTAGATTTATGCTTCTCATAGAGGATTTCCTGTAGCAGTGACCTCAGGGAGGTTCTGTATTAACTTGTCTCCTCAGGGATAAGTTCCTCTTTCTTGAATTTTTGGCTCCCTTTTTTGGTGTCATCTTTCCTCAAATGTTTGATGGCTCTTGATTGTGTGCTCATCTTTGTGACTGAGCTGGCCACTGGGGTACCTGCTTTATGGAGGGTGGCTTGTCCTAAGGCTGCTGTCAGGAGAGCGGGTGGAGTGGGTGGTACTGCCAGGTGTGGTGCCTCAGGGGCCGTCTGGAAGCCAAAGCTCCTGGTCCCTCGCAGGACCACCTGTGATCCTGAGCACAGCCCCATCTGTGACCCATATACACTACTCCTGGGGACGACACCCTTGCCCCTGACTAGTCAGCAGAGGCGGGAAGACAGTTGGGTCTCTATGAGACCCCAGTTCATCATCCTGTGGGCTGCCGGCAACCCCCTCCTGCTTCCCCTCTCGCACTGTGGGTGTAGAACACTTCGTGTGTGGCCCCACAGTCCGTAGCCTCGTTGGCTCATCCTTTTTCTCTTTGCTTTAGTTCCAGTTGCTCTCTGTCATTCAGGGTCTTCTCATAGTTTCTGTGTCCCTGATAGATCCCCTTCTTGCTTTCAAAATCTCTGTTTTCTTTCTTTTTTTTTTTTTAAATAACATGCTGGGGTGCCTGGGAGGCTCAGTCAGTTGGGCTTCCGACTGTCGATTTCGGCTAAGATCATGATCTTGTGGTTCACGGGTTCGAGCCTCACATCAGGCTCTGTGCTGGCAGTGTGGAGCCAGCCTTCTTGGGATTCTCTCTCCTTCTCTCTCTGCCCCTCCTTGCTGATGTATTTTTCTCTCTCTCTCAAAATAAATAAAGTTAAAAAAATAACATATTTATCATTTTGAGGGTTTCATATGGGATGGAGAGACTGGTGCATGTTGTCAGTGTACCCTCCCCAAAGCAGAAGTGTGACATTTACAGTTCTATCACATTTATGACGGCCTGAGTTCCTGCACCTTCTCCACCACTTCTAGGATCTTTCAGACCTACGGTAGACATAACTGGGGAACACTGGGGTTTAGAAAATTTTTTTTAAATCTTTATTTGTTTTTGAGAGAGAGAGAGAATGCGAGTGGAGGAGGAACAGAGAGAGAAGGAGACCCAGAATCTGAAGCAGGCTCCAGGCTCAGAGCTGTCAGCACGGAGCCTGACGTGGGGCTTGAACTCACAAACCGCAAGATCATGCCCTGAGCCGAAGTCAGATTCTTAGCCTACTGAGCCGCCCAGGTGCCCCACACTGGGGTTTTAAAGAACTACAGGGGAATGTGCCCTGGTCACGGGTTCTGCAGAGGAGTGTTCTTCCCTGAGACTTCTGAGGGAAAGGCAGGAGCTGGGGGCGAGGGGCAGTAAGGAGGCCCGGGAGATGGCCGACGATGCTGCAGGGGTGGGAGACAGAGTCAGCACAGGTCTGCGGGTCCCGGTGAGCACGTAGATGGGGTGTGGTGGCAGTCCGAGCAGCAAGAACAGAGTTTACTAGGCACTGAGTCAATGTCCTTCTCAAACTGATACTGGTTACATAGTACACGATCATGTGCTCGATCAAAGTACTTCTGAATAACATGTTCCCGGCACCTGGGTGGCTCAGTCTGTTGTGTCTGACTTTGGCTCAGGTCATGATCTCACAGTTTATGGGTTCGAGCCCCGTGTCAGGCTCTGTGCTGACAGCTCAGAGCCTGGAGCCTGCTTCAGGTTCTGGGTCTCCCCTCTCTCTGCCCCTTCCCCACTTGTGCGCACTCTCTCTCTCTCTCTCAAAAATAAATAAACATAAAAAAATAAAATAATAAATAAGAAGATCAGATGATTGGGGCGCCTGGGTGGCTCAGTCCATTGAGCATCTGACTCTTGATTTCAGCTCAGGTTGTGATCCCAGGGTTGTGAGATTGAGCCCTGCATCAGGATTCTCTCTCTCTCTCTCTCTCTCTCTCTCTGCCCCTCCCCCTCCCTCTGCTCCTCTCCCCCACTGGCGCTCTCGCTGTCTCTCAAAAGAAAAAAAAAAAAGAAGACCAGGTGATCTTAGTGGTGTAGAAGCCGAACTGACAGCGATGCTCAATGCTGATGGATTAGTGCCGCAGCAGTGACCGACGATATGACTGTGTGTTTTGGCTATTTTTCAGAACCAGGCAGCTAAATGGCACCTGTGTCAGCTCGGTGGACATGGAGCTCTTCCTTCATTACTCCCTCATCCCATCAGTAAGTAAAAGCAGAGCAGAGCGATGAGGGGACTTGGGTCCCCCCCATTCACAGACTCCCAGAAAGGCCTGGATAGGTCAGCAGGGAGACATCAGATGAATTTCCTTGATTTGCTTTCTTATATTATGCACCAAAGAACAGGCAGAGGAAGGATTTTAAGGGCTGAAGAGTCAAGGACACCGGTTTTTAGGGATTAAAAAAAGGCTCTTCTACGGAAGCAATGACAGCCGAGGTCTGTTGGAAAATATAGTAAAGAGCCTCTCAAGCAGAGAGGAGAGCATGTGCAAAGGCCCTGTGAAGGAGGGGAACGGAGAGGGTGAGGAGCTGAGAGGGCTGGTATAGCTGGAGTGGAGAGCTGAGGTAAGTTGTCTGGGAGGTGAGCGGACCCGGGCCAGGTGGAGCCCTGTGGGGCTCTGTGTGAAGGAGTGGTGTCTGCATTCCAAGTGCAGTGGGAAGTAACTGGAGTGTTTCCAGTATGGAGCTGGTGTGATCAGATTTCTGCTTTGAAATGATCACTCTGGCTGCATTGTGGAGATGAGGTCAGAGGTGGGCCAGAGAGGAGATGGTTCAGATTTTAGCCCATCCTGGATGGTGGTGGTCAGCTCAAGACATTTGAGAGGTAAAACAGTAGGAATAGGTAATGCATTGGATAGAGTACTTAGGGAGAGGAAGGGTTGAGGACTGCGTGGGTTTCTAACTTGCACAGCCAGAAGGACAGCAGTGTTTGTCATTCACTAGTTAAGGAGAACCGGAAGAGATCCAGGTTTGGGTAGATGAAGGCAGGGCAGGCAGGCAAATCATGAGTTCCACTTAAGACATCCTGAATTCAAGAAGTGCCAACTCTGTCATTAGATGAACAGTTGGGGAGCTCACGGACATGGTCTGGGCTGGAGACTTAAGCTGAGTCTTCTGGGCATTGGTGGCCATCGAAAGCATGGACATGGGTGAGAGGACCTGGGAATAAGAGGAGTGATCCTTGGACTGAACGATGAGGAACTCCCGACTTTAGTGGTTGAATAAAGAATAATCCAGCAGGGGAGACTGAGAGGTAAAGGAGAAAACCCAGAAAAGCACCGTCGATGGAAGCTAGGGAACAGTGTTTCGAAGAGGGGGAGGAAGTGGTCAGCACTGGAACGCTGCTGACAGATCAAGCCAGATTTGGGCTTGAAGCCTCCATCGGATTCATGGTAGTTTTCAACTTTGGCCAGAGCTCTTTCCATGGATTAGGAGGGAGAAACCAGTTAGGGGGTTGAAGAGCAATGAGAGATGAGGAAATAGAGACAGCAATGTAGACAGTTCTCAAGAAGTTTCTAGGAAAGGAGAGAGAAAAAGGGTATCAAGTACCCGAGAATATGATTGAATTCTCAGATAGCAAAAAGCAAAGAAGGATTTGCAATAGAGCAGGTATTCCCTCCTCACAGGTGAGGAAAGTGAGGATTGGAGAAGCTGGGTCGCTCTTCCAGTCAGTATGTGAGAGAGACTAGATTTTAACCTGTTCAGGGCAACACAGAGGAAAGCTCAGTACAAAGCATTCTGGAAGCTCAGGGTCGTGTGCAGCTAGCTCCCTGACTCTGGGGTCTGAGGAGCCACAGACACTCTGAGCCCTCTGCTCACCCACACGTTCTCCTTCAGGGACGGCCCGCTGACGCTGTCATCTTCTCTTCCTGTAGATTTTCATCATTGCGGTCTTGTCCTTTCTCCAAAGACGAGAGCACCGTAAGCAGAGAGATGATACTTCTTACCTCCTGGGGGAGCGCTTTGGAATCATCATGTGAGTTGAGCTACGGCTGATCGCTCCAGCTTGGGGTACCCTGTGTATGGGGCCAACACCTACTATAAGGCCAAGATAACACCCCGTTACCTCCCCAGCCTTGCTTCCTCTCCACCGCTCCTTCCCTTCCCTGTCTTACCCCAACCAAGCTCTGGGGGTTCAGAATTGGTGTCCGAGCCATTGCAGCCTCAGCACCCATGGCTGCCCAGATATGATTAAAATGTCTCAAGGAGATTCAGCTCACTATGGGAAAGGCCTTCCCAAAGTCAGCACCGTGGCTGCCTCAGGGAGGAGGAGGAAGAGAGTTCTCGGTTGGTCACTGGCAGCAGCAAACGTTCACGCTGGCACGGCACTGGGAGACCCCGCTGGACCAGGCTGCCTTCAGGGCCCTTCTGGCTCTGCCATTCTGAGTCTCTGCACCCCTTTTCAAATTGTTCCTTAAGCTCTAATGGCTCATATCTCTGCCCTATCACCCTTAATAATTGATGATAGTAATGATCATAATGCAGATAACAGTTATTGCGCAGTGACTGTGACCCAGACACCAGACCATTTGCTCTGCCTACATTGCTTGGACGAACCCTTTTGCCAACCTAGCATGCGGGGGGTTGTTATCCTCACATAATGGATGAACAAACTCCAGCTCAGAGAGGTTGAGTGACGTGCCCAAGTCCACACAGCTAACAAGTGACAAGAGCTTTAACTGAGATCTGGTTCATATTGGCTCTGGTTCCCCCTGCGTCATAAGCCTAAGCAGGCTCCCGAGTGGAAACCTGTTGAAGTCTCAGCCTTGGGCTCTGGAGAAGGGGGAGGAAGCGACGGGGTCAGGACCAAGGCTAGCGGTGACCTAGTGCTTCAGGGTGACCAATCCGCCTGCAATGTCCAGGGACCGCCTGAACCAGTTCTGAGTAGCAGACTCATCCTGGATACCACCCATTGGAGGGGTTGGCCCCTCCCAAAATGTCAGGTCCGAGCCACACTGGTTGGGACACAGAGGCAGACTCTGCCCTGGGCATTGCTGGACCTGCAGGGCCTGATGCAGGGCTTTTTAAGAAGTAGGAGCTCTGTACGGGTTATGTCAAACTGCTCTGAACTCAGTTGACAATAGCACCACTCACTTGCTCCCTGGCCACTTTCCCATCAAAACCCCTGCTTCTCTGAGTAGTTCCGGCCCACCACCCTCACTCATTAAAAGCCTCTCACATGTGTGTGGCATGCCACTCTTTGTCACTCTCTGTGACATGAGCAGAGGGGGCTGCCATCTGTTTTAAAGATACGGAAACAGTGTCACTTATTTCTGAGGTCCTACAGGGGGGACCGATCAAATGCAGGTCACTTCAACAAAATGCGTGTCCACAAACGCGCAGTGAGCACCTACTCTTTTCAAGGCCCTGTGCTAGGTCCCCACCCCTTGGAGCTTGAAGTTTCCTAGACAAGTAATAACACAGAGGGGCATGCTGAAGCACAGACATGCCCACTTAGTGCTTGGGGGAGACAGCAAAGCAGTAGCTACGTGGGCCTGCAGAGAATGGCTGGGGTAATGGAAGGGGCAGGGGGCTTCCTGGAAGAGGCACTCCTTGAGCTGAGCCTTGAAGGTGAAGATGAGCAAGACTAAGGGGGTATGAGGTGAGATCCAGATCCCGCCCCCAGGTCCCTGCCTCCCTGTGTGGCTCCCTAGTGCCGGGTTTTCATCAAAGCCCCCACAGATGGCATTTCAAGGGGAAAGTCTTCTCTTCTTTCCAAATGTGATTGCTTGCTTGGATCTAGAGGAAGCTCTGGTCAGAAGAAGAAACAGCTATCCTATACAGCTTGTTTTTGTAAAAGGGAAAGAAAGGATTTTATAAAGTTATAGAGATTTCACAGAAACTGGCAGGGCCGGCCTCATGGTGACTGGAACTCTCGAGATGGGCATCTCTGGGAGACCGATTTTATTTCTGCCTCCTTGTGTCACAGGAGCCCCTCAGCACCATTTTTCTATTGTCCTCTCCGCTGTCTGACTTTGTCATCTGTCTTCGGATCTCTGCTTCCCCCAAATCTCTGCTTGCCTCTACCACTGACTCTGATCCCAGCTTGGCATGCCTTTCCAGGGCAGAATTTTAACAGCTAACTGGCTCATGTCCTCAGGGTGAGAAACCGCAAATACAAGACCAGGCATCTGATTGGCCCATCCAAAGTCAGGTGGTCACCCCTGGTCCAATCAGCTGTGGCCAGGAAGCGATGCTTGCGTGGAAGCGGCACAGCCGGCGCGTCCCAGACCTTCCCAGGGATGTCGGAACTCTCATAGCGGCCAGGTGCGGGGCAGGCTCCCCAGGCCTGTCTAGCAGATACTCCTTGTTTTGGTCTCTCGAGTCATACTGCCCGTGTTTCTCGTAAATGAAACTCATCCCTTTTGCTTGCTGTCATGGCTGTTGGTGTCCTGGCTTGTGTCCCTCTCCCTGCACCACTCCCCCCAAGGCTCTCCGAGGCCAAAGATCTTTGTCTTCCTCACCTCGGTACCCCATATCCATGCCCCGAATCCACCCCTAGAATTGGCACCGAGGGCCTCAGACAGTGTCAGCTGAAATGAATAATTTGCTACCCGATACTCCCTCCTCAAGGTGGGGTTGCTATTTTGGAGGCGATCGGTGGGAAGGAGCCACTCTCTGGCCTCACGACCTGTTTCTCTTGTTCACAGACCTCTGGACTTCGTGGGCACCTTTAGTAACCGATGGTCTTACGGAGTCGCCTTTGGGGCCACAGCCAATAAAATCATGTTCTTGTTCTCAGAAGGGTACCAGCCCTGGCAGATCCCACGGTGGGCACAAGGTAAGGGCCGCCTCGTAGCTGCTGGGAATTTCGCCACGGCGAGTCTTGCTCTCAGAGGCTGCTTGGCCGGGGTTCCCTGGGATCAGGGGACAAGCTTTGTGAGCAGTCAGTGTTCCCCACCTGTTACTTGCCCAAGGAAATTACCAGGTCTCAAAGCTTAATTATGGGGCTTTCCCCCAGTGAGATTCAGAGCTCTTTTAGACATAGAACAAAGGCTCAGAAAGTAGGTTCACCATCACCAACCCCCCAAATCTCTCCTGAGTCCTAGCCATCGCGGCCTTCTTGATATCAACAAGCCCTACGATTCCTCCTGGCAGAACAATGCTTACTTCTTGGCCCTTGGAGTGAGGTCTGGTCATTCCCTGTGCCTCACATTCCCCTGAAGGATCAGCTCTGATTTACGGATTCAGCTGTCAGAATACAATGACGCCAAAACTCTCCGTCCAGCCCCGCTCCCTCAGGGGCTCCAGACCTGTAGGGGCAAATGCCTACCAACACCTCCTTAGTCTTTGGGGAAATGCAAATTAAAACCGAAATGATACACCACCATATACCTCTTTGACGTATACAATTTGATAAATTTTGACAAGTGTTTATATCCATGAAATCGTTACCACAGTCAAGATAATGAACCCCTTAAGTTTTCTTGTCCCCTTTTGTAATCTCCCCTTCCCACTCTCTTCCTTCACTACCCTCATCACTGATCTTTTTCCAGAATTTTATATAAATGGGATCACACAGAATGTGCTGTGTGTGTGTGTACCTTCTTTTGAGATTCATACACATTTAACATGTGCCAGAAATTCATTCTTTTTTTTTTTTTCTCCACTAAATGGAGAAAACAGTTTGTGTACCCATTCACCTCTTGATGGGCATTTAATTTATTTGCAGTTTTTGGCTATTGCATATAAAGCTGCTGTGAACATTTGTGTACAAATCTTTGTGTGTACCTGTGCTTCCATTTTTCCTGGGAAAGTGCCTGTGAGTGGAATGGCTGGATTGTATACATCACGTAGTAGATCATAGTTTAAAATTGTTTTTTAATGTTTATTTTTGAGAGAGAGACAGAGACAGAGCATGAGCGAGGGACAGACAGAATGAGAGAGAGACACAGAATTGGAAGCAGACTCCAGGCTCTGAGCTGTCAGCACGGAGCCCGATTAGGCACTCAAAATTCCTGAACCTCGAGGTCATGACCTGAGCTGAAGTCGGAAGCTCAGCCAACTGAGCCACCCCGGCGCCCCGAGATCATACTTTTTAAAGAAATTGTCAAACTGTTTTCTAAAGTGATGGTTCTGTTTTAGATTCCCACCATCGGTATGTGAGGCTTCCTGTTTCTCTATATATACCCTTAAGCAACATGTGGTCAGTCTTTTTATTTTTTCTTTATATTTTTGTTGTTGTCAGTCTTTGAAAATTTTTTTTTTAATTTGTGTATAGTTGACATGCAATGTTAAGTTAGTTTGAGGTGTACAACACAGTGGCTCACCATCTCTGTGTTCTGCTCTGCTCACCACAAATGCGGCTGCCATCTGTCACCGTACAACACTATTATAATATCATTGACTATATTCCCTGTGCTGCGCCTTTTTGCTCCTGTGACTTATTCATTCTCAAACTGACAGCCTGTAAGTCCCTTTCAACCTTTTTGTCCATCCCTCCACCCCCCTCTGGCAGCCATCAGTTTGCTCCTCTGTAAATATAGGTCTGATTCTGTTTGTCGAAGACATCATAAGTGTTGGTGAGGATGTGGAGAAAAAAGGACCCTCGTGTACTGTTGGCAGGAATGCAAACTGGTACAGCCACAGCGGAAAACAGTACAGAAGTGCCCTAAAAGTTAAAAATAGAACTACCATATGACCCAGTAATCCCATTGCTAGGTATTTACCCAAAGAAAATGAAAACACGGGGCACCTGGGTGGCTCAGCCAGTTGAGCGTCTCCCTCTTGATTTCGGCTCAGGTTGTGACCCCAGGGTTGTGATATCAAGCCTGCCTGAGATTCTCTCTCTCTCTCTCTCTCCCCCTCTAACCCCCTCCCCTGCTTGCACTCTCCCTCTCTCTAAAATAAAAAAGAAATCTAAGCACTAATTTGAAAAATATAAGCACCCTATGTTTATTGCAACACTATTTACAATAGCCAAGATATAGAAGCAACCTAAGTGTCCATCCATACATGAATGGATAAAGATGTAGCGTGTGTATGTGTATATATATATGTATATGTATATGTATGTTGTGTATATGTGTATATGTATATATGTATAATTCATATAGTGTATATATATATACAGATACACACAATGGAATAGTACTCAGCCATAAAAAGAATGAAATCTTGCCATTTGCAACAACATGGATGGATCTAGAGGGTATTCTGCTAAGTGAAATAAGTCAGAGAAAAACAAACACCGTATCATTTCACCCTATGTAGAATCTAAAAACAAAATGAGTAGACAAATTTTTTTTTATTTTTTTTATTTTTTGAGAGACATAGAGACAGAGTATGAGCAGGGGAAGGGCAGAGAGAGAGGGAGATACAGAGTCTGAAGCAGGCTCCAGGCTCTGAGCCATCAGCACAGAGCCCGACGCGGGGCTCGAACTCACAGACGGTGAGATCATGACCCGAGCCGAAGTCGGCCGCTCAACCGACTGAGCCACCCAGGCGCCCCCAAAATTTTAATCTTAGCCATTTTAAGAGGCATGTAGTGATGTCTTATTGTGGTTTTAATTTGCATTTTCATAATGCAATTATGCTGACCATATTTTGATGTGCTTTTTTGCTATCCCTCTAACTCTTCAGTGACATGTCCAAATCACTTTCCTTAATTATAAAAATTGGGTTTTTAATTTTCTTCTTTCTGAGTTTCTATAGTTCTTTATCTGATCTGTACACGAGTCCTTGGTCAGATGCGGGAATTGCATTTGCTCCTCGTCTGTAGCTGGTTTTTCCATTCCACCAACAATTTCTTTTGAAAAGCTGCCTTAAAATTTCGATGCAATCTAATTTATTCATTTTCTTTTATGGCTCGTGCTTATGGTGTCATAGAAGAAATCTTTGCCTAATAGAACGTCAGTTAGATTTTCTGCTATGTTTTTTCTAGAATTTTGTAGTCTTATGATATTTCGCTTTTAGGTCTACGATATATTTTGAGTTAATTTTTTGCATGTAGTGTGAGGTATTGGTTGAAGTTCTTTTTTTTTTTTTCCTTTGGTTATCCATTTTTTTCCAGCACTACTCAGAAACCTGTCCTGTGCCCACAAAATTGCCTTTGGACCCTTGTCACCATTAATTGGCTCCACAGATATGGGTCTGTTTCTGGACTCTGTTCTGTTCCATTGGTCTGCCTTGTGCGAAAGTTCCAATTTCTGCACACTATTTTCTATTTTTAAAACAGTTACAGCCATCTTAGTACGTGCGAATCAGTATCTAATTACTGTCTTGATTTGCATTTCTCTAAAGACTAGTGCCGTTGAGCATCTGGCTGGGTCAGAACATCATTTCTTGGTTCGTGGCTCTAGATTCTTCTCTTCTGTTTTCATGAAGTGATTATATAAATGTATCCTCCTAACATCCTCATACTTCCCGAGTCCACCTCTTCCCTCCGCTTTTGTCTGGACCCACTATTTCCCAGCTCCTCGTGCTCCTGGCCTTCTCATCTTGGGGTCTTCCTGTCGGCTGTCTGCCTCCACGGGGGGCTCAGTCCGGGCATTGCAGCTTTGGTCTCTTGTATCTGCTGGCGTTTTGGGGTTCTTCTGTTCTCGGGCCTTCCTCTGCTTCCTCCTGCTTCAAGTGTTGATACCAAATGGTCTCGATGCCTGACTTTGATGTAGATGTTGTCTGCAGGTGTGGGTTTTGCCACTTGGGTTGCTCTCTCTGCTTCTGTGGCAGAGGGACTTCTGGCAGATTACAAAATTGTGCTGTCATGGCTTCCACCCTCACAGAAATTATTCCTTCTATCAGTCCTTCCTAGTGGATCCTTCCTGCCAGCCTCCCATGCCTCACAGTCACATACATACTGACCAGCCCCGACCAGCCATTTCCCATCCTTTGGGTGAGGAAGGCCCTCCTTTCCCTTCTTCTCTCCATCTTACAAACTCCTGCTTCTATTTCCTGGCCTTGCTTATGTCACCACTTCCAGGAAGCCTTCCCTGACCCAGTGAAGTCAGTGGCATGCTCTCCTTGTCTTCCCAGCAGATTGAATGTGCCTCTGTCGACACACCACTCACCTTCCTCCCTGTCTTCTCTATTGGACTGCAAGCATCTCAGAAAGCAAGAGACTTGTTCATTCCTCCTGCAGCCTTAGCGCCTGGCCCCGGACCCAGCTGAGAGCAGCTGGTAAAGATCCTCTTGCACTAGTGGGTTTTCCTGGATGTTGTTAGATCCTCTGAGAGCCAGTCAGTGGCAGAATGAGTCTTGTCACTGCCTTGTTTAGAGAGTTACCTGATGGTTATAAGAAGTTTTTCACACACACACACACACACACACACACACACACACACACACACAGTCATTCTTCACATTGCTATGGTGCTTTACTCTCAGTCATTGCTGTTTGTCCATCTATGGGGCCTGTCTCTGCACATCATACTGTGAGCCAGCCAAGGGCAGGGACCAAGTCTTCTTCATCTCAATAGTTAGCCAGTGCCCGGCGTGGGAGAGGACCCAGGAAGGGTCTGTTGCAAGAACGAAAGACATTCATGCCTTCCTCTTTGCTGAGCTGGGCCTCATCCGCTCATCTCGTGGGGACCTGAGGCCTGTGACCGGAAGTCGGCGTAAAGCCCTGTAGCTTCATTGGGACACCCCTGGGCCCGTGAGAAGAGGGCTCACAGCATCTCTGGCCCTGTCTCCCCCAGCCTTTGTGCTTCTGATCGGAGGCATGGAAGTCGGCCTGTCTTACTTCCCCTTCTTTGCCTGCCTCTCCTCGGAGTTCCAGCTGGTCAGCTCCATCCTCGGCTTCAGCTACTCTCTGATCTGGTAAGACGGATGCTGTGTGTCTGCCCTCTTGTGACTCCTTTGCCGTGGCTGCGCTCTGGACAAAGAGCTGGAGGTGACCTGAGAGCTCCCCTTTTAGGGCATCTTTGCCCAGAACTGAGGCCCACGATGGGCAGGTGGGTGACCGGTTCCAGGTTCCACGGTGGCCTCTCCCTGGGACCGCACGTAAGACTACAGGAGGTCAGGCATTCTTTCTGCTTCACGGGCCGCTCACGGTTAGAATATTCCAGAAGCCGGGGATGTAGAACACTTCATTTCTGTCAGCTGCCAAGGGTCCCGCTGGGGGATGTTGGAGACCCATTTGGATGCCTCTTCTCTGTGCTGTCATGTCTCCCCTGGGAGCCCAGGAGAAAGTCCATGTGCCTTAACTTGGCATTTGGGACCACTGCAGTCTGGCCTCCCGTCTCTCCATCCCTGTCCATCTCTAGCACACACCTCCAGCCACACTAGACTCCTGCGCTCCTTCATCCGCCCATTTATTCACTCAGCAAACATTCTGTAATATCCCTGCTAGGCGCCCGGGAGTACCCTGGAGAATAAGATAGACCCTCGTGGATCACATGTCCTGACCTCTTTATCTGTATGTTGTTATTCTCCCCTGTGGGTTATCTTCCCTGACTCGGTCCGCTGGTAGACCCGTGCTCATCCTTCCTGGATCATTGAGCCCACAGATGGAGGACTTCTTGACCCTTATGTTGGTTTCTGTGCTCTCAGCACGGGCCCCAGGCCCAGCATGGAGTGGGCCCCAGGAACGCTTGCTGACTGAATCCTCCCGTGAGCACTCTGCTTTCTAGCCCCTGTCCCCCTTACTGAGCTGGCTCCCCCCACACGGCACTTTCTGTGAGGCAGGGGTCCTCAGGCCCAGCATGTGGGCCACTGGAGGGGGCTCCCCAGCACCTGACACACCATGGCTACCATTCCTAAGTTTGTAAACAGCTTGCTTTATAGAATTCAAAGAGAGGGTGTCCAGGGTTAGACGCGGGGTAATACCATCTTACCAGCCTCTGACAAACCCTTGACTCGGGGAGGAGGGGATGGCGGAAATCACTCAGCAGCTGCACGTCTTGGAAGATGAATCAAGCTTGACTATGACCAGGAGTGTGTCCCGTGAGGCTAAAGCCTTGAGGCTCATTCTTCAGGGCAGCGTTTCCAGACAAGGCCGGTCCCAGCGGAAGGAGCTTCGACACCAGTCAGGACCCCTGAGCCTTGGTCGTGGCTCTGGGTGTGACTCTGGACAAATTCCTTTCCCTCTCTGGGGGATGATGGGCAGGGAGGAGATCACTCAGGGTCTTTGTGCTCCGCTGTGTGGGTTCCAGGATTGTGTCCTATACGAGGACATGTTAAATGAACTTGGTGCACGTACTTTGGCACAAGCAAGGTGCCCGATCTGGGTGGGAGGTCCACGGAGGCCTGGCAACCAGCCCTTCCAAGCAGGCAGGGAAGAGGGGGTAGCTCCAGGCCGATGGGATCTGGGCTTCTATACAGGCTGTGCTGCAAGGGACCAAGTGCCCCAAGCCTTGTTTTTGTCCTACAGGTTTGCTGTCACCATCCTTTACATCATACAATGTCCCCATGGGCAGGTGAGTCCCTACTGAGCTCTGTTTAGAGCATCCAGTCCTATCACTATAACCGGTTTGCTGTGTGACATTGGACAAGCCTCTGGCACTCTCTGGGCCTCAGCTCCTTCGTATGATGGAAAGGAGAGTTGGAGCCCTTCATGATGCTTCCATTTGTATAGCATCTGATGTTCCTCAGGGTGCTCTTCACAGACAGACGGTCTCTCATTGATGTTCACAGCAGCCCCTCAAGGTAGGGAACCTCTCAGCAGGCCTATTTGACAGGTGAGGAAACTGAGGCCAAGTTTATTAAGTAACTCTTAAGACATAGCAGATTCAAGAGTTGACACCAGGTCTGGATGACTCCAAAGCTCATTTATTTATTTATTTATTTATTTTTCAAGTTTATTTATTTATTTTGAGAGAGAGAGAGAGAGGGAGGGAGGGGCAGAGAGAGAGTCCCAAGCAGGCTCCACACTGTCAGTGCAGAGCCCTAGGTCGGGCTCGAACTCATGAACCGTGAAATCATGAACTGAGCCGAAATCAAGAGTCAGATGCCCAACTGACTGAGCCACCCAGGGACCCCTAATTTTCTTTAATGTTTGTTTATTTTTGACAGAGAGAGAGAGACAGAGCGTGAGCAGGGGAGGGCAGAGGAAGAGAGGGAGACACAGAATCTAAAGTAGGCTCCAGGCTCTGAACTGTCAGCACAGAGCGTGACATGGGGCTCGAACTCACAAACCGTGAGATCATGGCCTAACTGAAGTCAGACGCTTAACCAACTGAGGCATCCAGGCGCCCCTGCAAAGCTCATTTCTTTCCCCTCTTTCATGTAGCCTCAGTTTTCTATAAAACGGAAGTCTGTCTATAAGATGGAAGTCTCGGACTGGATGAACCCTTCCAGATTTGTCACGCATTGTCCTCAGAATTGGGGGAAACTAGTTTATCCATTTAGCCTCATACACCAGAAAAGGGAGCAAGATGAAAGAGGCAGCCACGCTGCATCTAGAAGGGTTACTAGGCAGACGAGGGGAACACCAGGAGGCCACCTGGGCCAGGAGCTGACGGAAGCCTTGCCGAAGCCTCTCCTGGACTTGACCGACCTTGGAGGATTACAGGGCATGAGGAAGAGTGGGAGGGCTGGGTTGGAAAATGGGCTCAGGGGCTGGGACTTCCCTCTGCATCTCTGTGCTGGGATTAAGAACATTCTGGAATACCTCTGCCCAGAAAGATGCCCTCCTTCACCCTGCTCACGGTGCCTGAGATTCCAGATCATGGGCATTTTCTTTGGTGTCTTGGAGAGCTTCCAGTCTTCCTGGGGTTCTTTTGAAATTCAGAATATTCATGGTTAATTGAAAGAGAGGGCAGGATCTCAGTTGTGTGCTCAGGATCACTAACGTTAAGAACTGCTGTGTGCTAGGCATTCTAGGCTCAGTCCCCCTATTATCTACTGCATAGTTCAAGGCGCTTCAAGACGCTTTGAAGACCGGGTGTCAGTGCCTCCCCAGTTCACTGGTAAGAAAGTGGGGCTCAGGGGCTAACGGGACTTACTAGTTAAAAATCATGGAACTGAAATCCAGACTAAGGTAATAATAAAGATTTCGATTCATGTTCTAAAATGCATTCTTGGAAACATTATGTACAAAAATGAGATGTCGAAGAGTCTAAAGTGTCACATATTAGGAGAGACTTCCAAGTTGGTTCATCTAAATAGTGTACTGTTTGTTATGCAGCATCAAAAGCGATGTTTGCAAATAATTCGTAACCACGTGGGGAGCTGATTATGATGTAGACAGACCTGTGTATTTGGTATAATCTTATTTATAACAGGTATAGATGTAAGGATAGATACAGAGGAAAGACCCTGGAATATTGGCAGTGGTGAGGAATATTGGAGAGGAAGATCAAGGGGAGACATGAGCCCCACATCTCAGCATGTCTGTGTCCCACACCTGAACATCACGATGTCAAAACCCGACTCCCCATGGGGGCAAGCACTCTGGAAACATAAAAATCATGAAACCAACCAGTAAATTATGAAAGATAAGTTATGATATTATTTGTCTTAAGACCGTGAAAAAAAACCTACTTTTTTTCTCATTAAAATGGAACCAAAATCATAGAAAAACTATGAGCACCATTTTGAGAGACCCATACTCTTGGGAACTTGTGTTGCTGCCAACATGATGTCAATTATGCGACCCCCTCCTTCCTTCCGTCCTCCCTCCCTTCCTCCTTCCTTCTTCCTTCCTTCCTTCCTTCCTTCCTTCCTTCCTTCCTTCTTTCCTTCCTTCCTTCCTTCCTTCCATCCGTCCTCCCTTCCTTCCTCCCTCTCTTTCCCTTCCTTTCTCTCTTCCTCCCTTCCACCTTCCTTCCTTCCTTCCTTTCTCTCTGTTTCTCCTTCTCTCCACCTGTCTCTCTCTCTCTCTTCTCTCCAACCCTCTGCTCTCTGTCTCCCCTCCTCACCCCTCTTTCTCGCCTTCTCACTGTTGTGTGTATTTTCCAGAAGTAGCACTTAATAACTAATCAGAAAAAGCTGTGGAAGCCCTTGTATAAAACAAAATGGGCTGCTGGAGGGGTTGTGGGAGGGGTGATCATCTAAATGGGTAAGGGGCATTAAGGAATCTACTCCTTGCACCATATGCTAACTAACTTGGATGTAAATTAAGCAATAAATAATTTTTTTTAAAAATGGGAGCGCCTGGATTCACACCCAGGGCCGCTGGGCTCTAGGCCCACCGCTCGGGCAGTGCTGTGGGGCTGGGGGAGCAGAATGTCCATCACTGACTGCCAAGCCCTGAGAAGGGGAGCAAGGCGAGAGCCCCCGGAGCAGCCACGGTCCTGTCCACAGCGTCCCCAGCGGCCTGGCCCTGGCCCTGGCCCTGCCCCACCTGGAGCCCGTGCCCCATGCTCTGCTTCTGTCGTAGTTCTTGGGGAAGTACGAGGCTGTCATGTTCTACTGGCCCTCACTGCTGTGCCTGGCCTTCCTGCTGGGCCGCTTCCTGCACATGTTCGTCAAGGCGCTGAGGGTCCGCCTGGGCTGGGAGCCGCAGAGGGTGAGTACTGAGTATGAGCACCGTGTGCGTGCTGGCAGGTCTCGTCTTCACGCGGGGCGGGCGCCATTTTTACTTCTCCCATTCTGCCTGAAGAGACGTGCGCCCAGAGAGGTGAGTTGCATTGCCGGAGGTCATGTCGCCAGTCCGGGGCGGAGCCGGAACCGGAACCGGAGAGCTTGGCTGTCGAAGCTCTTAACCACTGCGCTCGGTCTAAAAGAGCAGCTTTACCCAGATCCCTGCCCTTGGTGACAATAACCCGTCAAAGAGACCAAAGCCCTAACAAGGATTTGTGAGCCCCAGCGGACACCTCTCTCTTTTCTCACAGGAAGAAAAGCCTTTCCTGGAAGCTCACCAGGCGGAGCATGTCAAGCGGCTCCTGAGGAAGGCCCCCCCGCAGTAAGCCCCAGCATGCTTCATTCAGCCCTACCACCCCCCCACACCAATTGGTGTTTGCACCAGTGTTGATGAGCCCTGCCCGTGCGGGAGACCCCGGGGGTGACTGGATGGGCACATAGTAGTCAGGACGCCTGTTGGCTAATAACAGAAACTCAACTCAAACTAGATTAAAGAGAAAAAGGAAATGTGTGGCCTTTCGTAATTAAAAACTCTAGAGGTGGTCAGTGCAGACGCAGACGGATCCAGTGGCTTAATTGATATCAGAACCAGGGCTGGTTTCCTCCTTTTCTCTTCGCTCTGCTTTGACCTGTGTTAGCCTCGCAGTTAGGTGGGCTTCCTCCCCCTGGTGGCCCTCAGAATCTCTAAGCTTATACCCTCCTGGTTTAAGATCACAGGAAAGAGAAATGTTCCTTTCTAATAATTCAAAGCAGACTCCCATGAGTGTGTTTCACGGGGTCGCATCAGATCACATGCCTTCCCAGAACCAATTACTGTGGCTGGTGATTGGAGTAAATGGATTGTTAAGTCTGTCATATGTTCATCGTTGAAACTAGGAAGTGGTTCAGCCTCACTTAACCAGTGGGACTGATGGGAGGGAGCAAGTTTCCAGAGAAACACTGCAGGGGCTGTTACCAATACCAGAGGACTTAGCTCATGACCAAGCAAAAGCACCTCGTCTTCAGCGATCAACCCTATCCCTGCCACTGCCGCTGTGTGCAAGGGGACAAGCCCCAGAGAGGGGATGTGTCTAATCCAGGGTCATACAGTGGCAAAGCTAGTACTCTGGTTAGAACTACATTTAGTTACACGTAGCAGAAAATGCAAAATAACAGTGGGCACATAAGAGGGAGATTTCTTTCTTTCTTGTATAAAAGAATTCTGGAAGCAGGTAGTTCATACTGACCCTGGACTGCCCACCATGGGAGCTTACTGGTCGTCTGTCTTTTCTGCTCCAGCTCTTAGTAATTGTCATCATGAAGGCTGTCCACAGTCCAAGATAGATGCTGGGGCTGGCTCCAGCCTGGACCAGCCACCGTATCTGCGCTTCAGAAGGCAGGCAGGAGAAAAGAAAGAAGGCAATGGGGTCCCTCCCAGCTGTGTGAATTACACCTCAGGACCCTCTTTGAACTGCCACATCTGGTGACATCTGACTGGCGTGTGCTTAGTCTTGGTCACTCTTAGCTGGAAGAGAGATCAGGAACCATAGTCCTTTAGTTTGATGAATTGCTGTACTGAATAAAATGGAGTCTCTGTTCTTTAGAATAAGGGGAGAATGAAAACTGGAATCTACCAGTATTCACTAAATTCTAAGATGAAGCAGAGGTTGTTTTGAGAAGAATAAGGCATTTGTTTACCAACCACGGCCTCTCTTTTCTGTTATTTATTCATTCACAGAGAGACTAAAAAGTCCTGGTTCCAGACCAGGATATATGAGTGGGACCCCTGCTTTCAGTTCCCGAGCAGAATGATTGGAACCACTGTGTTGGCTTTCATATGCCTGTACCTCGTAAGTAGATCCAAACAAACCCTTTTCTATTTTATAAGTGGGATGGGGTTAGGGCAGGGCATATTCTTTAAACGCTGGGTAAAAATTGGGTCTGTAAATCAAAGAAGTACGATTTTTTTTACCTCCACCATTTTTACTCCAAGGACACTTTCACCCACATGGTCAATAACTAATAAATATAACTGAATTATTTATGGAGACTTCCAGTTGTCAGTTCCATGTAAAGAGCTTGCAAGATGCCACTCCATCCTAACAAGTAAAAATCTGAACAAACTGAAAATCCACAGCTGTTCTTAGATCCATAAGAGAAGAGAAGCCATGGTGCAACCATTGTCCTTAAAATTAGAGACAGATGGATCTAGAGAATCACAATGGAATGAGCAAATCAAATCCAGAAACGTATAGAAAGAATTATATACCACAACCGAGAGGGATTTATCTCAGGTATGCAAGCCTGGTACAATATTAAAAAAATCAATTAATGTAATCAGTCACATCAATAGCCAAAAGGAGAAAAATCATATGACTTACCTATATAGATGCAGGAAAAACATTTAACAAAATTCAACACCAGTTCATGATAAATTTTTTCAGTAACCTAAGCACAGAGGGGAACTTTCTCAATCTGATAAAAAATATCAACAAAAAAAAATCTACAGCTAGCATCATACTTTATGGTGAGAAATTAGAAGCTTTCCCACTAAACTCAGGAGAAGGCAAGACTGTTTCCCCTCAGCACTAAACATTTACTTAGGAAATCCTAGCTCAGTAATAAGACAAGAAAAGGAAATAAAAGGTATACTGATTGGGAAGGAAGAAGTAAAAATGTCTTCGTTTGCAGATGACATGATCGTGTAGAAAATCCAAAAGAATCAACAAAAAACTGAAGGGGCATCTGGCTGGCTCAGTTGATAGTGCATGTGATTCTTGATCTCAGAGTTCTAAGTTTGAGCCCCATGTTGGGTGCAGAGATTACTTAAAAATAAAATCTTTAAAAAAAACCCAACTCCTGAAACTAAAAAGCAGTTATAGCAAAGTTGCAGGGTATACAAGGTTAACATACAAAAGTCAATTGGTTTTCTATATATCAGCATCAAACAAGAGGAATTTGAAATTAAAAAACAGTATCATTTACATTAGCAATCCCCCAAAAGGAATACTTAAATGTAAATTTAATAAAATATGTACAAGATCTATATGAGGCAAACTACAAACCTGTGTTGACAGAAATCAAAGAAGAACTGAAACATGGAGAGATATTCCATATGCATGGATGGAAAGGTTCAATATTGTCAAGATATCAGTACTTCCCAACTTGATCTATATATATTGGGATTGATATATATGGGAATTCAGTGCAATCGCAATCAAAACTCCAGGGGGTTATTTTGTGGATACTGACAAACTGTTCTAAAGTTTGTAGGGAGAGGCAAAGACTCGTAATAGCCAACATAGTATTAAAGGAAAAGAGGAAAGTTGGAGGACTGACACTACTCAATTTCAAGACTTGCTATAAAGCTACCCTAATCATGATGGTGTGATGTTGCCAATTATAGACAAATGAACCAATGGACAGAATAGAGAGCTCAGAAATAGACCAACATAAGTATAGTCAGCTTATCTTTCACAGAGGGCCAAGGCAATACAATGGAGCAAAGATTTTCTTTTTAACAAATGGTGCTGGAACAATTGGATATCCACATGCAAACAAACAAACAAACAAACAAACAAAAATGAGTCTAGACACAGCCCTTCCTAAATATTAACTTAAAATGTGTCACAGACATAAATGTCAAATGCAAAACTATAAAATTCCTAGAAGGTGAACTCGGAGACAATTTAGATGACCTTGGGTTTGGTGATGACTTTTTACTTTTTTAATTAAGTTAAATTAATTATTATTGTTGTTATTATTATTCGGCATTACCAAGCATTTATTTGAGACTGGTAGTGAATTTATGTATGTATGTATTTTTGTGTATATGTAGGAATGTGTTTTTTAATTCCAGTATAGGTAACATAGTGTTATATTATTTCAAGTATATAGTATAGTGATTCAACAATTTTATACATTCCTCAGTGCTCATCATGATAAGAGTACTCTTAATCTCCCTCATCTGTTTCGCACATCCCCTTACCCACCTCTCCTCTAATAACCACTAGTTGGTTTTCTATAGTTAAGTGGTGAAGATTTTTTTTTAGATATGACACCAAAGACACAATCCATGAAGGAAAGATTGATAAGCTGGACTTCATTAAAATACTGGACTACAGTAAAACGTTTTACTCTGCAAAAAGACTCTGTCAAGAAATTGAAAAAACAAGCCACACACTGGGAGAAAATATTTGCAAAAGACACACCTGAAAAAGACCGTTATTCAAAGTATATAAAGAACTCTTAAAATTCAGCAATAAGAAAACAAATAGCCCAATTAAAAAAATGGACCGAAGACCTTAATAGGCATCCCACAGAGAAGATACACAAATGGCAAATAAGCAAATGAAAACATCCTCTATAGCATATGTCATCAGGAAACTGCACATTAAAACAACGATCAAAACAACTACTACACATTAGAATGTTAGAATGGCCAAAATTCAGAATGCTGCCAATACCAAATGCTGACAAGGACGTGAAACAGCAGGAACTCTCGTTCATTGCTGGTGGGAATACAAATGGTTCAGCCACTTCGGGAGACACTTTGGTTGATTCTTACACAACTAAGTGTACCCTACCATACGATCCAGCAATCACCTTCCTTGGTGTTTACACACATGCACTGAAAATTTACGTCCACACAAAAACGTGCACATGAATGTTTATAGCAACTTTATACATACTTGCCAAAATATGGAAGTGACCAAGAGCCCTTCAGTAGGTGAATGGATAGATAATCTTTGGCACATCCAGACAATGGGATGCCAAGTCAGCACTAAATGAAATGAACTACCAAGCCGTGAAAAGACCTGGAAGAAACTTAGATACATATTAATAAGTGAAAGATGCCAGTTTGAAAAGGTCCACATTATATGATTTCGACTGTGTGACATTTTGAAAGGCAAAATTATGGAGACAATAAAAGATCAGTGGTTGCCAAGGGCTGGGGAGAGGGAGGGATGAATAGGCAGAACACAGAAGATTTTAGGGCCGTGAAAGGACTTTGTATGAAACTGTTACGGTAGATACGTGTCATTAGACATTTGTCCACACCCATAGAATGTGCAACACCAAGAGCGAGCCCTAATGTGAACGATGGACTTTGGGTGACCATCATGTCTCAGGAGAGGCACATTATTTAAGTTAGCTTTCTCAACAATGTTGTCATAATTCTGACGTTCATATTTTATTAAGCACAGAGTCAAAACATTTCATGTGATCAAAGTTATCTGAGGTAAAACGTCTGAGTCAAAAGGAGGGTCAAAATGGAAAGATAGAAATGGGAAGACCATATTGTCGTCCAGATGATACCTATATAAATTAATTCTGTGATTAAGTTAAAAATTTTAATGTTTATTTATTTTTGAGAGAGAGAGAGAGAGAGAGAGAGAGAAAATGTGAGTGGGGAGGGGAAGGGGCAGAGAGAGAGGGAGACACAGAATCTGAAGCAGGCTCCAGGCTCTGAGCCGTCAACACAGAGCCCGATGCAGGGCTCGAACTCAGGAACTAGGAGACCATGACCTGAGCCAAAGTCAGACCCTTAACTGACTGAGCCACCCACGTGCTCCTCCTGTGATTAAGTTTTAAAGAATGTATGAGTTAGGTAATGCTGGAGTACCACATAAACCCCTAAATTTTAGTGACTTAACACTATATATATATATGTTTACCTACATAACAATGTTGAGTAGGTGTTCAGCTTTAGGGGGCAACAGTCCTCCATGCGTTATTCTGTAACCAAGATGATTCCATCATGTGCCTCATTATCCCGAGAACCTTCACCCTTTGCACCCAGTCAGCGGAAGGGGAAGGTGCTCAGAGAAATGCATGTGGGAGGTTTTAAAGTGCCCTTGCAGAACAGCACTCATTCCTTCCACTCATCTTCCATGGCAAGAGCCATGTCACGTGGACATCTAACCCACGGGAGGCTGGGAAATGTAGTCCAGCTTTGTGCCCAAAGAAGAGGAGCATGGATTTTTACTGACAACTGGAGTTCTCTGCAACGCGAGTAACTGACTTGGAGTTGTTGTGTTCCTTTAGTCTTTAGTGGTTATCTACTGTATGCCAAGCCCCAGGCTAAGACCTGGAAGAGAGGAGAGAGCTGTTTCAGCAGAGTCTTGGCCTGGGAGAGACCCGGGGTCTAAGAGAAGGGGATATGATGCGGTATGACATATATGTCACCTAAAGAGACAAAGAAGAGGTGAGACTGCTCTGTAAGTTTAGTGCATTATTCTGGATTGAGAAGCTGCCTGAAGATGGTCGCATTTGAGTTGCACATTCAAAGACAAACGAAATTTGGTTGATGAGGTAAAATGGTAGTAGGAACTCTAGAAGCTTTGGCATGCTGGGAGGCAGTATGAAGGCATGTGGCAGGATGATGGGAGTGAGCAAGTGTGGCGCTTATACAGGAAACGGTACTTTCTCCAACGTGGTTACCGCCAAGATGCAAGAAGGAGAGCAGTGAGAGATACGGCTGGAATTGTCCCCAAGGTCACTTCTGATTCGAAGTTAGACATTCATTTCACTTTGCTGTAATTAATGCAATTACTATTTGAGGAGTGTCTCGAGCCCTTGTAGGACCTAGCTTGTATGCTATAGGGTGAAGAAAAGAGTTTGGGTGACTCCAAAGATGTCTTCAGAGAAGTCACAATCCCACCCATCTTGGCGTAGCCGGTGTTCAGAATCTATTTCAGATGTGTTTTGAACTTCACAGAGTTTCGACCTCAAAACCAAAGAGAGGTCCGTATGTTACGTACATACGAGGCTGGACTCGGGTGAGACTTTGAAATGTTTGCTCTTTGCGCCAGTTCGTCGTCATCGAGTTCTGCATGTTCGTGTATGTGAGAGACGAGCTGGATGTGTTTGAAGGGGAGCTGGAGAAGCACATCGCCTCCGTGAACCAGACGGGGACCCTGAGCTCGGTCACCCTGCAGGTGAAAGAGCTGATGAACGTCAGCAAAGGTAAAACCATCCCGCTCCCTCTGTGGGGGAAGTGAGTAACCGGTGGCAGGTGCGCACCTGGAATAATTACTGCTGTAGTATTGCTGCTACCTGCATGAGGTGACTGGTTTTGGAGAAAAGTGGGTTACGACGCATCCATGCCTCCCTGGGTGACTAGAAGGCCAGTGGGGTCGGGATCCAGGCCATTTCATTAAAAACTATTTGGGGCTAAATTGAACATCCCTGAAAATGTTCTCATTTTAAATAGCCTATTTGGTTCGAATGCCAGTGGGAACAACTACAATCATCACGTATGTTTCACTTTGGAAAAACCAAAACGGCAAGCCTTGCTTTTCTTTAGGATTATATGAAAAATGTGTTTATGTTGTTCAGATTTAATTTCTGCTTAGTTCCGGCTGCTCTAACGAATGACCGTGGACTGGGTAGTAGAAACAACGCACACTTGTTCCCCACTTCAGGGGTCCGGGGAGGTCAAGGTGCCAGCACATCTGGTGCCTCGTGAGGGCTGCTTCCGCATTTCCAGATGGCCGTCCCTTTCGTCCTCAAGTGCTGGAGTGCAGGGAGAGGAAGGAAGCCCTCTCCTGTCTCTTCTTATAAGGGCGCTAATCCCACAAGCCGCGTCTCTAAATACCATCATCGTGGGGGTTAGGGCTTCGACATATGAATCTGCCCGTAGCGGTCACTTTACCTTCAAAAAGCAGCTTTCTTGGAAAACAACATTCTAATTCTGTGCTGATTGCCCACAGAGGAAGGAGGGTTCTTCCCTCTTTCCTTCTGAGAAAGGCCCCGGGTAAGAAGTCAGGTAAACTCTGTGCCATCAGACCGGTCAGGTCCTCTCTCTTGTACCTTGTTTTCCTCATCTTTAAAATGGGGCATGGGTAAATAGGGCTGCTAAGGTTTCCAGAAGCCTTTGTAGCACTGATGTTTAATGGCCATAAATTACTAAATGTTTCTTAAACCGTGAAACAGGTGTTGCCAACGATATATTTACTTAAGACTCATAAACTCGTAGACCGTTGAAAGCAGAGGGGACAAATAGATCTACTGTGAACTATTCGAGGAAAATTCTCTTTCGTACCTGTGACATGGGAAATTGCCTTTTTTTTTTTTTAATTCAAGTTAGTTAACATACAGTATAGTCTTGGCTTCAGGAGTCTCTTACATATGACACTCAGTGCTCATCCCAGAAAGTGCCCTCTTATTGCCCATTACCCATGTAACCCGTCCCCCCCACCTACCACCTGTCCAGCAACTCTCTATTTGTTCTCGAGATTTAAGAGTGTCTTATGCTTTGCCTATTACGTGGCAATCAAAAAGAATGAAATCTTGCCGTTTGCGACTATGTGGATGGAACTAGAAGGTATTATGCTAAGTGAAATTAGTCAGAGAAAGACAAGTATCGTATGACTTCACTCATATGAGGACTTTAAGATACAAAGCAGATGAGCATAAGGGAAGGGAGGCAAAAATAATATAAAAACAGGGAGGGGGACAAATACATAGAGACTCTTAAATATGGAGAACAAACAGAGGGTTATGGGAGGGGTGGTGGGAGGGGGGATGGGCTAAATGGGAAAGGGGCATTAAGGAATCTACTCTTGAAATCAGTGTTGCACTATATGCTAACTAACTTGGATGTAAATTTTAAAAAATTAAATTAAAAAAATTCTGCAAAAATAGTGTCTTATGGTTTGCCTTCCTCTGTTTTTATCTTATTTTTCCTTCCCTTCCCCTATGTTCATCATGTGTTTCTTAAATACCACATGTGAGTGAAATCATATGATATCTGTTTTTCTCTGACTGACTTACTTCACTTAGCATAATATCCTTTAGTTCCACCCACGTTGTTGCAAATGGCAAGATTTCATTCTTTTTCATCCCTGAGTAGTATGCCATTGTGTGTGTGTGTGTGTGTGTGTGTGTGTGTACCACATCTTCTTAATCCATTCATCAGTCAATGGACACTTGGGCTCTTTCCATAATTTGCCTATTGTTGATAGCGCCACTATAAACATTGGGGTGCATGGGCCCCTTTGAATCAGCATTTCTGTATCCTTTGGATAAATACCTAGTAGTGTAATTGCTGTGTCATAGGGTAGATGGAAAGTTCCTTTTACATGAACACTGGGGCAGATACTACCTCTTCCCCATTGTTGTTGCCCTTTAACATTTGTATTCACCTTTAATGTTGACGTATGCTCAGCCTTACGAGTTCCTGAGTAAGGCATTCATCAAGCATACCCTAATCTTTAAGTTCAGTAATACTAATTTTAAGTCACAGTTTTTTAAGTTTACATTTCCACCACTCTTCTGGGCGAGTGTTTGTTTTATTTTTTTAAGTTTTACAAAGATTTGATTTTTAAGTCATCTCTACCCAGTGTGGGGCTTGAACTCACGACCCTGAGATGAACAGGTTCACGCTCCACTGACTGAGCCAGTCAGGCGCCCCGGGCAAGTTTCTAATGCCAATTGCAGTTACTTGCTCTGAGTGAACCGTAGTCGCTGTGTCATCTTATTCGCTCATGTTTTACCCCCTCTTTCGTGGATTTCCTCACATGTTTAGGTACTTTGAGAATCAAAATATAAAAATCACTCTGTCTTGATTTTTTCCAGCTTTAAAACAGCTGCCCTCTAGCCAAGAGAGACTTCTAAGCTGAACACGCTGCATCTTTGTCTGAGAAGATAAAGGCATTAAATTAAAGGTGTACAGTTATATTCTTGCTGCTGGCTGGAGGGAGTCTGCACCCACTCTGCTTGTGGCCAGACTCCTCTAATCCTTTCCTTCAAGGATCCCTGCACCCCCGGGGTGAGATTTTTAGTGGTTTACTCGCATCCTTTGTGTTGGTCGAGGTTTGGGATATAGCAGTTGCCTAATCCTGGTGATTCTGGAATACAGACATGTTTGAAACGTGAAAGGAATGAAAATCAGCTTCTTTTTCCTTCTTTTGAAGGGAGCTTTTTGAAAATCTGATTCACACACATACAAATCATCCATTTAAAGTACAATTCAGGGGCACCCGGGTGGCTCAGTTGGTTAAGCGTCCGACTTCAGCTCAGGTCATGGTCTCAGCGTTCATGAGTTCCAGCCCCATGTTGGGCTCTGTGCTGACAGCTCAGAGCCTGGAGCCTGCTTCGGATTCTGTGTGTCCCTCTCTCTCTGCCCCTCCCCTGCTCTCTCTCTCTCTCTCAAAAAGAAAATAAACATTAAAAAAAATTTTTTAAAGGGCACTTGGGTTGCTCAGTCAGTTAAGTGTCCAACTTCGGCTCAGGTCATGATCTCGCAGTCTATGAGTTCAAACGCTGCATTGGGCTCCGTGCTGACAGCTCAGAACCTGGAGTCTCCTTCGGATTCTGTGTCTACCCCTCTCTCTCTCTGCCCCTCCTCCACTCACACTCTGTCTTTCTCTCTCTCTCTCTCTCAAAAACAAATATATATATATATATATATATATATATATATATACATTAAAAAAAAGAAATAAGTACAGTTCAGTGGTTTTAGTATATTCTCAACCATCACTGTTGCACAACATTCACCACAATAAAATTTAGAATATTTTCATCACCCTAAAAAGAAATCATGACCGTTTGCAATCACTCCCCATTTCCCCTCAACTCTCCCAGCCCTGGAGTACCACTGTTTTCTGGCCTGTGGATTTGGCTATTCTGGACTTCTCCTATAAATGGAATCATACAGTCTGTGGTCTTTCTTCATTGGCTTCTCTCACACAGCAAATGTTTACAAAGGTTGTCTATGTCATAGCGTGTGTCTCGATTTCATTATTCTTTATTGCTGAATTTTTAAAATAATTTTTAAGTTTATTTCTTTATTTTGAGAGAGAGAGAGAGGGAGAGAGAGAGAGAGAGAGAGAGAGAGAATCCCAAGCAGGCTCCTCACTATCAGTGCTGAGTCCTATGCGGGGCTCAATCTCACAAACGGTGAAATTATGACCTGAGCCAAAATCAAGAGTTGGGTACTTAACCGATTGAGCCGCCCAGGTGCTCTGCTATATGTCTTTTTTATCACAGCCATCTATAAGTGTGAAATGGCATCTTTTTGTGATTTAGATTTTCGTTTCCCTGATGGCTAATGATGTTGAGAATCTTTTCATGTACTTATTGGCCATTTGTACATCTTCTGTGAGTAATGTCCATGGAGATTTGTTGCCTACTTTTAATTTTTTTTAATGATTATTTTTGAGAGAGAGAAAGAGAGAAAGACAGAGTGTGAGCATGGGAGGGACAGAAAGAGAGGATACACAGAATTGGAATCAGGCTCCAAGCTCCGAGCTGTCAGCACAGAGCCTGACATGGGGCTTGAACCCACAAACCATGAGATCATGACCTGACCGACTGAGCCACCCAGGTGCCCCCATTGCCTACTTTTAAATTAAAGTATTTATTGATTATTGAGCTGTAGGGGTTCTTATATTATACATAAATGCTATAAGAGAGATACAATTTGAAAATATTTTCTCCCATTCTATGAGTTGCTTTTTTACTTTTTTTGATGGTGTCTTTTGAAACACAAATGTTTTTAACTTTGATAGAGTCCAACATATGCATTTTTCTTTTATCACTTGTATGTATCTAAGAAAACATTGCCTGACTTGAGGCCTTCCAAGATTTATTCTCATATTTTCTTCTGAGACATTTATAATTTTAGCTTTTACGTTTAAGCCTGTGATCTATTTTGAATTAATTTTTGTGGATGCTGTGAGGAAAGGTTCTAACTTCACTGTTTTGCATGTGAATATCAGGGGCCCCTGTGTCATTTGTTGAAAAGCATACTCTTTCCCCCCAGTGAATTGTCTTTTCATCCTTGTTGAAAATGCGTTGACAGTGAGGGTTTTCTTCTGGATTCTCAGTTTATTACATTGGTCCGTTTGTCTATCTGTATGGTAGTTGCACACTGCATTACTATTGCTTTGTAGTAAGTTTGAAATCAAGACGTTGCGAGTCTTGAAATTTCCTTCTTCTTTTTCAAGGTTGTTATGCCTATTCTAGGTCCCTTCATTTTATATGAATTATAGGATTGGCTTATCAATTTTTGGAAAAATGGCATTGGAACTTTGACAGGGATGGGGTTGAATCTTTAGATCAGTTTAGGGAGCAGTGCCATCCATGTTAACAAAGAACATCCAATACGTGAAAACGGCATGTCTTTCCATTAATCTAGGTCTTCTTTAATTTCTTTCAACAATCTTTTGTAGTTTTCAGTGTACGAGTTGTACACTTCTGCTAAACTTAATTCTTAAGTATCTTCTCCTTTTTGATACGTGCAAATGCAATCATTTTCTTCATTTTCACATTGTACATTGCTAGGGTACAGAAATACGATATTTGTCTTGTGTCCTGCAGCCTTGCTGAACTCACTTATTAATGCGTTTGAATATTTTTGGTTGTTTATTTATTCCTTAAGATTCTAAGATATAAGAGCAAGTCACTGGTGAATAGAGATAGTTTTATTTCTTCCTTTGCAGTCTGGCTGCATTTTCTTGCCTAATTGCCCTAGCCAGACCCTCTCGTATAATGTTGGATAGAATCGGCAAAAGTGGATGTTGATTTTCTTATCCCCGAACTTAGGGGGAAAGCAGTCAGTCTTTCGCTGTTAAGTGTGATGCTAGCTGTGGGTTTCTTTGCAGATGGTTTTTATCAGGTTAAGCAAGTTCTGTTTGGTTTCTACTTCATGGAGCGTTTTTAATCATGAAGGGGTGTTGGGGTTTTTTAAATGCTTTTATTGGACTGGCTGAGAATCATCTCCCTTCCCTGTTTCTCCATCCCTTTCTCATAAATGCACAGGATTGCATGAAAGCACGTTAGATACAACATATTAAAAACTGTGAGGAATGTCCGTGGAGATTCTCCCATGGGATGGACAGGATGAAAGAGGGATGAAAGAATATTCAAGACCTCTTGATTCCCGTTATCCTTGTACACGGTTGCTCTTTACTGGGGGTGGCAAATAGAAATCAACTATTAATGGTTTTACAAGGATGGACGGTAACCATGATGCGTCTACTCCCTGACTTTCTCTTCCCATGACTCACTGTAGTCGGAAAATATTAACAGCAAAGGAGGGGCTTGTGCAGGAAGTTAAGCATATCAAGGCATATCAAGGGTGTGTGTGGCTGAAAGGAAACAATTATAAGCAAACCTTTATTGACACAGCCCTTTCTGTGTGAGTTTCTGCATTTTGAAAATCCTGTTTCTGGTTCATCTTCTCAGGCCTCTCGTGTCACTTTTTCTACTTCAGGAGTCTGGCTGGTGACCATCTTGCCCGCCTCCCTCACGTGCGTGAGCTATCTGTTCCACATATTGGCCTGTTACAGGTAAGAAGGCTCTG
This sequence comes from Paguma larvata, assembly GCA_030068075.1. Taxonomy (NCBI): domain Eukaryota; kingdom Metazoa; phylum Chordata; class Mammalia; order Carnivora; family Viverridae; genus Paguma; species Paguma larvata. The sequence goes on along the minus strand of CM057832.1, from coordinate 32,566,069 downwards.
GGAGCCACTTGAGTGTCTTCAGCCAGAACTTTCCTACAAATTCCTGAGCAGTGACAGCAGTGGCCAAATTGGAACCAGGAAGGTGTGCGTGGTCCAGGAACAGCTGCACTGATTGGCAGTAGAATAAAACCGCAAATGAAAACAACTATGGATTTGAGCTTCTACCCTAAGATTGATATTGTGCTTAGAATCTTTTGATTTTCACCGCAACCGTGAAAGGTACTTTCAGCTCTGTTTTTACAGCTGAGAAGGCCGAGACTCAACAAAATAACTCACCCAAGCCATTAGCAGCTGGCCACGTCCTCTGCCCTGAGAGGCCTCGTCGCTTCTGCTACACTCAGCATCCCTGTTGGGTGTCAGGCCTGCCCTGCTCTCCAGGACTAACCACATTGGGTTCCCAGCAGGTGCATCTGGCTCAAGAGGACATCAAAGGAGGTCGGGTCAAGGGCGCCAGGTGCATCAATCTCTAGAAGAGCAGAGCAGGAGGAGGGGCTGGCCTTCAGTGTGTAGTGAGAACTCCACTGCAGACAGCAGCATCTGCTTCTCTCCTCTCTGTCTCTCGGGTTCTTCCTAACCCCACCTCGGTCTCTAACTCATATGCAGTCACAGGAGGCCCAGGGCCAACTCCTACCCCTCCAAAGCATCCTGCCTTTACATCCTCCCCCTCTGGCTGCACAAAGTGGGGGTCTCTGGCAGACTGCATCCTGGCACAAAGAGGCCCCGGCTCTCCATCGCAGCCCTAATTTGCTCCCTCTCTCTGCTTTCTTCTCCCCAGACCCCATGGGTGGGCTGGACACCTCTGCTCTCCCCACCCTGCCTGATCCAGGGCTATGTCTGCTCCTCCCCTCAGTGACTGCAAGTGCCTAGGAGATGATTAGTGAGACGTTGGACCACAGCTCGTCGAGCCACCGTTTAGAGCTGGCCGCACTGACATGGATGGGGGGGCCCAGGGGAGAGACCGCTTCTGTGGTGGGGATGCTTCTCACCTGTCCGGGCTGGCCACTCCCTCCCACACCTGCCACAGAGGAGTGCCGATCCCTGCCCTGTCTGCTGTACAGGACCATGGGGCAAAGGAAATAGCGGATAAGAAAGCCCTTCGAGTGGACAGCCCTGGCACTATGCCAGTATTTTTATTTTTCTTAGAATTATTACAACCTATATACAGCCTCTTTTTAAAAAAGTTATAAAAAATATTTAGTGTAAAGTAAGTCTTTCTCCCATTCAAACTCCAGTTTGTTGCCCCAGAGCTAAACATTACTCATTTTCTGCATCCTTCCAGAAGTTTCCTATGCACCATGTAAATATATCTGTGTGTGTATTTCTGGTGGCAAACTCTACTCCAGTGCTGCCGAGCCGACACATGATAAAAATCACAGATGCAATTTTGAATTTTCTAATAAACATGAGCAAAAAGGAAAAGAGATGAAAATAGTTTAATAATATATTTTATTTAACCCAACATAGCCCCAAACCGTCATTTCATCGTGTAATAAATATACAATCTATTCATTAGATATTTACATTCTTTATTTCATACTAAGTCTTTCCCATTTAGTAATTATAATGTTACAAAACCTCCTGGAAAGTGCTAGAGATAGAATATTAGGGGAAAAGTGGGACCCAGACGTAAGTGGGGATTGTAAACATAACACTGCCAACCTGATCCTTGTGCCAAAGGCCAGGCCAAGGCCAGCACATGGGGAAAGTTTGCAGAAGTTTGCTGGGGGGCTGGGCTTCTGAGGGGCCATGGGCCCTTTCTCTGTTTCGTTGATGTTGCTATAAGGTGGGTCTATCATTAAAAACAAATTTTCCATTTTTGGAATTTTTTCCTATTTTGAAATATTATTATATAGGTAATACGTGTGCATCACAGAAAACGTAATAGAGCAAATCGAAGAAAATAAAAGGCACACACACAGTCTCACCTGTCACATTCAGTCACCATTAAGACTGGGGAACTACATAATATTTTTGCAAAATATATTAAGGTTTTTAAATCGTCAGGGAAATACATGTCAAGAGCACAGTGAGGTATGACTTCGCACCTGTTAGAATGGCTAGTACCCAAAAGGCAAGAAATAACAAGCGTTGGCGAGGATGCAGGAATGGAAGTTGGTGCAGCCGCTGTGGAAAACAGTATGGAGGTTCCTCAAAAAAGGAAAAGTAGAACTACATATGATCTAGCAATTTCATTTCTGGGTATTAGAAGAAAACAAAAACACTATTTCAAAAAGATGTTTGCACCCCATGTTTATTGCAACATTGTTTTCAATATTCAATATTCAAGATATGGAAACAGCCTTAGTGTCCATTGGTGGATGAATGGACAAAGAAGACGTCACACACACACACACACACACACACACACACACACACACTGGAATACAACTCAGCCAGAAAAACGAATGAAATCTTGCCGTTTGCAGCAACGTGGTTGGAACTTGAGGCATTATGCTTAGTGAAGTCAGACAGAGAAAGACAAATACTGTATGATCTCACTTTTATGTGGAATCTGAAACAAAACAAAACACAAACCCAAGCTCACAGATACAAAGAACAGATAGATGTGAGGTTGTCAGAGGCGGGGGTAGGTGGTGGATGTGGGTGAAGGGAGTCAAAAGTACAACTTCCAGTCACAAAAAAAAAGTCATGAGGGAAGTAGTGTACAGCATGATGACTAGAGTTAACCGCACTGTGTTGCATATTTGAAAGTCACTAAGAGTATCTTAAAAGTTATGTTTGCAAGAAAAAAAACTTGTAACTATGTGAGGTGATAGATGTTAACTAGGCTCCTGGGGTGACCATTTTTCAACGTGCACAAATATGGGATCGTTATGTCGTACACCTGAAACTAATGGAGGGTTATATGTCAGTTATATGTCAATTATATCTCAGTTTAAAATGTATTTTATTTTATTTTTTATAATTTAAGAGAGAGAGAGAGCGCGCGTGCAAATGCCCACAAGCTGGGGAGGTGCCGAAGGAGGGAAAGAATCTCGAACAGGCTCCACGCTCAGTGCAGAGCCCGACATAGGGCTTGATCCCAGAACCATGGGATCATGACCTGAGCCAAAATCAAGAGTCAGACGCTCAACCAACTGAGCCCCCCAGGTGCCCATAACATATTTGAAAAACATTTTTAAGGCTAATGAGAACTGTCCCACGAGCTGTGGTCAGTACAGAGAAGCTGAGCTGGCTCCCACCTCCCTCCGCAGGCTTTTCTGTTTGCATCTCTTGAGCTCTAAGTACATGAGGAGCTGCGGTTATCAGCTTTACTGATTCCCCACTGTTTCTCTAGAAAGCACATGAAGAGGCTGTGGGCAGGAAATAAGCACTTTCTCCCTTTGAAGTTCCATCGTCCTTCCTCGTCGGAGAGTGTGGTAAGTCTACAGAGGTCTGTCTGTGAGACTAAGTGGCCAAGTCCTGCTCTCCTGCCCCTTAGGCAGGGGCAGTATCCCCGGGGGTGGGGGGAGGGAAAAACAGCCCTGCACTGGGCATCCAGAGTCCTCAATTCCAGTACACTGTGCTGCTGGGTGATCCAGGGTAGCCAGTATCCCCGTCTGGCCCTCGGTTTCCTCATCTGTAAAATGAGGACAGTCATGGCACAAGCCCTGGTGTGTTTGTGGGCGAACCTCAAATGAGCAGGGATTCTGGACCCGTGTATGAGGGGTAGTCAGTGCTTTCTCCCCTCTGAGACCCTTTTTCCTTTTTAAATCTCAGGCGGCCATTGCAAGGTACTCTGGCTGGCAGATAGCCTATATTCTGTGGGGTAAGTGTCATCATGTGACCCATTCCCTGGGCACCTGTGGCATCCTGGCCGTGGGAGAGGGAAGAGAGGTGAGGCAGAAGGGGGTGGGGGTGGGAGTGGGTGAAGAGAGTCACCCACCTTCCTTCGGGAAGGAGGGAGAATCCCACACCCCCAAAGCCATCATTACCACCTGCTCGAAGCCCATGGGGAAAAAATGCTAAAGGTGGTGGTGCCTTAGAGGAGGAAGTGACTCTCCACACCCAGGGCGGGACACAAATGCTTTCTAGTGGAGTTGAGATTCGCACTGCAGGGCGAGCCACAGGTCAGCAGGAGGAAAGGGGAGGTCACGCCAGGCAGAAGAAACAGCGTAAGCAAAAATGCCAGGAGCTTTGGTGGAAGGAAGATAGAGGGGGTCTTCAGGGAGGGACATACATGACTGGGTCGTGAAGGGCCTTGAGTGACCGTAGGTTCCCTTGGTCCACAGGCTACCTCGTCATCCACGTGGTACAGAGCCTGTGTGGCCTGGTGATCATGTACAGCCTGGTGTTGCCTGTCGTCCACAACCAGGGCCTGGAGATGCTCCAAGGACTGGGCGTTGGGACGTGAGTGCGGGGTGGGCTCTCTGTCGTTGCCCAGGGCCTAGGCACTGCGGCGCCCTCGAAGCTGCTGCTCCAAGCGCCCCTTCCCTGTTGGGCTCGCACCAATTCCTGGACCCGCGCTCTCAGCTCTGCCCCAAGGATGGGCCAAAATAGCAACTCCTCACGACGGGAACCTTGCAGTCCATAAGACGCTTCCTTCTCACTGTTCAGTGGGGTGCTCACAGTTGTGTCTAGGGGGGATACGCGTATATCCATTTTATGGCCGCGAAGGTTAAAGTTCAGGGAGGTGGTGAGGGAGGCCGGACAGTACAGGGGCAGCAGAGAGGGAATCTGAGTTTAGGTTTTAGATCAGCTGTGTGACCTTGGGTAAATGGCTTCTCTGAGCCTCAGTTTACCCCATATGGAAGATAAGGGTGAAGGCTGACGTTACTGAGAATTCACTGGGCATCTTGTCTCTTAAGAACCCTTTAAAGGCTGGGTCTCGTATTAACGCCCATTTTTCAGACAAGGAAACAGAGGGCTAACAGTTTCGTCCATGGAGGGGAAGAGGCAGGGTTGGGAGCTAGCGGTCCGAAGCCAAGGCCCCATGTAACTGCCATCCCACACTGCCGCTCAGGGGATACAAACACAGGATGTGGCACTCCCTGGGGACCTCCCTGCTCTGAGCTCCTTGGTTCCATACTCCCCCAGAGCCATGTGGGAGGCTGGGCAGAGCCTGCCGTCCACCCGCAGGGCCTTCGTGAGCTCTTTAAAAACTTCCTGTTTTCTTTGCTTCCCATGCTGTTAAACACGCATCCCAGCTGCCACTCATGGACAAAGGGACAGAATTAAATCCTGGAGTTCTAGGCTGGAGCCAAAAGACCTGACTGGGTGACTTTGAGAAAGTACGCATAAAGCACAGAGCGTGTGCCATGACAGTCTCGCCCTGCGTTTCAGCCTCACCATATCCATCGTCCTGGGCCTCATGATCCTGCAAGTACGGATCGCCACCAGCTTCTTCCTGCAGCCAAAGATGAGCACGGCTGACAAGCAGAAGCCCTTGGCTCTCAACAACAGGTGAGGGCAAAGAAGGGAATGGGGCTTGGAGGCTTCGGCCTCCACAGTCTCTCCTTCCTTCCTCTTCACCCTTGGCAAGTTCCTGGGAGGACAGTGCCCTCTCTGAGAGAGTGAGGGGCCGTGGCTCGGGAGTGGGCTCTGGAACCAAACCGCCCGGGTCCGAATCCCAGCCCCGCCCCTTATGAGCTGGGTGACCTTATGTGACCTTACTAAACACCTACGAACCTCAGTTTCCTCATTTGACAAATAACTGCGCACACCTCACAGAGGTATTCTGAGAATGAGATGTGGTAAAATACGAACTGAGAACGGCAGTAGCCGGCCCATGGCGCTCCTTTGGAATTCACTCATTCGAAGCCGTTCACTCAGGGAGGAGACAACAGGGGCGCTGGGGACAAAGAGATTCCTATGTGACCTTCCTGCAGAGGCTCACGGTCCACAGGAGCCAGCAGACACAGACCCGTGGCCTCAGGGGACTCCAGACAGTGTGAAAGGCTCATAAGAGCAGCACGGGTAATGGAGAAAGAGAGGCGGGGCGGTTCATCCAGCTGCAGGTGGGGCGTCTGAGCTGAGGTCGGCAGGGTGGGGGGATTGCCGCGGGGAGAGCTGAGGAGAGGCCATGGCCAGCAGCCCTCCCTGCACGGACGAAGGCAGGAAGCCATGAAAGAGCAAGACGAGTTGAGAGAACCATGAGAATCCAATATGGTGGCCTTAGATGGCGAGGGACAGAGAGGGGGCACAAAGTGATGACCCCAGAAAGGCCCCTCTCAGAGATGGCGCAGAAATCCAGCATGCAGACTTTGGGCTTTATCCCATAGGCAACGGGAAACTACAAGATCAGGTGGTTGTTTGAGAAGTTTCCTTTGGAGGACTTGGAGCAGCTCCAGCTAGGGGCAGGTCACTGTTACAACAGACACTGGGAAAGCCACAACCTCTGCCGCAACCACGAAGGCAGCCGTAGCCACATGAGATTTCTCCTCGCACAGGAAACCTCAAAACCCAAGGCTCCCATGAAACAGCACAGTCTCCACGGACATTTGTCCTGCACTGGGCTCGGCGCCTTCTCTGCTGTATCTGGGTCAGTCCCCACACCAGTGCTGTGTGGTGGGGACGGTTGGCTCCCGCTTACAGCATGAGGTCACAGGGCTGGGAGATGGGAGAGGCAGGACTCGACCACAGGCACGGGGCCCCTGAGCCAGCCTGCCGGCCACCTCCTCCTGCTGAAAGGGTGCCGCCCGTCTGCCTGCTTCCGTTTGCAGGAAAGCCTTCCACAACTTCAACTACTTCCTGTTCTACTACAACGTGCTCCTGGGCCTGGGCGCCTGCCTGTCCCGGCTGCTCATCAGCTGCGTCCTGGGCTCGTGGCTGATTGCCCGCATCGACAGGACCATCATGCAGAACGGCTACGAGGGGGCAGACATGGGTGAGTGGCCGGTCCCTCGAGGCCGCGCATTGAGTCAGCGGTGGGGGGTGGGCCGGGGTGCTCTTGTACCTTTGCGGTGCCTGCAGCCCGGGTACCAGAGGCCTGGACTTCACACTCTTCGCCTCAGAGCTCAGCTTCTCGTGGAGCCTATAAAGCTGAGTAGAAAAAAAAAACATTCAGGGAGCTCCCGGGTGGCTCAGTAGGTTAAACATCGGACTCCTGACTTCAGCTCAGGTCATGATCTCACAGTTCACAGATCCCAGCCCCTCATCAGGCTCCATGCTGACAGCGTGGGGCCTGCTCGGGATTCTCTCTCTGCCCTTCTCCCCAGCTTGCACTCTCTCTCTCTCAAAATAAATAAATAAAATAAACTTAAAAAAAAAAAAAGAAATAGGAAAAGGAAAACACTTTCAGCCTAATAGTCAGAAGAGAATTCCGGCGAGTAAGTTGCTGCACATTTGACAGACCTTCAAGGTATCCTAGAGACCAGTAAGAAGTACTCGAAATTCCATCTGAACGGTTAGAAGGTAATTTATGGATGCGCAGCTCTGAAAATTTTGAGAAAGAACACATCTCAGAATGACTGGTGTGTCATTGGTTGGAAACTTACTTAGTTAAGAAAATGGTCCGTTGGGTTGAAATTCTCCAAAATCAAGCCATTTCTGTAGAGCAAAAGTAGCTTTTGTTTGATTTCTGACCTGTGTCCGTTCATCCACTCATCCATCCGCTGTAGGACTGACAGCCTCCCCGTGTCGGCCCCGGCGCTCCTCCCGCTTGGAGCCTCACGTTCTCCCTGAAAGGGATGGGTTAGAGTTCTAGCTTAAGAGCCCTTCCTGCTCTTTATACCTAGTTTTCTAGATTCTCAGTGAACACGTGGGCACCATTTAGGAACAAAGTGTCACTGCAGCTCCCTCATCGAGGGCACAGGCTCGGGCATCCTGGGACACAGGGCAGACTGCACCACCTGACCTGCCTTCTGGGTTTCAGGGTTCGGTGCCTGGATTGGCATGCTCTATGTGGATCATTATCATACCAACCCTGTGCTCGTCAGCTTTTGTAACATCCTGATCACAGCGCACAGGGAGCGGAGGCTGCAACAGGCCACCAAATACTGGTCCCTAAATCATTCAGCAGGTAAGGCTCCGTCGGAACCCACGCTGGGGTTGGACCATAGGCAGCAAGTACCCTACGGCTTCTCTTGGATCCCTGAGATGTTCCAGCTTCCACCTTCCCTGCCCCCCTTCCTTCATACTCCCTGCCCTGGGAAACCTTCGACCCAGGAGAGCAGGAGGCTTAGTTCCCAGCCAGCCTGGCCATGGGACCCCTGAGGTCTGGTGTCCTTGTCCTTCTAAGTGGGCTCCTCCCTTGTTCCCAGAAATGAGTTCTAGTTCCGCTGTCTGAGGCCTCTATTCCATTTGTTTGAGACCCCACCCATATCCCAGGCTTCAGGTCAGATGCTCTCCAAGATGGGGCTCAGTTGTGCTTACCACAAGCTCTTCCAGTCCCCGACGCCTGCCTCCTCAAAGCTCTATACTGTCTACTCCACCCCTCCCACCCCTATTACTCTGCTCTGCCTTCTGCTGGGAAGCCCACCAATCAGTCATGTCTTGTGGGCACCAGTCTGGATTAAATTCATCACCGTTCCCAACTATATCGGGCTATATCCAACAGATATCTGGCCCTAGGACACACTCACGTCCCTCCAGCCGCCCTCATGCCCCAGGGGTCCTGGCGCAGCTCCTTCTCCCAGACCTCACATGCACCAGTCAGCTTCTCCTGTAGCTTCTGAGAAGGACAGAGACAAGCTGCCCCATCCCCTAAGTCTGTCTGCTCTGATTCTCTCCTAGGTCCCCGAGTCTCGGCCAGGTCCAGGACACGGTGGCTTCTCCTGAAGACCCTGGTCAACAACCCCAGACTAGTCATGCTCAGAAAATCAAGACCAGATCATGGCTCCCGAGAGTTTGCCCAGATTCTGTGGATGGGCTCAGAGAGCTGACGGTGACCTCCCACCTTGCTACAAGGCTGTTCCAGGATGACTCCCCCTGAGAGAAGGCCCAGGCTACCCAGAAGCTGTCCCCTGCATTATGACTGGATGCACAGTCACTGTCCACTGCGCATAGCACTGGACACTCATGGACGGCACCTGGGCTCAACCGTGAAGTCTCAGGCCTAGTAATGTGCTCCCTTGGTAAAAAGATCAAGAACTAAAGACAATTTCTGTTGAACAATCTTTTTGCAATGATGATTTCCACCGTATGGTTAGGAGGCAGCCTTGGGAAGTTCCATGTGGACAAACACTTAGTTCGACGCCAAGGGCAGAACTTGGTGTCACTGATGACTGTGGTAAAATGGCTACAGTAGGAGAGTTTAACTATTGGACACAGTTCTTCTCTGGAAGAAAATACGGCCTTAATCCAACAGGATCCTCACTTCTTCCCCCGTTTCCAGGCCTCCTGGTGGTGGGAGAGACCTCAGCCTCTAACCTGGTAGGAGGAGCAGGCACACCTTGGACTCTCCCTGCCGGGCCACTGGGCTGAGGAACAGATCAGAACTGACCTGGGCCTTAGGCACCAAGAAGATACACAGATCTGACAAGGAGGGGATCCCCTGAGAAAGCTGCCTGTCTGTGGAGGCAGGGAGGGGCGCGCAGGCATTCTAGTAGGAGGACAACAGAGCAAAGGTGTGGGAGCAGGAAAGCCCCAGGTGTGCTGGAGGAGGGGAGGCCCCTGATGCTTGCAGTGCAGGGCATCGGGGCCGGGTTAGACCCCCCAGGGAGGCCCGGATGCCAGGCCGGGGGGGCCTGGACATTTCTCTGTGTGCAGAGGCCCCAGTCCTTTCCCCGAGTTTTCACGCCCACGCGTAAGGTCTCTGATGGCTCAGGACTTGAACAAAGTGGCCACAGTCATGAAGCTGATGCAAGTGTCAGGAGGACCTACAACAGGGTGAGGGAAGTCCCTGTCTACCTCCGGAGTCCTAGGGCCATTGAAGGTCAGTAATCACATTAAGCATCTATTGTAAACCGAGTCCTGTTGCTCGACCTGTCTGCCAGACTCATCCCTGTTAATCTAACCTTTGCAACTAGACTTTGTCACTCTGCTTTCAGAAACCGAGAAAACTGTGACTGGCGTATTGGGATCCCCACACCACCACTTCTAGCTGTGTGACACCAGCTAAACTCCTTAGTCCTTCTGTGCTGCTTTTCCCTTAAGAACAAAAAGGGTAGTGCTTGGGTGGGTCAGTTAGTTGAGCGTCCAACCTGATTTCGTTTCAGGTCATGGTCCCAAGGTCATGGGATGGAGCCCCATGTCAGGCTCCATACTGAGCATGGAGCCTGCTTGGGATTCTCTCTCCCTCTCCCTTTGCCCCTCTCCCCTGCTTGCTCTCTCTCTCTCTCAAAAAAAAAAAAAGGCAATACCTACAACACCCAAAATTATTTTAAGGGTCAAATGAGTTAATACATACAAACACTCCTAAGCTAGTGCCTGATACATCCTAAACCGAATAAATACCAGTTATCGTTATTTTCAGTGTTTCACTTTGTGGTTATGTGACTAATGTCTGTTCGCCTCCCTGTGCTCTCAGCCACATGAAGAAAGGAGCCTGCGATGGACTCCCCTGAGGTAGTTGCCTTGCAAATTACTGCTGAGTTTCCCTAGGATCTACACTCACCAGCCCTATTTGCTTCTAGACCTACTAGGAGTCTTGGCCTCAGAAGGCATTTCGGCCAGCCAGGGAGAGCGTGGGGATCTTCCATGGCCAAGTGTATGGACCCTGAGCATGGAAAGTCCGAAGTCATCCATGCTCCATCAGGTCCCCACCAGGGAGCGGTGGCCACGTTGTGCCTGACAGGCTGGGGCCTCTAGGGGATCTCTGTCTTGAAAAGAATTGTATAAACAGGTGAGGGAATGTTGGAAATCCTACTTTGTAGCTACCATAAATGTTGATGGAATGACGCCCGGCTGTAGCCTTGAAAGGTGCCTTGCAAATCTTGCCCCTGGACATGAGGCAAGCAGGAAGAGTGTGGAGGTCATGGACGAGGATCCCAGGAGGATTCTAATGTGGGCAAAGAGGAAACACGGGGCCCCTAGAGGGGGGCTGAGGCTGAAAAGGCCCAGGACTTCGTCCCCTGGTGACTTCTCTTTCTCTGGTCTCGTTCTTTCCACGTGCAATGGTTGATTTCTTCACATTATCCGCTACTTAGTGCAGACATAACTCCAGAGATGGAACTAGAAAACGACAAGTTCCTAATATGTGGCCAAAAGAAATGTCAACAAGAGAAGCAGAGAATGTTTCCTCTTCTTTCAAAGCTGTAGGAAGGCAGCCACTGTCCTGGGGCAGCAAGGGGCCCGGCAAGTCTCATTTCTAGACACCCAGACTTCCGTGCTGGTCGCTCTGCCTGCGGAAGTACCTTCAACCTCTGGACCCCTAGGAGTTCTGAGGGGCCGTCTCTGCTCCTGGCCCAGGTTAGTGATACCGAAATGACATGTCCTCTGCTGGAAGGGGGACTTGGGGGCCTCCTTCAGTAGTGAGGGACAGGGCCTGGCCCATCTCCCTCCTCCCGCATGCAATCAGCTGGTGATCCCGCAGAATGTCTTAGTTCATGGAGGAATGCGGAAGTCAAGACTCATGTAAATTAGCATGGGAAGTGAAAGACCCAAACCTTCATCCTCAGGCTGTAAAAAAAAGAGGACTTTAAGATAACAATATTCAAATCCAGCACTGACTATTTGCAACAAATAGATGCACCTGTCCATATCGGGTAACTAGGCCTTGGGGAAGAGCAAAGAGGGGGATGAAGCAGGGTCACCTCCTCTTATTCTGGCCCTCAGGGGAGCCCCACAAAGGGCTCACAGTGTTCTTCAGCACCTCAGGTGGGATAGCTGACCTAGTGCACTTGGAGGGTGCCAGGTGCCGAGAAAGAGGTCTCACTTGAGCTGGCCTCTGGGGTGTGATCTGCTGGTACTGGGCTCTTTTGGGGGCTTGGTGGTGGCTGGAAGGGAGGAGTCACCTTGGGGGACATCCCCCAGGGTCATGGCCCGCCCTGCCTACCCTGCCGTCACTGCACTGTGCTCTAAGCCCTGTGCTGAGTGCTGCTTAGTCAGTCCACAGTACCCCATTTGTCCCTGCCATGGGAGTGATCAGTCAGCATCACCCATTTCATAGATGAGGAAACGAAGTCTCAGAAACCGAAGGTGAATTGTCCCAGGCACAGGGCTGGCCGATAGTGGAGCTGGAATTCACTCCCCAAGACCACGCTTAGTCTGAAACTTTACCTAAGCCCAGGATTCAGCTACTGCTGAGCCTGATGCTCACCCATCCCTGAGCTTACAGATGGCTGGTTCTTTTTGGCCTTGAATCTTCTGCTGGCCAAATAGGACAGGAGCTCCCCCAACAGGACAAGTTGTAGCTACAGAACAGAGTGGTACCTGTGAGCCTACCAGGAGCCTTCCAGCGCCTGCCCAGCAGCTGCAGTCCAGGAGTCCCAGCGGACCCCATGCAACAATGTCTGGGGGCAGCCAGCAGTCACGGCCGAAGGCTCCCTGGAGCCAGCCACCAAAGAGAGACCAAGGAGAGTCTGTACCTGCTCTTGCTCACTCCTGCCTGGTCTCACCTCACACTGCCCCTCAGGCTCAAGGCTGTAATGATTTGCAGCCAGGAGGAGCAGCTGCATTACTCTGCATTCCCTGGGGCCAAAGGGAAAGACAGATGCAGACAGGGCCTGGGCAGGGGGGTCTTCGGGGCAATGTGCAGTGGAGGAGAGAGGCAGGAGGCTGGTTCCCGAGTCTTTGTACACAGGGAAACCCTCCAATTCCATCAGATCCTACCTATTCTCTGAGATGGGCTCAGGTAGCTCTCCCAAAGTTGGACTTGCCCCACCCACCAATTTGACGGATCTCCCACTTTCCTGTTAATCAAAATTTCCCTCCTGCAGGGGGAGGAGCTCTGATGCCCCTCCCCTCACCCCTCAGCCCCTCCCCTCATCCTCTGCAGTGAGTGCCACAGCTGCTCACCTCATACCTTTTATGGAAGTTGATCTGATTCTTAGAGAGGCAGACTGCCAGGGGCCATCAGAAAGAGCCCCCAAGCCCACAACTAGCCTCCCTTCCCCGCCGGGTCTCACGTTGCGCTACCGCAGAGGCCCTCCAGAGGGCAGGGCATGCGCAGAAACACAGGACTGGGACGCGGGCCAGGCTCTGGGCTCCGGAGAAGGGAGCACAAGAGAACTGAAGCTCCGGGACCCTCTAGCCCAACCCACTCTGACGATAGACAGGGAGACTGAGGCCTCAGGCAGGAAGTGACTGCACTGATGCGTTGCCTCACTTGGAGGAATCCGACACCTCTCTCCCTTCTGTGGGCGCCTCCTGAAGGAGAGGCCGAGTCCCACTCCGATGAAATTTCCCGCAGCTTTGCAGTCGGGCAGCTCTGCTGCCCCCCCCCCCCCGCCCCCAGCCTGGGTGACCGGGACACGCAGTCTGCGGCGCCTCCGCTTAGTCATCTCTAAGAGGAGCTGGACGCTCCAGCGCGGGAGTGGTTTGTCGGCGCTGTGACCTCAGGACTCAGCAGGGGGCTCTCTCCTCTCCAATCCCGGGATCCTGGCGGTGCTGCCTGACCCCAGGTTCTCTCACCTCCACGTAATCCTGCATCGCGGTGTCCAGCATCCCCAGGTCAGTGAGAAACGTCCCACGGAAGGGGAACACACCCTGTGCCATCGTGGCGGGAGTGGGGATGAGCTCTGGCTCTCAGGTGCCCCAGGGACCCTGCTCTGAAAACTCCTCACCAGCAAGCGTCCACCCCAGGGTTCCCACGTGGAGCACCCTCAGTTCCCCTCCCCTCACCCTCCAAGAACACCAGACTCCTACTAATTGCCTCCTGGGGCCTGCTTTTGTTAATCCCAGGGTTTGTGGACCTGGGCCCTGGTCACTGCTAATGGGGGATTTCTGGCAGGTGGAGGCAGAGCTGGAGGGGGAAGGCCCCTCCTCCCGGTGTGGAGAACTCTGTTTGGGAGGGAAGAGCCCCCTCTCCTCTGACCTTGGAGCCCCTTCCCCACAGCTGTACTCCCCTTCTGCTGCTGTCTCTTCTGGGCTCTCTGGGGGATCACTCCAGAGTGGCAGACTTGGAGATGCCTCCTGCCAGGGTCAAGGACAAGGTCAGTGAGGCCACTGTCCCCTCACTGCATTTCTTCCAAGATCCCCTAACCTCACACCCTGGACAACTGACCTAAGTCAGTGACTACCGGTGCTGCTCTGTCCTCTAGTGTGCTCTGATTCTAGAACAATCCTAGCTCCAAGAGTCGCCCGATATGCGGCCTCGGGCCTGTGGCCTGGCCTCGCTGAGCCTGTTTCCTCACCTGCAAAGTGTGAGAACACCTGTCTCACAGGGTCTCCGGAGGACTCAAGATCATATTACTGTTACCATTATTCTCTCACACCTCCAACACTTCCTCTCCTCCCTCCAACCCTATCACCACCCCACGAGGCCTGCGCCACAGGACCATCACCCTCCATTTTCCAGATGAGGAGACCGAGGCCCGAAGAGGGGCAGTGATTTTCTCAGAGGCCTACAGGGGAGAGGCAGCTCCCATCTCCGGCCGGAGGCCCTGCCCTAGAGCTGCCTTTACCCCAACCCAGCCCCACCACTGACCAAGTCCTGTCCTCTGGACTCTTAATGTGTGTCTTAAGCCCAGCCAAGCCATGGATAAAGAGGGACAGGGGTCTTAGGAGCTTGGCTGAGTGGCCCCTGCCTGCCCCAGCCCACTGGAGTCTCTACCGCCCAGGCTGGGCCCAAGGCCAGGCCAAAGGCTTCACTTCCCAAGGTGCCCCTCAGGACATCCCTCTCCACAGCAGTCTTTCCTCATCCACTCAGAAGGGGACTGCTGAGGTACCATCTCTGACCGATAGAGTGGGGGCAGGCAGGGCACAGGGTGGTAACACCTTGCTTGCTCTTTTTGAAGCTTCTGACTTCCATTCGGGAAGGATCCTCTAAGAATCCGTTAGTTCCCCCAAACTCTTATAAGGTATCTGGGACATATGTCATGGCCAACTAGACACCCAGAGGAGTCTCCTGACAGTGACTGATTAGCAGTGATGCTTGAGGGGCCAAGTAGGAAGTCACAGAATGCGCACATATCTGTCCCTGGCCCAGCCACTTGCACCCAAGGCTAGCCGTTTGTCCATCTGGTCCATGGGATTCTCCTGCAGTTCCCACCCTGGTGCCGGCAGGGTGTCCTCCTCTTGGAGATGGAGTGAGTAGCAGGGGGCCTGGCTTCCTGCAGACAGGCTGGGCTTATTTAGGGAAGAAAGAAACCCCCACTGATCCCCAAGAGCCTGGAGGAAGAAGCTAAGTGTCAGCAGGATGGACCTGCATGGAAGCCAGACACCTGCGAATTCTGCCAGCTCAGCACCCCCTCGTGGACCAGCCCAGCGGCCACCTCTGTAGCCTATGACCAGGGCCATCTGCCCCACAAAGTGTTCCTCACCTGCGCATAGACCAAACAGGTCCTTCTTTCTGCTAGTTGTAGACAAGACTGGAATTTTTCAAAGATTTTAAGTGAGAAATAAAACCATACCCTGTCCAGTCCCCCTCCTCCCACTCACCCCTTCCTTCTTTCCAGACCTCCAGCCTCCACTCTACCTTGATAAGGAGCCTCCCTGCTCAGGGGGTTGTCTTTGCTATAAAGCTTTTGAAATTTTCAGGAGCTCTTCCTGAGGGGAGGAGAAAGAAAAGAAGGAAGGAAAATTTGGGGGAATGATGGGAAGGATGTGAGTACAAATGTGGGTTCTGTAGAACCCAGAAGATCACAACTGTCTGGATGGGAGTTTCCACTGGGCTTCTCTGAGCTCAAAGGGCTCGGTGGGCCCTGGGAGGGGAGCCTTCATGTTGGTCACCTGGGGTCTCCATGCTCAGTTCTGCCAAGCAGCATTATTTTGACCAGTTTTGGGTTCCACTTGGACACAGAATTTGTTGCTACAAAGTAAACACTCAAAAATCTCCAATTTGGCTCAACCCAATCTCTCTGACATTGAAGAGACCTGAAGCAGAACTGGTGGCCTAAGGTTCTTGGGAGGTTTAGAGGCTCCTCCCCCAGCTCGATCCCTGTCTCTAAGGTTTGCTGCCTTCCGAAAGGTCCCAGCTGAAAGAGGGGGCAATGCCGGCCCTCTGGGAGATGCTTCACCCACCCTGCTCCTATGGAGAGAGGACTACCCACCTGGAAACTTCTCCTCACGTCTTCTTCAGACGGCATCTTCACGTCACGCGGTGAGGTGAAGTTCCTGAGGAAAGGGAAGAGACTGAGCTGAGAAGCGAGAACCTCTGCCTTCTCTAGCCACCCCGCCCCCCTGCACACCGTGCTCACTGGACCCATGGCTCCGCTCAGGTGAGTCCTTTGCACACCTGCCGCCTCTGAGCACCCCGAGTCCTCTGGGGCCCTGTGGGTGCTCCCAGTGCCATCAGGTCGTCCACAGGGTGTTGGACCTGGTGGGCCTGAAGAGCCTGGAGAGGAAAGAATTCTTTTTCAATTTTCCTCCCTTTGGCTTGAGAATGTGTTGTCAAACTTTTCACAACTTTGTCACATGATGATGGAGCCTGAGCACATTTTCATATATTGAAGGCTATTTATGTTTCTTTTTCTATAAACTGTGGCTGCATGTCTTTTGCCAAATTTTCCACAGCGTGTCTGTTCTTTTTCTTATCAATTTCTAGGAACTCTTTATGTATTAGGGATGTGAGCCCTTCTGTAATATGAATTGCAGATAGTTATTCCCAGTTTATCATTTCTTGCTTTTCTGTTAGGGTTTTTTCCGGCTGGTTTGGTGGTGGTTTTGTTTCTGGTGTGTTTGTTTGCTTGTTTTTCTGTGTCTTGTTACGATGTCACTTCTCCCCGAACTGATCCATAGATTCATACAATCACAATAAAGTGTGTCAGCAGATATCTGGTGGACATTAACTATACGATTTCCGAATTTCCATAGAAATAAAAGTGGCCAAGAATAGTCAAGACGATCTTAAAGAAGAACAAACTTGGAGGGCTTACACTACCAGATGGTAAGCTTTAGTATAAAGCAATGGTAATCAGGGCAGCATGCTATCACAGTGCGAGGATAGACAGAGTCCAACTGAGACCCATACATATGAACACTTTGTATATGACAAAAGAGGCATGCAGAACAATGAACGGAAGTTAGTCTTCTCAGTAAATGGCCCAGGGTCACTGGTTATCCATATGGGAACAAAATTAATCTTGACTCCTACTCCCCATCATAAACAAAATCAATTCCAGGTGGGTTTTAAATCTAAATGTGTAGGGTTTCTTTTTTAAAAATTTTTTTAATGTTTTCATTAGTGTTTGAGAGAGAGAGAGAGACCGAGTGTGAGCAGGGAGGGGCAGAGAGAGAAAGAGACACAGAATCTGAAGCAGGCTCCAGGCTCTGAGCTGTCAGCAGAGAGCCAGATATGGGGCCCAAACTCATGAACCACAAGATCATGACCTGAGCCAAAGTCAGACGCTTAACCGACTAAGGCACCCCTAAATGTGTAAGTTTAAAACTTACGCATATAGGAGACTATAGGAGAATATTTTCATGATCTTGGGGCAGGCACAGGTTTCTTAGGACATTAATTATGCTAAGTATAAAGGCAAAAATTAATAAATTGGACTTTAGTAATATTAAGAACGTCTTTTTTGTCAAAAGAGACCTTCCAGAGACTAAGAAGGCAAGAACAGAATGGGAATAAACACTTGTCATATATTTATCTGGGAAAAAGCATCAGACAGGATATGTAGCTAACTCACATCAATTAACAAGAGAAGGAGACAATCCACAGAAAAAAATGGACAAGAGATTTGACCAGATATTTCACAGAAAGTTAACCAAATGGCCAAAAAGTATATAAAAGGTTATACAACCTCATGACTCATCAGGAAAATGCAAATTAAAACCCCCATAATGAAACACCATCACACATACACCAGAATGGCTAAAATAAAAAATGTTAACAATGCCAAATGTTTTTTTTTTTAATGTTTATTTATTTCTGAGAGAGGAGAGAGAGTGGGGGGACAGGCAGAGAGAGAAGGAGACACAGAATCCGAAACAGGATCCAGGCTCTGAGCTGTCAGGACAGAGCCCGACGTGGGGCTTGAACCCATGAACCGTGAGATCATGACCTGGGCTGAAGTCGGATGCGTAACTGACTGAGCCACCCAGGTGCCCCTAACAGTGCCAGACGTAGATGAGGATGTGAACGACTGGAATTCTCATACATTGTCATGGTGTAAATGCATACAACCACTTTCAAAAACTCTTTGGTAGTATCTGCTAAAGATGGACTTACACAGGGGCGCTTGGTGGCTCAGCTGGTTAAGGGCCTGGCTTCGGCTCAGGTCATCATCTCACAGTTCGTGTGCTCAAGCCCCGCATTGGGCTGTGATGCTGGGGCAGGGTCCTCTTGGGATTCTCACTCTCTCCTCTCTCTCTGACTTTCACCCACTTGCACTTTCTCTCCCTCTCTCTCTCTCTCTCTCAAAATAAATAAATAAACTTAATAAAAAAAGATGGACTTATGCATACTCACATATATGACCCCAAATTCCACTCTTTGGTGGAATACCCAGTAGAAATGCCGACATACGTCCACCATGCAAAAGAACGGTCAGAGCAGCATTATTTGGTAATTTTCTAAACTGGAAGCAACCCAAACGTGCATCAATAATAGAAAGGATAAACAAAGTGGGACATTTTAAAATAATGGGATGCTATATAGAAATAAAAACGAGGGGTGCCTGGGTGGCTCAGTCGGTTAAGCGTCCAACTTCAACTCAGGTCATGATCCCGCAGTCCTTGAGTTCAAGCCCCACATCGGGCTCTGTGCTGACAGCTCAGAGCCTGGAACCTGCTTCGGATTCTGTGTCTCCCTCTCTCTCTGCCCCTCCCCCCACTCGTACTCTGTCTCTCTCTCAAAAATAAATAAACATAAATCAAAAAAAAACAAAGAAATAAAAACGAACTCACAGCCACATTCAAAAATGTTTGGAACTTCACAAACATAATGAAAGAAGTCTGACAAAAAGGAGTACATTCTGTGTGATTCCATTTAGATAAAGTTCAAAAACAAGCAAAACTAATTCAGAAGTTAGACTATTTGTTATCCTTGGGGAGAAGAGGGCAGTGACTTGGGATGAGTACATGAGGGAGGCTCCTGGAGAGTTGGTTATGTTCTACTTCTTGGGGCTACTGGTTACCAGGTGTGTTCCCTTTGGATAATTTATTAAGCTGTATATACTTAACAATTTCTGTACTTTACGGTACGTATGCTATGCTTCAACACACAAATCCAATCAGTTTGATCCAGA
Source organism: Paguma larvata (assembly GCA_030068075.1). Classification (NCBI taxonomy): domain Eukaryota; kingdom Metazoa; phylum Chordata; class Mammalia; order Carnivora; family Viverridae; genus Paguma; species Paguma larvata. The sequence goes on along the minus strand of CM057832.1, from coordinate 32,546,894 downwards.
TTTATTTTTTTCTGTTTAGTAGCAAGGCCAGATGGCATAGCGTTTGGTTGAAGATTTTGGAATTACATGATCACGATTCATATCTTGGATCTAATCGCTTCCTATCTTGGAGATCTTGGCTTCAAGAGACTCTCTGAGCTTCCGTTCCTTTATGTGTAAAATAGACTATTATGCTACCCTGAGCATAGTTATTGAGGGGATAAATCCTCTCACTAAATAATAGCTTTCGTTGGTCCTTATTGGTCTTCATTCTATGGACTTTGGAGAAGATGGACTATGACCAGTGGAAGAGGAAGGAAAAGGACGAGACTCCAGTCAAGAGACATGTTCACGATGAAGACTGAGGGGGAAGGTATGATGGTGAGGTGCAGAAAGAGAGCCTAAAGGCTTGGCTCCACTAAGGACCATTCCCCGTCTCTCGCCTCCTGCCCACCTCTAACGTGAGAGAGGGACTAACCAGATGATCTTTAGCTGGTTAGTCTTCCAGCTATCACACTGCAGAGTTGGGAGGGCGATGCAAATGCCACCCAAAAGCCAAACACAAATTCCCATGTTTGGCCCCAACCCAAACACAGACTTGGGAGTTAAGGGAGGCAAATTCTCAGTGGTGAGACCAGGGCTTATTTTTATGTTCATGGAATTTTTTTTCTATTGTATACAATAAGTGTGTTGCTTACTCAGAACAAAACACTATACGTGATATATCCATGCCCACATGTTTATATCCAAATATCTAAAAAAAAAAAAAAAAAAAAAAGGAACCACCAGATTATAGATGTGCCAGAAACTAGAATCCAGAAAACATCTGGACAGAGAAAACACTGTTTCTGATGTACAAGGGTCAAGCCAGCATGACATGAACAGAGGTACAGATGACTGCAAATAATTCCTGTGCATTTCCTTTTTCTTTTTTTACAGCTTCCCTCGGTTACCTACACCTTTCCCTTTTTCCAGTTAAAATTAGTCCAGTCTTTCTTTTACAATATTTCACTTTGGTAATAAAACCCACGACCAAAGAAGGGGAATAAAAGTGTTTTCTACTCACTGTTAATTAGTTTCTGAAGCTAGTCTGGATGGAATGACCACTCGTTCTAGGAAGTTATCATAGGGAGTATTTACTAGCAATTGGAACAGAGGTCCCTGCCGAGAAGAGGGATTTTTCTGGGGGAGTTGAGTACCCTGCAAAACATAGGAAACCTCAAGCCAGGTTCACTGTCAACCACAAGTATTTTCAGGTCTGGCCACGCGGGACTCTGGCTAGGTGTGTGGGAAAGAGACAAACTCTAGGAGTCTATACCAGGACATTCCAGGTATTTATGCGTTTACTCAGGGAGCATTCACTGTGTCTGAATCACATTCAAGATACTGTGCTAAAGGCAATCAAAACTGAGTCGAAATTAGTGAGGCGTACCTGCGCTTCAGGAAATACTCTGGATGCTCTGAACTCCTGTATTTGACTGCAACCAACACCCAGAGAGAGGAGAGGTTACAGGGGGTAGGGAAAGTGAGTGGATAGGATAATTGTCACTGATATGGAGGGGTGGCTGGGTCTGGGATTGTGGACAGAGAAGGATCCCAGCGGAAGACCAGGATGAAGAAGGGCAGGCGGGCAGGGGCATATGCAGGAAGAGTGGAGAGTTTGCGGAAGCAGGGAGAGTCAAGGTGGGAACCAGCTGGGGTGGGGGGGGCGGTGTCTGTGGTCATCTAAGACTGAGTTGGATTTGGCAGGGGCTGCAGAGTTGATAAGGGACTTGTGAGCAGGAGAGAGGGTGGGTCAGAGCTATACTTTAGGAGGGGTATATGGCAGTGGTGGGAGGATGAGTGGAACTCACGAGTCCTGGAAATTAGTCTTTTCATTGTAATTCCATACAAGCCTGACACCCTTCAGTCTCGTAATCTGAGAAAGAGGTGGCCTTTTTTAGAGACGCTTTCTGCATCTTACAGCCGAGCACTGTGCTGATAGTCGCCAGCAGAGGTGTCTTTTAATCAAGTAAAGAAGACAGGGTGAATTTTCTTCACTACCATGGCTCAGTTACACCTCCTGTCTCCTGCAGTTTTCAGAACATTTAGTGTGCTGCTCTGGACGCTCCTGGCAGCCCCGGGGCTCCCCCTTGCTCTGAAGAGAAATAGGCTTGAGGGGAAATGGCTCCAACTGGTTGCACCACTCCCAGTGGGAGCTCCCATGGCTACGGGCAATCCCCTCCCAACTCGGAAAGGAAGTGAGGGCGGGACCAGGGGGACTCCCGCCCTTCTGCGTTGCCTTGGAGACCGAGTGCGTCCAGCTGCAGTTGAGGCCGGACTGGCCCAGGCTAGTGGTGCCTTCTGCAGGTGGGGCGCCAGGCCCCTGAGCTCAGAGGGCCTCCCTCCATTGGCCGGGTTTAGTTAGAGGGCATGGCCGGGGACTGCGCCGTGCTCCTCGGTACGCTGGCGGGCTGGTGGAGTGAGAGGAGGCTCCTGGGTCTTCTCAGCATACAGTAGGTGCCTAACTAGCATGACTAGGGTCAGGCTGCTCCTTCCTTCCACTTCTACCTCTCTTTATTCACTCTTGGCGAGGAGTGGGGAAAGGGGGAAATCAGGGTTTCTTCAACCTTGTTCAGCTCCAGTTTTGGGGGAGGGGCGGTCAAGGCCAGGTTGAAATCCAAGATGACACCTTGAGCACTTTTCCCAGGAGAGCTTGGGAGAGTGAAGCACAAAACAATAACAATTTATTCTTATTCCCCGCCAAAGGCCTCTGGATTTGCACACTGCGTGGCTGGAAGAGCCAGCCTTCTCCAGAAGTTCGGTTCTTGTCTGAGGTTTGTTTCCTTTTTGCTTCTTTGCAACTCCCTTCTTTTTGCTTAAAATGAAAACCCTGAGGCCTGAGAGGCACCCCTTGCTTTCTCTCTGAGCGGTGGGGTGCGTCCTGCCCCAGGCTGGTTGCCTGGGGGTGGGGGGGCAGGTCCTAGGCGGAGAACTTGTCCTGGAGGTTGGGGCTTCGGTTTCCAAACCTCAGACATGATTCTGGGACAATGAATTGCCAACAGGGGCACCCCATTCAGCCGGCGGCCAAGATGTCCTCAGTGGGAAGGTGACCCAGGTTCCCAGTGGGCAAGTCTACCAGCAGATCTTCGAGGCTGAGGTAGGTGTGTCCCTCTGTGCCCCTTGCCCTCTGCTCCCCAAACTTCCCTCCCTCTGAAGGCTTCTTTGCCTGGGAACCCAATGAAATAAGGGCTTTGAATTTGTTTTGAGTGGTTTTTTTTTTTTAATGTTTATTTACTTTTGACAGAGAGACAGAGTTTGAGCAGGGGAGGGGCGGAGAAAGAGGGAGACACAGAATCCGAAGCAGGCTCCAGGCCCTGAGCTGTCAGCACAGAGCTTGGCGAAGGGCTCGAACTCAACAACTGTGAGATCATGACCTGAGCCGAAGTCAGAGCTTAGCCGACTGAGCCACCCAGAGGCCCCGAATTTGTTTTGAGTTTAAAAATAATTCTTACTGGTTCTTAAAATGTAGGAATACAAAATTAGAATGCCTATTCTTGAAAATTAAAAAAATTACTTTAACATTTTAGTTAAATTAAAAGTTAAATTATTCAGAAATAGCCAAAATTAACCAGTGGGTGCCTTGGGACCTTTTCCTATGCACAAAAGCATTTCTAATTTTCCTATTTAAAACCTGGGTTTGATTCTATACCAGTTTTTTGAAACCTGCTTCTTCCCTGTTAACAGTATCAAACAGACCTTTTCTTTTTTAAAAAATATTTTTTTTAACATTTATTTATTTTTGAGAAACAAAGCATGAGCAGGGGAGGGGGAGAGAGAGAAGGAGACACAGAATCTGAAGCAGGCTCCAGGCTCTGAGCTCTTTGTTAGATTAGTGCCCGATGTGGGGCTTGAGCTCAGGAATTGTGAGCCATCACCTGAGCTGAAGTTGGATGCTTAACCAACTGAGCCGCCCAGGGGTCCCTTGCACAAACATTTTCCACGTCAAGGGGTATTCATGGAACTGCAAGATGTTTAGAGGCTGCCCAGTTGTTAATCCAGGACTTCCCATAATGTATTAAAATAACACTCTCCCGACAACCATATAGGTTGCTGGAATTGCCTTGTCTATAAAAAACTTGTCTATAAAAAACTGCGTAGACAAGAACAGTGTCTTAAAAGAAACACACGAACTTGAACCCTTTCTTTGGCGTTCTGTACTGCTTATTTCATTCCTACTTTGAGGCTTAAATAATGCTCTATGTAGGAGGCTTGGAAATTATAAAAGTGTAAGGAGGCCAAAGAAACAAATTACTCACATGATCCTGCTGCCTGGAGGCAACACACCATTCTTAACATTCGGCACCCTTTCTCCTGGTCATTTTTCTATGAGTTAAAAATTTGGGGATCAGACTATATAGTTTGGGTTATAATTTTTAATTTGTACTTTTAATTAATATGTTTTATGGTATATCATATCATAAGTGTTTCCCTGTGTCATAAATAGTCCTTTGTAAGTCTCATTCTTCATAAATGCCTAGCATTCCGCTGAAGGGACCTAAGAAGTTTACCTGACCAGTCTCCTGCTATTGGACTGTCCCGTTTTTCTAATTCCTTGTGATTATAAAAGATGCCGGGAGGGGCGCCTGGGTGGCTCAGTCGGTTGGGCGGTGGACTTCAGCTCAGTCATGATCTCGCGGTCCGTGAGTTCGAGCCCCGTGTCGGGATCTGTGCTGATGGCTCAGAGCCTGGAGCCTGCTTCCGATTCTGTGTCTCCCTCTCTCTCTCCGCCCTTCCCCTGTTCATGCTGTGCCTCTATGTCTCTCAAAAATAAATAAACAAAAAAAAAATTAAAAAAAAAAAAGATGCCGGGATAAGCATCTTGGCCCTCACTAAATTTCTTAAAAGATACCCTTCTAGATGGCTGAATGTCTTCTGGGGGCACCTGCCTGGGATGTACCCTAGGGTCGAAGGCCTCCCTGCAAAGTGCCTTCCTGCTGGCAGGTTCTCACGTGACCTTCTAAGACTGCACAGTGAGCCCTGGGTGCCGAGGAATCTGCAGCCCGGGTCCCCCACCCGCATCTTCTGTGCCTTCAGGTGCAGCTGGTCCGCTCTCTGGCGGCCACCAGGAAGCAAACTGCGGAGCGTTCCATGGCCCCAAAGAATAGCAGGAAGCCCTTGATGAAGAAGATGGATATTCCCGAAGGGGAGATGATGTCTCCTCGGCAGCGGAAGTGGGCGCGCAGCCTACCCAATGACTGGGTCACAGAAAACCCTGTTCTCTACAGGTAGGTCCGGGGGTCCACACCGCACCTCCACACCCTGGGGGTGTGTCAGAGTCTTCAGAAACTCAGAGAGCCCTCACACAAGACCAATTCCATTTAGGACTGAAGTCCCAGGTATCTCCTCTGAAGGAGGGAGGTAATAGCACCTACTTTGCCGGACCATTTGCTTCTCCCTCCCTTTCTCTTCCTCCCCTCTCAGTAGTTATTGAGTGAGTGCCTAGGACCAGGTACCGGGTATGGGGATCCCACCCTCCTGGAACTTAAGGCCTTGGTAGTAAATAAATAAGCAAGTCCCCCTAAAGGTGGGAAGGCTCTGACCCAGAGGACGAGTGGCAGCCCAGGAGTCAGGAAAGCCCCTGAGGAGGGGCCTCAGCGGACACCAGAGGATGAGGGAAAAGAGGCATGGGGCAAGGCTCTGAGGCAGGAAGGGTTTGCTCCACGCTGGAAGGCTGAAGAAGTTAGTGGGCCTGCGGGGGAGAGGCGGCAGATGAGGCTAGTCAGAATTTTGGACTACTGAAGTGAGCAACTGATTTGCCTTTTTAAGGCCTTTGGCTGTTGTGTGCAGAACGTAGGGAGTGGCAAGAAGAGGCAGGGAGGCCAGGGAGGAGGCTGCTGCCGTCCCTGTAAGCCTGGTGCGCCTACAAAAGAGAGAGTAGGGTATTGCAGGTGTATTTTATTTTATTTTATTTTATTTTTTGAGTATTTAATAATTTATTGTCAAATTGGTTTCCATACAACACCCAGTGCTCAACCCAACAAGTGCCCTCTTCTGTGCCCATCACCCACTCTCTCCCCTCCCAAGCCCCCCTCTCCCCTCAGTTTGTTCTTAGTCTTTGAGAGTCTCTTGTGTCATGTCTTCCTTCCTCTCTGTGGCTTTTTTTTTTCCTTCCTTCTCCTCTTCCCCTCCCCCCTGGTTCTCTGCTAGGTCTCCCAAAGCCTACCTATGCGTGGGAACATATGGCATCTGTCTTTCTCTGCCTGACTTATTTCACTCAGCATAATATCCTCCAGTTCCATCCATGTTGCCACACATGGCCAGATTTCCTTCTTTCTCATTGCCTCGTAGTAGTCCATTGTATATATGTACCACATCTTCTTTATCCATTCGTCAGTTGATGGACACTTAGTCTCTTTCCATGATTTGGCTATTGTCGAAAGTGCTGCTATGAACATCGGGGTACACGTGCCCCTATGCGTCAGCAGTCCTGTATCTCTTGGGTAGATTCCTAACAGTGCTATTGCTGGATCATAGGGTAAGTCTATTTTCATTTTTTTGAGGAACCTCCACACAGTTCTCCAGAGTGGTTGCACCAGTTTGCATTCCCACCAACAGTGCAAGAGGGTGCCTGTTTCTCTACATCCTCACTAGCAGCTATAGTTTCCTGATTTGTTCATTTTAGCCACTCTGACTGGTGTGAGGTGGTATAGCAGTGTGGTTTTGATTTGTATTTCCCTGATGATGAGTGACATTGAGCATCGTTTCATGTGTCTGTTGGCCATCTGAATGTCCTCTTTGGAGAAGTGTCTATTCATATCTTCCGCCCATTTCTTTACTGGGTTATGCGTTTTTTGGGTGTGGAGTTTGGTAAGTTCTTTATAGATTTTAGATGCTAGTCCTTTATCCGATATGTCATTTGCGATTATCTTTTCCCATTCCATTGGTTCTCTATCAGTTTTGTTCATTGTTTCCTTTGCAGTGTAGAAGCTTTTTATCTTGATGAGGTCCCAGTAGTTCATTTTTGCTTTTAATTCCTTTGCCTTTGGAGACATGTTGTGTAAGAATTTGGTGCGTCTTAGGTCAAAGAGGCTTTTTCCTGCTTTCTCCTCTAGGATTTTGAGGTTTCCTGTCTCACATTCACATCCTTTATCCATTTAGAGTTTATTTTTGTGAGTGGTGTAAGGAAGTGGTCTAGTTTCATTCTTCTGCATGTTGTTGTCCAGTTTTCCCAGCACTATTTGTTAAAGAGGCTGTCTTTTTTCCATTGGGTACTCTTTCCTGCTTTGTCAAAGATTAGTTGGCCATATGCTTGCGGGTCCATTTCTGAGTTTTCTATTCTATTACATTGGTCTACGTGTCTGTTTTTGTGCCAATACCATACAGTCTTGATGACTGCCGCTTTGTAGTAGAGGTTAAAGTCTGGGATTGTGATGCCTCCCGCCTTGGTTTTATTCTTCAGTATTACTTTGGCTATTCGGGGTCTTTTCTGGTTCCATACAAATTTTAGGATTGTTTGCTCTAGCTTTGAGAAGATGCAGGTGTATTTTAGAGGCAGAACCCATCAGACTAGGTGGTGGACGGATGGGAGGAGAGGGCTCCCGAGAGTCCCAGGTCTGTGGCGTGAGCGCTTGGGTGGAGAGTGGAGACGCCGTTCCCGAGATGGGTGCATATGGTATAGGGGCAGGAGATCAGGAGTTCCTTCTGAACTTCTCTGTTTAGAAGTTGAATTTGAGATTCCTGAGTATGCCATTTCAACTCCCTGAGCTCAGACCCTTCAAGCAGGGAAAAAGGAAAGAAAAGGAAAAGGAGAGGCTGTATCTTCCTCACCAGGGCGCTTGGGGCGCCTGGAACCGGTCTCCCCTTTGCTCTTCCAGCTCTGCGCAAGCTGCAGTCCCCTCTGGGACTCTGAGGGGAGGTCACTCTATCTCTACCTGCCTTTGTTTTCTCTTTCACCTGCTTTGGGGCAGAGATGACCCAATGCTGGGCAAAGCTCTGTGCCCCGACCTGACCTTTGACTCTTCCCAGGGAAGTCTCCCCTGAGGCTTCTGACCCTCAGCACCCTTAACTACCTACAGATGGGCAAACCCATGGGCCACCCAAGCCCAGACTGGAGGTCAGTGTTCTCTAGCCCGTGTGCCTGATGCCCAGTGCGGGGATTGAGAGGCACAGGTGTCTGGGGCCTGTTGATGCAGCCCCTGGCTGTGACTTTGGCTCCTACAAGGGTCCAAGCCCCCTCTCAGCTGACTTGCGAGTTATCTATCCCTCCTAAAGGTCCCCTCTTCCCCAGGGTTTAGCCTAAGATCACCCATTATTCCAATAACCGGATATAGCATCAGTGAGGAGCTCTCAGCACCCATAGGACAGTGTTTTAGGAAAGGCGCTTTCCATAGAGGGTGCTGGCATTGTGCCACGCTAGCTTCCTGGGACAGACAGACAAAGCCAGCTCTGTCCTGGACGTAGATCCGGAGGACAACTCCCTGTGGCCTGTGGCAGGAAGAAAGATGTGTTTGGAACCTGCCAGGCTCTGCCACCCTCAAAATGACTGGGGTCACTAACTCAGCATTGGTGTCTCTCTGAAGTCCCTTGTCCCCTTCTTGAAAATTCAGCCAGCCAAAGCCAGTGACCTTGTGTGTTCATTCACCCAGGGCAGGGCCTTTGGGTGAGTGGAAGAGAAGCCCAAGGTAGGGATAGATCAGCGCCAGTGTAAACCCAGTGCCCAGGGTCAGGGGCTGAGAAGCCAGAGCCATTAGCATTTCCTGTAGTCAGAGCACCCAGGTCCCCAAGGGGCCACCTTAGTCCACGGGCACCCAATTGACAAGATTGAAAGACCCACCTCTGGGGGGTCAGTCCAGGCCCTGCAATCCTCCTTGCTGGTGGGTGTGCAGTGAGGATTGGATGAGAAATGACTAGAAAGTGCTGCACATGTGGAGGCCCTGAGGAATGGCAGGTGTCATTGAGACCCGTTGCATTTCTGTGGCGCTTGTCCTGTGGACAGTGGATTCAGGGATTTTTATAACAAAGCTAACGTCATAGTCACCCACCCTGGTCCTCCCTGCTGAGGTCGTTTGTTCTGGGGTCTCAACTTTCTCCTCCCACACCTAAACCCCAGGGACCATGGACCTTGGCGTGACACGCGTGGGTCGGGGAGTGTCCGCTCTGCTTTGCGTAGTGACTTTCCTAAGCGCCCTTCCCCCATCCCTGACAAGGGGGTTATTGTAAGTGCCTCATAGGATGACAGGTTGCTGAAGGAGCAAATCCTGAATGCCCAGCACTGGCCTGGCTTTCCCAGGCTGATCATGCCCCTTCTGGTCCTCAGTTTCCCCGTGTGGAAATGGCTCTTGCCTACTACCCACCCTTGGTTTGCAGCCGGAGCAGAAGCGGACCCTAATTTCTTGTCTAGGGACCATGGTACCTACTGGCAGCCAGTGCCCAGGCAGCGTCTGTTGGGAGTCTGGCACAGCCTCGGGGCTGTCTGGAATGGGGGTGGGCTTGGGTTATAGCCAATATCCTAAGTCTCTCTGAAGACTCCCTTCTATACCAGAGCTGCCCTGGAGTAGGGGAGAGGGCTGGGGGGCTATTGTTTCCTCTGCTTGTGCCCCAGGGAAAAGGAAATAATCAGGAAGAAAAATGCTGAAGAAAGTGAGAGCATGATCGCAGCCAGAGAGGTCCGGGGCCTCCCGGACACCATCGGTGAGTCTCTGTTCAGCCATGAGGGCAGGCCTGGGTTTCTCCCCTTCGCTCCTCCCTTGGGTCTGCTCCCCTGAGCCTTCTCCTCAGTGCAGGGAGCTGGGCAGGGAGCAGGCGGCTCTGCACAGTCAGCATTTACTGATGAAGTAAAGGATATTGCTTGCTTTATTGCAATTTCACAAGAGGATTTCGGTTTGCATGGTCTTCCTTCATACTATGGAAGAAGGTTCTTTTCCTTTATGATTAAAAAAAATAATACACGCTCACTGTAAGTAGTCTCTGCACCCAACACGGGGTTCAGACTTATAACCCTGAGATTGGGAGTCACGTGTGCTACGTCCCACCGAGCCAGCCAGACTCGCTGTGAAAAACAAAGGAAGGAGATGAGCAGAAGGGAAAAACTCTCTCTTCACAATAGCACTCACTGCTTCTCCTCCCGAGAACATTCCCCACCATGAAATCACATGGTGTCCAGGTCCCCACCCAGATTCAGGGGACAGCAGAGCACAGGGCGGGAATGCAGACTCTAGAGCAGATGGCTCATGTCCAAACCCCTGCTCCGCCACCGGCTGTGTTTGTTCTTTAACCCCTACACCTGGGTGTCCTCACCTGTAAAAAGGGGCTGATAAAATAGAACTGCCTCTTGGCCTCTTCGGGAGTGGTAACTGAGTTAGAACGATGCCTGGTGTGTGGTCGGTGCTATATAAGTGTTGGTTATTCTTATTTGTATATGTATTTGCTTCTATTAACTTTAAAAAAAAGCCATAAATGGTCCCATTCTATCCCTACCATTTGGAAACTTTTTCTGGCATCGAGCTGTGGATGTGAGACTTCATTCCTTATGGCACCTTTTGTCTTTTCTCTTTTTCCTTAACCCTCTGACACTGCGGCCTGGTTCAGGGGTCCATCTCCTGAACCAAGGCCCTCTCTGCCTTGCCGCCTTTTCCTGGGTGCCCTCCCTTGCTTTGGAGCTCTGGGGGCAGCCCCATCACCTCTGTTGTTCTCCCCCAGTTCCCGAGAGGATGAGCACAACCGCCCTGGGGAGAGGAGACTCCAAGAGGCAGGGCTACGAGAGTGCTCTGGGCAGCTTTAAGGAGGAGATTGCTCAGATTGGGATGGTAAGAGCCCTCCCTCTCCCCCTTCTGTTCCGGGGCCATTCGCAGGCCTGTCACGGCACCCACCCTCCCCGCTCAGAGGCCCCGAGTGGCTCGCCAGTGGTGCAGATGAAATCAGAGTAGCCAGGCGCGATTGAGTGGCTCGTTATGAGTGCTCCTTATGCTCAGAGCTCTCTAAGTCGGGTACCACTGTTACTCCCACTCTACAGGTGAGGCTCACAAAGGCCTGTCTAACTTGGCACATAAGGGGCCAGGTGGGAACTGGACTCCAGGGCTGATGCCAAAGCCCAGCCTGTGATCTCTGCTCAGTCCTACTAACGAGGGGCCAAAGGACCTGGCCCTCGGGCTTCCCACCCCTCGTGCTACCTGGCTCTTTGGTACCACCCTCACTTGACTCTCTGTCCCTCTCCAGAGACATTCCATCTCTAACCACACTGGTCCCCAAAATATTCCGTAAATGAGACCTTCTTTGCCCTTCTGAGTCCTTTCCGAGCCCTGGACTGCCCTCACCACTCTCTCCTGAGTCTTCTCTGATTTCTGTCATTCCCCTGGGTTCATGCAGCCGGCTCTGTACCCAAAGCACCAAGAAGCTCCCCCAGCCAGTTGTTGCTTTACCCATCTGTCCCAAGTGTTCGTGAGCCCTACTGTTGTCCATGACTCTGTGGCTTTGGTCATACAACATAACTGAGCCTCGGTTTCCTCATCTGAAGTAAACCTGGAATCCTTTCACTGGCCGCTTCTTTAATGACTGTTTGTTGAGCCCCGACCATGGGCCACGCCTGATGTCAGTCCCTACTTCACAGGCTGTGGTGAGGACCAAGTGAGTCTGAGGACAAGGGCTTAGCCTGGAGTGGAGCGGCCAGCACACGGCACGTGCCCAGATAAATGGCGCCTGCCCTTGTGCTCTGGCTGTGAACTAACAGTCAATCCTGACTCCTGAGGTCTAGTAATGATCATTAGTTCTGAGCCAGGACCACGGCTAGCTTTCCCACCACAGGGCGGTGAACGGGAGGAAGGGATGGGCGACCCCTGCCCCGGTGGTGTCGAGACCACAGCCATTGTCCTCCTGGCCGGTTGCAGGAAATGGAACCTCTCATCCTCGAGCCAGGAGCCCTTCTTTTAAAAAAGCTGGCCGAGTCTAACGAGGACATCGACCAACTCTTCAAAAAGGTGGAAAGTGACACCAGCCTCAAAGACTACACCATCCAGGTAGAGCTCCCCTTGTGGCCGGGCCTGCCCCACCGGGGTCGTGCTCCTTCCCTCCCCGCAGTCCGGCCTCCCAGCCTGACGCCAGCTTCTGGGCACAGACCCTGATGGAGCTGTGGGATCAGGTGGCCGAGAAGTTCCAGTTCCAGAAGCAGGGAATTAAGGAGCTGGATGAGACTCTGACCTCGACCGAGTTCTCCCGGGCAGATAAAGTGAGTTGGCCTGCAAATGGGCTCTTAGTGATTTTCGCGTCTGGGATTCATGCGGCGGCGTCTGTCTGCTTTCAAGTCTCCAGGAAAAGAAAGTCGCTAACAGTGACACCTTGTCGTTTCTAGCTCAAAAGCGTGTTGAAGAAATATGTGGAAATCATAGAGAAAACTTCCTACCTCATGCAGCCCGACGTGTACAGGCTGATAAATAAGGAAGCCATGGTGAGTGGCTTTCACGGGCAGGGGATCAGCCCACAGAAGGGGCGGGACCTGAGGGTGCCCCAGAGCCTGGCGTCTCAGGACCGATGGGCTTCTCACGTGTCACATTTCCAAATCACTCGGGTCAGGCACTCGGACTCAGAACCGGAGTTTTTGTTAAGTATTTGCAAATTGAGAAGTCTGTCTAAAGTACACATCCTCCATCCCAGTCACCTGACACAGCACCGGCTTCAGCACTGATGGTTTTCCGAGTACCTCCCCGGCGGGGTCTCAGCCACCACGTGCAGTGCGATAGGTACCAGGTGGTGGACCTGTCCTGGTCTCAGAGTGGTTCGTGCTCTCACGGGGGACCCCCGCCTGCTCTGTTTTTCTAGTGGTTCTCGTCTGCCTTCCTGCTGGCTGTCAGTGTCTAGTGCCGAACCATGCCTGCCTCCTGCCTCTGTCCCCACTGCTTCCCTGTCCACACCCGCCCTCGCCCAGCTGCTTTCTTTGGGAATAGAAAACAAGAAATTCAAGGTTGTTCATAATGCTTCCAAAGTCAGAGTTAAGCCTGACTCCTCTGCCATGTGGAAAGATACTCACGTATGGATGTTGGTTTGTATGTATATATGTATGTATGTATTTTCTTCATGTATAATTAACATACAGAGTTAGTTTCAGGTGCACAGTACAGTGATTCAACAATTCTATATATTACTCAGTGCTCATCATGACAAGTATACCCTTAATCCCCTTCGCCCACTTCCCCCCCTCCCCTCACCCGCCCCCTCTGGCAGCCATCAGTTCTCTGCAGTTAAGAGTCTGGTTTTTTGTTTGTCTTTTTTTTTTCTTTGTTAGTCTCTTAAATTCGAAAGATGAGTCAAATCATCTGATATTTCTGTGTCTGACTTATTTCACTTAGCATGATACCCTCTAGGTCCATTCGTGTTGTTGCTTCCTCTGGCTACTCTGAAGCACATTTTGCTTGCATGGGCTTCTAGGGCTGGTGCAGAAAGCCGGGCTTGCGGTGGCCTCCGGGCAGTACACGGGGTGAAAGGAACCCAGCACTCAGAATCACAGATGGGCTCCGGTTCGAGTCTGCACCTGGGAGTCCTGGACAAGGCACAGACAGGGAGTGAGCACAGACCTCCCTCTCCGCGGCACAGACACACAAGCTCCCAAACTAACTCCAGCCCTGCACTTGGAACTCCCTGCTCATAAAATGGGGATAATAAATACTTAAACTAGTACCTGTTGAAAGGGAAGGGGTGATAAAAGAGGGCACAGCAGCGGCTGCTGTCATTTGAAAGAAGCAAGAGCGCCTAACTTTTATCCATTTGTTCCCTAGCGGGGTCAGAGCGGTATCCCGGGGATGTTTCATTGTCTGACGTCCATATGCTTAGTTTACTCATTACAATGACAGCACCGGTAGCATTATCTTCACCTTATGGCTGCCGAATGGGCGGTTTAGGAAATACCTGCCAGGCCCCACCCCCCAGCCCACCAGCTAGGAAGGAGAGCTGGCAATGAACCTCAGGTTCCAGTGAAAATCGTTACTGGAATCTCTACCCTCTGAGCTTAGCAGGTTCTCACCCTTGCTCCAGGGCGGTGCCCGGAGAGCTTTGGGGAATTCTGGAGACCTTTGACTGTTCCACTCCCTGGGGGGCATGAGAGAAACTGTTCTCACTGAAGGCTACTAAAGGCAGAACAGTCCCACGCCATGAAGAATTGTCCCCACAGCCATGCCAAGGATGCCCCGGTGAGGATCACTGGGAGGACAGCAAGAGAATGTTCTAGCCCTGGCCTCATTTGGGAATTGGGTCTTCATTCTCATCACAACCATATGTGACCGACTGGTCCCTGATGGCATGAGCACTCTACTTTTGGAAGAGAGTCCTTTAAAGAAAAGAAAACAGTTAAACCCTAAGAGCCCACTGGAGTACTTCTCTCCAGTGAGCTAAAACAAACAACCTGATATGGTCTTGGGGCGGGGTTGAAGGCACGTAAGTAAGTCAAGGTTCGTCGGTGGGTCTTCGGGAAAGACCCCTGTCACAGTCTACGGTCGCTCAGCCCCAGGCAACTTCCGTGAGCTACTCAGCCCCGCCGGGCCCCGAGCCCTCTGCCTGCACCTCACCTGGCCCCTCTGCCGCCTCCCCCGGCCCTCTCCAGCTGGGCCTTGTTCGGACCTCGGGGAGCCCCCGCCCCGTGTAGAGCCTGCCCGCCTGTACCACAGGTCATAAACCAAGCCCTCCTGGGCAACCGGAGGGCCATCGCCCAGCTGTTCGTCAACCTGATGGAGGCCACGCTGCAGCAGGAGCTCGAGGGCCATCGCCGCTGGCAGAGCCTAGTGGACACCTGGAAGGCTCTCAAGAAGCAGGCCCTGGTGCAGAGTTTCAGGTCTGTGGCCGCCCACACTGCCCACAGCTCTTCCCCCAGCCCACCCGGGGGGGCTGGCATGCAGGGTCCTCACCCTCCCTTTTTTTTTTTTTTTGATGTTTGTTTATTTTTTGAGAGATATAGAGATAGAGACAGAGCATGAGCAGGGGAAGGGCAGAGAGAGAGGGAAACACAGAATCCGAAGCAGGCTCCGGGCTCTGAGCCGCCAGCACAGAGCCCGACGCGGGGCTCAAACTCACAGACCGTGAGATCATGACCTGAGCCCAAGTCGACCACTTAACCAACTGAGCCACCCAGGCGCCCCCTCACCCTCCCTTTTTGTCCTTGCCCCAAAACGCTCCTGTTCTTCTGGGGGTAAAAATAAGCGCTTTTCTTTTCTTTTTTATGTGCTAGCTTTTCTTTTTTCAAAGCTAAAGTAGATAAAAGTATAAAAAACAAATTAAAAATCACCCACTAGTTTCTCACCACAGTGAACAGCACAGCTGGTATTTTGGTGTATTTCCTCCCAGGCTTTTTTAGACCCATACTGTGTCACTTTTCTGTCTTATTTTCTTCATAAATGTTATCACATAAGCATTTTCTTTACAGTACAAATTGTTTGAAAACACCCGTCTGATTATCTGCCCAATTTCCACTCTACTGTTACTCTGAACCCTGTGTCACTGGGCCAGGAAGAATGGCGGTCCCTCAGGCTTCAGTCCCTTGAGGCGGGAGGTGGGGAGGTGAAGAGAGGTCTCATCTCCCTGCTTCCTCTGCCAGGCGGCACTTCTGTTAATACCGACGCAAGGATCCTGCAGCTTTGGGCCAACAAGCAAGGCTTTCTTCTGCTTGTTGGGTCAAGACGTCTGAGGATGCCAAAGAATGGCTGTCTGTCTGTCTGTCTGTCTGTGCTGTGGGTCTGGGAATGGGAGGCCCATCTGTACACCTGGATTTCCAGGTGGAGAACACCAGAGTCTGACACCAGGGATGAAAGAAAAGCCTACTGAGACCTGGCCTCACCCGTACCTTCCCTATGACCTTGATCAAGCACTTGACCATTTCCGAGCCTTTCTCTCCTTATGCAAAGCAGGCACAATGATGGGCTGGTGAGAGGGTTTCAGTGATGATCAGCAAGACGCTCTATGGAAAGTGACTGGTCTGGGTCTGGGCCCGGAGGTTGTTACAAATGTCAATGATCATCCATAGTGATGGCAGGGGCTGGCGTTTACTGAGTCGGGCATGGTGCTAGGGGCTTTGCCTGCGATATCTTACCGGGTCCTACTGTGGAAAGTACTCTCATTAGCTCCACTGCAGAAGAGGAAACAGAGTCAGAGGAAGGGAATGACTTGCCCAAGGTCACGGAGCTGGCAGGCTGCAGTCAGGACCTACACCCGGATCTGTGCCCACTGGTCCCCTGCTCTTAGCTCCAGAGCCCCCTGGTTCTTTGATCCCCCTTTCCTCATTGTTCCAGAGGCCTACAATGGGGAGGGAGGGGCTGGAGTGGTGTAAGGTGCTTAGATTCTGAATGTTCTTACTGTGGGCCTCGTCCCCTCTTTCCCACTCTGCCCCTCCTCTCCATGGTGCCAACGTGTCTGGACACCCAGTGAGTTCCTGGCCAGTGAGAGGATCCAGGCTCCTCAAGCCGTGAAGAAGGAGATGGAGAGCATGCTGAGGAACCAGACGGCCCTGCAGCAAAAGCGGCTGGAGCATCTCTGCGCCCTCCGGTACAATGGGAAAGGGTCTTTGGGGAGGGGCGCCTTTGGGGGTCCATGCGGGAGGCAGTCACAGTCCTCAGCATTGACCCTTCTCTTGGGGCATCCTCCAGGCCCAGCCATCTCCTCATTCTCTGGGCCCGTGCTGGCTGGCTGAACCTTCGTTCTGGGGCGTTCTAGCCCCAGTGGTGACAAAGAACATGACACATTTGCTGGAAGTTTAGTGTGACAAGTGCCAAAAAATGTGGAAGGAGACAATGGCAAAGGGGGTGAGGGTGGGAGTTAGTGGGGGAGGAGGGGCCAGGTCAAGGGGCTGGACTTTTTTCTGAGAGCTGGTGGGGAGCAGAGTGTCTCCCAACAGCCCTGCGGTTTGGGGGCTGAGTTGGAGGGTCTGGGGCTGGAGCCTGGAGTTCAGTGTTAGAGGCTGTGGATGCTCCCTCAGACCTGGGCCCACCTAGCTCTGATCCCTAATAAGCTGTTTGGTGAGGGGCACAGTGAATGTTCTAGACCCTGGGAGCCCTCTGCCTGGGGATCCTATAGCACCCAGCCTCAGCAGCAGGATGGAGCCTGCGTGGTTCTGCAAGCGGAGACGCTTCACGTGCTAGGAACTGCTCTTCCTTTTCCTGTGAACCTGGGGCCCTCCTACCCCTACCCCTGGTAACCCTGGGTTACCCTCTTATCTCCCCACCACAGAACCTAAGTTCTCCTAGGGTAGCAATGACAGTTAGAACCTCACACAGTCTCCTCCAGGGCAGACACATTTTCATGCAGGTGTAAAATTAACAAGGTGAAGAAAAATCTCAACGTAAAGTAAATTGTTTTTCTTGTTTCCTGTAACTCTATATTAATTAAAAAAATTTTTTAAGTTTATTTACTTATTTGAGAGAGAGAGAGAGAGAGACAGAGAGAATGAGCAGGGGAGGAGCAGAGAGAGAGGGAGAGAGAAAGAATCCCAAGCAGGCTCAGTACCATTATTGCAAAGCTCGATGCAGGGCTCGAACTCATGAGCCGTGAGATCATGACCTGAGCCAAAACCAAGAGTCAGACGCTTGACCAACTGAACTGCCACTCAGTGCCCCACTCTATATTTTTTTCTGACTCTGAGTCCCTGAACTGGGCAAAACTCAGTTTTTCTTGGGGTCCTGTCCATTGAGGGGAAACTGTGAAACCCCATCCAACGGAGGCCCGGCCATGGAGTCTGTTTCTCTGTATTCGATCCACCCACATGCCTGGGAGCAGCTGCCGCCCCTTCCAGACAGTGGGATGCAGGAAGTTTGAGGAGGCTGCTCTGAGCCCGTGTGTCCTCATACCCAGGCAGTGTTTCCCTCCAGGGACCTAAGTCTTGGCAGCTGTCCCCAAAGTCTTCCACCAGGAAGCAGAGCCCAGGCTGCCACTGCCAGGCATCCGCCATCCTCTCTGTCCACCCCTGCCTCCAGCCCCCTTCTGCTGGGTGAGGAGAGAACCCTGGTCCTCAGCTCTCAGCTGCCAGCCCTTCTCCCCGCAGGGCTCTTGGCCCACCCCAGCTCAGGCTTCCCTCACCCGTGCTCTAGGCTCTCCCCAGAACTTTGTCTTTGAGAACAAAATCCAGAAAGATTCCTAGGCTGCTGTCTTTTCTGCACCACCACATCTCTGACACAGACTGTGAACATGGCACTGGCTGGCTACCTGCCTGAGGGGAAGAGAGAGACAGGGCCAAAGCCACAGAGAAAAATGTCTTCCCTGGTGCTTCTGGCCACCACTGGGAAACACTATAGAACGGCGGTGTCTGCAGGCAGAGCATGGAGCCGGTGTGTGACTCAACGTGACCTGAGGAAGTTGGGGGCTACTCTCTATAATCAGAGGCAAGAGTGCGCATATACAGGACCCAGCGGCTCCTTCACAGTGGGAGTATAGAAAGGGGTGAAGCCAGGACACGATTTGTATCTGGAGGTGTGTACTACAAACACAGGCTTGAATGTACAACTTAAAGTTGCAAAGCTTTGATTATAGAATTCCAGTGAGTTTCCAGAGTGAAGGTTTGGGTTTGTGGTTTGTTTGTACAAGGAGGTCTTGCTAGCACCCACAAAGCACACTGTGTAGATACCCACCTATCCCTTCCTGACCTGTCAAGCAGCCAGGGAGACTTCTATTCAAGCCCATGCACCTGTCCCAGGAAACTGCCCCTTATGGGATTCCATACCCCATCCCAACCTATAGCTCCAGGCCTTACTTCTGAAACCTCAGAAGGTTCCCAGACCTGGTGGGAATCCTTGCTTCTCTGCTCAGGCACAGAACCTCTGCAGGCTTGGGGGCAGTGGTGGCTCAGGCCTGGGGAGTCTTGATAAGATTCCCAGGGCCCCTGAGAGAGAGTTTTCCAAAGTCCTGGGCGAATTCCCATCGGTAACTTTGATGCATTCCCATTAACTAGACACCAGACTTTTTCAGATTACACCAGTGTTTCTACCATTGTCCTTTTTCTATTCCAGGACCCAACCCAGCATATACTACTGTATTTAGTGTAATGTTTGCATTTGAGATTATGCTGTGCACATTCTTGTAGCTATCTTTTGATCATTACTGTCCCACCATAAATAAGTAGGGTGTCCAAGACCATCCTAGGTTACATGTCTTGTCCTAATACAATCATTAATAGAATTCCTCTCTTCATTGTCCAAAATGTCCTGGTTTGGACAATAAATTATATGGTCCTCCTAGTCAAACACATCTTCCCATACCATTAAACACCGCCCAAAATTTAGCGGCTTAAAACAACCAGCATTTCTTGTCTCTCACCATTCTGCCGTGCTGCTTCCCACAGGGGGTTTCCCCTGCTCTGTGCTGGCGAGGCTGGGGCTGTATGGTCTCAGTGGCCTCATTTCTGTATCTGGAGCCTGGGCTGGGACAGCTCAGGTTCTCTCCACTTGCTCTGTCAGTTTCCAGGAAGCTAATCCCAGCTGGTAGGCCCGGTGGTGGCAGAGCTGCTGGTAAGGGAAGGCAAGGGAAATACACAAACCTTTCCAACTTTGCCTCCATTTGTTTGGTAATGTCTCATTGGCCAAGACAAATCACGTGGCCAAGCCCAACCCCAGAGGCGGAGAAACAGACTGATGGGAGGAGCTAATGACATGATACGGTCTATCTTTCAATCTGCCACAGTATGTGTTTTTCTTCCAGAGGGCCAAGGCCAGCAAGCCAGAGGGGAGGGGCCGACAGGTGGTGTCTGGGAGGAGGCAGAGAGGAAGAGAGAGAGAATCCCAAACAGGCGCCGCACTGTCAGTGCAGAGCCCCAGTGCAGGGCTAGATCTCACCCTTCCTGAGATCATGACCTGAGCGGGAATCAAGAGTCGGAGACTTAACTTAGTGAGCCTCCCAGGTGCCCCTGCCACAGTGTTTTTTAAAAGATATTGATTTATTTTGGGGAGAGCACACGTGGAGGAGGGGCAGAGAGAGGGGGACAGAGGATACCAAGCAGGCTCTGCACTGGCTGACAGGCTGACAGCACAGAGCCTGATGTGGGGCTCAAACTCACGAACCCTGAGACCATGACCTGCGCTGAAGTTGGCCGCTCAGCTGACTGAGCCACCCAGGTGCCCCCTTGCCGCGCTATTTTTAATGTCTTCAGAAGAGAATTCACTGTACTTTATTTAGACAGATCCTTATCGTTTGATATGAAATTTGTTTATGATTATTTGAGTGCTTATAAACAGTACTGTTAAGTGACTCTCTTAATGCACAAACTTTGCATTTTATACATTTAAAACAATGCATTTTATATTGTTATCTTGGATTCTATTCCTAGAAGCAGACTTTCTTTCTTTGTCAAGTGATGCGAACTATTTGGTTTTTTCCCATTAGGAAAATTCAGTTTGATTTTCTAAATACTAGACTGGTTGATATTAAAAGACCTTTTATGAGTTATATTTTTGGCGTCAGGAATCCCCAGCAAGTCCATTGTTTCTTCAGTATTTATATAGATACTACTCCGGGACTGTGTTCCTTGCAGATGCTACCAGTTCTGGTAAGTGAACGTTTTATCCAAGTGTGGCTTACTTGTCATATCTTCCTTCCCCAGCGACCTTCTGCCCCCCAATTACAGCAAAGCTCAGCTGACCGAATGGCATTCTGCTCTCAACTCCCTAAATAAGCACCTCGGTGAGTGAGGTTTGTGGGATTCCACTCGGGTCTCTTCAGCACTCTGCTCAAGTAGTAGCCAATCGTTTATGTGAGAGTCTATCGTGAAGTCAGGAGTGGGGACAAGTCCCCCTGGAGGAGGGAGGGGTTGTAGATGGAAGAATGAGCTCTGAGGGTTCGTGCAAGATCTCCGAAACCTTGCCTGGTCGAGCCCTCTGCCTCCCTCCCACAGCTTCCTGGTCACTGCCCACCTGGCAGCCACACCAGCCACACACTCTGACCCCTGAACCTTGACCCCAGCAAGGAGCCAGAGGGATGGCTCCAATGACGTCCTGTGAGGACAGCGTGGGGGTCAGACCCTGAGCATGTGAGATGCCAAGCATGTGTTCTTGCAGTCAGAGAGATAGGGGTTTTACCCCCAGCTCTGTGTTGTCCCAGCTCTGTGACCTTGGGGGAGTCATGGCATCTCTTGGCCTCCAACTGCGCTGGTGTACCATAGGATCTCAAGAGGATTAAAGGTACCTACCTTGTGGAGTTGACGTGAGAATTACATCCTACACTCCAGTTGTAGTTCAATGTCTGGCTTACACGGAGAGTGTTCAGTAATAAACGGTAATATTTAAAAATGCTCCATATCAAAGGCCCTCAAACTCCTACCCATGGTTCCCTGCTTGTCTGCAAATAAGTTTCACCGGAACACAGCTGTGCTCATTTGTTTACATATTGTCTCTGGCCGCTTCTGCTCTACAATAGCAGAGACAGGTAGTTGCAACAGAGACTTTATGGCTGGCAGAGCTGGCAATATCTACTATCTAGCTCTTTATAGAAAAAGTTTGCCAAACCTCGCTCTACGAGATACATGATATTTCTATCTCCTTTGGGGCTGACAGCAACTGGTAAGGTCAGTGGTGTCGTTGTCTCCCTGTGATAGAGAAGGGCTCAGAGAGGTGAAGTATCCTGCCCACAGTCACACAGCAGATGAAGTGTCACACCTGCACTGGGCACTTTGGTTAATAACACCCGCCATTGCTCCCAGGGCTCTCAGGTTTCGAATTGCAAAGATATGCTTACAATACCAAGGGTAAGTGCCCCAAGACCCTAGACAAGCGTATTGGCTGCCATTTATCAGACACCTCCTATGGATGGGCCCGGTGCTGGGCCCTGGTAACCAGCAGGGCGTATCACCCCTCGGGCGTTCCAGTACAGGGCAGGAGTCGGACCCTGCAGGATGTTACAGCAGAGAGCAGACAGGTGACCAGCTCGTTTCTGGGGTCACAGCTTGGTTAAGGGTCATACAAGATCTTGCCAAGGAAGCGATCATCCAGTCAAGAGCTGCAAGGCGAGTTAGAGTCAGCCAAGCCCAGGGGTCGGGAGAGCTTTCCAAGAAGGAAGAATAGCTCACATGTGGAGGCTCGGGCCAAGACAGAGCTGGGGCTTTGGGGGAAAGGAGAGCATGCCAGGCGAGGCCAGAACATGCCAAGGGGCCAGACCGTGCTGGCCAAAAACCAACCGCCGCAGC
Organism: Paguma larvata; assembly: GCA_030068075.1. Classification (NCBI taxonomy): domain Eukaryota; kingdom Metazoa; phylum Chordata; class Mammalia; order Carnivora; family Viverridae; genus Paguma; species Paguma larvata. The sequence goes on along the minus strand of CM057832.1, from coordinate 32,524,801 downwards.
GTCTTTGTGCTGTCTTTCGGTTTCTAGAACTGCCAGGAGGATTAAACATCAGCTGCTTATCTTAGACACTGAGAGTCATGCCGAGTTGATTGTAAAGTGGAAAATACTAGAAGCGGAAGAGAGAAAATCCATCAGTCAGGCTCTGAGCGTTCTGCTAGTCCATTCGCTTCTTAAGGAATTAACCACAGACCATGATCTGTAAACTCTCATTAGTTTGCACCCTCGTTATCGTTTTATGATTTGGTACAGCCATCTGGAAAGGATTTCATTAGCCTTGAAACGGAGTCAAGAATCAGGGTTAGAATGGGTTCAAAGCAGATAAAGACGACTCCTTGTTTGAGGTCCTTATCTTGGGCTGTCGGGGACTTCCCAAGGAAGGAGACTCCAGCCTCCGGGCCAAGGAGCTCACCTCAGTTATCTTCGCTAAAGGGAGATGCTGCCTCTCTTGCAAAGGGGAAACTTGAATCTCCCCTCTTGCTTCTGGAAGAGCAGCTGACATGTTTTGTTTCTGCCCGTGGAGATGCCTACCACGTGAGCTGCATGATGCAAATCCGCCTGCAGTATGAGAAGACCTGGCAGGAGTGCCTGGCCCGCGTGCAGGAGTGCAAGGTGGGTGCCCTTCCTGGCCCGCCCCTGCCCCTCTCCAGCGTGGGTCCCCTGCTTTTCTCCCTCATTGGCCTATGGGCATCCCCCTGCCCGGACCCGGACCCCCGCCCCCAGTTATTCCCAACCCTCGCTCAAGGCATAGCCCAGCATACCCTCCTCCAGGAAGACTTCCCTGACCCCACGGGTGAGGTCGTACACTCTCTGATCCTGTGAGACTTCAGCCGTGACCATCTGTACCGCTTATAGCACTTGACATCATTCATTCAGTGGAGGTCGCATGGGGAGGGTTAGTTCCTGGGCTTCCCTTTTATAAGTAGCGCCACCACTGCTGTCACGCCCACCCCTTGTTAGAGGGTGAGCCAGGGAGCACTCACAACCCGATTACAATGCCCAGTTTTCTGGGGTGTAAGGAGATGTTTTAAATGCCCCCTCCCTGCCTCCCGGCTCCAAAAAGTTCCAGCTTCTCACCCCTCATGAGGCTGTAGAGCTTCTGTTCTGCGACCAAGACTCGGAGGTGAGCAGAGTTCACAGGGGGCAGAGTGCTTGACAGTGCCGTGCGGGGGCCCGTGCTGCGGCCCCGTGGCTGCGCCACCTGCTCGCACACGCTCGCGTTGAACCCTACAAGGTCCTGCAGGGTGGGTGTCCCCAGCCCTATCTGGAGATGAGAAGACTAAGTTCGCAAAGGGCCCAGGGGCTGCCCATTTGCTCTGTGGCCTCAGGGGTAGCCACGTGCCTCTGTCAACTTTGTCGCCAAACCTCAGAAGTAAAGCCCGGAGGGAGAGAAGGGAAGGAAACCTTTGCCCTAGGAGAACCTTCCCAGGACCGCGACCCCGACGGCCTCCTCCCATCCCCCTGCTGCGCTAGACCTCCCCAGGAGCCCAGGGGCCCTTGGTTCTGGGTGCTGACCCTTGTGCCCGGTCTCCCTTCCTCTGTCGGGCACAGCAGGGGATAAGTTGAAGTCAGCACACCCCGCGGGCACGATCAGGCCTGACAGAGGAAGGGCACTTGGTTACTGCTATTCAGCAGCCTTGGAATTATACGACTATGGACAAGTTTTCATTTGGGGAAGATCGGTTTATATTAGATTTTGTGCAGAAAAAATCAAGGCTTTATTAATAGGAAGAGGCTGCTTTCCAGTTGGCATAATTCAGTTTTAGGTAACAGGAGCCCTGTCTGATGCGCAGCAACTCTGAGGCCGTGGGATGGCTCATTATACCTGTAGGGCCTGAGGTAGGTCACTTCTGAGTTCAGATCCTGGCCCCACCACTTGCCAGAGGTATGGCCTCCAGCAAGTTCCCTCACTTCTCTGAGCCTCTGTTTCCTCATCCGCGAAACAGGGCTAATAGGAACACCTTCAGGAGACTCAGGGAGACAACAGGGACACGTAGCACCTGGGCTCGATGGCGGACCATCAAGATGGACCACCTCCCCCGCTGTGAGGGTTTCCCCTGAGGCTGGGTGAGAGACAGACCTCGGGGAGCAGGGCCAGGCATCGAGGTCAAGCCCCTGCCAGCCTAAGGTGCCCTCGGCCTTGTTCCCCTGCAGAAGCAGCTGCTGGACTGGAAAGCCTTCACTGAGGAGGAGGCAGAGAGGCTGGTGAGCCCATACTTCTTCCAGATGGTGGGAGTGCTCCAGAGCAAGGTGGAGGAGGAGCTGGAGCTCTTGGACGTGCGTAGCTGGGGACCCGCACAGCTGGGGAGCCAGGACGGGGTGGGGCTGGGGCGAGGATCACCCGGAGTGTCAGGCTGTAAGAAGACCAGGAGTCCGGGGGCCTCCAACTTTCCTGTCACTAGTGAGACACGGCCAGCCCCTGTGGTGCTCCAGGCTCATCCTGGACACCCCAGCTACCCGCTGACACCCGTGCTGCACAGGGCTCAGGCAGGGAGTGCTCCTTGGAGCCCTTGCTGAGTCTGGGCGCTGAAGGGCCACAAGCAGTAATAAGCCCCCGCCCCCCAACAGGCTTAGAGTCTGGAGCTGGGTGGGCAAAGATTTCCTGTAAGGGCCACATAGCAAATACTTCAGTTCTCTGTGAGCCAGTCAGGTCTCTGTAAGGACTTCTCACTCTGCTGCTGTCACACAAAACAGCCGTGGGCAGTGCTGAAATGAATGGGTGTGGCTGGGTTTCAATAAAGTTTTATTTATTTGTGAACATGGAAATTCGAATTTCATCTAATTTTCACATCACTGAATAGCTTTTTTTTTTGGCAGCAAAAAAGTGTAAGATCTATGCAGAGCTCTCAGGGCCAAACAAAAGTAGGCAGAAGGCCAAATTGAGTTCACAGGCTAAGTTTGCTGACCCCCGACCCCAATGAGAGCATAAAATACATTTATAAAATGGGCAGAGGTGAGGATTTAACAGCAGAACATGGTGGTTGGCTCAGATACTCCGAGTCAAGGAACTCCAAAGACGGAAAGATGCCCAGGGCGAGGTGGGTGTGGCCCACCCAAGGGCCCAAGCGGGTGTCTAGGATTGCTGCTCCTTCTTTGTTCTAGGTCCGAAATTTCCCCTTGTTCCCATGAGGGACTTCAGTGGGCATGGGACAGGTCTAGAGATGGGACTTCGGGGTCAGCCAGATTGAGGGCTTGGCTTTGGGCAGACCGGAAGCTGTCTCAGAGGAGGGAGGGCCATGAGCCCTTGAAGGATGGTGCCCAGGCAGTGACGGCCAGCCCGTGGCTGGCGAGGGAGCTCCGTGTGGGGGTCCTTCTCCTCACCCTGGGCCCTTTCTCTGGGTCTGCTCCTGCAGAGATCCTTCGAGGGCCTGGCCAAGCAGACAGAATGTCAGAGCTCGGATCTCTTCAGCTACTTCCAAGAGGCCGTGCAGCTGTGGGAGACACATCAGAGCATGCTGTCCCAGCAGGAGCTAGAGCTCGAGAAGAGGGTGGAGCAGCAGCGGCAGAAGCACAGCCTGGAGGAGCAGGTGTGGCTCCTGGCGCCCCCCCCCCCCCCCCCCCCCCCCCCCCCCCCCCCCCCCCCCCCCCCGCGCCCCTGCAGGGAGTAAGGAAAAGGGCCACACCCAGGTTGTCAGCGCCCAGATGCCTCTGCTCGGAGGCCTTAGCCAGCATTCAGATGCAAAACCAGAGAAAGGAAATGAAAAAAAAAAAAAAAATCCCACCATGTGTACTTCACATCGTCAATAAAAATTAACCCCCAACTTATCTTAGACTCAAACGTAAAAACCTCAACCTAGAAAACAGTTGCACGGTTGGAGAAACTGAGACTCACCTTGGTCGTGGGCCTGGATGGTCCTAGAAGAAATCTCCCTGAGTCAGGTCTGGGCTTGTGATGGGTCCCAGTTTGTAAGAGAGTGTGCATAGGAGACAGACAGACGCAGGGAGTGTGGAGCACCTACTTCCGGCCGTCACCCTGTGCCCCCCGGAGATGATCTAAGCCCCCACCCCACCTGCCTTCACAGGGTCTGGGGAGTACAGGGGCACAGCCAGCATCTGATTTCAAATCAATTGGTGAGTGACAAGTCGAGCAAGGAGCAGGCACCATGGGAAGGTGTAGTGGGGGCCTTCTGGGGCTGGGCGGGTATGAGGGGCCGGTCCCTGAGGAGTCCATCTGAGCTGGATCTCCAGGGATGTAGACAGGGAAGAATATTACAGGCAGAGAAAAGAGCCTGGAGCCTTGAGGGTAAGTGTGGTAGCACATTTGGTGTCCCTTTTTGTAGGAAAAAGTCCTGCATTTGTCCTGGGGTGCCTGCACCTCAGTCCCAGTGGCGGGGTCTCTGCGTGTCACTCACATGCACTCTGTGAGCTTTGGTAACTCACGTCTACTTTTTCCTGTTTTGGGGGTGGCTTCCAGGCCAAGGAGGCCCACCTTGATAAGCTCTTGGACCAACTGAGGCACCAAAGCCGTAAGGAAACACTGAAGTTTCACCTGGAAAAGGCCAAAGATTTTCTGAAGAATATGAAACACAGGTAAGCAGACCAGACCCCGAAAGACAGAAGGGGATGGCCTGAAATTCGTAATCAAGGTCAGAGGCTGCCTGCTCAGGAGCCCAGGGTGTGCTCAGCAAGCTCAAGGTTAAAATGTTGCCTCTAGCTTTGATATCCTAGTGGTCCTTAGCAGGCCTGCTCTCAGCCACACGAAGCTTCCAGGGAGAACTTTAATCTGAAAAGTTTATGGAAGGCAATTTCAAGGCCATGTAGTTCAATTTGTTTTTAAATTTTTTTTAAGGTTTATTTATTTTTTAGAGAGAGAAACAGAGACAGAGCATGAGTAGGGAAGGAGCAGAGAGAGAGGGAGACATAAAATCTGAAGCAGGCTTCAGGCTCTGAGCTGTCAGTACAGAGCCTGATGCGGGGCTCGAACTCCCAAACTGTGAGATCATGACCTGAGCCAAAGTCTGCCACTTAGCTGACTAAGCCACCCAGGAGCCACCCATGGCCCCAAGGCCATGTAGTTTAAGGGTCACAGGATAGGCCCTCCCACTACCTTATCGAATTTTAAAATCCAAGTGTGGTTTGTTAAAGAAAAAAAGTTAACCAATATAAACATGAAGAAAATTTCCCCTCATTCCCCTCTTCCTTTTGTGGACATGTACATTTATTTATGTGGATACATACACATACACAGTGTTTTTAGAATAAAGGTTGGGTCGTCCAATGCAAATAGATCTATAACTGCAGATATATTCCTATTTTCTAATGACCATGCCGAATCATTAATATGGACGCTTCATAATGGTTTAACCATCTCCCAATTGATTGGCTTTTTAAGATTGGTTCCAATTTCTCAATATTAAAAACAGTTCTCTGTGAACTATCGTAAATCTTGTGCCTTTGTACAATTAATTCTGGAAGGATCATTCACGGAAAAGAAATTGTGCTGTCAGATGATTGCCGTCTTAGTTCTCGCCTCCCTCCCTCCCAGGTACCAGTGTTTCCACAAGACCCTGACAAGGGAACTGATGGAGTACCCAGCGCTCATACTGAGAGAACTCAACTCCTACAGCTCCGCCCTTAGCCGTCATTTCTATGTTCGTGAGATCTTTGAACAGGTGCGGACAGGGCTGCAAAAACCCAGCCACTCACCCAAGAAGCAAAGGGGAGAGGATGTCTTCTAGCTCTGATCTGCCTTGACTTGGAACACCTTCCCTAACCCCTGCCCAGTTAGAATCTGTCAGGACATCAAGGAATAAGAAGCTGGAGGCATTTCTAAAAGAGACCATCTCTTGCTTAGGTTAGAAGAGTTGAAAGGCTCAGAATTCAGGCATCCTCTCTCTGGGTGTGCTTGTATGTTGATTGCAGTCAAATACAGGAGTTCAGAGCATCCAGGGTAGGTGTTTCCTGAAGGGCAGGTTTGCCTCACTAATTTTGATTCAGCTTTAATTGCCTTTAGCACAGTGTCTTGCACATGATTCAGACACAATGGATGTTCCCTACCTGGAATGTCCTGGTCCAACACTCCTAGAGTTTGTCTCTTTCCCACACACCCAGCCAGAGTCCTGCGTGGACAGACCTGAAAGTATTTGTGGTTGACAGTGAACCTGGCTTGAGGCTTTCTCTTATACATAGGGTCCCCAGCTCCTCAGAAAATCCTTCCACTCTGGATGGATCTCTGTTCCACTTGTTAATAAATGCTTCATATGGTATCCAGGTTGAGGTGGAGCTCAAGCCCTATGATGGTGGGCTTACCATCTGTACTTTGAGATCAGTCTGGTTTCCTGGGTTAAAGTTTAGGTGCCATTATGATCTCCATGTCCTAAGAGAGGACTCTGAGTCCCCTGGGGCTTAAGGAGCTTGACCAAGGTCACTCAGCTTGAAAGGAATTGGGATTCAAATCCAGACTGCAAGCTCTATAGCCCACGCTGTGTCATATTCACGACTTCATCCAGAATTTGTAGGGTTCATGAAGGGGTTCCCAGGTCATGTGAATCATGTTCATTCTGTAGGTTCACATCCAGCACGGGGAGCAGCAGATTCCTGCCCCCTTGTTTGCATACCTCAATTTATACTTTCTTGCTCTTTGCCCCAGATCACTGTAAAAATGTCAGAATGAGAGTTTATTTATTAACACCTATTGTGTGATAAAAAGATTTGCTAGCCTGCTTGGGATTAAGGAAAGCTGATTCCCTGGTGTGGGGACACTCTGATTATCCCAGTGAAATAAGTCGTCAAGGCCTGTATCAGATGAAGAGGAAAGATGGGTCCTTTTGCTTAAACGAGAAGAGATGCCCTTAGAAGTGGCATTCTGGGAACGGCAATGCCACTCACTCAGTGTCCCGTGTTTTTTCTTTGTAGACCTTGGATGGGGAAGTCATTTTCAAATTCAGGGAACCAGGTAACACTATTATAATTCAAGTATTATCCTCTCTGACTTCACTCTGTACATTTGTTGGTCAGGTGGGGCCAAGCCAGGTGACCATGGTAACCTTTTTTTTCCTTGCGCTTTGGGGTTGGTCATCAACAGAAGCACAGGAAAAGCACTTCCAGGAGAGTGTGATAAAACAGAGGAGCAAACAGAGAGCTAAAGAGGAAAGGAGCAAAAGCGAGGACAGTGAAAGCAGAGGAACAATTTCCTCCGGGCTAGCGGAAGAGATGGAAGAAGAAGATCAAGACTTTGAGTCTTCCTTAAATGAAGAGATGGTAGTGAGCCAGCAGGAACAGTCTGCCCTGAGCGATGAGATGGATGAGTCCAGTAAAGAGTCTATTCAAGGATTAGAAGAAACTCAAGTTAAAAGAGACAGCTCCATAAAACTATCCCAGAACCAGGAAAATGTGATGGTTCAAGAAGAGGAGACAGAAGAGGAGGAGAAAAAGGAGAAGGAGAAGAAGGAAGAGGAGGAGGAGGGGGAGGAGGAGGAGGAGGAACATGAAAAGGAAGAAAAGCAGGAGGAGGCGGAGGAAGTGGAGGAAGCGGAGCAGGAGGAGGAGGAGGAAAAGGAAGAACAAGAGAGTTTATTTATGGATGAGGTAGGCCAGCAATGGATTCATTCCTGGTTAGGAGAAAGTGTGCTAGGCTCACTCTCCGTATCCCTAGTACAAGCTGGGGTCCCCAGTGGTGCAGTCTCCCCTGGGATTTACAAATGTATGTACATCTTTTACTTCTGTCAACAGGGATCCAATTCTTGTCCCATAACAATGCTTTTAAAAATTCACCTTCTTCTCCTAACATCTTATCCTGCAACTTACTCTGAACTCATCCGTGAACTGTATGGCTTTCCTTATCCTTCTTTGGTCATCTCTCCCCCAGCTCCTCTTTACAGTATAGACGAGCCCAGCCTCTCCATTCCTTCTCTCTTCTCATTCTCTTTTGTAGCCCAAAATATCCACATCCAAGTTGGCAGATAGAGCTCTCCTCGGAGTGCAGGGAAGTGACCCTCATATTAATAAATCTTGTCCTCAAAACACATTCCAACTCACAGAATAGTAACTTGAGTTCCACAATTGCAAAATTGCAAAGACTCTTTTCCTATATTTCTGTGGAGAATTGGCATATGAAACTTGTTTTTGAGCAGGGATCCCAAATTCAATGCCCACAGGCATGTAATAGAGAAGCGGTCTGGAGACCCAAGTGTAAAGTAGTGACAAGTGATGAGGACTATGGTCGTAGTCCCTGGAGCCTTCTATAACAGAATACCATAGGCTGGGCAGTTACAAACAACAAAAATTTATTTCTCACAGTTCTAGATGCTAAGAATTCCAAGATTGAGGTTCTGGCAGATTTGGTGTGTGTGAGGGCCCACTTCCTGGTTCATAGACAGACAGCCATCTTCTCGCTGTATTCCTGTGGTGGAAGGAGCAAGCGAGCATTCCAGGGTCTCTTTTATATGGGCACTAATCCCGTTCATGAGGGCTCTGCCCTCCTGACCTAATCACCTCCTAAAAGCCCACCTCCAAATACCAACACATTGGGGATATGAATTTTGGAGAGCATCCAACATTCAGTCTGTAGAAACTATGCAGTCATCAATAATGCTATGTGGGAATGGAGAGACTCAGAATCATCCGATTTTCTTATTTTTAAGAGAAATCAGAAACCTAGATTGTATGTAGAATTTCCCAATTTTGAAAGCACTCCATGGGCAAAAATTAATTACAGGTGGGATTCCACCCACAGGTCTATAACCTTGATATCAAGGATCCTGTGGTTGGATCCGCAGATCTGGTTGATGATGTTAAGTCTAAAGTCTTGTTTTCTGCATAGGCTGAAGCCCAGGAAGAGAGTCTGGGGGATATCTGTGAAGACATGGAGTCCTTCACAACCTCTGGTGGACACACTTATTTTGTCTTCCTACCCCTGGAACAAGGAGAAGAGGAAACTTGCAAGACCCCCGAATTCCAACCTTTCTACCATTCTCATCAATGACTCTTCTAGTGCCAACTTCCTAGAACAAGTGATAATTCCATCTGGACTAGTTTTGGAAATTAAGAAGCAGTGAGTAGAAAGCCCTTTTATTCTCATTCTCTTGTCCTAAGTTTTATTAACAAGGTGAAGTATTATAACAAAAGATTGGACTAGTTTCAGCTGGAAAAAGAAATGTGTAGGTAATTGAGGGTAGAGATGAGAAACAAACAAAAAAATAACAAATTTCCAGGAATTATTTGTAGTCACAAATATCTTCTGTGAGAGTGACCCCCTCCACCTGTCCCAGAATGCCTTGCAGGCTTGGGCCTCATACATTAGAAATAGTGCTTTCCCTGCAAAATGTTTCTGTGATCCTAGGTCCTGGCATATGTATAATCTTAGGGTTTCCTTCCCTCCCTTCTTCCCTCCCTCCTACCTTCCTTTCTTTTTTTTGGTAATTATATAGCTATAGATGCTAGGTATGAGTATATCAGTATGGTATTTGGCTCTGATTGTGTGACACATTAATTGCAGACAATTAGAAAATTGAAAAAAAGTACAATGAAGAATATTAAAATGACCCATAGTTATACCACTGAGAATTTACCTCCCCTAACTCCCAAGTTTCTGGGCCTCTGTGTTTGAATTTGGACCAAATGTGGAAATTTACAATTGCCTTTAGGATAGCATTTCCACTGTACTCCTGACTCTATAATATCATGGCTAGGACCAACCAGCCAGAAATCACCTGATTAGTCTACCTCCTAGGTATATATATTGGCAGGGAGAACAAGGAGTTAAGTCAGGCTTTTGGAGTCTTCTCTTTCACCTCAACATCATCTTACCTTGAAAATATCTCTTGACTTGAAGCTCATACTTTCTCCTTCCTCTGTCACAGTCCATTTTATGTTCCCCCTTAAAGAAGAAAAGCAAGGACCACCACAAGAGTTAATATGTATTGAGAGGACTTAATACTCTCAGTAACCATGAAAGGCGTACCATAATTAGCTAATTTTACAGACGAAGAAATTGAAGCTTAGTAGGTTGGATAAGGTCTCTGGGATATAAAGTGGTTGGATCTAGGATGCGAATTTTGACCAGGTGATTCCAGAGTCTTGAACAAAACACTATGCCATCTGGCATTGGTACTAACCAGAAAAAAAATTTTTTTTGATCAAACTGATTGGATTTGCATGTTGAAAGATACAATACTGACCAGTATGGAAATCATGAATGTACAGCTCAATGAATTGTCCAAAGGGAACAACCTAGTAACCAGTACCCCCAAAAAAGAGAACATTATCAACTCTCCAGGAGCCCCCTTATGTACCCATCTCAAGTCACCACCCTCTCTTCCCCAAGGATAGCAAATATTCTAACTTCTGAATTACTTTTGCTTGTTTTAGAATTTTATTTAAATGGAATCATACAGAATGTATTCTTTTATGTTGGGATTCTTTCATTATGTTTGTGAGATTCAAATGTAGTTTTTAAAATTTATTTATTTAAATTCAAGTTAGTTAACATACAGTGTAGTATTAGTTCTAGGAGTAGAACCCAGTGAATCATTGCTTATGTATAATGGCCAGTGCTCGTCCCCAAAAGTGCCCTCGTTAATGCCCGTCATCCATTTAGTCCACCCCCTACCTACCTCCCCTCCAGCAACCCTTAGTTTGTTCTCCGTATTTAGAGTGTCTTATAGTTTGCCTCCCTCTCTGTTTTTATCTTATTTTTCCTTCCCTTCCCATATGTTCATCTGTTTTGTTTCTTAAATTCCACACATGAGTGACATCGTAAGTAGTTTTGGATGTGGGTTTAGCCCATTTTTTTTCCTGTATAGTATTCCATTATAAAAATACATAACCCATTTTATTTATACCTTCTACTACTGATGCACGTTTGGGTTGCTTCTCACTGGGGAATGGAACAATGCCACTCTGAACATTCTTGTACAAGTCTTTTGGCGAACATACATCCACCTTTCTGTTAGATATATAACTGACAGTGGAATTGTTGGGAGATAGGGTAATACGTGTGTCCCTCTTGAGGGGTACAACCAAAAGATGCTACCAAAGAGTTTTCAAAAGCAATTTTGTTTTAACGGTTTACAACAGTGTGTGAGAGTTCCAGTTGGCCCGCATCCTCATCAGCACTTGATATTGTCAGCAGTTTTTGTTTTAGTCATTCTGGTGTTTGTGTAGTGGTGTTGACCATTTGGTTATCTTTCTTGGGATGTCTAGTCAAATCTTCTGCCCATTTTTTTCTGATGGGTTATCAATCTTTTTTCTTAGTAATTTATGTAAGTATCACATATCCTAGATATGAGGCTTTTGTTAGGTACATACCTGGCAAATGTTTCTCCCTCTCTGTGCTTGCCTTTTTTTTTTTTCTTACTCTCTTAAGGTATCTTTAGATACAAAGAAATTCTTACTTGTAACAAGGTCCTTTTCATCAACTTTTTTCATTAGGGTTAGTGTACTTTCTGTCTTATCTAAGACATTTTTGCTTGCCCCAAGGTCATGAAAATATCCTTCTATGGTATTTACTACAAATGTATTATTTTAAATTTCTACGTTTAGATGTAAAATCCACCTGGAATTAATTTTATTTATGTGGGAGATAGGAATCAGATTCATTTCCTTCCATATGGATAACCACTTGACCTCAGGAGACTCCCACTCCCCACGGCTCTGCCACAGCTCTCTTCTATTTCTCTGTGTATCTGTCTTTGCATTACTGCCTCACCCTGCCTGACTACTGTAGTTTTATACTAAGTCTTAATGCCTGGTAGGGTATGTTCTCCAATTTTGATCTTCTCAACTATCCTTGGCCATTTGCGTTTCTACATAGACTTGAGATCAGCTCATCGGTGTCTATAAGAAGATGTCTGCTGAGCTTTTTATTATTTCATTGAATCTATAGAAAACTCTGGGGACAACCAACACCTTAACAATACACAGTCATTTTAACGATGCATAAATTTTCAGAAGGAAAAAGCGATAGATTGGGGAATGTATTTGCAACTCACAATGCAGTCAAATGACCTCACATTCCTAATACATAAGGAACTCCCATATAAATAAATTGACAAGAAAAAGAGCATCTTCACAATAGAGAAATGGGAAAAATATATTAACTCATAGTATGCAGAAAAAATAATTATATAGTCTCAAACACATGAGAGTAGGCCCAGTTTGGGTCATAACATGACAAAATTATCAAATTCACAAGTTTGGCAATATACACTCCAAGGCTATGGAGAAATAGAAATAGGTTGCCTTGCCATGAAAGCAGTTAAGCCATATCTTCAAGAACCACACCTGTATTTTAGCCATTGAGTTAACAATTCCAGTTCAGGGAATTTATCCTACAGAAATGCTTCTATGCTTGACTTATGTACAAGGTTATTCACTGCAGCTCTTGTTGAAGAACAAATGATTGGAAGGCATCCAGTGTCCTCCAGCAGGGGTCTGGTTAAATTAATGATGGTCCATGCAGACAAAGGAATATAACATAGTTAGGAAAGAAAACTGGGAAGAAGTGGAAGAGGGAAGCACTTTATATATTGACATGGAAGCTCTCTCCGTAGCCACTGCTGCTGGCAGAGCTGACTCTCACCAATCTCTCCCTCAGACTTCGAGCTGGCTTTTTCGAGCACCTAGAGAAGTGGTTTGACCAATGTGTCCTCAAAACCCAGGCCACTGTGGCCACCAAGGTTGATGAGCTGGACTCAGAACTAGAGCTGCATCTTCATCTACACAAGCCAAGAGCCGAGCGTATTGAAAAGGACATCCACAATGTCAGAGCAGGTACAGACCCAGCCCGGAGAAGGCCACCCTGCCCCAGACGGGTGGTGTCTGTGCCTCCGCAGTTCTGCATTCATTAGGTGCCCCTGAGTGAGGGTTCCACCCCCCAGGCTGACAGAGAAGGACCCACATTTGAGATTTAAAAAATTTTTTATTTGAAAAAACAGGACTTTTAGATGTTAAAATGAAGAGTATCATCCTCTTTTGGCAATGTGAATCTCAGAGCTGCTCACACACCTGTCAGACATACACCTGGATAGCAGGTGCTTCCTGTAGCTCAGGAATCAGAGCCATCAACCTCTCTAGCTATGTGACTCCGGACAGCTTACTGGACCTCTCTGATCCCTCCCTTGCTTGCAGAAGGGGATATTTTTGGTGGTAATCAGCTCTCCCTAAAATGGGACAGTGAGGAATCACAAGCAAGTGGTAGCCATTAATTTCAGCTTACAGTTTATAACTTAAAAAGAGGTGCCATTTCTCTCTTAGGCAGAGGACCCCATTAGGGGGTGGCACACTTTTAGTTGGATCCTCAAATGACCCTGTTTGGTTTTCACTTGTGTCACAATTCAAGCTTCTTCATAGACCCTTCAAGCTCCCAGAGAGACCCCACATGGTCTTACCCAAACTCTTCCCGCCTGGACAGAGTTGTGGAATCAGACAGCCTGGCCTGGAGTCCCAGTGCTTGTGGCCTTGGGACACCCACTTGACAACTTCATTGTCTTAATTTGGAAAATATGTGCATTAAATCTAAATATAAGTTGAGATGCTCTATTTCCTGCCCTTCCCTGGCTTCCTGGCCCAAGGCACGATTGGGAGATCAAGGTCAGAGAAACAATGCCCCAGAGTCACTGCACTCATTCTTGGCAGAGTTGGGAGGACAGCACTTTGACCACTGCGGGCAGTAGGGAGGTAGGGTGAACTGCCCTGGGGCTATCTGCCAGATTTAAAGGCCTACGATGGAGCCCTTGAAGCCCAATCCTGGTACTGTTTACTCCACTGTAGAAGTCTGTTGGAATTCAGTCTCCTGGAAAGAGTAGTCACTGATTTAAAGCAGTGAACTCTGACTGCCCAGTGTTGTGCTGTTTGTTTTATCCAGAGCCTCTGCCCTTCCCAACATGTCCGCCCACCCCACCTGCTCCCAGGTGTCTCCACCAGCAAGGACCTCCCTGCGCACAGCCTGGATAGCCTCCTCTCTAGTTAGATACCCTGCAACAGTGTCCGATTGGCTTCTCTGATATCTGCACCCATTCCCAAGCCAATGCCTGACAAGGACAGCCGTCACTGTCGAGGAGAGGAACGTCCTGAGGTGACTTGGGATCCCAGAGAGCCTCAGCTGCCCTTCATTCTTTTCCAGCTGAGCTCTTGCTTCATCAAGAGCGGCTGGACAGCCACTGTGCTGGGGTGTCTGAGACGCTGAAGAAGGAGAAGCTGATGTTCTCCCAGTTTCAGGAAGAGCAAAACCTAAAGAGCAAAAACTTCCGCCGCAAGATTTATGACATGGAGCACATCTTCCTGAATGCCACAAAGAGCCAGAGGTAGGGCCCTGGGAGTCTCCACCCTGGCCCCGTGGCCCTAGAATCTCAGACAGGTGGCTGCTCTCTAAGGAGCGGTTCCTCCTTGGTGGATGAAAGAGTCAACTTTCCAGACCCCACAGCACCCTTCTCTTTTCAGCTCTCCTCTTCACACAAGTGAGTCTAACTGTGTGAACTGTCAGGCTGGGGGCGGGAGGCTGGGTGAGCAGCCAGGGAGAGAAAAGGGCGTACATGTTCAGGATGCAAGGATCCTACTAACGTGCTCTGAAATGTCCATGCTGGGAAAGACCACTTCCATCAAGGGAAATCAGGATGAGCTTCCTGCAGGAGGCCTCCTGGTCTGAGATGGAGGAAGGTGAAGAGGAGACAGAATTTTCCCTTCAAGAGGGAGCACTGGCCCAGCTCAAGGTGGGGATATGCTCACGGCAGAGCAAGGGGTTCCAAGGAGGCCATTCAGGAGTTTGAGATGGAGGCTCTCGTGTGGCTAGGGAGCCCTCAGGTAACAGGTGGGGAGCCCTCACAGGTGTCTGAGCAGCGGTCAGGTACACAAGAGATTGCTGGTTAGGGTAGACTTAAAGGTAAAGAGGGAACTTGCAGGGTGTGGCTTCGTGAGAACACCAAGCGCAGGAGTGAGAGAGAAGGTTGGTGCTGCAGGGAGGAGGAAGATCAGTGGGACCTGGGGATTCCTTTAGGAATTTGGTCACAAGGGCCAGAGAGAGGAGAGGGATGCCCTCTGATCCAGCACACTGAGAGCTCCACACCACGCCCTGCACACACTGGCATTCTGAGCTTCCTTCTAAGCTGCTTTCTCTACCCAGAAGAACATGGCTGTGGTTCTGGTGGTCCCACAGGTGGGCACCGCAGTGGAGCGCACACAGCGCCCCCAGGCTGCCCTCCCATGCCCAGGTCACCATCCTGCCCTCCTGTGTCCCCCAGGCTGGTTACGCTCAGCAGCACACTGCACCGGGAGCTGCTCAGCTACGTCGACGTCATGCAGGTGTCCCTGCGCAGCTTCCGCCAGTACTTGGAGGAGAGCCTGGGCAAGCTTCGCTACACCAACATCGAGTTCATCAAGCACTGCAGGTGGGAGCCAGCTTCGGGCCTCTGTGGGCTCCGGCTTTCTCTCTTGAGAAGTGGTCTTGTTCCCCCTTAGATTTTTCTTGTGACAAAATATGTAGGACATACAACTGTCCATTTTAACCATTTTCAGGTATACAGTTCAATGGCATTAAGTACATTCACATTGTTGTGGAACCATCACCATGGTCCATCTCCAAAACTTTTCATCTTCATAAACTGAAACTCTGAACACATTGAACACTAACTCCTATTCTCCTCCCCCCAGCCCCCAACAGCCACAGTTCCATTTTCTGTCTCCATGAATTTCACTACTGTAGGTGACTCATATAAGTGAAATCATACACTATTTGTCCTTTTGTGTGTCTGGCCTATTTCACTTAACATAATATCTTCAACGCTCATCCATGTGACCTGTCAGAATTTCATTCCTTCCTAAGGCTGAACACTGTTCCACTGTGTGTAGATACCACATGTTTCTCTCTTCATCCCTTGGAGGACATTTGGGTTATTTCACTGCTTCTATCTTTGAACCCTCCGAATTCATTTTTCTATGATCTTATACCCTCAATCTAAAGCCTTGTCAACCACGGTATTTGGGACGGGTGGGAAGTTTCAGGTCTGATCAATGGCGTTTCTTTCTCCCAAACTATTTTCAGATTGTTTTCTGACGGAGGCAACTTTTCTCCTGAAGAAATTGACTCACTGTGTCATCGACTGGGGAAGGAAGCTTCTCGGATAGAGTTTGTTGAAAATTTAATCATGATCAACATGGAGAAGATGGAGAGTGAATACCTGGACCAGGTGTGGGAGCCCTGCCCCTGGCCTCCACCTTTGCTCATTGCCTGATGGGCCCTGCCAAGCCCCCTTTCCAAAACGTTGAGCCTGTCCCCTCTGCTTCCAAAGTTCAAAAGTTCCAAATAAACTTCCTTCCTTTACTTTTTTTTAAAGGATTAATTTTTTTTTGAGTTTATTTGTTTTTGAGAGAGAGATAGAGAGAGACAGAGTGCGAGTGGAGGAGGGGTAGAGAGAGAGACACACACAGAATCTGAAGCAGGCTCCAGGCTCAGCTGTCAGCGCAGAGCCTGATGCGGGGCTCAAACTCACGAACCATGAGATCATGACCTGAGCAAAAGTTGGATGCTCACCTGACTGATCCACTAGGCACCCCCCTCCTTTACTTTTTTATATTTCTTTACAGGCCAATGATGTCATCAATAAGTTTGAAAGCAAATTTTATAACCTGTCTGTGGACCTTATTTTCATAGAGAAAATCCAGCGGTTGCTGACAAACCTGCAAGTGAACATCAAGAATGAGGTAGGACAGATTCACTCTTCCCCTAGTGGATGTTTATCTCTCTCTCTCTCTCTCTCTCTCTCACACACACACACACACACACACACACACACACACACACACACCTGCACTGTCCCAAGTGGAGGATACACCACTGTGGGCTCTGCTCCATAAGACTTCAAAATCCAGCCAGGAAGACAGGGATTAAATCAATTATAATAGCCTCTAGGATTCTCTGAGTTATTATGCACCATGCATCCTGATAACTGACTTATTTTGATTAGCTGTGTTGGTCCTCACAAGAACTATAGGAGGCAAGTACTGTTTTATTCCTATTTAAGAAATAAACTGAGGCAGAGAATAATTAAATGACTTAGATAAAAACACAAAGCTCTTAATGGTGGAGCCAAAATGTGAACCCATGTCAGGGGCACTTGGGTGGCTCAGTCGGTTTAGCTTCTGACTTTGGCTCAGGTTATGACCTCACGGATTATGGGTTTGAGCCCTGCATCAGGCTCTGTGCTAATGGCTCAGAGACTGGAGCTGCCTTGGATTCTGTGTCTCCCTCTCTCTCTCTGCTCCTTCCCTGCTCATGCTCTGTCTTTCTGTGTCTCAAAAATAAACATTAAAAAATATTTTTAAAAATTTCAAAATGTGAACCCAGGTCAATGATCTCAAACAAAACAACCTAACTGTATACCTCAAGGAACTAAAAGAAAAAACCCAAAGTTAGCAGAATGAAGGAAATAACAAAGATCAGATCAGAAATCAATGAAATAGAGATCATAAAAACAATAGAAAGGATTGATAAAGCCAGAGCTGGTTTTTCAAAGATAAACAAAAATGGACAAACCTTCAGCTAGACTAAGAAAGAAAGAAGACTCAAATAAAATCAGAAATGAAAGACATTGCAACTAATACCACAGAAATACCAGAATCATGAGACTACTATTACCAAGTATATGCCACCAAATTAGATAGCCTAGAAGAAATGGATAAGTTTCTAGAAACATACCTACCAAGATTGAATCATGAACGAATAGAAAATCTGAGTGGACCAACTGGCCAATTGCTTTTTCTGTACCTATCGTACTGATCAAATGATTTTTATCTTTTATTCTATTAATGTGGTATCACATTAATTGATTTGCATATTAGAACTAGCCTTGCATCCCAGAGGTAAATGCAACTTGATCATGGTATACAATCCTTTTAATGTGCTATTGAATTTCATGTGCTAATATTCTGTTGAGGATTTTTGTATCTATAATCATAAGGGATATTGATCTGTAGCTTTCTTATAGTGTGGTTTTATTTTGTTTTGTTTTGTTTTAGAGAGAAAGAGGGTGCAAGTGAGCAAGGGTGGAGAGAGGGAGGGAGAGAGAGAAAATCCCACAAGGGGCAGAAAGAAAGAGAGAAAGAGAGAGAGAAACAGGGCTCACCCAAAAATGAAGCTTGTGTTCACCCAAAGTGGAGCTCATGCTCACCTGAAGTGGGACTCATGACTACCTGAAGTGGGGCTCGAGCTCACGAGCTATGAGATCATGATCTCAGCTGAAGTCAGATGCTTAACCAACTGAGCCACCCAGGTGCCCTTTTCATAGTGTTCTTATCTGGCTTTGGTGGCAGGATAGTCCTGGCTTTGTAATATGAGTTTGGGAGTATTCCCGTCTATTCCGTTTTTTGGAAGAGCTAGAGAAGGACTGGTGTGAAGTTTTCTTTAAATGTTTGGTAGAATTCACCCATGAAGCTATCAGGTCCTGAGCTTTTCTTTGTTGGGAGGGTTTTGACTACTAATTCAACCTCCTATTATTTTGCAGTATATACATGTTTCGAATTAACACGTTGTAGACCTTAAAACTTGCATAATGTTATATGTCAATGATATCTCAATAAAGCCAGGAAAGACTTTGACTTATTTTGAACCTTTTTTCTATACATGGAAAGATTTTATATATATTATACCCATTATATATAAAACATATATATGTATGTATACACAAAAACAAAACTAGCCTCTTGCTATTTATGTAATTTTGTAAGCTATATAATCTTTAAAGATTATTTGAAAACACTATTGTTCTGGCTTCCCTCTCCTGAATGTGTTGCCATCTTTACTTAGCCATTCCTTTTTGGAGAAATATTTGGTGGATTATATGTATTATGCCAATGGTATGATAAAGACCCTTGCACAGGGAAGTCTGATTATGTCTGTCGGGTATCTCCCAGAGCTAGAATTACCGGGGTACAGCATGAATGTTTTAAGGCTCTACATGTTTTCCAAGTGGCGTATACAGACAGCCCTCACCAGTCGGTCATGAGTGTGTTCTTGCTAATGCCCTCAACTACTGTGGTGGGTTGTCGATTTTATTTTTGATAGAAAAACAAAACAAAACAAGACAAAACCTTTTACATTTACATTGATCTAGTTTCTGATAATATTGTGCGTCCCCCCCACACCGATTTCATTTTTCCGATATTTAATTCGTATCTTAGGTAATACATTTCGCTGAACATTTTGCTGATCAAAATAAGTATTCTAGAAACAAACCTTGGAAGTTCTGGTTTTTCTAGGTCGCAAAATCCAATCTGCAAACAGATGGATTGAATTCTTCTCTGGAAGAGCTTCAAAGGAAAATAGAAATGTGTCGAAACTCAAAGGGAGATAAAAAAGTAAGTATTCAGTATTTGCCAAGCTATGAATAGTAAAGATGCCATTACGCAAGTATCAAACTGAAAGCAAACTTACATCTGTCATCAGGCTTTCTCCAGCTGCAGAGGGGCCTCTGAGCCTTCCTACTTAACCCCTGTTTGAGTCAATGGAATTAAAGAAGAGAAGAGAAAACAGCCAGCTCCTCCAGCTCCCAGCCCTTCCCAGGCAGGCATGTAGGGTCCAGCGAGTGTGGGGCTTTGGTCTGACCTCACTCCCCCTCTGATGTCACCAGGCTGCCCTCCCTGTAATTAGAACTCAGCCCTAGATGAAAAACAGAAGCAGGATTCGGCCTTCTGAACAAACACTTCTTGTTTGATTTTTCATTCGCGTGTTCTGATCATTGCACATGAACCGGTTACTACTGTTTTCTACTGTTCCTACTGGCTAAAGAGTCCAAAGTAGAGCAGTGTGGATCAGCACAGCAGGTCTCTGGGTGTTTACGTCGTTTACTTGCTTTTCTGCCACCAGCACACATCTCTGTCCTCTGTTCCACATCCATCCTGGCCTCCCCAAGCAATCTTTTCTCAGCAGCTCAAGCAGGCACTCGAGAACCAGATGTCTCAGCTGGAGGTTTCTTGAGCGGGATGTTCCTTCATCACCAAGCTTTGTCTTTTCTCTTCCACTTCAGTGACTAAGTTGAGATTTTATTTTTGTTAGCACTGAGAGGACATTTAGCCTCTATCTTTATTGCTTTTTCTTGCATAGTAACACATGCTTCTTAAGAAAAGTTCAAACATCCACAAAGCACCGGATGAATACACATCCCACATATTATGCTCATTTTTTGCAGATCCCCTGTGACCTCTGTGTTTTCTTGCAGTTATTTCTGCATGATTCCTGGGGAACAGGGGGAAACCAGGTTAATCTGCCATGACTCCTTTATCAATCCCTTTAGGGACAACTCTGCCTCTCCAGAACAGAAACATTGGCCCTCTTGTATTTCCTCACCTCTCCAACCCCCTTACTGCCGTCTTCTTGTGGTGTCAGGGTGTTGGACGGGGTTTCTGGGGATTTCATAGCCTTCTGGCCAGGTCAGGGGAACATGAACTTAGGTGGGCAGGCAATCCTGTGTTGATGGAGGAGACTGGTTGGACACTTTTGCAAAGCAGTGAGCAGGAGGTGGGAACAATACATCGGTTGCATGGTGAAGGTAGTGGGGACCAGGGACGAGTATGGCCAGGGTCACATGCTCAGTGCCACATACATGTGAGGAGGGCCTCTGGCTTCTGTGTGCAGAAAGGCAGGGAGGGAAGGAGGAGTGAGGCAGGGTGTCGTAACTGAAGCAGAGAGAATAGTGGCCTGGACAAGGTACCACCAGAGACACCTTCCAATTCCAGAGTTGAATGGTGGGGGAATGGTTAGGACTCAGAATGCACTAGAAATGAAGGAAGCAGAGGAGCCCAAGGCCTTCTCTCTGGCCTGGGTCATCTACATAGGTCAGTGAACGATGCAGGGGGCCAAGTGTGAGGACTGCCAGGTGACGTGAGAATGCATGGTAAAGGTCAACATCGTTATACATTCTTTTCTGCACACCTGGGGCAGGGTCTGTGGGATTGGTGCCCGAGGGGGAGTGTATCTGACCTTGTCATGGAATGGTTAGATCACTTTCCAGAAAGGCTGTGGTCATTTCATTCATACACAATGTGGCCATTTGGGGCCAAATATTTCCTTCTAAGAGCATCAAAGCTAGAAAAGATCCCAGGGAACATTCTGTGTCCCACCACACAAATGGGGAGACCAAGTTGAGCTAATTTAAATCATTTGCCCAGAATGAACCCATAAAACCAGGACTCGAACTCCTGACGCCCCATCAGTGAAGGATTTGCTGCCCCACTGCACCTGCCCTGGAGAGCCAGCCAGCCTTGCCCACCCTCCTGGGGCTCTCCCTGCAAGTGAGGGGCCTCCATCCAACCAGGAGGCCTGTGCTTCAGATGGAGGCAGGCGGCCCTCCTGCAGTTTGCTTCCTGCAGCTTTCTTCTCCTAGGCGGTGACCACAGATGACCTCCTTGGCTTGGTCCGGACTTGGAAAGAAAAACTGGGTCAGAGGATTCAATACCTGAATTGCAGCCTGGACATGGTGTCCTTGACTCAAGTAGTCTTCGCTGTAAGGAACAGACAGTAAAGGGAGGGAATGTGGGGAAGGGCAGTGAGGAAGGGTGGGTGAGCTGTCATGTCTAGGCTCTCGGGAGACCCACAGAGCTCCGCAGAGCCTAAGGGACAGCTCCCAGGCTCCTGCTGGACACCAAGCCTACTAGGTTGCCTTGGAAAGACCATAAGCTGTGCAGTCAGATCTGGATTCAAATCCCAGATAGTCCACTTCCTGAAATCTTAGGCGATTCCTCACCTCCTGGCACCGTCTCCTTACCTCCACCAAGACCCACCAGCTACCAGCTCTCAGGCTACCCTTGCCTTTCAGCCTTTTCCTTCCCACCCACACCCATGAGCAACCACTGGTTTCTCCCTACCCCACCTCCACCACCTCTTCCTACCCATGTGGCTGCCCTTCTCTTCTCACTTCCCCTCATGATCCATTCCTTGAATTGCACCCAGACCTAATGTTGGGGAAAGTCAGTCTGACTGTGCCATTCTCTTGATCACTCAGGGTGAAATCCACATCCTTCAGCCAAGCCTTCATATCGGCCTCTTTGGTCTGCCCTCCATGGTCTTTTCATTTCTCACCCCTGCTCCCACCCCAAAGACATCACTTCCCACTGGGCCTTCTCTCACAGACCACGGTGACATCTCCATTTTTAGGGGCTATCTCTCCAGACTGTGTGCCCCAAGAGGGCAGAGCTTCTGTCACCCTCACCCTTCACTCAGCCTCTCACACCAGCTTTTGAACACCAGAGGCACTCAACCAACTTCCAGGGGTGTGTGACCTAGAACCAATATGGACATAGTGGACATCCCTCAAGTTTTGTTCTGGCCACCCTCTCACTGCCATGTTTTGAAACAGCCCTTTCTTCTTCCCACCATGCCACCAATACTAACCCTCTATCATACCACCAGCACTGTGCCCTTCAAGACAGAACTCAGGAGTCCAGCTAAGGTCCTTCCCTCATATAGTCCACTGCTGAAACAAGATTCAAATAAAATAGGGAACAGCCTAAGTAAGCCCTCACTGCAGGCCGCTACTCCTACCCTTTCTCTAAGGTATGACTTGTAGGGAGTATTGAACACTCATTTGTCCATGCATTCATTCATTCACTCACCCATTTCAAGAACACTGCCTGGGCACATCTTTGGGCTGGACTTGCAAATCCATGACCCTCAGCCTCATGGAAGACTCTGGAACTTTTCCTTCATAGCACTGGTCCCAATTTTGACCAGACATTTATTTGTCGAAGTGTGTGTTAAATGTTTATCCCTCTGACTAGACTGTATGCCCCATAAAAACAAAGATCACATGTTACCTCTCCACCCTGTGTCCCAGGACCCAGGCAGAGCCTTGTGGAAAGAAGGTACTCAGGAAATATTTTTGAAAGCCAATATGCACATATAAATGAATGAATGAATGAATGACTCTGTAAGGAAAATATGACCATTATCAATATTTAGAAGGAAAATAGAGACTCGACGAATCAGACGGCTAGCCTCCAACTGGAACCCTGGGCAAGGTGGTATTGGAACGTGAACCCAGCCTGCCTTCATCCTTGGCATGGGGGCTGGGCCCACACACTCAGGCCCTTCTCTTGGGCCTGCAGGATGATATCATGACCAATCTGGAGGTGGAGAGTGACATCCTGGTGTCTTCAGAAGTCCTTGAAGAGGAAGCCAAGGTAGATTTGGTCACCCCTGAGTCTTTCGCTCAGCCGAGCCGCATGGGGAAGCCCATGATTGAAGACCCAGCCGTGGAAGTGGTCAAGAAGATCCTGCAGTAAGTGGCCATGGGGTCTGCAATGGGGCGCTGCCACCACAGCTCATGGCCCAGAACCTTCAGGGACCATCTTTGGAGTCCTACCTCCAAGATTCCCTCCCGTGACAGCTTGTGACTTTGTATAAGGGCTTTTTCTCTAGAGTCTCAGTTTCCTCCTCTAAAGTGGGGCTCATAATAGGACAAGTTCATATGGTGTTGTGTCCTGCACTGTCCTCATGGTCACTGGGGAAAAGCTCACATCCTTTCCTTTGATTTCAGACTTCCTGACTCAAAATGCTCAACCCAGCAGTGCGACAAAGTTCGGTCCATGACAGGTAAAGGCAAACAGGCCTGTGGGTCTTGGGGCATTGGTGGTGGGGAAGCCAGTGTCACCACCTGGTCCATCCTCACCTCGGGTCCTCTGTTCTTATCCTGTTTGCTCATCACCCAAAGGCTTGAAGCGACACCGGAACCGGGGAGAACACGTCGTGAGAAAGGCCCTGTCCAGCGCCAGTGCTGCTTCGACAGGGAGGTAGGGATGCTGGGCTTCATCCGCGGACCTCCCCTTCCCAGATGCCTCCCCTTTCACCTTAGACATAGGCCAGAGACCGCCCTGTCCGTTTACCAGACTGTCCTCAGAATATACCGCCTGTACTCATAGCGCTGAGGCCCCAAGGGACCCAGTGAGAAGTTGGCTCTGAAGCTGGCGTTAGTCAGGTCTGTGCTCATTCCTGCTGAGTGATGCAGCCTCTCACCTTGAAAGTCCATCTGGGTGTTCGGTGGTTTTTCATGGTGACAACTGGTAGATCCCAGCCCTCCTCTCCTACCATTCATCCTGGCCAGAAAGAGAGGGGCATTGGAAATGGCTTTCCTTGCAGGAGAAATCCTGGGCCTCTGCATCCTGGCCAGGCACTCTGCCCATTATGCCTCCGTAGGGGTCATTAGACTCATGGCTCAGTAAATATGGGCCCTGCTGACCCCTGACGCTGTTTTAATAGAAGGCAAGTAACAGAGCCAGTGGCTGAACTGACTTCTGGGTTTTCTGTGAGCCCTTCTTTAAATGGTTTGGTTCCTGGTTTTGAGGAAGTAGTGGTGAGGCAATTCTTGCTTTGCATATCTCCAAAAGGTCCTAACACAAACGCCATCTGCAATGTGGGAATAAACCTAAGGCCAACCAAATGAGAAAAGCAAAGGCTATTTATTCAGAGCTTGGTACAGCAAAGGAGTCAGCCATCATCACTTAGGTTTTAGCAGAGACTCAAAGGCTAGCAAGGGAGTGAAAAAGCTGTATAGCAGAGAAAGGAAAGGCTTTAAGTGTGCCTTTATTGGAGGCCGTTGATGTGGGGAAGTTGGAGGCAGGCCAGTTAGCTGCAGGACATTCTATGTGATCATTTAGGGCTGCATATTTGACTTTCCCTGGTTGGTCCTAAATTGGAAGCGGGGACAAAATTTAGGGAAGCTGTCAGTTAGTAACCAAGTCCTGACTATTTGGAGCTGATTGTTACAGGAGCTGTTGTTTAGCATGCGGGATTGCCACTAGAGATGACAATATGGCTTCCTCCAAGTCTGACCTCTATCGGGCTGGCTTCCCGAGTTGTTTATTATAGACAAGGAGTTGTTTCCTGGGCACATTGCTGCAGGTTCTGGGTTAGAGTTCTGTATTAATGTACAGTCTGGCTATTGACCATTTGTATAACCAGTCTCTCAGTGGTTACAAAATGAAGTCCACGTTGCTGGGACTATCTGATGTTGCATGGAACATACTTACACTAAAAATTATTCTCTCCTTATACGGAATTCAAATTTAACTGGGAATATTGTATTCTTATTTGAAAAGCACCTCAGTCTGTTTTTCTTTGTTAGTGATAAGGACCTCACTCCCACGATAAGGTTGTCTCCACAGCTATTGAGGAGTAAGGAGGTATCTTGAAGGATTCAGGCCCAGACATGGGGGTCACAGTGACCCACAGGCAGGTCCAGAGCCTCCAGCAACTTAGGTGGGGCTCTTGCAGACCTGCCTGTCTACCCCAGCCTCCAGAGCACTGACCCACCTTTGTCCCACAGCATCACACGGTACTCCAAACTCAACCGAATGGACAGAAAGTTCCAGGTGCTTGGGGAGAAGCCACCGCCTCCATCTGAGTAAGTGGTGCCTTTTCCTTTAAGTCCATTTTAACTCATTGCCTCTATGAGGCGGTGGCTAAACCTGACACAGCTGAGGGGAAAATAAGAAGTAGGGGGCAAAGCAGGAGAGATTGGCAAGGGGACAGGTAAGGGCCAAGTTTGTCTCATCCCATTTCACATTAATTTGTTGAGAGACATTTTCACCAAAATTTCATATTTTCTAAGCTAAGCGTTTTGGGGTAGCAGGCAGCACACCCCTTTCAAATCCGGGATTTGTTTGTCGGGGGGGTTTTCCTTCAATTTTTTAATGCCTACCTCCCTCATTCCTCTTTTCCTTTATTTCAATTTCACTGATTAAAACAAACTCTGTTCTACTTAAAATGGCTGCATTTCAAGCAAATAAACAACTTCAGAAAATTGAAAGCCCTCAAAGAAAGTCAAGGTCTACAGCAGACACCCTTTCTCCCTTAATCAGGGAACTCACCATCAGTCTTTTTGCCCCACTGGTCTTATCTCTGAGGTTTGTGAAGTTTGCAAAGAAGGGTGGTTTTCAGGGTGTCTGGGTGGCTCAGTTGGTTAAGCATCCAACTTCGGCTCAGGTCATGATCTCATGGCTCGTGGGTTCAAGCCCGGTGTTGGGTTTTGAACTGACAGCAGAGAGCCTGCTTCAGATCCTCTGTCTCCCTCTTTCTCTGTCATTCCCCCAGTTTTCTCTCTCAAAAGTAAATGTTAAAAATGAGAGAGAGAGTGAGAGAGAGAGAGAAGAGTGGCTTCAGGACCTAGAAGTTGGGTCCAAGTCAGCAGTTCCCTTGTCCCATTCCCTTGTCATTAAAAAAAAGGCATTCCTTGTCATTAAAATCTTGACTCTCTCTCAATTTTATAGAGTTCTGTCATCTTATCACATGTGTATATTCATGTAACCATCACCACAATCAAGAAATAAAACTGTTCCATCACCACCAACTGTACGTCACTCCTGCCACCACTTTATAGCCACGCCCTTTCCTTCTCCCTCCCTAACCCTGAGCAACCACTGATCTGTTTTCCATCCCTATCATTCTGTCATTTCAGGAAGGTCATATAAACAGTCTTATGCCGTGTATGATGTTTGCAGAGTGGCTTTTCATACTCAATGCCCTTGAAATCCACGCAAGTGGTCACATGTATCAGTAGTTCATCCCTTTGTATTGCTAAATAGTTAGCCACAGTATAGATGCACCACAGTATTTTAGTGGTGAAAAAAGATCAGAGGCTAAACAGAAGAAAAAAAAAGAAAAGAAATTGAGCACTTAGGAAAGCTCTGAAAAGGAGACACCTTTCTAGCATAGCAGACTGGTGAATTGCTCATAAAATGGAATCAGACCGATGATGTTTTTACCCCCACATTGGGACTCTGGCTAAGTGGCTTCTCCCCAAGCCATCACCTTCCCTATGCACGGTGGGTAGAAGAGAGTCCTCCTTTTGAAATTGTGAAGAGGAGCCAGCAAGTCATCCACAGGCCTCCCTTGTATAATACAGTATCATCACTCCAAGAAGCACTCGATGAAATCACAAGGAAAAAGATGGAAAATTTTGGCAAATAAATTTTTAAACTCCTTTGAGGTAGAATGCAATTAAAAGTTAGACAACAACCAACCAAGACACAATAGTGGTAAATAGAGCCAACAAGGGAAGAATTGGCTCCTCTCCCCATCCCCTTCCCCCAGAAAAATTGCTAAGGAAGTTTCCAGCACACAATAGAGTAAGGGGAGAAATGGAAGAGACCACACATGAAGAGGAAATAAAATTAGGAACAAACATGGGGAGAAAACACTGATTCTCACTAGTATGCAAACAAATGAAAGGGGGACAAATCCTTTCCATATTTTGCCCAAGATTAACCAATATGTAAATAGATTTTAGAGGAAGTTCCCAGTTTATCAAGGGAGGATGCAGATGGTCCCTCCCAGGCACTGCCGGTGGGAGGTGTTAAGGAAAAACTTATTCTGATACTTGTTAAAACAGTAAGGAATACTTTATGTGGGACCATTGCAATAGGTGTCAAGACTGTTGCAACAGGGAAGAGGGCTGGGGCTCAACTTAGAATACAATAAGGGCAAGAGAAGAATTATAGCCAAAGTGCAGAGCGAGGAGGTCAGTAGATTGAAAATTCAAGGGTAGTGGGATTCTTGCTTAATTCAAGAATTCATTACCCTTAATTCAAGGGTAGTGGGGTTCTTGCTGCAGGTAGGCCATGGCTATTGGAAACCAAAGGTGCTCAGATATTGGGGAGGAGGGGTGTAGTATCTGAACTGACTTAACATTAGTTTTAAATTAATTATTTTTTAAATGTTTATTTATTTATTTTGAGAGAGAGAGAATCTCAGGCAGGCTCCATGCTGTCAGTGCAGAGCCCAATGCAGGACTTGATCTCATGAATGGTGAGATCGTGACCTGAGCTGAAATCAATAATCTGATGTTTAACTGACTGAGTCACCCAGGGGCCCCTGACTTAATAGTCTTCTTGCTAACATAGGACCTAGCAAGCCAATGACAGTGCCCAAGCATGAGGCCTAGTCAAATGGTAGGCAAAGGAAATAAAAGCAAAAATTAACTATTGGGACCTCACCAAGATAAAAAGCTTCTGGGTACACCTGGATGACTCAGTTGGTTAAGCATCCACCTTTGGCTCATGTCATGATCTCATGGTTTCTAAGCTCAAGCCCTGTGTCAGTCTCTGTGCTGACTGCTCAGAGCCTGGAGCCTGCTTCAGATTCTGTATCTCCCCCTCTCTCTGCCCCTCCCCTGCTCGCACTCTGTCTCTGTCTCTCTCTGTCTCTGTCTCTCTCTCTCACTCTCAAAAATAAACATTAAAAAAAAAAGATAAAAAGCTTCTGCACAGGCAAAGGAAGGAATCAACAAAACTAAAAGGCAACCAACAGAATGGGAGAAGATTTTTGCAAATGACCTATCAGATAAAGGGTTACTATCCAAAATCTATAAAGAATTTATCAAGCTCAACACCCGATAAAACAAACAATCCAGTGAAGAAATGGGCAGAAGACATGAATAGACACTTCCCCAAAGAAGACATCCAGATGGCCAACTGACACATGAAAACATGCTCAACATCACTCATCATCAGGGAAATACAATTCAAAACCACGATGAGATACCCCCTCACACCTGTCAGAATGGCTGCAATTAACAACTCATGAAACAACAGATATTGGCGAGGATGCAGAGAAGGGGGAGCCCTCTCGCACTGCTGGTGGGAATGCAAACTGGCGCAACCACTCTGGAGAACAGTATGGAGGTTCCTCAAAAAATTAAAAATAAAACTATCCTGTGACCCAGCAATTGCACTACTAAGTATTTATCCAAAGGATACAAAATGCTGATTTCGGGGGTGCATGCGTGGCTCAGTTGGTTGGGCATCTGTCTCTTGATCTGGGCTCAGGCCATGATCTCATGGTTTGTGAGTTTGAGCCCTGTGTCAGGTTCTGCACAGGCAGCACAGAGCCTACTTGGAATTCTGTCTCATCTCAGCCCCTACCCCACTTGTGCTCTCTCAAAATAAATAAATAAACTTAAAAAAAATGCTGATCCAAAAGGGCACATGCACCCCAATATTTATAGCAGCGCTATCAACCATACCCAGATTATGGAAAGAGTCCAAATGTGCATTGATTGATGAATGCATAAAGAAGAGGTGGTATACTCGATGGAATATTACTTGACAATCAAAAAGAATGAAATCTTGCCATTTGCAACAACATGGAAGGAACTAGTAGGTATTGTGTTGAGCAAAATAAGTCGATCAAAATATATGATTCCACTTATATGTGGAATTTAAGAAACACAACAGATGGACATAGGGGAAGGGAAGGAAAAATAAGATAATGACAGGGAGGCAGACCATAAGAGACTCTTAAATACAGGTGGTGGGGGATGGGCTGAATGGGGTATGGGCACTAAGGACACTTGTTGGGGTGAGCACTGGGTGTCATACGTTTAAGTGATGAATCACTGGGTTATACTACTGAAACCAATACTACACTGCACGTTAACTAACTTGAATTTAAATAAATAAATTTAAAAAAAGAAAGATTAAAAAAAATGGGAAAACCTAACAGTCCAAAAATAGAGGATTGCAAACCACAGTGCTTACATACCCGATGATGTTACACAGTCATTTAGAAAGATATCTTAATGTGGGGGAACACTTAACAAGTGAACAGAAAGTAAAATACCCGTGAACCTAATTCCAAACTGACTTTAAAAGCACCAGAAGGAAATACAATAAAATGTCAGCATTCATTTTCTCCTTTGCTTTTCAGTGTATTTCTAATTTTCTTTAATTATAGTGAGTGAATTTTTACAATAAAACAGTGAGTGACCTGTATACATATGTTTTAGAAATTGGCCAACAATGCTTGTGTACAACAGTCCCTGCATCACTTAATAGAAATTGTGAAAAATTAAGTTTCCTACATCTTATTAAGGTTCTAAGTTAAATTAAGTTCTAATACGTCTATCCCTTCTCTTATTTCACTCTTACTATTGAGAAGATCGACTTAACTGGCCAGGAAGAGCCACTGGATCTGTGCAAATTTGTTTAATAAAGCCCCAGTGTGCACAGAGTCAGCCTAAAGGCCAGAGATACCAGAAGGAGAATGTTTGGTTCTACAGGAAGTCCTACTTATTTGATTAGTATTTATAAGAAATAATTCTTTATGGATAAAGAAGATGTGGTTTATATATACAATGGAATACTATGTGGCAATGAGAAAGAATGAAATCTGGCTATTTATAGCAACATGGATGGAACTGGAGGGTATTATCCTAAGTGAAATAAGTCAGGCAGAGGAAGATACCATAGGTTTTCACTCATATGTCGATCTTGAGAAACTTAACAGAAGATCATGGCGGAAGGGAAGAGGAAAAAAAAAGTTACAGAGAGGGAGGGAGGCAAACCATAAGAGACTCTTGAATACTGAGAACAAACTGTGAGTTGGTGAAGGGATGGGGGAGAGGGGAAAGTGGGTGATGGGCATTGAGGAGGGCACTTGTTGGGATAAGCACTGGATGTTGTATGGAAACAAATTTAACAATAAATTATATTAAAAAAAAAGAATTCTTTCTTCTTTCAACCAGTACTGAGGCACTAATAAGTACGAACCCTATAGTGGGACTGGGGCTTCCATGGTGAGCAAAACTAGACATACGCAGTCTGTCTAAGTGGACTTTACCATCTTCCGGGAGAGACAGAGTTTAATCAGCCAGTCACAAAAATCAATCCCAAATCCCTCTGTGGGGAGTGCTTAGGGCTGAGGACCACTCTGAGAGCGTTGGACCAGGATGGTCAGGAATTGCCGCCAAGTTGGGATCTGAGGAAGAGCAGGTACAGTGTGACCAAAAGGAAAGTTAACCGTGTTCTCTGGGGAGGAATCTGCATGTGCAAAGGTCCCAAGGTAGGAGCAAGTGGCTACAATGAGGGATGAGGCCAAAAGAGAATAGACTCTTGGAAGGGGCCAAACCCAGCTTGTCACATACAAGAGCCATTAAATTAGACAAATAGAAATATTAGTGAGCACACACCTGGGTATCACATGAATTGACCAATTCTGGCTGGGCTGCTGAGCACTCAGAATGTTCCATCCATTTGGTTTTATTCACACCATTTGGTGTGATTAGACAAGGCCCCTCAGGGATCTGTCTTTTGTGTCTTGCAGGGATTTTAAAGGGATCATTCTGACCCTCCTCTGGGAGAGCAACGAGCATCTGCTGAATGTCGTGGAGGTGAGGGCTGCCACCCACGGGCCCTGTGTGCCTCTGGCCACATGTCCCCAGCTGCCTCTGCCTCTTGTATTTTGCTGATAATGGCTTTGTGGGTGAAACTGAGGAAAGGGGATTCCACCTCCCACAACCACAGCTACCTAGCTTCTGTCACCTCATGTTTTCTTCGTCCTAAAAATTAAACCTCGTTTCATTCATTTATCCATTTATTGAGCTGCCAAACATTTCTTGGACCCTAGCTCTATGTCAGATACTGGGTGGGCCAAGAGGAACAAGCCCAGTCTCTGTTCCTGGGAGCCCAGCACCCCGCACAGGGTGACGGACATGATGGCACCACAGCGAGATGGATGGGGCTGCTGGAGCTGCTCAGGGCCCAGTTCCAGCACACACCACACGGGGTGTCTGCATGCATTCCCATCCGCCTCCCACTGGGCTGCCAATCCTTCAGAACAGGGGCTCTGAGTCTTCCATACTTGTGGCCTTTGGCCTAGTACCTAACTTGGCACTTCATAGGAAGCTCTCAACCTGGTCATTGGAATGAGATTCCATTTGGGTCTTGAAGGACAAATAAGAGTTTTGCCATTCGGTCACTTACCCTTGCCTACTGGGATATTGGCGATGCTAAAAAGGGCAGTTGGGTAGGAAGAGTGTCGCTGGCAGAGGTGACATCAGGAGAAAGGGCCAGGAGGTGTGGAGAGCAGAGTGGAGGATGCAGGAGCGTGGGCCAGAGCCCCATGGTGAGCATCGTTGCCCAGACACTGTCGACTTCTCTTGCAGGAGTTTTACCGCAGAGAGAAGCGCTCAGTCACCAGGCCTGACTGCATGTATGAAAACTTTGACCAATGCGCCGAAAGCATCTGCAAGAAGATCCTGGAGTACCACGTCCAGACAAACGAGTACCATAACTCCTGCCTCATAGGTGGGTCCGAGCGGCAGACAGGCAGGCAGTTCGAGGGTGTGGCACATGCCATGGATTGAGCAGAGCCTGGCCCTCCCAGCCTGGAGGGTGCCCTCCTGACCTGGGAGTCACCGGGGGAGGCACGGGAGCTTCTCTGTGAAAAGCTGGCACCTTAGAATGAGGTAAAAACATTGATCGGATTTAACTGGGAGACCCACTGAAAAAAAAAATCACTTTTCTTAAGAACTCCGGTGATTTGTATCACTAAAAGTGTTTATTTCGTTGTACTGGTAATTTTGACAGCTTTATTGAGATATTCACATACCACACAATTCGCCCACGTAAAGTGTCCGGTTCAGTGGATTTTAGTATATTCTCAGAGTTGGGCAACCATCACTACTTCTCAGTTTTAGAACCCTGTCCCTCCATCACTGCCCCAGCCCTAAGCAACCACTCGACTACTTTCTGCCTCTATACAGACTTTCCTATTCTGAGCTTGCATATGAACGGAATCACTGCGCGGTCTTTTGACTGGCCTCTTTTATTCTGCATAATAGTTTCAAGGTTCATGTGTGTCGTAGCGTGTGTCAGTACTTCATTCTTTTTCATGGATCATTCTTATTCCACGTTTTGTTTACCCTGCATCGGTAGACATTTGTCTGTTTCCACCTTTGGCTACTGTCAGTGCTGCTGCTACAAACATTCACGCACACATTTCATGTAGACCTACGTTTTCCTTTCTCTTGAATGTATGTATAACTAGGAGTGGAATTGCTGGGCCACGTGGTAACTCTATATTTGAATATCTGCAGAAATCTTTCCATGGATATTTGTTAAGGGTCGACCGTATGCTTGGCCCGTGCTGGGCTCTGATGACCCCAATAGACACAGCCTCCTGGAGAACAGGGACATGAAAACAGGCAGGTAGAATCCATCTTGCCATTTACATTTATTGTGATGACATTAAAGAGGCTGTGAAAACACGCCCAGCGCCCACCTTGGCCCATTTCTCCACGTTCCTTTGCATCTTCATCCATAGCCCTGCATGTTTTATGCAGTTCTAAGTCCTAATTATTCCTGCTTCTAAGGCAGGGAAGCTGAGGGCCCATCACAGGCCTGCTGTGTTGGTTGAGGGGCAGTGAGGGTAGAAGACAGGGAGGATTAGAAGACAACAGACCTAGCTCCAGGGCCCAGGACCCCCATCTCCCTGCCTTATGACCTTGACCAAGTCACCTCACCACTGTGAGCCTCAGTTTTCTTGTCTGTAAACTGGAAATAAAGATAGCACTCACTGTGCGAGGCTTTTTTGAGAATTAAGCCCACCACACAGACCTGCCCTGTATGGGGGACATGGTGAGTGGCTCTCACTACTGTGGCTGTCGAATTACTGGCATTGAAACAACCATAGCATTTTGTTTCTCGAGCTCAGAATGTCCCCCCGGGAAGTCTGGGCTCCCATCCTACGTGACCTTCCTCAAAAGAAAGTTTCTGTGTTTAAATGGGTTTGGGAAACACTGCAAATTATGTCCCTCTCTGGAAGAGTCACAGTTCCACTAAATGGGGAGTTCCACTTCCTGCAGTTTGGGAGTCCAGTACCCTGGCCAGCTCTCCCACTGAAAACATCTACAAGTATTGGATATAGTATTTTGGGGATGAACTCTTTTAAATATACTGATGAGCTAGCCATAAAGCAAGAAGCACAAAGGCTCCCAAACTGAGTGAAAATAGGAATTCCAAGAGAGGAATTGAACAGTAATACATTGCCTTAAGGGCATTGCCGACTCACAGCAATGAACTTTGTTTTCATAGCCTCCAGGATTTTGGGAACAGGGGACAAAGCCCCAGACCACCCACAGTGGAAAGTCTGGAAGGACACAAGTCACAGAAAACTGGGACCCCACAGGGCTCCAGCTGCAGAGTGGGATGAATGAGACAGAAATCAAGTCCCCTTCCCCTTTCCTGCAGCACCACCAGCAGCAGCATCTAGAAGGAAACTATCTTATTAAAAAACCTTGGTACTGGGTAAAGCAGAAGGGAAACTCCAATAAGAATCCATCACTATAAAATGGCCTTTGTGCCTGAAGTTGACTTTGTTTTTGTGGATCATCCAAAAGACCTCCAGCTGATAATTCAGCTTAAAATGATCTTGAGTTGGTGGTGCCCAGGTGCTTATCTGGTAGACACCACAAATCCTTTCCAGAAAAGAAAGCCACCTTCAATTCAGACCTCTAAGGATTCTCACAAATCGAGTTCCCAGAATAAGAGCTCACAGTAAACAAACAAACAAAAACACACACACACATACTGGGAAAAGTCCCCTAAAGCATGAGGCAGCAGAATGAGATCAGTAAAGACTTCAGATACTGAACATATCAGACACTGAATATAAATCAACGTATTTATTGCAATTAAATTAAAAAGGATACTGGAAACATGAGGAAGGAGTGAGAGTTTATGAAAATGACCAAATCGATAGGAAAGAAAACCAAATAGAACTTCTATACTGGAAAAATAGTTGAAATTTTGAAATTGTGAATGGCTTCTACTATCAGAGAAAATATCCAAACGCAATGCAGAAAAACCAAGAGATGATAGTCTGGGATATGGATGAGGAAGTAGGTCTAACATAGAGCTACTTAGGGGTCCCCAGGGATGGAAGGGGACCAGGGTTGAGGCAGTCTTTGAGGAGATAATGGATAAAACACTCTTCGAGACTCCATGCACTTTTCACGAGCTGGAAAGTCCTGCAGAGTATCAAAGAGAAGTCCTTTGAATTTGCTTAATCCAGTATTTTCTGTACTGCTCTGACCACCAGACCCCTCCTGATGAGATAGCTGATACCACATTGTAGACCAAGTCCTTCCCTTTGGGCCATTGCCTTGGGGCTCTGTGGAAGAGATCACCTCCGGACCTTGGCTTTGCTCTGTTTCCTCCTCTGGTCCCCCACCTCCAACTCCTACAGAATTACGGGCCCAGATGAGGAGATTTGAGGAGCTGCTGCCCCAGGTCTGCTGGCTGGTGATGGAGAACTTCAAAGAACACCACTGGAAAAAATTCTGCGCTTCTGCCAAAGAGATCCGGGAACAGCTCTGGAATTATCAGGAGACACTAGAGATAAAGAAGGTGGGGGCCCCAGGACCAATCTTCCTTCTCCGAGACCAAGGGCTCCTGGGAGCTCAGAGATGGAGGCAAGCATAGGTAGAACTGGCCAGGCTGGCATCGTTGGATGGGGACTGAGGGGCACAGGGAATTGGAGAAATGTTTTCTTCATTACAGAAAGTGTTCAATAAATTCCTTTTTGGATTTAATGGGTGGGTCTGCTGATTCTGTGGGAGTGCAGTCACTGACATCAGCAACAATGGTCTACCTGATCCTTGGAGCCATGGGACATGGATACCGTTATTTTATTGGACTTAAGGCCCTGGTTATGCTAGGGCTGCTGCTCAGCTCTCCCACTCTCCAGCCCTCAGAGTCAGCTCCAACCATGGCCCTGCTGTGCCTTCTCTGCCCTCCTTTGCCCATCCGTGGCCTTTCACAAACACAGGTCAGAGCACACATCAAGTCCGACTATGGCATTATTAGCAGAGGACATGGGCCCATGGCATTCTGGCCCTCCCCTAGAGACCAGGTCAAAGCCCTACTGA
Organism: Paguma larvata; assembly: GCA_030068075.1. Lineage (NCBI taxonomy): Eukaryota > Metazoa > Chordata > Mammalia > Carnivora > Viverridae > Paguma > Paguma larvata. Next base: position 32,489,177 of record CM057832.1, on the reverse strand, counting down.
TTTCTGGATTGTTTGGTTGAAGGATGAACATGCCCGGAAGCTTCATCAAAATCTCGGACATCCTGCACATAGCCAAGAAATGGAGTCTCTGCGCCAAGTGGAAGAGAAAAGGCAGGACAATTTAGACACCGTGATTATGGCAACCAAGGAGAAGCTTGAGGTCAGTGGTGTCATCGGCTCCCGGGTCTGGGTGCCGAGGGCTGTACTGCCCCCAGAGAGACTCCCCCAACTGACATTCCAGTGACAGCACTGAGCATGGCCCCTGGCTGGCACCCAGGCCAAAGGGGGCATGAAAGTCGGCAGGTTTTACAGGACTGGCTGGTCATTGTTGGTTGGCTTAACTTGCATCTTTTGATTTTTAAATTAATTAATTACAAAGTTACTAATGAGAGCTTTTTTCGAGACCCACATCTATTTATTTTGTGTTTAGTGAATAATCTGTGAGTGTTCCTTGGCCACCTCTTTTTTTAAATGTTTATTCATTTTTGAGAGAGGGTGAGGGGAGGGGCAGAGAAAGAGAGGGAGACACAGAATCCAAAGCAGGCTCCAGCTTCTGAGCTGTCATCATAGAGCCCGATGCTGGCCTCGAACTCACAAACTGTGAGATCATGACCTGAGCCCAAGTCAGATGCTTAACTGACTGAGCCACCAGGAGGTGCCCAGCTTGGCCACTTCTAAATCATTTCCTATCTCTGAGCCCAGTTAGCTCTTGGGAGAGGCCTCTTGCCTGAGGACCAGACACCACTTAACTTGGACATAGCTGACTCATGGCTTTCTTCTTGTGTCACCTGCTGGCTCCCCAAGTCCTCCCTCAGCTGGCCTTTGGAAGCAGGCCCCTCTCCCTGCAGCAGCAGGCTCTCCGTGTTTCCTGCAGGAATTCACCAAGAAGTACGGCCGGTTTTTTATAGCCAGCCTGGCCACCTTCACTGAGAAGTTCCTGCTGCAGTTGGATGAAGTGGTCACCATCGACGACATCCAGGTTGCAAGTAAGTGGTGCCACTGACCTTGTGCCTGAACCCCAGGGGGTGGGGGACGTGGAGGGAGACGGGCCCGGGGAATCTGCTTTTCCCCAACTCCACCGGAATGAAACCAGGTCCTCTACCAAGAGAACTGATGGTTTTTGGTTCTCTTTAACAGTAGGATTTTTTTTTAATTAAAAAAGTAAATCCCAAATGGGTCAAAAATTATATGCAAACAAATAACCCTAATAGTAAATATTTTCATAATCTTGGAGTAGGGACAGCTTCGCTAAGTATGAGATGAGAGCCAGAAACCGTGAAGGCAACGGCTGGCCCTCCTCCATGGCCAAAACAAAAACAAAGAAAAATGTCAAAAACTTGAAAGACAACTGGACAAATATTCCTAACGGGCTACTGGCCAGAAAAATACCTAACATCCCGGTGGTAGAGGTCAAATTTCTAAAAAGAGGCAAAGGACAAACGCATGCAATCCAAAAGAGAAGCAGTTCATATGTCCAGTGAGTATAAAAGATGCTTCACCTCGCCGATGGTGAATCGTGAGAATGTAAACACTATTAAGATATCATTTTTTCACCGACAGCCTGACAGGGTTTGCAAACTGGGTGACAACCAGCCCTGGTGAGAATGTCAGAAAGCCCAGGTACCAACCACACAGACCCTTGGAGAGGTGGACGTCACTATCCCCATCTTGGAGAACCCTCCGCCAGCTCTCTCAAAATTCGGACCGTGTATACCTTTCACCCAGCAATGCTCACCCTAGAAATTTATCCGAAAGAAATACTTACACAATTTTCCAAAGAGATCTTCTCAAGCGTATTCATCATAGCTCTGTTTGATGTTGCAAAGAATTGGAAACGACATTCACATCCACGTGTAGGGGGCTGGGTCAGTAAATGATGGTCCCGACGTACACGTGTGTACTGTGAAGCTGTTACAGGCGGTCAGTGCGTCTACGTGTGCCAACGTGCAGAGTCAGGAAGGGATACAGTTATGGGAACAAAACAAGTTGACAATTAGTACTTACCTATGATGCCATTTTTTAAAAACAATGCATATACGATATAAACATGTATATTCACATACATGTATGTGAATCTCATATGAATCTGTGTGAGAGACAGAGAGAGACAGAGAGAATGAGAAGGACAGAGCCTGAGGGACAAGTCCCACACTGTTGACAATGGTCATCTCTGGTGGGCGGAATGGTGAGAGACTCCTAAAATTTTTTCTTTTCCCCCGTTAGGAGGTGTTTAAACTTTTTCTAATGTGTGTTTTGCTTTTATAACTATATAAGGATTAAAAATTTTTTAATGTTTATTTATATTTGAAAGAGAAGAGAGAGAGAGAGAGAGAGATCAGATAAGGAGGGAGACATAGGATCTGAAACAGGCTCCAGGCTCTGAGCTGTCAGCACAGAACCCGATGCAGGGCTCAAACTCACGAACCTCGAGATCATGACCTGAGCCAAAGTCTGACACTTAACCGATGAGCCTTCCAGGCACCCCAAGATTTAAATCATATAATAAATATTATCCATTTACTTACTCAGTGAGTAATTAAAATATATTATTTTTATTTTTAAAAGTTTTTGGGGGGCACCTGGGTGGCTCAGTCAGTTAAGCGTCCGACTTCGGCTCAGGTCATGATCTCACCATTCCAGAGTTCGAGCCCCTGCATCGGGCTCTGTGCAGACAGCTCAGAGCCTGGAGCCTGTTTCAGATTCTGTGTCTCCCTCTCTGTCTGTGCCCCTCCCCCGCTCATGCTCTGTCTGTCTCTCTCTCTCTCTCAAAAATAAATAAACATTAAAAAATTTTTTTTTAAGTTTTTGGGGTGCCTAGGTGGCTCAGTTGATTGAGCATCTGACTCTCGATTTCAGCTCTGGTCATAATCTCATGGTTTGTAAGATCAATCAAGTCCTATATCAGGATCCATTCTGAGCATGGAGTCTGCTTAACTGTCTCTCCCTTTCCCGCTGCCCCTACCCCACTTGCTCACACATGCATTCTCTCTCAAAAGTTTTTATTACAAAGACAGTACATTTTTACAGTAAAAATTAAAAACTCAATCTTAATTACAAAGAAAGGGAAGAACACAGCCCTTCCACCCAGAACTAAGTACCGTTAATATTTGCTCTCCCATCTTTCCAGTCCTTTCCTCTTGGACACAGGCCTGAGTGTGTGTGTGTGTGTGTGTGTGTGTGTGTGTGTGTGTGCGTGCGCGCTACAGGGTCCACTCGGGTGGACATTGGCCAAGCCAGTCAATCATCTTCTTGAGCAGTTTCACTAGCCGTGCGTTGTAATTTATTCATTAGTCCCCTGCTGTTGAAAGTTGGGCCCTTTCCAATTTTTCAGTCCTGTAACTGAAGGGAGCATCTACATCCTTACGTCTCTATTCCGGGGCAATAGGTTCCTAGAAGTGGACTTTATGGGTCACGAAGTATATGCATTTTGAGGTACTGGTCATTTTCCTGTATTGGAAGTCTCCCTGTCCAGTGCAGGGCTTGCCAAGGGAAAGCAGGGCCTGCCAAGGCACTGGAGATGAGGCCTGAGGGAGCCCGGGCAGAGCAGCCAGCAGGGAAGGCAGTGTTGGTAACTTGGAAGGAACCGTGGAGCTGGAAGACTCCCCCTACCAGCCCCAGGGAGGCCTCTCCTGCTGCAAAACTCCGGCTTCTGGGCGAAGCAGCCTGGCCCTGCCCTCCCTGGCAGACCGGGGCGGCTCCTGCCCGCTAGCTGTCTCTCTGCTGGTGCAGCCCTGTCAGGAAGGCTCATGAAAGGACAGGTCAGAGAGCCAGACATCAGAGGGACAACTTTGAAGTGTCTGCCCCAGGAATAGTTCAGAACCCATTTGAGCTAGTCTAAGCTGAAGAAGGGTCTACAAAGCGTATTTGGAGGCTTGTGGAAGGTGTGCGAAGGTCAGAGCGTCGCGCTCTGGGCTTCAGAGCTGGGAAGAGCGCCTGAATCACACCTCCCATCACCAGCCCCCACCCCCCACCCCCCGCTGGGCCTTCAGATCTGGTGCTTTCAGCTCCTCTGTGGGACTGGGCTCTGCCTCCCAACTGGACACTCCAAGTCGGGAGGAAGGGAGCAAGCCCTCATCCGTCTAAACGTAAGGTCAGAGGAAACCCCCTTGATCTCAGCCTGTGTGTGAGGCTATGGTCATAACCTGTCTTTCGCCTGCCAGGGATGGAGCATACCAAACAGAAAACATCAATCCTCATACGGAGGAAACTCGCTAGGCTTTCCCTGAGGGAAGAAAGTGAGAAGCCCCTGATTGAGCGGGGGAGCAGGTAAGAGCCAAGAGCATTGAAGAATACCACCAATAGTTGCGTTTGCTGGAGCACAAGGCAGTGGAATAGTTAGGGGCAACGGGCAGCCTTGGAAAGGCATTCTGTTCTAAGCCTCAGTTTCCTCGTCTGTGAAATGGGCATGGCAGCCCACCCTCCATGGTATTACAAATCTCTTAATGAGATTGTACTTAGAGTGCCCCTGGCACATAGAGCTCAGCAGCTATTAATTCCCTTGATAGGGACCCACAAAGGGGCCCCCAAAGAAAGGGAGGCCCATCCTAGTATGGGGCACATTCTTGAGTCCCTGGCGGCCCCATGAAGCACTGCGTGTGTGATGAGAGCTGTCCAAGTCCTTGTTCCCTGTGCCCCAAGAATGTGTCCCTGAAAGGAGAAGCAAGGTGGTGATTTGTCCCGCACAGTAGGAAAAACGGGCCAGGAATCGGCGACGGCCCCCTGGCTGGCCCACTGCTGAGGAAACTGAGGCCTGCATGAGGGAGACAACTAGAAGCGTGGCATTCCTCTCTCCCACGCAGAACGCAAGACCGGCTACGCCCACAGATTTAGTGTGAAAGGAGGAAAAAGAACTTGAAGAAGCTTAATGTTAAATGCTCCGTAAGGTTTTTCCTGTAACGAAGACCTTTAAAACGTGATCTTTAAAAAAACAAACAAAGAAACAAACAAAAACAAAGGATTGGAGGGTGCACTGTGAAGGGCGATGGCAAGCATGTCAGGCTTTGGCATGCACGTTTATTTGCAGGAAGTGGCCAGGACTCAAACCCACTGAAGTCACCATCCAAACCAAGATTCTCCTCCGGAAAACATCATCCATCACCACCACCAAAACAACCCTGGGCCACCTGGCGGCCGTGGAAGCCCGAGATGCCGTCTACCTGGTGAGTCAAGAGACAGGGTGCAGATGGGCGTGTCCCAGGGAGCACAGGGCAGCTCAGTTTGGCCGCCTTGGGAAGAAGGGAGCTTCCAGTCACAAGGTGCCCTCATGTTTGGCCCATGGGGCAGGTGACCCATGCCAGGGTACCCCAGAGCACAGTGTCAACACTCAAGACAGTTAATGTTCGCAGGCCCAAGGACATGAATCATGTCCAGTCCCAGTGATAGCGTGGGTCTGATGGCATGAGCCCCAGTGCCGGGGGAGCCCAGCTGAGGGGCATCCCACCAAATTGGGGAATGAAGGAAGACCCTCTGGAGGAACAGCTGAGTCAGAGCGAGAGGACAAAGTAGTAAGAGGCACAGAGGCCATGGGAGCAGCAGGAGGCGGTGGGAGCAGCTGACAGTTACTGAGCACCTGTCACACTTCTCCCAACAAGAGGCATCTCACTGACTCCTCCTCACGGCCCGATGAGGAAAAGAATTGTCCCCCTGGTGCTGATGAGGACACTGAGGTTTAAAGAAATGTGTCCCCCTACCCCGTGCCGCTATGAAGTAACAAAGGCAGGATTTGAGCCCAGTGCCTATTAGTCACCCTGGGGCCTGCCTGAAGAGGAGGCTGCACCCAGATGCTACCTGTGGGAGTGTTGGTCTTGGTGCCCAGAGAGAAACTTTGTCCTGCCCACGGTACAAGATGGACTGACCCCCATAGAAGGAGAGCTCACACCCTTCCCTGGTCACCATGCCAAGCCTTGGGCAGAAGGGACAACTCTGCCAAGTTCAGTAAGGGTTCAAGGTGTGGGGCGGAATCAGCCAAGTCCCCTGAGCTCCAAGGGGGCCACGGTGCGGGATGGCAGTTAGGAATGGTGCAGAGGCCAGAGTCAGAGGGATGAGTCCTTGTCCCTGCTCAGCCTCTTTCTAGCTGGGTGACCCCAAGCAAGATTCTGAGCCTCAGTTTCCACATCTATAAAACGACTGGACTTGCCCAATGGGTTGCTGGGCAGATTCCATGAGAAGTGATTTGTGGAACTCTTGTCAGTGTCTGGAGTGGGTTAAAAGCTTCCTGCCAGTGGGGTACAGCATTCCTTGAGGACCCAGAGTCCAGAAGTCCCTCCTCATCTGTCCTCCTCCTGCTGGTTTGCTCCCAGAAATATTTAGCGTTATTTGAAGAGGAGTTGAAGAAGATCCAGCACGACAACGCACTGCAGGTGAAGGAGGCTCGACGCTGGAAGGACAGCTGGAAGCGCTCCGTGGATACCATCCAGGGCCTGTACTTGTGACCCCCTCAACCCACCCCTCATAAAGGCGCATTTTTTATGGACTCCTTCTCTATCCATCTGTCCATCCATCCATCCACCATCCACCCATCCACCCATCCATCCATCCCTCCCTGCTCTATACCCAGCACTGTAGCTTCATCAGTGACCAGGACATGGTGTTGTCCCTGCCCATGTGGATGGGTGAGGACAGAGGTGAAAGGGGAGTTGCATGTGGTTCGCAGGGCTGGTGGGTCACAGGAGTGGGCCACTTAAAATAGAGACCAGTACTTCAGAGGACATAATTCCAATAGACATGCTTGGCACTTCATCTTGGAAAATGAAATAATCAAAATATATAGGCATGGGTATATTTACATTCAACTAAGTGTAAGGTGATTACAACCATGCAACCAACAAAGAATTCATCCAGTCCTGACTGGGTATCCGTCTGGCAATTTGCCTGACCAAATTATAGCATTTTGTGGAAAATCTTCCAGGACTCCTTAATTTTCCTGGGAGCCCCTTTAATCTTGTGAGACTCAGATCCTTCCCTTTGGAAGCCTCTATCTCGCCATTTTCCTTGTTGATTGTCTCTTCCTAGATTAAATGGCCTAACCGTCCCAGGTCTCACTTGTTATTAGCCGTATGTGGCGCTTGGACGGACTGCTTACATTCCTTCCTTGACTTCATCAACTCCTGTTTCTTTTACCTGGTTTGCATTTTGACTTTGCATCAGTTTGTATTTTCCTATGCTTTACCTCTTTTAATGACTTGATGAGGTAGGCTTTTGCTCCTATTTTACAGATGTGGAAACTCAAGTCCAGAAGGTCAAGACAACCTCCTCAAAGGGTATGCAGCCAGTATAGAGCCTCACCATGCATTTTGGTTCCCCAAAAGTGGACAAGGACTTGGAGGCAAGTCATTTGTTTTGGAGATGATCCCAAGAAGGATAAATGAGGTCACGGGGAAGAGAAGCTTAGAAGGAGCCTTGGCCTCACTCCAGGCCCCTCCTACCCCCGCTCCACACACACCAAGCACATCCTGTTCTCCTCACCTGTCCCCCACCCTGCATCACCTGTCCCCTGACCTGTCGCTAACCTACCCCCTGACCTGTTTTCCTGTAGCTACTGTCCACACTAGGGGCTGTGGGCTCATTGTAGTTCCAGGTGCCCACAGAGGTGGACTGCAAGACCCCAGTCCTTCCTCTCAAAGCTACCCTTGGAATCTTAGGAACTTCCCTATGGAGCAGGTAGTTAGGGAAATGGAGGCCACTGCCCCATGACAGAGCTGCCTCCAACCTCTTTCCGTTCTCTCTCTTGTAAGTTCCCCCATGGCTGCTCTTTCTTGATCATGCCTCCATGTTCCCCACCTGAGAAGTCAGTGTGAATGAGTGCGCCTGTGCACATGTGAGGATGTGAAGAGGAAAATGACCCCTACAATGGAGAGGAGGTGGGCAGGGGCCCCCTGGGATCCTAGAGTCTCTCATCACCAAGTAAACTCTTTCAGGATGTGTTGAGCCCTGGCCTACAAGGTCAAAGCTCTTCCTTATCCTCTGGACTCTGCCCACCTCCTGGGCCCCAGACTGGTCCTTGACTCACTCTTGGCCTCAGTTTCCCAATTGCACAACAAAAGGCTGATACAGAACCACATAAATGGATGCCAAGTGAGGTCTGCTCCATCAAAACAGGTTGGGGTATTTGGATGGAGTGATATGGGTACAGAAAGGAACACAGTGTATGGCAGCCAGGCTTCGAGTCCATGGCCAGGCACACACAAGGGGTCCTGGGGAAGACCCAAGAAGAGTGCATACCATGTGAGCCTGCAAGTTGATGTGTACCATGTGCATTGTACCAGTAGCTCCACACATGAGGTTGGTCTCCTTCAGCCAGCTCTGTGCACTCCACAGCTGCTGAGGCCTGGGTCATATGTTCACCACTGGACCCAGGAAGGAGTGTCAGTCTCAGCTAACCACTAGGATGGAGGGTGGGGAAGAGGAGAATCTGTTCCTAAAGAAACATTAATATCCTGTTCCCAACAGAAGAGGGCATGAATGTCAGCCAGGCAGAAGCGCCAGGTCTCAGAATCATGCAAGCTGCCTGCGTCACTGTCTCTGCCACTATGCACAAGGGGCCGTGTCCCAGAGAAAGGACCTGTCTCGTCCAAGATCACACAGTGATTCAATGGCAAAGCTCCTATTTTAGTTAGGCTTACATTTGCCTTTGTATAGTAGAAAACCCAAAATAATGCGGCACAAACAAAGAGATTTCTATCTTTTTCACATAAAAGAGCTCTTTTTTCAGTTGTGGGACAACTCCAGTGACCCCCACTCCAGGCAACTGGACGATAGCACTGATTTATTTGTGACTTACTGACAATAACCAGAGAAAATCGCTTATGTTCCGAGAGATGGACCGTCCTCTGTAACCTTCCCTTTTCTGTATTTACAAAACTTTCCCACAACCCTTATGGTGGAGGACATATACTAACAAAACAAACCCAAAACAAAAACAAACCCCCCAGAACCCAAAAAAGCTCTAGAGGTAGGGTCCTTACCTCGTCGTGGAAGACCACAAGTCATCTGCCCTTCCCTAGCATCTTAGCATGTGGTTTCCATCATCAAGGCTGTCCAGGGTCCAGGTCTACACTTGAGACCTCAGGCAGGAGAAAAGAAGCCTCCTCAAAGTCCCATATCACACTCTGTTCTCATGTTGTTGACCTGAACTTTGTCTGGTCCCTCTTAGCTGCCAGAGAGGTTAAGTACTTTAGTCTTTTCATTTGTCGAATTGCTGCCCAAATTAAAACTTTTTAAAGCAAAGTGGGAACGAAAATGTGGACACTACCAGCGCTCTTTCTTACACAGAACTCCCAAGATGAAGAGGAGAGGGAGTTATTTCCACGTGCGTAGGGCACAGCCTCTCTTTTCGTTGGTGTTCACTCATTCACAGAGAGAACAAAAAGTCTTGGTTCTAAACCAGTGTGTGAGAGGGACTGTGTTGGCTTTTATCTGCTTGTCCCTGATAAGAAGATCTCAGAAAACCCCCTTCTATTTCATAAATAGGGTCGGGAGAGGTGGGGTTGTAAAGTCTTATAGGCAAGCAACATGTTCCTAAAAAGCTGAGTCAAAATTATTTCTCCGTAAATCAAAGAGTAGAATCTGTCGACCCCACCATGTTTGACCTTCATGGTGAATACTAGTAAAAATAATATGCACAAAATAAAACTAATAGTAGTTAAAACTTCTCATGGTGAAGTTTATCATGGACTAAGAATTAATGGAAGAAAAAATACATTTGGAAAATATTTTGATATGCATAATTTTAAGAATTAAAAATAATAATCCCTAGAGGCACCTGGAGGGCTCAAGCAGTTAAGTGTCCAACTTTGGCTCAGGTCATGATCTCAACGGTTCATGAATTTGAACCTCACGCAGGGCTCTGTGCTGATAAAATGGAACCTGGCGTCTGCTTTGGATTCTGTCTCCCTCTCTCTCTGCCCCTCCCCTGCTCACACTCTGTCTCCGTCTCTGTCTCTCTCTCAAAAATAAACATTAAAAAATAAAAAAAATAGTAATCCCTAAAATTTACAATAGCAGAATCTGTAGTCAGCAAATTATGATATGGCCCCAAATCAATTTACATAAAAAGTAATTGATCCTGACATAAATAATTGCAATGAATTAATAATAAAAGTAGATAAACTACAGTTGACTTTTTGTGCTGTTTTTTTCTCAAATATTATCTCATTTAAACTTTTTAATACTTAACAGACTTCATATGTTAGAGCAGCTTGAGGTTAATAGAAAAACTGAGCAAAGAACACCGATTTCCTATATATCCCATCCCTACCTCCACACAGTTTACTCTATTTTTAACATCCTGTAATAGTGTGGTTCCTTTGTTAAAATTTATGGACCAACTAAAGACCATAGTTAACATTAGTTTTTGCTCTGTGTGTATAACACCGTGTATAACACTGTTCGTGAATTTTGACAGATGCTTACTGCCACGTATACACCATTATAGTTTCATGCAGAATAGTTGTACAACCCTCAGGTCCCATGTTTCACCCATTCTTTCCTCTCTTCCTCCCCCAATCACTGACAACTATTGGTCTTTTCACCCCGCATATAGTTTTGCCCTTTCCAGAATGTCAAATAGTTGGGATCATACAGTATGTAGCCTTTCAGACTGGCTTCTTTCATTTAGCAATATGTATTTAAAGTTCCTCCATGCCTTTTTGTGGCTGGATAGCTTATTTCTTTATAGTGCTGCCTACCACCCATCACCTGGATGTCCCGCGGCATGTGTATCCATTCACCTATTAAAGGACCTCTTGGTTGCTTCCAGTTTGGGGCTCTTATTCACAATTGCTGTTAAGTATTTGTGTGCTGGTTTTTGTGTAGACATGTTTCCAACGCTTGTTGGGTAAATACCTAGGAAGACGATTTCTGGATCATATGGTAGGACTATGTTTAGCTTTTTAAGAAACTGCCAAATCATCTTCCAAAGTGGTTGTACTATTTTGCATTCTAACCAGGAATGTTGTTCGACGCCATTGTCAGCATTTGACACGATCAGGGTTGTTTTTTTTTTTTAATTTTCTTTTTTTTTAATGTTTATTTTTTGAGAGAAAGAGAGAGAGAGAGAGAGAGATAGAAAGCATGAGCGGGGGAGGGGCAGAGAGAGAGGGAGACACAGAATCCAAAGCAGGCTCCAGGCTCTGAGCTGTCAGTGCAGAGCCTGACGCGGGGCTCAAACCCATGAACATGAGATCATGACTTGAGCCCACAGGAGGCACTTAACCAGCTGAGTCGCCCAGGTACCCCCAGGGTTTTTTTTGCATTTAGCCCTTCTAAAAGGTGTTTGGTGGTATCTCACTGTGGCTTTAATTTACAGTTCCCTGATGACATATGATCTGGAACATCTCTTATACGTGTATTGCCATCTGCTTATCTTCTTTGATGACATAATTCGTTCAAATCTATTGCCCCCTTTCACTTATTGCCCATTTTTAGAATGGTTTGTTCGACATACTTTTTCTGGAGTTAATGAGTTGGTTTTGTTTCTGAAATTTTATTTATTGTTGACTGTTAGGATTCTTTGTGTATTTTGCACATGCTTATTTGCCATCTTTGTATGAGGTCATCTTTGTATTTTCTATGTATTTTCTATATCTATATATTTTCTATATACCATCTTTATATTTTCTTGTCTGTTCAGATCTTTTGCCCATTTTTAAATTCAATAATTAATTTTTTAAGTTTATTTATTTATTTTTGAGAGAGAACACAAGCAGAGAAGGGGCGGAGAGGGAGGGAGACACAGAATTCAAAGCAGGATTCAGGCTCTGAAATGTCAGCACAGGACCCGACATGGGGCTCAAACTCGTGAAGCATGATATTGTGACCTGAGTTGAAGTTGGACGTTTAACTGACAGACCCACCCCGGCATTCCTCAATAATTAATTTTTGTGTTTTTCTTGTTGAATTTGAAAATTCTTTGTGTGTGTTGGGTGTGTCCTTTATCAGATAATGTGTTTTGCAAATATTTTCTCTCAGTCTGTGTCTTGTCTTCATTCTGTCGACAGTGTCATTTGCAGAGTAGAAGCTTTTAATTTCAATGAAGTTCAGCTTACTAACTTTTTCTTCCATGGTCCAAGCGTTTGGTGACAGGAGCACCTGGGATGGCTCCGTAGGTTAAGCATCTGACTCTGGGTTTCAGTTCAGGTCATGATCTCACGGTTTGTGTGATTGAGCTCCACCTTGGGCTCCATGCTGAGCTTGGAGCCTACTTAACATTCTCTACCCTCCTTTCTCTGTCCCTCCCCTGCTTGCATGCATGTGTGCAAGTGTGCTCTCTCTGTCTTTCAGAAATAAATAAAAACTTAAAAAAAAAGTTACTGATAAACTCAAGGTCACCTAGATTTTCTCCTATGTTATCTTCTAGGAGCTAGGAGTTTTATAGTTTTACATTCTACATCACAACATTTTGAGGTAATTTTTGTGAAAGTTCTGTATCAAGGTTCATCTAAAAACTTTTTTTGATGTTTATTTATTTTCTGAGAGAGAGTGGAAGCAGGGGAGGTACAAAGAGAGAGGGGGACACAGAATCTGAGGCAGACTCCAGGCTCTGAGCTGTCAGCACAGAGCCTGATGCAGGGCTTAAACCCATAAGCCATGAGATCATGACCTGAGCCGAAGTCAGACGCCCAACCAACTGAGCCCAGGCTCCCCCAAGGTTCATTTTTTTTTTTTGCATGTGGATGTCCAGTTGTTTCAAAACCATTAGTTGAAAAGACTATCATTTCTCCATTGAATTGCCTTTGATTCTTTGTTAAAGACCAATTGACTGTATTTGTGTGGGTCTATTTCTGGGTTCTTTATTCTCTTCCATTGATCAATTTGTCTATTCTTTCATCCATACCACACTATCTCAATTACTGTAGCTTTATTTATAATAAGTCTTGAAGTCTGGCAATGTCGGTCCTCTAATTTTGTTCTTTTTCAATACTGTGTTAGCTGTTCTGTTTTGTTTTGTTTTTTTAACCTTTCCATATAAACTGTAGAATCAGTTTGCCAATGTCCGTAAAATGACATGCTGGGATTTTGATTGCGACCACATTGTATCTGTAGATCAAGTTGGGAAGAACTGACATATTGATAGAATTGGGTCTTCTTATCCATGAACATAGAACATCCCTCCACTTACTTACTGATTCTTTGGTTCCTTTCACCAGAGTTATAGTTTTCCTCATAAAGATCTTATATATAACTCTTAGCATGGCACTGCTTTGTTATAAAGTAGTCATCAAGAAGATGCAAAATGTGGCTCTATTTATTTAGATAATCATCTAAATGAAAATGCAAATATTTTACATTCTTATTGAGAACCTCAGATCCTTAAGAATAAGTCCTAGGGCACCAGTTTACACCACATTGGCCTAGATTCTATTTCACTTCTATCTTGTTGGTACCACTGTCCTAAACACATTGCTGGTGATGTTGTAAACATTGCACACAAGTTATAAAATCAACTTTCCAGCAGTATGGTTTATGCGACATGTCATAACCTCCACCCACGAGTCTTGGAGTTTCAAATAAAGACCACTTGATCTTCCCAGACACATTACAAGATCAGAATTGAGACTTGGAATCACCCAGAGCAATGCTTTTTTCAACTTTAGCAATATAGGCTCCAAAACCCCCAAAGAAAGATTCTGACCAAATAGTTACTAATTCTGCTATTTAGAACATCTGGCCATTATCTGAGTTACAAATACCTTCTAAATGGGTCTTGTTTATTTGCAAAGAAATAACCAGCTGGAATTTAGAACTTCGTTCCGAGTGCCACTTTCGAGAAATTCAATCAATTAAAGGTTGCTTAGAGGAGGTAAATTGTGGCAATTGACCAAGAGAAGATTTTAAGAAGGTTGTGACAAGATTCTTCAAAAAACAAACAATCACCACTATAGGGAGGTTTCCATTCTTTCTCTTTAGCCAATAGGTACCACTAAAGTTCACAGGTAGACACTCAAGAGAGAGAGTTTTAGGTCAAAATGCCATTTTGACATTCATAGCTGCCTTCCCAGTAAGGACAGGGCTCATACACAAGGGGGAGATCCCCACGGATACAGAGGTGGTTCATGCAGAGGAACGATATTTTGGAAATAGTCTAGGGTTGTCCATCTAGTTGACTGGCCTGTTGATGTAGGCAAGCAACTGGAGAAGTATCGGGTCACACTCCTCCAGCCTGTTCTCTACCTTACCACCCAGGATCCACCAGGCTTGGAGGTGAACACAGTGCCTTCCCAGAAAGGAAAGGGCGTAGAGAAGAAAATAGGAAGAACTGACTGGAAACATTTGGAAATGTGAAAAGAAAAATTCCATGGATATAGAACAGCAAAGTAAAGACCAAGTCTTTTTCTGAACAATTGTCAGCCAGTAAATCGGTACCTGGATTTGGTGCAAGCCATTCATTAACCTCTATTATGCAGGTCTATGGCTTGCTTGGAGATTTTCATAAGGGGGAGGGGGGAAATGTTTACTTTGTCCTTATGCTTTTTATGCATTTTCCTTTGCTTGCTTCTTCAGTCCCTTATTTCATTCATCGGGTATACATGGAGACAGCGTGGCATTGTAGGAAGAGGATGGACTTGAGCCCTTTCCCATTTATTCATCCATTGAATAAATATTTATTGTTAGCCTATGTGTCCCCAGCACTAGAACACTGCAGTCATCATGATTAGGGACCATATATATATATACTCTTCAAATCTATTTTTTTTTTTTTTGAATATGCACTGCACAAAGGGAGGGAAATGCTATGTTAGTGCTTGCAGACTGTGTTACTCTCAGATTAGGAACCACTTGTCTAGAGGAAATCTCTAGTGGTTTGCTCTGGCCAATACCTTGTTAGCTCCTTTCTTAGCCAACCGCTAGCCTCCAGGTGCTATAATTTTTTTTTCTTTCTTTTTAAATGTTTATTTATTTTTGAGAGAAAGAGAGAGTGTGTGTGTGTGAGCAGGGGAGGGGCAGAGAGAGAGAGGGAATCACAGAATGTGAAGCAGGCTCCAGGCTCTGAGCTGTCAGCATAGAGCCTGACTCGAGGCTCGAACTCGTGAACCGCGAGATCATGACCTGAGCCGAAGTTGGACGCCCAACCGATTGAGCCACCCAGGTGCCCCAAGGTGCTATAATTTTCTAATTGTAAATATAAAACACCCTGTTTGAAGGAAGTTGCTACTGAAAGCAGGGGCTCCAGTTTTAAATGGAAAAGAATAAGTGCGAGAGCACGAAGAGAGAATTGGAAGACCACCTCTTCTACTTATGGGCTAAGTGAACTCCAGGAAGAACTCTCAAAACAGCGGTTTGATCTCCTCAGCTTGTTGTGAGCGCTAGGGAAGATCAGGTAATTTGGGAGTGGGGTGATGCCGAATTCTAATAAAGATAGAAACATGCACACATTCCCAAGTCTGTTGGAGTGAACAACAATGCCTTGTTCGGCTTCTCTTTGGGTAGGATTGGCTGTTGGGGGATTTCCAGTAGCAGCACTCAACCCCTATCTGACCCAGCACCCTCTTTTTTTCTTTTAAGTTTATTTATTTATTTTGAGAGAGACAGAGCACAAGCGGGGGAGGGACAGAGAGAGGGAGAGAGGGAGACTCCCAAGCAGACTCCATGCTTTCAGCGCAGAGCCCAACACGGGGCTCAAATGCAGGAAACCGTGAGATCATGATCTGAACCAAAATCAAGAGTTTGATGCTTAACTGACTGAGTCACCCAGGTGCCCCCCAGCACCCTCTTTTATAACGAATATTTTGTAACCCCTCCCTTTACTCTCCTCAACTGAAATTCACAGATAAATTAACCTGGAAAATGTGTTATATAGAAAAACTATGAAAAAGTTATTTGTGTTTCTATATCAGAGCTACATGAATGACTGGCAGGACATTCACATGTTGGTTGGGACAAAGGGAACTTTTTGGATATGGGGGAGCTCTTCTGTGTACAGACCAGCTGAGCCCACTAAATCCCAGGAGGTGCCTCCCATCATTGTGAAAACCTAAATTAACCTCATGAATGTGCAAAGTGCCCCCCGGGGGCGGGAGGAGGGAATGATGTTGCTTCCACAGAGAACCACTGAAGAATGGAAATTGACCAAACAATCCTTAGCGAAGCCTCTTTCACTATTTACTGGGTTAACTTTGCCACTTAAAGGGAATCTAACAAAAGATTTATTTATTCAAGGTCAAACAACTAAGTGGCAATGATCCTCCAGGAGTGTTACACTTTGAATCTGAGTGCACGTTTTTAAAAAAAGATTTTATTTTTCTATGTAATCTCTACTCCCAATATGGGGCTCAAACTTATGACCCTAAGATCAAGAGTCACATGCTCTAACAACTGTGTCAGTCAGGGGGCCCTGAACCCACTTTTTTTTTTTTTAAAATACTGTCTTCATCTTTGATTTCCAGGTCAGCTAAGCTATACTGAACTGTATACTTAAGTGGTTCCTTCTCTTTGCCTCCTCTCTTCCTCACCCCTAGCATCTACTGCAGTATAATTTTTGTACCAGTCTGTTTATTGACTGTTACAGAATCGGTAATACTATAGTTGCTTGCCTTGCTTAAAGTATTAGTTACCCCACCTCCACGCCCTACCCTACATCTGGGTCCTTAACCTGCTGCCAACTTATACCTGCATTCTGGGAGTCATCCTTCTCTCTGGGCCTTTCCCAGGGCTGACCTGTGCAAATGAGCCACAGCTCCAGAGGGGCAGAGGCCATCTCTTAGACAGCCAAGACCCTCCCCATTGGTCCTATGACCTTGCTCTACACAATATGACTTTAAGCTTCTGTTATCCCCTGTTTTCCAGCGTTCAGTGGTCGGGTGGCCTCTACAGCTTTAGGGATCAGTCCCTTCTGGGGATTAGCCCCTTTCAGCTGACTCACCTTCCAGGCCTTTGTGGGCAGATTAGGGAGTTTTGCTTGATCAGCCCATCCTGAGCTTTACCAGGGCCTGGATTTTAACAGGGCCCCAGCAATCTCTCCCTCTAGTTTTTTGTTTTGTTTTGTTTTGTTTTGGATCTCCTTACTCAGTTAAAACAAATGCAATTGTCTAGAAATTCCCCGCTGTATTTATTGGTGAGGCAATAGCTGACAGGAGAGGGTGTGCTCATGGTGTTAATGATTAAAAGTCGATCTGTCCATAGATTCCTTTTGTTATGAATCTGTTTTTCCTGACCTTATGTAAGCAAAAAGGTGAGGCGAGACTGAGCTTAGTCCACATATATAACTTTGAACATGTCATTGTTTAGCTTCAAGAAGGACTTAACATTATCATTGCTAAAATTATTTGCAATTAAATAACTCAAAGGAAAAAAGATGAATACAATCTAAAGTCTTTTCGAGTTGTTCACCAGGGAAATGAGATCTCAAACCACCTCCTACCTCCTCTCCTGCTGAAAACGGTTTTGAGGGACAAATAAGGTGCTCCAGGAGCTCAGCTAAGGGAGCAGTCACTTTCGGGAGGGGCTTCGAGGAAGATTTCCCAGGAAAGAAGTAAGGAAGACACTGATTAATGCCACAACCAAGTCCCTGCAGCTCATTTGGTGGTATGCAAACAGATAGAAATGAGAGCTTTGGATTGGGTTTCCTCACTGGAGACAATCTGGAGAAGAGGCAGACGAGTTCAGATGGGAAGTGAGACGGGGACAACTGGGGTGTCTAAAATTGCTGCCCCGAAGAGGGGAAGAGCTGCGCATCACCGTGGAAGCGTCAGGGAGACTCTGAGAGGGAGGGTTAGGAATCTTTTTCTTAGACTGCATCGCCAATGCCAGAAACTCCATCAGGTGAGATAAACACAAAGTGAGCTATAGGCATGTTCTTGGAATGTGGTCGCCATCTTCCCTTCTCTTCCAAGTGGTACTTGCTGGACTGAGAGAAGGGAAGGAGGGAAGGGCAGAGATGCACCTCGACCAGTGGCTTTGGTCTTGTCTGCCTTGCACAGGTGTTTGGGTGTTTGTGTCCAGTGTGGCTGTCTCCAAACAAACAGGCTCCCCAGGTGTAGACAAAACTGCATGAAGGGCTTTAGGTGGACATTTCACACTGGACATATTCCTACCTTTCTCAGCCCAGGATAAGGCGGCAACAGATCCAGCTTCCTTTCTTACGCCTGGGCCTTGATTGGCACGCCTTTTCCATGACAACCTCTCTCTCCCGAAGTATTTGGGTGGGCACAGATTACTTGCCAGGCTGTTACCCACTGGCCAGCTGGTCTTGATCCCCCTACTATCCATCTTGCCTACACCCAAAAGCCACCTGAGCAGATCACAACCTCTCAACGGCCCTCAGGGATGGGAAGTGTGCCCGCCTCTTCTGAAAGAGAGACGCAGATGCTCCTGGCCCCAAATCCTGTCATGCAAAGATGAGCTTGGGCTTTTGCTGAGAGAGAATACCTTCCACCTCAGTCTTGTTCATTCTGAAAACTCTGTTCTTTGGCCTCAGGATATATGCCCTCATCTCAGGCAGTTTTTAATAGAGGTTCCTAGCGGGACTTAAGGTGCCCCCAAAACCTTCTCTGAGATCATATGCCAAATTTTGTGTTGCTATCCCATATCCTGACCTCCTTCCCCCAGAAAAGGCAAGAACCATTGTGTCTGAAGAATAACCAGTTTGTGTCATCTCTGATATCATCTCTAATTTCCCTGAAATCCAATTATATATCCAGGGCATGGGAGTTAATTCTTGAACTCCCTGGACTTTGGGCCATTTCCAAAGAAAGTAAACAAACTTCCTAACCTGTCCTTGCTATGTCAGCTTTCCGTGGACTTCTGAGAACCTCCTTGTATGTCTTAGCTAAAAATCTACCTGCAGAATGGACACTTTACCCAAGAACATGTATGAAAGACCAATGAGCACGTGAAAATATGCTCAGTATCATTAGTGATGGGGAAATGCAAATTTAAAAACCTTAATGTGATATCTGTATACATCCACCAAAATGGCTAACTTAAAATGACTGACAATTGCAAGGACAGGAGAAGATTTGGAGCAACTGGAACTCTCATACATTGCTGGCAGGTGGGAGGAGGGGAGAAGAAAATGATGCAGCCACTTTAGAAAACAATGTGACAGTTTCTTAGAGTTAGCCATACACTTATTCTGCAGCCAGCAACTCTACTCCTAAGTCTTTTTGCAAGAAAAATATATGACTGCACAAGACCTGCATGTGATTGTTTACGGCGGTTTTATTCACAATAGCCCCGAACTGGAAATAACAGAAACATGTATCAAATGTGAATGGATAAACAACTTGTGATATATCCATACCTGTGATGGTATCTACTCTGCAATAAAAGGAAACAGACTACTGATAGATGTGGCAATGTGAGTGACTCTCAAAGCCATTATGCTAAGTGAAGGAAGGTAGTCACAAAAGACTCCACACTGTATCATTCTATTTATATGACATTCTAGAGAAGGCAAAGCTCTAGTAACAGAAATCAGATCAATGCCTGCCAGGGGGTGGCAGTAGGGGGAAGAAATTAACTGTCAAGAGGCACAGGGGAAATTTCTGAAATGATGAACTAGTTCTAGATCTTTATTGTGGTGGTGGACACACAAATGAATACATTTGTCAAAAGTCACCAAACTGTATATTTAAAATATGTATTATTATTATATGTAAACTATTCATCAAAAATTTGATTTTTAAATTTTTTTAAGTTTATTTATTTTTGAGAGACATAGAGACAGAGTATGAGCAGGGGAAGGGCAGAGAGAGAGGGAGACACAGAAGCTGTAGCAGACTCCAGGCTCTGAGCCGTCAGCACAGAGCCCGACGTGGGGCTCGAACTCACAGACCGTGAGATCATGACCTGAGCCGAAGTCGGCTGCTTAACCCACTGAGCCACCCAGGCGCCCCAAAAATTTGATTTTTAAAAAACGTTTTTTAATGTTTATTTATTTTTGAGAGAGAGAGACAGCATGAACAGGGGAAGGGCAGAGAGAGAGGGAGACACAGAATCTAAAGCACGGATCTGAGCTGTCAGCATGGAGCCTGATGCGGGGCTGGAACTTGTGAACCAGGAGATCATAACCTGAGCTGAAGTGGGATGCTTAGCCGACTGAACCACCCAGGAGCCCCCAAAATTCTGATTTTTAAAAAACCAGCTGCAGAGTGTCATTTGTCTTTATATACAGGTCAGACCAAACATAGAACCCCTTTGAAAGGATAAAGCATCTCAAACTTGAGGTCAACATACATTGCTTTTATGATTTACTTTGTATGTTGGACTCTGGAGTTTTTCCTAATTTTCTACTCCACTAGCACTCTTTCCATTGGGAGCTGCTTTTTACAGCTTTCCTATCATAAATATGGAGTCAGAGGATGTCATGAGCACTGCAGAGTCCAAACTGGGTCTGGCTATATTTTAGGTCTATTAAACCCACTGCAGTGTTTGGAGCAGATTGCAAGGGAGAGAGATCCTAAATAGACTTAAATACAGTAGCGGGGATGAAGAGCAGTGCCGGGGAGAGACATTTGGGCAGATTTAGTTAGGGACTAGATGTGGGAGTATAAAAGAGAACAGCATTCAAAGGAGATTTCGAACAGTTCCCCACTGCTTTGGGGGAAAAGCCCAAACTTCTGTGCATGGACTCTTGGGCCTTCTGTGATCTACTTCCAGTCAACCTTTTTATTGCTTGCTATCTCTTTTCACTGACTCTAAAGACCCTCAAGGGTCACCTGGCTGGCTCAGTTGGTAGAGCACATGACTCTTGAACTCAGGGTCATAAGTTTGGGCCCTATGTTGGATGTGCAGTTTATTAAATATATTTATGAAATAATTTTTTAAAAATGTTTTTAAAATTTATTTTGAGAGACAGAGCATGAGCTCAGGGGAAGGGGCAGAGAGAGAGGGAGACACAGAACCCAAAGTAGGCTCCAGGCTCTGAGCTGTCAGCACAGAGCCCGATGCAGGGCTTGAACCCAGAGACTGTGAGATCATGACCTGAGCTGAAGTCGGCCGCTCAACCGACTGAGCCACCCAGGTGCCCCTGAAATAATTTTTAAAAAGCTCCTCAAGCATAGGCTTGTGGCTTAACAGAGTAGGCATTCCATGAAAGTTTGTTATGTAACAGCAGGTGTTCGGTATGTACTAGTTGATTGTCCATTCAACTATCAATGGGCATTTGTGTTGTTTCTACTTTTGGCTATTGTAAACAAGGCTGCTATGAATATTCTTGTTCAGGTCTTTGTGTAGACATATGCTTTCATTTCTCTTGGGCAAACCCTGGGTAAATGGAATCGATGGGTCATATGGTACATTTAGTACCTCCATACAATGGGATACTCCTCAGCAATAAGAAGATATGAACTATTGGTACACAAAACAACACGGATGAATCTCAACATATTTACATTGGGTGAAAAAAGCTGGACCTTCCGCCCCCCGCCCCCTGCCTAAAAAAAGACAGCACATACTGTATGATTCCATTTACATAAAACTCTAGAAAAAGCAAATTAATCCATGGTGACTGCGAGCAGATCAGCAGTTGAAGGGGCAGGAGATAGAGAGGCACAAGAGATGAGGACTATAAAAGTGACCCAGAGGAAACTTTTCGGGGGTGATGATGTGTTTTTTTATTTTTATGGCTTCACAGCTGTATACATATGTGAAAACATCAAGTTGTACATTCTAAATGTGCAGTTTACAGTATGCCAATTATACGTCAATAAAGCTGTAAAACAATACTGCTTGAAAAAACAGCAGACTTCAGTAAACCAACCCGCCCAATATATGTTGGTAGAATTAATGTGCAGAAGAAATAAGTGAATGAATATTAGATGTTCAATAAATTTATAACGAATGAAGAAATGAATTCAACAAATACCTATTTAACCTTTATGTGCCAGGCACAATCCTAGGCTCTGGGAATAGGTTAGGGAGCATGACAAAGATCCTTGTGCTCACAGCGCTTTAACTCGAGAACATGAAAAGATAAGTAAAATACATAGAGTGCTCTCAAGAGAGAAAGCTGAAAAGAGAGAAAATATCGGAGAAGCAGATTGATTGACATTTTTGAAAGTAGCACCTTCCTTGAAAAGGTGACGCTTAGGGGAAAAAACCTAAAGGAAATGAGCGGACCAGGTGGACGTCTGGGAGCGTTAAAAGTAACTGTCCCACGGTTAACCAAAAGAATGAGCAAGAGTTGACTGAAACGTCTGACGAGGGTGTGAAGGCAGCAAGCAGCAAGAGCGTGTAAGCGCTGGTGAGGTCCTGCTGGGTGTCAAGTGCTGGGTCCCGGGGCCTTCCCAGCCCGCGGGTACTTGCGTTATCCACGAGGAGGCGCGCCTGAGCCCGCCCCGCAGTCGTCTTCCGCCGACGGCCCGTGCGTGGGCACGCGCAGAAACCGCTAGGCGGCGTCGGTTTCCCTTTCCACGCGAGGACGCCGGCATGGGCCGACGCGGCCGGAGAGCCCGCGCGTGCGCAGAGCCGAGGCCGGGCTGCCCTCGGGGCGGGGCGGAGCGGGGCGGGGCAGAGCGGGGCGGGGCGGGGCGGGGGCTTGAGGTGATTCCCGTGCCGCGGCGGCGGCGGCTCCGGCTGTGCGGGGAAACCGAAAGTGGGCGGCGGCCGCGGCTGTGGCCCTGGCGGAGACGGCGGCGGGAGCTGGGCCCAGAGGCACGGGGACGGGCCATGGGCCCCCGGGACGAGGTGAGCACAGGGCTTGCCGTTGCGAGCGCGACAGGTGCCGGACGACGTCGGACGAGGTTTCGGGCGGGCGCGGCGCACCTGGGTCACAGGAGGGACAGTGGCCCGGGCGGGACTCGAACGGGCCCGGGGCCTCTTCCCTGCAGCCGCAGGGGATGCCCCGCGGGGGGCGGGGGGGAGTTGGAGTTCCAGAGCGTTGTGTTTTAAATCTCTGATGGGACCTTCCCCTGGCCGCTTGGTGACGGGCTAGGCGTCCGCCGGGAGCCTGATAGACCCTCCTGCCGCCGGGCCACTCAGTGCAGCGGGGGAAACGCAGCAGTAGGGGTGTGGACGAGGGCCGGGAGACGCTGACCAGGAAGTGGTTCCACAGCCGCCCGCCCGGAGCAGGGCATATCAGAGCCGCCGGCTGTTTGAGCTCCGAATTTTACACCGTGAGCTTTAAGCCCCTCAAAGGCTCGGCCTTTTTCTACAGACCAGCCCCTGCAGGCCGTTCAGGTAATGCAGGACACACATACTATACATTACTCTCAGACCGGGAGCCCCGGGCGGGTACACAGCTCCAAGCTCAAAGGAAACATGAATCTCACAGGGTCAGGTGCTCAGCCTCCGGTTAATGGGAGGGAGATTGGGGCCCGCACAACTTTTCTGCTGCGTTGCGCTGGCGGAGTGTAATACGTTTCCAGTTATAACCGAAGGATAACGATCCCAAATAGTTTCAAAGAGCAAGTGAAGGAAAAATGCCTATATTAGAAAAAGTCCTGGCCCCAAGGGCTTCTGATGACCGCCCTACAAAACAAAACAAACTACTGATCTGGGCCACCGCCCCCCACCCCCACATCCCATCGTGCAGGTGGAAAAATTGCAGTAAAGTGTTCTATCTAGTGATATGCAACAACTTAATGACAGAAGTGAAACTTAGACCCGAATTTCTAACTTATCCTGGGCTGCCTTGATGTGTAGGCGTTGCAGACCTCAAATAGTGTGCGCTTTGCAGACCTGGGTTGGAAATCTGGGCTGCTTCTCTTACTGATTGTGGATGGTGAATAAACTACCTTCTTTGAGCCTGGTTTTCTGTGTATCGAATGGAAACGTTTAACTTCATCCACAAAGCTTTCGTGAGGTAGCTACTGTAAATCCTCTGATTTATTATAATGGTCAAGAAACGTGAGTTCTTTTCCTTCCACCAAACTTCCTATATGTTACCTAACTGGATTTCAGTTTCTTGGAGCCATCTTTAAATTCTCTGTATCATCTTCACTGGCACTTGGTGGGGATTTTTGCGTTTCCACTTAATTGACATTTCGGAGCATCAGTTACGTGCAAAGCACTGCGCTCCCTGCCGGGAATTGCTCCTGGGGCCAGCTGGATTGAAATCCACATCTCCTGTGCCTCAGCCCAGGGCCCTTTGGTGGCACACAGATTTCCTCTTTGCTTGTTAAGCAGCAGTTGGCAGTGCCTTCAGATTCCAGTCCCTGTAGATTGGAGATGGAACATAATCCCTGCTAATGCTCTTTAAGTGTATTGGTTGAACGTGGCTGAGTGAACTACTGTGTTTTGTTCCAAGACATTTAAACTCCTTGAAGGACTTCTCTTTAAATCCTCCGTGCAATATAATCTAGTTGGAGACTTAGTATGAATGTAAAAGAAAATACTTTATCATTCAACCCTTGAGTGCCCATTCTGTGTCTGATCAAGTGCTCTTTTCAAGAACTGAGTTTTGACAGAGTGCTTTGCATCAGGGCATTTTCAGGGTCAGCAGGTGAACACGGGAAGGACAAATTCCTTGGTACTTGAGTGAAATCTAATTTCATATTTATGTGAATCGGTTTTTCTTTCTCTATGCACAACTTATATTCTCTGCCTTCTACTTCCATCCTTGTGCTTTTGAAAGCTTCATTCTTTTTATTTTTTCCTCCGTAGGCCAAATGTGTGCACGTGTGTGTGTGTGTGTGTTTTAATTTTTCCTTCAAACTAAAAGTAATTGATTTTGTCATTTTGAGCTGAGATGTGTATACATGCCAATTAGAACTTCTGGTCAGCATGAAATACCTAGTGTCTCCCAAGCATACTCGGTATTTTAGCTGTGTAGCTCCGTCAGGAGGAAGCAAACCTGTGATTTCCTTTAGATGTTTGGATCTCATCTCAGAATTTGAAGGACTCCAGGGAAAGTCGAGAATCACAGATCTCGTCCATCTTCCTTATCATCCATCCGTATGAAAGAAAGAGACCCGAAGTGACTCACTCAAAGGATCATAGCTAATTAGAAGCAGAACTGGGGTTAAGGCCCCAAATCCTAACTAAACCACTCTATTATCTCAAGAGTTTTTTCACTAATATGTAGATTTATGGAAAGCCCTTACTTATTATTTATAATATATAGTTAGTAGTGCATGCACACTTTAGAGTTTGAAATAATAATAATAATAATAATAATAATAATAATAATAATAATTAAACCCTGTTCCCTAAAGCTACCCTGTTGAGGTATATTACCACCTGAGGGCGTTAATTACTATCTTTCCTTTTAAAAACAGTTGGTAAAGGAGTAAGTAATTCAGGTAGTAACAAGTAGACTCTCCTATAATTGGAAAGAGAAGAGAACATGTTAAACTGTTGCAAGATGAGAAATTATCCTGGGAGGGTCTTAGACCAAAACCTTCCCTCTCTTAGGCTCAGTTTATTGTAAGATGAGGGGTTTGGGATAAACTAGATGATGTCTAAAATTTTTTCAGCATGGACATTCTGAACTTTTAGGACCTGGCTTGTTAAAATAGTGTCTTCAGGGGCGCCTGGGTGGCTCAGTCGGTTGAGCATCTGTCTCTTGGTTTTGGCTCAGGTCCTGATCTCACAGTTCCTGATATTGAGCCCTGCGTTCGACCCTGCACTGACACCATGGAGCCTGCTTGGGATTCATATTCATTCTCTCTCTCTCTCTCTCTCTCTCTCAAAAACAAATAAATGAGCTTAAATTTTTTTTTAAAATGTCTTCAAGTAAGAGGGTAGCCAGTTACCAGAAGTATAGGCCCTAAGGAGATACTAAAAATTGAGTAGCTGCCTAAGAAGGTAAGAGAGATTACTTGGTGATTTCAGTTTACCCTAATAATTCTTCAGATATATTTGGGGTTTAGTGCCACTCTGCAACTCAAACTTATGACACGAAAAATGCATTGAGGAAGATGAGCCAAACAGTACAGTTGGAAATAGTTAAGAAAAGAGAAACTTAAAGATGAGAAAGCACAGGTGAGAGCCAGAGCAGCTGGGCTAAAGGTCTTTGGGCGCAAGGGAGTGAGGAAGGTCAGGCAATGGGGAAGAGATAACCTGCCAATGACTGAGTCACAGAGGGTCACTGGTAAAGGCTGTATCTAGAGGACACCGAAAGCCCGTTCTTCTGAATAAGACTTTCTCAGGATGATTATCAGGTGTATTAAAGAGAAAAGTTGCGAGTTTCCAAAATACAGTTTTGAGTATGAGAATTATTTTAGGCTA
Organism: Paguma larvata; assembly: GCA_030068075.1. Classification (NCBI taxonomy): domain Eukaryota; kingdom Metazoa; phylum Chordata; class Mammalia; order Carnivora; family Viverridae; genus Paguma; species Paguma larvata. The sequence continues at coordinate 32,463,071 of CM057832.1, read as the reverse complement.
TTTGAATTACTTAAGTATCTCTTTTTTTTTTCTTTTTAAAGGAAGATGATTTTTTTTTAATATTTATGTATTTTGAGAGAGAGCAAGAGAGATTAGGGGAGGGGCAGAGAGAGAGAGAGAGAGAGAGAGAGAATCCCAAGCAGGCTGCATGCTGTCAGAGCCCTATGTGGGGTTCGGTCCCACAGACCGAGATCATGACCAGGCACCCCTAAATGCCTCTTTCTTAAAGTTGGTCATTACTTTCCTCTATTCCTTTCCCCACTTCTTGTACTTCTTGTACATTATTAACACTTTGGGATACTGTGATTAATCATGTAGTGAAAAGAAAAAGGACAAATGAAAGAATAAAACGAGACGTCGATCGCCACCACTGAATATTTGCACCAGTTGGAGATTCTTTTGGATTTGGGTGTGCACCCTTAAATCAGAAGGTGGCAGGTCCCTGTTTCGTGCCAAATGATCCGTTACGGGCTGATTGTGAAGTCAGTATTCCGTAGGTCCCATTTACTTGCAGAAGCCAACTCCCCATTGGGAGTAGCTGTCTAAAAGGAAGCCCTAAGTGTGGGAACCAGAAGAACTGGATTCTCGTTGTGGTTCTGGCCATAAAGATACATGCGGCCTGGAATAATTGCCCTGGGCCTCAGTTTCCTCATTAGTAAACTGAAGGGCGTAGAGGAGATGGGCTGAAGGCGGCCGCCAGCGCTCCGTGCTTCTCTCCGCTCCCGGTTCTGCACTCGGCCTGCCATCATCCGTGCTGCTTTCCTAAGCCAGGCCGGCGTGGGGACGCTGTGGGATTGTGGTCTAGCAGGGAATCTCTGCTCTGGAGCCTGTGCCAAGGCAGTGAGTAACTTTTCACCTACTAGTTAAGTGAGAGACCTTGGAGGAGATCCAAGTGGCTTTCTTTCCAAGCTTTCCAGATCATAGGTATGTTAATGAGGCAGATAAGAAAATCTTCGGAAAATTCCGATATTTCACATTTAATGTGGTACCAGAAATGTCTCCAATATGCCAATGCTCATTTTACCTTTGGCCATTTAATGCATATATTCCTACGTAGTCTCCCATCCACACCGTGCTTCCAAGAAATGCAAGTAGCTTTTGAACGCCAAGTACCATGGTAAGCACAGGTAACCACTTTTGGTGCTGGTCATTCGGAAGAGAAGCAAGGAAAGGAAGAGGAAAAAGAAGAGACGAGGGAAGTAAAAGTCCAGTGCACATTGTGGCCATTTTCTTCCCGCTAAGGTCTTTGCTAGCTGATCTTAGTCAGTTTTTGAAATTAAAAGTACTCTGGTTAAATAATTCCCCAGACATAACTCCACTTTACTCGGGTGTTTATGGTTCTTATTCAGCTCAAGCAGAGCCTATATTGTCTAAGGAAATCCTTGAGAATTTTAACCTGAGAAGCTGTGGTCTAAAACAGAGATAGCCAGCCTTATTTCTCCCAACCTAGCCTAATTTATGGTCACCAGGGCTCCGCATAACATTCTCAAAATAAAAATAATTTGAGTTTTCTTAAACTTGAAATTATGTTTCTCACAACACTGTCAGAGAATAGAAATAAAAGAGGAAAGAGAGTTGAAAGATCAAAACAACAGCTTTAAAAATTTAGGGAGCCACTTTAGGAAACTTTCAAACTTAATTTTTTGGAGGGGAGGTTGCCTAAAGGTTTGCCATTGAGACACAGTTGAAATTCCCATAAACTTCCTTTTGTGCTTCAAATGGATGACATCCAAGATCATAAACTTAATTTTTATAGAGGAAAGTATTCTCGTGTACTTTTTACAAAAAGTTCTTGAGTCTAATTGCCATCAGAAAAATCTTGCAAAATTCCATGAGAATCATGGAATTAAATTTTAGAGCATTTTGGGGGCACCTGGGTGGCTCAGTCAGTTAAGCATCCAACTCTCACTTTTGGCTCAGGTCGTGATCCCATGGTTTTGTGAGTTTGAGGCCCACGTTGGACTCTGTGCTGGCAACATGGAGTGTGTTTGGGATCCTCTGTCTCCCTTTCTCTCTGCCTCTCCCCCCTCACACTGTCTTGCTCTCTCTCAAAAATAAATAAATAAACTTAAAAAAAATTCAGAGCATTTTAAAGCAATACAGATTAGAAAATGATTTCTTTAAAGTCTTTTTTAGACAGAGAGAGAGAGCATGCAAGCAAGGGAGAGGGGCAGAGGGAGAGACAAAGAATCTCAAGACAAAGAATCTTCATGCCGACGTGGAGCCGGACAGGGGGCTCGTCTTGGGGCTCCATCCCATGACCCTGGGATCATGACCTGAACCGAAATCAAGAGTCAGAAGCTCAATAGACCGAGCACCCAGACTCCCCTTTAAAGCTTTAGTCGTAACTTTCTTTTTGCTCATTGCCTTAAGTAGTGTTGCTAATGTAGGAGCTGCAAATCCAACTGGAAGAAATTGACAAGCGTGAGAATATGACCTACATCTGGACAAGGGGAATAATCACATTTTCCTCCCCAGGCTTTGCTGCCTCTTACCAGCTTTGAGATGTTGAGTCTCATAGTCCAAGGGACTACCTTTCCCTCCAAAAAGTTGTTTGCAAATAGAGGCTCATAGCGTTCCACGAAAATGGCATATGTAAAGAAAAATAAAAAGGGAGTGAAAGGGAAGGATAAAGACACTTAATTTGGATTGCAGTCATGTGGTCAAGCCTTGCTTCCCAGTCCTCCCAAGTATAAGGTCTTTCTTTTTTTTAATGTGTTAAAAAACTTTGTGGAACTTTGCATACTAGTAGTTTGCTTCCAGTGTCCACTGGCTGATAAAGCATGTAACTACCAAACGCTGCTGTGAATTCAGTATCAATTTGTGTTTGTGAATCCCAACAGTATATGCACACTGTCTGGGAAACAGGAATACATGTAAGTGTGAGACACTTACTAGTGTTCAAGTGATGTGTCCTGCTCATCGGGATGTGGGGACTTCTTACCGTAACACTGTGTCCCTGACCTGCACTTGCTTATTGGGGACACTGGCTCAGAGTGGACAGGCCCTGAAGTAATCTACCTGATGGCTGTCAACTACAGCTTGGTGACGCACTTGGCTGTCTCAGCCACTTAATAACAATTGTTAAAATTTGCAAGTCATTTTTTTAATAAAGTAAATTAAAGATGAGCCCTTTAATAGCCTCACATGCATTATGCTATATTTTAGTAAGTAGGAGAGAAAAGGAGTATTAGGTGGATGGAGCATGTTGCATTCATTCACTCAGTGTTTACTGAGTTCTTGTGGGCTGGGCGCTAGGGATTCGGTAGTGAACAGTATCTTACACATGCCGGCATTCACGGAGTTTCTATGCATGTTGGGGAAGCAGGTGGTAAAATGAAGAATCTTGGGTTGCGATCAAGTGCTAAGGAGTGAAATAAGGTCAGAGAGGGGTGTAGGGAGTATCGGGCAGCCGGCATAACCGTTCTGATTTGGAATAGGGTGTCCAGGGAAGGCCTTGCTGAGAAGGTGACCTTTGAACAAACAGCTGAAGGACCTGAGGCTGTGAGCTGTGTGGCCCCCTAGGACAGGAGTGCTCAAACGGAATGGCAAGTGCCAAAGCCCTGATGTGAGGCTGTCCCAGGCACGTCTGAGGAACAGCAAGGAGGACAGGATGGGTGGAACGGAGTGAGTGAAACATAAGCAAGGAGGAATTGAGGGCAGAGAAGTGGGGTGAGTGCAGATTGTGTAGGGCCCCGTGGCCCCTATGTGGAGAATAGATTCTAGGAGGTTAAGTGGAAGCAGAGACCAGCTAGGAGGCAATTACCCAGTCCAGGCAAGAGGTGTTGTTGGCATGCACTAAGGGGTCACCGTGGACTTGGCGAGGAGTGGAAATTTATGGATGTCAGCCTGTCTGGCATCATGTGGTGATGGTGGTAAGAGTTGAGAACCACTAACCCTGAACTCCTTCATTGTACAGATAAGGAGACTGGGGCCTGGGAGAAAGGATTGGTCCCAGGAAAATAAATGCTGTCTGTGTAGTGATATTGAATTTGGAGACACCAGCAAGAGGAGGCATGGGCACCGCCTTCCACAATTCCTTGCGTCTCTCCACAAATCAAATCAAATCAAATCAAATCAAAATCAGTATATCAACTACTAGTTATCAGCACCCCCAAACTGTTAATGACTGAGAGATCCTTGCAGGCAGCTTTTTCAGAGTAGAACTTAGGAAGGTAGAGGGAGCGTCTGAGAGAAAGCAGTCTGAAGTGGTCCTCCCAAGGGCGGAAGGAGTAGAAGGCTTTCACACAGGAAGCCTGTAGAGTCAGTCTCTGATTAGCTCCTAAGATGGGATTAGACTTGGCCTTTCAAACCCACATCCTCTTGGGGTTCTATTATGTTTTAGTCGTAGGATGTCCATTCACGAGTAGTCTTTGTCAGTAATTTTTTTTACCCCCATAAATTAGTGTGATTGCTGCCCACCCCCTAATGTAGCTGGGGAAAAGTAGACAACAGTGGGGAGGTAGTAATGGAACAGATGGTCCTTCCAGAAAGAAGGGAAAGGAGGAGGCAGTAGAAACTCCTTCTCAAGGTGAAGGACAAGTCCTTCCTACTGAAACCCTGGGCAGGGGAATTTATAGTGGTTCTGACTGGGGAGGAGCCAGGAGTTCTAAACAGTCTAGTCTAAGCAGATCCAGCTACACTGCTAACACCCAAGCAGGTGTGTTCCTACTTGTGTGCTGACCACCTGGCATTATAGCTACACATTATATGTGTATAATTCATGGTCAAGGCCCACCTGGAAATGCTGGTGTATACATAGATGCAAAGTCCAGCTTTTCTCAGAAAAGTTCTAAATGAAGAGATGAGAGGGACAGAGTTTTGAAGGAAGGAAGGTGGGAAAGGTGGAGGTAAAACAGTTGAGGAGGCTTGGCTCTGGGAGGTTAGTAGGTGACCCTTCAGGGTTTCCTCTTGCAAATGAAAACTTGGCCAGCCTCAATTATCGTTTTTCCAACACGATAGAGGAAATAACTGTGTGGGTAAAGTTCAGTGATCTTTGTTGAGTCAGGAACCATTACAAATCAAAGTATTTCTCTTATAATCACGAGTTTACTATTTAAGAGCCCGAATTCATACTTTAGATTTAACTTTTGACAACCTTGAGAAATGGGTCCCAAAGCCACCCTCTCTTACCTGCTCCCCAACGTACTCCAAGTATGGTTGGACATCAGGGGCAATGGAGGTGCTCAGACTCTATAGCGGTCATATTTTTCTGCTTACTCTTTAGAGTGCCTGTCTGTCCCACTGACTTGGAATCTGTAGCATCCCTGTGAGTGGCTTCCAGATATGTAATGGTATCTTGGTTATTTAACTCCTCTGAGCTTTGGTGTTCTTATCTATAGAATGAGATTAATTTCTTCCAAGAATTAGTATGTATATTAAATTTTTAGAAAATCCAAATCTCAGAATTTGTACAAGAGAAAAAAAAAGTCTAACCCAAAGTCTTCTATTGTTCAGAGCAGCCTTTATTTATATCCCCAAATTGGAAGCAACCCAAGTGTCTGTCAACATTTGAATGGATAAATGAATTGTGGCACACCCACACAGTGAAATAGTACTCATCATAGCATAAGTATGATGTAGTATTTGCTGAGAAATGGGGTAACATGGATGAAACCTAAGAACTCGAGGCACAAATGATCTATAGTGACAGAAAGCAGATCAGTGGTTGCTGGGAGACAGGACAGTGTGTATGAGAGGGTGAGAATTGACTGCAAAGTGACACAACTTGAAAGAGCTTTTTTTATTTCCCTCAGAATTATTGAGATATACTTTATATTAATATATTTTTTAATAATAAATATATAAAAGTCACCCTTTTTGTTTACAGTACTCTAAATTTTGACAAACTAATATAGTTTGTCAGTGAAGTATAGAATATTTCCATTTACCCCCCAAATTGCCTTGTGCCCTCTTTGTAGTCAATCCCCTTCCCATAATCCCAGCCCTTGGCAACTACTGGTCTAATTTCTGTGCCTATAATTTTGCCTTTTCCAGAATGTTACGTAAACAGAATCGTACAGTATATAGCCTTTTGTGTCTGGCTTCTTCTACTTGTCAGATGTAAAGAGTCATCCATGTAGTTTCAGATGTCAATAGTTTGTTCCTTTTTATTGCTGAGTAGTACGTCACTGCATGGACGTGCCACATTGTTTATCCATTCACCTGTTGGTAGACGATAGACATTTGGATTGTTTCCAATTTGGAGGTAATTATGAATAAAGCTACCGTAAACATTTAAGTACAGGTTTTTGCATGGACATCATGATTTCTCTTGGGTAATTACCTATGTGTAAGTTTTTTGGATTGTATATTAAGTATAAACTTTTGACCTCATAAGAAACTGCCAAGATATTTTTCAAAGTGCTGTTTTTTAAGCCCACCAGGCACGTATGAGAATTCTGGTTGCTCTCCATTCTCATCAGCGCATCATATTAATGGCTTTTTAAAAATTTAAGCTATTCTTATAGATGTGTTGTGATGCCTCATTGTGGATTTAATTTTGTGTTTCCCTAATGAATAATACCATTGGACATCTTTTCATGTGTTTTTTGGCCATCTACATCTCTACTTTAGTATGTGTTCAAATCTTTTGCACAGTTTTAAACTGGGCTCTTTGTTTTTTTATTTTTTCAAGTTATTTATTTATTTTTGAGAGACAGAGAGCACATGCGTGTGCATGAGTGGTGGAGCTGCAGAGGGAGAGGGAGAGAGGGAATCCCAAGCAGGCCCCATGCTCAGCACTGAGCCCAGTGCAGGGCTCAATCCCATGGCTGGGAGATCACAACATGAGCTGATATTAAGAGTCAGATGTTTAACTGACTAAGCTACCAAGGTGCCCCTCTTTGTTTTCTTATTGAGTTTCGAGTGTTGTTTATATATACTTGTTACCAGTCCTTTACCAGGTGTGTTATGAAAATATATTTTTTTCAGTCTGTGGCTTGTCTTTTCATTTTCTCAACAGCCTTTAAAAGAGAGGAAATTTAAAATTTTGATGAGATCCAGTCTGTCAAATTTTTCTTCTGTGGTTCTAAAAAAATCTTTGCCCAACTCAAGGTCACAAAGATTTACCCCTTTGTTTCTTTCTAGACATTTTACAGTATTAGCTTTTTCAAGTAGGACCTAAATGATCTGTTTTGAGTTAATTTTTGAATATGGTATGAGGTCCGTGTTTTGCCTGTGGATGAGTAGTGTTCCAGCACTATTTGTTGAGCTTGGTTCATTGAATTCTTTGTTTACTTTGACAAAAATCAGTTGACTATATATGTGTGGGTCTTTTTCTGGATTATGTATTCTGTTCTATGAATGTGACTGCTTTTTTTTTTTTTTTTTACAATACCCACATTACTTTGATTAGTATAATTTTATAGTAAGTCTTGAAATCAGTCTTTTTACACTGGCTAGGATCTCCAGTGTGATAATGAATAGGAATGAAGAGAGTGAACATTCTTGCCCTGTTCCCAATCTTAGGGAGAAAGCATTCATTCTTTCCCTGTGGCATATGATGTTAGCTGTGGGTTTTGCACAGATATTCTATATCAGGTTAAGGGGGCCCCCTTCTATTCTTATTTTCTGAGCGTTTTTATCATAAATGATTTCGAACTTCATCAAATGTCTTTTCTTTACCTATTGATATCATGTGGCCTTTCTCCTGTAGTCTCTTGATGTAGTCCATTATACGGGTTGATCTTTGAATGTTGAATCAGTCTTGCATTCCTAGAGTAAACCATAGTTGATCATGATGTGTTATCCTTCTTACATATTGTTGGATCTTATTTGTTAATATTTTGCTAGAAATTTTTGCAATTATGTTAATGAGGGATATTGGTCTGTGCTTTTCTTGTAATGTCTTTGCTTTTGATGTCAATATCATGCTGGCCTCGTAAAAGTATTCCTTTCTCCTGTTTTTTGGAAGAGTTTATGTAGAAGTATTATTATTTTCTTAAAGTTTTTGGTAGAATTGGCAGTAACGCCATATGGGTTTTGAGTTTTCCTTGTGTGAAGGTTTTTAACTATAAATTCAACTTCTCTAATAGATATAAGAATGTTAAGGTTACCTGTTCCTTCTTGAGTAAGCTTTGGAATTTGTGTCTTTCAGTGAATTTACTCCATATCATCTAATCGACCAAAGTTATTGGCATAGGTTCCTAATATTTTCTTTTTAATGTCTATAGGATCTGTATTGATGGCCCCTTCTTTAATCCTATTATTAATAATTCATGTGTTCTCTTTTTTGTTCTTGATTAATCTACCTGGAAGTTTATCAATTTTACTGATGTTTTCAAAACACTAGTTTTGCTTTCATGATTTTTTTCTTTACCTTTCTTTTCTATTTCATTACTAATGTGTTTCATCCTCTCAGGATTGATTTTGCTTTCATTTTTATTCCTTTCTTCCTCCTACTTTTGGTATAATGTGCTCTCTTTTCTCAAGGTAGTAGAGTAGATCACTGAATTAGGACCTTTCTTCTTTTCCAACATAAGCCTATAATCCTGCAAATTTCCCTCTAAATATTGTTTTAACTGCACCCAGTAAACTTTTGTACATTGTGTTTTCATTTATTTAAAAATATTTTCTGATGTTTTTGTTTTGAAGGAGGCTTCCTTTCTGACCTTTGGTTTTTTGGAGGTATGTCATTAAATTTGCAAATACATAGGAATTGTCCACGTATCTTTCTGTTACTGATACTTAATTTTTTTCTGGTCACAGAATACTCTGTATAATTTCAATTATTCTAATACTCTAAATTGGTCAAGGATTGTATTAAGTCCCAGAATATATTCTGTTTTTATGAATGTCCCATGTAGTCTTGAAAAGAATGTATATTCTGCTACTTACTGTTGGGGCATTTTATAGATATCACTTAGGTCAGTTTGGTTGATACTGTTATTAAGTTCTTCTATATCCTTACTGATTTTTTGCTTACTGGTTCTTCCAAGTACTGAAAAAGGAGTTTTGGATTTTCCAAATAATCATTAATATATTCTTTCAGCTCTATTGGTTTCTGCTTCATGTGTTTTGAAGCACTGATGTTTGGTGCAGTCACATTTAGGATTGTTATATCTCTCTGATGAATTAACACCTTAATTATGTAATGTCCTTCTTAATCCCAGGTGATATTCCTTGTTCTAGTATTAATTAATCATGTATTTGGATGTAATATCTTTTTCTTTTTACTTTGAATCTATGTGTTTGCATTTAAAATAGATTGCTTGGGGGCACCTGGGTGGCTCAGTGGGTTAAGTGTCTGACTTTGGCTCAGGTCATGATCTCATGGTCTGTGAGTTTGAGCCCCGCATCTCAGGCTCTATGCTAACAGCTCGGAATCTGGAGCCTGTTTCAGATTCTGCATCTCCCTGTCTCTCTGCCCCTCCCCTACTCACGCTGTGTCTTTCTCAAAAATACAATAAAAACATAAAAAAGTTAAAAAAATAGATTTTGCGTACATAGTATATAGGTAAGTATTTTATATCCACTCTACTGATCCTAAATTTTTATTGGGATATTTTCATTATTTACATTTAATGAAATTATTGCTGTGGTTACCTTAAATCTACCATTTTGCTAGATGTTTTCTCTTTGCTCTTTCTCTTTTTTCTAGTTGTTGCTGTCCCCCCCCCCTTTTCTTGTCTAATTTTTTCTTTATTTCTAATTGCTTTTTTTTTTTAAATTCCGGTGTAGTTAACATGCAGTTTTATAGTAGTTTCAGTTGTACATCTAATTGCTTTTTGATTGAATTTTTTATCCTGTTTTATCTTTACTAATGGCTTATTAATTATACCTCTTTAAAACATCTGTGGTGGTTGCTGTAAGGTTTACAATATATATCTTTATCACATTCCCCTTTCAGGTAATATTATCCTACACATTGTGTATATATACATAGTATTAATTAAATGTTGGTGCTGGTGGTGACAATTTGAAAAGAGTTAATGTTTAGTAGAGGGAAGTAGTTAGGATATTTGCCATTTAAACCTTGCCATCATTGAGTATCATATTTATGATTAAGAGCGCTCATAAATGAGCTGATACCTTGTCTCCTTTTTAATAATGGACAAAGGAGGAAATTGCTAGAATTCCTCCTTTTTGTTTTTTTTTTAAGTTTATTTGTTTTGAGAGAGAGAGAGAGCACGCACAGGGGTATGCACGGGGGGGGGGGGCAGAGAGAGAGGGAGAGAGAGAATCCCAAGCAGGCTCCTCGCTGTCAGCACAGAGCCCAGTGTGGAGCTCAGTCTGATAAACTGTGAGGTCACGACCTGAGCCAAACCAAGCCACCCAGTGCCTCTCTCCTTTTTGTTTTCTAAACCAGAGAAAGAATAAGACTCTAGAATTCTGTGCTGTCCAATGTTTGTCCACTGGCCGCATTTAATTCCAGTGAAGTTAAAAATTCAGGTCCTCAGTTATGCTGGCCAAGTTTCAAGTGCTCAATCACCACACGCATTGAACAGTGAAGATGTAAACCGTTTCCATCAGCACAAAATTCTCTGGGATAGCACTGCTGCAGGAAGAATTAACAAGTTGTCCATGGCTTACCTTTCTAAGTCTACTTTTCCTGGCTTCTTGAATGTCATTCTCTGAATATATCACCATTCTATTTACTGTTAGTCCAGAGAAAATATGAGTGGTTAGTCTTGAAAAATGCCAGTTACTAACTATTGAAAATCCTTAGCCAGGGCCCCCACAAGTTTCTGAGATACTAAAATTCATTTAGTGTATGATGCTTTTGAATATGCCATTCTTCTTGGTTCTTTCCACTTTTTGTTTATATGACACCAGTTCTGCCTTTTCTACTTTTATTTCTGGTCGCTTTGTTTCAGCCTTTTCTAGGTTCTTCTTTCTCTGCCGATCCCTTAATGACAGCCTTCCACAGAGGTCCATCCTTAACTTTATTTTTGACTCCCTGGGCACCAAATACCACATATATGCTAACGGTCAACAAATCCACAGTTCAGACCTCGAACCTGAGTTCCTCATGAATATGTCTGTGTGGCTGCCCTGTACGCCTGCCAGCCTCCATATGTCCCAGATGAATTCTCTCTCTTCTTCTCTTGCAGCCTTGCCTCTACCCCATCTCAGTGTGGGTCATTACTATCCACTATGTTTCCGAGCCAGAAACTTGGGTACTCCCTCATCATCCAAACCAGTTAATCAGTTTCTGTGGAATCTACCTCCTAATTACCTCTCACATTGATTTTTTTGTTTATTTCCAAGTCCCTGTGTGTAAGTCCTCCATATTTTCAAGTATCCTTACACACTCATTAGTCTTTCTCCTTCCCATTTATATTCTCCACTACTGAATAGTTATCTTTCTAAAATGCAGAGCTCATCACTTTATTTCCCTATTTAAAATCCTTCTAAGGCCCCACCTTATGTTTGGCAAAAATTCACACATACAAACATAATATAGGATTCTCTTCTGAGTCTGCCTCTTCCACCCCTTCCCACCTCTCCTATCCCCATCTTTCAGTTCTCAGCTTCTAATCTTAGAGTCTTCATTCAATCATGTCCAGCCACTTGACTGCCTGGAACCCCTCAGAACGAGCCATGTGTTTCTCTGACCTCTGTGCCCTTTGATCTTTGTATTCCCCTTACTCGAGGCTGATGCCTGTCCCATCCTCACCGCACCACACACCCTTTTCCTCCTTGCCTGGCTGATTCCTTCCTGTCCTTCAGGATTCCATTCAGACCTCCCCTCTGGGAATGTTTCCCTGATGTCTTCCCTCCCCAGATTAGTCTTTGTGCGTCTCGGACTTACCCTGTGTTCTTACAGTATCCTGTGCTTTTCTCCACCACAGTAGTCTCCGTGTATTGTAATAGTGTCAAAAGTATTCAGTAACAATTGATGGGACAACCTAACAAGTATAAACTCTGAAAATTATTTGCATTCACAGACTAATGAATCATATAAACTTTCTATTGTGTTCTTACAGGTGAAGATGCTGGAAGCAGATCTGGTTTCAAAAATGCTACGAGCTGTTCTACAGTCTCATAAGAACGGAATAGCATTACCCCGGCTCCAAGGAGAGTACAGATCCTTGACTGGAGACTGGATTCCCTTTAAGCAGTTAGGTTACCCAACATTAGAAGCCTATCTGAGAAGCATACCAGCAGTTGTGAGGATAGAGACTAGTAGATCTGGAGAGGTAAGAAGGTAATTGTGCATGTCAAGAGTCAAACCAATTCTTAATTGCCTACCTGGGACGTCTAATCTCCTAACTAGATGAGAAGTCAAAATGAAAAGTACTAGCTAAGTGGTTTGAGATTGGTAGTGATAGAAAGCATCCAAGACACAGCCTAGATTCTGATGTCTTTTGTTTTATCCCTCAGATCCTTTTTGTTGTAAAACTTAGACTGTAATCACTATAAATGAAAATTTTTAAAGTTTACCCTGTCATAAGCATTGAAGCAAAATAAGTTTACTGGAGACCCAAATGCCAGGTGTTAGCACCCAGGCCTTGTACACCTGCTACAGCTGTTTTTGCTCAGGTCACTAAGGGCCTCCCGATTACCAGAGCTAATAGATACTTTTAAATTCTCATTGTTTGACCTCATTCCTATCTGTTCCTACTATCTGGACCCTAGTTCAGTCTCTAATGGATCATTCAGCACTATGATTATTTTTTTTATATTTTTAAAGTTTATTTATTTATTTATTTTGAGAGAGAGAGCATGAGCAGGAGAAGGGAAGAGAAAGAGGGAGAGAGAGAATCCCAAGCAGGCTCCACACCATCAGTGCAGAGCCTGATGCAGGGTCAGACTTACTAACTGTGAGAGCATGACCTGAACTGATATCAAGAGCCAGATGCTTAACCAATTGAGCCACCCAAGCATCCCAACACTTTGATTATTACAAGGCCTTCCCTACCATTCTCCTTGTCTTTAATCCCTTCTTTCTCTAGGCTGTTCTGTCCTTCACACCAATATGATATTATTTAAATCTTTTAGTTTTTCTGGAAACATATTTTATATATAACATGGCAATTTGTTGGTAGCAATGAAATGTTTTATTGCACATACCCTGTGACCCAGCAGTTTGTACCAGATACATTGGTATCTGCCCACGTACGGTATGAAAGATATGGACAAACAGTTGTCCAAAAGACAAAAAGCACCTGTCTCACCAAACGGCATATTCGTCTGGGTACATTTCTACATAGGTAAATAGATATACTAGATCTGGGGTCTTTCTTACCAAAACTTGTGATAGTTGTTCTGTTTGGGGACATGGGGAAGGCAGTGGGTAGAGGAGGGAAACCGAGACCAGGATCAGGAGACTGATCAAAGGGAAGGTTCACCTGATGTGTAATAATTTTTATAAGGAGGATGCATAAATTAAATATTATTTTAATAATAAAACTTGCTTCAACATCCCTAATTCTTCTAGACAGATTTAAGCCCCCCCTTTCTGTCTAGTTGACACTTTGTAATACATCTGATATAGCTTTTAACATAATGCTTTCTATTTAGTCTCTTTGTGTCTCTCTTTCTTCCTAAGATTCTTGAGGATGAATGATTGTTTTTTCATCCAAATAGTTGGTTCTTAATAAATACGTGTTTGACTTGTTGGGATGAGCACCAGGTGTTATATGGAAACCAATTTGACAATAAATTATATTAAAAAATAAAAATAAATGAATAAATAAATATACGTTTGAATATATGAATGATCAAATGTCTCATGAATTCATAATGCCTCATATGGTTACTGTGCTATAATTTACTTAACCCTGTTCTCCTATTATGCACATTTTGACTGTTTCCAGGTTTTGATTATTAAAATAACCCCTATTTCACATATTTGGGTATGTAAAGTTTTCTTCTTCTCAATTATATTCTTGAAATATATTTTCAGGAAGAGAAAAATACTGGACCAAAGAATAGGAGCTTGTCTTGGCTTTTGTAAAGCCTCATTGCTTTCCTGTTCTTGGTTTCTACTTAAAGATTTTAACACTAGAAGGTGGCTTTAGAGACCATTTAGTCCCAGTATTCTACCTACTTGAAAAAAATCTCCTGTATATCACACCGAGTTTTTTTAAAAGATAAAAAACTGTGCTGCTGTGTTTCAAGCAAGTGCTGCGGGGTCCAGGGCCTCCGCTGGTCCTGCCTTGCCCTCACCCCTCTGCCACTGTGAGGCCCCGGAGTTACCTTCATGGAATCTGGTGCCACCATTGAACAGTTCGAAAACCCCAGATCTAAGCCCACTCTCGGTTTATAGCTGAGAGAGTATACTAAGATGTGGGAGCCAAGCTGATTTGTCCCACGTCACCCAGCTAATCTGTTTCAGTCACAAGATTAGGATTGGGTGGTCTTTGAGAGGTAATAAAAATAGCAATTATGAGTACATACTTTGGATTCAGAGAAATAACCTAGCGGCGTGACTCAGGAAGGTTGCTTAACTTCCCTGAGCCTCTGTTCTCCCATGTATAAAATGAAAATAAAATATATCTCACAGATTATATGAGGCAATATGTGCAGATCGCAGGTTTATTTTGGTTCACTTCTTAATCCCATAGTGCCTAGCACATTGTAATGGTTCATGAATACCTGTTTAAGGAATAAACGAAATGTTCAATTTGAGGAAAGATTATTCAATGTGCTAGACTATTCTGGATTTTCTTATAGGGTGTAATTTTGCTCTAACAGTATCAAAAAGAGAGAGATGTGAATATTTGCATACAGCTTGATTTGGAACGTGTAAACTCACTAAGATCCACTTGTAAAAATCGGCCTCTAGGCAGCAGTGAATCTGAGAAATGTTTCCCCTCTCACCTTGCCTCTCACGATTAGATTACCTGCTACGCCATGGCCTGCACAGAAACCGCAAGAATTGCTCAGCTCGTGGCTCGCCAGAGGAGTTCTAAAAGGAAAACTGGGCGGCAAGTTAATTGTCAGATGAGAGTAAAGAAAACTATGCCATTTTTTCTAGAAGGTAAGGTCTTTTCACATGCTAAAATTTTTAAACCTGTCTATGAATACATTGTGTGGAATTTTGGAAGTATTGCTTATATTCATGATAAACACCTATATTTGTTAGCATTCACATGTCAAGAGGGAAATCTTAAAGCTAGCAGTATATTTCCATTTGAACTTAAGTGAAGATGGTGAGCATTACTCACTAAGTTATTACACGGTGTGAAGTAATTCAGTAAATTATAATTAAGCTTATTGTGGCAAAGTGTTGTTTTATTCTTTTAGGTTGTTTGGGAGGAAAGCCTCATCCAGAATGTTGGATGAACCAAGAACCATTTAATGTCTTATTTAGCAAGTCATGTCTTTATACTTTTATACTAAAATTCCCTATTTTCAGAAAAACATGAATTATGTCTTACCCAAAAGTGTTATAGGCAGCTTAGCCAGTGTTTACTGAACAATGATCTCAAAGAGCTTCTATTCAGTTCTGAAACTAAATTCCCAAGATATAGTTCAATGATAACATAAAGGAGTAGAGCCCCAAATGCCACCATGAGCATTTTAGACAAGGGAACAGTCATGGTGAGAATGGCCACGGAGGGCTTCATGGCAAAGGGGGACGTGAACCCAGATTTCTCATGAGGGGAAGAATTTAAACTGATGGAGAAGAAATGGGAGGACTGAGATATGGCTGAGCATGCTGCATTTGTAGCAACATCAAGTGGCTGCCACTGAGGTGTTGGCTGGTGAGTAGAGGGAAGGTAACTGGCTAATTTAGCAGATGAAGCCACGTTTTGAAGAAATCTCATCTGCCTAACACCCATCTATTCTTCCCTTACTGACAAACCCTGTAGTGGCAACTTGCTCATGTTCTTACAAACAGTTTGGAGAATAGAGACTCACAGAAAGCATCTGGATGGGGGAGCGACCTAGTGAAACGAGGCTTCTAGGAAGCTAATTGATTCCATTATGTATGCCTGACTTCATAGGAAAACCCAAAGCAACCCTCAGACAGCCAGGATTTTCTTCAGATTTTTCT
This sequence comes from Paguma larvata, assembly GCA_030068075.1. Taxonomy (NCBI): domain Eukaryota; kingdom Metazoa; phylum Chordata; class Mammalia; order Carnivora; family Viverridae; genus Paguma; species Paguma larvata. The sequence continues at coordinate 32,447,122 of CM057832.1, read as the reverse complement.
ATCAGCAAAAAACCTAATCCAACACTGTTAAGAGACAGAGGACACTCTCTTGGAGTTAAGTCTGATGCTGAAGGGCTGACTGTTGGAAGTGAAGTATTGAAAGACGTTCCAGTGCAGAGGCATGTGACCATGTCTACCAGCAACAGGTATTTGGGCTTTGTCTGGCTATAAGGAAAAGTCTGGTGAACCCAGGATAGCAAATGTTAAAAATGTATGTTCTGGATAAGAAGGAAATACTTTCGGTTTTATCTAACGTAAGTTCACATGTAGCAAAACAAATGTATCATTACCAGTAAGTCCACTTTTCCTGGCTACCTGAATGTCGTTGTCTGAGTATCTTCATTTTATATTTTCTCTGCATTGTTGGTAACCTCTCCTTGTAAAATTCATTTTGAAAGCTTGCATAGGAAAAGAAAAAGCTCTCACAGGCTATTCTCTTTTTTTAAATGTTTTAATTTATTTTTGAGAGAGAGACAGAGACAGAGACAGAGCATGAGCAGGGGAGGGGCAGAGAGAGAGGGAGACACAGAATCCAAAGCAGGGCTCCAGGCTCTGATAGCACAGAGCCTGACATGGGACTTGATCTCATCAACTGCGAGATCATGACCCAAGCCGAAGTCAGAGGCTTAACTGACTGAGCCACCCAGGCGCCCCACTCTCACAGGCTGTTCTAAGTGCTATTTCAAGATAACTTACAACTTTTTCTGAAAACCTTTCTTTTAATTAATTTTATAAATTTTAGGTAAAATCTTACTGATTCGCACATTCCGCTGTGCTCCAGTAATCATATGTGTAATGATACAGTAGCGTCATACATCCATGCATCAGCATGTCTGACAGGCTTCAAGTCTGAGTGCTGCCGTTTACTAGCCAGGTGAATAAGTGAAATTCTTTCATCTTTTGGGGCTGCGGTTTCCTCATTTGTTTAATGAAAATGTTAAACCAGGTGATCTCAAAGTTCCTTTTTGGCTTTAAATCTTGTAGTTTTTATAAGGTTAATTCAGGTCAGCAAACTACGACCTATGGGAAATCTGGCCCATTGCCTGTTTTGTGTAAATAAAGTTTTATCGAAACAAAGCCACATCCCTTTATTTATATATTGTCTGTGGTTTCCTTTGTGCAACTGCAGTTAAGTAGTTGTGCAGAGACATTATGGCCTGCAAAACCTAAAATATGCACTAGTGGATACTTTTCCAGAAAACATTAGCAACTCTTGATATAGACGAATGAGTATCCCTTTCTTTCATTCTTTTTGTGCCTTTATAAAACAAATTTTGTTGTATCATATCCCTTTTTTTGAAGTTTACTTATTCATTTTGAGAGAGAGAGACAGAGAACACGAGTGGGGGAAGGGCGGGGGCAAGGGAAGAGACTCCAAAGCAGGCTCTGCATTGTCAGCACAGAACCCGACATGGGGATTAAACTCACAAAACTGTGAGATCGTGACCTGAGCCGAAATCAAAAGTCAGACACTTAACCGAATGAGCCAACAAGGCGCCCCATATTATATCCCTTAAATTGGTGTTCAAATATTCCATTGTGTGTAAAAGCTACTCCTCCCCCACCCCAGAACTCCCCTCATCATACTAGAATATTTCAATTAATATTTTTTAAAAAGCTAGGTAAAATTCTTTATAATGGTATATATTTAGTGCTGTTTATGGTTAGTTATTATAATTTCGATAAGGTCTAAAAAATACATGGTTAGAACTTGGATCTTGACCCAAAGCACTAGTTAGGTCCAGCATGTGACCGAGGTACCATTGTCTCCTCTGCTTACCTGCCTACATTTCAAGATCCCATTTTGAATTGAATCTATAAAGTGAGAGCCAAACCAAGACATCCTGGATTGTGGGCCCAGGAGAGCATTCTCTACCCCATGGTCTAGTGTCTCCTACCCATCTCTTACTGACAATGGGCAACCCAGGTAAGTGCCTTCCATTCCTCCAGGTAGGACCAGCAGTGATTGAGTGGGGGCTGTACTAGCACCAAGCAGCCCAAAGAGCAAGCCCAAGATGGTGCTTTCTACACACAGCCTAGCATGTTCTCACCCTCTTTCACCCAGCAGCATTAGGTCCTGGGAAGTGCATTCTGTTCCTATGGGCAGCACCTGATCAGGAAGGAGCCTCAACAACAACAAGTAAAGTTACTGGACCAGAGTTAGCACATAAGGGCTCTGAAAAATGAGTTATCATTGGAACAACAGCTACAAACGTGGGCCAGGAACTGTGTGCTAAACCTAAGCAGGTAATTGCCTGCTAAAATGGACTTTTAAATTGGATTCATAGTTTCCTAACACATGTTCAAGTGTCCAGGATACAATAAAAAGTCACTTGTTATACTAAGAACCAGAATAATGACAACTTGAATGAGAAAAGACAGTTGACAAATGCCAACACCAAGATGAATCAGATGTTGGAATTATCTGTCAAGAATTTTAAAGCAGCTGTCCTAAAATGCTTCAATGAGCAATTGAAAAGAATTTGAAAAAAAAAAAAAAAGAAAATTCACCAAAGAAATAGAACATATAAAAAAGAATGAAATGGAAACTGTAGTATTAAAAAAAATGGAACACCAAAGTAAAAAATTCACTGGGTGAGCTCAACAACAGAATGAATATGACAGAGGAAAGAATCAGTGAGCAATAGAAATTACACAATCTCAACAACAGAGTAAATAGACTTCCTTCAGAAACAAAACAAACAAACAAAAGAACACCTGCCAAAGCCTGAGGGGCCTTTGGAAATAAAACACCTAGCAGAGCCTTAGGAATCTGTGGGGAAAATAAGAAAAGACCTAACGTTTGTATTATCAGTGTCTCAAGAGAAGAGAAAGAGTGGGGCTGAAAGAGTATTTGAACACAAAATGGCTGAAAACTTCTCAAATTTGGCTAAGGACATAAACCTACAGATTCAAGAGTTCAGAGAATCCTAAAAAAGGTAAATCCAAGGAAACCCACATGAAGACACATCATATTAAACTTCCAAAAACTAAAGACAAAAAAATCTTGAAAACAGCGAGAAAGAAATGACACATCACCTATAGGGGAATACCAGTTTTAATGACAGTGGGTTTCTCATCCACGAACATGGAGGAACCCTGGAAGGGAAAAGGAAAGGACACATTTTTCTTATGCTGAAAGAAAAAAACTATCAACCATAAATTCTATATCCAGGAAAAATATGCATCAGAAATGAAAGGGAAATAAAGATATTCTCAGATGAAAGAAAACTAAGAGAATTTGTCACTAGTTGACCTACTCTTAAAGAGTGGCTAAAGGAAGTTCTCTCAAGAGAAAATAAATAATGTAAGATGGGCTTGGAATTTCAGAAAAGAAAGAGCAAAGCTGGTAAAAACAGGTATAAGTGTAAGATTATCCTTCTTCCGAGTTTCTTAAATCATATTAGGTTGGCATTAAGGTTTTTATACTTAAAGTAGTAAAATGTTGCTACCAGTGGAATGTGATCTTGTATGTGGAATGCTTAAACAACCAGTAGGAAAGCTATACAAAGTGTTGAACTTAAAAACACTACAAATAAATCAGAATGGAATTCTCAAAAAAGTTTAGCCCACAAGATTCCAAGAGAGATAGAAGAATGAGAACTAGGTAACAAATAGAAAACAAAATAAAATGGCAGATCTAAGACCTAACCAACAATTACTTTTTTTTCAGATTTTTATTTAAATTCTAGTTAGTTAACATATAGTTCAGGAGTAGAATTTAGTGATTCATCACTTAGATATAATACCCAGTGCTCATTACCCATTAACCCTCCTTAATACTCATCACCCATTTAACCCATCCCCTACCCACCTCCCTCCTTAACCCTTGTTCCCTGTAGTTAGGAGCTCTTACGGTTTGCTTCCCTCTTTTTTTTTCTTCCCATATATTCATCTGTTTTGTTTCTTAAATTCTACATATGAGTGAAATCATGTAGTGTTTGTCTTTCTCTAACTTATTTTGCTTAGCATAATGTACTCTAGCTCCATCCACATCATAGCAAATCTCAAGATTTCATTCTTTTTCGTGGCTAAGTAATATTCCAGTATATATGTATGTATGTATGTATGTATATATATATGTATGTATGTATATATCTATATGTATGTATGCATATATATACACACACACCTCTTCTTTTAAAAATATTTTTCAATGTTTATTTATTTTTGAGGCAGAGGGAGATAGAGCATGAGTGGGGGAGGGGCAGAGAGAGAGACACACACAGAATCTGAAGCAGGCTTCAGGCTCTGAGCTGTCAGCACAGAGCCCGACAGGGGGCTTGAACCCATGAACCATGAGATCATGACCTGAGCCAAAGTCGGACGCTTAACCGACTGAACCACCCAGGTGCCCCTATACCACCTCTTCTTTATCCATTCATCAGTTGATGGACATTTGGGCTCTTTCCATAGTTTGGCTATTGTTGATAATGCTGCTATAAATATCAGGGTGCATGTACCACTTAGGATCTATATTTTTGTGTCTTTTGGATAAATACCTACTAGTGCAATTGCTGGGTTGTAGGGTAGTTCTATTTTTAACTTTTTGAAGAGCCTCCTTACTATTTTCCAGAGTGACTGTGCCAGTTTGCATTCCCACCAACAGGGTAAGAGTTCCCCTTTCTCCGCATTCTGGCCAACATCTGTTGTTTCCTGTGTTGTTAATTTTAGCCATTCTGATAGGTGTGAGGTGGTATCTCAACGTGATTGCAATTTGTATTTCCTTGATGATGAGTGATGTTAGCATCTTTTCGTGTGCCTGCTAGCCATCTGGATGTCTTCTTTAGGAAAATGTCTACTTATGTCCTCTGCCAATTCTTACAGGATTATTTGTTTTTTAGGGTGTTGAGTTTGATAATTACTTTAAATGTAAAAATGCATGAAAAGATGTTCAGCTTCATTAGCCGTTTTGGAAACGCATATTAAAATTACAATGAGTTATCGTGACACACCTATCAGAATGGCTAATGTAAAAAATATGATAATACCGAGTGTTGGCAAGGATGCAGAGAAACTGGATCAATCATACATTGCTGTTGGAAATGTATAATAGCCACTCTAGAAAACAGTCTGGGAAATTTCATTAAAAAGCAAAAACAACTAAACATGCAACTATCATATGACCCAGTTGTGCTCCTGGGCATTTATCCTGGAGAAATGAAAACTTATGTTCGTACAAAAAGCTGTACACAAATGTTCATGGTAACTTTATTCACAATAGTCCCAAACTGGAAACAACCCCAGTTTCCTTCGCTAGGTAAGTGGTTCAACAGATTGTAGTACATTCAGACCACGTAATACTTCTTAGCAATAAAAAGGAACAAACTATTGATAACACAGCAAATTGATGGATTTCTGGGGTATTATGCTCTGTGAAAGAAGCCAGTCTCAAAAAGTTATATGCTGTGTGATTCTATTTATAAAATATTCTTGAAATGACAAAATTGTAAAGATGGAGAACAGATTGGTGCTCACCAAGTATTAGGGGTTTGGGAAGTGGGCAGGGTGTGGCTATAAAGGTGTAGCAAGAAGGGGCCTTGTGATGGGACAGTTGTGATTATAATGATTATAGTCTGGTGATATAATAAATTATAATCGGTTATCAATAAATTATTGATTATAGTGGTGGTTACAAGGATCTAACCTGCCTCTAATCCGGGGCACCTGGGTGGCTCAGTTGGTTAAGCATTGGACTCTTGATCTCGGTTCAGGTCATGATCTCACAGTTTGTGGGATGGAGCCCCGCATCGGGCTCTGCACTGACAGTGTAGAGCTTGCTTCGGATGATCTCTTCTTCTCTCTGTGTCACTCCCTTGCTCATGCTCGCTCTCGCTCTCTCTCTCTCTCTCTCTCTCTCAAAATAAATAAATAAACTTAAAAAAATCTCCTCTAATTCAAACATAAATGTAAACGTTTAAAAATATCTATCTTTTTAATGGATATGTAAACTTTTAAAAATACAGATGGACTCATGCTATATATTACTATTTTATAACCTGTTTTAAAAGGTAATATATTGTTAACCCACATGACTAAGTATACTTGTACATGATCATTTTTAATGTCAGGGAGGTCCATCGTCCAACCACCTATTGTTGAATATAATTATTTCCACTATTGTAAGCAATTCTACAATGAAAAATATTTGTAGAACAGTCCTTGAATATATTCACGACTAGTTCCTTAGAATAAATTGGTAGGAAAAGGGTAAGAGGCTAAACATACTATGGCTATTACTAATTTGTGCTGCACACAGATTATACCGATTATATTCTAGAAGCATATGGAAGTGATTGGTTACTTGTACCCCTGCCAATACTGGGCATCACTTTTTCAGCTGATGCCAAAGGTGAAACAGTATAACTATATTTTAATTTCTATTTCTTTGACTTTGATTCTTAAGGGGATTATAATTTTATCATTTGTTTACTTGACCATTTATAGATCTTCTATGAATTGCTTGTCTTTGTCCTTTGTACAACCTTTCTGTTGTTTTTTTTCTTTTCTTTCTCATTTGTAAAAATAATTTATAAATTAAGAATGTTGACCCTTTATAATATGTTGGCAGTATTTCCTCAGTTTATTTAATTTTGGTATTTTCGCTATACAAAAACTTTAAAATTTTATATATTTTTATCTACCAAATCTACCAATCTGTTCCTTTGTGGCTTCTATCTTTAGGTATTATGCTTAGAAAAGCATTTTTAGCCCAGTATTATAAATAGGTCTTCTGTTTTCTTTTAGAATTTTTATGGCTTCATAAAATCTTTAACCCAGAATTTATGGGGTTATATAGTGTGAGAGTTAGCAGTCTTGTCAGCCAGATGTCCTAATACCAGTTATTACATAATTTTTTCTTTCCGTCCTGGTTTAAAAAGCTGTCTTTACCAATAGTAAATTGTTATAAATATATTTGTTTTCTGGGCTTTCCATTCGGAATCATTAATTACCCGTCTATTTTTTGCTGTGCCAAACTATTCAGGTTATTATAACTTTATAAGGTGCTAATAACCTTTACTCTCTACTTCCTCCTCTCTCTACCCCTGATTTGGTTTCTTGCTTTTAACATGTGCATTTACTACACCTATTGCCACTGTCATAGCACTTAGTAGGTCTTGTTCTTATAGATTTTTGTTAGTGCACTATTACCTATTTTTGCGTAGGAGGTGATACAAATCTAGCAGCTCACATCACCTATTTATTATTTCCTGGTTCCTGTGGGTCATGTATCGGTGCCGCTTAGCTAGGTCCTCTCTCATGAGGCTGGATGGGGTGAACTGAGCAAGAATCTGCCTCTGGGCTGACACACATACTTGTTGGCATAATCAGTTTCTTTCATTTTTTCCTCAGAGCCTGACTTCCTGGCTGTTGGCCAAAGACCTCCTCCAATTTCTTGCCACATAGGCCTCCCAATGTGGCCATTGGCTTCATCAAAGCCAGCAGAGGAGAGGTTATGCTAGGAGGGAGGAAATCTGTAATCTAATCATTTGTAATGCCCTCAACCTTGAAATATTCTGTTGGTTAAAAGCAGGTTCCTCAAGGGAAGGGGGTTATATAAGACTGTGGCTAACAGGAAACAAGAATCACCGGGGGCCATGTCATAGCTGCTTACCACTGTCTTCTCAACTGTATGTATAGTCCATGAGATGGGTGGTGTTTCTCTTGCTTAATCATAGATCATTCCTGTCCGCCCATCCCGGGCTCATAGTACATCCTGAAATAAGTGTTTGTGGGGTAAGAATGTATCGCTAATAAATGGCATATGTTTAGACTCGTTAGGGTGTTTTTTGGACCTGTCTAAGTATTTGTCTTCTAAGAAACAAAATAATAAATCTTTTCTATTTACTTTTATAAAACTAGTTGGGCCTCTTTCATCTTACTATGTTTGTTTTTCACGTGTCCCTGCAGTTTCCCTTGAAATCTTTCTTCTGCTGTGTCAACTGTTTTCTGTGCCATCCATTAGACCTCCCATGCTTGAACCATAGCAGTCCCAGGCATAATCTCTCTGTGCTCTTGTTTGCTCGTAAGCCTCTGTCTGCTACTAGAGCCCTCAAAGCTGACTCCGAGCAGAGGAGGGTTCCCATTTACAACTTTAGGGCTCTGGTGCAAGGGAAGAGGGCTGTCTCCCTGCCATTTCTCTAAAACTAGGAGTAGGCTATGTTTTTGGCATCTTCTATTATTACCTAGATGTATTAATATGTAAATATGATGTTCATATATTAGTTGTATTGGTAGCCTATCATTTAATAATGTCTTGTGAAATGAAAATATTATGAGGAGCTGTGCTTTATTCCAAAGAATTTATCTAATTTTTAGAGTATTCCATATTATCCAAAAATTGAAAAATATGTATACTGTGTCATTGTCACCCATTCTAATCCCATACCCACTGCTGGGCAAGATGTACTGATCAGTTGATTCCGGCATCCTATTCATCCCCACAACATTCACTGCCCCTTACAAGTACCAAGCACTGCCCTAGGCCCTGGGAACAGGTCATTAAGACATGTGGAGTCTAGTGAAGAGACTGACATGAGCATAAATGATTTTGTGTGTGTGTGTGTGTGTGTGTGTGTGTGTGTGTGTGGTTTCATCGTCCTCATATTTGGAAAAAAAAATCTTCCTACATATATTCAGCATAATTCATGAAAAATTATTTTGGCAAGTATGCGAAGTGTGGGGAGCTGATGCTTTTTCTTTTCTAACTTGTTACTTGAGGAGTCCCTCAGGAGTTCAGAATGCCACCTTTCTCATGTGCTAAGATACAGGGTAAATTGAGTGTTTCTATGCTCTGTATCATTTTACTTATCTGTTTAAATATTCTAAATGTTGTGACTTTATAACTCACTTCAGTATCTGGTGATACAAGTTCTTCATTATTTGGTTATATTCCAAAATATTCTTTATGTTCAACTATTTATTATTTGCATGGTTTTCTTTATTTTGTATTGCTAGTCCCTTGAAGGTGATTAATTGGAAATCTAACTTCCAAGTTCTTTTACAGTCCTAGTTTAAATTTAGCTTTTAACTCATTTTCTCTAATACAAAACATGAAAACTAATATTGGTTTCATTTTCATTTTTGCTCATTTTGAGATATTTTCATGACTGTTGCTATTCGGTGCCATGGAGACTTTAAATGAAAAGCACAATGCTTAAAATTTGGCATAGACTTTGCTATTTGAATTTTAACTTACTTTTTTTTTTTTTTAAAACACCTTAGGTTTAGCCCAAAGGCGTCCCTTCCACCACCTTTTCAGATGCATCTCTCAAGAACCTGTGCTAAGGAAATAAATGGTATGTTTTCTAAACATTATCTTCAGGATACATTTTGGCTTCTGAAGCCTTAGAACCCCAAGAAAAATATCTGGGCTCCTCACATTTGCTCTCACTCTGTCCTGTTTATTATCTCTCTTCCCCTCTTTCCTCGTTTCTTTAAATTATGAAATGAAATGTTCTAAAGAGAAAATAATATCTCCAAGGATATTATATATTCTGACATAAGGCCTTCCGTACATTAGACGAGTTCTGTTTCACCTCCATGTGTCACCTGGAGACACTTATGTGCCTTGTCACCCTCTCAGCTCTTCAGAGGGTAAGATTTAAAAGCTCATAAATATGAGATTTCAACTCACAAAATAGTTTCAGATACTTTACCGTTTTTAAAAGCTGGGACCCTACACTGTATGCTATGACCTCTAAGCATCTAAGTATGAATATTAATGATTCCTTGGGTTATAAGATCCGAAAGAGCTGTTAAAAAAACAGTAAGAAACATAATAAAGTCAAAGCATCTGAAGATTAAGAATGCACACACTTGTCAAGGCGCCTGGGTGGCTCAGTCAGTTGAACATCCGACTTCGGCTCAGGTCATGATCTCATGGTTTGGTTTGTGGGTTCAAGCCCTGCACCAGGCTCACTGTCATCAGCACAGAATCCATTTCAGATCCTCTGTCTCCCTCTCTCTTACTCCCCTCCTCCACTCATGCTTTCTCAGAAATAAAAAAAATAAGTAAAACATTAAAAAAATCAAAATGCACACACTCGGCATCTTGTCTCCTCCAACCAAAGTATAAATTCTCTGCTCATAGATGTACCCGAGGGACACAGTGTTTCAGGATCACTGTTTACAGTGCATGAAATCTAAGTGTGATTTTAAAGGATTTGCAGTTTCACGTGTGATTCTGAGTCAAAATTATTTTTTCCATAAGAACACATCTCCGGTATTTCTTAGGGAAATTACTTGAATCATATGATTTTTGTTTCTGTCAGTAACTTTTACACATGGCTGAAACATGGCTACTCCCTTAGAGGTTGTAAATCCATTTAAATTAGCATAAGCTTTTTTCTGCAGAACCCTGAGGACTTGTTTCAGGAGGCTCACAGCTCACTGGCAGCCGATGTGTACACACTTACACACAGCCTCTCCTACCTGTTATAAACAGGCTTCTTCCTTGATTTGCTTAACAGAAGACACACAAGCTTAGGGGACTCCAGGTGGCCCCACAGAACACACGTCTTTGCGGACTCCCACTGGGCATCAGTTACTGACACTCTCTCTTTAAATGGGGGGAGGGTCTGGTTGGTTCTCAGAAGCTCATTTTTTCCTTATTTTTCATCCTTCTATATCATTGTTTGGGAAGAACCTAAATAAATTAGTAATGACTTTGTATGGACATTTTTGTTTATGTGTCCCCTTCTGTTTGCTGAGCCAAACTACGTCCAGCACCCTATGCTGGGTGAAAGCAGAGTCCGCATCCAGCCCTCCTCAAAGGACTGCTCACCCTTTGGCTTCCTGGCATCCTGAGAGGCCAGTGACCCAAGACCAGTCTGTGTATCTCTCTACCTGCCAGTTTAAAATAGAATAAAATTTGCTCAGCAGAAATACTGTCTGATTAAAATATGAACATGTTTTGTTTGTAGATGGTAATCTTTTATATACTCTAATCTGTATCCTAGTGAAATTCAGAACAGGTTCGGAATGAATTTCATTGTTCTTAAAATACCAGAACTATCAGCTCTAAGGGGCACTCAGATTTCTTTGTAAGTGTCTTAGGTTGTTAGCTCAGGCATTCTAGGTTTTAACTAAAAATAAGTGTGAGAAAAGAGAGCTAGTCAAACTTTATAAATATTCACTTCTAAAAGGTAAATGATTCAGATTAAGGAAATAAAAACAAATCATGAATAGTTATCTGTGGGCACCAGAGCTTTTATTTAGTTTATAAACCGAGGCTAGGATGACTATTGTAGGTGGATCGGCTTTTGAACTTCTGTGGATTGCTAAATTATTTTTCTCATTAACAGAAAATTAATCATTTTTAAAAACCTGGATGTTTAAAAAAAATTTTCTATAAAATGTTCTTTGATCTTACTATTAAGGCACTATCCTAATGCTGTGTGGAATATAGGTTTAAATTAAGCATTACATATAAATCAGTATTGTCTAAAGTTTAGCCTTTCTTAGTTGCAGTTAGAGAACGATTGGTTAAATACTAAATTTTATTATTCTCTTCGAAGCAAGAGCCTCCTGATGTTTAAATTAGGAAGCACCCTCGTCACAGTCCTACCTGGCCGTATCCTGCTCACTTCCAAGTCCCTTGGCCCCCATAAGCCTGAAGTGTAACAATGCCTAATGACACAAATACTAGGTAATGGGGATAATCTAAAATGTTAAGCCTTTTGGTTAATTCTATCATTTTTTTAATTTAAAGATAATTTAAATCAGACTGTTGAAAAACCAAATGTCACGCCTCCTGCCTCTTACACTTATAAAATGGATGAGGTTCAAAACCGCATAAAGGAAATACTAAACAAGCATAACAATGGCATTTGGATATCTAAGCTTCCACATTTTTACAAAGAGTTATATAAAGAAGAACTTAATGAAGGAATTTTACAACAATTTGAACACTGGCCTCATATTTGCACGGTACGTTTCTCCTTACTCCTCCTTCTGATGCCTGCTCCCTGCCCTTCTTTCAGAGTTTGGGTTATTAGTCGCGTCACCTTTTATCCAGGGAGCATGGCGCACTTGACATAGTATTGGTTCATTAATATTTATCTCTAAGATTAACATATATTGGTTCTGACTTACAGAGGTGTGTCAAGATCGAGGGCTGTGTGTGTTGTGATTGCTGTTCTTACATATTTTGTTTTAAATTATTTTTAAGTGCATTTAGTATGTGGTAATATGTATACCATTTTGTATTGAACTGTTACCAATAGATCCCGATAACTTTGCCATTTTAATAACTTACTGGTAGTAAAACTATATTAGCCTCAAAATTTTACAGGCCGGTTCCTGAGCATTTTTAGAGACATTCAGCTGAACAAATTTTAGTTATATTGACTAATTATTTATATAGTACCTTATTTTAATTTTAAAATTAATATAGGGTTATGATTTAAAATCTTTACAAACTTCTTTGGAGGAAAAAATTGACAAATGAACTGACATCAATTTCTATACTTGTTTCTACTTGAGAGTCTATTATTATAATAAAATGATGGATTGGAATAGTTTATTAGAAATCTTAGTTCAGCCAACGATAGAGACAATTAGATTCTTAAACCAAAGTAACTAACTTTTAGGTTTCTTAATGTTTTCATTTACATAGAATGTATTCAATAATGTAACTCTTCTAAATGGTAGCATTAGCCACTACTTGGTGCTTCTAGAATTAAATGTGCATATAATTTTCGTTTGATAGAAGGCTTTCATTTATTTGATTGAATATATATTTTGGCCCCTGACCTTGTTAGGTAATGCGCAAGCCACTCTCTTTTTCTAAGCCCCTGGCCTGAAGACACCATGTATTTTTGTAACCACTTTTTCCTCCAGATCACTCACATGCATTTGAGTCCCAGTCGCTTTCCAGGCAAGAGTCCTTCATCCATCCATCCAACCTGTTTATTCCTATGCCATTTACTGTGCACCTGCTGGCACCAGTCACTGACTTAGATGCTAAGAACACCTTAGAGCCATGCCACACGTCAGAATATTCGGTGGGAAGTGGGAAAAGAAGAAGAAATAACGAACTCTGGAAATAGGCTGTTTCCTTCCTTATAAAGTCAAGAATGTTTACAGACTGTAAGAATGTTACCCTGATTTATGTGGAATGTAGGGTTTATTCTTACAATGGGACTTTCTATTGGTTGCTGTTCAGTTCATTCCATTTTTACTCCTTTCTAGGGAGTGTTTTCTCGTTGGTCGCGGCTTCAGCAGCACTTGTGTGCCCGCTCAGATTTCCCTCCTCTTGAGGGCGCTTTTGATATTTCACCAGGCTGCTCAGTTTAGAGGTTCAGGGCCTGGAGCCCCTTCTCAGGGGTGGATAGGGTTCTTTTATTTTTTAAATCCGTAGACAGTCATGAACTTACAGCACATCTCAGTGAACTTAGAACCGTTTTTTTGTCAGGATACACATATAACTCACTATAAAGCTTTGATTAAAAAAAGTTGTCTTTGGAGTAAAGTTTTAAAAATGAACTCCACAGAATCTTCTTAATGTATTGTCGTTTCTGGTTACTTTATTGTATACTCCATGATATTTACATTCCATGATAAATACACATTGTATTTGTGTAGCTTAATTTATAGCTTTTGGGGGAAATTTTCATCTTTGCTATATATGTCTGCAAAGCCCCAAAATTTCTCTTGCTAGGATTGTAGGTGAGAGAGTATCTCTTTGATGTTAAAACTTTACGTAAAATGAAGGATTTCATACTAAATTTCAGGAGCTGAAATAACTGACTTTTTATTCTTTGTTTGCTCAAATTCAGTTTTCTCGTGTGATTTTTTTTCTGTGAGGGTAGCGAGGGTAGAACACGAAGCAGAAATAGAATATACCTTCCTTATCTCTGTGCTGTGTCTCTCAACTTTGACTAGGACTTCTTAGATACAATCACTATAAATTATTAGGGATGAGAATTGCTTAGTGTAAAAGCATTATGTCTAGGATGCCCAAAACTGCCAATCTTATTGATGTCTATTAATATTTTTCAAAACTGTTTTTTATAACATCTAAATATTTTTTAATAGCCTACATGGGAAACAGTTTTAAACAGTTACACCATGGTTATTTTTAGACCATTTAAACTTCTTGCTTTTCACCTTGGTGAAAAGCAGTTAACACCGATAGCACGTCCAGGGCTGATACTATTACAGGCACGGACAGACATTCTCAAACGCAACGCAGAAAAGTTAGCGTAAGGAAGATTCGCTCAGTAGTGTGTATCTCTCTATATGGCTCGTTGTGTAACTGAAGAAGAAACCCAAGAGCTGTGTATTCCTTATTTTTTTAAAGGACTTTCTCCCCTAATCATATAAAACATTCTATATAAAAAAGATTTAAAAATAAAGCTATGAGGGGCACCCAAATGGCTCAGTCAGTTAAGCATCTGATTTCGACTCAGGTCATGATCTCACGGTTCATGGGTTTGAGTCCTCTCAGCGCAGAGCCTGCTTCAGATTATCTGTCTCCTTCTCTCTCTGTCCCTCCCTCACTCGAGCTCTCTCTCTCTCTCTCTCTCTTTCTCAAAAATAAATAAACATTAATAGAAAAAGCAAAGCTATGAAAGAAAAATCACCCATTTATACATATATACGGTGGATCCCGTATATTCTTACAAAACTCAGAGATAACCACGTACAGGTATTTCCATTCAAATATCAGAATGGGCAACATGAGTTTCTAGGGCCAAATAGTAGCTCTGGAATTTTCCTTTCATGGAGGTTCTAATCAGCTATATGCTGTAATCCACTTCGCCAGGATGTTGGATTACATTTTGATACAGGCAAAAGGATGCTTTGACTCTTTTGTTCTTAATCTTAATCTTAATGTGGATTGAATCTTAAAAGCTAAAGAGAATATAAAATTGTGCTCACAATGATGAACCAGTTGCATAGTGTTCCCAGGCAACTTGTGAGGGGAAAGGAGGACAGCAGGGGCTGTCCTGGAAAGGCAGAGAGCCCAAGACGGCAGGCCTCTAGACCAAGGGTACTGGAATCCAAGCATTCCCATTCAGTCTTTGGAAAAGGACAGCAACATCTCTTGGCTGTTCTAGAATGTTGGTCTTATGAATAATGTTCTTCTTAACTGCTGTGTTTGGCTAGTTTTTATAAAATGCTTCTATGAGCCAGACATTGACCTGGGTGTTGGGATAATAATAACAAGACAAACATGATCCTTGCCCTTATGGAACTTCCGTGTAACAGAGAAACATGGAACAAATAATGATAAGCCTGTGATCGTATTGAAAGAGAGGTGCAGGGTGCTGAGGAAATGTGTAAACAGGAGGGCTCGACTTAGTATAATGAGTCAAGAACTTCCCGGAGGAGGTGGCTGCCACACTAAAACCTGACAGGTGAGCTGAAGTAAGTTAGGCAAAGGAGGCAGCTCATACCAAAGCCCTGAGATGGAAAGAAAAACAGGGCTTTTTCAGGAAACTGAAAGAAACTCAATACAGAGAGAGTGGCTCAAGAGGCGAGCAGAGGCTAGGTCACCTCGTGAAAGAGTCATCATTTGGTGGGAACTTAGTGGGTCCCCTTGCCATGAGGTCACCCAGGATCCAGAGCCTCAGGCAGACTTAGATTTCTAGTAAAATTCCAAATCTTATAACAATGACTGTTGAACCTCCGAGATTTTGTCAACATTGTCCACTCTCTGCAGTATGGGTAGAGAGAGAAACCTCTCCATTCCCACCTGAGCCAGAATATGTGCCTTACCCAAAGCTGCAGAGAGAGCTGGGGGGCTCGTTCTTTGAGCCAGACAGGACCATAATTCTCCCTCTCAGCTGAGAATTTGTGCCCTGCCTCAACGACTTAGAGGATGAGCACTGGGCAAAACTCTGAGTTGTCCTGGAACAAAGAGTCTTCGTTACAAATACGGCATTTTGTGAATGAGAGCATGACATTCTAGAACATAAAATGTGAGTGATAAAAAAAAATGCCCAGTTGTACTAATTATTCATGCTTTTATAAAAAGCTTTTATAAAAAGATTATACTGTTTTTTATATTATTTTTATTATTCATTTTATATTATTTTAATAATTCAAGCTTTTATAAAAAGATTATACTGTTAATCTGTATTTTTGTAAAATATCATTTTCCTACCCACTGGAAAGCACTGCGCTTCGGGTTGATGAGTACTGTAATACCTCAGACTTTTAAAAAAGCTTAAAGTTCTAACTTATATCAATATAACAATTTCCATAATATCATAGGTGGTGACAGCAGTTTCGCCACTTACAGAGATACATTTTTATAGTTTTGGATGCTCAGGAATTTTTATTTAACTGTGGTAATTATATAAGATAATACAGCACCTGTCAGCCCATACAAAATGAACTGCCCTTTTTTAAAGCCCGGATATTTCTGGGCTAAAAACAAACAACTTGCATTTCTAAGGAAGTGAGTAAATCAGACAGCAGTGATGCATGCTCAGACTTAATGGCATGGACACAATCTGTAGAGCAATGCCAGCAGAAGCCACAGTGAGAAGGTAAACTGAGGCCTTGAAAGTGTAGCCATAGTATCTAATTGGAATCCAATTTCTTTTCTCAGTTTTCACCAATAAAAGAAAAATACCTAGTGAACACCTGGAACAGTTTTTAAATTTGATTTCAGCGAACATCTGAATGGGAGAAAGAATAGCTCTGTGGCAAACTCAGAACAGAGACACTGATGAGTATGATGTTGCTGTGCGGGGACTCGAATAGAGCACCTGCCCGTAGGACCCTAGAGCACGATAGAGTTCAGGCCGGGGCGCCTGGGTGGCTCAGTCCAGTAAGCGTCTGGCACTTGGCTTCGGCTTGGGTCATGACCTCACAGTTCATGAGATCGAGCCCCACATCGGCCTCTGTACTAACGGCATAGAGCCTGTGTGGGATTCTCTCGCTCTCCCTCTCTCTGCCCCGTCCTCACTCTCTCTCTCTCTCAAAATAAACATTAAAAAAAAAAAAGTTTGGGCTTTGGAATTTGATGTTTGCCTTGCCATTCCTTAGCTGCGTTACTTTCAGCATACAAATCATCTCTCAGGGCCCCACCCTTCTCTAAAATGTGACTATTTCACGGCACCTGGGTGGCTCAGTTGGACATCTGACTTCAGCTCATGTCATGATCTCATGGTTCGTGGGCTCAAGCCCCTGTGTCTCCCTCTCTCTCTGCCCCTTCCCCACTCATGCTTTGTCTCCATCTCTGAAAAATGAATAAATCTTAAAAAAATAAAAATAAATAAAATGTGACTATGTCTACCCAGCACGTAGGGTTGTTGGAGTTAAGTGAGACAAACTATAAAAAACAGCTGCCAGTACAATATCAGACACGTAGCAGGTATTTAGGAAAAGGCTGTTTTTGTGTTTATTTTGTTTTAGAGAGAGCAGGAAGAGAGAGAAAGAAAGAGAGAGAGAATCTTAAGCAGGCTCTAGGCTCAGCGTGGAGCCTGATGTGGGGCTCCATCCCACTGCCCTGGGATCATGACCTAAGCCAAAATCAAGAGTCAGATGCTCAAACAACTGAGCCACCCAGGGGCTGCAAGGTTGTTATTTTTTGAGGGGCAGCTCAGCTTAAACTAAAACAGGTTATAACCCACTGGGAAACCAGAGACATGCCCAGCAAGCTCTACAAAGCAACTTACCTCAGTGAAGATAGAGGAAAAATCAAAGAAGGAAGAGCAAAGTTTAAATTGAGAGAAGATAAGGAGCAGTCATGACTGAAGTGAAAGGGATCAAAACTCCATGATGAGGTGAGTTTCTGTTATCTTGGGGGGCACAACCCCCACCCCCAAAGGTAATGAGAACATACCTAGAACGTCTGCTTAGCCATGAAGGCACAGGGAAAGCCACAGCTGCCGGACAAGATCATCCCAAAAAGCTCTGCACGCATTTAGCCAGGAGAAGACGCCCTCGTGTCCCTGAGAGAAACTGAGCAAGAGCCTGACCTTGGACCATGCTGAATGACAAGCACTTGAAGTCTGTTCTAATATAGTTGCAGTCAGCATCAGTTAGAAGTCCTCAGTAGGAAAAGGGGTGAGAGGTAAAAGAGTTTGAGCCTCAAAATACAGTGTGCAGTCTGTAAAACTACTCATCCAAGATGGTGGAGAGGGTTTAGTTTCTCTGGGCAGATGGTTTGTAAACAGTCAGGGGTTACCCTCTACAAGAAACTTTTTACCTTTACCTCTGATTAAATATCTGTTCAGTATGCCACAAACACTTGTATGTTCTTAAACAGAAGCAACTAAAAACTTGTAACGGTTTCTGAATACCTTGGGCTTGGCATCACTAGCATTGGTAAACCACTGCAGAGAAGGTGGCAGATGTAGGTGGTGTGGAACATCGAGATGTGGGGGTTAGCTCATCTCTGTATTTCTCTGTGCGTAGCATATGCCCCACCCACTGCCCTTACAGGCTCAGCTCCCAACCTAGTTTGTCTTCATTGTGGCCCAATGATCCCATTGGGGACCATTTTCTCATCTCTTTCTCAATTATCTGACTTTCCCAGCACTCCTCAGCTTTAGCACAAAAAGCCTGAGCTCTTAAGAAGGTCATTAATCACTCAATCTTTCTTTCTGTAAACTGGCTACTCATAGGGTACTAGCTTCTGGTCAGTAACTCTTCAATGTTTTCACTGTTGCAAGGTACTTGGGGGTCTTTATTCACTGCTGAAGTTGAGTTTTTAAATTGGTTTCTTTTTGAGTTCAGAAGCTTAGCAGTGCTTGGAGAACCGGGAATCAGGTCTCCAGGTAAATATGATTTTACTGTACTGTCTCAGGCTTGCATTGGATGGTGACCATATAAAATGAAATTTAGAACTTAAAGCTTCCCCATGAAGAACCACTATCCAGTGGAAATACAACTGAGGCTGGATAAGTCCTATACAACTGTTTTGAAAAACTTTTATTTAATTGGACAATACCAATTATGTTACAGAATCATAAAGAAAATTCTAATTCTATGAGAGACAATAAGGTTACCTCAGGATCTTATGCTGCAGTAAAGTTAGCAGATGAGACTTCCATAGACTTGAAGGATTTTGGCTTCAAGAATTTAAGTTTACAGCACAGGTAAAATCAGAAAGGAAGAAGTAAAGACCTCTTAGAATTAAGAAGAAGAAAGTTTCTAGGTTCATAGGATGAAGACTTTTATTTGTGTGAACAAACAGGGCTTCTGAAGAAATTGGTGTTTGAAAGCCTTGGGCCTTACATATACCAAACCTGATATGTCTGCTCTAAAATTACAAAATCCCAGAGGTGTATGAGAGAAGTATCTCACTGCAATTCCAAATGAGGCAGAAATCAAACTAAATGTAATGAATTTGTGAGGAAAGAATTCTAAGGCATGTTAGATACCAGAATCTTCTGATGAGTACCAAAGGAGGTGGCTTGAGCTCCACTGGTGTGGAGAGTTAATCTTTTATGTTACCTGCCTGTCTTTCCTGTTGGGGCTGGAGGTGCAGTGGGGGTGAGTAAAGATGTGAAGTTTCAGGTCATGCCACCTCCCAGTCATTGAACTGGTAGTTTTTTAAGTGGATATCCCAAACCTCCCCCCCCCAAACAAAAAAAATGTAGAGCCACAAAACAAAACACGGAAGAAATGGGTAGGATTATGATCTTGAATCTTCTCCTACAGAACAGAAGGCTTATGACTCCCTCCTCAGGTATGTATCTGGATCAGGTCAACTAAAAGTATAGAGCACCCTTGTAAGAGCTTAACTGAAATGATGAGCCGCTGATATATCAAACTAAGAATATAATAAATGCCATATTTCGAGTAGCTGTTGACTTACCTTGATCACTTGTGAAGGCTAAAGAAAGCTTTCTACTTGAGGGCTGTGACAGGAGGTCACATGTCCATCTGGTCACATGAACCAGAGCACAGTGAATAATGGACTGTAACCCACATTATAGCAATTCCTTGTCTCTGGGGAGATTGTCATAAATTTGGGGTACAATAGTAGGTATCTTTCCTAAGCCCATTTACCAGAAAATTAAAGAGACACAAAGACACATTGTGTGGATGATAAGTAGCAATCACTGTAGAATGCCTGGGAAAAGCAAATTTTCATTCATATGAAAATTTTAAAACAAAGTCGAAGTTGAAAAAAATTACATTTAAGTTATGTTTTTTACCTTAAAATGACATGAGTTTCATGATTTTTCCCTTTGAATTTGGTAACCCTTCAGCCTGTCTCCAAAGATTGCTTAGAAAGCATGTGGACCAGATGTATTATCCATATCACTAAGCTTATCCATGAATATTTGTCTAATGTATTGAAGGACATCTCATTCAGCCTTGGTTAGTGTTAGGTTCAGTTCCTGAAATCAAGCCTATGTTTCATCTTAGTAAAAGCTGATTTGAATTTAAAGAGGCCAAATTACTAGATAACAAAGTGGAGTTTGGGCTTATAACCAATCCTCTTGAGATTAAGGAAGAAGCACATTGGAAAGTGCCTGCAGTTCAAGGAACTAGGCATTTGGGGATGGGGGTGGTTATCTACTTTAAACAATAACAGTAAAATAAAACTGGTGAAGAAAGAATTCTGTCTTCTAGTTCAGGTGGTTATTTGGCTGTTGTTAGAAATTTGGATAAACTTAGGCTTGTTGGTTAAAAATCTACTTTATAAGCCGACTGGAGAAACTTGACTTAAATGTTGTAGACATAGCCCTGGAAGCTTACTAATTCCAGATGATCTTTCAGCATTATTCTGATATAAAGATCAGAAAAGAAAAGGAATTCTGTGCCCCTTAAGTGGCCCTAATGTTCATAAACTTCCCTTAAGACAGTAATTCCTAGTAAGAATCTTAGAACTCAGTGTGCTGGCCATGTTTAGAGATCATGTCTTGAGATTTGATAAAGGGCATTGTTAGATAATTGGTCCTGATCCCATCTAAAGCACAGGTGAGAGTGGAAGCTACGGGACTGGAAGTGGAGGAGAGTGGTTTTTGTTTTTGTTTTTAAGGTTTATTTATTTATTCTGAGAGACATGGGGAGAGGGTCAGAAAGAGAGGGAGAGAGAGAGAATCCCAAGCAGGCTCTGCACTATCAGCATAGAGTCCAATGAGGGGCTCAAGCTTACGAACCGTGAGACAATGACTTGAGTCGAAGTTGGACGCTTAACCAACTGAGCCACCCTGGCACCCCTAGGGGGCTGTTGAACAAACATTGAAGTATCTCATTTTCCAGTTCACTCACTGGAAATAAAAGGGTCATAAAGATGAAGAACCCTTCCTATCCTCTCTTGAGTTAGAAGAAGCCATGTGGATAGTTGGGGCATGGGGTTTGTGAGAGTTGTTTTAGATAAATAAGATACTCCACTGAAATTAGTTTCTACCATCCACTTCAGAGAAGGTATTGCAAACAGTTGAGAAGAGGTCTGTAGGCAAAGAATGAAGTCGGGCCCTGAAGCCTCAGCTGGCTTTCGATATGGAGGACTGTCATGTCTAAATCTAATAATTGCATTAATTGGGATTCTATATGACAAGTGAATAATTGACATAGAACTCTGTTTTATTTCTCCATTTTCTCTAAAAAGGTATGTTTTTCAAACATTCTCTGGATACTGTATTCTTGTATCCTATTAAGTGTCTTAAAGCACAGTGAAGATTGGCATTTTAAGATTCCAGATTTAAAACATGAGTTTCAAGACTATTGAGAGCAGAACGAGAAGTGGTCCAAATATTTATATCTCTAAGGCTTAAATTGAAGGACATAAATTGTGACTGTCCTATAATGCACCATCCAGAGTGTCACAAGATGTCAGCAGCAGGAGTCCACCAATGATGACAGGGAATGAATGCCAGCAGACGCTAAACGCAGACTAAGTTGCCTCTACCTTTATTGATGCCTGAGGTTTCAGGCATAGAATTTCCCCCCAGTCCTCAAAACTAAAACACACTTTGGCCAAAGAATGTGAGGAGGAAAATCTAATGTTTTATACTTGTGTTAATATTCATCCTCCTCATATATCATGTAGAATATATAGTCAAGACTAAAAGGTATCTATCTATCTTAATACTCAATTGAGTACGCCTCTTGACTTTTTAACGCTTTTCTTGGATAACAAGACAGTACTTTCTCTGCGTATACATATTTATGTTCTTCCTAAGCATTATATAGAAAATGAGTAAATTAAGTCAATGTTCTTACTAACAGTCTAGTCAGCATACTTTAATATTCTATTCTTCTTGGGAGAGGGAGGACTTCCTACAAGCTTGTATTGTTACCTTAGTGGTCTGGAATGTTCTTCCAAGGGCTCAAATTGCAGTTAAAGAATAGCTGAATAGGAGCTGACAGAACAGGAACATTTTAGAGGGCTGTCAATGCTAGCTTCGGTCTAATCAAAAGTTGAGAAACCTTTTTTTTTTTTTTTATAAAGGGCCAAGTAGTAAATATTTTAGGTTTTGTGGGCTAACAGCTGTGTCGTTCTTACCCCAGTCTGGCACAACCACTCAACTCTGCTACTGAGCTGCAAAAGCAGCCATCCACAATGCATAAGCAAATGGGCATGGCTGTGTTCCAGCAAAACTTTATGTGCACTGAATTTCATCTAATTTTCACATCACAAAATAATTCTTTTGATTTTTTTCAGCCATTTAAAAATATACGAATCACATTAGCTCATAGGGAAGGCAAAAACAGGTGGTGAGATGCAGCTTTGTACTTCGCTAGTAATAGAAAGGCTTGAAAGTTGGGGAAAGTGGCACCATACATCAGTTTCTCTTCTTTTTCTTCTCTTGTTCAAAGAGGTGCCATTGAGCCACACTCTCAGAAGTGTTACACAGATAAAATTCGAGATTGGATGATGTACAAATGCCAGGCATTTTTATCTCGTGTTCTTTGAAGGAGCAACTTGTAGCTAACTTTCTGCTTCAGTGGTTGTAAAAACTGTACCTTGTCTCTGGAGGGTCTTTTTCTCAATAATATAAAGCTTTATGTTATTTTTCAAAATAACATTAAGTTTTCTTAGGATACTGTGAGAAGAAGAAAAAAACCTAGCTCTTTAGTTTTGTCTAAAAATCTCTTAGCTTTCTTCCCAGTGGCCAATTCTTGACAGTTCTGATACCTTTTCACGGCTTCATCGCATCTTGGAGTCGGTCAATTTTATAAGCTGTTGCTTTGGATCTGACAAAGAACTAAATGAGATGTGTGGCTTATGGGGCAGAAACTCATGATTTTGCAGGGTCGTTAGAGGCCAGATGCCTCACAAGGGAAATTAATGCTATTTTATTTCCCTGTTTATTTCAGAAACGTGGTTCATGATGTTATTTGCAGATGAAGGCAAGGCATTAAGTCTTGGTGGTTGAGATGAGTAATAAAATGTACACTTTTGTTTCTCTTGATTAATTTGAAAACAGTGTTATTCTCATTTAAATGCATTAATGTGTTTTCAGGTTGTTTATAGCCATTGAAATATCTGTCATTTGCTTTATTTAAAAATTCCAGGTGGAAAAACCTTGCAGTGGTGGTCAAGATTTACTTCTTTATCCAGCTAAGAGAAAGCAGCTTTTGAGAAGTGACCTGGATGGTGAAAAAGTGCCTCCATCCCCATTACCTGCTCCAAAACAGATACCACCATTAACAGGGTGTCCAGCAGTTATGCCAGGAGACTTTAAAGAGAAAGTTGCGGAGCTTCTGGTGAAATACTCAAGTGGTCTTTGGGCCAGTGCACTCCCCAAAGCATTTGAGGACATGTACAAAATGAAATTCCCTGAGGATGCCTTAAAAAATCTCGCCTCGCTTTCTGACGTATGCACCATAGACTACATTTCTGGAAATCCCCAGAAGGCCATTCTCTATGCTAAACTTCCCTTGCCCACTGACAAAATCCTAAAGGATGCAGGGCAAGCACATGGCGATTATGATATCAAGTCTATGGTTGAACAAGAATATTTGCAGATAGAAGAAAACATTGCCAAAAGTGCCGATACCTTTGTGGAGAATGCAACAGTTCCTCCGTTAGTCATTCCGACTGAGGCATCCCCATCTGTATTGGTGGTTGAACTGAGCAACACAAATGAAGTGGTTATCAGGCGAGTTTCATTTTCTAATTCTTTAGGATCCTACTGTACTGTCGTCACTTGGCTATTCTTCCCACAGATGCTGGGAGTTGAGGAAGAATAGTATGTTTTTAGTTCTGTAGAGTTATAATGAAGTATAACAGTACTCCTTGTTTTGATATTTTGTACATTTCTCTCAACTGCCAGAACCGTGTTTGTATCTCTTAGGAGATTAATTTTTATTTCTTCTATGTTAATGATTATGTATGTACATTCGTCTCTCCCAGTAGACAGCATCTTGAAATCAAAGTACTTTAAAAAAATTAATTTCTGTATATATTCTGAATATTTGTTAGCTTTGTTAAATATGCAACTGGTCTTGTGAGAAAATGTAACATTTTTAAAATTGGAATGATAATATGGTCTGAATGTGAAAAGAATCTACGTCAAAAGCATAATGATAACTGTGTATCTCAAAAGGAATGAATGCCTCCCCGTCCATAGAATAATTAAGGTACCCACTAGGTAGGTAATACTATTTAATCTAGAACTGTGCAGCATTTACAAAAGTCAGAATAGCTAAGCACTGCCGACCTAAGCATAATACATAAGATTAGCCTTTGGAGCCAAAGGTACTCTCTGGTTACTTGAGCCTTTTCATATCATTGCCTGGGCAGAAGAGCCATGGCCAGAGTGGCTGGTGATACCTAGAATTAACAAAAAATGGTCCAGCCCCAGGCACTTGATGTGAACTTTTGGAGAAAATATAGAATGCATAGAAGATATTACAAGACTGTAATTTGTAGTTTCTAACTTGGGATAAAGAATGGAACCAGTGTGGCTGGATCTCTGGAGGCACCAGCCTAGAGTATGGCCGTGGACAGAAAAGGAAAAGGCTGAATCAGAACAGTACCCAGGCTTCTTCAACCAAAATGTTGAAATTTGGGCTGTTACTCCTCCAGAGAATCATAGGTAAAAGTCTGAGTGGATAATCAATTGTCTTTGGTCTGCTCAAACTAGAATGTACAGAAGCGTTAGAGAGGTCTAGTTCTGTTCACAGGTAGTAAGTGAATAAAGCTTTTGTTCTAAAATGCGGTATGGCCCGAAGGTGTAAATGGGTTGTTGAGGGTTGGGGATTCCATTATGGTTCACTAATAAACTGAGGTAAAGGAAGGATGGCGAAGAGCACATTGCTAACTCCTACCATTTAGAAGAACTCTAAATCTGCCTCCTTGGCAGGATCCTTTGGTGTCTGTTACTATTAGTTGTCGGTTCTCTTGTAAGAGACCAAGCTCCCAGCACTGGGCTTGACAGATCATGTGATTTCTAATGTTCTTACCAAGGGTTGGCAGGAATCAGGTCCAGGACTTCAGTAGAAGAGTTCTAATCTATGTCAGAATGATTAGGTCCAGGTCTTCAGGTTGTTTATATCCCCTTTTCCCACATAAATTTGAACCCTAGAGTCATTATTCTGCCTGTTCAGCACAGCACAGTGGCTGGCAGCCAGCAAGCATGATGGGTACTGTGTGCTGTTGATTGACCCTAGGTCATTGGCATCCCCTACCCACCAACCCCAGAGACTTAGTAGATTCTAACTGGGCTGAGCTCTATTCTATATTCACATCTTGACCCAGGCAGACAGTAGGCTCTGGAAACTAGGCCTGTGACTCGTGAAGGGTCTGAGGAGATGTTGTGGCACCTCATATCAAGTGTGGGAATCCCTTGTTTTCCTTTGTGAGACTTTGTACTTACAGAATACCTGAATTGGGCTACATACCATTCTTTGCCCACTTGTTCAGGCAATTTGGGGACAGTGCAGGACTTCGTTCTTCCTACTACCCACCATCATACCAACCATAATATCATCCCCACCCAAGCCAAGTAGCCATTCATCTCTGCCGGTTGCCATAGAGAGCTGATTTCATACTGCTCTCCACCTTCCTCCTCCCTAGCAGGTGCCTGTGCTGAGCACACTACCAAGTCACAGGCTGCCGCCCAGGCCTCAGCCAGTTGGGCTCCCAGGGCTGTAGCAGCACCAAAAGGAGGACCCACGAGGCTCCAGGTCGGGGGAAATGGGCACTTGGGCAGAGCCGCAGACCTCGGGGACACCCCAGGCAGCACCTTACCATTTGTAAAGTTCAGTAAACTTAACCAGCAGAGTGTGACAAAGCTGCTTCAGCTGTTTCTAGAATAAATAATATGCATGCAATATTTGGTTTTACAATAGCCACTGCTCAAAAGAGGCATTCTTTTCATTTCGTGTAGGACTTTTTAAAGCTTTTTTTTACCTCGGGTAACAAATAGGTTGAATAGGGTGTCTTCTGTCCTGCTGATAGTTACCAAGAATGCATGAAAACATTCTCAAAGCAATAGTCTCTTAAAGCTATATAGGATCACTTGGGCCTTGGGTAAAAGCAGAACAGTGCAAAGGGCAACGTGCTTGTTGGCATATCCCCCATCTCCCTAGTCAGTGATTCTGTTGCTCTTACAGCATAACTTCCAGCTAAAAAGGCTTTGTCCTGTGGCTGAGACAGCTCCTGTTACAAGAGCCGAACTTGATTTGCTGGGTTTTACATCCTGGAAGGAGGCCTTTGATGGAATTGTCTCTGAGTACTAAAAGGCAAGAACACAAGAGCCTATTTGTGGCACAAAGGGAAATAGTGTGTTTTGATAATCAACTGGGACAAGGTGACTGCAGTTTTAACAGCAGAATATTGTAGAAGGAGATAAGCCGTATCCTGAAAAAGTCTTCTCAGAAAGCATACAATTTAAGAGAGATTTAGCTAGAAGATACTGTCTCTTTAAGGGTATCAGAATTCAACGTTTTGTTGTAGTTTGTTTAAACTTGTTTGGTAAGCTGGAGGGATGGGTTGTGTTTAGTGCATTTAAGCCATTGTTTTTCTCTATTAAAATTTCATTGGTTTTTAGAGCTTGAGCCTTGTTCAAACCCAGCCTTAGGGCAAAGCCATCAACTGGATTCTCTTCTCATAATCTACAAAGATTTCCAGCAGCCTTAGTGAAAATCTGGAATAGACTCTTGCTAATCTGGCCTGCACTGCTGTCTCCATTTTCCACCGTATTTTCCTCTCTTCCCTTCCCGTGAATCTTTTCTCAGCCTCACCCTCGCCGAAGTTTCCCTCACTGTTTGCTGTCGCATCCTTCAGCTGTCCTCTGGATTGCTGTCAGGCATTTGATCTGGTGTGTTCGGCCCTGGTCTTGTTTTGAGTGAGCTCCACAATATTATATTCTCCTTTTATGTTGTCCAGAAATGTTTACTAAATATGTGTTCTCTTCCCTGTTGACATAAGCCATGTCTGAGACTGGAAAGGTGGCAGTAGAAAAAAACCAGAGTAAGGTTAATGAATTCCTGTCCTTTTCCTCCTTCTGGGTCGCTTCATTTGTGTTCTCTTCCTTTAACCAATTCAGGTATGTGGGCAAAGACTATTCTGCCGCTCAGGAATTGATGGAAGATGAGATGAAGGAGTATTACAGTAAGAACCTCAAGATCACACCGGTCCAGGCCGTGCACGTCGGGCAGTTACTGGCTGTCAATGCCGAGGAGGACGCTTGGTTACGGGCGCAGGTCATCTCGATGGAGGAGAACAAAATGAAGGCGAGCGCCATTTACTTTGTCATAGCATGATGAAGACACACACACACTAGTTTTCAGTTAGAAGGTGTTCCTTCTAATATTTTGTCCTTCCTAACTTCCTTTAGTTTTTTTCCAGAAGTTGACAAGATAATATCTGTCAAAGATTATCTCTGTCAGCTTTTAAGGCAGTGGTAGTCACATGATCTCAGAGTTTGAGTTAAAAGAAAAAAGTCTTCTCCATGGCGGTATTCATAACCCACCATATAGTCGGGGAAAAGGTCTTTATTTCCATTCTCAGGAGATACATACTAACAGTGAGCAAAGCTCTGTGGGCTCCCTAGCAAGATCAGCACTTCGGAGTAAGGGAAGCAGTACAGACCAGAGGACATGACATCCCTCCACTCCCTTCTTCTGCAGCCCGCCGAGGAGACAGGACTCGGGTTGTGCCCCGAGAGCTGTCCGAGTGTTGCCCTCTCTGTCCTTTTGGAGAGGTCAGAGGGCTCTTTGGCCAGTCTCTTGCGTCAGCAGGCTCCAAGACTTCCAGACTTGGCCATGTTCTTGGCGGTCAGCCTCTGCCCCATGGCCTCTTCTTTCCCTCTGTGCAGAGATGGAGAAGAACTCTCTTACTCTCAAGGCACAGTTTTGTCCGGGTTTTGCAAGCAGGGAAATACACTTCTATTTCTGCAGCCTCTGTTCCATAATTTGAAACCTATTTAATTGTGGTGGTGTCAATCCCTGGCAAATAACCCTTCTTGTGTCACTGAGTGCAAATACTGCTTGCTGAACCTGGGCTTAGGTTCATCAGGTACTCTGCCCTGAAACCCCTGGCCGCAAGCACAGGGTCAGGAGGGTCAGAAAGGGTGCTTGCTGTTTCTTACCCAGATGGTTCAATACAAGAGACTCTGGCCCTCTCTGGAAACAAGCTAACCCTAACCACTGAGCCACCCTTAGCTACTCAGAGAAATTTAGGAAATTCCTTAACTAAATCTACAAAGGTACAATTTTTAAACAATTTGGCCTGACTATAAAAATCTTAAAATCAGAACAATTTGGCAGTTTCTTATAAAGTTATTACATTTACCGTCTGACCCATAAGTATTTACACAAGAGAAGTGAAAATATAGGTCCACCAAAAGGCTTGTACAAAAGTTTATAGCAGCTTTATTATTCCTAGTCCCAAACTGGAAACAACTCAAATGCCTCCCAGTAGGTGAATGTATAAGCAAATTGTAGTGTATTCGTAGAATGGATTATTAGTAAATTAAAAAAAAGCATAAACTACTGTAAACAGTCATGTGGATAAAGCGAGAGAAGCCAGATACAAAAGACCTATCCTGTCTGATTCCAGATAAGTGATGGCTAAGAACAGCTAAAATTTTATCTGTAGTGATAGAAATCAGATCAGTGGTTGCCTGGGACAGAAGGTGGAGGGGACATAATCGGAAGGGGGGAAGGGGGATCTTTTTGAAGTGGTGAATGTAGTCTGTATCATGATTATGGTGGTCGTTATATAGGGATATACATTTGTCAAAGTCCATCAAACTGTATGCTTTAGGGGTACCTGGGTGGCTCAGTCAGTTAAGCATCTGACTTTGGCTCAGGTCATGATCTCGCGGTCCGTGGGTTTGAGCCCCATGTTGGACTCTGTGCTGATAGCTTGGATCCTGGAACCTGTTTCAGAGTCTGTTATCTCCCTCTCTCTCTGCTCCTCCCTTGTTCATGTGCTCGCTCTCTCTCTCTCTCTCTCTCTCTCTCTCAAAAATAAAAAAAAAATTTTTTAAATTAAAAAAAAAGACATTTTCTAAAAACAAAAAAACCTGTATGCTTTAAATGGGCATTTTACATTCCATGTAAATTATATGTGGATAAAGTTTGAAAAAAAATCTGGAACAAGTTAAGGACCAAGCAGAGAACTGAACCCGTGGGAAGCCCAGTGTGATTAGCAGCTTGGGCCTCAGTCCCGTCTCTGCCTGTGCCCTTGGTCAGTCCCTCCATCCCCTTATCAGTATCTCAGATGCTCTTCCCTGCGTGAAAACCCTCCAGTCTTGTGACCGTGTCTTCACTGGAACCTCCTCTGAGAAAGAAAACCTTTCACACCATCTTAAGAATGGTGTGAAAAAGAACTAAAAACCAAG
The DNA here is from genome assembly GCA_030068075.1 of Paguma larvata. Lineage (NCBI taxonomy): Eukaryota > Metazoa > Chordata > Mammalia > Carnivora > Viverridae > Paguma > Paguma larvata. The sequence continues at coordinate 32,417,402 of CM057832.1, read as the reverse complement.
AGGGCAGCGTCACAAAAGCCAGCAGAAGAAAGTGTCCTGTCCAGAGGGAGCACCAGCTGTCGCTTGCGTAGGGCTGCTGAGAGCTGCGGCTGGTGTTGGGAGTGTAGGGGGCGTCTCAGTATGTTGTATCTTAAGCTCTTAGACTACAGTCCTTGGAGCAATTCTAGCCTGAGCTTGTTCCCCCAACCCCGTGAAACAGACAGATACGCAGTTCTCCTTTTATCCGGAGAAACCCCCACTACTTAGCAAGTCTTGTGTCTCTTGAGCTGTGCTGTGGCTGACAGCGAATACCATTCCCTCCTTGCTTTCCACTTGTCAGTCTTTGGTGAGCGTGGGAGACAGGAGTGTGCAGTCATGGCCCGAAGTGGGGGCTGGATCGGGCCCAACGCAGACCCGCATCCCATGGATGTCTGCTGATGATCACTCAGCTGGCGCGCGGTGGGATCTACGGCCACTTGATGGTGCCAGAGGACCAGGAATTGACTGGGGCTCTGTGCCAGGCCTGGGAGCCTGCTTGTGCTGGTCCCAAGGCATTAGGGAGAGAAACTCCGGTCAGCAACACACGGCAGAGTGAGGTGCGAGTCAGACTCACAACCCATGAGCAAGTGTTTTGTAAACTGCAGCTGCCATACAAATGCACGGTGTTCGATTCAGAGAGAAAGAAAGAAAAGAGAAAAAGCTGCAAATGTTACAGAAACCCTTTGAAGATTTTGGAGCGGTTCTTCTATAGTCTTTTGTTGCTAGGAATACAATCTGAATTTCCCCAGGATGATGATTTCACATATCATGTCCTATTGTTAGACCGTGTCTCTGCATTCTAGGTCTGAGAAGAGCAGAGTCCAAGTTGTAGGTAGTGACAGTTATTAAAGGACACAAGTGCTGCCTGACTCCTGAGGCCCGTGGGAAAGAAGAAGAGGTGCTGATTCGGGACTGGGGAGAAGGGCCTGGACGCGCCTAAGTGGCTGGCCGCCTGCTGTGGGAGCCCTGCCAGAGAGCTCGGCCTCCGGGAGCCCTGAATCAAGATAGGGACTCTGGGAGATGACTGTCTCCATCTCCGGACACTCAAGCCCCACAGACCCACTTATCAGGTGGTCTGGAAGGGTGTTCGGAGTCTCTGCATCTCTTCTCTTTTTCCTTTGGTATCCTGCTGGGGAGAATTTCTGTTTTGTATGTTTAGTACCATAGTCTAGGTACTAAGAAGCTGGCCTGTGGACTTAATTTTTCTACAGAAAGTGAAAGCACCTGGCTCTGTGCTACTTGGTGTCTCTTAGTGGTGCCTTTGCTCTGGTTTTTGTTTTGTTTGAATAACCATCGTCTGTTTTAATTAGAGAAGCACACTAGGTTTTTAACACTTCCCTCAGATTCTTAGTTATCGTTCTATAACTGTCATTCTAAGCCACAGCTCAATGTTTCTAGTTTTATTTTTATTTCATTTAATGTTTTTATTTTTTTTAATTTTTTTTTAAGATTTATTTATTTTTGAGAAACAGAGACAGAGCCCGAGCAGGGAAGGGGCAGAGAGAGAGGGAGACACAGAATCTGAAGCAGGCTCCAGGCTCTGAGCTGTCAGCATAGAGCTCGACGCGGGGCTCGAACTCACAAACTGTGAGATCTGACCTGAGCCGAAATCGGCCGCTCAACCGACTGAGCCACCCAGGCGCCCCTAATGTTTTTATTTTTGAGAGAGAGAGAGAGAGGGAGGGAGGGAGAATGAGTGGGGGAGGAGCAGAGAGAGGGAGACACAGAATCTGAAGCAGGTTCTGGGCTCTCTGTCAGCACAGAGCCCGACGCGGGCCTCGAACTCAAAAAAAGTGAGATCACGACCTGAGCTGAAGTCGGACATTTAACTGAGCTACTCATGTGCCCCTAGAGTTTATTTTTCTAAAAAACACAAGAAGCACTTTTTTTATATATACAGTTCTTTCCAATGGAAGATGTTATTAATACTCCAGAGATAACATCCAGGCTCTTAGTGATCTGTGCTAATGGTGACGAAGAGTCGTGCGGGTTTCTGCAAACACAGAACTCTGTCCAGCAGATTTGCGGCCTTTTGTTGAGCTGGACAAAGGTCTAAGCCAGCTTTGAGCCACCAGAGGGGGAAAAAAAAAAAAAGAAATACCTATTTTTACAGTGTAGAGTTCCCTGTTATCTGGCCATGAGGTCATTGTTGTCATCGACAGAAAGCATCTTGGTCTCGAAGCACAATAGCTGGGAGCAGGTAGTCACAAGGGTTGTTTTTGGGGATTTTAGGTCTGAGAAATGCTCCTCTATAGACGACGCCCTCTCTAGAAACCAGTCCTGCTCCTAAGGATGCGCATCATTAGTGGAAGTATGGAAATAGAGACAGGAAAGGGCGGGGCAGTCAGGGCTGGTGGAACTGGACAGTCGTGCTGCTGGGAAGCTGGCAGCCACAAGGCATCTGAGTTCGGCAGTCTTACCCCATGCTTCCTGCTGGTGGAGAGGAGTGAGGCCTGGAGTCGGGGGCCCTGGCTTCCCTGGTCCCAGCCCTAGCCTTTCTCTTCTGGACTAAGTCGGGGGCACCAGCCCTGCCGTTTTCCAGGCAGTCTGGTGCCACCGAACATGCTGTTAGGGAATAGATGGAGCCGGTCAAATGTGTTGAATGTGGTTTACGAAGTGCGGATAAAGAATTTCATATGAACCTAAATGATGTTTTTCTTATCATTAGGTATGCTATGTTGACTATGGTTTTAGTGAAACTATTGAAAAGAGCAAAGCATATAAATTGAACCCAAAGTTCTGTTCACTCTCATTCCAAGCTACAAAGTGTAAGCTAGCAGGTAAGAGGAACTTTTTTAAAGCTCCCTCCATTTTGATACATTATTACCATTGTACCTTTGGCCTGTTGAATCCTAAAATGGTCCTAAGTATCTCAAGGTCTTGTAATGAGTTATTTTTTGAAAGGTATAAACAAATTCGTGTTTAATGTCTTTATAAGATATGATTATTATCAATATGTTATAATGTTTTTGTTATGTTTTATTATAAAAATGTCTATCAGCCGTCTTAAAGGGTTTTGTTGTTGCTTTCTAACTGCCCTAGCAATGCCAGCTAGAGGCCCTGTATCATGGGATTTGATCAGTTTGAATCCTGTTATTCAACCTGTTGTGAAGTGACTCTCTGCTTCTTCCCCACCGTGGTGGACTCTGGGTACTGCTTGTTACCAAGTAACGCACCCTCATGCACCCAAGCCCAAGTTCTTCCTTCTCTGACACAGTCCACGTATCACTATTCTTTTCTTTCCTCCTCTCGTGTGTGAGAGTGACACTGGAGGGGTAACTGCAAGCATGGAGGACACTGTGGCTGTGTTAGTATGAGGACAGACGCAGGAGTGTGTAAGCATCAGGCCAGGAGAGCCTGAGCTAAATTCAGAAAATGATCACAATTCTTTGGTGAAAATTAGCCCTCCTTCTCAGCCAGAAGGGGTCTTTATGTCAGTAGGGCTGGGTATGGCTCTGTTTGTGAGGTAAATCCCAAGTCATTTTAGAAGCCTCTTACAAACCCATGGGAGTTAGTTTTGAAAGAACATAGCAGGAGCCGAGGACAAGATTCAGGATGCTGAGACGAGAGGTTTGGTGAAAGCTGTGACGTCGTATGTCTGGAGAACAGAACAAGAAGAAAGAGAGGTAGCTCAAAGGGAGTCTTTGAACTCATGCTTATGGGTTTCAAGGGAAAAACACAGAAGTGAACCTTATGGCACCATTAGGGAAATGGTGAGCCAGTTTTAATTAATTGAATAGAATAACTTAGAGTTGTCATGTATATGTTGCATAGAATTACAATTTTCAAAGAATTTAAAGAGTAATTAGACCACGCTAAAATTCACCTAATACCCATATTATGTTAAATACAATTTAATCTTTCTTTGATAAATCACAAAGTTCTTTGGTATACTCAGAACTGTCATGGCATACTTAAGAAATAAAAAAATAATTGTATAAATTTCCAACAAATGCATGTTCATTTTATAGGAAATAGACATTTAATTAGAAAATTAAAAAGGTCAAGAGTAAACTTTTAGGAAAAATATTACAAATACATGCTGACAGACATGACTGATTGATAGCTTCTTGTATGTATTAGTCTTTTTTGTTTTAAATATGTGTTTGTAGATGAAGTAAAGGCCATTTCTCCTAAGGTGGAAATTCTGATAGACCATCAACTTTTCCTTTTGTTGTAAGATTGCCTGCCTTTGCGTAATCATTCAAAAGGGTACTCACACTACAATATATTTTTCAAAACCTGAGAATGGGTACTGTGAGGAAGAGTGTAAAACAAAGCTTCCCTAGAAAATTTGGAAGGCGTTGGTAGTAGATTCACAGTTATAATAAGTGGCCCAGACAGACCCATTCAGTCTATTCATCTTAACACAATTCTGCTAATTAAGTAGAAATTAAAGTACTCCATATTTTTCAGGGTTGGAAGTTTTAAGTGATGATCCTGATTTAGTGAAGGTGGTTGAATCCTTAACTTGCGGAAAGATATTTGCCGTGGAAATACTTGAAAAAGCGGATATTCCGCTCGTGGTTCTGTACGACACCTCAGGAGAAGATGACGTCAATATCAACGCCACCTGCTTAAAGGCCATCTGCGACAAGTCTCTAGAGGTTCACCTTCAGGTAGCACTGTGACCACTCTAGTCACCTGTCACACACACACTGTAGGAAAGAGAGTTAGCAGAAAAGAATATTATTAATTTTAGGCTAACAGTCGATCGGGACAGATTGCCTGTGTGTTGAGGGGGAGAAAGGCGGGGTGGGGGTCGCTGGAAGAGGGGAAAAGGCCAAAGTATAAACAGGAATTATCAGGAATTGGTTTTTGTTTTATTTCCAGTTTCTACGGTAAAATTGTATTTTATAAGAAATTATTTTGCAAAGATAATAGTGGCAGATAATATAAAAGAATGAAAAATTAGACCAGTGGAGATGTTTATTAAATTGTTAGCTTTCATGGTTTTAAAAGGTAAAAAACATAAATTTTTCACAAAGAAGGAAATCATTAAATAAAGTATACAACAGCTACTCTAAAGAATAGGATGAGATATATATGTGTGTGTGTATATATATATATATTACATATATATATAATGTCAAGTTGGCTAACATACAGTATATACAGTGAGCTCTTGGTTTTGGGGGTAGAGTCCCAGGATTCATCGCTTACATACAACACCCAGTGCTCATCCCAACGAGTGCCCTCCTCAGTGCCCATCACCCATTTTGTTATTTTTTTTATTTATTTATTTAAGTTTATTTATTTATTTTTTATTTACTAATAATTTATTGTCAAATTGGTTTCCATACAACACCCAGTGCTCATCCCAACGAGTGCCCTCCTCTGTGCCCATCACCCACTCTCCCCCCTCCCACACCCCCCTCTCCCCTCAGTTTGTTCTTAGTCTTTGAAAGTCTCTTATGTTATGTCTTCGTCCCTCTCTGTGGCTTTTTTTGTTCCCCTCTGCCCCTCCCCCCCGTTTTCTGTTAGGTCTCACAAAGCCTACCTATGCGCCATCACCCATTTTAAAGGCTTCATGGCAACATCGGGAAAACATTTGTTTAATAAGTGTAACAACAGTGAATTCTCTTTATATTATGATTTGACTAAAAATTGGCCAAAATTGAACCTTTGCTATGATTATAATTTTTAAAAATTACTAACATTCATGCGGCCAATAAACACAGGTAGACAAGTAGGCTGATAGTGGGAGAGCTTTTTATTTTCATTTGTGTTAATGTTGCAAAAATATGTTTTATGTAATTATCTTTCTAAATTAATAGGTAGAAAATAAACCAAAATGAAAGATACTTAGCCTTTCAGGCAATGAAATGTGGTAATAAATTAATGTTTGCAAAATGTCTACTTTGTCCCTGAATCAATGAATCAGATATTCCTTTTGGAAAGAGAGGTCAGGTCTCCAAATGAGTTTTTCACATTTAAGTCTCAAATTTCATTCTATCATCCTATCTATTCTCCTGCTTACTTAAAAGATTTTAAAATGCAAAGACTTTTAATGTAAGTATTTAGGTAGATACACCTCGAGTAGATAAGAGCTATGCTCTATTCTCAAGCATCCTTGGTGTGTGTCCTTTGTTCCAGATCGATGCAATGTACACAAATGTCAGAGTGACGAATATTTGCTCTGATGGCACTCTCTACTGCCAGGTGCCTTGTAAAGGTCTGAACAAGCTCAACGACCTTCTGCACAAGATAGAGGACTACTTCCATTGTAAGGTACAGCAGACCGTCGTCCACCTCGAAAATTAACTCTCAGCTGCAAGCAAGAATGGTCCCCAAATAGTCTAAGTGTGACTCTGGAACGATTTGAGGCAGAAGCTGTAGAATGGTGGGGTAAGAGTCCTGGCTGCAGGACAAAAAGCAAACTGCCGGTTTCTGCGTTACAAAATGAGGATAGTTAACTGTATGTGCAAGTCTGCTTAGCACAGCGCCCGGCGCAGAGTAAGGGCCCAGCAACTGGCAGATTCATTCACAAGGTACCGTTGATGATGGGACAGTGCGGCAGCTTGACTTTGTGTGCTGGAGCCAGCTGACTCCTCTGCCTCAGGCGAAGACAAAACCACGGAGTCTAGGAGGAGAATCAAACCTCTAAGGCATCGCTCCCCAAGCTCTTTATGGTCCCTGAGAACCTACCGCCTTGGTACATGTGGTTCTGGGTTTAAATTCATTAATATGCTCTTTACCCTTTGATTCTAGTAGTATTTTCTAAACCAGGATCTGAGGGCATTTTGTTTTAAAGTTCTAAGGTGATGTTCTCACCTCTCTTAGGGCATTATAGTTGCAATCCGGAATATGCTTGGTTTTGAGTGATTAAATCCTAATGCCACTTCAATCCTGACCCTCTTGCTCCTAGAAGTGAACCCTTCCCTCCAACCTCCGAAGCACACGGAAGTGCCATGTGGCCTCATTTGCAGCATTGTAGCTTCGCTCTTTAGGTATTCCCTTGCCTTATAGAGTGTAGGCTTCTTGAGCGCAGAGACCGAGCCTTGCCAGGTACTAGTAAGACCTAATCCATTTAGGTCCTACAGGATCTAATCTAGTGTCCTACATAGAATAGGCATTCTAAAATATTTGCTGAATCAGGTGAAACTTGTATTCAGGCTACAGCCTAGCACTGAGGCATCAGATCTGTACTTTGCCTCTTTCTGTATGACAGATGTCTTAGCTGCATCTCAGGGTCATTGCTTAAGTTTGGTTTGCTAATCTATCTTGGAGAAACCTAAGACATCTAGAGAAGCTGACCCCAGGGACTCATTGCGTGCATGTGCGTATGAGTTGTGGTGGTGAAGAGCCCTCTTGATAGTCCCCACTGCGCTGGTAACCCAAATGGAGACAATGCCTTTGGGGAGAGTACAAACATTCGCCCTGAATGGAGGAGACCATGACAGGTCCCCAGCTTCAAGCAGAGAGGAGGACGAAGAGGCCTGCGGCCGTGATCTGTTGCCACTTCACTGGCACTGATACCCGTATCGTGCTGATAGCATTTGTTTTGGAAGTAAAAACCTCACCTTTGAATCTAAATGTTAAAAGCTGGGAAGAAGAGGCCTTCTGGACAGCTAGCCCAGCCTCACTTTCATCCAGGCTCTTCTCCTCCTCTTGGCAGATTCATCCTCCCTCTTCGTGTTTAACTGATGGCCCCAGTGCCTGGATGAGTCATACTGCCCTCCGCACTCATGTTTGCCGACATTTTAACGGGGCTGATTTATGGGCCATGTGTCAGGAGGGAGGGTAGAGGTGCCATCAATAATGTCTGAGAAATAAGGCAGAAGTCCCATCACCCTCGTGCACGCACCACAGCGCACTCCTCGTGGGAAGCCGGGCTGAGTACGGGGGCCCCAGTCGGCCGGAGCCACGGGGATGTTTTTCTAGTGGTGTAGCGACACGCCCCTTGCTAAGAGTAATGAAAGTGTCACGCATTTCTGTTTTGTAGCACATGACCTCCGAGTACTTCGTTTCATTACCCTTCTGTGGGAAAGTCTGCCTCTTCCACTGCAAAGGAAAATGGTTACGAGTAGAGGTAAATTCACGTGACTTCTTTTTTTAAACTTATTGTGAAATATTTCAGACATACAAACAAGTTTTTAAAAAAATGGAATAAGTACCCACATACTCACCCCCTGTGTGAGAAATAAAGCATGACCAACATGGTCGAGGCTCTGCGCCTGCTTCCCCTTCCTCTATGCCCACCCTGGCGGAGGGGAGCTGCCCACTGGGTGTACTGTTTCTCATGCCTGTTCTTCTTTTTATACTTTCACTGTGTTTGTATTTATACCTATGAGCTTTTGCTATCTATATATTCTAATATAGAGATAGTGGAAATACGGGAATGGAAATGCGTGTAGAATATAGTAAAACTTCATAAAATCTAACTAAATAGATAAATGCTTAGAAAATGTATGTAAATGGTAAAATGTATGGATGCTTCTGAAACATGTTTTTTCATTCATTGTGCGTGACGGTTGTCCATGTTGATGCGAGCAGTTCATTTGTTCTCACTGCTGTTTGATTTAACGGTGTACGAATGTGCCAACATTGGCTCTCCAGCCTCCTGACCGTGGACATTTAGATTGTTTCTATTTTTTTTTATAAACGGCACTTCCACGAGCCTTCCTGCACACATCTCCCCGAGTGCATAGGAAGGAATGGAGTTTCTGGGTAGAGAGAAAGCATGTCTTCAGTGTCACTAGATGTTGCTTAATTATTTTCTAGGGTCACCATTCCGCTGAGCGTGTAGCCTTCTGAGAGTTCTGGCTTCTTGGTGGGGGGGGGGGAGTGGGAGATGTCTCAGATCCTCCTTCCTTCCTGCCCAGCACGGCTTTGGCTTCAGTGTTTACATGCTCTTATATCCGGTCTCTACTAATTGGCTTATTTTCTTGGAAGCACAGTTACAAATTTGAAAAGAGGTTATATTTTATCATGTATTTGTATATGTTTTTCAAAGGTGGGTTTTGGATTTTTGTTTTTGCTATTTCTTTCCTTTTTTCTTTCTTCTATTTTTGATATCTAATTTTCCCAATTGCTGAAGTTGCAAACTTGGGTTTGATTTTTTTTTTCCTTTTTTGTCCTTGTTTCAGAGGTTCTTAATCTAGGTGCAAGGATCTCTACTTTAAGCAATGGGGTGGGGGTTATATGACCAAGAGTTATATGTTTAGTTATAAACTTCAAAAACATAACTCATTCACAGAACAGGGCATCTAACTTTAAGGTTCTGTGCTGTTTAGTGTATTATATATAAATACACAAATATTTGAAATAATTTCAGACTTTTAGAAAGTTGCAACCGTAGTCCAAAGAGTTCCCATATGCCCTTTACCTGCTGTCTCCCATTGTTAATAGCTTACATAGCCATTATCAGAACCAGCAAATCAACACTGATACAACATTATTAACTAATCTGCAGACTCTGTTGACATGTCGCAGATTGTCCCACAAATGTCCTCTTTCCGGTCCAGGATCCTGAATTGTAGTTAATTGTCATGCCTTCTTAGTTTCCTCCAACCCAGCGATCGCTCTGGCTTTCTTTGTTATTCGCCTTTTGAAGAGTAGCCGCATTTTGTAGACTATCTCACCGCTTGAGTTTCTTCATGTGTAGAATTGGGTTATGCCTTTTTGGCAAAATACCTTTTCATTGAATGCTCAAATACTTGAGATAAATATCTAGTATTATTTTTTTTTTACTATCAAACTGCGTTGTCTGCCTTGGAGGTGTAGCCAAAGTGCTCATTCTCTTAGTGATACACAGAAAGTTAAGGAAGGAAGAATGATTAATGCAAAGCAGATCCTGTGTTTAAATGATGTGTTTGTTCTTGACATTGTAACTTGTCTAAGCTTAATTTAGTGCCTACACCTTCTGAACTTATTCTGTACACCCAGCCAGTTCTACTCCGTGGCCATCACTCTTCCTGTTTCCTCCAAACACATCCCTGTGGTCTGCACATCCCAAGTGGTCTGCATTCACTTTCTGTGGCACCTTCCAGTCAGTTCTCAGCCACTGCTGTTTGCTGCCCGTACTCCCAACAGTGCACCAGCACCTCAGCTGAACAATCCAACTAGCGTCTTCCAGGTCTTATGTTACCAGGCCTCTCGGCTGCATCTAACAGTGTCGAAACCTGAAATAGCCCTCTCACTATAGAGAGGCTATCGTGGTGTCAAATCCTACTAATTTTCCTCATGATGTTCTAATGATTGCTTCTCCTATTTTTCACCCAGACCTGCCCCCCACCACATTCTACAGTGTCACGGTCAGTGGCCCCCAAGTCCTGTCCCAGCTCACGGTTCTTCTAGGCCTCTGCATCCTTCTAGGGAAAGCCATCTCATCGATTCAGTTACCATCTCGGTCCTCATGACTCCCTAGTTTGTTTTCCAGCCCTTGATGAGCTTCAGATTTAGGCAAAAGCCAGCCTAATTGTCCATTTCGCATACTCCTCAAGCTCTGCACGTCTGAAACCAAAATTATCTTTTCCCATCCTTGTCTTCCTCCTATTTCTGCATTATGGTGGTATCACCCTCCATGCAGCCATTGAGGCTGCTGCTTACGAGTTATCTTGGATTCCTGCATCTTCCTCAGCCCCCGGTGACATTTTGCATCTTTGTCATGTCTTGCCTGGATCACTGCAGTACCACGGTTCCTCCGTCTTTACTCTTGTCTTCCTCCAGTCGAGCTCCCTGCCACTAGAGCGAGCGACCCAAAATGTAAATAATAGCAAGCGATGATACTTCCAACTTTTAATGAGGCTTACTATTTCCCAGACACGAAGTGTTTTTAAAAATTTTTTTGAAGTCTATTTATTTATTTTGAGATAGAGAGAGAGAGAGACTGCACACATGAGCATGGCGAGAGGCGGAGAAAGAGGAGAGAGAGAATTCCAGGCAGGCTCTGCATGCTGTCAGCACAGAGCCCAAGTGGGGCTCCATCCCTTGAATGGTGAGACCATGACCTGAGCCGAAATCAAGAGTCAGACGTTTCACCAACTGAGCCACCCAGGCGTCCCCAAATGTTTTTGTAAACATGACCGATCTGACTTAATCTTCAGAAAACCCTACGATCCCATTCTTACTGATGAGGAAAGTCACTCAGCTAGAAAGTGAGAGCTGAGATTAAAACCAAATCTGTCTGATTCCAAAGTCCTCACCCAGTCTTACTGCCATGGCCTTTTACAAAGCCATCCATCTCATTCTTCTCCTTAAGACTTGGCATTGGCCTCTTCTCATCTGCTGGGTAAATCTGGTTCTTTAAGACATCATGTCTGGCTCTCCAAGACCTTACCTTGCCTTTACCTTTCTCTCAGCATCATCTCCTGCCTTGCCCTGCCTCTCACTTTACATTCCAGCATAACCAAAGTGCTCGTAGCTTCCCCACATAAGAAATATAAACGTTTTGGGGCACCTGGGTGGCTCAGTGGGTTAGATATCTGGCTTCAGCTCAGGTCATGATCTCACGGTCCGTGAGTTCGAGTCCCGTGTCAGGCTCTGTGCTGACAGCTCAGAGCCTGGAACCTGCTTTCGATTCTATGTCGCCCTTTCTCTCTGCCCCTCCTCTGCTCATGCTCTGTCTCTCTGTCTCTCAAAATTAAACAAACATTAAAAAATTAAAAAATATATATAAATGTCTTGCCCATCCTTTTTCCCCTCTGTTTGAAATGTTTGGATTAGCCCCTAACTAGACTGCTACCAACCTAGTTTATTCCCATTCATTATGTAAGGTCCAACTGAAATTATGACATTTATGAAATAGTGATTTGTAAAAAAGGAAATAAAAATATCCAATAAGTATGATTATTTCTTAAAAGCAAAAATTTCCACAATTTAAATTATCCAGTCAAACGGTTTGTTAGATAAGTCATAATGTATATATATGATAGACTTATGTAATATTAAAATGTCATAGAAGACTAATGACATGAAATATTTTTGAGACAGTTAGTGAAAAGTAGCCAATTAGGAAATAATATATACAAATATGTTCTAATTTTTGTAAATCTAATTCCTTATAAGTGTATGGATTAAAGACTACAAGGACAAATAATCTATTGTAGATTATAAGCGATTTTTATATCATTCATTTAAGTATCTAAATTTTCTATGATAAAGGCGTTTTACTAACATAGGAAAAAAGTACATTTTAAAGGAAAGTATCAGTTTTAGGCATTTCCTCCTCCTGAAGGCTTGCCCTGACATCTACCACCTGGCCGGGCCAGGTGCCCATTCTCTGTGTTCTCATAGTACATCACACATAACTTTACTATTGCCCTACTACCTTATAGCCTAAGTCTACATTTGTGTCATCGTCTCTTGTGAGACCAGGAGCTTTTTGAGATGGGGGAGTGTATGTCTCTGCCCAGATATGCCTGGCTATAATAAGCACTCAATATATACCAACCATGCCAGTATATGTGGTCAGTATGTATGTTTGAATAAAATACATTTTAGGATACTGTTGTAATACTCTTTGTGTTTAGCATAATCTTAAGAGATTAAAAAATTATGCTGTTATATTAATAAAGCATTTACTGGGGCTGCAGAAAAAGATTTTACTTTTGGTATATCTGACTTCCATGCCAAGAGAAGGCCAGCTCTTGACAGTCACCATATTGAAAGCGCCGCCCTTCATAAGGTGGCAGTAAGAGCGGTTGTCGGCATGAAGTCCCTGCCCAGATAACCATCGTGACGGGGCTACCTTTGGCCAACATTAACTATATTCAGTGATGGCAAATATCACAGTGGCTTATTAAGGGAAGTTATGGCACTTAAAGGAGCACCCAGAATCTTACCTTGTGATGTTGCCATTTGATCGCAGGTCATTTTGCTTTGACTTAGTATGTAATTTTCCCATTTTTGAATTATTAATTTATATTTATTTTACCTTTTCGACTCTCTGAGTTTCAATTTTTTAGTTAGGACAAAAGATAAAAATTATCATTGGGCTTTCTGACAAAGCTATAAAATGCCCAAATAGGTTATGATTTAAAAAGATATAGTATATACCTACTATAAGAAATTTTCTGTGTCTGAATTCTCTGTACTCTTTATTTCCTCATTGCTGAGACACAATGTTTTTTTTTTCTCACATTTTAATATTTTGGAGAACCGACTGCTCTTTAACCAACAATATATAATGGTGTTTCAAATTGTCTTATAAATCAGTAGTGTCCTAGAATTGAAAGCATAGTAAACATTACCTATTTGTGAATTTTATTGATTATTATTAGTTTGGTGATTACTGTCGATTAAGGGATTTAACAACTAGACGTTGAAATCAATGCTACTCTAAAAGAATACCTATTTGGTAAATAGGTACATTTTAAAATAAGAAAACTTCATTAACGCTGATAGTCTTTGTTGATTTTTCTATGCATTTTAGAGTTATGCAAAATGTAATTGCACAGAAGCGTTGTGGCCTTTTGAATGTGCTGATAAATTAGCCACCACTTGTCTCATTGCAGATCACAAACGTTCATAGCAGTCGAGCTCTCGATGTTCAGTTCCTGGATTCCGGCACTGTGACATCCGTGAAAGTGTCCGAACTCAGGGAAATTCCCTCTCGGTTCCTACAGGAAATAATTGTGATACCACCTCAGGTACTATCTGTTACAAGCCTGAGAGATCTGCTGGAAGAGCTTGGGATGTATTTGTAATCATGCTGTGAGATGCCCTCTCAGCTTTGATCTTGATAATGAGTGAAGAAGTCCAAGTTCGTAACAAAGTTGGAAATGGTCCCAATGTGGTTGTTCACTGGTGTTCACAACTTTGTGATTCGATGCACATCAGTCTGTCCGATTCCATTTCACTGTCTGTACAGTGAGGCCACAACACTGGCCCATCACGCGGAAGTCTCGTGCGATAAGTATGTGAATTGCCTGGTACAAGCCCTGCTCACGATAGGAGTAAAGACAATAGAGGTGATATAAATAGAGCCAGCAACATAGCAGGCGCTCCAGCTCCAGAGCTTTGATTGTCGTTATTAGCTATTGCTGTTGCTTGCTTTCTCTCTTGGCAACGTGTCTGACTTACAGGAAAATAACATTGACATTACTTATAAGTACCTATTTTAAGACGGTGTGTTTGCTTTTCCATCGTGTTTTCTTTCCAGGCTATAAAGTGCTGTTTAGCAGATCTCCCACAGTCTATTGGCATGTGGACCCCAGATGCTGTGCTTTGGTTAAGAGATTCTGTTTTGAATTGCTCGGACTGTAGCATTAAGGTTAGTTATCTTGATATATTTGGAAAGGGAGCCGTCAGCCAGAAGGGCTCATTTGTTTTTTTGTGAAAGAATTTTGTTTTACCATAAATTGACGCTTTCGTATGTGACACATTTTTGTAGTTAAGAGATTGGTTACGTGTATGTTAAGATATTTCATGGTTTGATTTTTATTTTAGAATATATCCTGTATCTCCAGTATTATCTTTAAGCCCTTTATATTATTTCTCCAGTATTAATAAAGTAGCAGAGCTACTTCTCTGCTCCTGTTTTGCTCTGCGATAAAGAATTAAATTCCCAACAGAGGGACCATATATCTCTTGATAAATGTTTCTAAAGGTCATTCAAATAAGTCGTCTTTTTCTTTTTTATTTCAAAAACAAATAATTTGATTACAATCTCGTTTTCTGCCTCTTGAAGTTTAAACTGTTTTATTTCACTAGCTCCTGTTTATTTTTTTCTACTTTTGCACTTTTGTATCAAAAACATCGCTCTTATTTCCAAGGATAAAAACATAAGATATTTTTGTTTTAACTAATGAACAATGTTATTTTCTATAAGCATTAAACAATGAAATGAGAAATATCTTCAGGAAAATCTCTGAACTATTCTGGGTCACATAGATTTTCCCGTGTTTATACAGTGACACACGCGGTTACCATTTTATGTTCTTCAGTTGCCGTATGATAAATGAATATTGTTTTCTCAGCTATGTTTTAAGCTCTTAAAGCCAGAGTATTGGGTACTCAATAAAAATATTTTTAATAGTTGATATTTGAAATGGTACTTCTGTATCATAAATATAAAAGTAATTAGCAGTCATTCATTCATTAGCACTTTGAAATGCTAATTAATTCGAATAGATCCATCTTGCTAGGGAAAATATTTTTAAGGAAATCACCGTAGCTAGATTGCCTTGTCCCTCCCTGTCTGAGACCTCTGTTCCTGCCTTTCTTTTGCGGCCCTTCTTGGTAAGAGATCAGTGTGGCTGAAGTGTCTCATGGTTGTCATTCTCAGGGTAAACCCGAGGAGCTGGTAAGAATTGCCAGGCACCCAGCCCTTTGGGACACACAGCTGTCCAATCCAGGTGGCAGTGTGTGGCATTCCCATATAACGCTCATCCCTCTGGCAGAAAGAAGTAGAAGAAAGGTAGCCAGAGGGGCAGCCTGGGCAGAAGGGGCAAAGCTACAGTTTTGACCTGTTCAATGGAGCTTTTTCCCTCTTTTTCTCCCCAGGTGCCTCCCATGTAACTGGGGGGTAGGGGGGCAAAGGGTGAGGGTAGATACTATGACCAAACAAGGCATTTGGGCCGAGGTCCCCGAGGGTATGGTCAATGTCAAAGCTTTCTCCTTTACTTCCTAGTCTGAGGCGCACCAGCAGAGGTAGAATGCATATGGAACATTTTGCCATTTTCGTGATTATTTTTTATTGTCGAAGCTGGGAGCACTTGAGGGTTCATCATACTCTTCTTTTTACTTTGAGTGTTTTTAAATGTCATTAATCAAAAGAGTTTTTAATCATGATATGCACATTCCCATCTCAGTGATAATGACCTCTAGTGAGTTATAAGGTATCCTCAGTTTTTAGAGGTTAATAAAGTTTTCATTTCCATAAGCCAGCTGCTGGCATCTTGGACTTAAGAGCCTCTTCACTGCTACAACTGTGATAGATAATTTATCTTACCTTAAACAAAATGAGTTTTAGCAAGTTGGGGTTCCTTGTGAAATGCTGTGTTTTAATATTTAAGGTTAATATTATAGTGAACTGGGATTCCTTGAAATGTCTTGTGTGTTTTCCGTAGGTTACAAAAGTGGACGAAGCCAGAGGGATCGCACACATTTATTTATTCACCCCCAAGAACTTCCCCGATCCTCACCGCAGTATTAATCGCCAGATTACAAACGCAGACTTGTGGAAGCATCAGAAGGATGTGTTTTTGAGTGCCATATCCAGCGGCTCTAGCTCTCCCAACATCAAAGGCGGCAGCGCCCCCATCCCGGGCCACACTGGAGAGAATCTGAGAAAGAGCCTCACAGATGTCATCAAGAAGTCCGTGGTGGACCACACCAGCTCTTTCTCCACGGAAGAACTACCTCCTCCCGTCCACTTGTCGAAGCCAGGGGAACACATGGATGTGTACGTGCCTGTGGCCTGTCATCCGGGCTACTTCGTCATCCAGCCGTGGCAAGAGATCCATAAGCTGGAAGTTCTGATGGAGGAGATGATTCTGTACTACAGCGTGTCTGAGGAGCGCCACATAGCCGTGGAAAAAGACCAGGTGTATGCTGCCAAAGTGGAAAACAAGTAGGTCCCTGGACAAAGCATTTTCCTTGACTAAGAAAAATGTGTGGCGTGACACCAAGAGGCCTTACTCGCTGCAGGGGGGCTTTGAACTGCACTGATGGGAATTCAGTTTAATATTTGACATGACATCCTTTATCTTAAAATCTAGTGACCATATATTAAATTCCTGTTAAATATCTAAAAGGAAGGTTTAAACGTTTTTTGGTTTTTCTATTAGACAAAATATTGTTATTTCTTTAGAAGATAATGGCTTTTTTATTGAATGACTTTTAAATTTTAAAAACAAATACTTGTTGTAGAAAATTTAGAAAAATACAAAAATATATGAGAAAATCAGTCAACCAGACTAACTCTTGTTAAATTACTCAAGTATTCCTTCTCGTTCTTTTCTATATATAGTCATACAATTGTTATATTATTATTATTAAATATAATTCCACACCTGCTTTTTTCACTTAATATAAGTGGATTTTTTCTCCCAGATTTTTCACTATCGTAGAGAATATCAAACATAAATCTCTGTTCACATCTCTGATTATTTATGTATGAGATAGATATCCCCAGAAGAAAAATTACTTGTATAAGGATTAGAAGGTTCTTGATGTAGGTTGTCGTTGCTCCTGGTGAGCTAGCGCCACCTTCTGTGAGGTGCAGCAGTGCACAGGGCCCTTCTCCAGCCTTCGGACAAGGACAGCGGGACTCGTGTGTGCAGCACTTCGGTCTGGTTTTTCACATTTCACATTTGGGTCACGTCCTCCTTTCCTGAAGCCCTCCAGTATGTGCTGGTTCCAACCCAGTGAAGCCCAGGCACTCCACCCCACACAGTACAAGGTCACAAAAGCCCTGGAAAAAGGAACAGTTTAGCCCCTTCCTGTCTCCTTTGCCAGTTTTCTTAGGGGAACTGACCAAGCTTAGTTGATGATGACAGACGCAAAGAACTGTTCTCTCAACACACACACACACACACACACACACACACACACACACACCAGAACTCAGTTTAAAAGGTCAAGCTGCTTATTTTATTATTATTTTTTTTTAGCGTTTTTATTTTATTTTTGAGAGACATAGAGACAGAGCAAGGGAAGGGCAGAGAGAGAGGGAGACACAGAATCTGAAGCAGGCTCCAGGCTCTGAGCCATCAGCACAGAGCCTGACGCGGGGCTCGAACTCACAGACCGTGAGATCATGACCTGAGCTGAAGTCGGCCGCTTAACCGACTGAGCCACCCAGGCACCCCTATTTTATTATTTTTTAATAAAATGCTTTTGTTCATTCTTAAGATATCAAGCGTAGGCATTTGTGACAATTTTATTATTCCCATGAGAGAAAAAAACCTAATATTTAACTCTTAAGAGTGAAAAAGTTTCATAGCTCTCATTTTAAAAAGGATTCAACTTGTCGCAAGCTTTTCATTTCCAAAAAACCATTTTTATTATATCAAATTGTTACTAAGACAGTGCTTACAACCATAAGCATGCATGGGTTTAATTCCACACGGGAACATCATTTGCGGACATGAGAACTCTTCGCAGAAAAGTTTAATCACAGTTAAAACTAACGTTAGGGGCGCCTGGGTGGCTCAGTCAGTTGAGCGGCCGACTTCAGCTCAGGTCATGATCTCACTGTCTGTGAGTTCAGACCCCGCGTCGGGCTCTGTGCTGATGGCTCAGAGCCTGGAGCCTGCTTCAGATTCTGTGTCTCCCTCTCTCTCTGCCCTTCCCCTGCTCACGCTCTGTCTCTGTGTCTCTCGAAAATAAATAAATGTTAAAAAAAAATTAAAAAAAAAAACTAACGTTAACTATTTTCCGAGGGGCCGATTGACGATGATTAGCTGTGTCGAGAACCTACTTGGGGCCAAGGGTTTGCGGGGCAGGAGAACCCAAACCAGAGACCTGTAGTGTGGCACTTCTGACTCGGCCCTCCCCCAGCATGGGTCCAGCAGTCCCGGTCTGGGGCTGGGACCTTCACCAGCTAATTTTTCTCTAGATAATCAAGGATGTCTTATATATATATATATATATATAAGAACAGATTATCCAATATTTCTTAAACTTCCTGAACCGAATCAGTGTAAAGTGTTTAGAGTTTCTATCTTGCCTATATCCCAGGACTATTTACTAAAAACCCTGTTCCCTGCTATCGTTAATTAAGACTTAGGAATTTCAGATACATTGTTGATTGCGGCCGTTTCCAAACCCACGTTGGCTAAGAATAACCTGAAACTTATTAAAAATGCAGATTCTTTTCCTCACCCCGGACATCCTGAATCAGAATCTCTGGGAGTGGAACTCCAGAATCTGTGTGTGTGTTTTTTTTTAATGTTTATTTATTTTTTTGAGAGACATAGAGACAGAGCATAAACAGGGGAAGGGCAGAGAGAGAGGGAGATACAGAAACTGAAGCAGGCTCCAGGCTCTGAGCCATCAGCACAGAGCCCGACGCAGGGCTCGAACTCATGAACCATGAGATCATGACCTGAGCTGAAGTCGGCCGCTAAACCGACTGAGCCACCCAGGTGCCCCCAGAATCTGTGTTTTTAACGAACTCTCCAAATGATTTACAAGCAGCCTTGCGCTGGAATTGGTTTTCTAGTCCAAACAGAAACCTTCAGTTAAGCTATTAGTGTTGAAAATTAAAAGCTACAGAAGGGCACGGCATGTATGTCTTCTGCTAGCTCTCCCCTCACTGCTCTGTACCTCGTGTTTATACACTGAAAGCACACACCACCAGCATTTGCCCTGTACAATTTAAAGACAATGGTATAGGTGGAAACCAAATGATTTTATCTCCTGTGCACCTACACAGATGTAACAACCTGCACCAACTGGCATTTCCACATATGAAAATTTCTCTGACATGCTTATATTTACACAGCTTATCTTCATTTTAATAATAATTATCACAATTATTACAATAATGATGGCGGCTACCATTTGCCAAGCACCTATTATTTTTTTTTCCTTTTTTTTAAAATTTTTTTTAACTTTTTTTTAATTTATTTTTGAGAGATATAGAGACAGAGCGTGAGCAGGGGAAGGGCAGAGAGAGAGGGAGATACAGAATCCAAAACAGGCTCCAGGCTCCGAGCCGTCAGCACAGAGCCCGACACGGGGCTCGAACTCACAGACTGTGAGATCGTGACCTGAGCTGAAGTCGGCCGCTTAACCGACTGAGCCACTCAGGCGCCCCGCCAAGCACCTATTATGTGCCAAGTAATGTACTAGGCACTCTCTGTATATTATTTCTGCAAGCGAGTCAAAATTAAATATTACACGTGAGATGATTGAGGCTCAGAGAGGTTAAATAAGAGCGTAAGGTGCCATAGCTGGAACTTGTCCCAGGGGTGGGGATGGGGGAGACTCCAGCCTAAGTCTGTTGGTCCCCAAAGTTCATATACTTACTGTGATATCTTTTTGTGTCCCTGTTGTCTCTATGCCTCGTGAATTATCGCTTGCTGCACTTTGGGCTTATCTGAAGGTTTCTGGAGTGTCCTCCCCAAGCCCCCAATCATTAGTGCCCAAAATCGGCCTCTTCGTAGCTTTCTTACTAGATAGTTCACCCTGTAGCAGCTCTGTGGGTTTCCTGTACCCATTCTCCGCGGGTATGCTGGAGAATCCATCCAGCCTAGCCAGCCTCCAGCCAGCAGCGTGTTGCAGGGAAAGGCCTGCTGTTGCACCGGGCTTGGGGCTTATAGCTAACAGGCCTGTTTCAGAGGATGGCTGGGTCTACCATCCACGGCAGAGCCTGACTCACATCTCGCAGGGCCAGAGGCTGCCTCCGTAAACACTTCCCTTTTAGATGTTACAGTCTTCCTTTCCTTAGTGTGATGATACTCTTCAATCACATAATCAAAACTATGGGCTTTTTTTTTAAGTTTGTTTGTTTGTTTGTTTGTTTGTTTATTTAGAGAGAATCCAAAGCAGGCTCCGTGCTTGTCAGCTCGGAACCAGAGCCCGACCTAGGGCTGAGTCCCGAGAACCCAGGAGATCATGACCTGAATCGAAATCAAGAATTGGACACTTAACCAATCGAGCCACTCACCCAAGACTATAGGACTTAATATGGGTCCTTCATATCTTAACTTTGAAGTCTAAGCTGTTCTAGTTGTAATGATGATGAATGTAGGCCCAGAGGAGAAAAGTATATTCGTGTGCGTTTCTTTCCGGCACCTTGAACTCCAGATCTGAAACCAGGTCCTTCTTCCCCCTACTCGCCTATCGTTTTCAGGCTCTTTATTCTAGGCAGTGGGTTGGATTCGTGTTTTGTTTTATTTTGTTTTTTAATGTCCTCACCTGGCATAACTAAAATTGTCACCTTTGCATTCAAAATGTTTTGTAATCTCTTCCCACACTCTTTTCCCTGTCTGGTTTTCTCTTCCGTTCCTTCACACATTCTGCCTTCTAGCTCTACCGTGCCCTGTAGAATCTTCTGTGCTTTTTCTTCTCATGCATGTCTTCAGCCTGGCCTGGTTCCAATTACTCCCTCTTCCCATCTTCTACATGCATGCCTTGTCTCAGACCTGTGGTCACCTCTGTCTCCCCGCCAGGGTGGAGGGGTCTCCTTGCCTTGTCCTGATGAGCCTCCATCTGTTTGATTCTTAGCGGTGGTTGCTAGTTGATGTGTTGGTCTCATGTAGTAGCTCCATGAGGCCTGTAAACGGGTGTAAAGAGAAGAAACACCACCAAATAAGCTGGTGGCAAAGCAGAGAATAGTAACCTTTGGAGAAAGAGGAAGGAATCTTTTTTAAAACCTCGAGGATAGTACAGTTTTGTATTTTGATAAACATCTTTTGTATTAATTTTTCTTTTTATCGTAAATTATTACCCTTAAAGCAGATGTTGACTTTGTGTATTTTTTTTCTTCCTTTTTAATCCAATGCACATCTAGGTGGCACAGGGTGCTTTTAAAAGGAATCCTGACCAACGGATTGGTGTCTGTGTATGAGCTGGACTACGGCAAGCACGAGCTGGTCAACATAAGAAAAGTACAGCCCCTCGTGGACATGTTCAGAAAGCTGCCGTTCCAAGCAGTCACAGCTCAACTTGCAGGTAATTTCTGTGCAACTCGAACTCGTGTCGCAACACGGTTGATATTGTCATTTTGTCCTGGGCACCTAGGGGAGTATAGAGTCCCTGGCCTATCGAGTTAACTTTTTTTTTTTGAAAGACCATTTCCTGTCCATCATGGAAACAATGTTTAATGATCTGTCACAGTCATGCCTTCCTACTATACCTGCTGTTTCTGTTTTTCCATATTCGTTTCCATCTGTGGCCTCACGTATGGGTGTATTTCTAAACCTGTAGCCTTAGGACAGGCATGACTTTGCATGCTGCTTTCTTCATTTTTAGCATTTTTTTCCTCATTACTTTTTGAGTGTTTGTTTGATGGTCTTAATAATGATTTTTTTTTCATGTTTATTTATTTTTGAGAGAGAGAGATAGAGCGCTAGCAGGGGGGGGGGGGCAGAAAGTGAGGGAGGTACAGAATCCAAAGCAGGCTCCAGGCTCTGAGCCGTCAGCACAGAGTCCGATGCAGGGCTCGAACTCCTGAACCGCAAGACCATGACCTGAGCCAAAGTCGGACCCTCAACCGACTGAGCCACCCAAGCACCCCCATAATGATTTTTAATAGCTGCAGAAGATTCTATTTAATCATCATTTCCCTTTTGTTAAGCATTTAGGTTACTTATACTTTTGTTGTAATATTAGGAAAAAACCTACAGCTGTGTATACTAGCCAAAACAAACAAAAACAAAAACAGTGAAATAACCTAAATGACCAATAGGAGGAGCACACTGCTTAATTAATATTTGATAACTTATTGTATAAATTATAATACAAATACATAATGGGTTTCCACAGTTAGACAACGTCCTGGGTCATAGAATATGACCATTTTTATGACCACGCGAGTCTCCAGTTGCATTGCAGTTAACAGCCTGTAAGTACGTGATTTCACTACATTCATACGGCCTGTGATTATTTAAATCTGAGGATGTAAGTTGGTAGGTGTACAGGGACACTTCTTTAAAATATTGTTCAGTTAGACTTTGGTGACAGTACAAATGCTGGTGGCTCCTCGTGTGCACCCCACCGGCACATGGCCTGCACAGTTAGACAAAGCTCCACCCAGAGGTCCAGCAGTGTTAGCAGAGGGTGTGGAAGTGAAAAAGGCCGAGGGGTGCCCACCTCCAGCCATTTGGGGCTCTCTGTGTCCTGCTGTGCTGGGATATGGGGGGTCCTGAACGCACGGTGCCACCCATCCAGCACAGTGGCAGAAGTGATTTGATCTCGGAAATGAAAGAAAGTATGTATATAGATTTTTCTTTTAATTTTTGACCAGCTTTTATTGGAGATATCTATATCTATATATGGTGTTATTTTGAAGTATTTTTCAGTTTCTTTCTTTGTGTCTCCTGCTGGATTTCAGAGGAAATACCCATGGTAGTTAGATATGAACCAAAAATAGCAGTTTGCAGATGAGAGTGTCTGCCACTGTCTTTGAACTCGGACCTCTAAATGGTTTCTTCAGATTTAACAATCACATTTTTTTCTTTTCACTTTTGGATGTTCAAGTCTTGCTAACAACACATGTCGTTAAACATGACAGTCAAACTGTCCAGAGAGGGGGTCTCTGTGAGGGCAAGTGCACGGCACCGTCATCCCCATCGCCAGCACCTTGGCTAACAGTCCCTGGTACTTACTACGGGCAAAGGTCTGTACTAGCCACTCCATTTCATTGACTTCTCCCGCATACTAGGTGGGTTAGGTACTGTACTATCGCTATTAAAAGCCAGGAAACAGCAGCTGGGGGGCTACTCTAGGCTTCTCTTGTTCCCAGAGAACTGAGCCCACTCACGGTATGGATGGCAGGTCTGTTCAGTGGTGTGTGAAACTCCCAGACCTTCATCACTATGGGGCATCGTTTATAGTTTCTCGAATCTAGTGTACATGCACTCGATTCAGGTCAGTCTACTAGTGTCTTGAAAAAAACATATTCTTCTCTCAATCGTGTTTTTAAAACCTAATTTAGAATTCTCTAACTTGAGCCTTCAAGCTTAAAAGTCAAAGGGACTTTAGAAATACATGGAATTTACAATTCATCTGGTTCAACCAGTTTAGTTTCTGATAAACTAAGGCCCGAGAGACCAGTTGATTTGCCCAGATACCATACCACTTGGCAGAGGAAGAGCTGGGAATGGTAATTAGGTCTCTAGACGTTCAATCCAGTGTTTTTGCCATGATATTACATATATAATATAATAATTAATTATTATAAATAGTAGTCATCATAATAACTAATTTTGAAAAATTAGTATACTCTAAGCATATTAATTCTCTTTCTCCTATCCTCCTCCTCCACTATATCAGGTTCATCAGGGGGAAAAATCTGTAAATAGAAGATGTATCATTGATATCATCGATACTTTATTTTACTTGAGTGTAGTTGACACACAATGCTACAGATATTGTTGACATTTTATTCCCCATTATCAGTTTAAATCAACATAGACTTTATATAGGGAAATGGGCAGTACTTACTATAACTTCACTTTATTTTTTTTTTTTAGATTTTTAAAAAAATTTATTTATGTAATGTCTGCACCCCAAGTGGGGCTCAAACTCATGACCCTGAAGTCACACACTCTTCTGAGTAAGCCAGCCAGGTGCCCCTATAACTTCATTTTATAACATAGCATTAAATCTCCATGCGACTTGTGTCCGTAGATGAAGGTTTACAGAAGTAACTCCATTCAAAACAGGAGAACTAGGATAAGCTGGACTGCTTTACGACCATTGGGCAGCTCTTTGGTTTTTTAATTAGGCAAGTCCGACCTGGTACGTTTCGGCTACTTTGGAATTGACTAAGCAGTTTTCCGTTGTTACGGATCAAAGAAAGGCTCATCCGCCTCTCACTGACCCTCGTACTCCTTGTCTTTCTCCTAGGGGTGAAGTGCAGCCAGTGGTCTGAGGAGGCTTCGATGGTATTTCGAAATCATGTGGAGAAGAAACCTCTGGTGGCACTGGTGCAGACAGTTATAGAAAACGCCAACCCTTGGGACCGGAAAGTCGTGGTCTATTTAGTGGACACCTCCTTGCCAGACACAGATATCTGGATTCATGATTTTATGTCAGAGTATCTGGTAGAGCTTTCAAAAGTTAATTAATCACGGCTTCTGAGACCTTGACAGCTAATTCAGATTTTTTAGCAATAACAAAATGTCGTAGGCTTTAAAAAAAAAAAAGAAATCTTACCTCTGCTACAGGGCTCTGACTGCTGTGGGGATTGAAAAGAATATGCTTCTGTTTGATGAAAGATATTTAACAAGTTTTGTTTTAACAGAGTTGACTTTTCAAAGAAAATTGCACTTGAATTATTACTATAATATTAGAATAAAAATGTTTATCAATATAAAAACTGACTACCTTATAATTTCTAGGCTTTATGATCGTAAGATGAAGGGTTTCCCTTTCTATTCATGTCTTCTTTATGGTGCTGGGTTCCTTTGTAGTTAGATTGTGAGAATTTTGTGACTTAACCATGGTGTCGTGGTCTGTCGCAAAGCCAAGTGGTCACCATCTCGAGACCATCTTGAGCCTTTAGCACATTCGCATTGCTAGCGGCGCTGCAGAGAAGCAGCCCAGGAGAACCTCAAAGCATATTCCTCACCCCAGGTCTTGAGTGGCATATCACTACCCAGACTGTCCACACCTTCCCCCGTCTCCCTACCCACCCTCCTTGTCCATGGCTCCGTCACCAGCCACACTGGCCTTATCTGGCTCCGTGCACGCCCAGGACTGTTGATATTCCACAGCAAGCCTTGTTCCCCTCCTAACCCTGGTTATTCTGTTCCTTCGGCCTGCTGCTCGTGCACCCCCCACCATTTTTGTTTGCTAGTGTCCTCCATGACATCCCGGGCTGACCATGAAGTCTTCCCTGGTACCCCTCCTCCCCTGTTGCATTTTGAGCATGCCTCTCTTTGTATCAAGACCTCACTGAGCTCTGTAGTGTATAACAAGTTGTCTGTGCCCCAGTCACCCCAACTAGATTGCGAGCTCCTTGAAGGAGGGAGGGGGTCTTACTCATCTCTAATGACATACTGGCAAATGTTCGACAGTTGGGTGCTGGTGGGCGCGGGCAGGGAGTGAGCCTTGATTCACGGCATCTGACGATTCCCATGTTGTAAATACTCCCACCATTGTCGAGTTCCAGCTAACAATGTGACATCACTGAATGTAGAGTTGGGAAAAGACATACCCCAGCAGCTCTTGTGAGCCCGTACGATAGACTCCAGAACATGGCACCGTCTGTGTCCTCCATAGCAGACAGAATGGTCTCTTGAACACATCGGGCACCCACTATGTCCTTGCTAATTGATGGCCAGGATGCATTGACAGAGGGATAGGTGGAGGCCTTATCAGTGGTTCACAGATGAGGGGGGAAGGCCCTGGACTAAGAGGGGAACAATGAGAATCAAGAAAAACATTCCAGGCCTTTCAAAGTTTTTCATTAGAATCATGAGCACTGACAGTTTAGATCCAAAAGACAGCAAAAAGAAAGTGTCAAAAAGTGGAGGCAAGTCTTAAGGTCTGAGAGGCTAGGATGATGACCCTTACTCCATTTGAGAAATTGAAATTTTTTGATTTAAACATACTGAGTTTAGGGGCGCCTGGGTGACTCAGTCGGTTGACGGTACGACCTCAGCTCAGGTCATGGTCTCCCCGTTGCTGAGTTCGAGCCCTGCATCGGGCTCTGTGCTGACAGCTCAGAGCCTGGAGCTTGCTTCAGCTCCTGTGTCTCCCTCTCCTTCTGCCCTTCCCCTGCTCGCACTCTGTTTCTCTTTCTCCCTCTCTCTCTCTCTCTCTCTCTCTCAAAAATAAATAATAAACATTAAAAAAAATTTAAACATACTGAGTTTAAGGGACTAGATCGCTGTGTGAGGATTAGCTATGTGGAGTCTTCACAGGGGAGAAGGCCAGGCTGGAGATAAAAATTCTTAAAGTCATTTGCTTGTTTTTCTTTGAGAAAATAGAGGAAAAGCGAGAGCAGGAAGAAGGTGAAGATCAGATGTTTGAAGTTTTTCATGTAAAACCTGTTGAAATTATCTTTCTAGCTTTTTAAAATTTATATTTAATATTTAAAATGATTCAAAATTCAGGAATGCTTACGCCAGTGATTTAAATAATCATTTATGATAAAATCAAAATATCCTGACAAAAACGTTGATATGAAACAAAGTAGCATGAATATATTTTATAATGGTTTCTTTCTTCAACAACAACAAAAAATCCTCAAATTGCCTACGGATTAAGAAGAGGTGGTTTCTATTTCACGGACTTTAGAAACGCTTCCATTATTTTTAAAAATAGAGCAGTCGTGTTGTTGATGTAAGTGAAAAATGAATCTGGTGCTAGGGCAATTTGAGAAACAATGAGGGGCGCCTGGGTGGCTCAGTTGGTTAAGCGGCCGACTTCGGCTCAGGTCATGATCTCACAGTCTGTGAGTTCGAGCCCCGTGTTGGGCTCTGTGCTGACGGCTCAGAGCCTGGAGCCTGCTTCAGATTCTGTGTCTCCCTCTCTCTCTGCTCTTCCCCTGCTCATACTCTGTCTCTATGTCTCTCAAAAATAAATAATAAAACGTTAAAAAATAAATAAATAAAATGTTTAAAAAAAAAAAAAAAAAGAGAAACAATGAAACTCGGCCCCTGCCTCATACCATATTCAGAGTCAATTCCAGGTAGATACAGAGCCTAAATGTGAGAGGCTAGTGAGGGAAGATAACACAGGAGGGTACCTTGATAAACATTAGGAAAGACGTCCTGAACAGGACAAAGTGCTACCAATAAAGGCAAGTATTGATATACTAGACCGTGTTAAAATGAACAACACCTGTTTGTCAAAAGGCATTATTAGGATGGTGTACAGGCAAAGCACTCAATGGAGGAATATTTGTGTATAGAATATATTGAATAAACAAAAGGCTATCCAGAAGCACAATGGCAATAAATTTGAACACTTTACAAGGAGGAAATCCAACTAGCCGGTAACCACGAAAAAAGGCACTCAACCCATGGAGATCAAATTTCAGTGAGATCCCACTACTCCCACCAGAACTGTGAAAGTGTTTCAACTTTTGTTAATTTCAGTTATGGAAGACGTTTGCACTTGTGCCGGAGGATACTGGTAATGTATGTTCACACTAGCACTATTGGCAATAGCTCAAACCTAGTGACAAATGTCCGTTAATAGTAAAATGTTTTTTTTTAAACTGTGCTATATTCATATGCAATCTCTAAGGTAATGAAAGTAAACAAACTATGGCCACATGAAACCACGTGGATTAATCTCACAACCTAGAGTTGAGCAAATGAAGACAAACTAGGAGGAAAGCAGGTGAGGAAGCCATCATTTTAGGAGGGAGCTGCCACCCAGGACGCCCAGGACCCCCGGGACGCCCAGGACCGGGAGGGTTAGCTTCTGGGCTGCTGCTGGCAATGTTGTTTCTTGCAACAAGTGTTCATGTGATGAAAATTCTTGAACCTGCACACTTAGGATGATGTATGTACTTCTCTTGAATGTCTGACTCCACAATAAAATCGTTTAAAAAATAATCTGAAATATTAAATCACTGTTTCATTTAAAAATGCATGCCACCTACCCCTTGAAAGGAGTGTTCACTAAAGGCTGTGAGAGTTTTGTAATGTAGAAATACATTTTCGTGGAAAACAAGATTCGCAAAAACAAAAACAAATGTTTCTCGTTAGTAACCTATACACCAGGAGTAAAAAGTTATATTAGGGTCTACCCCACCAGAAACTTACCCATAACAATTGGACACGGTACCCTCTGTCCACACAAATTCTTTTTTATGAGTCATTTTAAAAATTAAAACGATTTTCTCTTTGGGCTTAAGTGGTTTGTGGAAAACATATTAGCTTTTTAAGAAAGTGGGACCTTTTTTTGTTGTATTTTAAATCGGTATTTTGGACACTCCATTCCAAGTATAAGGGAATGCATTCGACTCTTTTGGAACTATTTGCTCACAAAATGATCGTTATTAAAGCTTCGGCTGAGCTCGTTCCAGACCTGGCTGGGCTGCCCGTGAGATGGGACAGGGGATTGGCTGTAGTCAAAGAGGTAAAGGTGCAACAGCTGCTTGGCAGGCTTTGCTCCATCCAAAGACCTACGGATTCTACTATCTCAGACGCCACAGGAATGAAAATCCGCCCACTTTTTTTTCCAGATAACTCCACTGCTGCTTAAACTCCTCATGGTACAGCTGGGGAAACAGAGACTCGGACTCGCGGCTATCCATACCCCCCTGTCCAAGGATCCCAGCTTCCGCGCGGCCCGGCCCCTTTGCCCCGCGCTGCCCCCAGCGGGCGCCGCTCCCTGGCCGGGGACCGTGCGCTGCGGCCCGGCGCCCCCGAGCGGAGGGAGAGGGCGGCGGGCGGGGCGGGGCGCGGTGACAGCGCTGAGCCGGGCCCGCCCCTGGCTCCCACCCCCGGAGCCCACAGCGCCCGCCCGCCCGCGGCCGCCCGGGAGCTCGTCCAGCCCCGCGCTCCGCTCGCCCGCCCGCCGCCCGCGCCCGTCCGCCTGCCGCCCGCGCTCGCCCCGTCGTCGCCCGCGCCCGCGCCCGCCCCGGCGGCTCCACGGCCCGGTAAGCCCCCCACCCGGCCCGGGGTACCCCTCGCGCTCGCGGGGCTCCCTGCCCCCGCGCCGGGGCCCCAGCCATATCTGGGCAAAATATTCAGCTGTCGCCGCCGCCGCCAAGAGGGACTGAGCGTGGCTCCCTCTATAAATAGCCGCCGCCTCGGGTTGCCTCCGGGGCCGGGGAGCCGGGGGTCTCGGGGTCCGGAGCCCCGCGCTCGCGTCCGCGCCGCTGGGCTCCCCGGGCCCCAGCCAGGGCGCCCTCCTCTCCGGCCCTCGGCGGCGCCGTGTCCGTAAGCGACAGAAGGACCCACGCGCGCTCGGGGAGAGGCGCCGGGGCTGGGGGTCCTGGCGGGGCGGACACCCCCGCCACCCAGCAGCCGCTCGACCGCCGCGCGGCGGGGCTCTGCGCCCGCGGCTGCTCTGCTGGGGACAGGTGCCCGCCCGAGCCCCGCACCGAGGCGTGGCCCTCCTCCGGCTGCCGAAAGTTTGGGGGTGGGAGTGGGACGTACGTGCTCGGTGGACCGGGAACCGGGGTTCGGGCTGCGCCGGTTCGAGGCAGGAAAAGTTTCCCAAACTGCGCGAGATGACGCGGTTTAAAGCCCCGAGATACAGGCGCGCGTTTCGGGCCGAGGGAGAGCGGGCAAGCGCCTGGAGGCAGAAGCCCCCTCGCTGTCGCCAGGTCACAGGGTGGCCTTGGCGAGCCCCTTCCCTTCCCTGGGCCTCAGTTTCCCCATTCGTAAGGGCGAGTTTGGTTCGGGAGGCGGAGCGAGGAGTCTTGGCGGTGAGAGCAGCAGGGCGCGCTCCTGACCGCTGGCTCTCCCCCGCACCTGTTCATCGGCTCGGCTCCGGCCTGGGACGCCGGGGGCACGGCCGCGCACATCCGGAGGCATTGTGGAACGAAACCGGACACTGGGGCAGTCCCTCTGACTCAGGCCTATACTGGGACCTGTTAGGACCCTCGGAATAGCCTGGGCCGTATACCTCCAGGAAGAGCGTCCCACGGTACTTATGGGCACCTCCGCTGGGGAGCAGCCATCACCCTCGCAAAGCAGCATGCGACTCAAACAGCTTTAGACCCAAAGAACGAGGCAGGACCAGAGGCTCCAGTCCAGCTGCTCCCTGGCCTCAGTTTCCCCATCTATGCAGTGCCTATGATGCGGCCTTGGAGCCATGCAAGCATCACACCCTCCCAACCGCTGACCCTCTTCCTGATATACCTTAGGGACCTTGCACTTGGTCCCCACCTTCACCCTCTCAGACTCTTAAAGGTAACCTTGCCCAAGCTTTTCCCTATCCAAATCACAGAACCAGACCCTAACTCAGGTTCTGGGCCCTAAGGGGGGAGCAACCCCCAAATCTTCATCTTCCTCCCCGTGATGGCATTTATTTCGACAAGGGCTGCAGCTGTTTTGAGAAGGGCCACAGAACCCCCTGCTAAGGTCACCTGCCGCTGGACACACCAGGAGGCCTGCAGGCTCCGCTAACCTCTCTCCACTCTTTCCTGCCCCTTCTTGCTGCTCAGGCAGGTCTTGGGGACCTGGGAGCACCCCACCGACGGCGGCCCCTCTTCTTTGATCTGTTGCTGTCCGGGACTTTCCCTTGCTCAGACAATAGCGCCCTCATTCTGAAATGTCATTTTTATTTCTCCTTTCTATTATATATTTTCTCCACACCCACCTCAAAACCTCGCTGATAAAGAAGGGGCAATGAAGACAGAGTCTCATCAACTGGAGCCCCAAAAGGAACAGGCAGAGTGAAAGGGAGGAATGTTGTCGCTTGGTGGACGTACTCCCTTTAATGAGCCAAACTTGCAAACACATTTTCCACCGTCTTGGCCCCCGAGGTGCTCCCAGCCTAAGTGGAAAGGCGGGGTCCTCTAAAAATAGCCTCCGCCCCACCTTATCAGAGCCTCGCACCTTCTCCCTCCTCCAGGGCATGGCTGCTTCCTGCCGCTCAGCGAAAATGCAAACGCAGGGAGTAGGTCGTGGCAGCTCTGAGTGACTGGAGGTGGACCGACCTGGAGGTTAGGACACGTGGCTCCAACCCCAGCTCTGCGACCCATTTAGAGTGACCTTGGGCTGTGAGGGGGTGGGCAAGATGGCCCCCAGTAACCCTGGCGTCAAGAGAGCTCGGAGGTTCCCTGGGAAGACTTGCTAGCATGAGAGAAGCAGAGTGCTGGGGCTGAAACTCAGGGGCACCCCCCCCACCCCAGTGAAGAGGAGGGAAGGCGCAGGAGAAAGTGGTTTCCTAGGAGAGAGGTCCTCAGTGCGGGTTGCTGCAGAGAGACAGAGGGGCTGCGGACTGGGAAGGGGCCACCAGGATTGGCAGGTGGTCATGGGTGACATTGGCCAGGGACTTGCCTCTGCTTTACTGGGGCCAGTGACCCAGCCTATCTGTCCGAGCCTCAGTTTCCTCCTCTGCGCAATGAGGATAGTAATAGCACTCATTTCTGATGAGTTGCTGTGGGGATTAAGTGGAGAGGATGCTGGGAAAGCCCACAGCCCAGTGCTTGGTACCTGCAACGATTTTTCTAGTGTTAGTGAGTGGAAGAGACAGAGCTAATGGGAACTCAGGACGTGGGGACGGGGCCTGCCATTCCCGAAAGCTCGGCTGAGAAAGGAGGGGAGAGGGAAGGGAGAGGGAGCCGGAGACAGGCCCTCGGGCACGAGGCAGGTGCTTCTGGAGTGAGGCGTGGGAGAAGAGGTGGAGAAGGACCCAGAAGAAGGGAAGAGGGTGAAAAGAGAATCTGAGGGGTGTGCCCATGGGACGACCGGTCCTGCCTTAACCACCTGCTGCGCGTCGAGGGCTCTAGAATCACATTCCTCTAGAATCAGGCTGAGCAAAGAAATGCGGCGAAGTAAAATGAAGCCAGCCCTGGCTCAGACCCCTGCGTCCCCTTGGCAGACTTCGTCCGCGAAGGAGGGTGGCGATGGGCCCTGAAGGGTAGTCTGACTCTGCCCAGGAGCCTCGTGACCTCGGCTTGCTTATTTCTGCAATGACATCATCTATTGATGACTCCCGCTGAGTCCAGGAGTCATAATGGCCTTTTCCAGTCAATGTTTTGATTTTTCAGTCTTGCTAATGGACCAGCCAGGCTGCCAACGTTTCTAAAGAGGCCAGTTCACTTTTCCCTTAAAGCCAGAACACCAAATAGATCAATTATTTGGCTACTCGGAGCCGTTATCAGTCTGAAGCCACTGTCCTGTTTCTGTGGGAAGACATGAATCAGAGAGCACAAGTCCGGGGCCATTTCCTCTCTCTTGTTTTGTTTTATAAAATCCTCCTTCGGTTAATCGTGAAAGGACCAGACTCTCTCTGCTCTTAATGATAACGAGAATATGAGCTCATCGGAGGCAACCTAGGACACGTCCGGGAGGTTTTCTTCGATGTTAGGAGGTGCTGGGTCCTTGCCTGATCTGAAAAACAAAACAAACTCAAGCATTTCTTCTGTGTCTTTTTCTTGCATCCTTTTGTTTTTGTCTCGGAGGAAAACAGATCTGTGAAAGGCTGAAGTTACCGTTCATGGGGAGGGAAAGTGGGGGGGGCAGCCAAGTCCATGCACCCACGTGTTCCTGCCTCAGGCCGTCTTCTCCGGGTCCCCAGCCTGAGTCACCGCTCACCCTGGGGCTTCTAGGGTGGTGACCACAGGACCATTCCTGGAGATGATGCTGATGGGTGATGAGTCGTGGCCACAGGGGTGTTGGCCCTCCACGCCCCCGGGAACTGAGGGAAGCAGCAATGCCTCTTGGCATCACTCAGCCTCCTTAATGGACTCATCTCTTCCTATCCCTTAAATGGCGGTGCCACTGCCAACCCTACTCTCTTTCCACCCCCCACCCTCCTACGACCCCACTTACTCCCATGGTCCAGCCACCCCCTACAAACCCACAACTCCCACATTCATGTGTCACGCCAGGACTGTTCTCCTCAGCTCCAGGCATCTGTCACTCCTGCCAATCGGACAAAGCCAATAGCGTGTCCCAAAGGCATGTCACACCCACCAGGCCTGACTCAGGCTCATCACCCTGTCCTCCTCCAGTGTCCTCCATCTTGGTTGACAGTATCACCCTCCACCCCGGCACCGAGGCAGGGGTCTCCCTTCCCTTTCCCACCCCATTTATTTGGTCAAGCCCTGTCCATCCTGCCTTCCTGAATATTCCTTCTCTTCATTTCTGTCTCCATGAATGGAGTTGGCAAGTACTCGGATCACGACCCCAATCGAGTATTTGCCATCTCTCCCCTGGGCTATTGGAAAAGTCTTTCCACGTCCAGCCTTTTCTTCTCTACTGCTGTATAGAAATGGAGCTCCGACTGTGTCATCCCTCTTCCTTCCGGGACTTCTCATCTCCTACCAGATTCCTTAGCAATGAACCCAGGACCATCAAAGATCTGGCCCCAAGCTACTTCTCCAAAACCATCTATTGGCGTTCTCGCAAATTCTCCTTCCCTTCTGGTCATGGTGCCAGCATCATGCGTTCACGGCTGCCTGTCTTTGGCCCTGCCGTTCCTTCTGCCTGGAATGCCGTTCTCTCCCTTCCTAACCTGACAAACTTGTAATCATCCTTGAAAGCAAAGCTCTTCGTTGCCTCACCTGTGCTCCCTCAGCCCCGAAACGGACCTCGGAGCACCAGCCATGGTGCGTTCTAAATGAAATCAGCTGCTCCCGTCCTCACCTCTGAGCGGACTGACAGCTTCTCGAAGCCGGTTTATGGCTCCTTTGTTTCTGCTTCCCCAGCGTTCCAGAGCTCAGAGCTCAGAACTTGGCGGAGTGTAAGTACTTTATGTGATGATAAGTGGCTGACCACTGAATGGATGAATGAGGAAACGGGTATGCACATGAGAGCCCAGTGATGGCCATGACCGGCACAAACCATCCACCAGCATCTACGACGTGTTCTCCCACAGAACCCACACCTGTTCCGCTCCCCCGCTGACTCCGCGGCCCCTGTCAGCCCCTTTGCAAGACATAGAATGAACCCGTGATCTTGTTTGAAACTCAGGAATCCGGGCAGGGAGGAAGGGGCGGGTGTTATTAACCCCCTTTCCTTGATAAGACAGTGAACCCGAGCAGGAATCGTTCCAGGCCTCCAGTTGGGGTGCGTAGCCCAGAAAAATCCACGTGCTTCTAGGATTTGGGCAGCTTGGGAAATAAGAGTCCTTGCATTCCATCCTAGGGCCTCTCTAGCATTTGAATCATTTGGGCTCTTATTAAAATGCAGACTCTGGCTCAGTAGGCCTGGGAGGGGTTCTGAGATACTGAGTTTCTAATTAGCTCCTTGTTTCTAATAAGCTCTAATCATTTTATTAAGCAGTAGGCTCAATTCCTAATAAGCTCTCATGGACACCTGATAATGTGAAGCTTGTCCTGTGTACACGCTTTGAGCACCAAGGTCAGTGCTGGTTCCCTCAGAGTTTTCCCTTGGCCGTTGCATCAAGACGGTGTTTTTATTAAAGTCTACAAATGAATTCACTGAAGCCCGGACTCAAAATCCCAGCCTCTTTCTGGGATTGTGTTTGTTTGTGTTTGTTTGTTTTAGCGGAGCACGTGCGGGACCCACAGGGGGAGCCTGCTGGGGCAGGTGGGAGGGTGCACGGAACACCGTGGAGCACGTGGCGGGGGGGGACAGAACAGGCAGGTGGCAGGGGCTCTGGCAACAGGGCACGTGGCCGTAGCATCGCCGGTGAGGACAGGGCCCCAGACACGGCCTGCTGCTGGAAGGGCCGGCTGAGCAGCAGTGGGTTATTTCCATCTTCTGCTACCTTCCCTCCTTCTCCTTTGCATCCCGGAGAAATTGAGGCCCAGGCAGGGCTTTCAAGTCCCAACTGCCCAGCTCCCGGCCAGCCTAGAACCTCTGCTCAGACTCCTGTGTCCCCTTGCCTTTTCAGGGCACACGGCTTACAGGTGTGGTATCTGTGAGCACAGGACAAATGCTCCCAGTATTGCGGTGGGGACCCAGATGGCTCCCTCAAAATCGCTTGGAAGAGGGGCGCTGGGTGGCCCAGTCGGTTAAGTGTCCGAATTGGCTCAGGTCATGGTCTCTCCGTTCGTGAGTTCAAGCCCCACATCGGGCTCTGTGCTGACCGCTCAGAGCCTGGAGTGTGCTTCGGATTCTGTGTCTCCCTCTCTCTCTGCCCCTCTCCTGCTTGCTCTCTCTCTCTCTCTCTCAAAAATAAACTAAAACATTAAAGAAAAGTCAGATTGGATGACAGCCTCATATGCATTTGTTTATGGTTTTCTGCTGCATTCCATTTACACCATTAAAAGGGTTGAGTTGGCTTAAAATAAACCTGCACAGGCAACATAGCTGGTAAGAACAGAAGTTTTAGAAAGACAGGGCAGCAGGCTTGAAAATCAGGATCGTGAAACGCTGAGAATCTGATGGGAGCCGAGAGCCTCGGCCCAGCAGAGCAAATGCACCTGCGCCCCGTAGTTTGCCTGTCACCTCAGCGGGCAGCCGAGTTCCCCTGAAGTCCGCTCGGAAGCCCAGGCTAAGAATGCCCGACACAGAATAAGGAGAGAAATCCAGGCAGTGTCTTGGCTGAGATGGCAACTGGTTTTGAACACCCTAGTCAGCTCCGGGATGAGTCACAACACCCAAGGGAAAAGGGAGACGAGATGAACTGGGGGACGGTTAGTGTCTGATGAAAGGCACACCAGCCTTTCAGGGGAGAGAGGGGTCTTCCGAGCCCTCATTCTCAGAGTGTATGTCACGATAGAACGCTCGGCGGAAGGCAGTTTAGCATAGTGCTTACACACATGGACTCTGGGGGCGCCTGGGTGGCTGAGTCTGTTAAGCGTCCGACTCTTGATTTCGGCTCAGGTCACGATCTCACAGTTCATGAGTTCAAGCCCCGCATCAAGCCTGCTTGGGATGCTCTCTCTCTCTCCCTCTCTCTCTGCCTCTCTCTCTCTCTTTTTCTCAAAGTAAATTGATAAACTTAAAAAAAAAAAAAAAGAACATGGACTTCAGAGACCACCTCCCTCGATTCAAATCAAAGATCTGCCTGTTACTGGCTGTGTAAATTCAAGTTTAAATGCTCTGTACCTCAGTTTCTCTTTTTTGTCAAAGGGGTTGTTGTGGGGACTAAATTAGTTATTATGTGGGAATGTCTAAGACAGTACCTGGGACGTTGTTAGCATGACACAAGTGGGGCTAGTTTGGGAAGGCAGCATGGAGTAGCGATGATGATTATGGTCACGTTGAATCTCGTCTGGATTCAAATCCGAGCTCTACTACTTACTCGCTCTGTGACCTTGGGCACTGTAGTAAGTTACATAGTGTCCCCCCCAAATCACGTCCACCTGGAACCTCAGAATGTGACCTTATTTGGAAACAGGGTCCTCACAGATGTGTTTAGTTAGGATGAGGTCTTACTGGGTTGGGGTGGGCGCTAAATCCAACGACCGGTGTCTTCATAAGAAGAGGAGCGGCCGTGCGCAGGGAAGGAGCGCCTGCGATGGCAGAGTCAGTGACGTAGGTCCACGCCCAGGAACGCCCAGGAGTACTGGCATCACCAGAAGCCAGGAGGGAGGCATGGGACAACAGATTCTCCTTCCGAGCCTCCGAAAGGAAGCAGCCCTGCCGACGTTTGAGTCCCAGGTTTTGACATCCCGAGCTGCAACGGAGTGAATTTATGCCATTTCGCGCCATTCGGGAATTTGGTACGGCGGCCCTGGGAGGTTCGTACAGTCAGAGTACCGTAGCTTGGTTTCTTCGTTGTAAAACAGGGATAAAAAAGTACCTACTTCACACTTATTAAGATTGCATGACACGACTATATAAAGAGCTTATCCTCACGCCCGTTATGTGGCGTGTGCAGGAGAGCGCGTGCTCTGATCAGGCTCAGGGACGTAGCGGGCAGCACCAGCCCCGAGGGGGGTTAACAGCATTCTGCCGCGTGTCCGCATCAGAACGTGTGTACCCAAGGCCCCGGGGATGAGCTTCCCAGAGTTTTGCTAATACAGATATTAAGCACAGGATTTGTACCTATATCTTTGTACAGTTCCGGGAGTAAACCAGTAGGATAAATTCCTAGACGTGGACTCGCTGAGTCAAAGGGCGTGTGCAGTTGCGTAGACAGGGCTCAGCTGGCCTCGAAAGAGCGGAGACCAATACGTGCCTCTATTCCGTGTGACAGCGCCGGTCTCCCCACGTCTTGTGAACACTGGGAATTCTCAGGCCTTCGCATCTTTGTCGGTGTGATAGATGAGAACGGACGGCTCGCTTCTCAATTCACCTTTACGTGATCGTGAGTGAGCTTTCTCGCCATTCCTATTTTTACATGAATTGCCTGTTCCTTTCCTCATGCTACATTTCCCCCGGCTGGTTTTGTGGTGGTTTCCAGTTTGGTTTGGTTTAGTTTTTTGATAAGACTCTGTCTGTGAGATAAATTATCCCTTTGTTCAGTGTGCAGCAAACAAGGCCCCCACTTGCCATTTGCGTCTTGGCATTGTTCATGCTAATTTTCATATTGGTTTTTCAGAGAACACAAAACCGGGTTTCGCGAGCTCCACCTTACACTAACACCTGCCGTGAGGCAAGGTGACAAGCTGTTTGTAAAATGGAGAATGAGGAGAGGAGCGAAGCCCACAGGCTTTTCTAGAAGCCAGTTTGTATTCTACCAGTGCTTTCGCTTTACGGCTGTCACAGCCAGTAATGATGCTAGGTGTTCACTCGTTTACTTAACAACCTGCCATCTGCACCTGACAGGCGCAGGCTTCCTGTTGGACCGTGGGGGAGAGAGAGGCTTGCCCTCAGGTAGCTTCCAGTCTTGGGAGCAGACGGGTGCCATAAGACGGTGCTTCTGACGGCCTCTCCCATTTGTATGAAGGTCTTGCTAGACCCTTTTCAACGGGAAAAGGACGACATGGAAGAGGTTGGGCCCGGTGACAACTCAAAGTGGCTCCAACTGGGGGCGTTGCAGAGAGGGGGGGAGAAGGAGCCACCGAGCGGACTGTGACATGATCTGGAGGCCGGCTGTGGTCGGGAGATGGCTTCAGAGCCCTTTCCTGGAACCCTGTTGCTTACAGTGACGTGCGGTGACTCAGACACCGTGATGACCTCAAGAGACGCAAAATGAAAATACACGCTGGTGTGTGCACACACGTGCACGTGGCCTTTCTAATTCCAACCGTTGGCCAATTTCGACGGACAGGTAGACCTTTGAAGCTCAGTGTGTCCTGGGATGGGGCTCGCAGCAACGGCAGAAAGAGGCGAAGTCAAACACTGTGTTTAGTTTCCCTGCTTTTTCAGCAGGTGCTTTCCCGTATGACTAAGAGGATGAGATCAGCCGGGGGAAAATAAAAGCAAACAGGCCAAAAAACAAGTCTTTTAAAGATAGGTCTCTGAGTCCCCATCCTCCCCACTCAGTGGCCCCAAACATCTTTCATAATAGAATCAGGCCTTTAATCTCCTCTTTCAACTCCCCCAACAACCACCATCCGTCGGGACATCGGCCGTCTCTGGAAGGCCTCATCTGGGACGGGGTCATCCCTGCTCACGTGCCTGTCGTCACCCTCCCCACCAGCTCCAGACTCAGCCCAGAGCATCTTGGTGCATTTTTTCATTGTTAGAACGTTCCTTATGCAGATTGTAAATCCACGTCCTGGGCATCTCGGAAATCTGTGTCTCCTGCCTGCCGGGGACCCACAGACCACATCTGCTCCTCCTTCCCTGTCCGCGCCCTGCAGGCTTGAAGAGTGTGACCGTGTCTCCCCTGGTCCTTCGACTGTTCTTCGCATGGCCCCCTGCCCCCCTTCTCTGGACTTAGCACCACTCACGAGAGAAGGTCCGGTTCACGAAACAGCTCACCCACATGGCCAATAAACACACGAAATGTACTCAGCATCATTAGCGATCGGGGAAGTGCACAATGAGATGCCGCCACCCGCCCGCCATCGCGGCCGAAATGAAAAGTACTGACCATAGCAAGAGTCGGCGAGCACGCAGAGCAACCGGAACGCATACGTCACTGGTGAAATGTAAAATCGTGCAGTTACTTTGGGAAACTGTTTGACAATGTCTCCCGTACTCTCACTCCATGAGCCAGCGATTCTCCCCCAGGTATGTACCCAAGAGAAGTCAGCGATCGTTTCTATCAGTAGAGTAAATAAATAAATTATATAATTCACTTAATGGAATACTCTATACGTCAGTGACAAAGAATGAACTGCTGCTAACACACAACACAGATGACGCTCCCAGGTGTAATGTTGAATGGAAGAAGCCAGACGCTGGCGCCTGGGCGGCTCAGTCAGTTGAGCATTCGGACTCTTGGTTTCAGCTCAGGTCGTGATCTCATGGTGCGTGAGTTCGAGCCCCACCTCGGGCTCTGCACTGACAGTGTGGAGCCCGCTTGGGGTTCTCTCTCTCCCCCTCTCTCTGCCCCTCCCTCTCTCTCTGTCTCTCAAAAAATAAATAAACCAAAAAAAAAAAAAAAAAAAGGAAGAAGACCCAAGAACATACCCACCGTGTGTTTTCATTTACATGATGATCAGAAACAGCTAAAGCTAATCCGTGGTTTTAAAGGTCACAATAGTAGTTCCCTTTGAGGGACGAGGACGGGAGGAGGCGCAGGAGCATTCTGGAAATGTCCCGTGTCTTCATCGAGTGGTGTTTACACAGGCGGAGACATGGAAAATTCAGGGAGCTGTACTCTCAAGACTTACACACTTGACTCTAGGTAACACCAATGCCTTAAGAAAAAAAGAAAAAAGTCACCCCCAAAGGCGAAAGAGTTGGGGTCCAGAGCTGAGTTCCAGCAGGAAGCTGAGTGAGCCCACCGTTGCCTTGCTTTGGTCACTGTCCTTGGGTTAATGTAGCTGAGATCCCACCATGACTTGGGGGGCCAGTGCTCCACACTGTTGACTTATCCTGGCTCGACAGTCCCTTGAGAACCTCCAGATCTTTCTCGTGGCTGCTCAGCCGTGTCCGCCCATCTAGTGCTTATGGGGTTGGCTTATTGGGCCTCGGGCACTGTGGGATTGGGAAAAAGGGAAGGAAACCGGTCATCTGAACCGTACCGTCCTTTATCTCGCTTCCTCTGTACAGCACCCCTTGTGAGGTGAATGTCGTGCCTTCAGTTTAAAAACAAATCCATGAATCTCAGCGTCGGGCAGGGGTTTTAGCCCAGGCCTATGTGACCTGGTGTCCGAGCTTTGCCTTTCCCCAGGCTGAACAGAGAGGAGGCCTCATCTGTAAAGTGGGGCTCATGGGCCAGCTTGCACCCCTGGCAGTGGACGAAGAGACCATGCGTGTGACACGACCCCAGGGATTTCTGTGTGAGCGTTATCCTCCCCACTTAACGCTAAGCTTCTTGAGGGCCAGGAAATAACTTAATTTCTGTCTGTGCCACAAAGGGGCACCATGCCCTGCACATACTAGGTTCTCAGTAAATACCCAGTGAATCGGGTTCTAGAAACTGAGCTCCACAGAGGTATAGCAACTTGCCCGAGGTCACACTGCAAGTCCTCAACCAATAGGACTTGCCACCAGATCCCCGACTCCCCTCCCGATGCTCCTTCTGCTATCGCACAGTGGCCTCAGCTTCCTGTGGACCTCGGGCACTGGAGATTCTCAGGCGTTGGAAGATACTAGGGAGGAAGGAAAGGACCAGCCCAGGGGAGACGAGGCTGAGGCTGGGAAGCGGGCTGGGAACAGGTTGCGGGCTATGCAGTTGCAACATACTCTCAGAAGGACCCCGGGCTTGGGTGAACGTCCTGCAGTGACTCTCTCGAAATTCTTCCGTTTATCTTTGGATTTGTGTTTTTAAGTGAAGTCCCACGGCCAACAGAGCATGCACCAGGGCTCGGAGCCTTGGCCCACACGAGGTCCCACCTCCTGCCGCCTCTCTGCTTCCTGGGGACAGGTTCTTAGACTCCAGCTGCCTCATCTCCTGGTGCCCCCGATCCCACCAGCCTCCCCCTTCTCCGCTGCCCGGCTTCCGCTGGGGATCTCTGGTACATTCAGCTGGCAATTCTGCAGGACAAGGCTCTTGTCCAGCCCTGGCCCAGGCACCCAGTGTCCCAGGACGGAGGTCGATGCCCTCGGATGGCCCATTTCTGTGCGTTGGGGCAGTGGCCCACTGTGGGAAGGGGAGATGTCAGGCTCGACTCTCTGGCCCTTCATCAGGGCAGCGTGTGTGTGTCCTGCTTCAGGCGGGGGGAAGGGAACTGGCAGCGAGTGGACTTGGCGTTCCCGCTTTGTGTCACAGCACACAGGCACCTGTGCGATCAAGACATTAATAATAAGTAAGAAAACACTACGACAGATCAAGAGCGAGACTGTGAGAAAAAAGCAAAACTTTATATCTTGGTATCTTTAGGGGCACTTTTTTCCTGATTTTGCACAGAGGACCCCACGGTCTTACTTTACACCGGACCCAGACCTGGCAAATTCGGTAGCCAGTCCTGCCTGGGAGGACCTCTCGGCAGGGCAGGGTGAGGGGGCAGGCGTCATGCAAGCACTCCCCAGGGAAGCAAGATGGCAGGGGACGTGGGCCTAAGAGGCTGCTCTCTGGCTGAATCTCCTCACAGGTGACCCACTCCCTTCTTGCCCTGCAGGGGACACGAAACTGCAGCCGTGGAAGTGGCTGGGTTTTATCAGCTGCAAAGGTCTCTGCTTAGCGCGTGGTTATTGGTATGTTTATTGCATCACATTTTAAGGCTGACCATTGCAGAAACGAAGCCGCCCAAAGCTTCCATTACCTGCCGGTCTGCCCCTCCCACGCCCTTCCTGGCAGTCCCCGCCCCCCACCGACTGAGGGTTGGTTGGCTTTCTCCCCTTGCGTGTCACTGGCCTGGGATGGAATTTGGTTGTCCCCAGGCCTGTATCCCTGATGGACCTGCACTGGTGGTGCCCTCACTCTGGGCCGGGCCGGGGCTACATACTGAGATGCAGAGCTGGTCAGAGGGTGCTCCCCGCTGCATCCCCGGGGCCCAGCCAGCGGGGAGCGGGGTGCTGAGGGCTGTGGGAGCACAGTGTTCCCCGCTCGGCAGGGCGGCACTGCTTCCCCAGATCCCTAGGGGGCTGGGCAGGGCGAGGCCAGCCACGCCAGTAAGGAGGGGGGGATGCTTCCCTCTCTGGAGGGGCTGCGCCTCCAGGACTTGGCAGGACTTCCAAGAGCGTGGACGCCGGGAGAGGGAACTTCGGGCTGAGAGGACATCCCGGAGGACTGAAATGTCAGGGATGCCTGGGGCGAGTGGTCTGGCACAGCTGGAAAGGGAAAGGCCTGGGCCGGATAAGAAGCTGAGGAGGCCCAGAGGCAACCGGCTCTCCGATGGCCTCGAACCCCAGGCCAGGGAGCTTGCTATCTGTCCTCATAATGGGGGCTATCCAAGGTGGCTTTCAGCTCAGGAGCAGCGTCAGATCTGCCGTTCATAAAGATCACTTAGAGGCTGAGTTGGGTGTGGACAGGAAAGTAGGGAAACTGAGGCAGGGAGACAGGTTTGGGAGGCTGTGGTGATAACAGATGTTTAAAAGGCGAGCCCCGGAGAAAGGGAGAGAGGGGACAGACAGGATGTGAGAGAGGTAGGCTTCTAGTCACAAAGGACAACTAGACATGAATCCAATTAGATCAAGTCCCTGGAGTAGTCGCATGCCTCGGGACAGGAGCGGGGTGGCGGCTGCCAGGGGCTGGGCCGGACGGGAGGGCAGAATGCGGAGTTTGTGCCGATGGGGAAGAGGAGCACGTTCTGGACGGTGGCGACGGCTGCTCAGTGTGGCTGCGCTTGACCGTTTCCTTAAAAAAGGTTAAAATGGTAAATTTTGTGTTCTTGTGCATTTTAATCACAATTTCAAAAAAAAATGTTTAGAAAATAAGAGGGAAAGAGGGAGAGGCCTGCAGGCGCGGGGACTTCCCAGAGTGAGGGGAGTGGGAAGGGAGGGTGCCGGCTGGGCCCCCGCCGCCTGGCCCGGATGACCGACAGGCCGCACAGGTGCAGGTGCGGTCACCCAGGGGAGGAGAGGGCGGTGGCGGTGAGGCAGGCCTGGGCATGTCGGGCCTGGGGGGCTCCAGAGGTGCCCGGCAGGAGCCTGAGCTGGAGAGACGGGCCGAGAGTCATCGGCTTATCGCTGGTAACCGACCCCATGCTGGAGAAGATGAGAAGCCCCAGGGGAAGCGTGAGACGTGAGAAGAGCGAAGGGCGCAGAGCCCAGGGGACGGGTGGGCCGAGGAGAAGGCCTCATCGGGGAGACTGGGAATCAGGGGCAGGAAGGGGGGAACCCGAGAGTAGAGAGTCTGAGCTCTTGCTCTTGTGGACTACAAGAAGAAAGGCTCGCTCAGGGTGCCCGAGTGAAGTGAGGGGGGTGCGCGGGAGAGAGGGTGGTCCTCCCAAGGACTGTGGGAGGATATGGGGTGGGGGTGGGGTCTCATGGAATCCAGCATGAGCTACAGCAATCCAGGCCTGAGGGAGCAGGGCACTTTTGGGGGCAGGGCGTTCTTCATCTCTCTCTCTCAGTCCTGTGAATTCACCCTCCTCTGAGGACTCTTACTCCCGCAGATGTCTCTTCCCTCACGGCCTCAGCTTCCACGTGCTCATGGTGGTCTCCTCTCCTCACCCTCAGCTTCCCCTGCCAACCCGCCTCGCTTTCCTCACGTCCCAGTTCGGCGCTGTTGTGGGTTGCATTGTATCCTCCCCAAACTTGAACCTGTGAATAGGACATTATTTGGAAACAGGGTCTTTGCCCATGATCAAGTTGACATAAGGTCATGAGGGCAGGCCCGAATCCAACATGACTGGTGTTCTTATACTAAGGGGACATGTGGACACAGACACTACGGAACGCGGAGACCGCCCTCAAAGCTAGGAATGCCTGAGGCTCCCAGAGCTAGGGGACATGGAATGGATGCTCCCACAGAGCCGTCAGAAGGAACCATCCCTGCCAACACCTAGATTTTGAATTTCTAGCCTTCAGACATGGGAGAAAAAAATTTCTGTTATTTAAGCCAGTCCGTTTGTGGTATTTTGTGAAGACAATCCCAGGAATTAATACAAATGCCAGGAAATAAAAGCTCATCCACCCAACTCATCTTTTTCTTTTCTGTTGCAACGCACCTCATGGGTCATTGACTAGCCAATCAGTTGGTTGCCCTTGAGACAGGCACCCACTTTGTCCAATCAGCTGAGGGGAGGCATCACAAGATATAAAGCATGGCTGCCCCCGGAGAGCCTCGTGAAGGAGGGCAGTAGAATCGGCTCTCTCAAGAGGAACAGGGGACCTCTCCGGCACTTGTGCCCCTGAGGCCAAGGAGAGAGAGAGGTGCAGGCTTCAGTGATGCAGGATCATGGCCTAAAATCTCTTTGATCAACGTGTCTTCCGAAAGAGAAGGACCCGAAAAGAAGAGGTATGAAGAACCAACTTTGTAGATCAGCCTTTCTTCACCTTTCATCAAGATGTTCGCCGGGGCTGAAATAAGAAGATGGTATAACTGGAAAAAATGCATTTGAACTTGTGACCCAACCCCTCCTGACCTCAGGGAAGTGCAGTCCGTAAATCAAGATGCTGCCCCAGGGCCTCCTTCCGGAGTTTTCCCACGGGGCGGATGCCGGAAAAGCCATTAGCAGAAGTGACTGGACCCACTTCCCATGAAAGATTTAAAAGTGCATTTGGTGCTCCAAGAACGTCCCCGCCTCAGAGCTT
Source organism: Paguma larvata (assembly GCA_030068075.1). NCBI lineage: Eukaryota > Metazoa > Chordata > Mammalia > Carnivora > Viverridae > Paguma > Paguma larvata. Next base: position 32,372,571 of record CM057832.1, on the reverse strand, counting down.
TCATTTCTGACGCTTCCTGATGGATGGCCTCAGCCCTTGACCCACTAATTGTTACTATCCAACCTGCCTAGCGTTATTTCCTGGCACGGCTGGTAAATTCTGTTTTTTCATGCGGAGCAGTGGTTCAAGGCTTCTGCCGTTGGGAAGCAGGGTGGCCAGCTGTGGTGCTAGTGTGAGGGATACGCTAGGTCTGGAAGACTGAAGTGTTTCAATGTGTTTTAAATTTATTGAGCTGCCCTTCTATTTTTCTCACCAGCTCTTACTCGGGACTCCATTTATAAAGCAGGTGACAGGCGCTTCAGGGGGGCCATGCCGGGAGCTTCATCTCCCCCTTCCTGCCGGCCCCCCCTGTTGGGTTCCCAGCCCTCTCAGACCTGGTCCCATGTTTCCCGTTTTAAAGATGGGAAAACAAAGGATCCAAGAAGAGAAGGGACTTGCCCAAAGGCCCAAGAGCACTAGACCCAAACCCGGGTGGGCTCATTCTCCATTAGCACACTTAACCAGGAACAGGGCTGGGCAATCAGGACATGAAGACAAATCGGACATAGGTCATTATCTCAGGGGAGTTCCAGTCTGATGACAGTTGCATGGGGGATGGGGAGGTGACCCCAGCCGCAGCGGCAGGGACAGCAGCAGCCTCATAATAACGACTGGTATGTGGCATTGACCACATCCCGGCCCCAGACTCTGCCCCTTATCTACTTGTTGCCACCTAATCCTCACGACACCCTGTGGAGTGAACGAGTACTATTACCCTCTCGCTGTACAGTGTGATTGTCAACTTTTTATTTTAGCAGCTGAAATCCTTTCTTTAAGGGAAATCTGATAGGGAGCCCCAGATAAATCTGGCAAAACCGGGGTGAGCCCCCTCACTTAGCCTTTCCTGCTTCCCCGCTGGCAGGGACCCTGGAGGAGCCTGAGATCTCCCAGAACACAGTTTCACGACTGCCCATCTGATCCAATTTTTGGATGTCTCCAAGAGGGATAGGTTGCCAGCAGAATTTCCCAGTCCACTTATGCTCAATTTACAGATGAGCAGACAGAGGCCCAGAGGAAGGAAGGAGCTCGGCAAGGGTCATCTGAGGAGTTGGCGCCACAAATAGCACTCCAACCCGAATCTTAAGAATCTCAGCCCTGAGATCCATCAGTAACTCCTGTTTTATTAGGAAATGGAGGCCTTGTATTAACAGCTAGAAATACCAGCTCTTCCAAGCCATATTAAATTTTTTTAAATCTCATTTATTTTTGAGACAGACAGACAGCCAGAGTGCAAGCCAGGGAGGTGCAGAGAGAGAGGAAGACACAGAATCTGAAGCAGGCTCCAAGCTCTGAGCTGTCAGCGCAGAGCCCAGTGCGGGGCTCGAACCCACAAGACGTGAGATCATGACCTGAGCTGACAGGTGACTGAGCCACCCAGGCGCTCCCCAAGCCATATTTTATGAACGTGGTTTTCACCTCCCTCTGACCCTGCCCTTCCCCACTTCCGGCTCCCCACATCACTGACCACAGGAGAATCTTGCTTTGGAGAAGCCATTTCTGGGAGCCAAGTGGGTGAGTGTGGCTTGAAGCTGACAGCTTCGTAGTTTACCTTAGGAGTCCTCCGTTCCTCTCAGCTTATTTCACGTCATGCCTCATCGCTCCGTAGTATTCACAGGACACTTGACATTAGAAAGGGCGTTTAAATCCTCTGAGAGGATTTTGAATTCAACAGCACCCTGGAGTGTGCAAGTGGAACGTTAACTTCCCTTCCCTGGGTGCGCTAATAGGGAGACTCTTTCGGGAAAGTGAGTGATTGCACCCTGCGGAGTGGCATCTCTGGAGGTGGCCTGCCCCCAACCCGTCCCTCCTTCAGCGGGCCCCATGGTCGCCACCTCCTTCTCTCTCCTTGCCCCTTCATAGCCCTTTTTCCTACTCTCCCTTGTCCTGACTCGTCCCTTCCCCAGGCTCCATCCATGACTTTTTTCCCTAAGGATTTTAGTGCGTATCCTCTAGGAAATGGGTCAGCTGGCGAACTGGGAAGCTCCCAGCTCGTCCTGTCCCCAAGTCCCTTCTCGTGTGAGTCTGAGTGGCCCAGAGGTGAGGCTAAGACTATTACCCAGGCTTTGTTTCATGGGATCCCAATCCCAGGAGCAGTTTCTCAGACACATGGTTTCATGGTCAAAGACCAGGAAAATTCTGCTTATAACCTGTTTCTCCTGGAGACACCCAGTGTGTCTGCGAAGTCCTGTTTCTGAGAAGTCCTGTGGTCTCAAGTCCTGTGGGACTTTGTATGACCCAAAACCTGTTTGACGGTCAAAAAAACATGTTTAGTTCAGAGGTGTCCCTGTGAGTTAGTTCTGGAAGCCTCTGGCCCTTCACAAGGGTCCCTCTTGGCCATAGATCCTCTCCTGGCTCCACACGAGAAAAGCCAAATTAGGTTATTCTCTGAGAACATTCGCGAAAGTTTTTTTTTTTTTTCATCTATACCAGAGCATTGTCAGCTGCTTGTGCTTTCTTTGGAACTAAATAGAAACAAATCAAGGGGGACCCATTTATGGTCCGAACATTGCATTCTTGGGGTCTGGGCAAAGGAAGACGCCAGGCTAATCCAAGCCTTTCTTAGAGGAAAGGATGGCATTGGGGTTTTCGGTGTTTGGAAAGCAAGTCCTTTCTTATCAGGCCAGCTGTCCTATTTCCCTACAAACGGTCTCACACATGTACACACTTCCATTAATAACACAGATCTCTCCTTTCTGAAATGGAGGCTTTTATCTGTCTGCTTAGCGAACTTTGGTTTTCATTTAAGTACACCCATTTAGTTAACGATTCCAGCTTCTGATTGGTTGGTCGGTTGTCTTCTCCTGGCTTTCATTTCTCTCTCCGCTGGAAAACCCCATCAGTCATTTCATTGATGAGCCATGCTGTGTCGGTATGTGTGCGCACGCGTGCGTGCAAGGATCTAAAAACACAAACCGCTGTGACAGAGGAGATACTGATTGTATTTGTTTGCTGGGGCAACTGTAACAAAACACCACAAACAGAGTGGCCTCAACAACACAAATTTATTGTCTCAAAGCTCTGGAGGCTTAAAAGTCCAGGATCCAGGTGTCAGCATGGTTGGTTCCTTCCCAGGCTCCGGAGGTCCACTCCCTCTCCCTCCGGTGAGCTTCTGGTGGCTCGCTGGCAGTCTTCGGCGTTCCTTGGTTTGTTGGAAGCGTCACCCTGATCTCCATCTTATCCTCACTTGGTGTTCCTCCTGCGTGTGTGTCCGTCCAAATTTCCACTTTTCACAAGGACACCGGTCACGGTGCATTGGGAGCTCACCCTTCTCTAGTATGGCCTCACATGAACTTAACTAATTATATCTGCAATGGCTCTGTGTCTAAGTCACGTCACATTCTTACTCACAGGCTGGGGCTGGCTTACGGACGTACTGGGGGCCAGAACTTCGACATGTGAGTGGGGGGGGCACACGATTCAACCCATAACGCCGATCCTGTGCACAGTAGTGTACTCCATTCTGCAGTGTCTCAGGAAGCCCCGAGCTGCTGCCTCGCTTTTTAGCCCATCAGCTTCAGAAAGGAGGGTCAATGGCTCAGCTCACATAGGACAGGTAAGAACAGAGATGCTAGCACCTTCTGCGCCAAGCCGACATTTTCCGAGAGGAAAAGAGGTCTCCTCAAGGCTGTCTGATGGGATAAACAAAGGCAGGTAGGACTGGAATCGGGTTCCTTTCAGTAAACAAAACAAAACGAAACAAAACATCCTGTTGTGTGTGTGGCCCCAGGTTGGGCCTTGGGGAGGCGGGGGGGGGGGGGGGGGAGGGAATGCAGCAAATGGAGAACCTGCCCCTGGGGAAGCCACAGAAGATGGACTGAGGCTGAGGCTAGGGCCATGAAGAGCTTTGCTCAGCGAGGGGACACTGAGGCTTCGCAGAGGAGGTGACGTGGGAGCTAAGCTGTCCTGTTATCAGTTTTAGCCAAGAGAGAGGACGGAGGGCTTAAGGCAGATCAGGAGACAAAGGGTGGTCCTGGCACTTCCTGGTGGCATGAGGGCAGGAGCCACTCAGCCTCTCTAAGCTGCATGTCCTCATCTGTAAAATGGGGCGAACGAGAGGTACCCACCTCAGGGGGTAAATTAGGAAATTCTTGGGGCGCCTGGGCAGCTCAGCTGGTTGAGCATCTGACTCTTGATTCCGGCTCAGGTCATGATCCCAGGGTCTTGGGATCGAGCCTCACATCAGGCTCAATGCCTCAGATTCTCTCTCTCTTTCTCTTTCTCTCTCTACCCCTCTGCCCTTCTCCCCGACTCGCTCTCTCTCTCTAAAATAAAATGTTTTTTTAACTAATAAAAAAAGGAAAATCCTTGCAAAGTGCTTAATGTAGGGCTTGGGTATGGTTGTAAAAGGTAACTGTTATTGCTGGCTGCTTTCTGTGAGAATCGACTGAGATGGTACCGGTGCGGGGCCCGCATGCAGCTGGCGTCCAGTTGATTCCCCTTCCCTTAAACAATCGGCTCTGGCAGAGCTTCCAGCATTCACGTTTTCCATCGGGGCGTGGGGTGAAGGGTGGTGGGTTGTACAGAAAAGCATTGGAACTACTCGAAGAAGAGCGTTCAGGCGTTCGTAAGCCATATACAGTCACCTGTTTATTCGGAATTAATGGCCGCGCCGATGCAATCAGTGACAATGTATTCATTCACATGCCATCAGGATTTTCCCCCTGCAGTTTTGTCGGAGAATTAATCCAACTTAGCGCGGTGTTCCCCTCTACTAGTTATCATCCTGACGATTCATAGAAATGCCCAGCCGCGGGGTAAATGACAAGCATGGATTTGCTCTGAGAGAGAGAATCCGAGAAGGGTCTTTCTAAGGTTTTTCTCTCTCCGGTAGGTCACAGATCTCAGAAACTCAGCAGACAAGCACACCTCCTCTCGCGATGTCATACAGAAGAGAGCTGGAGAAGTACCGGGACCTGGACGAAGATGAAATCCTCGGAGCCCTGACGGAGGAAGAGCTCAGGACCCTGGAAAATGAGCTGGATGAGCTGGACCCTGATGTGAGTAGGCGCTAAAGGGGACAGTCGTCGCCAGTACAGGGGCGGCGACCTTTACCACCTGGGGGAGGGACAAGTGCAGGCTCTTAGAGCTCCCACTTCCTGTTTCCTCGGCCAGCAATGACCCTGGAATAACACTGCCCTTGCAGGTGTGTGTGTGTGTGCGTTGTGTTTGTCAGGGTTTTCTAGAGCGACAGCATCACCAGGATGTATATTCATATAGGAAGAGATTTATTATAAGGAATTAGCTCACACAATTATGGAGGCCGCCAAGTCCTGAGGTGCGCCGGCACCGAGCTGGAAATCCAGGAGGGCGCTGGGGTTCCAGCCTGGGTCCAAAGGCCTGGAGAACCAGCAGAGCCGATGGTATAGTTTCAGTCTGAAGGCCGGCCGGCTCGAGACCCATGAGGAAGAGCCCATGTTTGAGTTTGAGTCCGCATGCGGGAGAAAAATCAATTACCCAGCCCAACACGTCAGACAGGAGGAAATTCCCTCCTGTTCCTGGGAGGGTCAGGGGGTTTCTTTTGTTGTTGTTCCATTAGAACTTCGACTGATTGGATGGGGCCCACCCACATTATGGAAGGCTATCTGTTTTACTCAAGTTTACTAATTCAAATGTTAATCTCATCCAGAAACATCCTCGACATTCACATAAAATTAACTACCGTAATCTACTGTTCATCAACTCCATACACCTCTCCTTAAATAGTACTTCTCTCCTTATAAAGGCAGTAACAAGGTCATGATTCTGCCTAGCATGATACAGCTAACTGTTCCATGTCCAACCTCCTAGAAGAGGAGCTGGGGTCCTTGAGTGATTTCATCCTTGACACCCACGAGTTAACTACTAGGGTATGAAATTAACAACACTTAAAATACAACAATGTAAAATCAATACCTCTTATGTTACGCTGCAAGAGAATAAGAGAGGGGAAAAAAACAAAGATAATTTGCTTAACACACACACGCTCAAAGCAAAATAAGGAGGAAACACTCGTGACAATTTTAGTCCTTGTTTCTCTAACTGGTCACATGGTTGTAGCTGGTATTTATAACTACCTTCCTCCACTCCCCCTTCTGTATTCCCTCTGCCTTTAGCAAGCACCTAGTTGGTCATGATTCTCTGCCTGGTTGGATGACTCAAACCTTCATTCCTGAAGGGTCTGGACCGTTAGCAGCCTTGCTTGGATTGGGTTGTTGTAGTTTTCCATTGACTTTAATCACAGGACGCGGTAACAGTAAGGCCCTAAGTAATCTCTGTGTTGCAGGCAAATGCTTCCTTACCTCCGCTGTGGGGCAGCAGTCAGTCCCCTCCCACCCACCCCTGGTAATCCACATCGGTCACCCCAGCCGGTACAGAAACTCCTTCTACGCTTATTGATTCAGTGGCGTGAGGGGCCCTGAGTGGCCGGGGGGCAGTCTTAACTTCCAGTCCAGTGGGGTCATTATTATGTCTCCTGGCGGAAGCGTTCCTCTCTCTGGAACAAAGACCTCTAGGCCAGAAGAGCACAGGGTCACAGGAACAGGAAGCACAAATTTGGCCGGCGGGTCACCAGGGGTAATAGCGAGGGGTGCCACTGCCATTTCTACCCTCAATCGCTGGACCCGTGAGTCCTGGCTGGAGGGAAACAGCACCATACAGCGGACACTGATTCAGACCAGATACAGCCTTCTGGAGAACCTCGCCCCAGCCCTACAAGGTACCGCTACCTGGCTGGCACTGTAATGAAGTCTACAAGAGCCAATGCCACTATTCTGTCCAGCTGGCCACGTTAGGGTGGTGGGGAGCATGTGTCGTGGAATGAATTAACAGAGAAATCAAGTTCTAGAAGAGTCCCTTTCACTTGCGGAATATATTTTTTTATCATTGCATTTCATACGCGGCACATTTAAGGAGAGTGTTTAATGCTCAGAATTTGCCTCTGCAGTCAGGATACAGGAGCAAGCGGCAGGAGGCTCCCTAACCAAATCTGTGGTTTGGCCAGCCGCCGTGAAACCATGAGCAGGGCGGAAAAAGGGATTCCCAGGGGCTTTCATCCTCTGTCTACACCCAGGTCCCCAGGTCAATGCTCAGCCCAGAGAAAGTAGATCATGAATATTACTGAATTAAACTGAATTTTCCATTTCACATATTTTTAATTAAAAATTTCAGGGGGGCCTGGGTGGCTCCGTTGGTTAAACCTCTGACTCTTGGTCTCGGCTCAGGTCATGACCTCATCGTTTGTGAGACTGAGCCCCGCATCGGGCTCTGTGCTGACAGCGCAGGGTCTGCTTGGGGTTCTCTCTCCCCGCCGCCTCTCTCTGCCTCTCCCCTGCTTGTGTTCTGCTCTCTCTCTCTCCCCCTTCTCTCTCTCTGCCTCTCCCCTGCTTGTGTTCTGTTCTCTCTCTCCCTCTTTCTCTCCTTCCCAATAAAGAAACATGAAGAAAAAATGGTACATTTCAGTGCTGGCTTCAGCAGCACATATACTAACATCGGAACAATCCAGAGAAGATTAGCGTGGCCCCTGAGCAAGGATGATACACGCATTCCTAAAACGGTCCATATTAAAAAAAAAAAAAATGGAACGTTTCACACTTTTTTTTTAAACCTGTCATTGTTCAGCAACGGTTTAACAGTGATCCCTGAAGAAAAGAACACTACGATACCGCTTCCCTAGCCCTCCAGTAAGCACAGCGCATGTAGGGAGAGTGTAGATTAGCAGGAGAAACGCAGGAGGCTAGATGTCCCAGTTGCAGTGCTGGCCCCGGCTCTTTCTTTCTGTGTGACCTTGGAACGGTCGCCCTCCTTCCCTAGGCCTCAGTGTCCCCAGCCATGAAATGATGGCGTTGGTTGTTCCCTTCAGGGCTGAGCTGCCCTGAGCTTATGACCTGGTCTTATCTCCAGATTCAATTAAATGTCGTCTTTCTAGAAAACCCAGATTCCTACTCTAGGGGTCCTGGGTCCCAGGCCCAATAGAATGACAAATCGCTCTTCCTATTCATGACTTCCCCTTGCGGCCGGCCGCGGAGAGACGGTTCCTCTGATGAGGCTGCTCCAGGGGGTTGGGAGACAGTGTTGGAGCGAGAGGCCTGGGTCTCCTTCTCGGTGCCCTGCACTCCCACTCCCCAGAGGCTTGGGCTTCCGGAAAAACAAGCAAGCTCCCAGCTCTATTGCTGTGAGGTTATTCTGTTGTGATTCGATCTGAGACCACTGTCATGTAGAATTATACGAATGAGCAGCTTTAAAAAGCGAGAACAAAAGGAGGGTGTAGCTACTTTTGTCAACTCAGTAAACATGGCTTAGCTACCTGTCAGGGGCCAGGCCCTGTGCTGGCCACCTCCTGGGGAGCCTGGCAGGGACTCTGCCCTTCGGTGCTCAGTCCTCTCAGGCGGGTGGAGTGCAGGCATGATAAACAGCTTCCTAAATGGGCACAGACAGGGAGCTCGAGGAGAGGACTGGTTCTCACTGGTGGGAGGCTTCACAGAGCAGGTGATTGGGGCCCTGGGCCCTGGGATTTTTCTGAGGCAAGAATTAAAACAAAGAATTTTCGGCCAAATGGAAGCCACGAGCAAAGTCTCGTGTACGGAGGGTAATTGGGGATGGTAGTTGGAATCTCAGTTTGTGCAGGGGGTTAGATGAACTTGGAAGGAGGGTTAGGCTGGGAAATGGTGGAGGGAGGGGGGCGTGGATTGCGCAGCCAGCCAGAGAGTCTAGACTTCTCTCCATAGGCCTGAGGAATCTTTGAGGGGCAGTGACTCGGTGAGCTTGCTGGTTTCAGGAGCTCTGAGGACCGATGACCAGAGCAGGTGCCAGCGAGACGGGTGGAAGGTGGAAGGCCCAGCTGGTGGTGGGAGGGTTCCTTTCTGAAGATAAGGAAGGGCCCTGCCCTTCTCCGCAACATTTCCACCATATTGTAGAATCTTTCTGTTCCCGGGACAGAGAAGTGCAGGCTCCCAGGGACCCCACAAGACCTGCTGCCTCCGTCCTTCTCTGGCTGTTGGAGTTGCTCCGGGCCACCCGGTGGGGATGGGGTTAGGTGAGGCTGTGTCTGCAAGTCAGGCGGGTGATGCCCAGGGTCAGAGCCAAGCATGAGACCTGAGCGGGGGAGGGGGTGGGTAGAAGAGCCCTCTAAGAACCGGGGGCGTGGGCCCTACAGTCTGCTTGAGCCCCTGCTGGGAGCTCTGTTTCTGGCAAAGCGCTCCCTCGGTCACCCCACCCAAAGTCAAGGTCTCTGGCCTCAGCAGCAAATTCCCAGGGCCCCTGTGCCTCTCACGCAGCCAGCTCCCCCCAGCCCCCTTCCCAGAAGATCTACAGGACGGGAGATGCCCACTGGAGGGACGGAGAACCCGGGCCCCAGAAAGCTAACTTGCCCAGGTCAGGAGACCAGGGCGTGGAGCCTCAGATTCCAGACAGGCTGCAGGTGCTCACATAACTTCCGCTCTGGCAGGAGGAAAGTAAACTCGCGTTGGGATTTGGAGGAGGGTTGAGCAATCAGAGACCTGTGCCGTTGTGCTTTCAGAATGGACATTTTCAAAGACCCCTTTCTCTCCAAGTTCAAGGACAAGGAAAGAGAAGTCAGAGAGAGGATAGGCGGTAACAGAGACCAGTGGGGGTTTTTTGTGCCAGCCACACAATGGGTCCCTTCACGGAGGTGTCTCAGTTACCTGATTTGCAAGTCAGCGTGTGACTTGTGAAGAGATCTGGTGGCCTCCCTACTTTCCGAGAGCACAGACATTCCGGCACGGTCTCACCCGCCCTTGGCCCAAGTTCTGAGGTCAGCACGGGAGAGGCCATAGGTATGCGGACCAGGAGAGGCCTCGGAGCCAGCCACCTGGGAGGGGCACAGGGGCCAGGAGAGTCCGTGCCCGGAACTTTCCGAGCAGGAGCTGACCAAGAGAGGGGAAGGAGGTTGCTCTAGGTCACGCGTCCAAACGGAACCAGAGCCGGCTCCAGGCCCACCGCCCTGTCTGTTACCCTCTCGGTGGCTCCCGTTTTCTTTTCTGTTTCGCACGTGCTTGTACGGCACTCTCTGTGCCTAGGCACCATTCTGGGCACTTTGAAAATATTAATTCACGCAACCATCATCATAATCCTGCGAGGCAGGCATTTGACAGACGAGAAAACCGAGAGGTGAAGTACGTCGTCCCAGGTCCCCCCCTCCCCACCCCCCACCCCGTCTAGGGAGTGGATGAGCCGCGACGCGGTGCTGAGAGCCGCTGCGAAGCCCCGTGGGCGTCTCAGGAGGAAAGTTAGAGCCACAGATGTGCTCTGGTTTGGGACCTGGGGACAGCGCCGTACGCCAGGTCATGGCGCTGCTCCCCACTCAGGCCTGCGCTTTCCCGCTCCAGGGCTCAGCTTCCCTGTCCGTGAGAGGGAGGCGGTCAGCCTAGGTGCCCTCAGACATCCCCTCCGGCTCTAACCAGCTCTGAGTTTATGAGCGCTTCCTGGCAGTCTCGTTACCTGACTTCAGCTGACCCTTCCGAGGGTTAGGCTTTCAGTGATGCAATTGTTAAGCCCCAGCGTCACGTGACCGAGTGGAGTACTCGGAGTTGGAAAGCGGCTTTGTTTGCCGCAGAGGGTTCCAAGCTTGTGCGCATGAAAAAAAAAAAAAGAAGAAAAAAAAAAAGTCCCTGAAACTTTCTATCTCTCACTCCGCGGCCTGGAAAAGCTCGAGCTTATCATGAGATTGCCGCACTCGGACTCCCGCGGGAGAGGAACGCTGCTTGTGCTAAAAGTATCCACTGTTGACTGATTCCCCAAGAGGATCTGCCCTTTCTCTCTCTCTGGAGTTAAGTGGATGCTGCTCTGAGGCCGAGCCAACTCCTCGGTTCAGAGGGCCTTTGCACCAGGCTGTGCAGAAAATGGGCAACACACGGACACATTCAAGAAGGACACGTCACGCTGTGACTTGTGCCAGGACCAGTGTGCCGGCTCTGATGGGATTGATAGGTGGCTCCCATTTCCTGGTTGCGCTGCGGGCAGAGCTTTGCACGGATGATCTCCTGCATTCCTCCGAGAGGATTCCTTACGGGCGTCATTTTAAAGAGGGGGAAACTGAGGCCCAGAGAGATGAAATAACCCGCACAGGATGCGGGATTCCAGCCCACAGTCCTGAGCCGTGAGCCCGTGCTGTTAGCCACCGCCTCCTATGAGCACACGCAGGATGGGGCCGGCCAAGGAGTAGAGGGAGGAGTTACCACTGGGTTGTTTTTTTCCAGTAGGATTTCCTTTGAAGTTGTGTTAGTTCCTCCATCAATACTAATCTTTAAAAAAAAGAAAGAAAAATACCGTCGAGGTAAAGAATTTACTTGTAAATATTGCTTAATAACGAAGCTTGGGGGGAAAGGAAGATTTTTTTTTTCTTCAGTGTCTCAGTAAAAGGATTAAAATATTAGCGAGAGGGAAGTCGGTAGAGATAATTACAGCCTTATAAAGAAATCGAGTTCTACGGTTTGGTTTTGAAGTCGGCCATCGAGAGTCCACGCACATTAGAGCCTCAGAAACAGCAGTGGAAAACTACAGTCCCCCCACAGGGCCCGAAATAATGATAGTAATGATAATGATAATAATAGCTATTTTCTCTGTCGAGGTGAGACCTTCTTACATGCCAGGCGCTGTGCTAAGTGTTTTATAGACATGGTCTCTTAAAATGACTACGAGGAACCTATGAGATTGGTCCTTCAAGGTCGGGGTCGAAACCGTCTCGAAAAGAGGAATGGATGCCCAGAATCCCACAATCAGTAGGCGATGGGCTAAGTTCAGGCAGACCTGTTTTTCTTAGTCCATAATATATATCAAGAGTTCTGAGAACAAGGGGCCCTGAACTGCAGGAAGAGATGCTGGAGGAGAAAACTTAGAACTGTAGACTCTCAGAGCCGGAAGGACGCTCAGAAACCCTCTAGCCCTCCCTCCGCCGCCCCTCGTGTATAGGTACATGATGCGGGGAAAGAAACCCGCGTTTATGGGGTCCCTCCTGGACACATGTCATTCATTCACTTGGTACTCTATGCGTTTCCTTGACTCCTCGTACCAGCCCTATGAGGGAAGTAATAGTATTGATATTTTAATGATGAAAAAACAACAATGAAACCCCTGAAACCCAGCGAGGGCAAAGGTCTCATCCAAGGTCACACAGCAAGTCAGCCACAGACCTAGGACGAGAACTTGGGACTTCCTGTCACACCACTCTACTTGCCTAGCAGACTCCACAGAATCATAAAGTCCTCCCTACCTGTGCCCCAAATGGCACCCAGGAAGCCAGAGGACGCTCTTGGCCGTGCGGGCAGCAGCCGTGTTTGGTCCGCAGGGCTGTGGTTCTCCCTTGTAACACACACCAGCAGAATTGCAAGCCCAGGACAGAAGTAAACAGTTGAAATGGAAAGAAATAAATCTCTGCTCTAAAAATAGGCGCACATCCTTAGAAACACTGCCGGCCGTGCACAGAACCAAGGATGGGCCTGGCCGGGGGCAGGCAAGTGAGGCCAGGTGTCAGCGTGTCCCCACCCTAACCTCTGTCTTCTGGACCCGTGACCACCTCCCCACACCCCTCTCCAGCCTCTCCGGGAAGGCCTCCTTTCTCCTCGGCCCCTCTCCTCCCCCTTCTTTGCCGGGAGACCTCTTGGTCCTGCAGCCCTTCACTGCTCAGCTCAAAAACCTCCCCGTTTCTCCCAAGCTCCCTGCCCCCAGCACTGCACCTGCCCCACACCGAGGACACTGAGCAGTTTCCTTTTGGCATTTTTAATAGGAAACACGCAAAACGCATAGGAAAGTACAGACAGTGCCTGTGTTCCCATCGTCTACATTTCACAAAAGTAAAAGTTTTACCTTCTTTTATTCAGATCACCCTTAAAAAGAAAAAAATCCCAGGAGATAACGTTTCAACCCTGCCTTCTCACCCCCAAATCTCTTCCCCGTCTCTCCCGCTCTGTGAACACTGTCTGCTTGAGAGGCAGCAAATCAAGCACCCCCGACATCACGTATGTCACATACGGGAAGGGAGGCAGATGCGCCAGTTTCTCGAGGCACGTGGCCAAGCGGGTTCATCTTTTACTTTTCCACTCTTTTCTTAATATTTATTTATTTACTTTTGAGAGAGAAAGACAGAGGGACAGAGCAAGCAGGGTAGGGGCAGAGAGAGAGAGAGAGAGGGAGAGAGAGAGAGAGAGAGAATCCCAAGCAGGCTCTGTGCTGTCAGCGCAGCGCCCAACACGGGGCTCGATCTAAGAGCCATGAGGCCATAATCTAAGCCGAAATCAAGTCTCACGCTTGACCGGCTGAGCCACCCAGGCGCCCCTACTTTTCCTCTCTTGAAAGAGATGCGGACAGAAGAAGGTTTTCACTTGCCACCGAACCTTCCAGGAAGAAAAGTAACAACACAGTCCGTGATGAATGGTGACTGACTCTCGGCCTGTGTCAGCGCCAGCGAGGGGTTGTGGGGACAGGCCAACAGGAGAGTTTGCGTTTGACGAAAGGGCACTTGCCATTCAGCTGCGGCCCATGCGGAAGGGAAGGCCCCACATTGCCAGGTCACTTAATTTGTCAAGAGATGGCGGAAATCCGAATTTTTATGTGCAAGTTCCCTCTCCTCAAAATGTCGATACCACATTTAAACGCACAGACCAAACCAACCCGAGTTTTGGCATTTGTTTGGACTACAGGCCTCCTGGTTTGCAACTCTGGCTCTGTTTCATATGAAAGACTTTTGTTTTTGTTTATACACACGCACGCACACAAATATATATAAATGTGGTTAGCTATATGAAAAGCACCTGGCCCAGTGCCTGGCACATAGTAGCTGCTTGATAAATGTTTGGTGAGCCCGAATATATGATTTGCCCGCTAGAATCTAGGTTTCCTGAATTTGGAGCCACATTGTACCACCAGATACAGGGCAGCCAGGTACAGTTGTGTAAGCTGTGCATTGCAGGAGACATTGTCCACCTAAACCAGAGAGCAAATACTGTCCTTGGAGTCGCGCGGCGCACGCCTTGCACAATCGGATGCAGAAATCCCGAGTGTCCCATAATGCAGTGCTGTTTGTTCAGTCGACTAGAAATGAACAATGACGCCCTATGATGCTAAAACTCACTGGCCGTAAGCTCCATCTACATGGCGTTCACACCTTTATTCTGCAGTTTGATGCTAAAAGGGCTTTTGAACTTCATTTTAGAGCAGGAGGAGCCAAAGTCAGAGAGCACCAGTGCCCGGCTCGTGGCCTCACAGCCCTGGGACGAGAACCTAGGTTGTCAGGTAGGATGCAATTTGGCTGCAAGTATAAGAGACTCGAAATAACACTGCTCGAGCAGTGGTTTACTCATCCCTCAGGTACAAGTCCAGAAGTGGGCAGTTTAGGGCTGGTATGGAGCTCAGCTCCCCGAACTTCCCAGAGTCCCAGGTTCCATCCGGCTCATCTCTGGCCATCCCTGGGGTGGAGTCGTCATCCCACGGTCCAGGGTGGTGGCCATGAGAGCCGCACACGAGGCATCAGAATAGAGGGAAGGGGGAGAAAAAGGAGAGGAGAAAAGCATCATGCAAGTATCTTTTAAGGAAGGTACTGGAAAGCACCCCATCTCAGGGACCAGGGCTCAGCTCTGTGGCCCAACCTACCTGCAAGGGGGCCCGCGAAAACTCCTCTTTAATCCGAGTGGCTTTGTGCTCGGCTATAAGAGTAGCGCACTTTTATTACCAAAGAAGGGGAGACATGATAGCGGGGCCTGTTTGGAGTCTGTCACTGTGGGTTTGCCAGTTTGGTGGCCTGATGTCCTGCTCTGCCAAAAGCTCAGAGGCAGAGCAAGAAAAGTTGGCAGGAAAGCAACCAAATCCAGGCCCCCAAACCCCCGTCGGTGAGTGAACCCCATCCCGGACACCCCCACGCTGGTGCGTCCCCCTCCTCTCAAACCTGCTTGGGGCAGCAGTCGGGCGGCCTGACAAATAGCTTGGGGCAGCAGGTGCGATGTTGACCTGAGGGTGTGCAGGCGACACCATCGTTCCCGAGTGGGAGCAGCGGTGTTGTGTGACTCTGGACTATCCAGGATGCATTCTCTTAGCGCGCAGTGCGTGGTGTTGGGGATGCAGAGAGGACATCCCAGCTGGCCCCTGAGGGGCACGCTGGCCCCTCGGGGAGAGAGACAGCATAGATGTGCTCCAAGACAGAAGAGGGTAAGCATTATATAAGCACCAGCAGGAAGCCTGGGGGGGTTTGGACAGAGGATTACTGAATCGATGTGGGGAGCACTGCGAAGGCCGAGCAGGGTGCCCGAGGGAAGGGCAGACAGATTCAGGGGAGAAGGCGGGAGGGAATGCCAGGCGGGGAGCACAGCCCGAGCACAGGCATGGTGAGAGCAGGGCGCGGCCGTGGAATGCGGAGCAGCCCGGAGAGGCTGGAACCGGGAATGCTTGAGGACAGGAGTGCTTTGGGGTCAAGTCACGAGAGGCTCTCTGTACCTGGCTGACGCATTTGGCGGTGATCCTGGAGGTTATCGGAGACGCTGAGCATTTGGGGGGGTGTTGGGGAATGACCCAGAGGTTGATGTTGAGGAGGTCTGTCTGGCCGGTGGGCGGGAAAGGAGAGGGAGGGGCTTGAGGCAGGGAGGCCGGCCAGGAGGCTGCTCGGAGGGTCCCGCCTGGAGGCAGGACAGCCTGATGGAGGACAGTCCGGTCTGAGGCAGAAAAGGAAGATCACAACAGGGAGAAGGGAAGGTTTGGCCCGCCTTGTGCCATGGACACCAGAGTGAGATGAAGTGTGCTGTTAGGACCAAGAGGCCCCACCGCAGATGGACTTGGCCACAAAAGTGCCTTTGAATGTCAGCACCAATGCCCTAAAAAGTTAGCTGGGGGAAGGGGCAGCTATTGGGTTTCACCAGCCCTATAACAAGGTCAAGGCAGTGGAGCCAAAGGCCCGGATCTTTCTGGAGAGCAAGAGAATGGGGTGTTGGGTTGGAATATGTTTGAAAAGGGAGGGGCATTTAAAAGTTTGGACTTCGCTTGTCCCCTCTGTGCCTGAGATATGAGCGGTATGACACCCTTCTTTACTCTCAGGTTAGGTCTCCCCACAGACGAGAAAGCTCTGTCGAAGCCCCACGGAATGTTTCTAGCAGGATCTAGAAGATGCTGGTCAGGGATGCAGAGGCAGAGTGCTCCCTGAGGGGCCAGAGGGCTTCATTTTATCCAAGGGGAAACCTACCTGGCAGATAACTGGAAAAGAAAAGTCCTCAAGTCCAGGGAAAAAGATATTTTGTGGCCAGATACCTTGTAAAAGGCAATCGGGTGACTGGCCTCTAAAACGTTGGTCTCGCAGGTGTGGTGGAAGGGAGGGAGGGGCCAGCTAGGACAGGGTCAGGTCGTTTAAAATGGGGACCGGGGAGAGACGTCAGTAGGCACTTTGCGAAGTTCGGCCTCCTGGGTTTCACTCTTCCCCCAGGACTGTAACTCCATGCTTCTGGGCCTCAGTTTCTCCATCCGTAAACCGAGACTTAGTTTGATAAGGAGGTGAGCTCCGGCTTTCTAACACTTGGAGAGGAAACCTGCTTCTCGGATGGCACCACATCTGGTTTCCAGGCTCTGTTCCTAGAGGAAGGCTGTCAGGTGGGACGGAACGTTTTCTGTGTTTCTGGCTTGGGAGTCGAGAGTCCCGGGCGCTCTGTCGGGCGAATGACCTCGAGCTAGGCCCTTCCCCTCCCCGACCCTCAGCCGGCTGCTCCCTGTATGCAGTAGAGACTGTACCACATGGCCCGTCCTCTTCCGAGTCATGTGTGGTTCAGCCACGGAACGGGGGTCCGGGACTCCTGGAGCTCAGGCCGTGGGGGCACCTTCAACGTTCCCTTGTCTTTAGACACAGCTGATTTCTTTAGGAAAAGTGATAAAATTGCTTGTTTTTTTTTTTTGTCGCCGTGAAGAATCAGATTAGGGGACATTTTATGTTTGATTAGTCCCCAGTCTGGAAATCGTCACACCGATCCTTGGGCATGCTAATTATGTACAGCGTCATCTGTATATGAACTCAGGCTTCCTGGCCTTTTCTGTGCCTCAGTTTCCCCAGATGGAAGTGAAAGAATTGGCCCAGAGTCTCTCTTAGAGCGTTGAGGCACTGAGCTGCCAGAATCCATGATCCTTTCAATACATAGTGTGTGTGTTGTGTGTATGTGTGTGTGTTGTGTGTGTGTATGTGTGCGTGTGATGTATGTGTATGTGTGTGCTGTGTGTGTATGTGTGTGTTGTGTGTATGTACGTGTGTGTGTTGTGTGTGTGTGTTGCGTGTGTGGTGTGTGTGTGTGTGTTGTGTGTGTTGTGTGTATGTTTGTGTGTGTGTGTGTTGTGTGCCTGTGTTGCCTGTACATTGTACACGTGTGCACATCTGAACAAGCCCACAGTGGTCCTGGCCGGGATGGCTTCTGACGTAGCTCTATCTATAGCAATGATAATTGTGCAGATATTTGACATGCGGCCTTACGGGCACCTGCCGGCAGGGCGTGAGAGCTCCTAACAGCACGTTTAAGGATCCGTCAAAGTTTCCGTTGTCTTGTGGACAACTGGACCCCAGAGTGTGGGTGTGAAAGTTAGATTAAGACGTTAACCTGTCAAGCTGCTCATCCGAGTTTTAATTTTACAACATTTAGAAGGAAGTCACCGTTTAAAAACCCAAAAGTAGGGAAACACAGAAAGAGTGCCAAATTTTTTCCCCTGTGATTTTTCCAAAAAGATACTAAACTTTTCATGTGGTTTTTAAACAAAATTTAAACCCCCAAATTAAAAACATATATATATGTTGTGTGTGGTGTGTGTGCGGTGTGTGTGTGTTTGTGTGTGTATGTGTGTGTTGTGTGTGTGTGTGTTGTGTCTGTGTATCTGCACGTTGTGTGTGTGTGTATATATGTTTTTAATTTGGTGGTTTAAATTTTTTTTAATTTATATATTTTTAAAAATACATATATATCAATTTTTAAAAAATTTATATATATATATATATATATATATATCTTTAGAAACATATATATATCTTTCTTCCTCTAGCCCAGAGCCCGACATGAGCAAGACACTCGAGTACATATTTGTCAAATAAATGAATAAATATCTTGGCCTTCTCTGTACTGAATTCTAGTCTGATGGGAAGCTTGGTTTAGACGTGGCAAAATGGCAGCCCCTGGACTCGGTCTGGACTGCAGATGTGTTTTATTTGATCTGGACATTGTTTTTAAAATATTTGGAGCTTGTGTCAATATTTTAAAATCGAGCTTTCACGTAAAGACGAGCAGATCTAATAGTGTCACCCATAGTCTTACATGGCAACACTTCTCTGGAGTTGAGTAGTGTAGAGACACCGTAGTGTGCCACAGACCCCACCGGCCCACAGGCAACTACCAGATATAGTTTTAGCCTAAGATCAGAGAGCCGCCCTCCTCATAGGAGTACATTTCCAACTGTAAGTAAGGACGTGAAGACATGATTTGAGTCCTACCTCCCAAGGTTGTCTCCCAAAGCAAGGCTCACCCCTAGCCAACCTGTCTTTGGAGTGGAGATACGTGTGTGGCGTGTGCATGTAACTGCCTATTCCCCTAAAGCAGAATTAACTGATGACTGCCCTGGAGGAGCCAGACTGATGCTTCCCTTTGAACTAACTACAAAGAAGGACTTGGCCAGCACATTAACCCCGCGCACACTTTAAGATGAGAATGAGACAAATTCCTTCAAGGTTAGAGGTTCCTGTTACCGTGGGCAGTATGGAAGTATTCAACCTTAACAGGCAACGTAGAGGCTAGTGATAGACCCTTCTCTGCTCCTCAGTGAAGTAGACCTCCTTTTAGGATCTTGATTAACTTGAACAGCCAAAGCAATCAGAGATTCCATACATGCAGGAATGGAGACTTTGCTCGCGATTCACCTCCCCCGTTTACCTCCCCCTCCCCAGGCGCTCCGAACTAGAGATCTCTTTGTGGGGTCCTGGCCCTGCCTGTTAGCACCCTGGATACATAATACTCCACAGGTGTTTGTTGAACGAACAAGCAATACAGGGATGGAAGATACATCTCTACATATACCTGTTCACCAAATACTCTCCTGGTCAGAGCCCCCAACAAAATGGTTGTGGAATTTTCCTCCCCTGTTGGATAGCTTGGGTCCGAGACCCAGTTTTATGTTCCGAGAGTCCTGAGAGATCCAAGGTAGTATTTTCTTCCTCATTTCACTTCTCGATGAGTAATTTACGTAGGGAGGCTTATCACATCATCGAACAGGACACCATTTTAAACCTGGCCAGCTCCAGCCAGGCCAGTCTCAGCATCACTGCTGGCCACTGGCACACAAAGAGCCTTCTGTCCTTGGTGGTCCCTGACCATTTAGTTCGGCTACTGCATTAGCCACTTTTCTAATTTTCCCCTAGATAACGTATGCCATTTGTAAATAACGGCTTTATTTGAGATATAATTCACATGCTATAAAATTCACCCATTCGAAGCGTACAATTCAGTGTTTTTTAGTGTATTCACAGCGTTATAAACCATCACCACAATCAATTTTAGAGCAGTTTCATCGCCTAATAAACCCATGCCCATTAGCTCTCACTCCCTATTTCTCTCCAGCCTCCCCAGCTCGAGGCAACCACGAGTCTACTTTCTGTCTCTATAGATTTGACTCTTCTGGACGCTGCATATAAATGGATTCAGATACTGTGGTCCATTGTGACTGGCTTCTTCCACTTAGCATCACGTTCAAGGTTTCGTCTATGTGGTGGCGTGTGTCAGCACTGCGTTTCTTTTTCATCACCAGATCGTATTGTCGTGCGGATGTACCGCATTCTGCCTATCCTTTCACCATTTGATGGACATTTGACTTGTTTCAACTTTTTGGCTGTTCTGAATAATATACAAAGTGCATATCTAAGTTTCTGCGTGGACATCTGCTTTCATTTCTCTGGGCCATTTACCAACAGTGGATGGCCTGTACTAGGTGACCACTATGTGTAAGCTTTTGAGAAACTGCCAGACAGTTTTCCAAGGTGGCCACACCATTTTGCATTCCCACCAGCAGCGTATGAGGGTGCCACTTTCACCACACTGGCACCAACCCTTGTGATTATCGGTCTTTTTTATTACAATCATTCTGGTGGGCGGGAAGTAGTGCCTCATTCTGGGTCTGATTTGTATTTCCCTGGTGGCTAATCGGGTAGAGCATCTTTCGTGTCTTGGCCATTTTTGTGTCTCTCTTGGAGAAATGTCTGTTCAGATCATTTGCCCATTTTTAATTTGGGATATTTGTCTTATATTTTGAGTTGTTAAGAGATCTTTACAAATTCTGAATCCTGGACCCTCTTCAGATAGATGACTTGCAAAAATCTCCTCCCAGTGGGTCGTCTTTTCATGTTGTCGATAGTCTCCTTTGAAACATAAACAGTTTTAATTTTGATGAAGCCGATTTATCGACTTTTTTCTTTTGTTGTTTATTGTTTTAGTAACATATCCAAGAAACCGTTGCCTCGTCCAGGGTCACAGAGATTTATGCCTGTTTTCTTCTAAAAAAAATTTATGGTCTTAGCTCTTCCATTTAGATCTTTGATCCATTTGGACTTAAGTTTTATATATCATGTGAGATCACATGCCATTTTTGAAAACAAGGTAAAATGATAAAGAACCAGGAGTTTAAAAATATGCGTCTGTGTTTGCTTTTAATTGAATACCACATTATGTTTTATTAAATGTACCGTTTAATAGGGAAAAAAAATCCTCCAACTCCTAAAGAGGCTGATAGTCTCAATATTTACTTTAAAAATCCAGTAAGCTAAGAATTGTCAAAAAAGGCCTTTGATGTTTTTATTTTTTTTAATTTTATTTATTTATTTTGAGAGAGAGAGTGTGTGTATGCATACATGCACAAGCAGGGTAGGGGCAGAGAAAGAGGAAGAGAGAGAATCCTAAGCAGGCTCCATGTTGTCAGTGCAGAGCCCAATGTGAGGCTCGATCTCATGAACCGTGAGATCATGTCCTAAGTGGAAATCAAGAGACGGATGCTTAACCAACTGAACTACCCAGGCACCCCTGATGTTTTTATTTCTTAAAAAACCAACTGCTTTCAGTAAAGATTTAAATAAATGAAGCCATAGTTTAACATGCTATAGAAGTAATATTTTTAAAGTACATTGAAAGCATCTTTGTTTCCCCTATCGTAATAATATGGGCTTCAATTTAACAGTGGTTCTCAGAGCACCTGGGTGGCTCAGTTAGTTAAGCATCCGACTCTTATTTCAGCTCAGGTCCTGGTCTCACAATTGGTAGAATCGACCCCCCACCCCCACCCCCCTGCATCGGGCTCTGTGCTGACAGTGTGGAGCCTGCTTGGAATTCTCTCTCTCCCTCTTTCCCTGTCCCTCCTCAGCTTGCGCGTTCTTTCTCTCCCTCAAAAATAAATAAATAAACTTAAACACACACACACACACACACACACACACACACACACACACACACACGACAACGAGAAAACAGTGGTTCTCAATTAGAGGTGATTTTGCTATCAAGGGAACATCTAGCAATGTTTGGAGATATTTGTGGCTGTCACAACGTGGAAGCAAGGTGCTCCTGGCATCCATGGGGTAGAGGACACAGATGCTAAGAAAAAGTTGACAGTACATAGGACAGCGCCCACGACAAGGAATCACCCAGCCCCAAATGTTCATTATGCCAAGGTTAAGAGACCCTACTTTAACCAAATCAGTGGCCTCTGTCAGATATATTCCAAAAGAGACATGAGTTAGCAAACTCTTTTCCCCTCAGTTACAGCCTGGCGGGTTTCTCCTCACACTGAGCCCTTAGGGGCCAGCCTGTGCCCCAGCACCTCACTGCCATCGACACTCTTTACAGTGACAAAGATCTATCCGGTCTTCCTTGGTGGGGATCATTGGGAAAACACTTGCTTTCAGTGCTTACTTCAGTTTGTATTTCGTACGTCTTCATTTTCTGAATCTCGAGATATTTTTGGATAATACGT
Source organism: Paguma larvata (assembly GCA_030068075.1). Lineage (NCBI taxonomy): Eukaryota > Metazoa > Chordata > Mammalia > Carnivora > Viverridae > Paguma > Paguma larvata. The sequence continues at coordinate 32,350,587 of CM057832.1, read as the reverse complement.
CTCCATTTCAACCTCCATATTCGGGTAGCCAGTCTCCTATGAAAATGTATTTCATCTGATTATAAGTAGGACTGCGTGAGTGCTTGGCAGCGAGCTAAGCACTCTTCGTGCGTTATCTAATTCAACTTCCTCGACAGTTCAGTTCTGAGGGAGCAGCTGTCATGATTCACATCTTAGAACGGGAGGCCCGGTGAGATCGGGCGACCGGCCCAAGATTATAGAGCTGGAGTCAGCGCTACCTCAGGCCGGGGCGTAAGCCTGACGGGGGTCCTCTGTGACGTGCAGTCTTGTCACCAAGACATTGGTTTGCTCACTGCGGGTAATCACAGATGGAGGTTTGCAGGACGGTTGGGTTGTTCTCTCTCTCTCACTCGAGTCACCATGAGCGGCCCGACACGGGAGAGAGGGAGTGGACACTCCACTCACCCACGCAAGCGTGCCCTCCCTGCGGGCCTCATCCATCCCACGTGTCATCGTGGACAGTACCTGAGGGCTGCCGCTTGAGAGAGATTGGGGCGTCTCTTGCGGGCCTGATGCTCACCCCCAGATCAGTCACGGCTAGATTTTCTACCTACTGGCCATCCTCGCGTAACATCCAACTCCCAGCTTCCTTGCTGACTCACGGCCCAAGTCCATTTGCAGCCAGGGCTCCGACGGGAGCTCGCTGGGCGCGGTGGGGAAACGTCTCGTGAGCAGCCACGCTGCCGTTCGGCGGCAGTTTTGCCCTCCCAAGCTTGAGCTCCCGGGGGCCGAGGTGAGGGGAGGCCTCTGGGACTCCAATCTACCCTAATTCTAGCCCACACCTAGAAGCCTAACCATGTTTGAAGAAGGAACCCCATGATTGGTTGGTGCTATCTTTCCTGAGAGACCCATCTCCAAGGGCGACATTCAAAATATTTAACAGCCAGAGACTCAGGAGCACGGCCCGGCAGGAGGGTGGAAAGCAGTTGGGAGAGCCATCCAGGGATGAGTCGCAGGCACGCCTCACCCACCCCTGCTGAGCCTCCACACAGCCCCCCCTGCCCCTCCGCCCCGCTTGGTTATTGAGTCTCTTGCTTCTTGCCTGATTCTATGTCCAGGGCCCTAACTCTAGCCCCTCGGGCTTCTTCTTTCCCCAGCCACTGTATATGCAATAGCCTTAGCCATCCTCTGTGTCCGAATGCCAAGTGCAGCACAGATGCTCGCAGGTGCCCTTGGAGAGCCCTCTATGCTCAGCCCCGCGTCGGCTGCCTCCTCACCCCCTTGCCTTCGGAAACATTGAAGGCTCAGAGACTCTGGACAGTAAGAGACCTGAGTCCTAGCCTAGCTATGCCCCTCGTCTGCTGGGTGACCTTGGGCAAGTCCCCGCCCCTCCCGGGTGTCAGATTCCTCATGCGCAAATGAGCAACCTGGATTGATTGGCCGGGCCGAGGTCCCCTTGTTCGATGACGGAATTTCGGGGAGAAACTCGAGTCTTCAGCAGCTGACCGCTCTCTTTCTCTTTCGTTCTCTCTCTCTCTCTCTCTGTGTGTGTCCCCCGGCCCCACAACCTCCACCGTAGAATGCACTGCTGCCCGCAGGCCTGAGGCAGAAGGATCAGACCACCAAGGCGCCCACGGGCCCCTTTAAAAGGGAGGAGCTCTTGGATCACTTGGAAAAGCAAGCAAAGGAGTTTAAAGACCGAGAAGATCTGGTCCCCTACACGGGGGAAAAGCGAGGTACCGAATGATGTTGCTCTTTTGAATATATCACCCTGAGTGCCGGCGACATGCCAGGCCCTGTGCTGAGCCACACGTGACTGGGCCTCCTTGCCCGCGCACCTGCCTGGACCACATTCACAAAGCCAGCGCCGAAAGCATCAGTGCATGACGTAGATGTAGTGACGTTTTGGGTAAACTGAGGAAAGAGCGATCTCTTCCAGACCAGCAAAGCTTTTCCCTAAATGCCCATTAGCCGGGGTGTCCGATTATTTCTCAGACAAACCTAGGCACCTTTGACAGTGAAGGAGGAAGCTATTAATCATGGCACCAGGGCATAAGTCCTGCACAAGGCCCGTCCTGTGCAAACCAGCAATGAGATACCCTGCCTGTCCCCTAACTGTCCGTGCTCTTTCCACAGAGTTCCTTTCTCTGGCGACTGCATCCCCTCCTTCATCTGTCCCTTTAAGACTCCCTGCCCCAGCCTAAGGCAAGTCATCTAGAAGACTCTGGGGAACAGAGAGGCACTCCCTGACTGTCCAGCCCTCCTAGGACTCCCCTTTGCTCTCCGAACCGTTCTGCTGTGCTTTTACATTGTGTCCACCTCCGCTCACCCCACCGCCTGCCCCACAGGCCTCCTTCTACCCCTCATGCCTTCCGAGCTCTTTTCCACCTCAGGACCTTTGCACGGACTCCCTTCGCCTGGACCGCTGCTCCTGCTCTCCGGCTCCATGCCGTCTTCATCGCTGGCTCTTTCTCCTTATAAGAGGCTTAATGCTTAGAAACAGCCTGGAGCTGGATGTAGTCTGGTTGCAATCCTGACACTACCACTCACTCGCTGTGTGAGCCTGAGTACATTTTTGAATCTGCCATGCCTCTACTTCCTCCTCTATGAAATGGGGTGGCAGGAAATAATATTACCAGCCTGACAAGGTTGTTTTGAGTTAAAATATATATAAAGCACTTAGGCAGCACCTGGCCCATGGCGAATGCTATATAAATACCAGCTATTATTACCCTTCTGGTCTCAACTGTTCTGTCTCCTCTTTCAGGGAAGCCTTTCCTGTCCCTCCCGCTCAGGACATGTAGTCCCTTGGTCCCCTCCCTTGGTTGCTCTCCATCTCAGGAGCCTGCGTGTGTGTGTGTCCTTCATGGCAGTTTCCATTTGACAATTTTCCCTTCACGTATCCCTTGTCCCTCCCACCGGCTGTGAGCCCATGAGGGCGGGCACTCAGGCTCAGGCCAGTCTTGCTCGCCCAGTACCCCCAGCCCCCAGCACAGGGTCTGGTATCCAGGAGGGCTCCGCAGAGAGTGGTTGAATGAATGAGTTAAATCAAATAAATTACAATGACTCTTGTGGGCTGCTTCCTTAGAATATAGCCCCGCAGGTACGAGGCCCGCACCTGTTTTGCTCACCATTCCGTCTATAGGACCATGCGAGCATGCGGTAGGCACCTAAGAAGCATCTGTTGAATGAAAGCATTAATTCTAATTAATTAATTGTGTAAGGGTTCATTTTCAGTCTCTTCCATTCCCCCCCACCCCCAAGGTTATAAACATGATGAGCCCAGGGTCCACGTCTGTGGCTTTTATCTCTGTATCCCTGTCGTGTGATAAATAACCAAATGAGACAGCATCGTGGGGAGGACTTCGACATCACAAACCCCGGACTTGGAGCTCAGTCCAGATTTTACTGAAAACTTGGAAGGTTAGGGAAGCCCTAGGGGCACCTGGATTACCGACGCAGGGAGGATCGTGTGGTCTGAGGCTCCCTGGAGGGGTGGCGGAGGAAGGAGGTGAGTGCGCCCCCCTGGGAGCGTGGGCACGAGAGGTTTTTCAGGAAGGCACGTGTGCGGCCAGGAGTGATTTCTGGACACCAGATAAAGATAATAGAATCTCAGGATTTCGGGGGGGAGCCTTAAAACTCCCATTGTCCCACCTGCACGTTTGAAAACTGGGGAAACTGGGCACCTGGGCGGCTCAGTCGGTTAAGCGTCTGACTCTTGATTTCAGCTCAGGTCACGATCTCGCTGGTCATGAGTTCGAGCCCCACGTGGGGCTCCGCAGAGCGCAGAGTCAGCCTGGGCTTCTCTCTCTCTCCCTCTGTCTCTGCCCCTCCCCCACTTGCTCTCGCATGCCTGCGTGCCCGCATGCTCTCTCTCTCTCTCTCAATAAATAAGTAAATAAAATTTTTTAAAAAAAGGAAAGTGAGGAAACTGAGGCTGGGAGAGGCCTCGGCCCAGCTGGGTGAACTGCTGGTAGGTCGTCGTCCTCATGCCCACCTCCCTGTGAGGGAAGGAGGGAGATCGGAGGTGGGGGCAGCGGGCGGGGAAGGGAATCTGCCCCCCCCCCCCGTGGCATGCTGGCCTGACACGGAGCCAGAAACGGGTGTCCAGACTCCCAGAGCCTGACTGCCTTCGTGAAGAAGCACACCGGCCCAAGGAAAGTAGCTAGAATTTATTGTTTCCATAGAACGGCGTGCCCAAGAGATTTATCGTCATCGCCACCACCACCCGCAGCAGCAGCACTGAGTATTTCATGATGATTGTTGCAGTCTTTACAGGCTGAGTGCCTGCGGGTCTCAGCAGGGTGTGGAAGGAGGCCCTCCTGCTCTAACAGGCAGACTTCCGGCCACGGCGTCCAGCCCTCCGAGCATTTATTTACCCAACGCCGGGTCTAGAACTAGTCCAGGTGGAGAGGAAACTGCACCCCGGTCTCCACAAGACCCAACAGAGCGTGGTAGGAGCCATAAAATGGTGCAAAGCCCTGAGGAATCTGGACTCTCATTCACTCTTAGTCAAGTGGCGAGGATCAGAATAAAGCTTCATGCAGGATCGCTTTAATGCAGAATTATATTGAGCTGTCCATGCAGACTTAGATTTGACAGTGTGTGCTGGGGAAAAAAGTTAAATAAAGTGAGAGAGGCTTAGATAAAAGCTTAACTTTCTTTCGCTTAGCTGCAGGGTTAGGCGTTCCGAGCTGGGAAGGTATCCCTGGCGTTAGCAATCAAGACCCTTTCCAGTTTTTCCTTCTGCCATCCCCATAATATGTCCTTGTCCTCGTGGTCTATCGGGCTGCTGAAGCTCCAGTCATCACAATTGCATTCCAACTTGTAAGATGAAAGAAGCGAAGAAGTCCAAGTTCCGGTTGTGTCTTAGAGCCACTGCCCTTGCTAGAGGCACCGGCTGCAGGGATATAAGAAACTACAGGTCTTACACATTCATTGAATGACCATCTTTCTCATTCCATCCATCCATCCATTCCAGATCCATCTCTGGTGGGGGTTATGATACACTGTCCCCCCCCGATGACCTTGTCATGTGTTCTGTTCATATATGTAATTGATTTTTGCTATACACAATTTAAGCAATAAAAATAACTCAACATGATTCTCCCCACTGAGTGAATACGCACTGATCCCATTTTAGCGAATATTCCTACTGGACTCTTCTCTCTGTACTTCCCACCCCTCCCCACTGCTACCAATACAGCCTTGGTCCAAGTCCCTGTCATCTCTGGCCCTGGCTGTTGCAGGAGCCTCCTCCCCAGCCCTGGCTCCCATTCTCCCTCAACCCCCTTCAGGAAATTCTCAATCAATAACCAATCTGAGCAGGGTTTTTTTTTTTTTAAAAAAACTGAGGTAAAATTCACATAACATACAATTAACCATTCTATATATTTTCAAGTTTGTTTATTTGAGAGAGAGACAGAGAGAGAGGACAAGCAGGGGGAAGGGCAGAGAGAGAGAAGAAAAAACTATCCCAAGCAGGTTCCACGCTGACACAGGCTTCATCCCACGAACCATGAGATCATGACCTGAGCTGGAATCAAGAGTTGGATGCGTAACTGACTGAGCCACCCAGGCGCCCCCAAAATTAACCATTTTTTTAAAAACTGTTGAGGTTTTTTTCAAGTTTGTTTATTTGTTTTGAGAGAGAGAGAGAGTAGGGGAGGGGCAGAGACAGAGAGAGAGAGGGAGAGAATCCCAAGCAGGATACGCACTGTCAGCGCAAAGCCCAACCCGGGGCTCGAACCCACGAACCATGAGATCATGACCTGAGCTGAAGTCGGACGCTTAACAGGCTGAGGTGCCCCCCAAAACTAGCCATTTTAAAGCAAACAATTCAGCGGCGTTTAGTGCATCCACAGTGCTGTGCAACCATCCCTATGGAGATCCAAACCATGTTCATCAACCAAAATAAAACCCTGTCGCCAATGAGAGTCTTGAGACTCACTCATTCCCTTTCGCGGCCGAATAACATTACACAATCTGTTTCTCCGTTCACCCACGGATGGCCATTTTGGCTGTGGCCACTTTTGGGGCTGTCGTGATTCGTGTTATTATGAACTTTCTCGTACAGGAATTGTTTGAGTACCTGTTTTCAGTTCTTTCGGGTTTGTGCCTTGGAGTGGAATTCCTGGCGCACATGGTAATTCTGCGTGTGCGCCATCCTACCCGGCCGCCGGCAACATACAGGTCCTTGACAGCGCTGTTATTTTCCATTTTGGTTTTTGATTTTGGTTTTCATGACAGCCGTCCTTATGGGCGGGAAGCGATACCTCATCGCTATCTGAGCTGCTTGTCCCTAAGGACCATCTATGTTAAGTATCTTTGCAGGTGCTTTTTGGCCGTCTGTCTATCCTCCTAGCAGAAATGTCTTCAAGCCCTTTGTCCATTTTTACATTGGGTTGTTTTTGGTGTTAATTGTAAATTTTTAAAAATATATTCTGGATGCTAGACGCTATCAAATACGTGATTTTTTCCCACTTCCCTGATAACGTCCTCCGATGGACAAAATGGTAAATTTGGATCAACTCCAGCTGATCTAATTTTTCTTTTGTTGTCACACCTGAGAGTATGTTACCAAATCTAAGGTCGTGAGGATTTACGCCTGTGGTTTCTTCTAAGAGTTTTTTAGTTTTAAGTTTGGTGTTTGAGTCATCGATCCATCTTTAATTATTTTGGTAGATGGTGTGAGATTGGGGTGCAGCTTCATTCTTTGCCTATGGACGTCCGGTCCCACCACCACTCCTTGAAGAAACCATTCTTTCCCTCATTGAGTGGGCTTGTCGTCCTTGTCACAAATCAATTTGCACTGGATCTATGGGCTTATTTCTGGACTCTCAGTCCTATCCTCCTGTTTATATGTCTGTCCTTGTCTGCGCCACCTGGTTTAAATCTGTAGTAAGTTTTGAGATAAGGGAGTCTGAGCCCTCCACCTTGGTTCCCTTCAAGACTGTCTTGTATCGTTTGGGACCTCTTGCGATTCCATATGAATTTGAGCATTGGCTTTTCCATTTTTGGAACAATAAAGAAAAGCCTTTGGAATCTTGACGAGAGTTGCACGGAATCTGGAGACTCTGGATCTTGCTCTGGGCAGTCTTGCCATCTTAATATAGTCTCCTAATCCATGAACTTGGGATACTTTTCTATTTATTCGGGTTTTCTTTCATTTCTTTCAGCAGTGTTTTCTGGTATTCCATGCACAGATCCTTTAGCTTCTTGGCTAAATTCATTCCTAAGCATTTTCCTCATCTGGATGCTATTGTAGGTGAGATTAGTTTGCTAATTCCCTTTCCAGACTGCTCATCCCTGCTGCGCAGAAACACTGCTCGTTTGCGTGTATCGATCTTGTACCCTGTAACGTAGCCCTAACAGTGTTTATTAGTCCTAACAGTGTGTTGTTTCATCTTTAGGGTGTTCTGCATATTAGATCATGTCATCCTCAAGCAAAGATGATGTTACTTCTTCCTTCCCAGTGGGATGCCTTTTTTTCTCGTCCGTTTGCTCTGACCAGAACCTTCAGTGCAAGATAGCAGGGAAGGCAGGCACCCGATTTTCAGGGCTCCTTTCCTCTGTCAGGTCTCAGCCCATGGGCCATCACCCTACCCCAACCACCCTACCCCAAAGAAGCAGCATCCTCCTCACCTGCACCCCAGCCTGGAATTTCCTAGTCTTTTACTCTGCTTTCTTTTCTTCCACAGGGCCTAATACCACGTGATATCTTTGCATGTTTATTTCACCTGTCTCCTTTCACTAAATTACCAATCATTCAGCGCTGCCCCCCTGACCCCTAGAGAGGTTCCTGGCACTTAGGAAGCATTCGATAAATACCTAGTGCATGAACGAATGAACGGATCGCTGAATAGATGAACGCGGTTCATACATGGAATTCAATTCTTCATGCTCTGTCATAGGCTTGCTTTTTCACACATTATGTCTTAGACATATCCTTCTTAGTAAGCAAATATCTCCATCATCCATTATAATAACTGCAAGAACTCCATCATAGGGATGCCCCATCACTTCTTCAACCATCCCTATTGGTCCTTGCATGTGCCTCTTTGCTCCCTCCTCCAGTCGTGAGTCTGACACCTTAAAAATACGTCACATGAGGCAAGGATACCTTTCGCTCCCTATTCTTTTAATAATCTGAATGTATTTTGTTCAGATGTTTCTAAATTGTTCTCTCATGTCAGAACCCTTGGTTAGGATGCCCTAAGCCCTGCCAGTCTATAAAATTTTTCTTTTGTGTCTCTTTCCGACTTGCAGGTTGTTTTAACTAATGACCGATGTTTTCAATAGCCAGCAGTCTAGTTTGACCAAGCATAAAGTTATTCTTTTCAAATATGAGAGGCCCTCTATTGGAGAGCTCTGATTCCTGTCCTTTGGGGAAGTTTGGCGCTGGGTTCCCAAAGGGAGAAACCTCAAGCGAGTCTCAGCACAGAGGGGTCCACAAGGTTCCAGGACAGACCCCCTGGGACCGTCACCGAGGCTGCCTCAGCGCAGCCGCACACGCTATAATGGACACCCGTGTGTTTGCAGGAAAAGTGTGGGTCCCCAAGCAGAAGCCAATGGATCCCGTGCTGGAGAGTGTGACGCTGGAGCCAGAGCTGGAGGAAGCATTGGCAAACGCCTCAGATGCGGAACTCTGCGACATCGCAGGTAAGAGCCTTTCTAGAAGCTTCCCCATGTCTTCCAGGAAGGTTTGACCTGCATCTGCAGGGAGTCTCGGATGGTTTATTTCAACATGAACACACTCTCTGCTTCTAAAAAGGACTAGAGGAGACCATGAATATTAAGACAGAACCCCTTGATCAAAAACTAAAAGGAGGAAAATAGGAATAAAACCACCCATTCCCATCGCTCCACAGAGCCACGAGAACCCATCCCAGAGAGATGCGGAGGCATCCCGGGGAAGGCCAGCCTAGGTCCCTTGCCAGCGCCTGCATCAAATCCTGCCCAAGCCCCCTGGGAAGAGAAAACAGAGTGGGACAGACAGAGGGGACAGACCTCCCAAGTTTCAGAGGCTCACAAAGGGCCGGAGCAGTCATTTGACTTTTCAACTTTGCACGGCACAGAGAACCAGACTTCGGGCAGCCCGCCCCCTCATCACGTATTTGTACAACACCATCCGTCTCCGTGTGTGTTTCCGTAGGATCTTCACAGACAGCCCCTAAAGCTCCAGAAGGTGGCTTGGTGTTCAGAGCCCTTCACCACGCTTGTCTCCTTATTATGGTCTCGTCCCTGCCCCACAGTGGGGTCGGGCTCAGCTAACACCCTTCACGCCCACCGCAGTGGTGCTCCCCAGCCTGGGGGTCTGGGGGGTAACCTTTTATCCTGCAGCCTTGGGAGCTGCTAGCCGCCAGCCAGATAGAGACAGGAGGATGGGTGGGGTGAGAAGAGACTCGAGGCAAGTGGAAATGGGCAAGAAAAGATAGAGTCCACTGTGGCTGTCCAGCTGTGACAGTGAGGTTGGGGGAGGAGTCAAGGAAGGTTCCAGATTTCTGGCTCCCGGGACTAAAGTGGACGCTGGTGCCATTAATAAAGTTGGGTGTATTAGTCTGCTCGGGCTGCCATGCAAAATACCGCAGGTTGGGTGGCTTAAACAACACATTTATTTTCTCACAGTTCTGGAAGTTAGCCGTCCAAGGGGTTGGCAGGTTTGGTTTCTTCTGAGCGCCCTCAACTTGGCTTACAGGTGACCCTAGCTCATACTGAACTCTGTCCGGGACCTTTGGAGTTTGAGGTCACCTAGGTGGGGACAGTTAGACTTGAAAGTCTTCGGTAATGCCATGAGGAGGCCCTGTTGCAATCTGTGTGGTGTCGTTAGCGTGCAGACGTGGGCGTCATTAGCGTTGTCCAGCTGCAGACAGAAAGCAGGACCGAGTGGGGCCCCGGGGCTCTGGAGGCAAGCGGCCCCGGCTGCCTTAGAAGCCTCTGACAGATGAGGAGTGGGAATGGGGCAAAGCTCGTCGTGATGGGGGCTGGTGAGCCACAAATGACCTGGGAACCCAGGGCCGAGGTGATTTAGGCAGAACCTAATGCCGGAACTCGGGAGACAGAATGAGGGCTCAGGGCTGGCTGGAAGACCCAGGGCTACGTGAGGCCGGAGGTCAAGCGAGGCCGCAGTGCTAGGGGACTCGGCAGGCTGCAGCTGTCTTCTGCCTCCTCACACCCTCCGGCTGCTCGTGGGTGTCGTGCCTGAGCCCCGGTGGCATTCGTGCTGGGGAACAGCAAGGGTGTGGCTCTCATCTGTAGCGGTACCATGAGGGGAGGGGCAGGGAGAAGACTCCGTATGCACAGGGGGTGCCGTTGGTAGGCCTGGTGGCCAAAGCCAGGTTGCATTGACCCCAAAGCCAGGTCGCAGCAACCCAAGGAGTGAATGATGGGGAGAACCAAACAAGTAGATTCTGAGTCCAGACAACCCTTTCCTCGGGAGGCAGAACACTGGGGAAAGGACACGAGGCAGTGGTTTGAAGACATCAGGGCTGAGAGAGAAAGTACGCCATCAAGTACGGAAGCAGTGAGTTATTTCACCCAGATGGAACCAGAACGCTTCAGTTGGGGAACTTAACCGGTTTGCTTTCCAGTTCAGAATTCGTTTGGTCAAAAGCCACAAAAATCAGATTCGAGTCCTCGTTATGCTCATCTACTTCCGCCAAGCCATTTCCCTGATCGGGGGTCCCCCTGACTTCCAGCTAAGCCGTGCAGCAGGGCGGTCCGGCATCTGCGCACTGACTCACCCCGGAGCTGTTTTTATCCCAGTCTTTCCCCTCCGATCCCCCTCCGTGATGTCACTGCCCTCATTAGGCGGCTCAGAGGGATTATCAAATGACTCCACCGTCAGAACCGCCAGTTCCTGTGCCAAAATAGAACTGCAATATCGCGCTAGGTTTCTGTGTTGATTTCTCGAAACGATTTCTCTTTTATTTTTGTTGGCGTGGCTAATTATTATTATCTGTCCATGATACCATACCCTTCCGCTGTCCAGAGAGGAGATGGGGAGCTGTAAGTCAACACCGGTGTCAACGGGCTAAACTTGGGCGCCTGTCCCTGTGCCTCAGCCCCGTGAAAGGCAGCCTCGTCTCTGGGGAAGGAAGGACTGACTATTTGTTGACCCCCGCCTGTGCCCCAAGTGCTGTGGGAATTGCTTCCAATAGCTTGCTGCATTGCTTGACCACAGCAGTCCTAGGAAGTAAGTTTTACCGTTGTCCCTGTTTGGTGGACAGAGAAAGGAGGCACGGTGACGTGAAATGCCTTGCCCGTGAGGGTCGAAGCCAGGCAGCTTCATCCTACTCGCGGCACCATCCAGCACAGCCTGGACGAAGCCCTCCTCTGTAGGGGAGCGGGACACAGAGAGCGGGCAAGAGGGGGGACGCGGCCAAGCCCCATGAAGCCGGCTCGGGAGGGCACATTACAAAAGCCTCTCTATGCCGCTTGAAGGCATGGACCCCTCAGGGTCAGCGGGGCTGAGGGAAGTACTGGGAGAGGCCAGATGAAAGCAGGGGATGTAGGCAGAGAGGTGGTGGTGTTGGGAGGACGGGGGATACAGGAGGCAGGCCCCACGTAGGTCCAAGGGCTAAGGTGGAGCCGGGAGCTGTGTCTGCGGTACTGCTGTTCCCAGTGCCGGATCAGAGGGCAAGAAATCAAGACATCCGGAGGACGCCAGGCATTCTGGCCTGAGGCACCAGAAGACAGCCGGGGCTTCAGGGGCTTCAGGGAGAGCCGGGTCTGTTGGTAGGGGCCTATTCAAAGACGCCGGGAGAGGTAGAGGCGGGACCTTGTCGAGAGTCCGGTGTGGCAAGCCCACCACGGACCGATGCTGGGGTTCAGATCCTTTCTCGAGGGTGGGGTCGCTGGAGCCGTGAGATGGCTCAGCAGAGAAAGACAAGTAAGGAGACGAGGGCATGGGGTCTGCGGGGCGTCTCTAGTCTTGGAGACTCGGCTCCCAGCCAGAGCTTCCCATTAGCTTAGTTTTTACTGACTCGTTCACATATACTCAGCAGCCATTTATCCAGGGTCTGTCCCCTGCGTGCCAGGCCCTGGACTGACCCTGGCGAAAGAAGCATAAGCAAACAGTTGGTCCTTGTCCCCACAAAACTGATGTGAAACACATACTGAGGCCCCCGAGAAGTGACAGGGGAGCGTGCGTGTCGTACAGAGAAAGGACAGGGCGCGAGGAGGGGGCTTGGTGAGGTGGTGGGGCGGGGGGGAGATGAGGGTAGAGGCTGCAGCGGAGCCAGGAGCAGGAAAAGCAGGGGCCAACTAGGGGGAGTGGGGGAGTGGGGGAGAACCGACCACTTCTCTGAGCGGGGGGGAGGGGGGGAGCAGCAGGCCCGACCCCTCCGGCGGCTTGCTGGTGCACGTGCAGCCGGCGGGCTGTTTGTTCGGACCGTGGAGAAGGACACCCAGCACGTGTGCCACGCCGACTCAGGTGTGGCCCCGGGAAGGCGGAGCCTGTGAGCTCCCCCGGGTCCGTTTGTTTTCCTGCCTGCGCGCCATCCACGCTTTCGTTCATTCCCACATTGAGTCGACGTGCACGGTCAAGCGGCCATGCGCTAGGATGAATCGGATCGAGGCCGTGCCCTTGGGGGTGAGCCAGGATGCGATGAGGAGGACAGGCCGGAAACGTATACATTTCAACAAGAGAGGTGTCACCGCAGGGTACTGAGCAGAATGCACCGGCCCCTGACGGTGCTAAGTTCTTGGCAAGTGGCGTTGGGTGGTAGCTCGGAGGCCACTGGGAGTCGGCTGCAAGCCCTTGGCGTTATCAGCGCCTCCCCTCCCCGGTCCGGGATGTGATCTTGGGTCACCTTTAGGGATCCTTCAGGTGGGGCAGGACGCAAAAAGGAATTGGGGTCAGAGACTCACCCTTCAGAAGGGCCCATCCCCAGCCACCCCCCACAGGCAGTTGGCACCCCAGCTCAGAGATAGTCTTGGCCCGCCCACCGCCGGCTTCGGGGTACTCTCATCTCCTTAGGCACCGGGTTTCCTCACATTCTGCGAGGGTCGGGGTGTGGCTTACCCAGGAGCCGTTGGACTGCCCCCAAGTCCCGAGCCGGGCTCCTTCCGCCTGTTTCTAGGATGCAGGAAAACACCTTCCTGCTCCCAGCCCAGCGCCAGACGGGCCGTTGGCAGCTGGAGAGGCCCAGGACGTGTGCCGCGGTCTCTCTGCGTCCTAAGTGGAATTACAAACCAAGTGAACCCTGCCAAGGCAGAAGAGGAAAGAGAACTCGATGTTCTTTTTCAGAGTTCAAAAATAGTCCCTTCTGAGTTTTGAGGAAGATCTGGTCTTTTTTTAAAAAAAATCAAGTTTCCCGGTGCTAAATTCAGCCTTGCCAGTATCTGCAGAGAACGAAGCAGCGGGCAATGTCGACGTGCTATTGTCCTCCATCATTCACTTCTGGCGACATGAGCGTGCAAGATCAAGCACGGGGAAAGTCATGATTGGTGCCTAGGGCGGGCCGGAGGGATCAGAGCCGCCAAGCCTTCTGCTCAGCGAGGGAGATTTTGCTTCACCCCTCCCCACCCCTTCCCCTCTCCCCTCCTCTGTCCCTCCCCCATCCCTTCCTCCCTGCCTCCTTCTTTTCCTCCTCCCTCCCTCCCTCCTTCCTTCCTTCCTTCCCTCCCTCCCTTCCTCCCTCCCTCCCTCCTTCCTCTTTTTCCTTCCTTCCTTCTCTCCCTCCCTCCCTCCCTCCCTCCCTCCCTCCTTCCTTCCTTCCTTCCTTCCTTCCTTCCCTCCTTCCTTCCTTCCTTCCCTTCCTTCCTTCTTGGAAACCTAATTTCCTCTGAACTGCAAAATGGTTTTATTTCTTCCGAGGACTGCGACTGACATATATATTACATCCTGGAATACATGACGTCTGTCCTTAGAATTCTGACACGGAGGGGAAATTTTAGAACTTTGGAGCCGCTGATGACCTAGTTTATGGAGGAGTGGCTGGGACCATGCAGTTAGAAGCCAGGAGGGTCCTCACCCAACAGCCTTTGACAAACCGTTTCCCTCTCGAGCCTGCTGGAAAAGCGTGGGCTCAACAGCACCCGCCCTGGATGCGTGCTGTAAAAATCAAATAAGAGAAAAAGATGAGATGTTGTGTGGCTGTTAAGTCCTTCGCGAAGGTAAGAGATTAGCACTCAAATATAGTCCCCTTTACAGGTGAGAACACTGAGGCCCAAAAAGTAGAAGTTGTCCTGGACGAGGTTACTCAGCAAATGAGCACCAAGGTCCCGCCTGGAGCCCAGGTCTCTTTCCTCTGTCCCCTGGCACTTCCTTGGAACCTTCCTGCCCCCTTTCTGGACCACGACGGCCTGCATCGAGTACAAAATGCGTTTTCCCTTTGCAACCTCTCTCTACCTCTCTCAGCCAGCCCAGCCAGCCGTGTGAGGTTACATCTTCCCTAGGAATCTCAGCAAACTTTCCAAACTGTTTTCCCAAACTGGGGTCCCAGCAGCAGCCCAGAACCATTACGAACCTCCCCCACGTCCCTTGGGAGCTGGAAGAGCCAGCTCCAGAAGGGGGCTCCAGGCGACCCGACCCCCTGCCGCTGACTCAGGCCTTGGCCCCCACTGCCCACGTAGAAGCAGCCAATATTAAAGTTCAGAGCGCTCTAAAAAATACAGCTGCCTCTCTCCCTACCCCTTCTCCTCAGTGATGAGTAGGAGAATCTAATTTTAGCAGAGAAGACTCTTCGAATGTGAGAAACAGAAGGGCTTTGAGATCCTCTCATCCTGGGGTTCTCAGCCCCCACTGAGCTTCAAATTATGCAAGGAGATTAAAAATATATCTGCAGAGATTCGGATCGGCTGGTCTAGGAGGAGCACCGATATTATCTCGAAGCTCCCAGGCGATTCGTAAGTGCAGCCGCGATAGAGGACCAATGGTCTTGCCTCACCCCTCACTGTACAGAGGAGGCTGAAGCCCAGAGAGGGGTGGGGACCTTGCCCAAAGTCACACAGAGTCAGGGGCAAAGTCAGGACCGGAACTCGGGTCTCCTGACCCTTCACCAAGGGCTCTCGTGCTGTCTCTCTCTCTAGAAACTAATGGAATAGCTGGAGGAATTAAAAAAAAAAAACCATCAGCAAATATTTACCAAATACTGTATTCTGGAGGAGGGCAGAGGGAGATAATATTCTTCCCTGACTTCTGGAAGCCCGAAGTCCAGCAGAGGAAGCGCGCACGCACCCGGCTACGTCTAACGTGTGTAGACTACACAGTGATAAGGACACCGGGTCCTGAGGGAGAACTAGAGAGGGCAAGTGAGGAATCCAGGAAGCCTCCCTGAGGGAAGAAGTGTTATTCCAGGTCCTACAGGAGGGGAAGGTAGAGCTGTGAGGTCAAATACAGGGTGCTCTGCTGGATTTGAATTTCAGATAGACGATGAAATCAGTCTTTAATAGAAGTAGATTCCAAATACTGAATGGGGGCATACCTCTCCTAAAGTATTATTCATTGCTTATCTGAAATTCCAACTCAACTGGGAGGCTTGTATTTTTATTTACTAAATCTAGCCACCCTACCGGGGGCATTTCAGCTGTGCACATGGCACATGGAGAGAGAATTGTGCGGGGAGAGAATTGCCAGTAGAGGGGGACAGCGTTGGCAGAAGCAGGGGAATCTTCTGAGCCGTGACCATTTGTGTCACCAAAGCAGAAAGAGTGTGTGGGTGACGGACAAGGCCATCGAAGTAGCCAGCCCGGGGAGGGTCAGTGAAGCCAGGCTCTGGGGTCACAGGCCACCATCCTCCCAGCCGGGTGACTGCAAATCTTTGTGGCCCCAGTGTCCTTCCCTCCCTCTGTAGTCCAGCCTCCACCGTGGGTGTCCACAGCCAGAGTAACACTCCAGAACTCAAGCCAGCCCATCTCAGTGCCTGCCAAGGCCTCCCCTGCCCCCTGCCCCAGCGGCTTCCGGGTCACACCTAGGGAAAGACATCCAGACTCCTTACCTCATCCTAGAAGACCCTGCAGGATCCGACCGTGCCTGTTTGAATTAAATCTGCCCCCTAGGGTTGTTGTGAGGGATCAGGGGCGTGGTTTCAGGCAGTTTTCAAGCTGGGGCTGCCCACTGAAACCACCACGGGAGCCCTGAAAACAAGGCAGATGCCTGGCCTCACCCCTCGAGATTGTGGCTTCATCAGTCTGGGGTAAGCCTGGGCCTCAGGAGTCTCCAAAGATTCCCCAGGGGTTCCAGTGTGCAACGAAAGCGAGAATCGCTGGGGTACAATGTATTCTTGGGCCGGAGCAAGCACTTCACGAGTGGGGTGTGTTGCGGTCCAACACGTGTCCAGCTCAGCTCTATCCATCTTCCGCTTCCCCTTCCCTCCCTAGCCTTCCAGTCCATGAGCTTGAGGGCTTTCCCACCATCCCCTCTGCCGGCCTAGAATGTTCTGTCTCCCTTCCCTTAGCTTGGCCAACACTACGCATCCCTCTTATCCTAAGTCCCTCTGTTCTTTTCTCCCCAGGACACCCTGAACTTTTCCTTTACGACACATATAGTCTGCGCTTATGTTTTCAGTCGGGTGGGTACCTGCCCAGCATCTCTGTCCCCTAACAGACTCTGTTGTTCCCTGCTTCGTCCCCCGCCCTTCCCCCATCTCCCCCACTCCCCTACTCCCTCTACCACCACCCCACCCACAGCCAGACACGCGAAGCAGCCACTCGATCAATGTTGAACAAACAGATGGCTGAAAGCCTGACGGAGCACAGGAGTGATGTGGTCAGGTCTGCATTTCCAGAAAGATCTTTCTGGCTGCTCTTTGCTGAATGCTGGATGGGGGAGGGTAGGAAGAGACTGGGACCAGGACAGCAGTGATTACACGGCTGTGATAATACAGCCACGAAATGGTGGGGCCTCAATCGGGACAGAGGTGTTGGAGCAAGAGGTGGGACAGATGAGAGACAGTACTTAGGAGGGTGGGGGTGGGCGTGCCATGTCACTGAGGCTCTACCCCGAGGGGACAGGCGGGATGACAATATGGAAGGTGATCTAAAGGAAGGGGCTGCTGCTGGGAAGGATGAGTTCTGTTTCTGCCAAGTCGGAGTGGATGTGCCAAGCGGGACATTGGGGGACACCTCGGAACCTGAGGCCCGGGTGAGAGGAGTCTCGGCTGGGTGTATAGATATGAGAGTCACGTAAACAGAGACGAGAATAAGGATCAAATAAAATTTAAAGTCATGCACCTGTTTCTTGCCATTTCCGTGAGCAAAACTTCCTGGGGTGTGGAGTATCCGTGCTCAGGAGGCCCTTCTGTCCGAGAGAGGCCACTCATGGGCCCTTCCCCTGTCCCCGCAGCTATCCTGGGCATGCACACGCTCATGAGCAACCAGCAGTACTACCAGGCCCTCGGCAGCAGCTCCATCGTGAACAAGGAAGGACTCAACAGTGAGTACACGGCCCTGCCTCACGGCTTTGGCGCCCCGCCCTGCCCCCAGGGAGGACACCTTGGACGTGAAGTCACCCCCACGCTTCTTGCCTCCATGGCCCACTCGTGCTCTCTGGCTCACTGCAGAAGTGTTAAATTTTTACGTAAGCCAAATCTAACCACCTTCTCCTCTGCCGGGATTTGTGTCTTGTTTGTGTAGGACTTCTCCATCCCAGTATTATAACAACATCCTCCTGTATTTTCCCCTGAAAGCTTTAGAGGTTTGCTTCTTGTATCCAAACTCTTACGCCACTGGCACTTTGTGTACGTGTGTGGGGTGAGATGCGCTCAAACTGTCTTTTTTTTTTTTTTTTTTTATGGCTATCCTGCTGTAGCCACCCTGTTCTTCGCCAAGTTCACCCCCTCACCACCGGCTTGGGACTCCACCATGATTGTGAATGTCTGCATACCCACACCAGTCTGTGTCCGGGTGCCTCTTTTGGTCCCTGAGTCCCCTTGGCCTTTCCTGTGCCCATATCGCATTGTCTTACTTGCCCCACTGCACCGTCCCAAGCTGGCATTTTGGCCCCCGAAAGAAATGAGGGTGCTGGAAGAATAATGGCCCTCCTTCTGGAAAGCCTACGTACTTCTTTCATGCTCATGCTTCATTCTATCCTCACAAGAGCCCACTGAGGTAGTGACTGTCCACACTTCACGGATGAGGACACAGAGGCTCAGAGGGTTTAAGTAATTCACCCGGTTCTTGCAGGATGGTAGAGGTGGAGTCCAAGAAGGGCCGAGACCGCCCGGCCCCCTGCATAGCTTCTCCCCTGTGCACTGCCCCTCCTGGCAGCCCCTGAGAACGTGCAGCCTTCTCTTGTCCCTGAACTCGGCCACTGCTTCCTTCCGAAATGTCCTAGTGCGGAGGGAAAGGGTCCCCGTGTCTCTTGTGTCCGTCACTCTAGGTGTGATCAAACCCACACAATACAAGCCTGTGCCGGATGAAGAGCCAAACTCAACAGACGTAGAGGAGACGCTGGAGCGGATAAAGAACAACGACCCCAAACTTGAGGAGGTCAACCTCAACAACATCCGGGTAGAGTCCTTTTTATTTCACTTCACCTGGGGTGGGTGGGAGGAGCCGCGTCTGTGTCACCGCAGTGCATGTGGCCCAGGCTTGGCCGTGTGGGGACAAGCAGGTCCTATTTGGGTTCTGGGTGCTTCTGGATCAGGAAAGGGGCACCACCCTTAAAAGGCCTGGCCAGTGTACACGAGCACGTCCGATAGCCCCGGTTTCTTCTGAGGACCGACATCAGGCCCCAGCGTTCACCATGGGCCAACACAGCTTCGGTTCTGGAACCCCGCCATGTTATTCCAAACACTGAGAGCTTCTCTGAGCTAAAATATTAATTCAGGCACACCTGACTGCCGGAGATCTCAAGGCTGGAAGAGGCCCCCGCCCAGCAGGCTCGTGGGGTAACCCAGCCCTGGGAGGGGCCCGCCCCTGTATCATACACACAGTCAGCCTCATTCTGCAGCCCTGGCAGGGAGCTGTCGGCCCAAATGTGTCCGGATGTTTCCTGTGTGACCACCAAGGGCAGAGGAGGGTCACACCGACAAGCAGTCCTGTCCTGGACAGGCTGCGGGGAGGAATTCAGAAGCAGGCCCAGCTGCCTGTCCACCTGCTCAGCCCAGGGGCCGGCGGGATTAGTTCTGGGAGGGTGTGGGGTAAGGCAAGACGTGGGCCCCCCCCACTCCCCGGCTCCTCTTTCCTGTCTTCTCCGTTTTCTTTTAAGCGGCTGCCAGCCCCAAAGGCACAATCTGATTGGAAACCCGCACCCACAGTGTTCTCCCCCACCTGGCCTCCCTAGGCTCTGCTCCCACGGGGAGCTAACGTGACGCTCTGAAATGAGAGATCCGTGAAAGCACAGCCAGGCTTTCTCTCGGGTGCCGCCATTGTCTGCCGCGTGCCCAGCGGGAGACACTGGCGCCATTCAGAACTGTACGCCCTGGCGGCGAACTCTGGCTTGGAGCAGGGTAGCGGCCGTGGCTCTGCGCCTTCACTGTGGGGCCCAGGCTCGTCCCTCCCCAGCCCTCGTTTCCCCCTCTGCCTGTGAGAAAGTTGGAGAAAGTTGGACTAGATGTGTGATTGTCACCTGAGAAGATTAAAAAGTATGTTCCAATGGCCACCCCCACTGGGATTTTCATTTTATTGGTCTGGTTCAGACCCAAGCAACAGCGTTTTATAAAAGCCTCCTGGGAGCCTCTGGTGTGCGGTAGGACTGAGACCCTCTGGGACAGACGTCTCTTACAAATCATCTAGCGCAATGCCCAGCGCCGCGCCCCCCCCCCCCCCCCGCCACCTCCGTTTTCCAGAAACAGGCCCAGAGCGGGGAAGAGACTTTCCCCCAGAGTCACAGAGTGAGTTAGAAACATTGCCAGTCACCCTGACAGAGGCCGAGGCCCTGCCCACCCCCACGCTCCCACCCCTGAACTCTCGGCACAACACTCCTCTGCGTCCTCTGCCTTGATTTCCCGTTCTGTGGTCTCCGCCTGCACAGATGGGTGTGAAAATTTCAGGGAGGATTTTCTCAATCCGTTTACCAGAAAGTTCTCCCCAAATCTCAACCCTTTGGGGCAAAGCCTAAACCCTTTGAGCATTCAGCTATTTGGTCAGAGACTTGGTAACCATCAGGCCGCATGTGTGAGAGGGTTACTGCCCACCTGTCTGCCCAACCTGACCCCAGCGGGGGCTGCTCACCACTGCCTGCCTTTCTCTCTGCAGAATATCCCCATACCCACTCTCAAGGCTTATGCAGAAGCCCTGAAAGAGAACTCCTATGTGAAGAAGTTCAGCATTGTGGGAACACGGAGCAATGACCCTGTGGCGTATGTATGTACCTTTCTGTTCTGCTGCATTGAGAGTAGGGGCAGGGCGGGGCGTAGGGGGGAGGCACAGAAACAGAGGGCCTGATGCTCATGGCCTCAGGGCTGGCCCAGCCCCACTGAGGAAGAACCCAGCATTGTGTGGGGAAAGGCACTGGGCTAAAGGCCAGGAGAGGATGTGGACACCATGACCGTTATCCAGGCAACATCTGTACATTATCCTAGTTAATATCCACAACCAGCCCTGATCCCAGGGGTGCAGGTCTCCCCACTTTGCAGATGAAGAACTTGCCGTGCAGGGAGTCTGGGCATTTTGTGAGAGGTGGAGCTGAGATTTAAAAGCAAGTCAGGTCGACTCTAAAGCAGATCTGTCTCCACTCAGCACACCACATTTGGACAAAGGCCTGCCCCTCCCTGGGCTTCAGTTTCTCTATATCTAAAATCACTTTTTTAATGTTTGTTTATTTTCGAAAGAGAGAGACAGTATGCGAGTGGGGAGGGGCAGAGAGAGGGAGAGACAGAATCCGTAGCAGGCTCCAGGCTCTGAGCTGTCAGCACGGAGCCCGACGCAGGGCTCCAACTCACAGACCTTGAGATCACGGCTGAGCCGAAGTCAGATGTTTAAACATCTGAACCACCCAGGCGCCCCTAAAATCGTTTTCTTAATCCGCGGGTCCTGATGATCCATTTTATTTGTTTTTTACCCAAGTCTTAAAGATACTGCTGATCAAATTAAATTGTACTTATTATAAACTTCAATTCTTTTTTTTGTTGAAATATTCAAATGTATTTATTGAGAGTCTGTCTGTGTCCAGCACTGAATTAGGTTCTGAAAATACAACTGTGGCCAAGGCAGTCATACTCCCACTTCCATGAACATAATGGCCCATTTGGCCATGCAGACAACGAAAGGATGACAGTACAGTGTGATTATTACAACACTAATAGGTTAAAAGTGCAAGAATTAGCTTACCAGTGGTGGTAATTAATCATTTAGTAGCAATCGGTTTGTTAATATCCACAAAATAACTTGCTAGAATTTTGATTAAGGTTGCATTGAATTTGTAGATCAAGTGAAGAAAGAACTGATTTCTTAACGATATTGAGTCTTCTTATTCATGAACATGGAATATCTATTTATTTAGTTCTTTGATTTCATACATCAGAGTTTTATAGTTTTCCTCATAGAGCTCTCCTACGTATTTTGTTAGACTAATATCAATGGTATTGTGTTTTTAATTTCCTATTCCACCTGTGCCTTCCTGGAATATAGGAAAGTGATTGATTTTTGAATAGCAACCTTATATACTGCAGCCTTGCTATAATCGCTTATTAATTCCAGGAGGGTTTTTTTTTTTGTCAATTCTTTCAGATTTTCTACATAGACAACCATATCTGTTGCAAACAAAGACAATGTTATTTCTTCCTTCCCAATATATATACATTTTATTTCCTTTTCCTGCCTGACTACATTAACTAGAACTTCTATTCTGATGTTGAAAAGGTACTTGCCTTGTACCTAATCTTAGTAATAACATCACCAGTTTCTCACCATTAAGCACATTTTTAACTGTAGGTTTTTCGTAGATATTCTTTACCAAGTTTGAGGAAGTTCCTATCTATTTCTAATTTACCTCGAATTTTTATTATGGGTGTTTGATTTTGTCAGATGCTTTTTCTGCATCTATTGATATGATCATGTGATTTTTCTTTTTTAGCCTGTTGATGTGATGGGCTACATTAATTGATTTTCAAATGTTAAGTCGGCCTGTTGCATACCTGAGATAAATCCCACTTGCCATGGTGTATAATCTTTTTATACATTGTTGATTCAATTTGCTGTATTTTTGAGGCTTTTTGCATCTAAGTTCCTGAGAGATATGGGTCTATAGTTTTCTCGTAATGTCATTGTCTGGTTTTGGTACTAGGATAATGTTGGCCCCAGAGGATGAGTTAGAAGTGTTCTCTCCGCTTCCATTCTCTGAAATGGATTGTGGAAAATTGGTATCATTTCTTCCTTAAATATTTGGTAGAATGCACCAATGAACCCATGTGGGCCTGGTGCTTTCTGTTTTGGAAGGTTATATATTAATTATTGATTCTATTTCTTTAATAGGTAATGGCCTCTTCAAATTGTCCATTTCTTCTTATGTGAGTTTTGGCAACTTGTTTCTTTCAGGGAATTGGTTCATTTTATCCAGGTTATCAAATTTGTGGACATAATAGATGTTCATAGTATCCCTTTATTATCCTTTCAATTTCCAGGGGATCTGTAGTAATGGGCCTCTTTCATTTCTGATATTAGTAATTTGTGTTCTTTCTCTCTCTTTCTTTTTGTCTTAGCCTGGCTCAAGACTTATCAATTTTATTGGTCTTTTCAAAGGATTAGCATTTTACTTTATTGATTTTTCTCTATTGATTTTCTGTTTTCAGTTTCATTGATTTCTGCTCTAATCCTTATTTGTTTTCTTCTGCTTACTTAGGATTTAATTTGCTTTTCTTTTTTTTTTTAATTTTCTAAAATGGAAATTTAGATTATTTAATTTAGGTTTTTAAAAAAATATGCATTCAATACTAGACATTTCCCTCTAGGCACTACTTTCACTACATCCCACAAATTTGGTAAGTTATATTTTCGTTTTCATTTAGTTCAAAACCTTTTTAATTTCGCTTAAATTAAATTTTGCCCCGTGTGGTATTTAGAAATGCGTTGTTTAATTGCCACATATTTGGGGACTTTCAAAGTTATGTTTCTGTTACTGCTTTCTAGTTCCATTCCACTGAGCTCCGAGAACAGACATTGTATGATTTCTGTTCTTTTAAATTTGTTAAGATGTGTTTCACGGCCCAGAATGTGAGCTTGGTGGATGTTCCACGCAGACTTGAGAAGAACGTGTATTCTGCTGTTGTGGGCTGAAGTAGTCTAGAGATGTCACTTCTATCCAGTTGATTGATGGTGTTGTTGAGTTCGATTATGTCCTCACTGATTTTTGGCCTTCTGGGTCTTTCCATTTCTGAGGGAAGGCTCTTGAAATCTCCAACTCTACCAGGGATTCACCTGTTTCTCCTTGCATTTCTATCAGCTTTTGCCTCATCTAGCTTGACACTCTATTGGTTGCACATATACATTAAGGATTGTTATGTCTTCTTGGAGAATTGACCCCTTTATCATTCAGTAATGTCCTTCCTTAACCCTAATAACTTTCCTTGCTTTGAGGTCTATTTAGTAATGATCAATTATTTTTAAAAATTAATTGCTTTTAATCGAAGTATAATTAATGTTATAATTTCAGGTGTTCAATATAATGATTCAACAATTCTATACATTTCTCAGTGCTCATTAAGATAAGTGTGCTCTTGGGGCGCCTGGGTGGCTCAGTGAGTTAAACCTCCAAGTCTTGATTTTGACTCAGGTCATGGGCTCACAGTTTGTGGGATCAAGTCTCACAACCGGCTCTGCACTGACAGCATAGAGCCGCTTGGGATTCTCTCTCTCCTTCTCTCTCTAAATAAATAAATAAATAAATAAACTTAAAAAAAAAAGATAATGTAAGTGTACTCTTAATCCTCTAACTGTTTCCCCCACCTCCTCCACCCACCTCCCCTCTGGAGGTTCTCTATATTTAAGAGTCTATTTTTTTTTTGTCTCTTTTTTTCTTTGTTTGTTTCTTAAATTCCACACATGAGGGAAAAGCTCTCTAAGGGCCCCCACTCCCTGCCCCTGCACCTTCATGCCTCCGCCCTGGTCCAGAAAAGAAGAGTTGACGCCTGGCATGACAGGGCCTCCAGGACCCGCTCAGCCACCAGCATGTCCCCTCGGATTGACCTGGTGCACTTGCCTACCAGTTGTCAAATATTCTGATTGTCAGGCCTCGACAGGCCTTTTCTGGAGACCAAGAGGGATGCGATGGAAAGAACACAGTCTGAGACCCTCTCCTTAAGAGGGTCCAACCTGTTCGGGGCGATAAAGAAAACCGACATACCATCCCAGGGGCACACGGAAGCGGGGTGAGGAGGGAAGGATGATTTCAACAAGGAAGGGTTTCTGGGAGCTGAGCGTGTGTAGGGTTTCAGCAGGCGTGGACGGTGGGACGGGCTTTCCTGGCTCAGAGAGTCGTTTCAGACAACCAGGGCCCACTGATCATACACCCCGGCTCTCAGCTGCTGGTGTCGCCTTTCCTCCGTGACACATCGTTTCCACCAACTGCTAATTACCTCACTTCCTTCAGAGGCTCTGATTGTCATCTACACTCTCTGGCTGAATTCCTCTGAAACGTGCTGGGGGCCACCTGAGCTCCTCCCCTCCCATCTGCACTGGTCACTTGCCCAGTGGGGTGGTTTCCCAGGCCTCCTTCTCTGTCCTCTGCTGCTCAGATGAAGAGGACAATGACTCCATGGGATGCCAACAGGGAAATATAAGCAACAAATAGACGGTATATAGGGAGTCTGGGACTCCACCAGTCAGTCACTCAGTGAACAGTGACTGAGAAGCTACTGTGTGCCGGGCATGTGGGCACCAGGAGATAAATACAGTGCATTTGCATCGCACCAAGAATATTTAGTCTAATGGCAGCTCAGACAGACTTTCTCAAGGCCACCCACTTAGCCCTTTGGGAAGCAGGATTCGAATTCGGGTCTCTCTGACTCCAAAGCCCACAGTCTTCCCACGACACCATGTTGCTTTCACTGTTAAAACGCTTTCTTCTTTATGGTCTGTGGATAGGGAACTTTTGTTTTCCTAGCTGAAAATGTTTGCCGCATGGCCTGTATGAATACGTGCATAGGGCGAAGATTGGAAGGAAATAGAATTGTAAACCGCGGTTCTTCCTGAATGAGACTATCTGTACTTTTGATCCTTCTCGTAAAATATCACCCATGTGGGAAAGCGCACAGAACTGCAGCGCGCAGCTTAACGAATCATGGCAGCGTGTGACCCCCTCTGCGAGTCAAGAACTAAAAACAACTCTGAGCAGAGGAATACAAGCTCCACGAGGGAGGTTTTGAATAAATTCTACAACGTTCAAGAGGGCCGGCCACAGCTAGCTGCGGCCATCCATGTAAAGGCTCCTGGAGAAAGAGGAATTGAGAATGGCCTTGAAGGACGGGCAGGGTTTGGACGAGTGACGCGGAAAGGAAAGGGCATCCCAGGGGCAAAGTCAAAGCGCGGGAGAGCACCCCGAGTGCCCAGGGAGCCGAGAGCGGCCCCTCTGTTAGAGAGCAGTGAGCCTGGAGGCCGAGCGAGGGAGGAGAATCAGGTAATAGAGGCCTGGTCGCAGGTAATAGAGAGTGTGGAATTCTCCAGTTAGGGGCTTGGGAGCCACGGCGCGTTGGAGGGGAGGAGAGCCGCAGAGTTGCGCTTCGTGAAGGAGGCTGTATGGATTGTCTTGCCTGGTCGCTGGGTCGAGCAGCGCGAGTGTGCCAGGAAGTCTCGCTCCCAGCAAGGGCCTCTCAGTATTTTAGGTTCTCTCCAAGAGGGGCTCCGGCCTTGCTCAGGGTGACTCACGGGTATCCTCGCGTTTCTCTTGCGCTTCAAGGCCCTTGCTGAGATGCTCAAGGTGAACAAGGTGCTGAAGACGCTGAACGTGGAATCCAACTTCATTTCCGGAGCCGGGATCCTGCGCCTGGTGGAAGCTCTCCCCCACAACACTTCTCTAGTG
This sequence comes from Paguma larvata, assembly GCA_030068075.1. Classification (NCBI taxonomy): domain Eukaryota; kingdom Metazoa; phylum Chordata; class Mammalia; order Carnivora; family Viverridae; genus Paguma; species Paguma larvata. Next base: position 32,324,726 of record CM057832.1, on the reverse strand, counting down.
GAGCTGAAAATCGACAACCAGGTAAGACAGACGAGGGTCTCTTGGTCCTTCGCTCTCGGATGCTTGCAGTCCCGCACTTGTACGCTGGGTGGTGGGTGCTGCCGGACGGGGCAGATTCAGAGCCCAGCTTTACGGCGCCTCCGAGGTCATTGGTCCACACCCTCCGCCGTGCTCGCCTTCCTTCTTCATCATTCCTATCAAGCGCTCTGTCGGCTTCTGCTTGTATACCTCCTACCGATGGGAGCTCACTCCTTCCCAACATCACCCCTTCAGCTCTTTGTGAGAATATCCTGCCTCATATCCCCTAGAAATCAGCTTCCTGTAAGTCCTGTTTATGGCACTTAATTCTGTTCTCTGGTGCACACGGGACACACCTGGGGCACAGATCTGATAAACCACTGGACTCTTCCTCACCGGGTTAAATATCCCTTTCTTCTTCAAACACCCACCGCCTGCCCCACTCAATGGGCTTTTGAGTCTCCTTACCACTGAGTTTATTCTCTGGGCAGACACTGGTTTGACTTTATCCTTATGGGGTTACCATCTCTCTCTAACTCCTGTGGGTCAGTCATTTATTACCCGGGAACCTTTCAGTTCTGACTTTCTGAGATGATGCCATTTACAGTATCTTGTGTGCTGCATGTGTCGAGGGTCTGTCGTGGGCTGGGCTCTGTGCGGTGCACCTGACGCACGTCACCTCCGACCGTCCCAACAACCCCGCGGGAGGCGGGGATAATCTGCCTTGGCCTGCAGAAGAGAAGCAGCTCGGGCAGGCTAAGGCAAGCTCCTTTCTCAGGGCCACTCGCTTAGCCCTTTGGGAAGCAGAAGTCGAATTCAGGTCTCTCTGACTCCAAAGCCCACACTCTTGCCACGACCCCACGTTGCTTTCACTGTTAAAATGCCTTCTTCTTTGTGGTCTAGGGTAGGATACTTTCGTTTTCCTCCCTGAAAATGTTTGCTGCATGGTCACATAAATACGTGCCTAGGGCAAAGATGGGAAGGAAATACAACAGAATTGTAAAGAGCGGTTCTTCCCGAATGAGACTATCTGTCCTTCTGATCCCTGTTGTAAAATAGCGCACCCGTGTGGGAAAGCGCCAGAACTGCAGCGCGCAGCTTAACGAATCATGGCAGCGTGTGACCCCCTCTGCGAACCGGAATGAAGGCGGTACCAGGCTCCAGAAGGCCTCGACGGCCCTTCCCAACCATAACCCCTTGATTCGCCCCTGCCCCCTACTTACTTGTGCACCTCCATGTCTTTGCTGCTGGTCGTCTCTCCTCCTGGAATGTCCTCCCTTGCCCCTACCCCTTCTCTGCCTGGAGAATCCCTCCTCTTCCTTCTGGATTCAGTGGAAGCCTCGCTTCCCAGCGGTGTTCTAGAGCCAGCGTGCCAGAGCTGCCTGTAGGCTTCTGTCCTCAATTCCGCTTCAGTGGCGGCACGCTGGTACCCTGAAGTCGCCTCTGGTGGAATTACTATGGAAGTTGGCAAACTCTACGAATCCAACTTTTTTTTTTCCGAGAGCCTGCATATCACTACTTTCTCCCATTAGCCTGCCGCAGGGCCTCCAACCCTCTCCCCAGAGAGAGTTAGGTGCCCCTCCCTGTGTTCTCCTAGCACCTCGGCTTCCCATGAGCTTCTCAGAAGCTGGTGTTGTATCTGAGCCATCTCTTTATTCCAGTGCCCAGCTCAGAGCTTGGCCCCTCTAAGCAGGCCTGCCCTGGGTGGTTGTGTATGTTGTTCACTGCACAGGGAGCAGGGGGCAAAATCTAACCCATACTCTGCTCTCCAAGCCTTGGTATGGGGCTTGTTCACCCAGAGAAGGCGCTTTTCAAAAATTCCCGTAAAGAGGCCACGCAAGCCTTCGGCGGCCCCGTCGTGTGAATTTGCTGCATTGGACTCCTGCATCTCTCGCGTGCCAAGGGCCTGCGGCCGCATCGCCCATCCCTACTCCTCCCCACTCCCACTCTTTCTGCCATTGCTGATCCTGCTTTATCAACTGGAACAAAGGCACGCAGCAGGCTTAGCGGCAGCCCTGGGTCAAGGCTTGGGATTGGCTACTCATGTGACGCCAGGCCCGGCTGGGCAGGGAGTCAGGGACTACCCAGCATCAGCTGAAACCTGACTCCTGGGGCAGAATGTTGGCCAACAGTGACCCAGAGCACCGGCCTCGGGTCATTGTGATGACAGCTGACAGAGAGAGAGAGAGAGCTGCCTACCTTCCCTCTCGCTGCCATCCACCGCCGCTGAGCTCAGAGATAGAGCCAGTGCTGTCCCCCTCCCCCTCACTGAACCCTCCAGCGTGAGAACATTCACTTCCCTGAGCCTCAGTCTCCTCACATGTAAAATAGGTTAATAAGAATCTCCACTTCTGAGGAGAGGGCAGATGTCAACTATGAAGTTGTTAACGTTCACAGTTCCTCCGAAGGTGACCTGGAGAATTCACACAGAATTCTAAGAGTTGATTGACTGAGTAGGTGCCACGCATCCATCATCTCATTGAATGCTCCCGAAGACTTTTTGTGAGTGGGTATTACAACCTACCCCTGTCTTGTAGGTGAGGAAACTAAAGGCCCGGGCGGGTTCTGGAACCTACCCACAGTCACACAGGAAGTGAGCGACAGACGCAAGATTCAAGTTCCCAGTCTGGAACTGTGCCCCTCTGAGCTTCTGACTCCTCCCGTGGCTTTGTGTGGGCATTCCTTGGCCTTCCTTGGCACTCCCTTTCCCTTGGCATGAGGCTAGAGCGCCGGTCCCCACACCTTCATGAGAGCCTGTTTCATCCCAGCGTTTGATGACTGCCGGCTGAACCCCAGGGCCGTGCTGTAGGCTCTGTGCACGAATGAGGCTCTGGCTCTGCCCTCCAGCAATTCCACGCTGGACAGGAAGGCAAGCGAGTACAGAAGTGATCATGGAACCAGGTGCCTGAGCCAGCCGCAGACGGTGCACCCTTGGGGAAGCAGTCTTAGTCAGGACCAGGCACCACGGAGGGCTTGCCGGAGGAGATGGAGTTTGAGACAAACTGGTAGGGTGGATAGTATCTCAGAGACTGAAGTGGAGGCCGTGGCATCTGAGGTGCCGCGAACCCCATGAACAAAGAGAAGGAGAGGGGGAAACGCTGTGGAGCCCATCCAGACAAGACTAATGGTGCTCCCAGAGGAAGCCAGAAAGGGAGTTGAAAATCCAAAGGGCTTTGACTGAGTAGATTGAGTGAAAGTGGGCTTGTGGGCTGTGATCTGCACCAACCCATGCTGGGTTCCGGGAAGATGGCTCCTACCTGGGTTCCGGGAAGATGGCTCCTACCTGGGTTCCGGGAAGATGGCTCCTACCTGGGTAGGAGAGGATGGAGGGCAGGCATCAGTGCCCGGGAGGCCAGCGGGGGGCTAGGATTGCCCAGAAGAGGGGGACCTGTGGGGGGGTCTTCCTGCAGGCCTGCAGTCTGGGGAAGGCCACCCGTGCTGCTCGCAGTGCGCCTCTCCTCGGGGGCCCGCTCTGGGCTCTGCGCGGCGTGCCAAAGAGGAGGTGACGAGTGGCATTTGATTTATTCCTCATTCTTGGTTAGTCACCGCGGTCCTCGGAGGCCGCTGCTTCCCCCTCAGCTCTTGTGCCTGTAACCTGTGTTAGTGAGCGTCTGTCCTCCTTCCTTATACGGCCAAAGAAAGAAGAAAGGGACTTGGGGAGTTCTACCCTGGTGACAAGAGCCGTGCTGGCTGGCTGGCTCAGCACCCAAATCTGGGAACGGGGAGCCTGGAGCTGTTTGTTTACTCAGCCATCTCTCTTTATCTCCAAGCAACTTTGTGCTGCTGTCTGAGGCGGCCCTGAGCCGGGTGGGAGGGGGCGGAGAGGCCCTGACCCAGAGCCGAGGGCACTGAGAAAACCTCTAGCCCAGCCCTCCTCCTCTCGCAGGTGGGGGAAATTGAGGCTCAAAGTAGGGATGGGACGTTCTGAGGTCACGGATCAAGTTAGTGTCAGACCAGGGCCAAAACTGAGGTATCCCGCCTTCCAGATGGGCTGCATTTAAGGGTGGATGGGAGAGACCCTCACCCCCCAGGAGCAGGCACTACATATGGGGTGCCTGCCAGCCCTCTCCATCCCAAGTTGGCCAAATCCAAAGGGTGATTCTCTGGCCCTCTTGATCTGCCCTCCGTACTCCCATCAAAGCTGCCCCCAGCAGGCCCTTCCCCGGGACCTCAGGGCACAGGATACTCCCTGCCACTCAGAACAGACAAAGTCTCCTCTTGAAACACGGCCCCTCCCCAAATAAAGCTATGTGCATGTCTGGGGGCGTTGGCCGGATTTCTCACATTTCATTCCAATATTTGACAGTGAGGATAAGCTTCATATTTTGAAAAGAGGCTAAAGGAAGTAGATTGCATTTCTTGTTTACCTAGATTGGATTACCTTCCTAGCACAAATAAATTTAGAAAGAAAACAAGGGGCGCCTGGGTGGCTCAGTCGGTTAAGCATCTGACTTCAGCTCAGGTCATGGATCTCACGGTTCACGAGTTAGAGCCCCGTGTCGGACTCTGTGCTGACAACTCAGAGCCCGGAGCCTGCTTCAGATTCTATGTTTCTGTCACTCTCTGCCCCTCCCCTGCTCATGCTGTGTGTGTCTCTCTCTCTCAAAAATAAATCTAAAAAAAAACCAAAACATTAAAAAGTTAAAAAAAAGAAAGAAACGAAAGCTACTCTGGAATAAGCTCCGGAAGGTTTTCACACGTGGCGAAACCCCCTTAATTTTAGATTACACACTCATGGCAGCTGGCTAAATATTTTTTTATTTTTTATTTAAAAAAAATTTTTTTAATGTTTATTTATTTTTGAGAGACAGAGCGTGAGCAGGAGAATGGCAGAGAGAGAGGCAGACGCAGAATCCGAAGCAGGCTCCAGGCCAGGCTCGAACTCAAGAGACCATGAGATCATGACCTGTGCTGAAGTCGGCCGCTTAACCGACTGAGCCACCCAGGTGTCCCTAAATTTTTTTTTTAAATGAGGATGAATATGACTTTTAGTTTGCAAAAAAAGGGGAAAAAATGAAAACACACTCTTGAAAACCACGCGAGCAAGACTTTTCCTCCAGTCATGTTCTCTGTTTTGTTTCTTATACATTCAGCTTCTAGGCACCAGCCCTTGGCTCGTGCATGCTTTCTGTGTCTGTCTCCGTATGTACTAAAGTAATTCAGCCTGGAAATATCCAGCCTCCAAGGGAGAACAGGCATGTGTCACCATCCCTTCCTCAAAATGCCGGTTATGGTCTTTTGCTGACCTCGCTCCTCAGGGGGAAATGAGATAGAGTCCGTGGAAACGAGAGACAAAATATGATGTCGACAAAGTCATTTTCCTAAGCAGATCAGCATGAGTCAGAATAAAGATTTGTGACCCCAACCGTCTTGCACCACGTCCGGCCCCCAGTGGAGGCTGCACTCTGTTCTGAAAAGCCAAGAGCTTTCCAGACAGGAGACGGACTGACCCGGGGATTACCTGTCTTCAAGTCTCTGACACTTGAGGTCGAACGAGGATCAAATCCAAGCCAAGCCTCAGCTCTCTCATACTCTTGCTGTGTAACGGTGGGGAGGAGTCACTTAATGTCTCCATGCCTCAGTTTCCTCACCTCTAAAATGGACCCGGAATGTGTCTTCTCTCAATAAAGGGGAGGTGATATTTCTATTGTTAATTAGACTAGTTGGTGATGGGAGAGGAGGGTGGGGAGCACTGACCTCTGAGAGATTCTAGCTGGTGCGGGAAACAACTTTTTATCTCCTTCCTCTCCTCCCTTATTTCCTTTCCTACTTATGTTTACTTCTTATTAAAGTGTAACTTACATATAGTAACAAATATATTTGTTATAATATATTTGTTAAAATATAATATGTCCACCCTAAGTGGACAGCTTAATGGATATGTATATTTATAATTATATTTATATGGATAGATGGATGGATTTATACATCTGTATAAAATTGTTATATTATTATATAATGTATAACACACGGACCTGGGTAATCAGCACCAAGATCAAGATATAGAATATTTCCGGCACCTCATATGCTCCCCCCTCAATTAATACCCTCCAGTTGCAATCATGACATGATTTCTATCACCACAGATGAGTTTTGCCTGTTCTTAAACTTCATGTAAGTGGAATCCCATGTAGGTTATGTTTTGTGTCTGGCTTTAATTGCTCAGCACGGCCTGTGAGTGTATCAGTTATCTATAGCTGTGTAACAAATCATCCTCCAAAAGTTAGCTGCTTAAAATAACAACGAACATGTGTGAGCTCACAGTTTTTGAGAGCCAGGAATCCAGAGGCAGTTTGGCCGCATGGTTCTAGCCCAAGATCTCTGACAAGATTGCAGTCAAGTACAGTCTGTCGGCCTGACCAGGGCTGCAGAAGTCACTTGCAAGATGGCTTCCTCCACGGCTGTTGGCAGGAAGCTTTAGCTCCTTGCCTTGTCGACCTATTCGCCAGGCTGCTCAAGTGTCCTCACTACATGACAGCTAACTGCTCCCAGAGCGAACGATCCAAGGCAGAGAAAGAAGAAAGCCACGAGTGCCTTTTATGAGCCAACCTTGGAAGTTACACGGTCATTTCTGCCATGATCTATCTGTGAGAAGTGAGTTCCTAAGCACAACCACTCTCAAGGGGAGGGGAATTAGACTCTGCCTTTGGAAGGGAGGGGGATCAAAGAATTGGCAGACATATTTTAAAATCACCAAAGTGCATATCGGCTGGGCTATTTTCCTTAGAAAGCCCTCTCTAACCGGCAGAGGTACCCAGGAATGGAACAGAGTGCCTCGTCGGTGATGCGCTCCCATCCCCAGGAGCGGGTAAGCAGGACAGAACCTGGCAGCTGCGATATTGAAGGAATTTTAATATCAGCTGGCGTGTGCGACTCTGAACTTGGACTAGATAATTCCCAAGGCTCCTTTCTATTGTTTGCTCAAGTTTTCCCAGTGCCCACATCTTCTGGACCACAAAGGAAAGGCCCCAGTTGGCCCCGTCAGATGCACAGAGTGAGCTTCTTGATGCCCGTGGTGCCCCTGGCCAGAAAGGGGGTTCCAGAGCAGCCGCTCCAGGCCGAGGCTCAGTCCCACCTCGGGCAGTGGTTGGTGGTTCGTAAGCCAGCGGACCTGGTCATCCTCTCATCAGACTGCTGATACTCGGCCATAGGAGAGGTGGGGGGAGAAACAGGAGCCGCCGTCACTGCCGAAGGGCCCACCAGCATTTGTACCCTCTTGGCAGAGCAGTCCCAATTTGAACCCAAACTACGCCTGTCTTTGAACCCAGCCATTAGCCATTCCACAGCCCCGTGTCCAGCCGAAAGACTGCCTCCCGCCCCCACAAAGCCGCTGCTGCGTGTAACAAGGAAAACGGAAGCGAGCTGAATATCCATCTGTACCAGGGTATCCCCTGAAGCAGTTCAGAGGGATGAAGTAGCTCTGAATGTACTGGCTCGGAAAGATCTCCAGAGAATGTTACGTGAAGAAGACAAGTTGCAGAACAATGAGTATGATATGAATCCATTTAAGGAAAACGTTTTAAAAATCCGTATACTTTTATTATATACTTCATAGACACAATCCAAGGCCACACACCGCATTGGCCATGGTGCATACTCTGGAGAACGGGGGTAGGATTGGGATCAGGAATGCGAGGGAAACTCTCTGGCTTTACTCAATCTGCTTTAGTATCATCTGAATGTTTAATAATGAGATTATATTTACTCCCAAGTGATTGATTTAATTCGTAAGCACATCAGAAGGCGAGGGTGGCAAGAGTTCTCCCCCAACCCCCTCTCCCTGGCTGCGCTGCCAGAGTCTGCTGCGGCCAGTCCTAGCACGACCCGCCCTTGGGTTCTGCCGCCCAGGGGGCTCCTAACTGCCCCTCATCCACTGTCCAGGTGGCCTCCTGATTTTTCAATGCCCTCCAAGCAAGCCATTTATGGATTCACAGAATGTAGGTCCCAGAGGCCTTAAAGGTCACAGAGCCTAAGCCTTCCCCATTCGTAATGACATGGGGAAGACACCACCCTGCCCTCTGTCTGTATACCTCTAGGGACGGCCGGTCTACGGCCTTACCAGACAGTTCCTTCCACGTGCAGACACTGTTACCAGTTAGATCACAGCCCCGCACGCTGAGCCAAACCCCATCTGCCTGTAGCCCCTCTCATCAGCCCTACACCCGAGTAAGGCAGGAACCAGCAAACTCAGGAGGGAAACTCCTATGTTCGAATCCTGGTTCTGTCACCAACTGGCTCTGTGATTTGGGGGAAATTTATGAATACCTCTGTTCTTCCTGGACCTCACCTGTAAGATGAAAGTTATAGTAATAGCGCATGTTCCATGGATGCATGGGGAGGAGAAAACGAGTTAGCTTATCAAGAGTGCTTATTTAGTGATCGCTAAATAACAAATATTTGAAAAATAAGTAAGAGATCGGAGGTTTGGCCCTGGCAGTGTCCCCGCGGCCTCTTCTCTCATCTGCAAAGTGATTGAGGCCTTCCAGTCTCAGAGTCGCTGAAGAGGGACAGCCTGAGAACGAAGCAAATGGGACACTTCTTCAGATGTGTGAACACGTTTCCTATTTTACTCTTTAATGTAAAAATAATAGTTGTGGTCAAAGATGGACACTCCCGGAAGACTGGCCATGATTATCTAGTAGAATCCTGTATCTTCTCGAATACACCCTGACCCCTCTGCATGTATCCCAGGGATATCGGACCCTCGTTTGACAATGTGGGCCTAGAGGATCCTCTGAAGTCCTTCCAGTGTCAGGTCAAGGTCAAGCCGTGGCTCTGGCATTAAACAGAGGGAACAGCTTTCGTCTATACACGGGTTCGGTTTACTCATCTCTAAGACAGAGGGGCCAGTCGCTGCCTCCCCAGGGACTAGGGAGGTTGAATGGGGGCAGTGGCATGGGCGCTTAGTGCTTTGGACCCAGGGGCATGGAGTGTCAGCTCCAGAAGCAGCCTTCACAGATGCTTGCAGCCCCGCCCCTCAGGGGAGACCAGTCTTTCCTGAGACCAGCCCATCCTAAGTCCTAATAGAACTTTCCCAGAAAGCGACCTCAAGAAGGGCCCAGGATTCCTGCCAAGTGGGGTGGATGGGGACCTTCAAGTTCCTTCTAGGTCTATTATATGGTCCCTATACGCGGGCCAAGCGGACCAGAGCCCAGGGCTGTGCCGAGTCCTCTGAGGACAGGCCTGAGCTCTTCCCAGCCCTTTCAGGAGCCGTGACAGATGGGTGATGGAACTTCGCCACCATCACTCTACCTGCCCTGGCTCGGTGTTGCCGGCCCGTGCGAGCCCAGACAGGCCCTTGTGAACTCAGAGTACCTGGGAGGAGTCCTCCATCAAGGGTCTCAGCTGTGGTACCTGCTCGTCCCTTTGGATGGGGGGCTAATGTGTCCTCCCGACCTTCCCTGTTGTTGTGCATCAAACGTGTTCCTGTTTCCTCCATGCAGTTCAATTCCTTGACCTTGACCTGGAGACACTGGGTATAACGTGCTACCCAAGGGCTCGCAGCCTAGGGGAGCACCAACGAAAAGAATCTTCTGTGATGACGGACATGTCCTGTGTCTGCACTGACCTCACTGCCAGGGCGACCGAGGAACCGAATTTTAAATTTTATTTAGTTTTAATTATTTAAGTTTCAAAATTCGATGGAAAAATGGTCGGAGGATCCGAATAGACATTGTTCCAAAGAAAACATCCAGATGGCCAACGGGCACACGAAAGGTGCCGGACACCACTGCTCACCGGGGAAATGCAAACCCAAACCACAATAAGCTGTCACCTCACACCTGTCGGAATACCAAAAATAAAAAGGACAAGAAAGAGCAAGCGCTGTGCTCTACTGGTGGGAACGTAAATTTTTTGAGGGAGGTTCCTCAAAAAATTAATTAATTAAACAAATCGATCTATCTACCCTATCATCCAGCAATCCCACTCCTGAGTATTTATCTAAAGAAAACAAAAACACTAATTCGAGAAGATACAGGCAGCCTCATGTCCACTGCAGCATTATTTACAGTAGCCAAGATATGGAAGCAACTTACGTACCCACCAATGGGTGAATGGAAGATGCGATGTGTATATGTAATAGAATATTAGTCCTAAAAACGAAGGAAATCTGGCCATACACAATGACATAATGAAGCTTGAGGGCATTATGCTGAGTGAAGTAAGTCAGACTGAGAAAGACATCGAGATGGGTGGAGGGGGCCTCGTCCGGGCTTGGGCTCGGACCCCCAGGACAGTATTAGCGAAAGCGAACATTCTTGTCTTGTTCCTGCCCTGAGGGGGAAAGTCTTTAGGCCTTGATATGTTAGTTTGCTCTCCGTGTCTTTTCAAATCTCTTTAAGATTACGGTTATTTTGCGGGGCGCCTGGGTGGTTCAGTAGGTTAAGCATCTGACTCTTGATCTTGACTCAGGTTGTGATCTGACCTCAGTCAGTTTATGGGATGGAGCCCCACATCAAGCTCTATGCTGGCAGTGCAGAGCCTGCTTGGGGTTTTCTCTCTCCCTCCCTCTCTGCCCCTCCCCGACTTGTGCACACGTGCGCGCGCGCGCGCACACACACACACACACACACACTCTTTCTCTCTCTCTCATAAATAAATAAAAACTTTTTAAAAGGATTGTGTTTATTTTGAAATTTTTTAATGTTTATTTTTGAGACACAGAGAGAACGTGCGCGAGCAGGGAAGGGGCAGAGAGAGAGAGAGAGAGAGAGACTCTGAAGCAGGCTCCGCACTCTCAGTGCAAGGGCTTGAACCCACAAACTGTGAGATCGTGACCTGTGCTGAAGTCAGATGCCCAACCGACTGAGCCACTCAGGCGCCCCAAGGTTATGTTTGTTTTGCATTGTCTTATTATACACGGTAACTGAAATCTCAAACGATAAGATACAAAGAAAAACACAAAATCTCTCCCAAATGCCGCCATCACCAGGACACTGGCTGGCCTTTTCTAGGCAGATCTATGTGTATGGAAAATACGGGTAACTTTACTTAAATATGACACGTGTCGCCACTGGGCTTTTTTTCTCCATATTTTTCCACGGTCATCTTTCCAGGCCTGTGACCAAAGAGTTGCATCATCATCTGACATCTGTCATGTTCTTCTGTAAAGCTCAACTATCATTTATTTGAACAACTCTCTCTCCATGAATGTCTGAGTTGCGTCCCTTTTCCCCACTATCAGAAGCAAGACTGAACATGCTCATTGTATCCTTCCCAAGCCTGTATATTGTAAGGTTTTTCCTTTTCTTTTGTTGTCTTCCCATCTTTGTCACCAGAGATCTCAGGGTAGAGAACCAATATGACCAGAGGGAGGCTTCAGAAAAACGAACTCTGGGCATTCCCAGCTTACTGTGTGACCTTAGGCAAATCCTTTCCCCTCTCTGGGTCTCCGTTTCCTTCCTTTGTAAATTGAAGGGATTCGTCTAAGTGACTGGTTACCGAACCGGGCTGTATATATTGACCTCACCTGGGAGTTTTAAAAACCACAGACACCTGAGTCTTACATTCCTGGAGAGTTGGGTTTAATTAATACGGGGTATAGCCTGAGCAGTGGAATTGTCATCTCCTCGAGACTCGTTGAAGATTCTTCCTGCTCGAGTTTTCTAGGAAGGCTGCTGTGGGCAATGGAAAGGTCTGTTCCTGGCATCCAGCAGGCCTGGATTTGAATCCCAGCGCAATCACTCCTGGCCGTGTGACCCTTCACCTTCTCCAAACTTCCACTTCCCTCTTCTTGGGGGAGGGAGGGAGTGCTTAAAATCCCCGCCCACCACGCAGGGTTTCTGCATGTAGAAAAGATTCCTGCGCAAACGGAGTGAGTCGTGACTACTGTTCTTTTCTTGATCAAAGAGCCAACCTCTGGGCAACAAAGTGGAAATGGAGATAGTAAGCATGTTGGAAAAAAACGCCACGCTCCTCAAATTCGGCTACCACTTCACCCAGCAGGGGCCCCGGCTGCGGGCGTCCAACGCCATGATGAACAACAACGACCTTGGTAAGTGGAAACCTGCCACCCACCCACCCACCTGCCCGTCGCTTTCCCGCCTGTCCTGGAGGTTGGGGGGTGGTGTGCAGAGCGGGCAGGGAATATTCCACTGATACCTTCTCCAGAGGAGCCTTCTTGAGCCTGACTCGTGACGACCACCTCGTACTTTTCTGTATTGGTGCCTGGCCTGCCGCCTCCCCTAGACTGTGGGGGTCTCATCTGCAGGAACTGAGGCCGAGCACTCTCCTCCTATCTGGGGGGGGGGGGCTCAGCGCAGCACCAGGGCTGGAGCTCAAGTGCACCCCGGGGGCCTTGTTTGGCTGAGTGAAAGGAAATATGGAGGGTGGCAGGCTCACCGTCTTTTCCTCTTCGAATACCCTCCTCTGAGCTCAGAGTCCTCTCAGGACCATCGGGGCTGGCTCTGGTCCCAGCCCCCAACCAGCACCACTCCCCACACCCCACGCCCAGGAAACCTCACGGCACCTTTAAGGTCAAAGTTGAAAATGTAAGTTAAACAGGTTACATTCATTTCATCTCCGTTAAAGGCAAAGTTCCTATTTTTTCCAAAAAGGAAACAAAAGAAAATGTCCCGTTTTTAGGAGCATCCCCAAATAGGTGTATAAGTCAGTTAACAAAAAGTGAGATCACTCATGGACTGACAGGTGTCTGTTCTCAACCTCTGCGCATAGTTATTTGTGATGGGTATTCCTGCTGGCCGCTCAAAGGACTTGGTGCTCTGTCCAAAGTGGATTAGGTCTGCTAAGGCTCTAGGAAAATAAGAGGAAAAAACAACAAGAGAAGGAGGAGGCCTACTATGTTAACATAATTGATCATTACATTTAGCTGTGCGTTTTCTAGAACCAAGGCAAGAGGACCAACCAGGTTACATTATTATTACCGAAGGGAAGGAAGCATAACAAGTTTGGAAAGAAAGAAAGAAAAAGAACGCTCCTTTCTGGGACTGAATTATGAAATAACTGTATGTTCTAAAGGAAGAGGTCTTCAGGGAGTTTTTCATCAGGTTCAAGCCTGTTCTACGCGTGGGGTGTTTGGTTTTTGTGTCTAGCACTCCGTAAGATGCAAAGAGCTTAATACTGAAGCGCCTCTCAAAGTTGAGGCACGACACTTTCGAGTGATGAATCTGAGGCTAGGTTAACAGCCGGAAGAATGGAGGGGGGTGGGTACGTGTGCGTGCACAGAACCGAAGCACAGGGAACCACAGAGCTGCACACAGACACTTTAGATTGAGTTCCTCAGTTCAACAAACACCAGTCCAAGTCCTGCAGGGCACTGGGTGTTGAAGATACCGGTTCCTGCTCTAGAGGGACCGTTCCCTGCCATCCTCTGACCACACCGCTCCTTATGCCTCGTAGTCGAGAGAGCGCTGCCAGAGTACCTGTAAGAAGTTATTCATTCACTGCTCGCTATACAGATGCCCCTGTTTTCTAGAACTGCAGGTCTAGAAAAATCCATAAAACAAAGAGATAAAAATGCACCTAGTATCCTGCTTTATCTGAAGTGCCCTTATTTCAAATAAACACAAACCTAAATCATTGCCAATCATTATTACAGTGTAACAGAGGTGATAGGTACCCCGAACCGTTGAGGAAGGCCGGCAATCTAGCTGCTCGTGACCAGCTGTGATCTGGCTTCGAAACCAGCGCTCAAAGCCTTGAGTTCTATCCCGAAGTGCCAGAGCCTCACGTTTTCCCCTCCCAAGAGCTGGATGGTGGGGGAGGTCAAGAAGCATTCTTGATGGGGGGGACCTAGTATTTCAGGTAGGAGAGACGGATCCAGAAGGATTGGAGGGACCCTTAGAGGGAGCTAGACCTAGAAAGAAAAGCAGGAACTCACAGAGAAGGGAAGGAAGGGCATTCCAAGCAGAAGGAACAGCATGGGCACAGGTAGGACCAGGAGCTTGGTGATGAGAGCAGGTGCGAAGTGAGACTGTGGCCGTTTCCTGGAGAGGACTGACGGGTGGTAAAAATGGGCCTTGGGGTCACCCCAAGGGACTGTGCAGCTCTCGCTTTGGGGTTTCCCGCCAAAGGAATTAGAGCGGAACCGTTTACGTGATTACACACATCGAGTGCAGTTTGGCGAAGTAGTATTTCCAGCTTTAAAGGCCAATTGGTGCCCATCTGCCAAGCTTTGTGATAGAAACGCTTCTGATTCTGATAGCGCACCAGCCTCCTCCTTTCTTTCCAACACCTTTTCCTCCAGCTGGCAGTGCTCTGATGAAGCAGGCATCTATGCTTTCCAGCTGAGTATTTTTCTCCCACTGCGGGCCCTACCTAGCCACTATGGGGGCTGGCAGGGTTTGCTGCCGCAGCAGAGCGGACAGGGGCCCAGCCTCTCTGGTTAGCTCACTCAAAGTCTGCCCCTGCTGGCTCCTGGCCCCGTGCGGACATAGTACTATCCGGCAGTAGTCGAGGCCGAGCCTCGGCGCAGTGGGTTTTGCCTGCCTGCCTGCCTGTAGGGTGGGTGGGTTCTCCCTTGGGGGATCTTTGATCGCTGAGGCCAGAGGTCAGCCAGTGCCTCCGCAGCCTGCCGGGACCCGTTCTGACTGGCATGTCTTTGGTCCTTTCCATCCTGTCCATCCTGTGCGCTGAGCTGCTGACAGAGTGTTCTGTGGAGACAGAGCAGGGCCCCGGGGTGCGGCGGTGTCAGGGAGGAGCCGGGGATCAGCATCTATGTTTTCCCACAGTGATACCTCAGATGACTCCTCCCTCTGCGCTATTTATAGCTCGGAGGCTAAGCATGGCTCTCAGGTCCTGTAAGTCTGCCGCTGAAGCTCTCTCCACTTAATGAAATCTGGATTGCCAACTCCCAGTTAAGACCGTTTTGTGTGTGTGGAGGGGGGGGGGGGAGGGCTAACAGGTTGAAAAGCAGAAAACACTCCTTCGTGGGTAAGTCTCTCTTCTACTGTATTCTCCAGGAAGACTTTTCTAACAAGCACCCCAAATCAGTTTCATCATCTTCCCCCAAAACCATCTTGGGAAAGGGTATTACTTTTCTCAGAGCCATTCAAGCCAGAAATCCGGGCCTCTCTCTGTGTGCTGCCCCTCCCCAGCCGGTCATTCACCTCCTGGCCACCCCCCTTGCCCTGCCTCGTATCAAGCCCTCAGCACAGTCACCTCACATCCTGCTTCCATGGGCCCCCCAGCTTCTCTAGGGCCAGCATCTCTCCCGGGGTGGCCCATCGCAAGGTTGGTCTGTCACGCTGCTTAGTATGCTCGCTGGGTGCCCACTGCTCTCAGGAGGGCGCCCTGGACGTGGCCCACATGACCCTTAATGATCACAGCTGACACTTACACGGCACTTCCTGTGTGCCAGGCCCTGCTGTGAACGCTTCCTATCTTATGCACATGAGGCTCCCGACAACCGGGCGAATTAGATGCTGCTATCATCCCCACTCCACAGTAAGGCAGGAGGTAAGATGACCCGCAGTCATTGGGTGGAAGAAGGGTGTGGGCTACAGTCTGATCTCGGAGCCTGTGCCCCCCACCTCAGGTCTTGGTGAGAGGCCCCGCTGGACTTCTCTCTCAACACCCCTGACAAGCCATCTTCTTGCTCTGTGTTAGCACCAACCAGTCCAGGGAGCTCGAGCGTGCCTCCCCGTGACCCAGGCCAAAGTAACCCTGTAGATGGCTATTCCTCCTAACCTTTCCCTTCCCGCAGTCTATCCCTTGACCCTTCAAGGTTCAGGGGCCACGTTCCCTGCCATCCCTCTTACATCATTCATTCTGCCTCCTAGTTGATAGAGAGCTACCAGAGTGCCTATATTTCATCAAACTTACTGTTGGTATAGTTTCGTGCCCTGTTAAGCTAGGCTTTTATTTCTTTCTTTTTTTTTTTTTTTGACATTTATTTATTTTTGAGAGACATAGAGACAGAGCGTGAGTGGGGGAAGGGCACAGAGAGAGGGAGACACAGAATCTGAAGCAGGCTCCAGGCTCCGAGCTGTCAGCACAGAGCCCAACGCGGGGCTCGAACTCACAGACCGTGAGATCATGACCTGAGCTGAAGTCGGCCGCTTAACCGACTGAGCCCCCCAGGCGCCCCTAGACTCTTATTTCTGATCCTTGTGCTTGGTCTCTAATGGCACCCAGGAAGTGCTATTGAATATATAAATGAATTTAAAAGGCTTCTCAAGGACGCGATGGAGATGTTCAAGCTTGGCAGGGAGTGGAGGAAGGAGTTCGAGCAGCGGATAGAGGTTTGTCCCGAAGGCCTGAGATTCCTTCTGGCTTGGACAGTAAATGAGTCTGGCGGTTGCAATGATAACGGATTTTGCCTTAATGGAAGGAAGAAGCAGACTGAACCAAAGGAAGATCTGGGGAGACTTGGCTTCTACTCCCAGTTCCGTCACTTACTCACTGTGACTTGGGCCAAGTTACTTCCTCTCTTGGCCTCGATTTCCTTCATCATTAAAATGGAGAAAAATAATACTTGAGTTAAGTGGCCGCCTTGCCCTTCTCCCCATCTGGTGCCTGTGAGAGCGAGTGCTCGCTAGGGAAACTGCACAGCCCCAGCCCAGGGTACACAACGGGGGCATGTGGCGGGGAAAGAATCCTGGGATCCCTGTCTGTACCCTGAGCCGTGGGCCGGAGACCCAAGTTCCTGTCCCGATTCTGCCACTGGCTCTTAGGGACCCTAGCTCCCTTTTTGTCTCCAGGGAAAAGGAGCTAATGTCCTTGTGAGAATCAGGTGGTCCTGAGGGAGGCGCTGGACCGAGGCTCCAGATGAGCCACACACCCTGTTTCTGTCTGGTCCCAGCTTTATTGCTTCGAGCAAGAAACGTAGCCTCTCTGCCCTACTTTCTTTGTCCGTAACGTGGGAAGGGTAGCAACGCCCGCGTTCCAGAGTTGGTGGTGTAGCTCCAGTGAGGTACTGAGTGTAAAAGAGGTGTAATGAGGACTGACCTGCCTGGCATGCTTGCTGTCGTGATGCTTCAAAGTCTAGTTCCTTTAAGCCCTCTGGTCACTTTGGACAAAAATTTTTCCGCTCTTTGGGTTTTGTTCCCTAACATTTCCAAGCTGTCAGACATTCTGGTAGTCTCCAGGACCCGGGCCGGATGCAGTGTCTTCTCTGTGGGAGACTGCCCACTGACTTACCTTCTTTATTCTTCTGACAGGGGTGGAGGGGAGGGGAGGGGAGGAGGAGCTCAGGCACAGGCTGAACTCTAGGCCTTGGCCCCGGGTGACCTGTGTGCCGGTGCTCCCAGCCACAACCTGGGTACCACTCCTTCCTGGGTGGCTCCGCGTTGTATGCTCAGGGCCACACACAAGCTGATTCGGTCCTTGTTACAGCTCGTATGCGTCGATCTGGTGGCCGCGGGTCTACCGGCTCAGCTCGGGAACTGGAAGACATCTAAGGATAGACAGCCTTTATTCCTCTTCTGCAATAGCTACCTGTCCCTGCCACACCGGCAGCCCCCTTGGCTGCCACCTACTGGTTCTACAGACTTTGACCTTTCTCTTGCGGCTGATCTAGCTTGCTGCTGCTTGATCTTCATCTGCAGACGCTGGAATTCGTTTCAAAACACTCTCCCTTGTTACAACAAAGGGCCTCCTTCCCCCTCCCCTGTCATCCTGTAAGTGATGACTCGAGCCTGCAACCTCCTGGCTCGTGCTTTCCTCTTTATGGCATTTAACGACTTTGTTACGTGAACAGTATTTGAGCTTCGATTGTCTTGCCCCTGGGAAAATGTCAAGGTTAACACTAAGAGGACACAGATACTGCAGGGTAATCTTCAGGGTGGAAACTTTTTTTTTATAAGGCAGGAGGCGGGCCAGGAGCTCTGAGAAAGAGCTGTGGGAATTGATTCCAGCAGGGTAAGACCCTACTCTCATTAAGTTCCACTGTACTTTAGCTCTTATCTGAGCCGGAGGAAAGAGCTTCAACTGCAGGCCCTCTTGCGTACAGAGCAAAAAGTGTGGCGGTGGAAAAAGCGGGTTTTGTGCCTGTGTGGTCAGCGGCTTAGAAGGACTTTATGAATGAGTCGACACTACCACAGACCCTCATCGGTGAGCGCTGACCACTGGGAGGACCCTTACATAACTCACACATAACTGTCTTCTAGAAACAACAGAGACTTCAGGCTTTGCTAACCGAAAAGTTAGCAAGAAGCGTCACAGGGCTTTCTCAGAGCCACAGAAGTGGTTCCCGACGCACTGAGGCAACTGGCTTACATCTCCTCTCTATTCCTTTCCAGTGAGGAAGAGGAGGCTCGCAGACTTGACTGGGCCCATCATTCCCAAGGTCCGAAGTGGTGTCTAGTGTGTGGCGGGGACAACCACGCCTTTGAACTGCACATGTTCTGCTGATAATCTGTGCTCTGCAGTGGAAACCAGAAGGCAAAATGCCGGCACAAAACCCTTTCGTGGTTCAGTTCTTTATGCACTAAGGTTTTTAGGTTAACTAGTGGTTGTAGTTGAAAATTTTATAAACTATGGTTAATGTGAAGTTTTCTTTTAGTCACAGAAGTTCAGTCTGGTTATTATTTAAAAACTAAGAAGACCCCAAACCAACAGATCTTACTGAAGACGTTCTAGCGTGGGACTTAAGCCTGGGAGCCCGATTTCAGGGGCCTTGCCGCGTGGTGTTTCGGGTGTGTTTCGAATGTGTAACACATGCACAAACAGCACGCTCTTCCGCATGGTTGAGAAGCATTAGAAAATACTTTCATTATGAACTTGATTTTAGGTGTTTAGTGAACAGGCCATTATTCACCCTCCTTTAAATTTTAAGAGCCTCAAGGTTAAAGTTGCCAAGTTGATTACTGGGTCAGGAAAACAATTTTGTCCCCCCTCCCCCCGAAAGAGCAATTGAAGCCACAGGGCTCTGGCATGATTCAAAGAATGTGAGATTCCTTTTGCTGGATATGAGGCAATGATTGAAAAGCCAATGGTGGAATTTCCAGTTTCAAAAGCCATCCTTCTTCACCAATCCCAGGCAACAAACATTTCCCTGAGTGTTCTTTAGGAACATCTGGGATTTATTTCCAATCTAATATTGGAATCAGAAATAATTTTTCCCTTACTGAACGTCAGCCTCGACGATGTGAAAACCTACGGCCAAATACTTGAAAACACCCCTCTGTATGGCACAGTGGGCCAGAGGCTTCTGGGAGGTAAAACAGTAGAGAAATTTCTAGTCTGTTGCAGCCCTGCTTCCAGACTTGAACCGTGTGTCACATCACTTACTAGACAAGTCACCACTGATCTCGTGCCTGTAAATTAAGCCTCTGAAGGCCGATGGTGAAAAAAATCCAGGTATTACAGAATTAGGAAACCCTGGCCACACCATCCCAAGCTGATTATTCCGCAAACGTAGTATCGGTGTTTCTGCCAGATCCCTTTACATTATGTGCATCTCTTGGGATGCAGCAAAAATGTTAAGCCACGATGCCCTTGTGCCTTTTAATATACCACAGTGCCAGTTAAGCCAGCATTTCTGTTGCTTGGGAGTTATTTTCAGGAGTGATTCAGCAAATCTTAGGATAAAGGACAGCCCAAAGGGCTGACGAGCACAGACTCAGCCGCGGAGCACTGAGCAGAGGCTTTTGACGAAAAAGGCAAAGTCTTGCAGGCTGAACTGTGATGATGCGGACGGTACAGGGTAACCAGAGGCGGAGCCAGGGCCTCACCGCGACGGGAGCGTCTCCGGAGGCTGCAGGGATGGCCCTCCCGCTAGGCTTCTCCTTGAGACTCGAACTGCAGTGTATTCTGCATCACTGGAAACTGCAATATGAGATTAAATCTGTTGGTCTCTGGACGGCTGCGCGTGTATTTCTTGTGACTGTGGTGACAGGGACACGCGCCCGACACGTTGGCCAGAAGGCTGGGAAACTACCACGGCAGCGCTGAGTGACCTCACTCAAAACGTGTCTTCTGCCCTGAGGTGTTCGTCTAAAAGCTCCCCAAGTGTCAGTGTCCCGAGCTAATCTGAATCTTCCAAAGAGAATACTTCAAAGCTAAGCGTGTGGGTACGGGGGAGGCAGAGACTGTATCGGGGAGCTCTCGCACAGAAACCAAACCAATACAGAAACGAAGGTGGGCCACATCTTTGAGACCATCTGCCTCGTCAGATGAGCTGCTGGTTTAGAGCAGGGGACGGCAGCTTTTTTCTGTAAAGGGCCAGATGGCAAATAGTTTCGGCTTTGCACCCTACAAGCTCTCTGTTGGGACTACTGAACTCCGCCATAGATCGTGTGTAAATGAATGGGTGTGGCTATTCCAATAAAACTTTATTCACACAAACAGGAGGTCAGTCCCATGCCGTCGTCCGCAGATCCCGGCTTAGCGCCGCAGGCTGCCTGAGAGGTAAGGGCAGAGGTGGTGGACAGTAGGTGAGCTGAGCGGCCTGCTTCCAAGGAGTCCACCTCCGGGGCCACAGCTTTCACGCTGCTGCCGCCAGGATGGACGAGTCTGCCGACAAGACCAATGACTGCTGCCAGCCTGCTGCATGGTACAGACGGGGCACGACCTGGTCACCAGGCTCAAGGCGCTCTCCCCCAGCAGCTGCGGGATCCCACACAGCGCTTTCTTCTGTGCTCTGGCATCTTCTCTCTCTTTTTTTTAATGTTTATTTATTTTTGAGAGAGAGAGAGAGAGAGTGTGTAGTGGGGGAGGTTCATAGAGGGAGACAGAATCCGAAGCAGGCTCAGGCTCTGAGCTGTCAGCACAGAGCCCGACACAAGGCTCAAACCCACAAACCCAAGATCATGACCTGAGTCGGAGGCTGACGCTTAACCGACTGAGCCGCCCGGGCACCCCTCTGGCATCTTCTGAGTCAAATGTTTCAGGTAAGTGGGCAGAACACAACTCCCTCTTTCTGCCCCTCACTGAAGTGTAGGTGGCCAGTGTGGTACCCAGTTTACGATACTGGCATTCCCCGTTTCTCTGTTGACACAGCTTTGATATTCTCCAGTTACGGTCACCGTGAACCTAGCTCTGGGAAGGCCCGGGGAGACGCCGGTGGCGCCGCTCGCGTAAGCACGGCCCGTCCTCAGCAACGTCAGGCCTCGGCTCTGAGCTCGTGGGGAGTGGCGCCCGCTGCGGCGGCTGGCTGGGGATGCGCGGCCGTCGGGCGGTACATTCGCACTCCTCTTTAAAGCTGCTCTGGCTGGGCCTTGAAGCCAGCCTGCTCCCTTTGTCTTGACACGTGACACAACAGGCTGTGAGTCCTTGTCGTTGGCAAGCGGGGCAGGACAGGATGAGCTGGCGGCACCGGGGAGTCGAGCAGAGTTTATACTGGTCCCACGGGGCTCCACAGTATGAACATTCTGGGGAGGAGAAAAAGCCCTAGTTATAAACACACACATGCGTGTGTACACACGCGGACAGGCGCTTCTCCAATTCCTAAATATAGCTCAGCACATCAGCTAATATATCCTGTTGGGACAGGGAAGGTTTTATAAGTTTCCTGTCCTCTACCAAAAAATGCTCCTTCACCCCCACTTTTTTTTTGGGGGGGGGAAGGGAGAGGTTCACCTGGGAATTGTCTTCCCGATTCCAGCATTCAGTGAGTCATGTTTTTCTTTTTCCCATTTAGAAAACAGGTAATATTGTTTCTCTCTGTGACTACTCCAAAGCTGGCCAACTACCCCTTGGTTCAATGGTCTTTTTCCTTTTTAGGCCATTCTCCCTATCATGGGAAACCGCATACATGAGTACAGACGACTCCACATCTGTATTCAGCTTCTTCCCGCCTCTAAACTCACGCCCCTCCTCCAGGCCTGAGGTGCTGCTGCTGCCAGTGGAGGCCTGACCACCTGATTCCTAATGCTCCCATTACCTGTTTTCTGAGTCTGGTTTTCCCTGCAGACTTCCTGTTACTGTGGACATGACCATTCTTCAAGTGTCTTAACTAGTTTATCTAAGCCACCTTCGGGCCTTCTCTCTTGCCTTCACACTCACATGCAAGTACTCATCAAATCCTGCCAACATTTCTTCAGTAACAGTCCTCAACTCCACTATTTCTACTTACTTAGAAATTTATACTCCATCTAGCTCCAACACAGATCTCAAGTAGCTTTCAGTAAGAGACACAAATATAAGACCGTTAGAATAAAAAGACCAAGAAGAAAGGGGGGAGGACAATCGCACTCGAATCTTACTCATTATCTCAGTGGTAATGCAATCCCAGTCCCTGATCACAGGAGTTCTAGAAAATTACAACAGCCCCTAGGGTTGTCTGCTGGTGACATTTCTGGTTCAAAATTCTGGCATCCAGGGGCAAGAGCCATTTTTCTTAAGGATTACTTCCATCTTCCTCTTCCTGACCTCGAGTGCCACACATCAGCAAGGACTCAAAACCGCAGTCAAACCCCAGGCTTCTTGAGCTCACAGCCTCCTGTGGCCACCCAGCCTTGGCCGTGGGCTCAGCTCCCACCTCAGAAATGCCCCACCCACCACTCAAAAGTACCTCACCTACCACATGTGTCTATAGACCATCTAAAGTGGAGGTTCTTTAAATACAAAGGATTACAAGGAAACGAGTTATATAGAAAGATAAAATAGCAAAACATTCAAAAAAAATACGTGATATAGTAAGATATTAACACATGAAATGAGAGGACAGTGGGGGCCTGATACTTCCTTTTTGAGACAATGAGGAACATAAATGCTATTTGGAGGTGTCTGCAGCAACTATAACATATGAAAATACTGTGGTTTCTGCTGATGACAGAGTCACTGGTGCATCTAACACCACTGATTTGTTGCTACATTAACAGTCACAGGAGGTGCTCCGTGTAGTGCAGGGTTGTGAGAATAAAGATGTAATTCGTTTCCCAAATTCACAGAACCCCTAAATTTTATATGTCAACTCCTGGTGAAGACCCTTGATTCAGCCTATTAGTTCAACCCCCAGTACGCAGGCAGAGCAAGAGGCACCATCCCCAATGTAAGGGACTTGCCTAGCCAGCGAATGGGGAAGCCAAGGCCGCAGTACAGGCCTCCTGATTCCTGGCCCGGGGTCTGTCTGCTGCCCTGTGGCATCTGCAGCCCTGCTGGGAAACGGCCCTACTAGCCTACTTCTCCTGTCGTCTTCACGTAACCAGTACTGGCCTGCCTTCCAGAATGCTTCATATGGAGAGCGGGCCTGATCCTAAGTTGAGGTTCCAGCCTGTGGCGACCTACCTGCCACTACGTCACTGTTGTAGGATAAGGCGTAACGCTCATCAAAAACAAACAACTTCCCTTTGTAGAAACCATCAGGAAACTCCTCCAGGTACTTGTGGATGCCACCCTTGAGCTGGAACACCTCCTTGCATACTCCCTACGTGAGGAAAAACAAGAGATTTGAGGAGACAGGCAGAGACGAGTAAGAAGCCCCGCAGAAGAGTGGCAGGTGATGACAGCAGTCAGGGCCTCCCACTCGATCCTGGGAAGCCCGGCTATTTTTGCCGTCCCCTAAATATAGAAGGACACCTGTCGGACATGTAATGTGAATTTGCTCTTCTCGGGATCAAGCGTAAGGATTAGGAAAAGGGAGATGGTCGCTAATCTTTCCCTTTTGTGCTTGATGAGTGTCGAAGACAGTTAAGCGCGTCCCCATCTTGAGATGTAAGAACTTCAGATTTCGTACTTACAAACTCCATTCTGGAACCATACAAGGGAAAAATAAATCCTGGCTGGCTGGGGGTGAGAGAGGGAATGAAGTGGGGAGTGGAAGGCTCAATACGTGCTGTTGGTGGAACCTTCTTCCCCTCCACACCTGCGGCGACTCCACGAGTGTTAACTCACCGTGGCTCTGAGGTAGGCTGAACCCCGCTCACAGCGGATGCCCCCAGTGCAGTACATCAGCACCTTCTTCTCTCTGAAAAGTTCTAGATTTTTGTCAATGTAGCTAGGGAAGTAACTGAACTTCCTGATGTCTGGGGCTAAACAGCCCTGGAATCGCCCCTACGATATAGGAGAAGCAGAAGGAAAATTATCAGAAAAACATGCCTGGCAGGAACAGAGGTTCTTCCTGTGTCAACCCCGCGCAGAGCCCCTTTGCGAGGCAGCACGTACTAGCCACCGTTTCTCACCCTACCCTCTGACCTTTCAACTTCAAGACATGGAACTCAGAACCAAGCCTGGCGGGCTGTTGGCCACCTTCCCAGGGTCCTCAGGAGGCCTGGAAAGGCTGCCCAAAGCACACCTTACAGGGCCCTTGACACACATCAAGGGTAGGCACGTGGCAGCCAACAAGAACAGTATGTGCCAAGGTGTCTTTTAATTCCTATTTTCTTAGACTTTCTCACCAGATCCTGAGTTCCAAGGCTTGGGTTTTCTCTGAAGCTGCTGGCAGTTGGGGGAGATCGATGTGATTTGGGCAGAGGCCGCATACACGGCAGCACCTCGGGAAACCTGCCAGGATGTGGGGAGGAGGAGGCCTACCATTTCACTGAACTCAATTCTGGTTCTACTTACTATTTTGCTTTCATAGAAGTTTCTGCAGTCCAGGAGGATAGTGTCACTTTGTTCTTCATTTGTCTGAGACAAAAACTTTCCTACTTCTTGATGAAATTCACCTGGAGATAAATGGACTCCTAAAACCAAACCAAAAATTCACTTAAGACAAAAACAAAAACAAAAACCCAATCTCAATTGGCCCAGCCTGATAACTTACATGTTACTCCGTTTCCTTCCACCTAAATCTTTATTCATCATTGCAGTTATATCTGAAAATAACACTATTTGATGACCATGATGAAACAGGTTAGTAACTCCAGATAGCTTCATTTTCCTTCCTCCAAAGATAAGTGCTATGGAGATCTGGGGTTTAGAAATGATTAGTCAAAGAATTTTCCATTCTCTTGGTCCAAGCCAGTGATAAAAGCCAGGCAGCTGGGATCGAAACTGCCATGTGGGTTTGCTGGTCCATCATACGGCCAGTATTCTATTTTCGCTGTATGCGGAGGAGCCTGGGCGTGTATGTGCTTGACTACAGGCTCCTCACAATAACAAAGGCGAACCCAAGTTCAAGGCGAAGTGACAGGCAGCTGAGAGTATCTATTTGTGGAATAAAGTTGGACTATTCTTTAAAAATACAAAAGGGTGAGAAGAATGTGTGTAAGTCTGTGTGCATGAGGAAAAGAGAGAGGGTGGAAGGGGCTGACAGCAGGAGTGATACAGAAGAGAGCAGGGCAGGAGACAGAAAAGCAGGGAAAAGCTAAAGCATGCAGGAGAGAAAAGAGATGAAGAAAGTAAGTTAAAATCCAAGGAGACTGAAAAGAGAGAACCTCGGTCTGGTGGGGCCCTTTGCCTTCTCGACTCTCCAGAACAGAAGTATTCCTGTATCTCAGGGGGTCCAGACAACCCGGTAGATTGTGAGGAACTCTGGGTGAATTTGGCAGCGTGGACGAACCACACCTTACAGACAGGGGCCCTGGGGATGGCAGTCACCACACGTGGTAGAGTCTGACGGCACCAAAGGAGCCTCGTTCTGTTTAAGGGTGAACCCCAACAACCACCCGAAACTGCTAAGTACTCAGGTGGGACTAGAGGCCCCTGGGCCTGGCCAAGGAATCAGGATTCCTATCTGCCGGACCCAGGACTATGAGAATGTAACGAAGCCAGACTGATTCGGCTGGTTTGCTTTCTGATAAGTAATTATCGGTCACCAAAATGGGGTGAAAGGGAGGTTCACAGCTGTGATGAGAAGCTGGAAATCTGCAAAGACTTCTGCTTACAGGGCGCCACAGGGAAGCACGCCTGCTCCCTGCTGCTGCTCTCCTGGCCCTGCGAAGGCCCGACTGGACAGGGACCCGGAAGGACGTGTTTCAGAGAGGTGCCTTCCAACAGCGTGGCCCAAATGAAAGCAGCACAGCACCGCTCTCCCTAACCTCCCAAGCAACGCCCCGTAGCACCAAGAAAGAGCTCCTTACTCATCCTGCGAAGGTAGGGACACCGGGCAGACACGGCCCTTTTGGGCCCTTCTCTCTCCACGCGGGAGTCTCTTTTCCCTCCTGCTTGTATCCTACTCGTAGTTCCCTCTGACTTCCCCCTTAGCGTTCTTTTAAATAGCTCCATATTAGAAAGCGAACACAGACAACCAGACCTTTGTGCTTCCTGATGGAGGAGGACAATACTACCTGTCAGGCAGTCTTGGGGGAAAAAAAGGAAAGAAAGAAAAAAGGAAATCGAATCTGAATCTGAGCAAGTCTCCAGATCTGAGGCATGTAACAGAGTAGCTGCTAGCCACACGGGGACATCGGGGCCTTGAAAGGTCGCCTGAGACGTGCTATAATAAGGGTGACACAGATCTAGGATTTCAAGTGCTTAGTAAACGAAAATGGGTAAAGTATCTCATTAGTAAGTTTTTACATCGATTGCACATTGAAATATTTTGGCTACACAGCATTAAAGCCCATTTATTAGATTAACTTCACCGGTTTCCTTTTACTTTTAAAATGTGGCGCCTGACAGAAAGCATGAAGTTACATGTGTGCTTCACATTAGTTCCGCCAGGCGGCTCTGCTCTAGGCCTCACTGTCGGTCCCCAGGAAACACAGAGGACAGAGGAGACACAGTCAGCCTTAGCCAGATGGTGGGGAACTACAGACAAAATGACCTGGCGCCTTCAAAAACACAAACTGCACGAGGGAGAAAACCAAAGATGGAGGCAAACGTGCAAGTTAAAAGAGACTCAAAGGGACATAGGGACCCACCCAGTGAGGGGACCTCACTTGAGTCTTCATGG
The DNA here is from genome assembly GCA_030068075.1 of Paguma larvata. Taxonomy (NCBI): domain Eukaryota; kingdom Metazoa; phylum Chordata; class Mammalia; order Carnivora; family Viverridae; genus Paguma; species Paguma larvata. The sequence goes on along the minus strand of CM057832.1, from coordinate 32,298,028 downwards.
AAACGAACTTAAAAAATTACGAGATCCCCATGGGTATGATTTCTTCAAATCCGCCAACATGCAATTCTGGAAAACAGCAAGCCCCTCCTTTGCTGCTCTAGCCAATTTTAAGAACTAGGCAGATATTTGAGAATATTAAGGAATTACTATAAAAATATTTGTAAATGAAATGACAGGACATTGGGATTCCCTTCAAAATAATCCGGGGTCGAGGGAGGGGACAGGGTTTAGGAGAAAGTTGGTGATGAGCCAGTAGTTGCTGAGGCTGTAGGACACGTACATGGGAGCTCACCGTACTATTCTCTCTACTTTTTTAAATGTTTGATCACTTTCACAGTAAAAAGCAAAACAAAAACACACCCACCAAACAAATGTCTTTCAACCGTCTATGGTAACCATGGGGAAGAAGGGGAAGAGAACATTCTAGAGCACCTGCAAACAAACAGCTTTGGATTTGAAAGCCACTTGCTTCCGGAAGCAAAAAGCCTGTTATTCAGTTGAGGAACTATTTACAAGTAATAATTACACTCTTCCCAGATTGTTTTCTTTGGAAAGAGAAAATAACTTCTTGCCAAGCCGTCATCAAGAAGAGTAAGATGGGACATTCTAACGGTGTGTCTTCAATTACCATAGCACCATGGAAAGTTTAAGCACTGAATCATGCTAGCTACCCTACAGCTATTTTTTTGAAGCATAATTAACATACAAAGTCATATTAGCTTCAGGTGTACAATACAGTGATTCAACAATTCTATACATTTCCCAGTGCTCGCCAGGATAAGTGTACTCTTAATCCCCTCTATCTGTTTCATCCATCCCCTACCCCCCTCCCTCTGGCAACCACCGATTTGTTCTCTGTATCTAAGAGTCTATTTTTTTGTCTCTTTTTCCTTTGTTTTGTTTCTTACATTCCATATCCCCAAAGCTATTTTAAAGAGTGGACTGCTGATCGGAGTGTCTAACTTCCACACTTGTTTCTATATTAAGTTTTGTCCCTGTGAAGAAAAGCAAACTTTCTCTTCTAAAAGCAAGCATACCAGGCTTCTTGTAGGAGATCTTACTGGGACTGATCCCCATGGGCACAATTTCTTCAAATACACCAACACGCAGTTCTGGAAAACAGCAAGCCCCTCCTTTGCTGGTCTAGCAATAAGGAACAAAACAGAATACAGGCTTACTGTCCCATCTCCAGATATAAGCCAAGAGCCAAATACAAGAATCATATCTGTTTTGTAATAATAGCTGAAGTCTTAAGAAACTTCTGAGTAAGAATTAATGTTGTAATGGGAAGGGAGTTATGCCTAAAACGTCCCAGATAATTCAACTCTAAGAAATATTTATTGCATACCTACCATGCACAGAAATGTTATATAGAATGTTTCCATATAAACTATAAAACCGAAACACCACCCAGCAATCTCAGCATGGAAGACTACATCCTAGCTTTTGCTCTGGAGGAGCGACCTCTCTTCTCCTGCCATCGCCGCACTAACACCAGGAGGTAGTCCCTGCTTTCTGTGACAAAGCGTAAGGTCACTCAAACAAAGGAGCTCAGCCATGAGAGCAACAGCTTTGTCCCCATGTGGTATGAGGTGCTGGTCCTGTTCAGGAAAAAGTAGTGATGGCCTGAAACAGCCAGGAGGCGCCTCAAGTGAGCACACACATCTAAGTGTTAGCGTCAGGCGGTGCAAACGGCAATGTCCGTATTCGCTAAGAAGGGAGATGAAGGCATTAACTTGCCCAAGAGCACATGGCGGCTAAGTGAAGACGTGGAATGAGCCCGCTCCTTTGCCTGCACGGCCTCGCAGCCTACTGGGGAAAGGCCGCTCGTGCCTCCACACCGATCTCCGCTTCAGAGCCGACAGAGGGAAGGGGCCCTGAGGCAGACGCGAATGGCTCAAAATCCACTTCATTTTCAATGTCTCTTACCTTAAAATCATCCTTACACATATAATCCTTAAACAGTGGGCAGGAAAGCATGGCTTCCATGTAGAGTCGGGTGGCCACTTTGCTGCCACCAACTGTCCCATTGATTCCTTCCGTAGCGATTCGAACCTGGGACACAAGATGGTGAGAGAGAGGGAATGTGGCCTGTTCTCGGCTTAGTTTAAAACTTCCCGGGGCAGAACAGGCTGGTGTGTGTCAGTGAGTTCAACAGGAAAAGCAGAGACGCGACAGAAGCGTTACCACACAAAGATACTCGTAGTTTTCTAAAACGGCACTGCCCACAGTTTAGATGAGGTACTCAACAGATGCGCTCTGAACAAGAGAATGCGATGAGTGAAACTTCTGGAAGGTCCCATTTGCTACGAAGCTCCAGTTGTCCAATGACTAGAGAAACCAATTTCAAGCTTAACCTAAATCCAGGTCAGCAAATCGCGGATCAAGACTCCTCTTTGCCACTCACTTGCTCTGTGGCCCTGAGATTAATTGCTTCTCTGAACCTCAATTTCTTCATCTTGATAAAACAGAGGTAAGAGAGAACCGACAATCAAGAAAACTGCTGAGGAGCCATTTCCCAAGTCCGAAAACACAGAGCACAGCTGAGAGGCAGGAGTACACGTGAGTGCACCCCTGCACACCACCGCCAACTCACCCGCTGCACCCCTGCACACCACCGCGAACCCGCCCGCCGGATCGCAAGGTCCACAGGGGGGTGTGCCTGTTCTGTTCACTGCCGCATCGCTTAGAACAGTGCCTGCCAAGTAGGGACTCGATTCACGTTTGCTGAACACATGAATGTATATCCACACCTAAGGCTTTTTGGCTTCTCCAACGCTGTGTTCTCTGTAAAATGCTTCACTGCTTAGGGGACCCTAGAACCTGGATTCGGGCCCCTGCCTTAAGAGGCAATGCTCTGAGGACCCTGACGAGTTAGTTGTCTTGGAACTACAAAATCCTGTGGGTGAGTTTAAAGATGGATCATCTTTAGAAGGAGCGGAACTCTCTGGAGAAAAGTGCTAGAGAGAAAGTAGACCCTCTAGTGTCATGGTACTCTACGGAGAGAGAGGTCACTAATTCAAGGTCCTAGATTGTTACTACCATTTAGAGAACAATGATACCTAGCAATGCATTCGAATTTGAAAATTTTACAAGGCTGTCCTTTTGCAGGGCATATAAAATATTGGGATTCATTTCATTAGCCAACGCCAGCTCACGAGTAGTGGCTAGCCAGAGTTCCATGACGAGGGTTCTGGACCCTTGAAAAAGAGGACTACAGTCTGATAAAACCTGCTCTGGGCATGAAGAGGAAAGCAGAAAGAATATGCCATCTCTGCCGTCGACTACAATCCCCACAATCAAGTTGTATTTTTTCAAGGGTCTACATAGAAAAATAGAGCTGAACCAGTATGAGTGTCACGAAATTTACTGTAAGACTGCTTCTGACCATGGCAGATAAAGTACATGCTTCTGTGTAACTGTCTTTAGGGTAGGCTAGTAGATTCTTTCCTTTGTTATTTTAATCTCAAAACCCAAACAAAAGACAAGGACACCTAATCCCTGGAAGGCTCGGGCAGAGCAATCTGTTGAGCAATCTAAACTCATGCGCTAGACTTTTAATCCCCAAGATTCTTCAAGAGAAACCTTCGTAGTAGCTCCTTAGTGAGGAAAACCTTATACCTCAGGGATGAAGAGAAATAGTATTTATTGAGCACCTACCATAATATAGGAGCTTAATATTACAATCCTGAAAGGTAGATACCATAATCCCTATTTGACAGAAAAGGAAACAGAAGCTCGGAGAAATCAAATAACTTGCCCAAGGGCACGGAATTAGTAGGTGGTAGATTTGAGATTCAAAACCAGATACTACTCATCCCAAATCATGTAATTTTTCCCTTCCAAAGCCTCCAGTGTGTCCTTTCAAATTTCCTGAGGCAATAAGGAGTTTATAGCAATAGGAATCAGAAGCTTCCTTCTGGAATTTTCAAGTTCTCTTCTTTCCCTACCTGAATGTTAACACTCTGCCAAATCTCTCCAAAGCAGAAAACCACCTCAGTAAGCTGGGCATGTATCATTGAAGCCGAAAGATTCAGACTAAAATCCAGGCAGGTGCTGCCACCTTGTGGACAGGGACCTCACTGCTAGTTCACCTCTGGCTGGGCCAGGAATAAAAATCTGCCCCCCAAACAAGGAAAGAGATTGACTTCATATTTTGTACATTCAGGTTCACTGTGAGAACATCTCTAAACAGAGGTGATAATAAATGTATTCATTCCACAAATATTTACTGAAGATTTTACTAAGCGCCAGGACCTGTGCTAGGAATTAGGAATCCAGCAGTTAAAAAAGAGTGCTTGCCTTCTTGGAGCTTACAGACTAAGGGCGGTCACAAATATTAAGATAAAAATTACGAACTGACAAATGCTATGAAAAATAACTAGGAGATGCTATGCGAGGGTGTACTGGGAAAAATGAATTTAGATTGAAGGTCCAGAAAAGTCTCTTTGAGGAAGTATCACTGAAACTGAGAACTGAAGATAGAGTAAAAATTTTACAAGAGAAACTGAGCAGGTGTGGGAGAGTTCCTCGAAGACGGTTTGCCTGGAAAAAAGCCCAAAGACGCAAAAAACCTTTGTGGGCTCCAGAAAAACTGAAAGACCATGTCGCTGGAGTGTAACGAGTGAAGAATGACATCGGATAGGCAGAAAAGGTAGGAAGGGGCGAAACCACGCAGGAACCTAAGGCTGTGTCGAGGATTTGGGTGTTACTGGAAACGCGCTAGCCAGCCACCGAGAGATGAGGAGCGCCTAGTGGCGTTTCATTTACTTTTTAAGATGCTTCAGCCTGCGATGTGGAGAACGGCAGGCAAGGACAGAAGAACGAGAGTAGATTACAGGCTCCCTAGGGCCGCTTGGGTGGCTCAGTCGGGGACATGTCAGACTCCTGATTTAGGCTCAGGTAATGATCTCATGCTTTGTGAGAGGGAGCCCCAAGTCGGGCTCTGCGTTGACAGCACAGAGCCTGCTTGGGATTCTCTCTCTCCCTATCTCTCTGCCCCTCCCTTGCTGGCGCCTTACCTCTCTCTCTCTCTCTCTCAAAATAAACTGAATACACGTTTTTTTAAAATTAAAATTAAAAAAAGCTCCTCAAATGGACAAGAGAGGGTGGGGCGTGGTCTAAGGTGGCAGAAGGGGAGGACAGAAGTGAATGGACACGAGGGATATTTCAGAGGTAGAAATGACAGGGCGTGACAATGAACTGAATGAGGTAAAGGAAGCTAACCTTACCTGTTAGAAAACATGGTATGGAAAATATCACTGATCCAACGACTCCCTCGGGGACTTAAAACACGTGTGGGAAAGATTAGGCTTAAGACAGTACAGTGTCATAAACCGAGGGGATCTCAGAGGGAATTTAGTTCATTTCCTTTTGAGTTTTTAAAGACACATTATCTGTTGGGGCGCCTGGGTGGCTCAGTCAGTAGAGCCTCTGACTTCAGCTCAGGTCATGATCTCATGGTTCGCTGAGTTCGAGCCCCACATCAGGCTCGTTCCTGTTAGCATAGAACCTGCTTCAGATCTTCTGTCCCCCTCTCTCTCTGCTACTTCCCTGCTTGCACTCTCTGTCTCAAAAATAAATACATCTTCAAAATATATATTAAAAAATATATTCTGTATCTCTAGTTTTATATATATATTTATATATGTGTGTATGCACATACGTGTACATGCATATATGTCTATGTCTACATATGTGTGTATACATGTAATCACCAAGAACGTTTCAGAAAAATTACAAAAACCATCTGTGATCTTATCACGCAGACATAATCATGATTAACATTTGGGTATCTACTACCTTCCATCTTTACACACAAACACTTGCAGTTCTATTACAAACATATATTCGTTTCTTTATTCAACACTCCCCAAATGTTTACTGGACTGCTATGCGCCAAGCCCTGTTCTAGCACTAAGAATATATCAATTAAGACAAAGTTCCTCTCCTCCTGAAGCTTTTATTAGGGAGATGGATTGTTACAAATTAAACAAGGATTATACTTTCAGATAGTAAATTCTTTGAAATTCCCTGAGCAGAAGGCGACAGAAAGTGACAAGGTTTAGTGAGAGGACTACTTAGGATCGAAGTTCCTAGGAGGTCAGACGTGTGCAGAGGTCTGCAGTGGGAATGAGCCGAGTGAAGATCTGGGGGGAAGCATCCAGACGGAAGGGAGCAGCAAATGTCAACACCACACAACGGTAAGAGACCTGGTACGTTCTAGGAAAATCAAGAAGCAACTTGGAGTCATACCTGTATGTATACTTCTGTGAATTTTTTTCCAACTACCAAGAACATTTCCTAATGCCAGGGGTCAGCAAATCGTATCTGCTTCTGCATCCAGGGTTATGGGAACACAGCCACACGCAAATCGTACCTACTGTTTAAGGCTGTTTTCGTGTTACAGTGGCATGGTTGACAAGGTGTTGTTTGTTCACTGGTTGGTTTGTTTAGGAAACACGTATGGACTTAAACCAACAAATTCAATTTTAGGCACTTCTTGAGTACAGGCTCTAGGAATCTGCTGGCAAGGAATGGTCTATCCAGCAGGAAAGACCATAAAGATTTAAACTTTAGTTGTTAAACAATATATGGTGGGTAGACGACTGAAAAGAAATATTGCATAAATAATCCAACTGTCTCCTGTTATAAATTCTTCACAACTCCACACACAGTTTTAGGGTATAATAGAAGCGGGAGTGAGTAGTTTTTGGGCCAAGCCTAAAGTACTTATTATTTTGCTTCGTAAGGAAAAGTTTGCTGATTCTTAGTCTACACCATTACGTAGTCATAAAACGCCATGTTAATAAGTGTTTAGCAGTCTACTGAAAAGCCTAGCAGGATTTCGCAGAACCTAACAGTGGATCCTTTCTGTTGAGAGCGTAAGCTCTGTGAGGCCAACTGGAGACCAGAGGAGCCCCACGAAGGATGCGGTGTGGGAGGCGTTACCTTGCCTGTGAGGCGCAGGTGCTGGCACAGAGCCGTCTGCCAGGCACAGACCCAGGGCGGATCCTCCAGGTCGCGGTAGCAGTAATAAAGTAGAACCTCTCCTTCGTCACTGCCCTGGCCCCTGGAAGAACACCACAGAGAGAAGCATCTGAGTCACTGGCACAAGGCAGCCACAGTTCGCAGAGTATACCCCGGCCTGTCAGAAGGCAGGCAACGATGGACCAGCTCACACCTAACTTTCTCCTCCTCCTGCCGTCCTGAAAGAAGCAGCGGCTCCAGTCGTGTTTGCTCTGAAGACATTATCTGCACCCAACTTACTTTAAGAAAAGTGCGTTCACTTTCCTGTCCTCATTTAATCATCGTATCCATGAGATAGGAATCAATAACCCATTTTACGGAAACTTCTGGCTTATCTTCTAAGACAAGGTCGTATCTGTTTTTGAATCTCTCATCGTACAAAAACGTTTCACTTCCATTTTTTCATGCAATCCTCTTAACCGCGAGAAGGACTATTATTATCCTCGCTTTACAGCTGAGTAAACCAAGGCCAATTCGTCCCGGGTGAGAAAGTCACAGAGTGACAGTTGAGACTCGACACTAGAATCCATACTCTTTCTACTGCACTGGGCTGTCTCATGCTAACTAGCCGTGGGGCCTGGGCGGGTCTCTTATCATCTCTGAGACTGATTTCCTCATCTCTGAAACTGGAGAAGTGAAATAAACTGCATTTCCCAACTTGTGCTCTGAAGCTGTTCTATAAAATCACATGGTGGAGAAACCTTGCGGACAGTATCTCTGTGTCTGAGAATCTCAGTGACAGCCCCTTATCTGCCGAAGGCCCTGAACGGTCCTGCAATAAAGAACATTTAACCTCGTGCTTCCCAAACATATATGTCTTTACCCCTCTCTTCGATTCCTGCTAGCATCCTTCAGGGCTGGTGTTGCAGAGAACAGATTTTAGAGAACGCTGCAGTGGACGAACGTTCAGGTCCCAGCCAGCTCTGGAATCTGACACCCTCATCAATACCCTTGTCGCCCTGCAGGGTCTACTCTCCTCTGAAACCCTGCCTATTTGAGAGCCTGTCTTCCTTCCTCTAAACTACTGTGACAAATTATCCGCACCACCCAATTTAACTGATAATTATGGAGCCTGTCTCATATCCTCTGATTGTTCCATGTATGCTTTTTTTGTTTCTCTCACTAGAGAGCAAATTCCTTGAGGCACGGGGCCAAACGGAAGCGAAGAGGCCACATCTGTATGCCCCCTTACAGTCCGGCTCTCACCATCATCACTGTGTGCAATTCACACAGCAACACTGTGAGGCGCACGGGGCAGGCGTCGTTATTACTGTGTTGGAGGTGAGGAAATATACAGAATTTTGGTGACTAGCTCAATTCTGAGCCCAAGTTCAATTCTCTAACTTTCTCCCTTTCTTGATAAACAAGAGGTATTTGGCAATGAATAGTAATGACAAAAGTATGAAATTTGGACATTTTCTATTCACCAAATAGTTCAGGAATTGCTTAAAATCAGAAATTTGTCCTCTAGAATTCTGTTATATAATTTGGTGAGTTTTTCAAAGGCAGGATCTAAACTTCTAATCCCAATCCTGTGCCCCAGGATAAAAGTTAACGTTCTTTCTGGGGGCGCCCGGGCGGCTCAGTTGGTCAAGCGTCTGACTTCGGCTCAGGTCATGACCTCACAGTTCGAGATCCCGTGTCGGGCTCTGTGCTGACAGCTCAGAACCTGGAGCTTGCTCAGATTCTGTGTCTCCCTCTCTCTGTCCCTCCCCCACTCGCATTCTGTCTCTCTCTCTCTCTCGAAAAATAAATAACCATTAAAAAAATTTTTTTTTAAGTTAACATCCTTTCTAAAACATGTTCAACCCAGAAAACCACACTTGGTAACAAAATATGCTTGTTATGCTCTGATATTATTCGGGGTAGGGGGATCGTTAACATTTCTGAGTCTTCCAGCTTATCTTTGAAAACACTAATGTAATTTTCTGTTCATCACCTCTCCTCAGAGAAGGTAAGATGTAGCCTTCCACGAAACCTAGTGAACGCTGCCAGCTCCGTGGGTGTGTACCACTGCCTCTAGAACACAGAGTATGGTTATCAGCCCGGCTTAGGCCCACAGAGAAATCGTGGGCCCTAAGGATGCTGCCATTTTAGCAGACAGGTAGTGGCGTCTCACCGTGGCTGGAAAAACTGGTAAAATTAAACCAAAAGTACAGAATGAAACTCTTACCTTATCAGCTCATCAGGGCTGAAGCAGCTTCTATCAGGGAGCCAGGCGGACACTTCCCGGTCACAGGTCAAGTACTCTTCTAGAGGGTGCCCACTGTCTGCGGGCTTGAGGCTCTCTGAGGTGTTCGGTGCCGCAGCCAGCTGCTTTAACACGGAAGCGGTCTGGTGGCGGACCTCGTCGGCATGCTGTGTTGCCACATGTCTATGGATGCCGATCTGGTCTCTGAACAGCTGTTGACAACATTTCCACCGTTTTTCTTTACCTTCAAAAGGATGTGCTGGAACTTCTTTGGTTTTGACAAAAAGGGCAAATGCCTGCAATTACATTTCAAATAGGCCACTATTAACCTCATGTGTAGGGCTGGCAGAGTCTCAGTGACTCCCCGATGTTATCCTTCCGCACGGGTTTCTAGTTGTATGTCCCGGTTTCCTTTACGAGAACTTCTTGAGAGTTAGCTTTCATTGTAAAATTTATACCTGAATCGAAAATTTGTTAGGGACTGTTCTTAGGGGAAGGACTTGAATTTCAGATGAATATTAGTAAAACATTACAAACAACGTTATCAGTCATGTCTAAAAAGAAAGCGGTCAAGGCAATTATGGAAATACTACTGTGGAATACTGAGCAGCTAGTTTTAAGTTATAGGAGACAATATTTGTGATAATGTTAAATGAAAAACAATGGATAAAATTTGCTTACACAATGTAATCTCAACATTTAAAAATTACACTGAAAAAGACTGGAAAGAAATATATCAAAATGTTTTGGTTTTTTTGGGAAAATACTTTTGTGGTTTTCATAAAAATTATTTATATTTATTAAGAATATTAAACAGAAAACTATGGGTAGGCCATAATCCTCTTAACCAATTCCTAACTCAGGGACATTCGTTTCCCAGATTTGCAATTAGGGCAGGCGGGTGATACAAACAAGCAAGGCTGAGTGAGCATTCCATGCATACCTCTTTTTACACCTCTTTAAACATCTAATTCAAATAAATATCTAGAATAAAACAGAGCCCGACGCGGGGCTCGAACCCACGAACTGCGAGATCATGACCTGGGCCGAAGTCGGACGCCAAACGGACTGAGCCACCCAGCGGCCCGCCTATTTGCATTCATTGGCTATTTTTCTAGTGCGGCATGTATTTTCTTCCTGTTTGACTGTAAGCAGTTTTAGTGACCTTTTTGTGATCACAGTTATCACAGATTTGTTTCCTAGCTTATCATTTGCTCCTCGGTTCTGGGGTATTTCTGATGGAAAACAGAGGCTAACTGGGATCTATGATTATCAGCCTCTCAACAACTGTTCCCTCCTGGTCTAATGGGAAGGGAGATACTTATATATCACATGTGTGTGTGTGTGTAACGCATTTGGAGACCACTGTAGAGCATCCAAAAACGGGCACTCTGCACATCGATAACAGATGACGTGCCACTGTGGCGCCATCCCCAACCTGAACAACTGTATCTGGGCTGTCTCAGACCAAAGCCAGGAAGGGTAGCCTGAAATTACCCTGCAGGGCATTTATTTGCTTCTCTCACAGTGAATCCTTCCACGCAGGCAAAAAAAAAAAAAAAAGAGACAGCATGTATGTCAACATACGTGCATCCTTGTATTAAATTTTGATTTTCAAATCTTATCTGGTCTTGTAAGGCCTCGCGAACAAGGCATTGAGGACCCAGCAGCAGTTAGGGCCCCTGTGGGGTCTGTTCAAGGGGGAGAGGCAGGCCAGAGCCGGGATGGCAGCTCAGAGGTGGGCGAGGCCTACGGGAAGGCAGGCCCTGGGAGGCCCAGCTGGGCAGGGTGGGTATATTGATTACATACAGGACAATATGCAAATAAGGAAATAACACTGGGACTAATCAGAGCAAGTGTCTCACCAACCCTCATCAAGTAGGGAAGTTATATAAATGGGAAAGGGAGAGTTAAGAAAAACTCTTGTGATGCTGGAATGAAAGCCAAGTGCTGGTGTGAGCTCAGGGTGTGAGTAACACTGAGATGGCAGTGAACACAGAAGCCCATGTATGGCACATATAGACCTTACGTACTCATCTACACATTCTCCCGGCTTCATACACCAGCGGTCCTGGGAGGAGCAATGTTTACTAACAATGAGCCTGCTGAGCCTCCGGGTTGTGGTTTTTCACTAGCAGCAGCTGGAGCTCCTTGAAGAAATGTTCGATTCCAGGGATGGGGCAGGGGAAATACAAGAAGAGCCTGGAACATCATGTTGAGTCAGAAAGTAAGGAAGTGCTCCAAGGATGACGGGAGCAGGTCGAAAGGACACAGATACTAGCTTGAAAGGGCGCCCAGCCAAATCTGAGGTGATCTGAGCATCGCAATAAATCATCACACAATGGACTATAACCCGACAAAAAATGTGAACTTAGAGTCCACAAGGATACAAATACATTGGGAGAAAAGGAGACTCTTCCTCGCAGCAAAATGCCAAGTAGAAAATCCAGAAGGAATGAAGCGATTAGAAAATCACCCTGTAGCAGCCATCACGGTAACAAGCAACTAAGCAAAGAAACACCAATGAATCTAAAACCAGTAGATGACAGTTGGATAAGAAACAGGATATTTACATAGTCTCAAAGAACCCCCCCTCCCCCCCATACTGAGTTCTTAAAAGGGAAAAAAGAATAATTTTATAACAGAGAAATCTGATCGTCACTCCCTTAACCAAGTAACCAAAGTTAACACCACCAGCAACGGGACAAATTGCCATTGTGAGCCACCTGACAGATTGTCACCAGATGGACACAGCATCTCTCGTGGGACGGTTTTGTTGATGAAAGCACTACCCTGAATCTAATCATGAGGAAACACGAGTGAAAGACCAAACGAAGGGAGGTTCTACAAATAACTCATGTACTCTTTCAAAATGTCGTGGTCATGATTTCAGGGGCAAGATGAGAAAGTGCTCCGGGCTGAAGAAGACAGAAGACATGACAGCTCAGTGCGACGCCCTGGAGTGGACCTATAGAAGCCTCTGGGACACCTGACGAAGCATGAACGGAGCCTGTGTGCGAGGGGGACGTGAGGGTCCCCTGTACAATTCTGGCACCTTGCCTCGAAGTCCGGAATTATTGCAAGATGATATGTGAAAAAACCTTTCTGTTCCCTTTGGGCTTCATCTGCAAGGACATCTGTGTGAGACGGGGACAGAGGGGTGGAGGACAGGAAGTTACAAGCAGCGACATCTATTCTTCATTGACGTGAAGCCAACTAAAGCTAACTGCGGAAGAAGGACAGCAGACTGGAGGCTGGAGGTAAGAAAACTAAGTCTCGGTTGCATGTCCTCAGCTCATTTTCCTCCCTCTGACCGTCGGCGGGAGGTTTGAGTCAATGACCTCTGAAAAAAGGGGACGTGGCATAGAAGAGCAGCACATCCATACCTCCTCCCGTTATCATCCAACCCCGACGGTCCTTACTAAGCTTGCACAACCATTCCGGGCTGTTCTGCCCCTTCTCCTAACCAAAAGAACCCAGCCAGCTAGAACCCAGCCTTAGATGGCAGCTGCCCTACTGCCTGTCTGTTCTCCGTATGACAAGATCCCCTGGGATCCTGCGATTCTTCCCCTAACTCTAGGTGGGAAAAGGAATCCAGCCCGTCCGTTTAGGATCTGTCCTCAAGTACTCAACCGTGAGCGTTCCTCGGCCACACCTTGCCTGTGATTCTTCTTTGCCTGGCACTGACTCAAGGTCACTCGTTAATGACCCTAACTAGACCCTGCCTTGAGCATGGCAGCAGTCTTCCGTCGCACTAGCCCTCTGTTTCCTGGAGGACAGCCTTAACGAGCTGCTAAGAGATACATCTGAACTAACTATACATACATCGCCCTGAAGCATAAACAGCAATGCGGCAATTGTACCTTTTTCTTGGCAAATGAGTATTTCTTTTTCGTACTGACATCCAACTCTGCTTTGAGACTGCTACCGGGATTGATAAGCCTTGTGTCTTTTAGATCTAGGTCTGAAAATCTTAAAACACAGGCCTCCAGGTCATCTCCCTGGTCTGGCGAAGTGAAGGAAGGCATCTGGTTTGGTTGCAGTAGTGGGGCCGATTCCTTTCAGCTAACTATCTCCTAGGAAGCAAGGGAGAAACAGTAACGTCAGTCTTTGGTTACTGCTTGAAGCACACTTGAAGCTAATCAATCGATCAGGCAGATGAGCACGGGCCCAGCAACCCAAGCCATCCACCCATTCTGTCACTCACTCAATGAATATTTATTTACCACCTACTCTCTGCCAGGCACTGTTCTAGACAACAGGAATAGAGCAGTGAAAGAAACAGGAAAAGTCTCTGCTTTCTTGGGAGTTTACATTCCGGTAGGGAGAGACAGAAAGCAAACAAACGAATATATCGATTAAATTTAAAAAGTCAGATAGGAGGGGCGCCGGGGTGGCTCAGTCGGTTAAGCATCCGACTCTTGATTTTGGCTCAAGTTATGATCTCAGGGTTTTGAGATCGAGCCCCGCATCGGGCTCTGTGCTGAGCATGGAGCCTGCTTAAAATTCTCTCCCTCCTTCTTTTTCTGCCTCTCCTCCTTACCCTCTTTTAAAAAGTCAGATAGGAAAAGGGTCACAGAGACAAAACACAGGGTAAGGAGTTGGGAGCGACGGAGGGGCTCCTTAAAACAAAAAACAGGTAAAGTCTTTCTGAGGCAGTAGCATTTGAGCAGAAACCTAAATTAGGGGGTAAGCCCTGCACATATTTCAGGTAAATTATACCAGAAAAGCACCAGCTACAACCAAAATCAACCAAACCGTGTGCTAGACTTCAATTATACACACTTTGTCCTTTTCTCTCCTCTAATTTTAGAGCCGTCCAAATTCCATTCTTTAAAGGAAAAAACCACCAAGAACGGCCCATTTTAATAAGTAGAATATATAATATAAAAATCAATTCTGTGGCCAAATCTTGGCAAAACAGACATACTATCAACCCCATTCAAGTCACCATCGTTTCTTTTCCTTTTTTTTAACTTTTTTAATGTTTGTTTATTTTTTTGAGAGAGGCAGAGCGCAAGCTGGGGAGGGCAGACGGTGAGGGAGACACCGAATCTGAAGCAGGCTCCAGGGTCTGAGCTGTCAGCACAGAGCCCCATGCGGGGCTCGAACTCACGAACTGTGAGATCATGACTGAAGTCCAATGCTTAATCTACTGAGCTACCCAGGCACCCCAAGCCACCATCATTTCTTGACTAAATTATTGCAGTGGCCTACCTGCCCTCCTTCCCAGAAAGGTTTCTAAACAGTAGTCCAAAGACTTCTCAACATACTCTAATGAAATCCAAAGTCCGCCCAGAGCCCCTCTCACCATCTCTCATCTCGTCTACTACAATGCCTTTGATCGCTCCTCTGATTGCACCATGTTTGTTCCTTCCGGAATGGATCACCAACACCAAGAAAGCAAGGGTTTTCCTTTGTTCACCGCTGTATCGTTGGCGTGTAGAACACTGCCTGGCATATAGGAGATGCTAAATGTCAATAAACACAATTTATTTGTTGAACAAAATAAAAGTGATTGGGTAGCCAGGGAAGGCTTCGCTAAGGACCTGATATCTGAGCTGAGACCTAAATCACAAGTATCATCCATGCAGATTTAGGAGCAGAGATCTTCAGGCAAAGAAATAGTAAAAATTCCTAAAGTGGGAACAAACTTACCTTATTAGAGAAACAGGAAGAAAGTCAGAACGGATGGAGTATAGTGATGAGAGAGCACAACCCTGTAGGTCAGGGTACAGAGTTTGCAATGCAAAGGAACTGCAGAGTTGTAAACAAAGGAGTAACGTGGTCTGATTCTGGATTTGTCTTCAAAGTAGGGGTGGCAAGGCTTACAGGTAGACGGTTATGTAGGAAATGAAGGAAAAGGAGGACCCAAGAATGACTCCTACCTACATTTTTGAATTAAGTAGATGGATGGCGCCATTCACGGGCAGAGGAATGGGTTAGGACAGAAGAGTGAAACCAGGCAGTTAGAGGAGTAGGTGCGGTGCTCATCGGAGACGTCAGGGCAGGGGATGCTCACATACACATATATGGGTAGCCAATAACCACGAGAAAATGACTAGAGCAATCACCTGTTCCTTCCTAAACAACAACGGAGAAGGGCGAGGGGTAAGCCCACGGCAGTAGGCTCCGGCGGGTCTTCCAGTCCCAGGGACCGCAAGCGCGGCGCCGCCCCCGACCCGGCCCCACCCCGCGCGCCGGGCCAGCCTAATCGCTCCGCCCAGCTCTCCCGACTAGGCAAAGGCCCGGAAGTGCGAGTAAGAAGAGCACGCACCCGCCAGTCCTGGTTCTTTCTTAGATCTTTCTTCGTCGAACCGTCTCCGCCTAGGAATCGTCACTGCGCACTGTCCCAAGACCCTCCACCAGCCCCCCTCCTGGAGTTTACGGAGGAAGGCACACAGGAGACCTGCCCTCGCCCCGGAAGTCTTCGAGGCTGTTAGCGAAAGGGCCGCCGGGAAGACTCGGCGAGGCCCCGGGGAGGGTCCGAAGTTAAGGCGGGGATTCCAGGGTGTTTTGTGGACCGGCCTCCACTAGGCTTAGCTCGCGGCCCGCGGCCTCAGGCTGGCTAAAGAGGCGGTGCTTTCCGTGTGGCCCCGGAAGGACTTAACGCGAAAGGCGGGAGAAGGAAGCCGCCGAGAGGCGGAGGAAGCCCGAGGGGGCGGTTGCGTGCTGACCGGACGCCCTCGGCCTTGTGAGGTCCCGGACACCGGCTCTCTCACACCCGAGCCCGCCAGGCCCGCTCCTCAGCCTCTCCTGCCTGCGCTTCCGGGACCCGTCTCGAGCGAGTGCGCCTGCGCGCCGGGCACTGCGCGCGACTCCTTGCTGTCCTCTCACCGGCTGGCGGTGGGACAGTTCCTGCCGCTCTTCCCGCCCGGCTTCTCGGTTAGGCAGCGTCCCGGCGTGCGGCATGTCGCGGCGGCGGCACAGCGACGAGAACGACGGTGAGTGCCCTCGGCCCGGCCACCGAGGCCGCGCCCAGGTGGGAGCCGAGGTCCCGGGGGCTCGAGGGAAAGAACGGGAAGCCCTCCCCCACCCCACCCCGGGAGCGTTCGGGGAGCCGCGGAGTGAAGTAGGGTGGCAGGGCGGGAGTGTGGCCGGGCGACTTCTGGAAAGCCTCCGCGTCCCCCCACCCCACCTCCTTTAGTCGTCGGCCTGGTGGACCTCTCTAGTCTCTAAGGACTCTTCAGGATTTGGTGCTTAGTACCGTCGAGCAGGGAAGTACATCTGGGTCTGTGCGACCGTCTCTTAGGCACAGTGACAGGGACCACTAGTCTCAGTGGCTCGCTTTGACCCTCTAACTGCACCTGTAAAGGGCCCTCAGAAGGGAAGGAACAAAGCGGTGAGTGGGAGATCCGAGGAATCGCAGTCTGAGCTCTGCTGTACGGGTCACGCGTTGCTTTGCCTTCTTTCGAACTGCAGGGAAAGAACTCTGTGTCTTAGCCATACTCACGGGGTCACTAAGAAACAGATGCACGTTGTTACCTTAGATTTTGAACTGGCTGCAAGCGTACTTCCCTCCTGAAAGCGGAGTTCTGGAAAACTCACTGGAGAGCTCTCAGAGATGTCGGTGTTCTCTATGCCATTTGGATGGTTGCGCTCCTGGGGATCATGGTATTGCCACCATAAAAACCAAGGATAATTTTGCTAGCTAACAGGGAAAGGTGCTTGCCTACAGAAATCAGTCAAGAACACCCATCCGCCAAGAAAGAAAGAAATAAACTAATTCTCTTATTCTATTCTAATGTATTGCTATTTAAAATGAATGTGATATTTTGGTTAGGAGGCCAAATCAGAGGATTTAAGGTCAAAGCTAGATCTGCTATTACTGCATAATCTTGCCCAGGTTTTATCGCCTGGGTAAACCATAGTCTGTAATATAAAAGTATATTACATCCCTCTTCTCAGTTTGGGAGGGTTAAATGAGGTAATACATGGAACAAATATCTCATGATGATATTTACTTATTTATCACCTGTTAATGCTTAAGAGGTGACAGGCATTGGCAGATGTCTGCAATGTAAGAAAAAAATATGGAAGAAAAATTTTACCTTAATTAATTTTCTTCACTAATGTTTTCCTCACCTTGAATCTTGGGGCCTTTGGGAGTAGGAGCAGAATCACATGTATTTAGTTTCATTAAAAAATTTTTTTTCAATGTTTGTTTATTTTTTGGAAGGAGAGAGAGACCGAGACAGAGCGTGAGCAGGGGAGGGGCAGAGAGAGATGGAGACACAGAATCAGAAGCAGGCTCCAGGCTCGGAGCTGTCAGCACAGAGCCCCACGTGAGACTCAAACCCAGGAGCCTTGAGATCATGACCTGAGCCGAAGTCGGACGATGAGCTGACTGAGCCACCCAGGCGCCCCTCATGTTTTTAGTTTTAACAATGAAATATCAGGTTTCTGCGAGGGAATAGTTTGAGAGGATATTCTAATCCGGCCTTATCTGACACCTAAGAGTGCAGAGTTTTGGTGTAATAAACACGGAGACACAGCCTGCAGTGGCTAGACAGCAGCGAAAGCAAGTCCGGGGTTGTCTTCACTTCACAGGTATTACTCGGCTGCGTGCCTAGATTTTGTCGTCGTTTAATACATGAGGCTTTTTGCATATCGTACGTACTGGGCACAGAAAATACAGCTTCCCTATGCTTTGAATTTCATTAACCAAAAACTAATGCTTGAAGTGATCCCTTGGGGTTCAGGGAACTTGAGTCTTTTAAAGTTCTTCCTTCCATTTTCTTTTCTCCTGCTTTCTTTTCTCCACTCTTCTCACTTCTAGGGCACCTTAAAGGGAGAGAAAATGTTTCCAGGGGGCATCCTGGAGAATTGAATGCAAATATGTAGAAAAACAACCTTTGCTTTTGTTAATGTGATGGTGGCATAACTTGCTTGGGAGTTGGTTTTTTTTAATACCAGATGGCCAGTAAATCATGGTCCATTTGGGTCTTGGTGCAGGAACCTTAGAATAAATAACAGAAGTAAAATAAGGAGTTAGTTAAAGTTTACTCTGGTGAATAATTTAGTAGTAGAGGGGCAGTTCATTGTTCCTCTTGGGTACTATACTGAATCGGGAACTTTTATGAATTGCCGCAACTTGGGTAACGATTAGCGAGGGTTTACCCTAAACAGTGATCTGAATTTTTTAGTTAAGCATATACTGATTTTTTTTTAAGATCTGAAATAGTAGATACTTAAATGTTAGAGAAGACTATTTTAAAACAGGAATTATAATAGTCCTAATTAAGAAGATGCATCAGCATTTCTGGATTATTGTCAGCTCTTATCAGTCACTGACTGCCATGACTTTCCATGTGCTTGATAAGATATAATCATTTATTCCACAAAAATTACCAGCGCCAAGCACTGCCCTAACTACTGGCATACAGCGGTGGACAACATAAAGACGAAGCCTCCTTTTACAGACAGAACACAGTCAAATAAAATAGAGTGTATCAAATGGTGGCAGGTGCTATGGAGACAAATAAAAGCAGGTAAAGGGGGTAGAGACTGTTGTTGGGGTGGAGTTGCTGTTTTACGTAGGTTGGCCAGGGAACCTCACTGAGAATGGCATCCAATCCTAAGTCTTGCAGGAAGTAAGGGAGCCAACCAGATGGCTGGCTGTATGGGGAAAAGCCCTGGTCTGAGAAAAGGGAACCACTAGGGCAGAGGACCTAAGGCTGGAGCATTCCTGTCATGTTCACAAAAAGCAAGGAGGGGGCGCCTGAGTGGCTCAGTTGGTTGAGAGTCTGACTTCAGCTCAGGGCATGATCTCATAGTTCAGGGCATGATCTCATAGTTCGAGAGTTCGAGCCCCACGTCGGGCTCTGTGCTGACAGCTCAGAACCTGAAGCCTGCTTTGGATTCTGCGTCTCCCTCTGTCTCTGCCCCCCTGCTCACACTCTGTCTCTCTCTCTCTCTCTCTCTCATAAACAAACATTAAAAAAAAAAAAAAAAAAGCGAGGAGGCCGGTGGTGCTGGAACCCAGTTGGAGGGGTGAGGAGGGGCTGAGGGGGGAGTCGTAGGAGCATCAGCTCATTAAAGGGTAGTTTTAAAATTGTGTCTCTTTGTCGAGGCTAGAGTGTCCAGGATGGAGGGAAACAAGTTAAGAGCCTATACCAGTAAACTTCAGCTGGAGCTCAGTTTATAGAGAAGGAAAGGAAAGCCCTAAATGGGAAACGAGTGTGTGGGGATACCGGTCCATTGCTAACTCTAACTCATTTCTTAGAATCGCTAAGAATGCCTCTGAAGCTTTTCAGTTATTGCAGGATACGCATATAATAGCAGCTCGGTACATTGTTTATTTCTTTCTCCTAAGAACGTATTCATATTATCCATGATCTTTGTCAAAAACCCAAATTAACTCCCCTTTAAGCCACTTAGAATGAGGTCCTTGTCTTTTAGACTGTGACTGCTTTTTTAACTTCACTCTAGAAAAAATGTAATTAGAAGTAAAGGGATTTGTTACTCCAAGGAAGAGTGTAGTTTGTTACAGGCGTGGTGGTTACCTCTGCTTTAAATCTACAAGATGCAGCAAGGTACTTCACTTTTTTCCCTTTTACCTTGTTGGTTTTGCTACTTTACTTTCTCTTTTGCAGGGTCGTCTTTGTTTTCCAGCTTGTGGTTTTTATAGTAAGTAAAGATATAAGATGTAGTACAGTATCTTTCTAAAGTTAAGATCACCTTACAGGGAAAAAAATTACTGGTATATGAATATCTTTTCAAATGGGTTGTTTACTTATTTTAGTGTGTTTATTCTTTTGAAGGAGAGAGAGACAGAGTGTGAGCCTGGGAGGAACAGAGAGAAAGGGAGGCACGGAATCTGAGATGGGCTCTAGGCTCTGAGCTGTCAGTACAGAGCCCGACGCGGGGCTTGAACTCAGGACCCCTGAGATCGTAACCTGAGCTGAAATTGGATGCTGAACTGACTGAGCCATCCAGGCGCCCCTCAGATGGATTTTAATAAAGACCCACTTCTCTTTTCTATACTAGCCAAGGCTGTCAGGGCAATATGAAACTTGAATCTGTATTATAAAACTTCTACATAGCTACATCTAATATAAAATCTATTCTTGCTTTGGGAGTTACCGTGGATATGTTTTGAGGGTATATGAAAACATTCAGCTAATTCCTCAAATTTTATCCTTAATGAAGGTGCTTTATTCTGTGTACCCCGGTTATCTTCCGAGTTCAGTAGCCTCTTACGGTCTATGAGTTCAGATGTGTCTATGGGTTTACCACCCCCCACCTTTACATCCTCTCACATATCAGGTGAGAGTGGGGCATATCTCCTTAATATGTTCTGCCTCTTCCATTCTCTAAACAAAACTTGTCCTTTGATACAGTCAAAATGGGGAGAGAGAAAATAGGAGTTGCAGTTCAGGGAGGCCGATGTATTTTCTAGTTTTTCTTCAGAAATTCTGCCTTCTCTCCCTGCAGCATTATTTTCTCCTTTTGTAGGTTACAAGAGGGTCTGGGAGGGTTGCTTTAGACTGGAGTAGGATTCCAAATTAATTTAGGAACAAGTTAGCTGGATAGTTAATTTAGGGAGGATGTGGAGGGTGGGATGGGAGGTAAAGGGTAGGCAGAGTAGATGGGCTAGAAGGAAGGGGATGGGAGTTAAAAGTTTTAAAAAAAAATCATAAAAACCAAAAACTGTTCTTATTCAGCTAGTTTTTCAGCGTCTGCATTTTCGCAACCTTACCAGAAATCTGGCTCCGAAGAACACTGTTAGTATCTTCTACTTTCTAGAAGAGAGTTGCTCAGCACCCGCACTATGAACATTTCAGGCTGGTTATTCTTTGTCGTTGGGAGTTGTCCTCTGCAATGTAATATGTTTAGCAGAATCCCCGGCTTCTATCCGCTGGATGCCAGTAGCACTCCCCCAGTTGTGACAACTAAAAATGTCTTCAGAGATTTCCACGTGGTCCTGAGCGGGGGCAAAATCTCACCCAGTTAAGAACCACTGCTCTAGAAGAAGGCTATTTTAACATCCTGGCTAACAGCTTATATAAACATTGCATTGAATATGCAGTTTTTTCAGTGAATAAATCCTGGAAACAAGACCTTTTTGTGAAAGTTGGTGGTGGAAACTTTGTAGATCCTATACATTCTTGAGAGTCAAGGTCACTGATTCCACTGTGTCACACGCGTCCACTTTACTTGGGCAGGTATCTCTGGATAGCTCAGCTGTCACTCTGCACGCGTGTTATTTTTTATGGCATTATCCTCTCAAAACTGTATTCATTTGTTATTTAAGCCAGATCATAATGATAACTAAAGAGGTCAGAGGGGTTACCCTGCGGCCTTTTATAATACTTATATCTGGTCCTGTCTGGATAGTAATAGATTGGTTTTATTCAGCTCGAGTTCAAGTGGTACTTAAGATCATTTCAGTCATTGGAGACACTTTTAACACCAAGCTTAGAATAGCCAGGTACTGTGTTTTTGAGAATCACCATGTATTTCAGGCCAGATGTTATAGTGGGAAGTAAGTGATGATGAATTTGGTAAAAATGGTTTAGTTCCTGTGGCTACAAGTCTGGAGAAGATTGACGTTATATGTAACTTACTCCCGGGTAACCCTATATCCAGATTTTCATTATTAATGCAGATCCCCAGCACTGTTACAGACCATTGCTTCCTTGTCCACATGGTGTCCGAATAATCTAATTGGCGGAGGCCAAAATTGAATCATGTTGGGAGACTGGCCAGCGTTGTTTACCAACAACATCATGTTCTGTACTTAACAGTAGTAACCTCAAATTTTTAAGCCGTAGATTATTCCACAAAAGGATACAAGGTATGCGTATTAAGGTTTTAAGCAAAACGGTAAGAGATGATTAACAGTAAGAGTCCAAACAATAGACAATCCAGTGCCTGAGGCTGATTTGTAGTTTGTTCAGCTTGAATTCTTCGGCAACCAAAAGGACAGATAGATGACTGGTAATGATTTCAGTGTGGTAGATCTTTTTATATACATATGTATTCTGTGAATGATACAGTTTTTGAACATAATAGACCAGTAGTTAAATCATAAAACATACTTTCCCCCACCAGTTATTTGATACAGTGCTCAAGACTTTTCTTTGAGTATATGTCTGCTGATTGTGATTCCTATTATTTGAGACTATACCCTAATGCTGCATGTTCTACAGAACCAAAGCTATTATTAAAAAAATTTTTAATGTTTATTATTTATTTTTGAGAAAGAGAGTAAGAGTAGGTGAGGGGCAGAGAGAGATGGAGACACAGAATCAGAAGAAGCAGGCTTCAGGCTCCGAGCCATCAGCACAGAGCCTGACATGGGGCTCGAACTCAAAACTGTGAGATCAAGACCTGAGCTGAAGTCAAATGATTAACCGACTGAGCCACCTAGGCTCCCCCAAAGCTATTATTAATTAAAGAGTTGAAAACTCAAACACTTGTTAACTAGTGAGGAATCCTAATGTCTTATGCTCCCTTTTCTATCTTTTGACATTTTCCTTTTTTTTCCCCTTAGTCAAGTCTCTCCAAACCATTCAACCTGGTTTTCATTATTAGAATAATGAGTAGTACTACTGGCACTAAGAGGCTTTAGGACCAAGCAACTGAAGATCTGTGAACAGTTCAGTTTAAGGAGTGGGAGTAGCAGTACGTGAGTGGTCCAGAGAGTGTTCTAACCACTAGTGGTTAGGATGTTGTAGGCACTGCTCCTGCCTATCACAGAAGTGGACGAGGCTGCTGCATTGCGTAGCTCCATGGGGCACCGTTCACACAAAATTGAACATAACTAATGCCTCTTGGAGTTATGGTAGTGTCTCTGGGTATGGAAATCTTTGGTGAATCTAGCCCAGTCTGAAAAGTGGTGGGTCCTGTGTGTACAAAGTAGGGTTTCTGGTTGGAAAGAGATTGGAGCAGTAAAAAAGTTAGGTGAAATTTGTGATACCAGACTCATCTTGTCATGTTACTTTTTTTACATTGTTGAAACAGGGGGACAGCCTCACAAAAGGAGAAAGACCTCTGATGCAAATGAAACTGAAGATCATTTGGAATCTTTAATATGCAAAGTAGGAGAAAAGGTAGGTGCCCCATAGGCACACGCTGTGAGGGGCCTGTGAGGGGCTGTGAGGGGCCGAGGGTTGTAGTTGACTCTGCTTGATTGATTTCTGCAGCTGAAACTTGGTGATCTTAGTTTAAGGCAGTCTGTATCCCAAAATAAATGCTTAACAAAACCCTTGGGATACAATGTTTTTAGTAGTTTTCATAGAATATGAATATGAATCTTGGAAGAGACCTTAAGGAAAAATCCTTTCAATTTATAAATGAACCACACAAATCCTGGTTACTTGAGGTCATTTGCTGAGAGTCACACGTGAAGTGAATCAGTTACAGAGATAAAAGGGAACCGGTAATGTCCTCACATTTCTAATTCTGCTACCTCAGACTGCTCGCTTTTAAATTTTCATTCATTCTCTTTTTATGAATTTCCAAAGAACAGTAACTACCCCAATCGATCTATACTAAACCTGTCATAGTGCCTTTTACAGATAAGACTTTAACTTTTTTTTGATCACTGAGAAAATTTTAACTAATTGCTGAGTACTTAACAGATATTTAATATGCTGTCCTCTACAGAGTGCCTGCTCTCTGGAGAGCAACCTAGAAGGCTTGGCAGGTGTTCTAGAAGCTGATCTTCCTAACTACAAGAGCAAGATCTTAAGGCTTCTTTGTACAGTGTATGTATGCAAAAGATTTATGACTCCAGGTGATAATGTATTATCTACTCTTAAATGCTTTGAGAGTGTTCAGAACATGTGTTTACATTCCGTATATTTCATTAGCTTTCCTTCTAATGGGAAACTTCTACAAATGGAATGACCTTTGTGAACCTTAGAGATAAAAAGGACTAAAACTGAGCATTTTCCTCAACATTTTGTTTCTTGGAACCGTATAATCATTTGAGTTGACTATTTTTCAGTGAGAAATTAGACACTTTCACATCCAGAGATTTTCTTTTAAGTGTGTACATTTAAATATATACGATATATGAGTTTAATTTATATTTTTAACTGGTAGTCTAAACAAATCCGGGAACTGGTCACTTGAGTGATCTCAGAAGACTGAAGTTTTTGAAGCTATTGGTGGATGTACTCTTTCTTTGACTTAGGTTAGCTAGAACAAAAACTATTTAGTCTGTGAGTAAACGGAAGTGGGAAAAGTCTCCTATGGGATCATGAAACAGTCTCTCCCAGTGGTGGAATTAATCCAGACTTTCTCATCTCTCAGATAGACCTTGATCATTATGAATTATATGCTCTGCAAAGAAGTAGTTATGACTTTTAGATAAAAGGGGTCTTTGTACTGTACATGAAGTTATAAATTATGAGGTATTTTAAAATTTCAAATATGAAGGTGACTTGTAAGTTACTATTTCAAATATTCTAGTTAAATAATGCTTATAGCTCATCTTTGAAATGTAAAAATGTACACACAACTCAAAGTTATCAGTGGATTTCATTTTAACCCCATAAAGCACAAATAATTTGGGTTATCGTTTTTAAAAGAAATTCAGTTCGTATATAGGAAAACCTGTCCTTAGACTAAGAAATGACTAAGAAAAATTAAAATGCCTTCTGTTTTGGAAGCATTTGTTTGACTGGAGTAGATTTATTCTTAAGCTGTGATGAAATCCATGGTTTTCGGGGTGGAAAGGAAGGTTACTAATAGTGCAAGTATTTTTTTTTAAACCTAAATTGTCCCTTATACTCTGCTAGGTGCCTTGGGAAAACACAAACTGTATGACAGAATCTGAATGATCATGAGCTCTTATTCGCTTTTCTTTTTGAGATAATTTCTAAAGCCTACCTAAATTAGGAAGCGAAGTTTGCTTTCTCCAAAGGTGTTTTTACTGTAATCCTCTTCCTTGCTTTTCAAATAACTGTAATGAAAATTAGCACACTCAAAGTAAGCAATCTGGGTTGTAAAGAAATTTTACTCTGTCCAAGTACCATGTTGACATTCAGCAATTTAACTGATAGGAACTTAGCTGAAAGTGGTTTTAGTTCTGAATTTTTTCTAAGCAACTAGAATAGTGTTTCTGGAAGTGGAATTTGGGTCCTGTGACATTTGGTTAGCTAAGTTTAGAAATGGTGAGTGTTTCATCTCCCCCTTAATGATTCTGCATTAAAGAAACTTGTTTTACCCAGCATTCACCAGATGTTTTACCATGGAAACATTTTCTGTAGGATTGCTGTTAGAGTCCTCTAAATACATTGGAAGACAAACTGGCCTAGCATTAGTTATATTTATATTTGTTTGATAACCTTATAATTAAAATGTTTTACTTTCTTAATTCTTAGATTAACAACCTAGAGTTGAAATGAAAAATTGCAGGGGTCATGTCTGCAACTCTTCTCAATATTTATGCCTTTTCTGAAGTAGTTTTAAAAACACAGCTCAGAGTAATCCTGTTCCAAAGTTAATAAAGTGATAAAACATTTGCGTAATATAGAATTGAGCGCCTTAACATAATACTATTGTTTTGGGGTTTTCTTGTTGTACTGGGTTCTCAAATCAGTGCACGTCTGTTACCTGAGAAGCTGACAATTTATACAACATTAGTTGGACTGCTGAATGCCAGGAATTACAACTTTGGGGGAGAGTTTGTAGAAGCTATGATTCGTCAACTTAAAGAATCATTGAAAGCAAACAATTACAATGAAGCTGTATATTTGGTAAGTTCCTTTTTTTCAGTATATTATGACTTAGTGTTGGGATGGAAGGGGGAGGAGAGCTACAGCCAAGGAATTTATCCTTTCTCCTGAAATACGGTTCCCCGCTCACCACAGTAGCCGCTCTTCTGAAACCATCCTCACTAAAGGTACCACAGAGCTCATTACCAAGTCTGGAGACTTCTTTTCACTCCGAATCCTGGCTGACCTTCCTGTAGCTCGTGCTGCTTTACGCTCCGTACTTGTCTGGTGTTCTGCACCACCTCCGGCTGCCACCTACCGTCTGTTCCTCGCTCTCCTTCTACTGGGTCATCTTCCTTTATGCCTTACATTTTGTGTTCCCCTGGATTCTGTCCTCACTTCACTTTTCTTTAAACACACCTCTTGAAGCATTCTCATTCTCTCTTATAGCTTTGTAAACCATCTTTATTTCGGTGACACCACCCTCCTCCTGACAAGTTGGTAATCTGTATGTTCTACTTCAGCCTTCCTCCTGAGCTCCAGACTTGTGTTCCAGATACTACCTGGGTAGCCCTGAGGGATCTTGCCTGGTCGTCCCTAAATTAGTGCATCCTTCTGTCTTCAGCCCACACAGTGTCTGCTGTCTACTGCATAATGCATCTAGGGACCTGAGCGTTAACGTTTGTCTTCCCTTTGCCCCCTCCTCTAAGCAGCCCCCAAGTCCCATCACTTCTGCCTCCTAAATTTCTGTCTCATCTGTCCCTTTTCCCTTCTCTGTAGGGCATCTGGCATAGTTCATGCCTTCCTCCTTACACCTTTTTTTTTTAAGTCAGCTCTGTGCCCAATGCAGGGCTTGAACTCATGACTCTTAAGATGCAGAGTGTCATGCCTTACCAACTAAGCCAGCCAGGCACCCCCTTCCTCCTCATGTCTTAAAACAGCCTCAGCTGGTCCTTTTGAATTTAGATTCTCTGCCTTTTTCACTGTATCTTCTGTAGTGTCACCAGAGTGTCTTTTCTGTAACTCTCCCTGCTCATGTTGGTTATGGATTACAAACCCCAGTTCCTTCCCATTGTCCACAGTGGAAGATCTTAAAAGCCGGTGCACAAGATGCTTCATTGGGTTAGGACAAGTAAATCTTTATCTTAAATGGAAATGGAATTAATAAGCTTTACTAATATGTAACACATAGATTGACAGTGGGCCAGGATATACTATATATATTTATTCATGTCTTATTTCTGTTTACACTACATATAGTTATGTTGGAAGCATGTTATCAGGTTCTCTTACTGAGTGTATAACTACCAAAAAAGTTAGACACCAATCGGGCTATGAGATTAAGTCCAGACTCCATAGCCTGACCTTTTCTGGTTGCCCCAATCTGTTTCTCTGGCCTTGCCTCCCATACTCCCTCCAGCTGTATAACAGTTACTTGCAGATCACTGAGCACATCCTTTTGAACCCTCGTGCCTAGAATAGTCTTGTTGCTCTCCACTCGAGGCATACTTCAGTCATCCGTTACGGCCAAGCCTAGATGTTACCTCCTCTGTGATGCTTTCCGCTCCCCCTTTATCACTGTTCCTAGAGCACTTTTTATTTACCTTCTAATATGGGAGTCATTCCTTTGGGTTGAGATTATGCTCATTCCACTAGACTGTGAGCTCCCACGTGACAGGGACTTTAAGAGTGCGTAGGGACACCTGGGTGGCTCAGTTGGTTAAGCGTCCGGCTTCGGCTCAGGTCATGATCTCGAGGTTTGTGAGTTTGAGCCCCACGTAGGGCTCTGTGCTGATGGCTCAGAGCCTGGAGCCTGCTTCAGATTCTGTGTCTCCCCCCTCTCTCTGCCCCTCTCCTGCTCATGCTCTGTCTCTCTCTTTCTCTCAATAATAAAGAAACGTTAAAAAAAAAAAGTGCTTAGCAGCGGCACACAAAGGACACCCAACAAATACCTGTTTAGAAATTTCCATTTCTATAGTCCAATGAAAATTTTTTCACAGAGAACAGTAAAGATTAAAGGTTGAGGTAGCTCTAATATTACAGTCTAGGTTCTTAGTGTAGTATGTGCTGTAAATGCACATTCCTGTCCATACAGTTTTCGTCACAACTACTCAGCTCTGCTGTTGTAGCACAAAACCAGCCATAGACAACGTGTAAATGAATGAGAGTGCTGTGTTCCAATACAAGTTTATTTGTGGACACTGAAATTTAACTTCATATAAGTTGTATGAATCCTAAAATACTCTTTTAGATTTTTTTTTCAAGCATTTAAGTAACAAAAAACTATTCTTAGTTCACAGACTGTGCAAACAAAAACAGACAGCAGGCTATATTTGACCTTGAGGTATAGCTTTTCAGACCTGTGGTTTCAATCTTCACAAGATTGCTTATTTGGTGATTATACTACATTTAGATTTAATAGAAATTGTTTTCCCTAACAGGTCCGTTTTTTATCTGATCTTGTGAATTGTCATGTCATTGCTGCCCCATCCATGGTTGCTATGTTTGAAAATTTTGTAAGTGTAACTCAGGAAGAAGATGTACCTCAGGTAAGGAAACCCGTTAGTAACTGGTAACCCGTTAGTAATAAAAACTAAAAGATAACGGTAGATTATCCCACATTCTTATTATCTAGAAGTTAGGTCGGCTACCATAGGAATTGGTTCTCATGACATCTGTATGTTAATTTAAGTGACTCTGTCTAAAATGCGGAAATGCTCGGGCCGAGCCAGGTGTCTTACCTAAGCCCTATTAAATAGCCTGCGTGGAATTTCATTCAAAAACGAATACAGTAAGAATGAATATTAACCAGCACATATTTTAAATTTGCCTTTTTTAAACTTCTTCAGGTGCGGCGGGATTGGTATGTGTATGCATTTCTGTCCTCTTTGCCCTGGGTTGGGAAGGAGCTGTATGAGAAGAAAGATGCAGAGATGGACCGCATCTTCGCCAACACCGAGAGCTATCTTAAGTAAGAGCCCAGCTCGTAGTGCTGCCGATGTGGTGTGCTCGCTGTGTATTCTGTCTGTAGTAACCATGTCAGCTCCTTTCTCAAACAGTCACCTGTAGCATTCCCTACGGCCTTCTCTAGTCATCTCATTCCCTTACTCTTGTCATTTACTGAGACCTCAGGATTACCAAATATGTTTGCTTATTACTTTGCTGGTGCAAGGGATTTGGTAACATAGCTCCTTTTAAGCTGTTTTTATGTGTGTTGGCAAAGGCATAAAGTATCTTAACATGGTGGTTCTCAAAACTCAGTGTGCATTAGAATCACCTGTGGTACTTAAGCGTTCTCCAACCCTAACCTTCAGACCTGCCGAATCACAATATTTGAGAGAGGTTTATCACATCCAATGTATTTATTTCATGTAAATTAATCCTACACCAGGTCCTTAAAACAGTGGCTCTTAACTTTTACCCAGCCCACACTTCTTGAGAAATATGATACATTGCAGTTAAAAGTTTAAGGGGCGCCTGGGTGGCTCAGTTGGTTAAGCGGCCGACTTCAGCTCAGGTCATGATCTCACGGTCTGTGAGTTCAAGCCCCACGTCGGGCTCTGTGCTGATGGCTCATCAGAGCCTGGAACCTGCTTCGGTTTCTGTGTCTCCCTCTCTCTCTGCCCTTCCCCTGCTCATGTTCTGTCTCTGTCTCTCAAAAATAAATAAATGTTAAAAAAAAATTTAAAAAAAAAACAAGTTTCATATACTTGGGCATCTGAGTGGCTCAGTCAGTTAAGCATCTAACTCTTGGTTTTGGCTCAGGTCATGACTTCACTGTTCATGAGTTCAAGCCCTGCCTTGGGTTGCACTCTGACAGCATGGACCCTATTTGGGATTCTCTTCCCCTCCCCCCTCTCTCCCTTCTCTCCTTCCCCCCTCTCCCCCTTCTCTCCCTCCCCCCTCTTCCCCTTCTCTCCCTCCCCCCATCTTCCCCTCCCTCTCTCCCCCTCTCCCACCTCCCTCTCTCTTCCCCCCGCCGCCTTCTTCCCCTCCCCTGCTCGCGCTCTCAAACTAAATTAAAAAAAAAAAAAGCCTCATACCTTCCATATCCAAGTGTGTATAAAAGCTTGGTTTGTCTTATTAGATATACTAACCATAGACCTTGTTCGTAAATTTAGGCTTAATTACCCAACAGTGCATATTGGTTTTGTGTCCCCTTAAGTTTTTCAGAATAATTTTGTTTTAAGTTTCATTTTATATCTATTAATAGGTAATTGACAGTTACAGAAAAAACTAAAATAAACCTAAAGGTAAAAATCTGCTTTGTCATTTTAAATGATAAGTTTTTTAAATGTTTTTATATTTTTGAAAGTTGTACTGACTTTCTTTTTAATGTAGATGTTTGCTGGGGCACCTGGCTGGCTCAGTTGGTAGAGCCCACAACTCTTGGTCTTGAGGTTGTAGGTTTGAGCCCCACGTTGGGTATAGAGGTTACTTTTTAAAAAATAAAATAAAATCTTAAAAATAAATAAAATATAGATGTTTGCAAAAGAATAAAAGTTTAAAAATATACTATCCTAGCACTTGAGCGTCTGTCCTTCCCCTTTTTTATACAAACGGTAGGCCAGTCTACACACTGTTTGCACTTGCTTTTTTTCCTAACTTAATATAACTTGAATTTGTTGCATAAAAGTGTATAGCTCTCTGTCCTTGTTTTTAACAGCTGTACAATAGTCCACTCTTTTAATGTTCCATAATTTCTTTGATGAGTCCCTTATTGGTAGACATTTAGGTTACTTCCAGTCTTTTGCTATTATAAATGTTTCAGTGAATATCGTTATATATATGTCTTTGTGTACATGTACGAATGTATTTGTGGGGGGTGTGAATTCTCAGAACTGGCATTGCTGGGCTGAAGTGCCTTAGCAGTTTTAATTCTGGTAGACTTAGTCAGATCGCCTTCCCAAAACATTGCACTCTTCCGTATCTCCTGTTAGGAGATAGAGCAGCTAGCCCCTCCGCCAGCAGGGTCTGACACCTGGCAGTTTGATTACATTATCAGAATTTTTCATATCTGCTCATCTAATAGGTAAAAATGTTGCTTCACTGCTTTAATTTGCATGTTATTAATTATGAAACAAGTGAAATCTTTTGTGTTGCTAAAAAAACTTAAGTATACGTTTTCATTTTTTTCTTTAGGAGACGCCAGAAAACTCATGTGCCCATGTTGCAAGTGTGGACTGCTGAGAAACCGCATCCGCAAGAAGAGGTAAATTGATTTGCAGTCTCTCGTGACGCGGGCGCGGTCAGCTCCGGAGTAGATTCTCACCTCTGTGACATGTTCAGATCTTCCATTTATATCCCTTAGCTACTTTTCCACACTTCCTGTCCCGGTCCAGCTCCTCAGAGCCCTAGGCATGTAGTGAATTTTTTTAATAAGTGTTAGAATCTGATCGAAGCATTTCCTCTTCTGTGGGATTCCAGATATCATAGAGTCGAGATCTTTTTTATTTAAATTTATTTAAATTAAATTATCTTTTTACTGAAAGTGTAAGTGGTAACAGCTTGGGACAGGTAGACGTTATAAAGTAATTAAAAACAAAAACTTAGCACCATTCTTTGTACTATCTTTAATTGCAAACTAGCTTACTTTTTTATGCTGTGTTTTAGAAGGTACTGACTTTTGGTTTATTTTAGTCAAAATGTTTTTTTTCCTATGACCTCCAAATATATATATTAATTATTAAAAATTAATCTGTCTTTAGTATTTAGATTGCCTGTGGGCCCAGATTCAGAAATTGAAAAAGGATCGTTGGCAGGAGCGGCACATCCTAAGACCTTATCTTGCCTTTGACAGCATCCTGTGTGAAGCCCTGCAGCACAACCTGCCTCCTTTCACACCGCCGCCTCACACGGAGGACTCGGTGTACCCGATGCCCAGGGTCATCTTCCGGATGTTTGATTACACGGATGACCCCGAGGTGCGTGACCACCCGACAGTACCTGGGCCGACAGTCAGGGCCCGTGTTGTGTTGTACTTGTGGTTTAATCCTGTTTGAATTAAGCCTGTGATACATTTTAATCTCGACTGGTGCATTATCTCAGAGGACCAACTGCAGTGATATTAACAGCTTAACTCAATGAATGGTATCTCTGCTCCTACAAGAACTTCTCCGTAGCACGTGTAAATAGAGCAAGAGCGCAGTGCGCGTGTGAGTGTGGATTTACCTGCCAGACTCGTGTGGGTTTTAGTCCTGCCGTAGTCAGATCCCAGCTGTGTGGGCGTGGCTGAGCCCGTTTCCTCTCCACCTTAGTTTCCTGATGGAATAATAGTAGGCTCTAATGCAGTTTTCATGAGGAGTAAGTTACTAACACAGAAAATGCATATGACAGATTGTGACGCATGAGTGCTCAGTAATGTTAGCTATTATTCTTAATAAGGCTGTTTTTCAAGAAAAATCCCCAGTTTTTGAGATTATCCTCCCTCCCTAACCCTCACAGCTTGTCGTATTATTCATATTATATAATCGTTTTTAAAATATATTACAAGATATTTTTAATTTAAAAACCTCAAAGATTAGTATAAACTGACTATAGTTTTTAAATGTACATATTCTTTATTATGAAGTCAAATTGTTAACAGCCATTATTCTTTAACAATTTAGAAAATGTATAATTTTGATATTGAGCTTTGATATAAAAATTTACATTTTAACTATGCTTTATTTTACATATTTGAATGACTATCTTAATAGCCAAACAGCAAGCACAGTGATCGCCGGGTTGGTTGGTTCTGGCTAAAGTACCATACCCGTTGCCTAGTACATCCTAGTAGCAGGGAGCAGGCTTTCTCAGCCTTGGCACAATTGACATTTGGGACTGGAGGATTCTTTCTGGTGCGGGGCTGTCCTGTGAACTGGAGGATGCTTAGCACACCCCTGACCTCTGCCAGCAGCATCTAGAGGGTAAATGTGAGGTGAGACAATCACAACAATCGCCAGAGATTGCCCGGTGACCCCCGAAGGCGAAATCGCCCCCGTTGGAGAGCCACTGGCGTCAGAACCAGTATTACCACCTGAGGTCAAACTTCAGCTTTCTTTCTCCTAGCCTCTCTTTTCTGTCCTACTGTAAATTGCTTCTGACCAGTGAAAATTTAGTATGTGTATAATCTATCTCAGAGTAGAAAATCGTCAGATAATCAATTATGTATACAAAATTATCAGCTTGCTATTCACTTGACTCTATTTCGTAAATAGTGAAATACTTTTAGTCAACATTATGTGATGGTCTAATAAGGTATATCTGATTGGAAATTAATTTACATTTAAGATGGCTAGAATCTTTGTGATTAGCCATTTTGTCATGCAAGGAGAACTACAATAGGACCTCAAAATTTGTTTTTCTTTTTTTTTCTTTTTTTTTTGTAATTTATATTTTTTATTTGAGAGAGTGTGTACCAGCTGGGGAGAGGGGCAGTGGGGGAGAGAGAGAGAGAGAGAGAGAGAGAATTTTAAGCAGGTTCCACGCTTAGTGTGGAGCCTGATGCAGGGCTCGATCCCATGACCCTGGGATCATGACCTAAGGCAAAATCAGGAGTGGAGCGTTCAACCCAGGTGCCCCAAAATTTGATTTTCCTTGATTGCGCCTCTGTATTTGTACTTGATATATAAGTAAATTTACGTAATATTTATACTTAATTGGTATTGCCTCTCTAATGTGTCCATTTTCCTTTGCCAGAAGAGCATAAACCTAGAAAATATTTGTTCCCCTCAAAACAAAAAGGATTTTGTTTCGTCCTGGCCTTTGAAAAAAATGTTTATTTGAAAAAATTAAAAATTAATAATTAATAGAGATTAAATCAAAAGTCATTAAAAGTATATAATAGTAAATAAAAATGAACCCTTTGAATCTGTTTGCAATGCATACACTTTAAAAAAATATGCAGGTAATTTTTTTAAACAATATAGTATGTCTGTCTTTCTATGCATATATACCTTTTACGTCTATACAGTGTTTGAAAAAGAATATTTCCTCCCCGTATTTATTACGGAAGTTAATCCACTCTAATGGTTTAAGAACTCAAACTGTATAGAGTTAGTAATACAGATTCTTTGGCTTAATTGAGATGGATGATGGTAGCCTGGTGTCAGGGGTGCTGGAAGAAACGCTGCAGCTGACACATTGTATTGTAGTGAACGTGACAGATTTGCTGAAATACAGAGTTGTCACACTTCGGAACTTGTAAAATCCTCGGCACCCAGAATAGCCTTTGGAACGTAATAAGCTCTGACATATTTGTTGGATAAATGAAAGTAAGTATCTTTTTCTAGGCTTGTAGTACACATACATTTGGTTTTCTTCCCAGGGTCCTGTAATGCCAGGGAGTCATTCAGTTGAAAGATTTGTAATAGAAGAGAATCTTCACTGCATCATTAAATCCCACTGGAAGGAAAGGAAGACATGGTAAGATTGTTTTCCTGGTAACTTTTAGAGTGGAGAAAAAGTAGCCAATTTGAATTGGTAAGAGAGAGCAAAATGTGTATTAAGAATATAAGAAAATCCTCCTCTCTTCCTGATCCTCTGTCTTGCTAAAAAAATAAAACCTATCTCTAAAACTACTTCTTGCTTTCTCAAGACCCTTCACACTCAAATAGTCGTCATCTGGGTGCCTTAAGGTTCTGTAGTGCTTTATAGTGATGTGCACACTACGTTGGTTTTTTTTGTGTGGATGTTTGCCATGCGCTATAGACAAATTAACTCGAATGGCAAACGTTGGTTTTGTTATGAATGTTATGGGAATAAATGAATATTAATAATTTTCTAGCACTTAGATACCAGGCTTTGGAAAAGTTTAGTTTTAGTATTTCCTTAAGCCTTGGAATGTGTTGGTTTAGACTTTAGGATGGAAAGGAGTATAGTATTTTGGGAGTGGTCTGCTCAAAACTTCTTTAGTAGATCCAAGTATAATTTCTTAGTATTATTGCTTATACTCCTTTTGATCTCTCAAGGAGTTTGGGATGCATTAAAGGGTTTTCTTGTGGCAAACAAAGTAATTTGTGCTCTATTTAAGTGAAGTACCTGAAATCTGGAGCATTTCAGAAAAGATTTCTTTCCCTTGTGTCCAAACACTGCTTTTGGAACTGCTTATTTGATTTTTTATGCATCTTTGTGTCCTTATTATTAAACTTCAGTTACATTGTTTACAGTGCTGCACAGCTGGTGAGCTACCCAGGGAAGAACAAGATCCCCTTGAACTACCACATAGTTGAGGTATGCATTCCACGTGGAGCATGCGTCTAAGTCTCAGAATCTTTCTGCTGATTGTAAAGTGTAATTGACTTGCCTTTTTTTCCCCCTCTTTTCCTTGCACTCTTGTCAGGTCCTGAAAATTAACACAGAGTGAGGAAAATGCTGTTGGTTTTCGTGTTCTGTTAGCCATGTTAGTCAAGAGAAAAGAGAAGGTCGAGACCAGTAGCCAAATGGAATTTTGAGTTGCCTGTAAATTATTTATATAGTATGTCTTCATTCATGGATAGTTATCATAGATAATGTTAAGTTACCTACAATCCTGTCAATACATTGTCCACTTACCGGATGTATAATTGGCTTGAATAGTTTAAAATATTGTATTACTTTACACAGATGACCAATTCTTAAATGCTTACCTGGCCTCTTATTATTAGCATAACCTCTAACTAGTATATTATTCCCTGTATGACAAGGTACAGATAAGTATGAATCTTTTATTCCTAGAAGACAAAAGAGCCAATTGTTTTTGGAAGTAGGAAAATAAATAATGCTTTCGACCCCATATTAAGTCATACAGAAGGGCAATAGTAGTAAAGTTGAACACCTTGTAGAGATTTATGTTCTGAAAAACCATGTTTTCATTTGACACGTGAGTCAAACTGTCAATTGCATTATTCCTTTATATGAAAATAACTCAAGAAAGTGAGTATAGTTTTGATGTATTAAGATTCACTTTTTATTCATACTGCACTTATGTGCTTTCTTAAAAATGCTGCCTTTGTCCTACCTTTATAAAGCTTGAGAGTATGTTTAGGCTATGCACTTGACTCATTGACATGTCGGTTGAAATTTCAAATCTGAAAAATGTGTAAAAATTCATTAGAATGAAGTACAGAGGTACGGGAGATGGAAGTGAGGAGAAAGAACGCAGACTAAGCTGCGGAATTCTAGGTAGCTGGTCCACGAGTTATACAGGGAGGACAGAAGCAAGTTTCTGAGCAACAGTCATGGCAAAGAAGTCTTGGACTCCCAGAGAGATTTCTGGGCACCGATCTTAAAATGTAGCAGCCTGGAATGACTAGACTGTCTCCTGTTCCTGTCCTCAGAGTCTAATAAGGGTTTTTACTGCTTGTAGGAAGGAGACCCTGGTGGATCCATGAGTGCTGCCCACATAACTCCTGATACTTCCAGAGTTGGAGTTGAATTGCACGGTTCTCTGGGAGTATCAAATAAGCATAACTGTGCATATTCTTATTTGATACACAATTTTCATTATGTATTCAATTACAGATCTTCATGTTTTAAAGAACATAATTTTAAAGATTAAAAAGTAATTCTTTTTTCATTATGAAGGCCCTAGAGTTCAAGTTTGCATTTAGAATGTTGAGGTCTTTCTGATAGAAGTGCATAGATACCTGTGGACTTGAGTTCTGACTCGTGATTCTTTTGTAGGTGATCTTCGCAGAGCTGTTTCAGCTCCCGGCACCCCCTCACATTGATGTGATGTACACAACACTGCTCATCGAGCTGTGCAAGCTTCA
Source organism: Paguma larvata (assembly GCA_030068075.1). Lineage (NCBI taxonomy): Eukaryota > Metazoa > Chordata > Mammalia > Carnivora > Viverridae > Paguma > Paguma larvata. Next base: position 32,261,405 of record CM057832.1, on the reverse strand, counting down.
GCCGGGTTCACTGCCCCAAGTTGTATCCTTTCCGTGGTTTGTAAACTTTCTCTCTTTGGCCTGGCTTTAAAAGATCATGAAATATTTCTTACTGTGGGTTTAAATCACTTCATGAAAAGTCTGGCATTTCTTCAAAAGGTAAGCATACGTGTATCCACTCAATCCAGCCATCCCACTCATTTACCTGAGGAAAACGAAAGCACATTTTCCGACAAAGACTTGGACATTAATATTCATTGAAACTTTATTTGTAATAGCCCAAAATGAGACAATCCAAATATTGATACATGAATGTATATACAAAGTTGTCATTTCTATACAATGGACTACTACTCAGTAATAAAAAGAAACAAATTTTTGGCGCAGGCAACACTTTGAATAAATTAGAAAATACTTATGCTGAATAAGAGATGCCAGACAAAAATGTATACTATATGGTTCCATTTACACAAAATTCTAGAAAATGTAATCCATTGATAGCCAATCAATATTTGCTTGCTTGGGGGAAGAGAGGAAAAATAGGTTACAGAGGAGCATGGGGAAATTTTGGAGGTGAGGTAAATATTCACCATCTTTATTTCATGGGTGTATATAGGTCAGATTTATTATACATCATTGATAACTCTAAGTCAATTACATTGAAAAGATGCTCAACATTATTAGTCATTATATAGACTTCCGAGAAATGTTATTTTTTTATCACAACTTATTTTGAAGAGTGGAGAATAGTTTTCCTTATCCTCAAATTCACAGCTTGCACAGGCAACTGAAATGTTATACATGCGTTTGGACACGATGAATACTACATGTGTAGACAGGTATAGTAATTGCCTTGTTTCTAGACTGATTGTTAGCAGCTTCTGCTCCCTGTACTTTATAAAAGAATTCGATCAGCAAAACATTTGCCTTTTTAAGAATTCCTAAGTTGATTTTTCTTTCTTGCCTCTTCAGAATAATCCTTTGTATAATAATAAAACTCATACTTGTAACATTACACTTTCTAGTCCAACTTTCAATATGAAATGATGGCCATGCCGAGATTTTCTTTAATCTCATTCATTGTTTCCTTATTGGTGCTTTGGTATAGTTTTGCTTTTTCCTCTGTAAGTGGGTATGTAAGCTTTTAAAATAGGCTTTATGCTAACTACCTCCTATGCACAAGCAGAATCTAATACTGTATATCATGTTTCTGTATATATTATATATTTTTGTTATTAGCATCTGCTTCTAAAATAATTAGCTTCTACATAACTACAGCTTGAAGACTGACTCAGTTTATACAAAAGATCATATTGGATTTTTAAAGGTGTCGTCATTGCATGCCCACTGTCTGCTTTTTGGGGAGGCGTGTGTACTACCTTTATCAGCTGGTACTCTTTCTTGCCTCTGCTGGTTCCCCAAATAAGGTCGACAGGCACTGAACATTTCTCCAATTTCCATGAACTGTTTCATTTTTCTTTTTCAAAGAAGGAATTTTTTTTTTTTAATATTTTTTATTTTTGAGAGCACGCAAGTGAGCGAGAGGCAGAAGAAGAGGGAGAGAGAGAGAATCCCACTAGGGGCAGAGAGAGAGAGCGAGTGCAGAGCCCAAAGTGGGGCTCGAGCTCACCCGGTGCAGGGCTCGGACTGCGAAGAACCCCGAGATCATGACCTGACCCAAAGTCAGCTGCTTAACCGACTGAGCCTCCCCTCCATGATCGTTCATGTCATTGTTCAGATTCCATTTCTGAAAATTATCAGCAAGGACTAGTCTTTGTCAGACCTGTTGTCTTGAGTAATTTCAGTGATTGAAATTACAGATCCGTGAGGAGCATGCTTTAAAGAAGTGTCTTCTGAGTTTTCTTCTAATCTAACTAATAAAACTGGGGGTTGTGTTGAGGATCCCAGTTTTACCATTTATTCCGTAAATATATGTTGGGCACTTGCAAATTTCACAGCATTATACTAAAGCAATTTCTGTGTCGTTAGATCAGTTGTATTTTTAGGGGGAAAGGGATGCTATATTTTGCGGTGAAAAGGGCATAGATGAGAGACTATACTTTGGCTCTGTCATTTATAAAATGTTTTATCTGCAGTTCCTTTAATCTTTGGGGGGGTCTCTGTTTCATTTTCATGAAATGGGGGAAATAATGCATTACGTGAAAGTTCTGAGAATTCAGCCGTGTGTGTGTACACACAACAGGCACTCAAATTGTATCTGTTACTTAAAAAAGATAGTACTTTTAGAAAGAGTGAGATACGGGACTTACTTTTTGGAGAAGATGAATGGTTGGATTTACAGAGAAAAAGCTAAGTGGCAGGAGAAGATACAGCTTTGGTGGAGAATGTGCTTTTTGTTTAACTCGGTAAGTAGGGTTTTATTAGTCTGAAGGGTTATATAAGTTCCTGTTACAAATTACAACCATTCATCCTTTTCTATCTCCCCAACACTCCCCACTTCTCTCTATAGGTTTATTAATTGGTTTTCCCATCATCTAAGTAACTTCCAGTTCCGTTGGAGCTGGGAAGATTGGTAAGTGGCGGTATGTTTTATCTTTCCTTTCTCTGCAGTCTTCCTTAATAAAACTTAATGTCTAAAGCTGTAACATGAAAGCAGTCTTCTTCACAGTCTGAAATATGTAGTTTATTTTTGGCATTTACTTACCTGTAAATGAAATAATTTAGGTACAAGGAAACTTGTAGCTAAGTACACAGTAGGTGTAAGTGCAGATTATGTGTACGAAGTTCTAAAATTACCATTTTCTCTTTAGGTCAGATTGTCTTACTCAAGATCCTGAAAGTCCCAAACCAAAGTTTGTAAGAGAAGTTCTAGAAAAATGTATGAGGTAAGTTCTTTGTGTTTTCTCCTTAGCTTAGTTCTCCTAATTTCTTTGGGGGGGGGTGGTTTTCTCTTCTTTGCATGTGTGATGTATGTCCAGAATATCACTTTTTAAGTCCAAGTACTGCCTCTCAAGATTTAGGCTAAAAAAATTAAGTAGACTTGTCATCTGGATTCCACTTGAATTAGGCCAATAAGGTGGTTTAGTTTTTTTTGTTTTTTTTTTGTCAAATGTACTTTGAAATAATTTCACATTTCAGGAAAGTTGCCCAAATATTGCAGAGAACTCTGTACCCTCGACTCCCTGGTTGTTAACACTTTACCACGCTTGTTCTCACGTTCATTTCCTTTTCCCTGCTGGGCACACACACCCACTACACTGAGCCCTCTGAAAACGCACTGCAGATGTGATGTCCCGTCGTGTGTTCCGTCCCTTTAACAGTGTGTCGTATCTTCTCCCGAAACAAAGACGTGCTCCCAGGTGGCTGGCACGCAACCCTCCAAGTCAGGGAAACTGGCTTCAGTGCAGGAATCTGAAATCCAGCCCCAAGACGCGGCTGAGATTTTGCCAGCCGTTCTGATACGTCTGTTCTCTTCCTGGTCCACAGTCCCATCCAGGACCACACGGGTAGCATTTAGCTGTCATTCCCTTCACATTTCTCACTTGACCAGCTGTTCTTTCTTGTCTTTCATGCCCTTGTCCGTTGTGAAGAAGCCTTCACAGAAGCCTTTCTTGGCCCGCCCCTGCCCGTGTCTCCTGCCCACACTCAGGACTGCACTGCGGTGCTCTTCTCCGAGCGTCATGTCGGGAGGCACATGAACGCCTCCCCTGGACGTGTTAACCTTGACCACCTGGTCGTGTCAGTGTCTCCCAGGCTTCTCCACCTTAAATTCACCACTTTTCCCTTCATACTTGATCAGTATTTTGTGGGTGATAATCTGAGATTATACTCTGTCCTCTTCTTCATCAAACCTCTCCTGACAACTGTTACTTTTATCTGCCACCACTATGATGATTGCCACGTAATGCTTCTCTTTTTCCAGGTTTTTCCCCACATTTATTAGCTGGCATTCTCCTGTAAGAAAGAGCTTTTCCTTTTTCACCCATTTATTTATTTCTGTGTTGTAGAGACTAATGGATTTGTATTTCATTCAGTGAGTTATAGTCTATTAACTGTCATTTTGATGCCCAGATTGTCCCTGATTTGTTTATTGGGGAGCCCTTCATAGCTCCTGTGTCCTTTTTTTTCTCTCTTAATATCCCCCTCCATTCATTAAGCATTTCCTTATTTTGGGCATAAGAAGTTCCAAGCTCATCTTGTGTTTCCTTGCCCCTCCTCTGGAATCATCCATTTATTCACAGAGTCCAAGTCTTCAATAATGGAATATGGTATTTAGGAACCAAGATCTGGACACTTGATGTGCTAGTTGCCATTGGGATGTCGTTGAGTCTGGGTGGACAAAGGTAGTACATGCATTTATGTGCGCGCGCACGCAAACACACACATACATACATACATACCTTTTTATATCCTCCTAGGTGTGTGTATCCCTCCAATTCCAACTCAGCACCTCATTTTTTTCTAGTCTTTCCTTTTGCCATGTTTTTTTTTTTAAAGTTTATTTATCTTAGAGAGAGTTGGAGAGGTCAGAGAGAGAATTTTAAGCAGGCTCCGCACTGTCAGCACAGAGCCCAGGGCAGGGTTTGAATCCATGAACCTTGAGATCGTGACCTGAGCCGAAGTCAAGAGTCAGTCACTTGACCGACTGAGCCACACGGGCACCCCTGCCATGATTTCTAAATCCTTTACAGGCAGTAGGAAACTTGGCTCCCATCAGTCTTGATACACTTTTATTTGCTACAGTGTAAGCAGTCTCCTCATCATGGAGACTGGGTCCTCTGCCTCCCCCTACCCCGGCACCACCCCACATCCTTGGCCCCCAGGCTTGTGGACCCACTGGCCCACCCCTCACTGCGAACCAGTAAGTTTTGAAGAAAGCGTGAGGTTTGGTGTGCTGTCATAGAGGACTTGTTCTCCCTTTGGCTTCTTAGTTGTCGGCTGAGTCAGGGTGTTGGAGATGGGATTTTCCCGGTAACTTGGATGTTACCATAAATAATGGAACTGACAACAGCGTTCTGAGGCTCTTATTTGTATTGTAGGTTGTCTTACCACCAGCGTATATTAGATATTGTTCCTCCTACCTTCTCAGCTCTGTGCCCTGCGAACCCAACCTGCATTTACAAGTATGGAGATGAAAGTAGCAGTAAGTAATAAAATAACCGCGTTGTCTTTGGAAAGTACCAATGCCAGTATTCTCTGAAGTCCATTCTTTAAGGTGGAGAAAGTGAACTTTTTCTTTTCTTGGGTTTATTTTCTGCCTATTTGAAAAGTGGTCTACACCAGTTACTGTTTTGTTCGCCCTGTTGTCATTTTGAAGAGTCATGATCGACTTAGTTATTTTGTGAACTATTTTCTTAATATTGCTTATAATGGTAAATCCATGACATTATTTTAAATATGCTGCTAAGTACAGCAAGTTGAATTTAAAGCCCCGAATGTCATGGCGGTGGAGATTACTCGAATTGGTTATCCTGTGATGCCAGTTTGGGTGTGGGAACATAGGTGCACATGGGCTACATCTCGACCAGCAAGAGGCCTGTGGAAGTAAATTCTTAGATACGGTTTTCTAACTTTTTGGTCTCCTCGTGTCTGAGATTATGCTATGAATCGGAGGCCTATAATTTGATGTGCTGTGCTGTGCGTTACCCTTAAGGAAGGTAAGGTGTCCTACCTTGGTGGTCACTGGCAGAGAGTTAGGTGTGGAGTTGTTCCACGGGAGTCTTTCCAGACAGCGCCACCCACGGCTCCTCCACGCGCATCCCACCTCAGGTTAGGGAGCAGTTCTTTGCGTCTTAGAACCCCCTCCCCTCCCTCGCCTTCTGTGCCCTGGTTCTCCGCTACACCTCACGTCACACCTGTTTTCCTTGAACTCAGTCCCAATGCTGATTACGTTTCCTATGTTATTCTGTCACTTAATGCTTACAACATCTCTGAGAATGAAGTGTGTTTAGTAGACCAACTTTACAGTGGGGAAATCTCTTCAGAGAGGGGAGGCCAGAGTGGGATTGCTTCCGGCGGGCAGAGTGCAGACTCACGCCCAGGCTTACTGAGCAGCCCTGCTCTTACCACTGAGCTTCCCTGAAAGAGCAAAGCCGGGGGCGGTGGCGCTCCTGAGTGCTGAGTTTTGAGCTCTGCCTCAGTCTGGCTCAGAGAAGCAGAAGGCACATTCTTTGATCTCAAGAGCTCAGATTTTTGTTGAATATGGACTTTTCTTTTTTCCTTTCTGTCTTTAATTCTTGTACTCTCTCTAGGGTCTGGCAAGGCTCCTCTCCTATAAACACTGCCCTTTAGCAAGCCAGGTTTGTGTTGCTCTGGCTGCTGCTTATAGTGACTGTCTTGGTTCCTGCACTACAATGTAGACCCCTCAGTGACAGGAGATTCTTTTTTTCCCCCCACTTTTAAGGAATGGCACTCAGCACATGTGACCTGTTGTGACTGACTTCATTCATTCCAAGTGCTTAGTAACTTCTATGTCAGGATTGGCTTTTTATTTAGTACTTCTTTGTCTACCTTACATTAAAGGATTTCCAGTTGCTCTAGTGATGCCATACAGTGTATACGAGCACAGATAAGGACTCCACAGATAATAACCAATAGCGAACATGTGCAGTCACAGCATATGAGCATCTGGCGTAGGTAGATTCAAGCGTATGGCCTCAGCAGAAGAGAAAAGCAAAAGAGCCTCTCACAAGTTAGCAATCTTCACCTGTTCAAACTCAGACTTAGTTGTTACTGTCTCGGGGAAAGGGAGGAGGAAGGGGGCATTGACCAAAATGAAAGAAATACATGGAGTCTCGGCTTTTCAGCTTACAAAAGCCTAGGGATTCGAGGACACGAGACAGCTGTGTAAATTTCTCAGCTGTTTATTTGTAAGAACAGTCTTAAAACTTGATCCTACCTTCTTCCCCGTTCTGTTTTTAGATTCTCTTCCTGGACATTCAGTTGCCCTCTGTTTAGCTGTTGCTTTTAAAAGTAAAGCAACCAATGATGAAATCTTCAGCATCCTGAAAGATGTACCAAACCCTAACCAGGATGACGATGACGGTAAGGGACCGCTGCTTCCGTGGAACTGTCTATAGGCCACGTTAAAGCCTCACTGGTGGTGCCAGTTCCTCCTGAGTCTCAACGAGTGCTTCTGAGCAGTGGCCTGCCCAGTGTGTCAGCGGTTCCTAGAACCCGGCAGCTTTCTTCCCACGGGAAAAAGATCCTCTTCTCCGGTGCCCAAGCTTACATTCAGTGTGAAAACTAAACACAAAGTCACAGAGGCTGTTATCATTCATTTTTAAACGTTCCCTGTTTTAACTTTAGAGAGGTTCCTGAGTGGGAAGACTTGGTGAATTATAGTTGTATTTTTCACCAATTTAAGCTATCATCATAATAAACGTTTAACACACACTGAGTATGTACCATGTAACTTCAGCCAAAACCCCTAGGGTTTTTCCTGAGCAAGAGTGGGAAAATAGGCAAAAGAATTTATAAGTTCACCTGAATCAGTAAATGAAAAAAAAAAAAGATAAAAAATGAGAGGGACTTACAACATATTAAAAGATACCTGAAATAGTAACTAAAACAAGGTGATATTGGCACCAAAAGAGATGAATCAGTAAAACAGATCAAAAGTCTCCTGGGACAACCGGGTAACATTTGGGGGAAAGATTTTTTTGTTAGATCTGTAGGGACACGTGCATAGTAATCAAAATAAAACATGAATGGTCCTTGAGTTGTTTATTGCTAGGATTTTGTTTGGATTTTTCTGAGAAATTTGTATTATGCTAGAAACTGTATTTAGATAGAATATGTCAAAATGATGGTCCTAAATTTAGACATTGTGAGATATCTTAAGACTTGGATTTAACAGTTAAGGGTTTGTTGGGTTTTTTTATTAATACGTTATTCGCCACCGTACAGAGCGAGATGAACAAAGAAGTTCATGTGTTATTTGTAAAAGAAATGGATCACATAGAAGAATTAGGGAAATAATCCTGCAAAACTAAGAATTAAGATTATGCTTTGTCTTATATTTTGAGTATTTAAAACCAATGGTCTTTTATTGTCTGTTAGTATTCAGAGACATGACATGAATGTCTGGCTTAATGTTTGGGTGTGCGTACGTTATCCATTCAGCATTCCAGGTGAGGGAGCAAGGAATTGCTCTACTCAGCATTTTTCTAGCTGCCTGACTGTGGAATATCTTTTCAGACGAAGGATTCAGCTTTAACCCATTGAAAATAGAGGTCTTCGTACAGACTCTGCTACACTTGGCAGCCAAATCATTCAGCCACTCCTTCAGTGCTCTTGCAAAGTAAGTGCGACAAGAAGACACTCTGTTTTAAGGGTTTGGAACTTTGGTGAATACCAGTGGTATGGAAATAAATGTTTAGCTAAAATTGTTGAACATGAAGATCTTCATGGTATTATCATATACTTGAATAGAGATGTTCCGATTTGTAGTGGCCCACTTTGACTCCTGTCAGTCTGTGTATACATTTCTTCATATGGGCCCTCAGAGAAACTAGTGAAAACCTGGGTCCATAGGACAGTCATATATACAGTCAAGAAGCTCCCACCGTGTCTAAGCATCTTCCTAAAGGAAGCTAAGTAGAAATGAGGGCTGATTACATTTTGGGGAACCACTCAAAGGTTAGCATCTAAAGACAGCTTTCTAAGTCATCAGACAATCCAAAAGAAGCCAGAGCATGTAGATATTCCTGTAGCTGAGCAGAGAAACTGGGCTCCTCACCCCACTCAGCAACTTCCAAGTTTATTTGCAGGGCCCCACAGAAAGTGCAGTCAGGGCACTTCCCCTATTTTTGGAGACTGTTTCTTAGCCCTCACGTATCCTTAGGTACACAGTAAACTAGTCCTAGGCTAACAGTGAATGGTATATTATAAGTCTCTCAAGATTTTGTGACAAATTTCACACAGACTATGAATTCCTAATCCTACCTTTTGTATCCTTAATGGTTAACATTGGGTTATTTCGTTTGCATTTATGTGTTGCACTGTAAATTAAGTAACTTTGAAAGGCTTTGAAAAACGTAAAATGCTTCATGAGTATCTGTGGTATTTTTTCCCCACTGTGAAAAGGTTTCATGAAGTCTTCAAAACCCTAGCTGAGAGTGACGAAGGAAAGCTACACGTCCTGAGAGTTATGTTTGAGGTCTGGCGGAACCATCCACAGGTAAAAACTCTTCAATTAGACAAAGTTTTGTTACTATTCACAGTCTGTCTTTTCACTCAGTCATTATTGGTGTTCTAGTTTTCGTGCAGTAAGTACCAGAGCCAAGCAGAATGAATCTTAAGACCTGGGTCAAATGGATCAGGTCCAGAACCACTGAAAATGAATCGCACAGACCTCCTGTTTTACTCCTGTAGCAGCAGGATTTTTGTGGCTTACAACAGAAGTGCGATTTGCCCTGATCATTCTTTTCTCACTGTAGATGATTGCCGTGCTAGTAGATAAGATGATCCGCACCCAGATCGTCGACTGCGCCGCAGTGGCAAATTGGATCTTCTCTTCAGAACTGTCTCGAGACTTCACTAGGTAAACGTGGATTATTTCACAAAGTGTGTGTTCTCTAAGAATCAGTTTATATTCAGTCTCATCCATGAGCTCCAAATTCTGATTGAAACACTGTTAATATACTGATGGTCTAATCTGGTAGAATTGGATGTGGCAGAGATCCAGTTTACGGGCAATGTAAATCCACACAGCCAGGCAGTTTGCAGTGTCTCTTCAGGACCCACATGTAAATTGGATCAGGACTCAGCCAGTGAAGTAGAAATACTGATAAAGGATCCAGACTATTGGGAGGGAAGATCAGGCTGCGTGCCTGGATCTGAGCTAGATGGCGGGGAAGAGTTCCAACTCTGCTGGGACCTGGAATGCACACCAGGAACGGGGAGAAACCAGAGTCGCAGTAGATGAAGTACACAGCAGCGAGGGGTTCAGGAAAGTCTGGTGGGCACCTGAGCGCCTGTGGGGAAGGGCACTATCTCACCTCAGTCAGAGAAAAACTAGATTTAATGCAGAAGATTTATTCTAGACCCATTTCCTCTACAGGAAAGAGACTTGTCATTAAGCTTCATTCTTAACTTAGGAAGTTGAGTCCACAAGCTTCCTAACTGATCAGGACAAGAACAGGAGTTGACACAGCAGGAAATAAAGGAATATAACTTACAAAGATCTAAAAATCCATCACAACCCTTATTCTCTTCATTGTATCTGTTATTGCAGAGGACCCAGGTCTGAAATAAACTGAATCCTTAGGGTGGAAGGGTATGATCTAAAGTTACCGTATCAGCCAGATTGGCATTTGCAAATTAAGGAAGGCAAGAGACACTCTCAGATCTGTAAACTCTTCAGAAAATTGACCACCCAAGTATTTTGTTGACCATTATCCTGAGTGATTTACATTTGCAGCTCATTAAAGCCTCACCCCGCAGTATGGAGGCGGTTACATTAGCATCCATATGTAGAAAATAGGAAACTGTTGCAGAGTGATTACGTATCTTGTCCAAAGTCACCCAGCTAAGTGCGGAGTCAGAATTCAGACACAGGCGTTCTTGAGCCGATAAAGGGCTGAAAAGCACCGTCTGTGCTTGAACCCCAAGCCCAAGTATTTCTGGCTCTGCAAAGCCTTCCCAGACCACCCCTTCCAGAGTTGATGAAGTACTTTGCTCATGTACCTTGTCTGCTAACATAAGACTTTGGAGTTTTATGAGTAAGCTGTTTTATTATCTTCCACTGAAACGGTCATTATCCAAGGCAAGATTTATAAATTTAGAAGAGAGAAAATAGATTTTTGTTGCTAGTGTACACATTTTTTCCTAGTTTGTGATTTCATTCCATTGAGTATGTACACATACTTTCTAGTGAGCCTAATAGGGGATGGAAATAAAAGTGACAAGGACCCACTACTGCCTTCAGGAAGCTCACCTAAGTCTAATGGGGGTAGAGATAGGTGTTGGCACAATTTATAATACAAAAAAAAATTGGGGCACCTGGGTGGCTCAGTTGACTGAGCATCAAACTCTTGATTTTGGTTCAGGTCATGATCTCAGGGTTTTGAGATTGAGCCTTGTGTCAGGCTCTGCGCTGTGCATGGAGCCTGCTTGGGATTCTCCCTCTGCCCTTCCCCTGCTCACTCTCTCTAAAAAGAAAAAAAAATGTGTTACTGGAGAAATATGACTAATTCTGCCTAAAGGGTAGACTCACCTTCAGAATGGGTAGGTTATAAAAGCTGAGAGGTCTCACTTTTTAGAAGTATGGTTTAACATACAGTAACTAAACTCTGTTACTTTTAAGATTGTTTGTTTGGGAAATCTTGCACTCCACAATTCGTAAGATGAACAAACACGTTCTGAAAATCCAGAAAGAGCTAGAAGAAGCGAAAGAAAAACTCGCAAGGCAACACAAACGGGTAAGTCTTATGTCGATTTGTAAATGATCCAAGAAAGTACACCAGAAACTCTTAAAAAAGCTTCAAAGTTCGTTACCTTGATGGGAACTTATTTTTTTCTGAGGTCAAATTATGCAGAACTGACGTGGAAGCGGAGGGAGAGGAAGGACGTGGGGGTGCGCGCTCCCTGCTGTTGCGCTGCGCGGCAAGCCGTGCTTTTCTCTAGTTCGCCATCTTGGGATCCGCTTCCTGTGTGCTCTTCCCAAAGGGGAAGGCAGAGAAGGAAAGACAGCACTTGTGTCTCCCTAAGACTTTCTGGTGCAAGAAGGGAGAGGGAGAAGCCGGCCTGTGTACCAGGTCCTGTGGGGAGGGATGGGGCCTTCTTCCCAGGCTTACAGAATACTTCTGTTGATAATAAGTACAGCGCTGTAGCCATTTTGGGAGGAAGCAGTGAACCGGCTGTAGTAGTAGATTTCTTCATGACCGTATTTTCCAGTGTTGCCTGTTTACCACAGTGGACGGGAATGAACTTAATGACTTCTGTGAACCTGTAGCAGGTTCATGTAGACCTGCATATATACATGTTTGGTATATAAACACACACTAACAAACTTAAAATACTGCAAGGTAAATGGTGTCATCCCCATTGTGTACGTGTCTAAATGGAGGCTCAGAGAACTTTAAAAATGACTTGTTCACGGTGACATGGCTAGTAAGGAACAGAGGCTGTCAAACTCCAAGGACTTTCCCTCATGCCATACTGATCCCTAGATCTGTGGTGTCCAGTCAGGTAACTGCTAGCCACATGTGATTGTTAACTAAAATTAGTTTAAAACTCAGTTCTTTAGTCACACCAACCCACTTTCAAGTGCTCAGTTGGCTACCATGATGGGCAGTGGAGATTTACTCAACATCTCTCTCATCGCAGGAAGGTCTACCAGGCAGTAAACAGTACTCTAGAACCTAGCTTCAGTGAGGTATTAGGAAAAAACCCAACATGTGCCCAGTTGGCTTAGAACGTAAGGTAGACCCCATAATAGATGCTGTGGTACAGAGAAAAGCAGAATTCTATAAAAAGAGGGAGTTCTGGTAATTTCCCTTCAGGGGTGGAAGAGGCCATCATAGAGGAGGCCTTACCGCTAAGGGGTTATCTGTTAGGAAATGGGCTTTCTGGGTCTGGTGAGGCCTACCTTGTTAAAAGGACCACGAGGACGTTGGTATGTAATATACCTGGAGTCACGTTTGGCTTAAACCACTTAGCATCTATGTGACATTGGCAAAGTGGTCTACCGTGAAGCTGGGCGGGGGGTCACGCGAGGGGGGGGGGGCACCTAAGTGAATGCCGTATTCCAGGTGAGCTGGAAGGGAGTTGCTAAAGCTTAACGGAGGTATGTTGAGCCCATCATTGCCAGTAGAAGTCTGCTTTGGATTATTACACGTAGTCAGAGCCGTTTCCGAATTAGCGCAGGGGGAGGGAGCAGGTTCCCCGCCTGGCTCTTCTGTACGGCCCCTCAGATGACAAGCTGCCTCTCTATTGTCACTGCCAAAGCCGTCATAGATCCTTATGTTAAGGACTGGAAAGCATCGGGTCTTTCGCTGGGCATCTAGTTTGTTGGATGAGCACTGGTAGATAGCAGAGTTATAAGACTATATTATCTCTCCTCCTGATGTGCAGGTTACATTTTTGCAAACTCACGAAGATTGATTTGTAACATCAAAATCATATGGTGCTTTCCCGTCATTCAGACACAGAGCCGTGAAAAATTTGAGCTGCCCAGTGGGCTTGTTCCCAGATAAAGTCAAACAAGGCAATATTCTGCCTTCTTGTTTCAGTTCTTATACCATAAAAAAAAGTGTCCTTTTTGTAAGTATTTAGTTTCATGTTTGGGCTTTTGTTGGTGACTTTACAGTTTAAAACAGCCCTAAAGCATAAGGCTGAAATGCTGTCTAGTGTTCCTAAGCGTGAGAAGGCTGTGCCGTGTCTGACGGTAAAAATTCATAGGTTAGGTGAGCTGCTTTTGGGCATGAATGACAGTGCTCTTGGCCGTGAGTTTAGTGTTCATAAATCAACTGCCATAATCCAGGAAAAGGAAATTCGCCAGTCTGTGCACGAGGCTGCTCCGTCAAGGACTGAAGTAACCTCTGTAAGTGCCATGGAAAAGCAGCTCAATTCATGGATTAAGACGATAGATTTAAATCTTTCTGAGGCAGTGTTTGAAAACAAAGAAATACTGTATATAATTATTTGTAAAAGGTATATATGTTAAGTAAGCTCTCATTAAGCAGAAACACACGTAAGGTTACGTGTTGATCAGTTGACAAAAACTAGCCAAAGGCTCCCCAAGAACCTAACCCTGTATTTCCTGAAGCAGCGGTTGGGTACTAATTCGGGATTCACAGCAGATGTATCCACACAACTATGGTATCTACTGTCCATCTTTCCTGGAGCTCAAAGCTATTTTCATTTTGACTGGAGGAAAAATGTGACCCATGCTTCCTCCCTGAATGGGCTGTCTTGTAAAAGGTGTAGCTCACTTCTGCTTTATAGCAAACACTCTTACCACTGTTACCAAGACAAGTGCCACCAGGTTTCCCTGGCCCGGGTGAGTGCCCACAGGACTTCTGGGTGGATGCACGTGCACTGGGTGGTGGAGTACTTTCCTCGTAGAGTACAAGTCTTCAGGTGGCACTGGACCTGACACAGTAACATCCTTCCTCTCACTTGATGGGATCTAAGTGGCATTTTCCTTTTGTTCCTGTGCATCCTGTAGCGAAGTGACGATGACGACAGAAGCAGTGACCGGAAAGATGGGGCTCTAGAGGAGCAAATAGAAAGACTGCAGGAAAAAGTGGAGTCTGCTCAGAGTGAACAGAAGAATCTCTTCCTTGTTATATTTCAGGTATCTTGGCTTGGGACACTGCTAGGTAAAGTGCAATACATTTTTTTTAGGTTTGGAAAATATTTTTAATCATAATACATGCTCATTTATAAAAGTTTAAATTACAAGAATTTGCAAAGGAAGTAAAGGTTCACTACTTGAAGGTAACCATGTGTACCTCCCCAGTCTGTCGTTTACATAGCGTTCTTAGATGACTTACGTTCTTCCATGACTTGGTGCTTTAAAAAAAACTTTGAGGATACTTTTGTGAAGTACCTTGCTCATAATTATTCCCAGTTAATCATTTATTTTCCTGTCTGATGAACATTTGAATTTGTCCTTAGAAGTAGATGGAGAAAAATTACAAGCATTCTAGATATTAAAGTTGTTCATGTACTGAAAAGAGGACGTACTAACCTTATCACTTGTCTATTTCTAGACAATATTTATTGACTTAAAAGTTAGCAATACACACCACAAAAACTGAGTGGAACGGCAGTGCCTTTTGAGGTCTCTTGGTCAAAGATGTGTTTCTGAAGTATAAGAATTCTCCCTCTGACACTGCTTTAACTTTATACTCCCTTTCCAGCGTTTTATCATGATCTTGACCGAGCACTTAGTGCGATGTGAGACCGACGGGACCAGCGTATTAACACCGTGGTACAAGAACTGTATAGAGAGGCTCCAGCAGATCTTCTTACAGGTTTGTGGGAAACCCCGGTTCCATCATAAACACCACCATTCTCAGCCACGAGGACTTTCCGTTTTAAAAATGGTCCGATTTGTGGGGAGTTTCGTGGCACCGTAAGGTCCTTTTACCGCCCATGTGCTCCTGTTGCTCGTCAGAATATTCAGGGGTAAATTGGTCGTGTGTGTAATTCAGGCTCCTGTTGCCATTCTCTAGTCCTGTAGGGATCCCCGGATGTATGAGTCCTCCAGGCACGCTTAGAAGAGAATATTCCGTGATATTTTTCCTTCCTGCATAGCCTCAAGTGCCTGATTTTCAGTGAGACAGATGAGCTATTTAAGACCTACATTTTTGTGGAATACTTAATAGAAATACAGGTCATTGGCCAATTCTCTTTTATTTTATTGGTTAAAATATCTTTTTATAAAAGAAATTTTATTGTAAAATATTTGTTTCAGCGGCCATCGTTCTAATCCTCTTTCCTGGGCGGTTGGGAATCTTGCTGGGTCAGTCCCTGTCTGGGCTGCCTTTACAAAGTCCTGTCTTTTGCCCTAATTAGTAGAGACCCAGCTGAACCCAGTCTGTAGCACTAGGCACTCCTGCCAGTGCCTTGAAGCATGAATTACATTCACAGAGAAACCCGTCAGAACTGAATTTAAGTTATTGAACATCACTTTTTCCTCATTTCCCTCTGCATTTCTTAATGTTGGGCTTTTCAAGAGCCCATTCTTCCAATCAGGCAGAAACACTTTTTTTTCCCCCAACCCCTTCCCATCATTCCACAACGTGGGCAGGCCGCTGAGGGGAACGTTCTGCAAGATTGCTTATGCGGTCTTTTCCCTGATCTAAGCACCCCTTTTTTGTGTCCACAGCATCACCAAATAATCCAGCAGTACATGGTGACCCTGGAGAACCTGCTCTTCACCGCTGAACTAGACCCTCATATCCTGGCTGTGTTCCAGCAGTTCTGTGCCCTGCAGGCCTAAGGGGCATTTTATTCCTGTCAAGATTTTTAAAAATATCTCAAAATAATGTGTCTTATTTTTGATGGTTGGAATGCTTGCTTTCTTGTAGCACCCTTTCACTTATTAAAGGGGGGGAGGAGGACAGTGAAGAATATAACATTGATTACTTTAATTGGCCCTACAAGGCAAATACTCCCTACTGACAATGTGACGATGACCATAGGCTGTATTATATCTGTGACAGATACAACTCTTCTGGTGTTTTTTCTCCTTAAGGCACAAAAGATAAGCGATTTGAGGTATGTGAACACTAGAGGTCCAGCTTACCAAGTAGTATATAGCACTGGTGGGTTTACTATCAAGTAGCATAGCTTTCACAGCTCATGGATAACCTAACATGGCTGAAATAAAACAAAATGTTTTTTAAGCTTTGGTATTTAATGACTTATCATCTCACTCTACTTTTAAAACTGGTGGTTTCATATTAAAGGTATGCTTCCCTCCTTTGGAATTCTCTCTTCAAATCTTAATAGGTATAATATTTTAAAACTCTACTTATTATTTGGCACTATCCAAATTTGTTTGTAAAGACTCTCGGGTGACTTATATTCAGTTATTTTCTAAGTTAAACCGCAATCTCCGGGGGGTGGTGGACAGAGGCAGCCATAGTTCTTAAGGCTCCCCAGGTGACTGCAGTGTGCTGACAATTGGAAACCATTACCTTAGAGCCATCTGGTCATTTCCTCTCTTCTGAGACAGATTTGTCCAAGGTCCAGTTGTGAAGTACATGCTAAAGTGAAAACAGAAGTAGCTAGTTTTGATTGGTTAAAACTACAAATTCTTGAGGCAGTTCCTGACATGGTATTAAAGCTTAACTAAGATAATAAATGAAAACACATATAAGATATGCAAATATAAGAGTTATCGGACACTGCAACTTTCTAGCATTTTAATAAGACTACATTAAACCTGAGAAAAATCTATCAATCCCACAACTGATAAATAGTATTTCTTTGTACAACATCGTAAATTTACACTGTATTAGTATTTTTCATATTGCTAAGTGGTCTCTTTGGTGTAACCTACATTTGGTGGCTACAGAGTATAGTCAAGAGATGGGAATTCCTAGGATTTTTAAATACCCTACCAGGTAAAACAAGAATTATTCACAAAATTAAAGGTGCATGGCAAGTTACTAAGAGAAAGGGGACTAAAACCCAGGTTCTTGGCTAAATATTCTTTTGGTTTTACTGTTCCTCCTTCCCACAAACAGTATTCAGTTGGACATGGCTCTTGTCCTTGAGAAGCCAAAGGGATAACCATCTAAGGCTTTGGGAACTTTGACCCTGTACTGCTTTGTAACTCTTTCACAATATATTGCAGAGTTTGGCTAATTATACTTGCTTAATCCAAATTCTAGAGGAATGGCTCGGATCCTCTCTTCCTGTCAAGAGTGGTGCACTGATGTGACCCTGCTCAGTCTGGCAGCCGAGTTTAGGGGAAACTACAAATTGAATTTCAAAAAATAAAGGTATGAGAACCAAAACATTCATCAGTTGGTTTCCCCACTAATGAAGCTCATACAAAAGAATGGCATCCTGCAAACCAATCAGTGTTCTAGTAAATATTATATCAATGCCACTGAACGTTTCTTTTGTCAAAGTTAACATATACTTTGTTTTCCTTGATTCTAAATCTCCGGAGCTTCCAGGAATTATTCAGGCAATAGTTCATTTCAAGTAAGTTTTCCTGCTCTTCCTAGGAAGTATTTAGTAGTTCGCTGTAAAATTTACCAGCCTGTAGTTAACACCTGAAAATGAAAGATGAGCAAAAAACTTGCCAACCCGAGGAGAGCAGGTCGGACTGTCAGGGTTCGGTGGATGCCGGGACTATCTTAAAGTGATGACAGAGTGAAGAGAAGCTGGAAACTACACAAATCGGGATCTCTAAACTGGTCGTGACGATGAGAACGTGTGCGCACCAACAAGTGGCGGTTGGAGGCCACGCGCTACACACGTGTCGTACGTAATCCTCCCGGCAGTCCTCAGAGAGGATCATGCCCGTCCACCCGACAGAAACCGGCCACGGGGTAACTTACCCGAGGCCCACAGCTAAAAAATGGAATTGGAATCTAGGTCCATGTGGCTCAAGGGCTCTGTCTCCCATGCAGGAACGCCACTGGCAGCTGCCTGGGCCCCTCAGTACTCTTGTTGTCCTCAAGCTGGAAGCTTTCTCGCGCTCCCAGGAAGGTCTTGCTGCCCACTGCCCATCAGTTTTTACTGAATGAATAATTAGCATGGCACATTAAAAAAAAAAAACACTTGACTAATACATTAAACATTTTTTAAATTTAGATATATTAAACATTTCTATATTGAATACTTGTACAGAAGACAATAATTACAGTCTTAAGCCTGTTTGGGTAGGATTGGTTCAGACTTGGCTTTCTTCAAGCAGAATCTGCAAGATCTGATCTAGAAAGGAAAGTGAAAACATATAAACATCCTGTTTCTTCTGTTTGTAGCAACAGGACTAAAAAAGCCAAGTCAAAGAACAATTTGAAAAGATGTGGTTTCAAACCCTACAGTCAGGCACATTTGGATCAAGTCCTCCTATTAGCTATAACTACCTTGTAAGCCTTTTGAGAACACAAGGGCAGAACTAATTAGCTAGACTTGATCCAGATGTCTGGGGTGGCAGTGGGTTGCAGGCGACCACTTCCGGTAGAAGTGCTAAATAAACAGAGGTGGTCTCCCTCCCAGGATTGCAGGAGAGTGAGGACCTGCAAGCCACTCGGCAGCATCCCTGCCGGCCCGTGGTAAATGCTCGGTAAAATGTTAGCAAGTGATGATAAACTGACCGACAGTTCCTCTTAGATCAGTAAGACAGTATGGCTGTTATTCCATTTGAATCTAGACTTGAAAAGGGCTACCTAGACACAGACATTAAGGCCTATGGTGGTAAATAAACCCTAAGGATACAGGAAACGTGATCAGACTCCCACAACTCACTTCCTACTGAGAATCAGGACTTGTCCAACAACGGCTCCCTGACTCCCTCAGGTGGAGACAGAAAGCCATCCGGGCCGGCCGCGGGCTCGTATCCACCACTGTCCCTGTTGTTTCCCGGGGGAAGGATCCTGGTCAGCCAGCTTCTTCCACTACTACAAGCTCTTCCTTCTGTTCCGATCCAGGGTTTGGCTTGGTTTCGTATTTCTCAATTTGGGCTCTACCCTAACTTCTGAACCTGCTCCACCCCTTGGCTCCCATCCCTGTTGTAGAAGAAAGCAGTCACAGACCCAGTATTTTGCCCACAACCAGACCTGCTGGATCACAACTGAAACCTGCTCTTAAGCCACAGCGTACAGATTTCTTCCTGAAGCAGGATTTACACGAGCGTTCCGCTCATCCGTGGCCACGTTCCACGTGACTAGTCACATCTTCTCATAGGTCAGCTCATGGCCACACACGGTGCAAGTCTTCCGGTACATGTCGTCCTCCAGGCTTTCTTCCGGTCCATACTCATGCTGATGAGCAACCGTTTCCCTCTTCCACACGCTGCTTCTCACCGCTCGCCGTAATTCTACGAAAATAAAAGCCGGGTTTTCAGTGATACTATTCAGCCGAATCCCAAAATCCATCATGGGTGTGTGTTTAAACCAAAGATGGTTTACATTAGTTTTATAACAAAACTGATTCTACAACCATGGCAAGCTTGGCCTGTGAAATTACTCCTCACCGTTGGAGCCATGTGAAATGGGAGCTAGAGAAATGGGGTAAGTGGGTTAGAGGGACAGCAAAACACAAACGTTTAGAAGATGAATAGAAACAAGATCATAAAAGAATTGGGTTTCTTCAAGCAGCTGACTAGGGAAAATGACGCCACAGCGGGAAAGGGGTGTCAGCTGGGACAACTTGGGACAAGGACTTCGAAGTTCCGTATGTTAGGAGCCACTTCTGTAAGAGGCAGGTCCAGTTCTGTCTGATCACTAGAAAGCCAAGGACTCTCAGAAAAACTTGTGCGCCTGACCTGACGTCCATTCAGTTCTTTATCCTATAAACTGAGAGCCATATTTTAGAAAGGGACTGCCAATTACCCCGTTCTTGTACTACCTAAATAAGAATCAGAGACAGGTCAGAGCTGGAGAGAACCACAGTTATTTTACTTCACTTTATTTTGCGGGTAGGGAAAGAGAACAAAGATTGCGTATGAACCCAAGTCCTTAATTCCAGTGTGTAGAATGTTTGCCACTGCATCATGTGAAAACGTCATTTACAAAAAACTGCTGGATGCTTTGAAAAGCAACAGCCAATTACATTTTAAAAATCCACACTGCGTTACCTGAAGAACCCGGATGCTTAGTATTAACTGGAAATTAAGCTAGTAACTTCTCAGCTTCCAAATTAATGAATAATAAGCAACACGGTGCACATTATTCTGTTCTGACCAGTGATCCAAGCCCAGCACTGCTGCTGACGGGCGCTACCTAAGGAAGCAGACGTTACATAGTCTAAACCATGAAAATCGCCGAACACCAAGTAATCGTGCATTTTCCTTCATCCCTTTTAGATGTATGATAAGCAGCATCTGAATACTTGCATCTTCGTAATTCAGCCTTCGCTGTATCAGAAGGATAAGCAAACACAGGACTGTATCAGTCACTGTTCTAAGCACTTAATCTATAAACACATTTAATCCTCGCAACCCTTTGAGGTAAGTACAACTAGCATCCCAGTTTCAACAGCTGAGAAAACCGAGGCCCAAAGAAGTTGCACGTGCTGTGCCGGCGGTCAACCCCAGTCCGTGCCAAAGGCGTCTGTTACTCGCCACGAAGCTGTGCTGCCTTCCGCACCTCCGGTGAGAGAAGCACTTCATCTCACACCCTGACTGCGCAGCTTCTGCGCGTCGCCTCTAGACACTTCCCCAACTACGGGGAAATTCGTGTTCATCCAATCTTTTTTCCTATATTCTCTCACTCTGAAGAACGCAAATTTTTCTAGATGTATCTGGAATGACCTACCCTTTTATTATTCTATTTTACCTTTCATTTAAATAGAAAATGAAATCACGTGCTGACCCACACGGACGCCTCATGGCTTCAGATGAGGCCAGGAAGAGGTCTCCTGTTTGCGCTCTAATACCTACTTTTCCACTTTGTTCCGGTAAAAGGTATCCCAGCCACCTCTCCTCTAGCACCCCACAGAAAACACACCCCATCTGACCGCATCTCAGTCACTGCTAAGCTAGCCTCTGCCTACTTAGAGCATTTCGTGAACTCAGGAAGAAATATATTGCTTAATGCTAAAATAATACTTACAACAAAATCTAGTTTACTGTCCATAATTGGTCAAAACTGAACATAGGTTTTTACTGGCTGCTTCTTCCCATCCTTCAGCTAGTCAATCATGAATGACAAGAAATAAAGGTAAATCTTTAGTATTTACTAGATATTCCTGGAAAAACGGTATCATTTTTGATGATATGTTTCTCATGTCCTTGCCTTCTTTCACTTCCTGAACAATCTAGTCCTAAAGCCACTCAGTGCAGCGAGGAAGGCAGGTGTCCGTAGTAGGGCGGAGGGGGCCCGAGAAAGGGAGGGAGGATCTCCCTCCTGCCCAGGCAGCAACACAAACGGGTGTCCATCAAATAACCACAATGAGGGTAATGGGAATCTGGTTCTCGCTGTCAGAGACGGGAGTTACAAATAAGAAAACCAGAACGAACCCTAATGTTCTGGATGAGAACTGGCTGTAGCAGCGTGAACTCGGGGTGTTCATTTATAATATATGTGGGCAGACAGAAAAATATAGTTATACACGTTTTGTGCTAGAAAGAAATCTTCAACAAATGAGGAGACGTGGCGAAAGGACACAGGAGCTAGCTTGAAGAGACTCCTCTTGGCCCAAACCTGAGATAATTTGACACCAAAATAAGGACAGGAATTCATGAATCCACACAGTAATAAACGAAAGGCAGCAGGGACGTGTAGAATGCGGACTTCCGCCTGGTTAACTGTGAGGACAGCAGCGAAGTCAGAGAACAATCTTGGCGACGGGCTCGCGGAGCTTCAGGCAGGGCCCGTCGGTGAACGGACGCTGGCTCTCCAGGAGGTGTTAAGGAGAAGCGGGTATTTGTTCGCTCTTCACTTTTTTTTTCGTTTTGTTTTGCTTATCAAGGGCAGATGGACGTCTGTCCCCAGATGTGCTGCTACCTAACAAATCTGTCCTTTATGTACTGTCGCCAGCCTGAAATGCACAACCTGAATCTAACCACTGGGAAACATCAAAAAGCCCCAAATGAAAGACATTTCTAAAAAGGCAAGGTGGGGAAGGGAACAGACGTCTTCAAAAATGTCGATGTCAAAAGAGAGAGAGGCTGTGGAAACATTCGGGAATAAAGAAACCCAGAAAGACCTGATACCTCAAGCCAACACCGGATCCCCGACTGGATCCTGTGCTGTAAGGAGGAACTACACAGGACGTTCCGGGAAACAAATCTCGAATATGGAGGACAGACTGGATCAAAACAGCACTACTCGACTTCGGCTTTGTAAGAGAGC
Organism: Paguma larvata; assembly: GCA_030068075.1. Classification (NCBI taxonomy): domain Eukaryota; kingdom Metazoa; phylum Chordata; class Mammalia; order Carnivora; family Viverridae; genus Paguma; species Paguma larvata. The sequence continues at coordinate 32,238,972 of CM057832.1, read as the reverse complement.
ACTGCTATTCTTAGGAAACTCGCTGCAGTACTAGGGGAAAGGGTGAGGAGGTGCAACCCACCCTGAAATGGCTCCGAAAAGAGTGTGTGTCATGTGCAGAGTACAAATGGCACGTTAACACTAGATCATTTTGTTAATGTTTATTTTTGAGAGAAAGAGACAGAGTGTTAGCAGGGGAGAGGCAGAGAGAGGGGGAGACACAGAACCCCAAGCAGGGTCCAGGCTCTGAGCTGTCAGCACAGAGCCGGATGCGGGCTCGAACCCACGAACCGCCAGATCATGACCTGAGCTGAAGCTGGACACTTAACCGACTGAGCCACTCAGGGGCCCCCACAATACACCCAACTTGGGTAAAAGATACATGGGTGTCCTTAACTATGCTTATCTTTCCAATTTTATGGAAGTTTGAACTTCATTTCAAAATTAAAACTTAAAAAGTCAGGAGCTATCTTGAAGAGGCCAAATTTGAGACCATTTGAGCTTCAAAATGAATCACAGCTATGGACTAGAACACTGATTTGAGAGTAAGAATCCAAACGATACTAAAAAAAGGTCTTCTTCCCAAAGGAAGCCAAATAATAATTACAGAAGGAATAACAGAAATAGAAAATCACCATTTCTATCCACCCTAGTAACAGGGTGCGCAGGCACGAAACATCCCCGTTGTACTAACACCTGAGTGAGACTTAGGAATGGAGTGCTCACACGGTATGGGAGAGTCCACCCCCCAGATTTCCTCCTAATGACAAAGGGGAAAAGGGAACCTCGACCGTGGGGAAACAGCAGACACCGCCTTAACCACGCAATAAATCTCACTCTCAGAGAGAACGGATACCGTGCGCTTTCCTGACGTGACACAGTCGGACACATCGCATCGAAGGGTTCCTACCAAAACTGCCCAGAATCTAATCGTAAGGAAACAAGCTGCTAATAAATCTAAATAGAAGGACATTCTGCAAAACAAGTGGCAGATTCTTCAAAAATGTCAGTGTCATGAAAGATAAAACGGCTGAGGACCTACAAGAGTACAGACAGGCATCGCCCTTGACTGGCCCTCTGTTCCAACAACTGAAAAGCTGTGAAGGACATTAGAACAATGGGGGAAAGACTACACACTAGACAAGAGCATTTTATTAATATTAAACTTACTGTGACACTGTCTTCAGTTACACAGAATGTCACGGTAAGTTTATTATAACACGAATTATTAAAAACCACGATGTCTGCAAGTAAACTCTGAAATGGTTCAACAGTGTGTGTGTCTTCGTGTGTGTTCACATGGGGCAAAATGTCAACATCTGGTGACACTAAAATTTTTTTAATTAAAGATTAATAAGTTTATGTTACTTCATTTAAGCAACTTAGAACTTTGGAAAGTAGAGGTCACCACCTACTGCTGAGTGAGAAGGGGGAGGCAGAAAGGGTAGAGCCTACCGGAGTGGGATTCACTAGCCCTGGGGAGAGCGAAGGAAACCTTGAGGGTGGGGAGGGCGGTGGAGAGGAGGGGACGGAGGAGGGGACGGAGGAGGGGACGTGCCACGCACACAGGAAGCCCAGCTGAGCTGGAGAACACCACGGGGCATTTCCGTGTCACAACCTCCTAGTCCCCCGGCCTAGAAGCTCACAGCACAGACGGCTGTGGGCTCCCTCTCTTGGACATGTGTAAGTGTTCATGGGAACCAGTGTTGCTACGGATATCTTCAGAGACTGCTTATACTTTTTACCCAAAGAAGTTTTCCCCTAAATCCTGCTTTCAATGAAAACTTTGGTTTATACCATTCTAAAACTTCTATTTTACTTGGCTTAATATCTAATTTTGTAAGAGGCAGCTTACATTCAAAGAAGCCCAATGCTGCTTTTGAGGTAAACGGACAACAGAACTAGCTGAAGGAGACCAGGTATTTCTGAACGGAGCTTCAAACTCTGCTGACAGAAGCCTGAAAATGGTCATACGTGTAACCACAGGCCCGGGCTGCACAATCTCCATACACTTAGAAGGAGCCCCACATGGGTTTTTCTCACCTACCTCTTCTGGGGGGAAAGTGCACAGTAACAAACAACTGAGAAATCATTTTCGGTATTTTAGAAGGCTGACCTCTGCCGGTACTAGGTAAGAGAAAACTTAAGGCTCTTCTTCAAAGCTACACTCATCTCCACATTATTCGTGGAGAGGCACGCGAGCCCAAAGCGTTCTGGGTACCTGCACCAAATGGAGGTTCTCATCCAATACCAAGGCCAGCACACAGGGCGTTTTCTCCAGTTCAACTGAGCAGCAGTGATGCCAGCATTTCTACTCCTGCCTTCTTGGATCCAAGAGATCTGGAACAATCTGAATTTGCTGACAGTTCTTGTCTTTCACTTTGTATTTGGAAATACTTTCTACTATTTAAACTTAAATTTCTTCTGTAGTTAAGATCGCTTCTTCCTCCAACTGCTAAAGTAGATCATAGTCTAAAAGCAGGTAAATGTAATCTCTTACCTTTCCGTTAAGAAGTAAGCTTTGTGTCAGCTTCTTTGTGGATGCAAATCAGAAGACCAAGAGGAACCAGGTTCCAATTTCTTTTCAACTAAAAGACTTTTAGACTTGCTTTTACTCCTCTCTGTTCTGAGCAAACTGCATGATAAGGTCCTTGTTTCTAATCTCTACAGTGTCTACTCCGCTCTCAGCCCTTTGTGGCCTAGTCAGGAGGACTGGAACATATCCACCAACCTCTAAAGTAAACCAACAGGAAGAAGCCACAATTAAATAGAGTATCGCACTGACCTCTGCACATTAAACACCAGAAGACATGGAGTAAGGCTTATACAATGGAGAGAGAAAACTCAGGCTTTCAAATGCAAAGGAAACAGAAAAACATTCTTAGATTTACAGGGACTTGGAAAATATACCACTCCTGTAACCACTCGGAAAAATTTCCTCAAAAAGACATGCTTTGTCTGAACAGGAAATGAACTGAATCAAAGAAACCGGTCTTAAGTGGTCCAAGAAAAATATTCAGAGCACACTCAAACTCTTCATGGAAAATCCAGTTTTATCTGGTGATTAATGGCAGCGATACAGTGAGAAAAATGGCCCATTTAATACCTATGAAAACTGTGTAAATCAGAAAACAGAAAACTGTTCTAGTCATACTAATAGTTGATACAGAGGATTATCTTAATTTTTACAGCAAAAAGCATAAAACAGATGCCATCATCTTTTATTATTGGTCAAATTATAGAAATTTAGGAGAAGACACCTTGACCAAACTATAGAAATAGTACCTAAATAAAAACGACAGCCCTCCTTTTTAAAGTATTTGATCACCCTGCAGGGCTAAGTTTCCAACTCCTTTGTCCATATATTATCGTCTGTTCCAGAACGCCACCGGAGAAGTGGCTTGAAGAGGCAGCAGCGAGGGGAGAGGTGAGGTGATTCAGGGTAGCGGGAGTTCATAAAAACCGCAGGCTGCTGTGTAATTCGTCTGTAACTATGCCTCCCTCTTTCACACCCAGTAAGAAGCCCTCTGGTACTTTACCCTTCGCGGCTCTTGATGTTGGAGGAAGGAAGGTTTAGAGTCAAAATGAGGCAGAGCGTAGCCTAATAAAAGATGAAAAGGACCAAACTGAAAAGTCCTGCTCAAGCCTCCGAGCTGATCCTTGCTGATCCTTGCGGGTATTTTCAACGACTGGGTACAGCGGTGGCTAATTTGGAGCAGAGCCTTCAAAGAAACGCTTTTATGTGGCACAGTTTGCTACAGGAAACTTCTCACAAAGCCAGGAAAGTGTGCTTACCCTCTGATTCAGGAGCTGATAGCTTAAGTAACTCTAATTTATATAAAGATACAAATAAGGATGTTAAGAGGCTTTAATTAACTTCATAAAATTCCATTTTTATAAGAAATATTTTTAAAGGGTCTATGCATAGAAAAGAACTGGGAAAACGGACATTAAGCGTCACTACTGTTGGTCTCTGGGCTGTAGAATTCAAGTTCTTTGCGGTTTCCTAACCTTTCTGCACGGCACGTGAATTAATCTTATGATGAAAAGAGGGAAAAATACCCTCACGAGAAGAAACAAGGCAGGCTTACATTCGAAACACTTTTTTTCTTTTCTAAGAAATCTGAACTATCTTCCAAAACCTCTTCTAAATCCTAAAAACATAACAAAATTGTTTGTTAAGGCTAAGACGCTCATTGTAAATGGACCAATTCAGTATATCAGAGCCTGTGAACACGTAAAATACATGCTATCTGTACACACCGGCACCACACCGGGACTCCACGATTCCTGTACGAGTCCCACCGTGGGCAAGACTCTTCTAGGGATTCTGCGATACAGCAAACGGTGCTCCTGGTGCTCCGGGAGCACCCCAGGCTCACCATATCACGGTCCTCACCACGCTCCAACAGGGTATGAAGTGTACTGGCCTTTCTCTCCTGACCGACGTGGACTCCGGCGTTTATGTTAGCACGGTGCCTGGAACGTACTTGACACTAATTCCTGGGTGCACTGATGGACAGATGGAGGACAACGGACTTATGCACATATGCATAATCGGATGGACGGACAAATGCAGAGACAGGTGGACAAAGGAATGGACAGACAGATGTCAGGACGGAGGACTGAACGCACCGAAGCAAACTTTCAGTTAGGAAGGCCTGGTTCGGTCCCACCTCACTGATGATCTCCTTAACGAGTCACTCTACCTTTCTAGGTCTTTTAGTCACATACAAATGAAAAAGGATTAGACCCACTGCCGCGAGAAGGCTCTTCTAGCTACTAAAGTGGCTAACACTGAGGCAGAATTTTTTCATTTTAAGCAATTAGAGAAGTTTGCTGGTGGATATCCTTGATTTTTATAACCTTGTTAGTTATATTCAATAAAGACTGAACTTAAGGATGCCATGTCCTGGACATCCCCGATCCTACCACTGTTCCTACATAAAAACATGATTCACTTTAAAAGGAGGACTTAGATGCTTTTTATAACTGCAGTACTAGGGGCACCCGGGGGGCTCAGTCGGTTAAGCGTCCGACTTTGGCTCAGGTCATGATCTTGTGGTTCATGAGCCCCACATCAGGCTCTATGCAGACAGCTCAGAGCCTGGAGCCTGCTTTGGATTCTGTGTCTCCCGCTCTCTCTGCCCCTCCCCCATTCAAACTCTGTCTCTCTCTCTCAAAAATAAACATTAAAAAAAAAAAAAGAGCTGCAATACTGTGAGGTTTGTGCTGAGAGCCTCAACCACTTACCTGCTGAGGGCAAACTGTGTTTTTATTCTTCGATCTATGAAAAAACATTCCAATCCACTGGTGACCGATCTTTAAGCGAGAAGAACTAAACTAAAGTCTTCTGCAAGTCAGTAACACATAGTCCTTCAGGAGATACATGTAGCCACTTACCTTTTACTTTCTTATCAAACTTTTTCTGTCTCATTTTTTCTCGGTTTTCTTGTCGAACTTCCTTTGCTTCTTCTAATGCTTCCTGACTACCCCAAACTTCAAGAGACCGCTTCACAATCTACAACACAGAATCCATGTTTAAATAAGCTGTCGTTCAGAGTTGTTAAGTATTATAAAGTTATAATGATTCAATCATGGTGAGCACAACATGATCTCATTCAAGGGCAATTTTATAAATATTTGAAATTTTTAAAGAGATTAAATAGTGCTTAGAGAGCTGCCTGGGTGGCTCGGTCAGTTAAGTGTCCGATTCTTGATTTCGGCTCAGGTCATGATCTCACTGTTGATGACACTGAGCCCCACGATTGGCTCCGCGCTGACAGTGTGGAGCCTATTTGGGATTCTCTCTCTCCCCCTCTCTCTCAACCCCTCCCCTGCTCAATTGCACTCTTTCAAATAAATAAACTTTGAAAAAAAAATAGGCCTTAGAAACTCAGTAGTACCTCTATTTAAGCCTATAAAACCCTCAGTAAATGTTGCTTAATCAGACCTTAAACAGAAAAGCTGTCCCCTGAGTGTAATTATTTCTCAGAATCACTGTTTTCACATAAAGTCACGGAAGCTTAAGTACTTCTTAAACTTAAGTAAGGGGGTCTGATGAGTTTTGTCACACTCACCAAAAAACTGAGCCACAGCCCATGTCAACATGAGGTCCCCTCCAGAAACCTCCCACCAGAGACTCCATCAGACGCCTCTCTCCTCCTCGGTCCATGACAGTCCCCATCCACCTGACTTTTGCTCTTTAGGGTATCCACTTCTTTTTACACTGTGGTACCTGAATGACCTAAAAGTCTTTATTCTTGGTTTAAAACTTTGCCTTCTAGTATCTTTACTCTTTATAATATTTATTTACATTTAGAAGACTCACAGACATACTAAGGATCATGCTTAGGTTCTCTCTCACGATAAGGGGACCAAAGTATCAATCGAGGTAGCCAAGGTCAAATTTCCTCTTAACATAATAAAGGGATATACTGGCATTTCCTAGATTCTAAAGCATCGCATTCTCCACAGTTTAATGCCCCTGAAGATGTGACGGCAATCTGCTTCCCAGCACTTTAACGAGCAAGTAAAAAGGTAGTTCAGGGGCGCCTGGGTGGCTCAGTCGGTTGGGCGGCCAACTTCAGCTCAGGTCATGATCTCGCTGTCTGTCCCCGCGTCGGGCTCTGTGCTGATGGCTCAGAGCCTGGAGCCTGCTTCAGATTCTGTGCCTCCCTCTCTCTCTCTGCCCCTCCCCTGCTCACGCTCTGTCTCTATGTCTCTCAAAAATAAATAAACATTTAAAAAAAAAAAAGGTAGTTCAAAAGAACTAGATTCTGAATACAGTTTAGGAATATCTTAATAAATCCGTTGTACTTGCATTCTCCTACTTATGTGTGCACAAGCATGACGTACAGCAAAAAAAAAAAAAAAAAAAAATTACACACATACACATACACACACAGAGACTGATGGCCCTATTTGGTAAGTGTAAGATAAAAGCTCCAAGTGTAAGAAAGCACTGGGTTGGCATTTTTTCATTGTTAATGGTACATAAGACAGTGAATCTTCTAATCGACAATGTCTTAGGTTTAATAAAATTCAGTAAACGGTTGGTTTTACAATACAGTTAAAAAAAATTTTTTTAATCTTTATTTTAAGTAGGTTCCACACCAACATGAGGCTTCAACTCACGACCGTGAGAGCAAGACTTGCATGTTCTACCGACCGAGCCAGCCAGGTGTCCCTACACTACGGCTTATTAACTTTATTTGAAGATACTAGGATTTTCTAGTATTTTCCCACCAAACTGCTCTAAACCAATGCCTCCCAGTATTTTTTTATATACTGGCACAAAAATATAACCTTTGTACCATTCTGGGATAGATGCAGGAGGCTGCTACGGACTCCCAGTGGGGGTGGGTCATCTCCGCACGCCTGTCCCGCCGCCACGCGAGGAGCTGGGAAGATCCACTCGGACACGGCAGAGTCACGTGGACACTCCACAGGATTCCAGATGATTATTTCCCAAGTGGAGGGAGATTTTAGGCATTTGTGAAATTCCGGAAACCTTTTAAAGATTTTCATTGGAGGGTGGGTGGGTAGGGAAAGGGGGCCTAACTCTTAACTCCCAAGTTTTTGAGTTCCCTAACTGTACTAGGAACATTACCCCCCAGTAATATATTTGCTCAAAGCACCACACCAAAAAGTAAAATGTTATTAAGTGTCACTACATATGACTGTGACTTGTAAGCAAAACAACAAAAGGAAAAGGATCTTTTTAACTGTGAGCAAAAACTAAGCTCGTTATCACCAGTTTATCGTTAAAACTTCACCTGACCGAGGGTTAACAGGCGTATAACTTCTCAGAGACCTGTAATTTTAGGTAGAGTTTCATATCACCCCATTGTGCGTGATGAGGATTCTTCTTCACGATAAATTTAAGCGCTGGTTCTCTTTTCTCCAAATCACAGTCTTTCAGAAGGTATTCTTGTTTGGCTTCCGTTTTAGTGATGAGCTTGTGTTTATCCTCGGCATCTCTGAAAACAAATGAAGTCCAAGACTAAGGCAGCGATTTTAAATGAACAAGATTTTCCAACAGTCCAACAACCTAGGGCCTGTGCGCCATGACACACAACAGTTTCTCCTTCAACTCTCCCGGTCGAGTTAGCAGCATAAAAATTCTACCAGAAGAATACTTCTCTGGAGAAGCGAGATTATATTAGCAGTAGATCCAGGTCATTTAACGCTCTAAGAATGTCTTTTCTACCTCAAGTCCCTCTTTTCCACAATGGATTCGTAATCACTTAATAAGTTCTGAATAAGAACTAAGACTCAATGAGTAGAAAAACACAAATCAGAGCATAACGCCAGCATGAGTGGGCTGTAAGGAATGTAACTGCGCAAGGTCCCACTGTCCCAGTGCAGCTCAGTTTCCAGCTGGCTCTGAGCTTTTTCAAAGCCAAGGTAAAAATGGAGACATAGTCAGTAACATCGTTTTTCTCATTTATTTGTTCTCCACCTACATGCCAGATATTGTTCAAGGCGGTAGGAATACAGCAAAGAAGAAAACAAGGCCTTGTTGTCACGCAGCTCCCATTCCGGTCAGGACAAGACCATCAATAAGCAAACATAACGACAGATAAAAGGGCTACAGAGGAACACCAAGCAAGGCAAAGGAAAAGACATGTTCTGATAGACTGGGCAATCCCAGAAGGCCGCGGATGAGGGGCAGCTGAGCAGCGCCCTTAAAACGTTAGAGAACATCGAGGGCCAGGTGGGTGGCTCAGTCGGTTAAGAGTCCGCCTTCAGCTCAGGTCATAATCTCGTGGCTCATGAGTTCAAGCCCCGCATCAGGCTCTGTGCTGGCAGCTCAGAGCCTGGAGCCTGCTTCAGATTTTGTGTCTCCCTCTCTCTCTGCCCCTCCCCTGCTCCTTCTCTCTCTCTCCCAAAAAATAAACAAACATTAAAAAAAAGAAATTCAGAGAACATCCTATCTGAAGAGCAGAGACAGAACACCCTAAGCAGAGAGAACAGAAGCTCTAGGGCAGGAACGTGCGCTGCAATGAGCCGGTGTGACCAGAAGGCTTACAGGGAGGGACAAGGATGAGGAGCGATGGGAGATCAAGTCAGGGACAGGCAGGGGCCCTGTAAGCAGTGGGGAGACAACTGTATTCTAGATGGATTAAAAACCGCTGACAAGTTCTAGCTAAAACAGCTACACGTAGAAGGGCCAATGGTGCAAAGTAGGGGGCACGGGCCAGTTAGAAGACCAGCAATGCGTGCTCCAGGCAAGGGGTGAGGGTGGCCTCAGCCGAGGTAGAAGCGGGTGAGGGGACAAGGGGATGAACTGAGGATATGGAATGAACAGAGCCAAATGGATCTGGAATGAAACACTGGATAAGCAGAGATACAGCGAATAAAGTTGGTCTATACTGAAATGAGGTACGACGGATCAGGTAGGGGAGACTTAACATTAGGAATAACTTTACGAAAGCTAAATAATTTGGAAGTTTAAGCTAAAGGAGGGAACGGGTAAACAACACTGTACTAAAATTAAAATCTTCAAAGATACTGAAAGGAAACAGAATGGCTGTGTTCCTAATTACTTAAAAGTTTAACAATATCTTTTTTCCAGACTACTTTCCATAGCTTTCTTTAAAGTGATATATCAGTTGCTTCTATTTTCTCATGGAATTAAGATTATATGTGGTAATTTTATTCCCAAAAGCTATCTGTACTTTAAAGTGACAACACTGTGGCCCTGAACCACAGTGCGTTGATGGGAACAGAGTTTATCTAATTTCTAATTCCAACAGGTGCCCAACATTTCCAGTCACAGATCCGATCACGAGACCAGAAACACCTCCCGTTCCATCTTCTCAGGATTCTACGCAGCAACGAGTCAGCGGGGGTGTCTCCCGACGGCTGCGGCAGGGCCTCAGAAAGGGCAAGGCCGCCAGGCAGGTGAGCAGCTGGTCTAGGGCAGCGGGTCCAAGAAGGGGGACCAGGGTACAGGTAAGAGGGCCACGTGAGAATCCAAGGTGGGGTCTTAGGGCATGAAAGATGCCCACACGGGATGTGGCTGGGGTGAAAGCAGGGACAGAACCGTGCGGAGTGAGAAGCATTATCCTGGGTGACAGAAAACGAGGACAGCAGCCAGGAGGAGAAACAGGTAAGAGAAGAACGTGGTTCCCCGCTGCCTTCTCCCCCTGCCCATTCAGGAGAGTAAAGCGTGCATGGAAGGGGGTGTGGAGAGTGCCGGGGGAGTGGCTGGAGACCCCTCGCCCCTCCTCTCACTGAAGGCCCCAGGCGTCTGACCAAGGTGGACACTGGGGGAAGACTCAGGGGGCCCTCAGCAGCTGGGGGAAGAGCGAGGTTCGGAACCTGCTACTGAGAGAAGGTATAGACCCACCGGGCCGCAGAGAGGAGAGGACACACCCATGGCTGGGCCAGGGTCGCCCTTCCTGTTTACGCAACACATCACAACCTTGACACGCACAGGCTTCCCGCACTTCTTTTCCAGAATGGAAACCACAGAAATTTTAGGAAACACCTCAAACAAAAATCATAATTACTAAGAAAATATTAAATCCAAATGGCTCTAATTATTGTGTGGCCCTGAACCTGCATGCAGACATTAAACTTCAGCAACTGGGAACACTCTCTGAAGGACGTACCTGCAGTTGTCACAAGTTGCCAAATCGAAGTGGTTCATGAGGTAAGAATCCATGAATTCTTTCCCACACTCTTCACATATGACATAATCGAACTCCATAACAGGCCCTAGAGAAAGGAAGATTCATCTTTAAGTTTCCTTTTTTATGACAGAACGATGTATGTTCCCCTATCCCAAATTTGTCACTATGGACTTTATAACTGACACAAATACATTTACATAAAAGACAAAACATGATTAAGTAATCTTACACTTATCTTTAAATTTTTTTTAAGGAAAAAACTATCAATTCATCAAGTATTTTTGAACCCAAAGCCTATGTGTGAGGTACTTATATTGGTTTCATATCGCTGCTTGTAACGACTTACCACAAATTTACAGGCTCAAACAACTCAGGTTTATTATGTTACAGATCTGTAGTTTGTAGGTCTGACACGGGTCTCGATGGGCGAAGTCAAGGTGTATGCAGGGCTGCGTTTGCGGCCGGAAGTTTTAGAGGACAATCTATTACCTGCCACTTCCAGCTTCTAGAAGCTGCCCGCCTTTCTTGACCCATGACTCCCTCCATCTTCAAAGCAGGCACTAGCATTTCTCACCCCACGCTGGCTTCTTCCGTAACCACATCTCCCTGTGACTCTCTCCTGCCTTTTACTTTTAAGTCTCTCCGTGATTACACTGGGCCCACCTGGATAAGAGACTCCTCTCCCATGTCTCAAGGCCCTCAACCTTAATAATATCCGCAAAGTCCTTTTGGATATAGAAGGTACTAGGTCACGGGTTCCAGGGCGACTAGAAGGTGGACGTCTCTGGGGACCATATCTGGCCTACCACATACTGCTGAGAAAGGAGGTTAGTCCCAGAGTCGGAGGGAGAGGGGGAGCTGCTTACACGCAGGAGGAGGGGCACTAACACGTAACACGGGAAGAGCAGCAAAGAGCAAGTCAGCACTAGAAGAGACAACACAGGATTCACTTTCAAATGGGAAACTTTTCTTCTCTCTCCATCCCACCCTGCCCCCAACACCACCAAGAACAGAGCAAGTACACTGATCTCAACCTCAAGACCGTAAATTTGAGGGTAGAGATTATATTTGGCTATATACCCTCACTTCCCAGCACAGAAACTACTCTAGGTAAAGCCCCATTTATTTTAAGGACTTCGGACACCGAGCCGGGGACCTTTAGCCTGCAGAATCGGTTCTCTCGGCAGAGCTGCAAGTTTTACTAGAGCGTCTGCACGATGACGGCCACTGCCAAGCCGCAGCTCTGAGAGCCGCCACGACTCCCCGCGGGAAGGACAGGGGGTTGTCATTTGTTCAGTTTGTTCAACATATTCCGACCACTGCCTTTCCTTACCTACTTCCCACACCACGAGGTCGATTAATATTCTACCATCCCTTAATTCCACGAACTTCCAAACTCTAACAGAAATACCACTCTTCCTTATAAAATATTAGAGGGGTGTAGCTCTAGACAAAAGGTAAAGCTAAAAATACAGTCAAAATACACTGGGTGTTATATGTAAACCAATTTGAAAATAAACTATTATAAAATTAAAAAAAAAAAAAAGAACAGGCATCGCAAGGATTGAAAAAAAAATACAGTCAAAATGATATCTTCAAAAAACTGACCGCAGAATGTGTTAGAAAGGAGGAAAACTGCGTCAGAAACGCCGTAGAAGGCCACCGCGGAGCGCTACTGACCAAAGTCACAAAACGTGCTGACACCCTCCTAATTCTGAAATTCTCTATGATGAAAAGTTTTAGATGTACATAATGATTTTTCAATTCCACCACTCCCTTTAACTTTACCGTGTGGAAGCTGGCAGTCCAGCCTTCCCTCCTGGCCATTCATTCATTCATGTATCTATTTATTATTGATATTGACTCACGGATTCCTATTCTTTCCAATGGTATTTAATGTATTAGTGTCCTTAATCACTTTGGTGCTCAAATTATCTCAGGTTTGGCCAGCAGGAGACCCTTCAAGCTGGCTCCTGTGTCCCTGTAACATACCTCGATAACTTTTTGAATACTCGTATATTACTGGCATTACAAAATGTTCCAAACTCACCTGGCAGCCACCCTGCCCCAACCCTAGAATCAGCTCTTTCTCTGAAGGGCCCTGGTTCCTTTCAGTGGGGGAACAGTATCAGAGTCCAAGATCTGGACACCAGGGATGCTCACTGCTCCTGGGCTATCTTTGCATCAAGGCCCTTTGTGCACAGAGCTAAGAAATACACGTGTGCGCGTGCACACGCACACATGCACACACACGGGAACTCATACATGCACATGTATCTTTTTGAGGCATAACTGACATACTGTATTAGTTTCCCGTGTCCAACAAAATGATTCAATATTTATACACATACATTGTGAAACTATCTCATAAGTCTAGTGAACATCTGTCACCTTGTTATAAAAATCTTTCTTACAAGAACTTTTCAGATCTAGCCTGCTGGCAACTTTCAAATGCGCAGGGAAGTAGTAGTAACTAGTTGCCAGGCTGCACATTACTCTTCATGACTTGTTTTGTAACTAAATGTCTATACCTCTAGACCCCTTCACCCCCGCTTTCCCCTGTCATCTTGCTGGTTATCCTGACGAACCTCTGTTCGAGATTATAAAAGCATTTGGCAGGCTTTGCTTTATAGGCAAATGACTCAAACAAATAATTTTGATTTTCTCAGCTATGCTGAAGGTCTTTAAAAATTAACAAAGAAAAACGAATAGAAAAAATTAATCATTCTCCCTGTTTTCTTCCACCCACACGGGTCAGCCACTGTGTGCAAAGGTATCTGGCTGAGAGGGCAAACAGGGGCCAAAATGCAGCCCGGGAACACTTTTTAAGCCATGAACCCCGGCCCGAACGAAGTCAGCCCAGAGAATGAGGGGCTGTGCTAACTGGTCTCCGGAAGACGACACTACTGAAGGAAGTAACGGAGAGGACAGGCCAGCCAGCTGACCCATGAGCCAGACCCGGCCGATCAGAGACTCCTCACCCCCTACCCTGTTCTTGGAATGCACATCCTGCCCACCAGGCCCACAGCGGGAGCTGTTTCAAGGACGAAGCCTTGGGAGAGTTAAGTGCCATGGAGGCCGCCTGACCTGAATACGGGACTGAACCCAGTTAAGGCCACTACGTAAACGGTGAAGACCTGGCAGTTGGGTGCAGAGACCTGCTCGTCTTGCGGCCACCCAGGACGAGCCTCATACGTTCCCTTGCTAATTAAAGCTGCCACTTACCGGTCTGGAGTGGTCTCTTTCTTTGGTCCCTCTTGCCCTCTGGGTACCAGACCAGTCTGCAAACTGGCACACACCTTTTCTACCCTCCACAAGTTCATTACCAAAGTTCTGTCTGCAAGCAGCAGCCTTACCAGCAAGGCCACATGAGCACCTTAGTTAAGCAGGAAGGCACTACAATAGGTTATCAATAAATATTTGTTGTGTGACCTCTTAAATAAAAATATAGGCTTCCCAGCCCACAGATTCCAAAACCTACAGAAAAATTACGATGAGTCTTCATATCCATGGAAGCATGGAGACTTGAAAGATCTTGCATTCAATGCCTTCCCTCCTCATACAGGGCTTCTCTACAATATCGCGGGCAGGCGGTTTGTTAACCTCGGAACCCCTCCATCGCTTTGCTATTTAGAGGCAGCAATTCACATAGTTAGAAAGTTTTCCCATTTCACAGTCACCACGAGGCTCACAGGATCTACGTGCCAACATTCTGTGAGTGCTAAGCATACGTAGGGCGCTCCTTCTTTACACTGCTGAAATCTCCCTCACCATATTGTGATCGTCACCCATGTTCCAAGTCCCGTCCCGCACAGCGAATCACGGTGTGGTCGCTCTTCTAGAGTGGGACACTTCTTGCACTTGCAGGCAGTTAAAAGCGTTCCTAAGTTAAACCTAACCACTCTGACAACTGTTCCTCACGTGTCAATTTGAAGACTTCTGTTTTGACCACTCTGTTTTAGACACTATACATTTGTCAATATCCCTCCTAAATATGGTACCCGAACTGGACAAATGCTTTAATCCTTCAAGTCTCAGCTTCTGACAAGAGCTGAGGCACGCATGGAACAGGACCGGAATGCTGTCCACCTCGGTGAATATGTAACATCTCTGTCGCCACGGCTAAAACTGGAATGCGTTGTTTATTGTTTGTTTGTTTTTTAAGTTTATTTATCTATTTTGGGAGAGAGAAAGAGAGAACCAATGGGGGAGGAACAGAGAAGAGAGGGGGACGGAGGATCCAAAGCAGGTTCTGCCCTGACAGCAGACAGCCTGATGCGGGGCTCGAACTCACGAATCATGAAATCATGACCTGAGCCAAAGCTGGACACTTAACCAACTGAGCCACCCCGGCGCCCCTAGAATGGGTTTTTTAAGCCTCGTCAAGGATAAATATATACACATACATATCCCACTTTTTTCTTCCTCCAAACAAACAAAAGAATGTCCTAAATTTTACCTCTTGGGTTCTAGCCCCTCGTTTCAGTCTCTCTAGATAACGGATTATACGATCAGTGAATAAATACATTGGCTACCCCTGCCTATCATAAAACAGAGAGCATCAACCCTAGGTATACAAACCACGAGCTAAATTAATCGGTGCCAAATCTGTTTAATTTTTAATCTACTAGCAAAACCGCCAAACTCCGTCAGTCTTACAAAGCTAACCTGCTCGCTGATTGTAAGGATGGTATTGTTTAACATCCGTCTGCAAAGAATTACGCATGTTACTCAAAATGACCACCCTAGAGACCTACTTTCTGGAAACACACTTTACCTGGTTGATGGACAACTTTTCCAACTGTACGTTGTTCCTCTTCTTCCTCTTCTAGAATGAAGCCTCCTCCCGTGTCAATGATCTTTGGGGCTGCTTTTACGTTAGCCACGCCTATAAAAAGGAAGTCAAAGTGGTCAACGATTTAACTAGGTAAGCCCATGAGTTCCCTTGTGCATAAACAGGAACTTTCCTTAAATTCAAGAGATAGCAAACAAGACGAGGATGCCCCCTATTAAAACTTCTACTCAACATTATACTGAAGGGCCCAGCTGGTGGAAGATGATAAGAAATTAAGACAGGTGTAAAGGTTGGAAAGGAGTAAAACAGTCTGTATATTCTACATACATCCATAATCACATCATCCGTGGATAAAGACTGAACTAGGACATATGTCACGAAAAAGACGGAGAAGAACTGCTTAGAATGTGGCGCTAAGGGCCTGGGGAAACAGCAAGGTGCAGCAGAGAGAAATGGAGCTTTGTCTTGGCCTGACTGAGCATTGCTCAGTACCCTGCTCAAGTGATGGTCCTGACTACTCCAGCTGGAGTGAGTCTTTTTTCATGGTCTAGGTCATAGCTCAGACAGAAAATGAAAGCTGTACAGTATGCGGAAATAAAAGTACTGCGAAGGTAAAAATCTCAGCACCGAAGCCAACCCTCGAGGCATAGCAGGCTGTATACCGTGTCCCAGCACAGTTCAGTTCTTGGGTCAGTGCCTGGGAAATCTTACAGAATATTCGTTCCGCCCTGTTTTCCACGACCACAAGTTTTATCCCAGCTTATTGTTCTATAACGCGCCGCGTTCCGCAGCCACTTAGGACAGATCTACAAACTTCTCCGAAATCACAAGTATTAATGCAAATGAACAACTTTTTGTCCCGACTCCAGAATGCCTCAAGTTGAGAAAGGAATAAAAAAAAAAGTACTAGAAAACAGAAAGGGTGAGACCAGAACCATCACAAGGGGCTGGAACTTGCAGATTCAGGGTCAGTATAAAGACATGCTGCCAGCCCCAGGCTCTGGGCATTCTTCCTTACTTCCAGCTGATGAAAGGGGCTCTAAAGCGTGCTCAACTCCTCACACGGTATGGAATATGGCTGTAGGAACAGGTGTTACACAGGTGGTCCTAAAGAAGTGCACTTCAACCAAACTATATTTTCGGTGCCCTAGGGAAGATTATTACTTGGCTCCAGTGGAAAATCACATGACAGAAACGGACATACACACACGACAGACAGCAGTTAAGGGCTGCCCTAAGAAAGAGGGAAGAGAACATTTAGACAAAAATAACAGCCTTTCTTCCTAGAACTGAGAGATTCCTGGCACAGAAAAGGCAGTTAGGGGCCAGGAAAGGCCCTGAAGCCGGTATCACATGACCTCAATTCTAGTCCCGATTAGCCTGTTGCACTTGCTCCTATGAACCTGATCACATCCCTTTCCGTTGCCGGTCCTCGGTTACCACCTCAGTAAAACACCAGTACCAAATCCTGCCCTAACTACTTTCCAAGTTAACAGGATCAAATTAGCTAACTTGAAAGATGTGAGGCACCACAAACGCCACTCTTGAGAACCCCCAAAAGGCAGCAGCTCACGTCGGCTTGCCTCTCTTGGAGCCCCAGTACGTAGCAAGCAGGGCGCCGGTTCCGGAATATACACTCAATCGCCCTTTGTTGAGTGGACGAATTCGGGAGCGGAGCAGAATGATTCCTGCAAGGAGTTACGAGTCTAAAAGCTTTATATGAGAACTACCCTCCTGGGACTGCTGGAGGCACAGCAGGAACAGAGCAGAAAGGGAAAGCCGAGGCTCCCACCGACACTGGCTGGCACCTCCCGACGGCGAGGGCGGCTGCATCCCCAAGCTAAAGACGACAGCTGGGCCGCCCAGGTGCAGGGAGGAAGGCCCGGGGTGCAGCGCGGATCGTCCGGTGGTCTCGCACAGCCCGCTTGGACACGGCCCGCGGGGCGGACTCCGGGGACTGCGGGAGGACGTGAGCACAGACAAGGGGGTGGCCGACGCCACACCAAGGGCTTGGTACCCGGCCCACCAGAGGGAAGGGGCAGCGCCGCCAGGGCCCAAACCTCCGGTAGCCGCAGCCGCCGTCGCCGGGTAAGGCCGGGCCGCCAGCCGCGCCTGGCGCAGCATCAGCGCCCGCTGCCGCTTCCGCTCAATGCTCGCCCGCACCGAGGCAGGCAGCTCCGCCGGCTGTTCTGAAGCCGCCGCCTCCGGCGAAGCTCCCCCAGACGCCGCCATCTCCAAGCTCCCCAAATTGCCGAGGAGCTAGCCCTGCGCACGCGCAACGGCGCGCCGAAGCCCGCCCACCGCTCCGTCGCGACGGCTGCACCGCGCCCGCGTCGACTCCGAGGTCCAGCCTCTGAGAAGGAGAGCGCCTGCGCACTTTGAGGAGGCTGGGACTCGCGGCATGGTCGGTGGGCGGGGCCTGCGCACGCGTCGGGGCAACCTGCTTGCTGGTTAGCTTAGAAGGACTCCAGCTGAGGTCAATTTTCAATACCCGGTCATCTTTAAAATAATAGTTTCGCTTGGTGGTTCAGAATATGGCTTTGGAGTCAGATCTGGGTTAAGTTCTAGTTCTGACATTTACCACTGCGTGACCTTGATGAACAAGTTATTTAACCTCAGTTCAGTTTCTTCAGTAGTAAAACGAGGATAATTATGGACTCTCCCTGGGTAGTTGGAAAGATCAGATGTAAGGATTTTCGGCACAATGCCTGGCATACGGAAAGCTTCCAAAATAAGGGCAGCTAGTAGTAATAGTGCCAGTCAAGAAAGACGAATAGATGATTCATCTGACTGTACTTCGAAAGCATGGCCTAGGGAACGGAGTCTTAGATTTGAATTGAGAACCCCTGGGCTTCAAACTCTCACCTGCTGTGTGATGTCAGGCAAATGCAGCACCTGGTATCAAAGCTGGCATGCGTGAACTTGGCTATCTTTTCCATGGAATATTCCTTCAGTGTGAGTGAGATGCCACCAGGCAGACAGTGGCTTTGCATTTGGGCCAGATCTGACTTCCCAAAAGTGTATGGTAAATGGAGCATTTTGCAAGAAACATTGCATGCGTTTCCAAAAATGTATGCTTTTTTTTTTTACAAATGAAATTTAATTGAAAGCAGAAAACAATATGGTCTAATTACTGCGTGTACCATTTAGTTTTCAGAACAACCTGGCACGCTGAGGTTTCACACTAGAATTCAGTGGTTAAAATTCAATGGTTAAAATTTGAGCAGCACGACCTAGTGGTTCTAATCTATTGAGCATACATATATTCTATATATATATACTCATATATTCTATTCTAAACTATTGAACATATATATGTTCAATATATATTCAATATATATACTAATCTACTGAATATATATATATATTACATATATTCAATAAACTGGAGAACATCATAAAAAGCAGATAAATGCTCAGATCTTCTGGTTAAACTTGAGATCAAGACCTCAAGCAATCCCTGTTCTCTTTCCCCTCAGATCCCTTTCTCTCCCTATCCATTGACCTTGTCCAAGTGACAAAATCCTAAAATCCATGTAACACCAAAAGCACAAGCAACAAAAGGAAAAATTAGGTAAATTGGACTTCATCAAAATGTCAAACTTTTGTACATCAAAGAATACCAGCAATAAAATGAACAGATAACTCACAGAACAGTAGAAAATATTTGTAAACCATACATCTGAAAAGTATCCAGCATATATAAAGAACTTTTATAACTCCATAACAAAAAAGGCAAACAACCTGGTTTTTAAATAAACAAAGGACTTAAATAGACATTTTTCTAAAGACAATATACAAATGGCCAACAAGCACATGAAAAGATACTCATCACTAGTCATTAGGGAAATGCAAATCAAAAGCCCAGTGAGATCCCACTTCACCACCACTAGGATGACTGGCATTAAGAGAAAACAAGACAGAAAGTAGCAAGTATAGACAAAGTAAACAAGTAGTGGCAAGAATGTGGAGAAATTGGAGCACTTACGCGTTACTGGTGGGAATATAAAATGCTGTTATGGAGAAGAGTTTGGTCAAAAAGTTAAACACAGAATTGCCATATGAGGGGCTCCTGAGGGGCTCAATTGGTTAAGCCTCCAACTCTTTTTTTTTTTTTTTTTTTTTTTTTTAGTGTTTATTTATTTTTGAGAGAGAGAGACAGAGCATGAGCAGGGGAGGGGCAGAGACAAGAGAGGGAGACAGAATCTGAAGCAGGCTCCACGCTCTGAGCTGTCAGCACGGAGCCTGATGCAGGCTCCAACTGGGGAGCGGTGAGATCATGACCTGAGCCGAAGTCTGTTGCTTAACCGACTGAGCCACCCAGGCGCCCCAAGCCTCCAGCTCTTGATTTCAGCTCATGTCATGACCTCACAGTTCATGAGATCAAGTCCCGTGTTGGGTTCTGCACTGACAGCAGGGAGCCTGTTTGGGATTTTCTCTTTCCCTCTCTCTCTGCCCTTCCCTCACTTGTGCTCTGTTCTCTCTCTCGCTCTCTCTCGAAATCAATAAGTAAACTTCAAAAAACTCTTTTTAAGTATTACCATACGAGTCAGCAATTCCACTCCTTCCTGCTTTACGCAACGTTCTCCGGCTTAAACATGTACAATCAATAGATTAGAACCACTAGCTTGTGCTGCTCAAATTCTCAATGTTGAATACGAGTGTGAAACCTCGGCGTGCCAGATTGTTCTCAAACTCCATACCCCCGCAATTCCACACACCCAAAAGAATTAAGACACAGGTGTTCAAACAAAAACTTGCACGCAGGGTTCATAGCAGGCCTATTCGGGGTAATCAAAAGGCTAAAGCTACCCAGATACCCACCAAATGTTGAAAGCATAAACAAAATGCGATACGCCAATACAAAGGAATATTATTCAGCTGGAGAAGGGAGAGAGTAGTGAGACACGCTACAAGACAGATGTACCTTGAAAACACTATGCATTCCTTTTATATGAAACATTCAGAATAAGAAACAGAAAAAGATCAGTAGCTGCCAGGGGCTGAGGGGACCGGGGACAGGGGAGAGACTCCTTAGTAAACACGAGGTTTCCTTTTGGGATAATGAGATGTTCCGGGAGCCAGCTAGTGGTGACAGCTGCACAGCATCGTGAATGGACTCCATGTTACCAATGGACTGGAGTGTCAAGTCCCCTCGACAAGGGAGCAGCTACCACTCCAGCTCCTGTGGGTAGCTCCCAAGACAGAATCGGGGCCCACAGGTGTCAGACTGGCCAAGGAAAATAACCGCTTCTCACACGTTAATGTACCTATGGGTCACTTGGTGGTCTCGTTGCAATGCAGGTTCTGATTCAGTAGGTCGGTGGTGGGACCTGAGAATGTGCAGGGGCGGTAACTCCGCCGCCCACACTTTGAATAGCGAGGGCCCAGCTCAGAAGTTCTCAAATCTGGGTGCTCCCTGGAAGCACCTGGGGAGTTTGACCAACAGTGCTGCTTGGGTCCCACCCCCCTAGCCATTCCGCCATCATGGGTCAGGGCACCATAACTCTACTGGGTACCAAACTTCAAAAGCCAACACCCTAGATTACCCGCTAGACTTTGCACAGCTCTAAGAGGTTCTCGGGCTACGCAGTATTTCTGGAGAACAAGGTAACAGTTCTCTCCCAGGGTAACCTTCGGAGGATAACTAGCCCCTAGAGCCTCCTCTCCAACAAAGCATTCCAAACTCGAAGGACGTGGACCGTCGTTCAGGCATTTTGCAACTCTCGACAACTTGCTGGATTTCCTTTTACCAGCAACTCCCTCCTCTTGGCGTCCTGACCTTTGTTAGCAAGTTTCATGTAATTGGGTCTGAATTGTTAGCTGATGGCTCAACCAGGCTGAAATGCGGCTCCTCCTTTAGAGAAAGAAAGGGTGCATGTCCCGATCTGTACCTCGCACACGGTCACAGAGGCCGTAGGGCTTGCCCAGAGCGTTAGCAGCGTGAGTCATCTTGGTGGGGGCACGAAAGGAAAACAGGCAAGGAGAATAGGCCAGTGGATGCGTTCCCGCCTCTCCCCACACAGCCTCTGGAAAAACCTGTGACCGCATCTGTCTTCCTGCTTTGTACCCCTCTTCTCCCAGACCAACCGTGATGCTGGCTGAAAGAGGGGTAATTAACAGAGCACGGAAAGAATTGAAAGCCCTCCCCAGAGCCTGAAAGAGAGCGGACAGGCAAGAATGGAAGCCAGGAAGGGGAATCAGAAACTTGGCAGTGTTTCCTGACAGGGCCTCCTCACTGAGAGCGTTTCTGGAGCTCTTCATGCCTGAGATGACAGGATGTGAACCTATTTGTCTTTATTAGCGAGTAAATAGTACATGCGTGTGGCTTTCTTTTGCATTTTCCCCCTGATTCCCCGGGGCTTTACCCCTTAATGTGGTCACTTTGAACACCGTTGGCATGAAAGTTCGCTATAGACGAACATCTGTGGCGGGGAGCACGCCGAGGCGGGGAGCTGCCTGGGACCAGGATGCAGCAACACAGAAATTAGCCCAATCCTGGTGCCTTGAGCTGTATTGATTCAGTAACCCAGTAAACGCAGTCTCTTCTGGTTACGATTGACCCTCCTTCTGGAGACCCTTCGATTTCAACCGCCCTCAACCATTAGATGGAAGGATTGAGGCAAAGCCATCATTTTGGAACCTTGGTCAATAATAGGTGTGTGCAAAGAGATTTAGAAGACATCTCAGAGACTCCCAAGAGTTTTCTTTCCAGAAGCAGAAGGAATGGTTAGGTCCAAGTGACGCAACGTAGTACAGGGCCTAGGAAAAATGACTCGCAGCCCCGGAAGCCCAAATCTTTTGTTAATCACAGACCAGCAAGGACAGACTTCGCTCCTCTGCCTTCCCCAAATCCTGAACATGGCCCAGGGGATCTCGCTTCTTGTTTCTTACTGCCTCTTCCAGGAAGCCTGCCCTGACTGCCACCCCTGGCTGTCTATGAACCTTCTGTGCACTGGCTGGGGTTGTGACGCTTACTTGCCACAGGAGAGGTGATTCCTACCTCCCATCCTTACTAGAGTATCAGGTCCTGGAGAGCCGGGACTGTCTGATTCATCCCCGGACGTCCAGGGCCTACCACAGTGTCGAGCGCAGAGCGGCTACTCAGGACATACTTGTGAAATTAATAAATAGAGCGAAGAATGTTAAATAAGCCTAGTTGGATGTCTCACCAGCGCTGAAACTCGGGGTGCCAAGCTGAACCCTACGACCACCTCAGCTCTGCTTACACACGTGGCAGGGAACAATCTCCTCAAAACAGCCCAAACCATGGTTGTCCAGCTTTGGCCATTATTTCTCGCAATAATAATAATAACAATACCAATAGTAAATGCTTAGATGGCGTTTCCTGTATAGTAGGTGTTTCTTTAAGCATCTTAAATTGATCAAATCTCTAATTTTCATAACTACTCGAGTACAATCACTAATGTCAGTTTATAGATAAGACAACGAAGGCCAGAGATGTTAAGGAACTTGTTCGAAGTTCATAAGCTGATAAACGACAGAGCTGGGTTCAACCAGGCACAGACCAGCCCTGCCATAATATTCTCCACCCCTCAAGGGTAAGTGTCTGGATTAGGACAAGTCTTCGTCTTACTCCCTCCACTGGTATTTGCTCTGCCTAGGTGACTGCAGAGCCGAAACCAGGTCCTTGTGACACCCTAAGTGGCTAACCAAGCGACTTGACGCAGATAGGACCGTCTCTGCCTGAGACTTGGTCCCATCTTGCGTGGAGCCGGGGGAGGATGAATGCGGTCCAGGGCTCACCTGTTATGTGGATGAACTCCAGTCCGCATAATGGGGTTATAGGCTTGTGGTTTCCTTGTTTTCTTATTACAGCCCCCCCCCCACAATTGGGGTTTTCCTTTCAATTACCTTTGTAACAAGTGTGGTTGCAGCTTCAAACCACAAACCGCTTATATTTTATTGGCAAAGACTTCTTCTAATACTTTCAGTTCTGTTAAACAGATGAACTATTTATCGCCGGGTGTCCTGGTTTTCACAGTTGTTAAATCATGTTTGACAATGGGCTGGTTTCTGGCCCCCATCCCTGGTGTGGTCCCACCGCGACTAGCCTAGCTTAGCTCCTACTATCTCTCTCCCGAGCAGCCCCCAACTGGTCTCCCCACCTCTTGGCTGACCCCTTTCTGATCCAACGCCCACTTGGCCTTACAGTTTCATCTTCCTAAAGTACAGCTTTGAGCACACCACTCCTCGACTCAACAATCGTTGGTGCCTCGTTGGGCCTAGCTCTGCCCCTGGTTAGCTTCTGACCTTGAACAAGCTCCTTCATATCCCTGAGCCTCAGTTGTCTCGCCTGTAAACTGGGATTAGTGAATATACTCATTGAGTAGTTGGATTTTTTTTTTTTTTTTTTTTTTTTTTTTTGTATACAATCAAGACCTATTCTTGGAAGAACGGATCTGGGAGTCAGATATAAAATCCAGTGTGGCAAGCGTGAACCTCCTCACTTCAGTTCGCACATTCTGTCAGGCTGCGTGAGGAAGCAGTCTCCTTCTGCATATGCGGGGGGTGGCATCAGATGGCCTCCAGGACCTTGTGCGACCTTCAGTGTCTGTGAGTTTCAGTCCAAGTCGACGTCTCTCGAGAAGCGTTCATGAAAAACAGTCTGAAGGTCTTGGGGTCCCCCAAACTCTGTGTGAGCCAACACACACCGTGACTGATAAAGAGAGGTGACCGGGAACGGAAGTGACAAGAACAAAAGCAGAGCGAGCGAATTAAGGTAGGTGTCTGCCCTGGTCTTTTCGGCTGCTTAGACCGCAGCTGGAGCTTGTGCCCGCTTCTGGACAACACCCGCAGAAGCAGCGAGCCATCGTGTGGCCAGGATGGGAGGACTGGGAGACCCTGTCATAGGAAGGAAGTGCCGAGGGGGCCCTTTCAGAAGATTCGTGATCATGGCGCCACGTCTCCACAGGGCTTCCCTGGGCAGAGGGCACAGATGTGGTCGGCCGGGCCCTGACGCTCTCGGTTAACCGGCGAGTCACAGTGGCCTCGCTGGGCGGGGTTTCTTCTTACCTCAGCCCACCAAACCCAGGACCACCTTCGCCGCCTGCTCCAGGGGCCTGCATCCCACAGAAGCTGAACGCAGCAGTGGCAACAGGGTGAGAGTCTGACCCAAGTCAGACTTCAGGGACAAAACGGTACCAAAGACTCTGTAGTGTAACAAATTCAAGCTGTTGTGAGGTCAGAGCTGGTAATGAAAACAAATAAAGCAAGCTGAGCACTTGCCTTTTATTTTAGTTTTTAATTATGTGTCTATTTAATTTTGAAGTAATCTCTACCCCCAACGTGGGGCTCGAACTCACACTGGGTGTGAGGAAGGGTTGCACGCTCCACCTACTGAGCCAGCCAGGCGCCCCAGCCACTGGCCTTTTAAATGTATTAAAAAAAAAAAAAATCCTCACTTCCACAGATAAATAAGTTGTGCCCTAGTTTTCCTAAAATAAATGACTTGGTCTCTTATTTTTCCTTTTGCGATGAAAACCTGATAAGAAAAATATGTTCGTTTTTGTTTTTACAATGAGAAAAACAAGAGCACACACGCGATGAGAAATGGCATCACGGGTCATCCTCGTTGCCGGGGTGACAGCGGGGAGCCGAGGCGGTGGCCGACAGGACTGCAGGAGGCCCAGTGAGACCAAGCTTTCCACTTCGTTAAAAGGAGTTACGAATCTGAGGGTTTAGGTGAGATCTTCCAAGTTTTTTAGATATTTATTTTTGAGAGAGAGAGAGAGAGCAAGCAGGTGAGGGGCAGAGAGAGAGAGAGGGAGAGAGAGGATCTGAAGCAGGCTCTGCACGAAG